>JAILYB010000002.1:12400000-14800000 GCA_021437785.1 Rhodomyrtus psidioides
CTGAACAAAAATTCATATTTATTTTATCATTATCATATTTCTGCGGCTTGTTAGAATCGAGACTAAATTTTTATCCGATACGGATGTGCATCCGTAGACCGAAGCATCTTTCCAAAGAGGTTGATGAAGAACACAAAGGATGCGCGAAATTGGGGAAACCTAAGCAACTATTAAATATGCCCTCTCAATATTAGAAAAGTGATGGAGAGCCCACTCAAAAATTCTCTTCCACCATCTGACATTAATTTTTCCATTGTTTATTGTAGGTGAAAGATGCTCCTCCGACAAAAGGCAAGAGCAAAAACAAAAACAAGTGGAATATAGGACATGTCTTCCACTCGCGGGCCCTGAGCATCATAGAATAACATTGTGGGAATGCTTAAAGAGAAAAGGACAAAAAAAAGGGGGGGATGGTCCGAAGAGAATTTCGAAGGGAGGAACCGATGGTACTCGAATACCTGTTGATCTTTAAAAAAAAAACGGCCATCAGAAGGCCCCAACGTCAAGGCTCGCTGCGACCGGGCTCTGATGGTGATGCTGGCGGTTACCTCCCACTGAATCGGTGAATGATGATGACGATTCCGGTCTCTTGCACGAGAAAATCAGCAATCCTTTCCATCGAACTCGATATGACGATGCCTCCTTCGACGAGATTCAGTCATTGAAGCTAAGGCTCCCCCCTTTTCTCGGTTTTCTTTCTTTCTTCTGGCCGAGAGGGAGATACCCCGCTCGAGCTCCTCCTCAGTCCTTCAATGGCGTCTTGAGTTCCATTGATTTGTATTGCGTGTTATTGATCTAGAATTGGTCCTTGTACATCACTGATTATTTTTGCCTTTGACTGCAGGTGATTTCGTTGAGTAAATATTTGAGTAGACCTCCGATATCCTCCGACCGGTTGCGAGCTCCACAGCTCGTTCCACGCCAAACCGAAGCTCCGTGATAGTCAGGTAAGTTCTCTGCAACTCCTAGGATACTTCCCAATAATTTATACTAGTCGTGTAACATGTACAACGGCTAGAACCAAGTTTCATTGGAGACATGGCTTTGGCCGGAGTTCCAATTATGGGAAATGATGAGCTGCTGTGTCAAGCTTCATATATGTTGTAGAGGAGCTCATTACGAGAATTTTGACGAAAATTTCAAGTCAATCGGACGTCGGACGACCAAGATATGGCCTTCCGACGAGGCGCCGACGAAAGGTCGCCGGCGCCGGTCGTCTTCTACGGCGAAACCCTTTGCCGGTCAGCGAGTCAACGCTGACGTGGCACGCCACGTAGGCAGCCAAGTCAGCGATGTGGGTCTGTGTCTTTAAAAAAATTAAAAACCGGATCGGACGGCCGTGGATGAGCCACGTGTCGCGATCCGGCGGTTTTCAAAATAAACAATTTTTTTAATATTAAAAAAAATGATTTTCGGATATAAAAATTCAAAATAATCCGACGGCTATCAGAGTGCCACGTGTCACGTCTAGGACTGTCGGATGACTTTATTTTCGGAAATTCGAAAATAATAATAAAAATAATAAAAAATCAAAAAATCAATAAAAAAAAATAGAAAATCATAAAAAATTCAAAAAATTCGGAAAATTCAGAAAAATTCTAAAAAAATCCCAAAAAATAGGAAATGGCCACAATCAACTGGCCAAGGCTCATCCCGGGTGTTTCGAACCCCCAACCTTCTTAAAATGACGATTTCGCCCTTTGGGCGAATTGTCTTCCAAAAATTGAAGAAAAATCAAAAAATTCCAAAAAAATTCTCAAAAATAGGAAATGGCCACAATCAACTGGCCATTGAATATTTTGGGTAATTCGGTATCCAAGTCTTCCAAAAATTGACGATTTTTCCCTTCGGGCTAAATCGCCTCCAAATCTTCCCATTTTACCTCGGTTCGAAATCACACCTTCCCTAAGCCCTTATGGCTATGCTAGGAAGCCATTGACTTGAATTGATGTGCATCGATGAGATTTATTTATGTACTTGATTGCGCTTTCATTCAAATTGATTGTGATTGATTGGAATAGTCTTTCAATCTGCATGAAACCCTGAATCAAGCCTACCTCACCCAAAATTGCACCTGCATGAAATCTTAAATAGGAAAATCACTCACGTTAGGTACTGAAAGGGCGTTGGTAATGACACCGACGTAACCAAGTCCCCGAACCCAAAATCTCTAGTTCCGCAGAACTGATCGATCTCTCCCAATCGATTAGTAAGGTTTCCGGTCTACCCTCCAAGAAAGACCGGTGGCGACTCCAAATGCATGCACAAGTTGCACATGCCACCACGACCACACTGAAGGTCGAAAGCGATCGACTGTTATCGTCGAATCCCTTTGAAAAAAATATTCCCGCCGCGATTTGGTATGAGCCTGGGAGGGCCCGCACCGATCCAAAGCCCGCGATCCGCATATCAGTGCGGGGAGAAGGCCCGCGATCGGTAATCCATTAGCCGCGTCCGCTTTCGGACGGGTCGCGACGGCTGGCGACTCCACTGGGGACTTTGCTCTGGAACATATGATTCTAGACCTCAAGTGGACTTAGGCCGTAATTAAAACGCTGAGTGATTTTTCTAACCCTGCAGGCGCTCTTGAAGGTGAGGTAAGTCCGCTCATGGTAGGTGTTATATGTTTTTGCAGATTGGAGAGATAAGGGGTGTAGTCCGTGATTAACATTGTCTTATGCAGGTTGGCGTAGGAATGTATGTTTTGTGGATGATTTGAAGCGCTGATTGATAAACTGTTGTGCATGACTTGCATTGTGATGATCACGACACATGGACACACACAACCGCGCTTAAAACCCCGGGCGCCCCCTATAGGAAAACAATAGAAGGAATTGAAAATGGAATCTCCGTGAGGAAAAACACGGGGTAATCCATTTTTAATTCTGCTCATTTCGAACTATGGATTGGGTCCCAATGCAACGATAGTTGTGCAATGGAATCTACCCTTTCTAGAACTCGAGGTGGGAGCCTTGGCCTTAGGTTCCAAACCCTATCTTGATTCTTAGAGTCAAACCTCACTGGTCTCATGCGCATGTTTGTGAATGATTGGTACACCTCGAAACCAAAAGGTCATTCAGCGCCGCTTATGAATCAAAATCCAAAGACTTGTGTGAAGAATCAGTCGCGAGTTTAAACGAACCAGGATGGCATGGAAAAGCGCTGGACCACCCTGGAGAGTCAACTGATGAGGGCAAATGCCTCCTAACCGGGGCAACCGGGTCAAGTGTAAAGACGTGTCGTTCCTAATTGATTTTCAATCAGATAACGGCATAATATTTCCTATCTTTTCCTCTCAGGTGAAAAACAGGTAGAGAAGGAAAATCCATTTGTGGATAGACACGAGGGACATGTTTTACATGGCATACATTTGTCGAAAATGTCCTCATCCGATCACATGCAGGATGATCATGGAACGAGGGTGAAACTGTAATCGTTCCAATTTGTCTTGAATTTTGGAACACAAACTGACACTTATTGTTTGTTTTTGACAAGGGCTCGCCATCAGGGCAAAACGGGTTTTCACATCCCATGTATTACCCGTTGGAATACATGACCAAGGGTAAATTGTATCGTTCTAATTTTTTGAAAAATTCGTGAACGTACAATAACATGTTTCTTCCGCATTTTCAGGGATCTCCAGCCGCGGGGGACGGGTAAGTATCCCTTTCCCCAATCCATTGAAGATGTTAAATAAAAAACATAGAGAAAAAAGAAAAGCTTTCAGAATCTAATGTCTAGAAAAGACATAGAATTCAAACTTCATTGGCATTCATGTTTTAAAACAGGAGGTTGTCTGAACATGAATAAGAACATGCATGGTGCATCATAAAATCCCCTTGACGGGTAAAATTTTTGGAGAAAATGAAAGAGATTTTTTCCAATCAAAAGTTCAAAACTTTCAAAAGGACGTTTTCTCAAAAGACGAGAGGCAAAGCCTAATCCAAACACGTCCTATACACACTTGAGAGAGAAGTGGAGCGGATCAGATAGCAAAATCTAGACCTACGGAAGTAGAGATTATTCGCAGCAATTACATAGATTGGGATGACGGAGGCATTCGTTTCATATCCCCAAATACTACAGGTGACCATTGACAACCCCTTTGAACGGCGATTTTCATTCTCAACCCTGTCAAGAACCACCCCACATCGGGGCAAAAAGAGAGTAAGTCCAGCAGCATCAGGAGAAAATGGTTAGAAATTTTCTTACTCGGACTAACATCGATCTTTGTGTGTTGTTTATATGGTAATCCAAATGCCATAGGATGACGAGAAGCATTCATTTCTCTATCCCACACACCATATCCTTTGCACAGCCAAGTTGAGCCTGCAAATTCATTTCATAAACCCCTGTTGGTGATCATGGCATGTTTCAAGATGGAAACTGCATCACTCCAAGAACGGAAGAATCCAAGAGATGGGATTTATAGAAAAATTTCATATCGGCGTTCAAGTGTGCTATGATTCAAGTTGTATATCTAGCACAATTTTCTGAACATCGTAGTTCCAAAGGAAAAGAAAAGGCGGGATTTCAACAAAAGATAAAAATCCCTAGGCATCAAGAAAAAACAAAGTGCCTGGTAAAAGCAAAGCCGATGCTCGTGCAAGCTGTTTGCTTGATCCCCAGTGAAACTTGGATGAGAAAAGAGAAAATTTCTAAAGGAGTCAGATAAAAAAGACCGCTCCTCCAAATGATGTCAAGCGTGGAGGAAAAACGCAGATAGAGTTGTCAATCCCTTAATGCAGCCAGAGACGCTCTCTAAAGAATTTGTGCACACCTCAAAAGCGGTTGCACGCCTCAAAAATTGAAGATGCAGAATGGAAAAGACAGGTGACAAGTTTGCAATTGCAATGATCACCAATGTCAATCCCCTCATAAATTCTAGGCCAAAAACAAGCCTTTTTCGATCCCCAATCCTACCAACATCATAACCCTGAAACAGTCTTCTCTGACTAAGACACTTGGGTTAACATATAGCTTAGCTCGAAGAGGTACGAGCAAGACTATTTCTTTCTCATTTTGTAGGGTCCTCGACTTGTAAACCCGGAGCAGATGGTGAAGACTTTCATTCAATGACCTTGACTCAAAAGTGAGTCCCCCTTGAAGATCAATAACCAAGCCCAACATTACGGTCCCGTGGAAGACCTCCCGACCGATCAAAATGTATGCGCTGCGAATGAGCCTAAAACCTAGGCACAGGTTAGTAGGGAATTGAGTACATCCCCTATAAAAACCACTATCTCAAAACAGGTGAGAAGACCTCATTGTCGAGAAATATTCCAATTCATGTTTTGAACAAACTCTTTTTGGAATTTTCAAACTGTTGATCCAGATTTTCCTTGCAAGGAATTTGTGATCACATTTGCATGTTGTAAGAATGCTTTGGATAGCCTCCGGCATCAAAATGCACATTTCATGATTAAAACTTAAATCATACGATTTTGTCAAGTGGACAGCCGTGGTCTTCCCAAAGATTACTAACGTTTTCTTGGTGAAGAAAAAACTTTCAGGCTCGAACTTCTGCAGGATTCTTGGAAACCCCAAGTCCCAGAAAAACATTTGCTCCGTGGAGTGGAGCACGTAGGTTTGAACTTTCTGCAGGATACCTGGAGAACCCAGCTCCCAGAATGTCGCCTCAACAGACTCAAGTGAAGCTTTGTCAAAATAAAATCTTTCACTGCTTCAAAACTGAATTCCCGGCAAATTTCGGGATCTTTCAAAAGAAGGGGTGAGGATAGAACCATTTTTTCAAAAGAAGTCAGCAAACTGTCTCAGCAGACGTGGAGAACCCTCGTCCTAGGACCCCTTTTTCAAAAATCAAGCAGTCCTAGCTTGACGTGGAGAACCCTCATCCTAGGACACCCTTTTCAAAAAAATATCAAACAGTCCTAGCATGACGAGGAGAACCCTCGTCCTAGGACCCTTTTTTCAAAAAAATCAAGCAGTCCTAGCTTGACGTGGAGAACCCTCGTCCTAGGACCCCTTTTCAAAAATATCAAATAGTCTCATCGGACGTGGAGAACCCTCGTCATGAGACCCCTTTTCAAAAAATCAGGTAGTCTCATCGGACGTGTAGAACCCTCGTCATGAGACCCCTTCTCAAAAATCAGGCAGTCTCATCGAACGTGGAGAACCCTCGTCATGAGACCCCTTTTAAAAAAATCAGGCAGTCTCATCGGACGTGGAGAACCCTCGTCATGAGACCCCTTTTCAAAGCAACTCATGGTAGATACCGCCTGAAGGGTCAACTGAAGGTAGATACCGCCTGAAGGGTCAAACGAATGGTAGATACCGCCTGAAGGGTCAAACCAAGGTAGAAACCGCCTGAAGGGTCAACTCAAGGTAGATACCGCTTGAAGGGTCAACTCATGGTAGATACCTCCTGAAGGGTCAACTGAAGGTAGAAACCGCCTGAAGGGTCAATTCAAGGTAGATACCGCCTGAAGGGTCAGCTCAAGGTAGAAACCGCCTGAAGGGTCAGCTCAAGGTAAAAACCGCCTAAAGGGTCAACTAATGGTAGAAACCGCCTGAAGGGTCAAATCAAGGTAGAAACCGCCTGTCGCGACCCGTCCGAAAGCGGACGCGGCTAATGGATTACCGATCGCGGGCCTTTTCCCCGTACTGGAGTGCGGATCGCGGGCTTTGGATCAGCGCGGGCCCTCCTAGGCCCAAACCAAATCGCGGCGGGAGTATTTTTTTTTTTTGGGATTCGGCGATAAGAGCCGATCGATTTCGACCTTAGTGTGGTCGTGATGGCATGTGCAACTTGTGCATGCATTTGGAGTCGCCACCGGTCTTTCTTGGAGGGTAGACCGGAAACCTTACTGACCGATTGGGAGAGATCGATCAATTCTGCGGAACCAGAGATTTTGGGTTCGGGGACTTGGTTACGCTGGTGTCATTACCAACGCCCTTTTGGTACCTAACGCGAGTGATTTTCCTAGCTAAGAATTCATGCAGGCGCAATTTTGGGAGGGGTAGGTTTGATTCAGGGTTTCATGCAGATTGGAAGACTATTCCTATCAATCACAATCAATTTAAATGAAGGCGTAATCAAGTGCATAAATTAATTTCATATCAATGCACGTCAATTCAAGTAAATGGCTTCCTAATATAGCCATAAGGGTTTAGGGAGGGTGTGATTTCGGACCGGGGTAAAATGAGAAGATTTGGAGACGATTGAGCCCGAAGGGCAAAATCGTCAATTTTTGGAAGACTTGGATATCGAATTACCCAAAATATTCCATGGCCAGTTGATTGTGGCCATTTCCCATTTTTGAGAATTTTTTTGAAATTTCTTGATTTTTCTTCAATTTTTGGAAGACAATTCGCCCAAAGGGCGAAATCGTCATTTTAAGAAGGGTCGGGGTTCAAAACACCCGGAATGAGTCTTGGCCAGTTGATTGTGGCCATTTCCTATTTTTTGGGATTTTCCTGGATTTTTTTAGAATTTGTTTTGGAAGACGGTTTGCCGGAAGGGCAAAACTGTCATTTTTGGAAAGATCGGGGGTCAAAAGACCCGAAACAGGTCGTGACCATTTGAATGTGGCCATTTCCTATTTTCTGGAATTTTTTATAATTTTTTAGAATTTTTCGAATTTTTTATGATTTTTCATTTTTTTAATGATTTTTGATTTTTTATTATTATTTATATTTTCGAAAAATATTTTCTACGACGACAGACAACACTTAACCGACTAAACAACCTAACCACTAGATTGGAATAAATACATGCAAATCAAATATATAATGACAATATTTTAGAAAAATAATTCTGATATACGAATCGGGCACGCAAAATATACCTGATTGGACACGCGTCTTCAACCGCCAACCGCCAAGCCCCGATGTGCGCTATTCTCCATGTGCGTCACAGTTAAATACTTGAGTCAAGATTGACGGGGATCTTCGAAAATTGCTCCGGGAACAAATTTGGACTCGATCGGATCCGGGCTCAAACTTCGGACAACCGCCCAATTTCTTAGCTCACGGGCCAATTTACTCTGCCAACTTGGCCCACAGACCCAGGCTCTCGGCCCACCTTCCGGGACACGGCCCTGACCGAATTGGGCCACGGCCCAACAATTTCGCCCACTGTACAGGGCTCGGCGAGCAGGAACAGGGCACGTGAACAGGGAATTCCGGGGCTGTTCTTAGCTCTTTGAGGCGGTGCAAGACTGGGGCAGTGAGGTTCGATGGTTGACGACATCCAGGGACGGCTGTGGTGGTCGGAGATCGGCTGAGCTGGTCGGAGGGATCTCAGGCGGCCGCGACCAGGACAGAACAGGACGCCCCAGGGACAAAAAAAAAACAGGGCAGGCGAAGGCAGGGCAGAGTTAATCGTGGCTGTTCGGGCGTACTATGGCGGTGGCTTGACTTGGTGGCGGCTAGATGACGTCAAGGGTAGTTTGTGGGTGGTCAGGACCAGGTGGAGAATGGCTGAGGGCGACGGCACAGCGGTGGATAGAGGCTACGAACAAAAACAGAGCGGAACAAGGCATAGCACGGGTTCAGGGTCTGTCCGGCTTCGGTGGGTGCTCCGGAGCTGATTGGGCGGCGACAGAGGCTGAGGGACGGTGGAGGGTGACGTGTAATGGTCGAAGGAGGCCGTTGGTTCACAGTGATGGCCAGCTTCATGGAGCCTGGTTTGGGGCGAAAGTTTCAACGGCAGAAGGAGCAAGCGTCTACGGCCGTCCTCGCACCACAGAAAACATTTCGAATGTTCCTGGACAAGCAATTTCTCCAACAGATGACCACAGCTTGCTCGTCTAGGTTGCTTTTGTGGCTTCATGGAGCGTGGTCCAAGTCAACTCGTGTTGGTTTTGCGGTAGTGGAGGCGTGGATCCATGACCTGCTCAATGATAACATATTCAAGGCAAAAAGGGACGGCCGACTCGTTCAAGTGCTTGATTTTGATGAAGAAGTCTGCGATAGCACATGTCCTCGTCAAGGTTCGGGGATGCGATGATACTCCGTCGGACTGGCTATTGTTGCGATGGAGGGAGTCTAAAACAGCAACTTTGGTGAGGCTCCAAAATCGATGTTGTTCAGAGCCTCAAGAGTAGGCTTCAGCATGGACGGTCGTCGTTCTGGGATGCCGCTGGTCATTGGCACCGCATGGACTTGCAATGCAGGTGGGATGTCACCGAATGATCAGTCGCCGTCGATTTTCCACGCTTGTGGTTCGACAAAGCCCATGTTTGGAACTACTGGAAAACCTGCGAGATTTTTTTGGAAAAAAAACGTGGTGCGACTGGATCTTCTCCATCGAAAAGACGAGCATGGATGACCATATGATGATGATGTTCCTTCTGTCCCTTTATCAATCAATGGATTTCCATCCGAGTGCTCTTCTTTGTGAACAATGAAATAACTGGTTTCACTGCTCTTTTTTTTTTTTTTTAATTCAGCCGTCAGTCCCTCTGTTATGAGTGGCTTCGTATTGCGAATGGAGTCACCTCCTCCTCCCCTTCTGTCTTTTTTTTTTTAGCACCAGAGCACCAGCCACTGCCCCCTATCTTTTCTGTTGCTGACCTCGTTCTTTATTCTTCAACTAGCCACTCTCTTTAACGCCTCTTCAGAAGCCAAAGAACCATCTCTCTCAGCTCGCGGATATTCCTTTGTTTCCTTCCTTGGTTTCTCTCTTTCTCGCCCCACTTTCTCCTTTTTTTATTCATCTCTTGCTTTTTGTTGTCCATCCACCATTCCCTTATAATATCCTTCCCACGATGGATGCTTCAACCAAGAAAAGAAGACCTTTCCCCCTTTTTTTTTATTTATTCATGCTATCCGGCTCTTTTCGTGAGTGCTTCCAAGACGGCTCCCTTTCATTTTTTTATATTTTTTTTATATTTTTTTTTTAACGATGGCCTTTCAGTGGACGAATCGTCCATTAGCCTCTTAATTTTTGAATTAAGCCTCTTATGATAAGGAATGACAAACTCCGCATGGCTTGACCTTGGACTTAGACTGTGGAATACATGAAAACGCTCTTGGTGGATACAACATAGCAATAGTTGAAAGGATGACAGGGCGATCAAATTGGAGGGCAAATTGACCCAATTGCACTTCAGGACTCTAGAATCCAATGTCATAGCTTATAAAAAGTGAGAATTGAAAATTAAAAGACTCGAAAAGGATTTTTTTTTTAGGCTCTCTTTGGGTTTATATTTGTGAAGAAACATAGTAACCCGAGACGAATTTTCAAGATTTAAGGTGACACACTTGAAGAGGAAATTAAAACAAAATTATTGAATATTTTTGTGTATTTTTCTGACCACGAATGGTATTTTTCTGATTTTTTGGGTATTTATATAATTAAATAAATTCGAAAAATATTATAAAATACGAAAAAATATTTATTGTTCAAAATTGGTCCCCGAGGCTAGGCCAAGGCTTCCAAAGTTGATTTTGTGATTTTATGCCCTTTTTTAATATTTTTAATTAATTTTAAAGAATAAAAATCACAACAATAAATTGTCAAAAATCAGGTGTCAACACCGCCTGAAGGGTCAACTCAAGGTAGAAACCGCCTGAAGGGTCAATCAAAGGTAGAAACCGCCTGAAGGGTCAACCAATAGTGAAAATCACTTAAATGGTCAACTCAATGGTCTGATCCACCATACGGATCAAAATTCTTAGCAAATCCCAAATGGGACGCTTCTTCCTTAGATTCCTATCAGTTAGGAATCCCATTATGGTTTGACCTACCATACGGGTCAGAGCTTAACCTCTCTAGGATACTCTAGTAACGAGTTCCTAGAAATTCTCTTGAATCCATCAAACACCGCGAAAATCGCACAAACATCGAACAGGTAAGTGGCAGGTATGTCTCTCTACTATCTCACTCTCTCATGTCAAATGAACGTTTCCCCCTTCAAGAAAGAGCATACATCGACAAGCAGAAAGATTAGATATCGTGATTCCTTTTATTTTTTTTTTGTTTCCAGTCGAGTCAATCGGAACACAGGTGTCACCTTGTCTTTGAGGGAAACCTCTAATGAGATTCCTCTCAAAGAGGGGCAGCTGTTGACACCTAAATTTCGATTAATCTTTTTAGTCATTCACTCAAAAAAATCAGAGCTAATCTCAGTTCTGAACAAAAATTCATATTTATTTTATCATTATCATATTTCTGCGGCTTGTTAGAATCGAGACTAAATTTTTATCCGATACGGATGTGCATCCGTAGACCGAAGCATCTTTCCAAAGAGGTTGATGAAGAACACAAAGGACGCGCGAAATTGGGGAAACCTAAGCAACTATTAAATATGCCCTCTCAATATTAGAAAAGTGATGGAGAGCCCACTCAAAAATTCTTTTCCACCATCTGACATTACTTTTTCCATTGTTTATTGTAGGTGAAAGATGCTCCTCCGACAAAAGGCAAGAGCAAAAACAAAAACAAGTGGAATATAGGACATGTCTTCCACTCGCGAGCCCTGAGCATCATAGAATAACATTGTGGGAATGCTTAAAGAGAAAAGGACAAAAAAAAGGGGGGGATGGTCCGAAGAGAATTTCGAAGGGAGGAACCGATGGTACTCGAATACCTGTTGATCTTTAAAAACAAAAACGGCCATCAGAAGGCCCCAACGTCAAGGCTCGCTGCGACCGGGCTCTGATGGTGATGCTGGCGGTTACCTCCCACTGAATCGGTGAATGATGATGACGATTCCGGTCTCTTGCATGAGAAAATCAGCAATCCTTTCCATCGAACTCGATATGACGATGCCTCCTTCGACGAGATTCAGTCATTGAAGCTAAGGCTCCCCCCTTTTCTCGGTTTTCTTTCTTTCTTCTGGCCGAGAGGGAGATACCCCGCTCGAGCTCCTCCTCAGTCCTTCAATGGCGTCTTGAGTTCCATTGATTTGTATTGCGTGTTATTGATCTAGAATTGGTCCTTGTACATCACTGATTATTTTTGCCTTTGACTGCAGGTGATTTCGTTGAGTAAATATTCGAGTAGACCTCCGATATCCTCCGACCGGTTGCGAGCTCCATAGCTCGTTCCACGCCAAACCGAAGCTCCGTGATAGTCAGGTAAGTTCTCTGCAACTCCTAGGATACTTCCCAATAATTTATACTAGTCGTGTAACGTGTACAACGGCTAGAACCAAGTTTCATTGGAGACATGGCTTCGGCCGGAGTTCCAATTATGGGAAATGATGAGCTGCTGTGTCAAGCTTCATATATGTTGTAGAGGAGCTCATTACGAGAATTTTGACGAAAATTTCAAGTCAATCGGACGTCGGACGACCAAGATATGGCCTTCCGACGAGGCGCCGACGAAAGGTCGCCGGCGCCGGTCGTCTTCTACGGCGAAACCCTTTGCCGGTCAGCGAGTCAACGCTGACGTGGCACGCCACGTAGGCAGCCAAGTTAGCGATGTGGGTCCGTGTCTTTAAAAAAATTAAAAGCCGGATCGGACGGCCGTGGATGAGCCACGTGTCACGATCCGACGGTTTTCAAAATAAACAATTTTTTTAATATTAAAAAAAATGATTTTCGGATATAAAAATTCAAAATAATCCGACGGCTATCAGAGTGCCACGTGTCACGTCTAGGACTGTCGGATGACTTTATTTTCGGAAATTCGAAAATAATAAAAAAAAATAATCAAAAATCAAAAAATCAATAAAAAAAAATAGAAAATCATAAAAAATTCAAAAAATTCGGAAAATTAAGAAAAATTCTAAAAAAATCCCAAAAAAATAGGAAATGGCCACAATCAACTGGCCAAGGCTCATCCCGGGTGTTTCGAACCCCCAACCTTCTTAAAATGACAATTTCGCCCTTTGGGCGAATTGTCTTCCAAAAATTGAAGAAAAATCAAAAAATTCCAAAAAAATTCTAAAAAATAGGAAATGGCGACAATCAACTGGCCATTGAATATTTTGGGTAATTTGGTATCCAAGTCTTCCAAAAATTGACGATTTTTCCCTTCGGGCTAAATCGCCTCCAAATCTTCCTATTTTACCTCGGTCCTAAATCACACCTTCCCTAAGCCCTAATGGCTATGCTAGCAAGCCATTGACTTGAATTGATGTGCATCGATGAGATTTATTTATGTACTTGATTGCGCTTTCATTCAAATTGATTGTGATTGATAGGAATAGTCTTTCAATCTGCATGAAACCCTGAATCAAGCCTACCTCACCCAAAATTGCACCTGCATGAAATCTTAAATAGGAAAATCACTCACGTTAGGTACCGAAAGGGCGTTGGTAATGACACCGACGTAACCAAGTCCCCGAACCCAAAATCTCTGGTTCCGCAGAACTGATCGATCTCTCCCAATAGATTAGTAAGGTTTCCGGTCTACCCTCCAAGAAAGACCGGTGGCGACTCCAAATGCATGAACAAGTTGCACATGCCACCACGACCACACTGAAGGTCGAAAGCGATCGACTGTTATCGTCGAATCCCTTTGAAAAAAAAATATTCCCGCCGCGATTTGGTATGAGCTTGGGAGGGCCCGCGCTGATCCAAAGCCCGCGATCCGCACATCAGTGCGGGGAGAAGGCCCGCGATCGGTAATCCATTAGCCGCGTCCGCTTTCGGACGGGTCGCGACACCAATCTGTATGAAACCCTGAAGCAAACCTACCTACCCAAAATTGCGCCTGCATGAAATCTTAATTAGGAAAATCACTCGCGTTAGGTACCGAAAGGGCATTGGTAATGACACCAGCGTAACCAAGTCCCCGAACCCAAAATTTCTGGTTCTGCAGAACTGATCGATCTCTCCCAAGCGGTTAGTAAGGTTTCCGGTCTACCCTCCAAGAAAGACCGGTGGCGACTCCAAAAGCATGGACAAGTTACACATGCCACCACGACCACACTAAGGTCGAAAGCGATCGACTGTTATCGTCGAATCCTTTGAAAAATACTCCCGCCGCGATTGATCGGACGGTCGTGGTGAGGCCACGTGTCGCGATCTCCGCTTTTTCAGATTTATTAAATGATTTTCGGATATTAATTAAAAATGATCCGACGGTCAAGAATGTGCCAAGTGGCTCTCTCTGGATCGTCCGATCTAGTCCAAGATCGGACGCACCAGGAGCAGCCTTGTGGCACAATCTGGGGCGTCCGTTTCAAAGGATTTTCTGATAAATTAAGAAAATGATAAAAAAAAAAAAACCAAAAACGGCGTCGTTTCCGGTTTCGACCGTAGTGTCGGGCCGGGCGCCCGAGAGGCGTGGGCCGGGTCCAACCCGGCCCGGAAAATATTTTTTAAATAAAAAAATTTCAGAAAATAATAAAAAAATTTAAAAATTCAATAAAAAATGGAAAATCATAAAAAAAATTCAAAAAATTCCGAAAATTCCGAAAAATTCTAAAAAAATTCTGAAATATAGGAAATAGCCACATTCAACTGGTCACGACCTGTTTCGGGTCTTTCGACCCCCGGTCTTTCCAAAAATGACAGTTTTTCCCTTTCGGCAAACCGTCTTCCAAAAAAATTCTAAAAAATCCAGAAAAATCCCAAAAAATAGGAAATGGCCACAATCAACTGGCCAAGGCTCATCCCGGGTGTTTCGAACCCCAACCCTTCTTAAAAATGACGATTTCGCCCTTTGGGCGAATCGTCTTCCAAAAATTGAAGAAAAATCAAGAAATTCCAAAAAAAATTCTCAAAATGGGAAATGGCCACAATCAACTGGCCATGGAATATTTTGGGTAATTCGGTATCCAAACCTTCCAAAAAAATGACGATTTTGCCCTTTGGGCTAATCGCCTCCAAATCTTCCTATTTTATCCCTGGTCCGAAATCACACCTTCTCTAAACCCTTATGGCTATATTAGGAAGCCATTGATTTGAATTGATGTGCATCGATGTGGTTTGTTTATGCACTTGATTGCGCTTTCACTAAAATTGATTGTGATTGATAAAAATAGTCTTCCAATCTGTATGAAACCCTGAAGCAAACCTACCTCACGTAAAATTGCGCCTGCATGAAATCTTAATTAGGAAAATTACTCGCGTTAGGTACCGAAAGGGCGTTGGTAATGACACCAGCGTAACCAAGTCCCCGAACCCAAAATCTCTAGTTCCGCAGAACTGGTCGATCTCTCACAATCGGTTAGTAAGGTTTCCGGTCTACCCTCCAAGAAAGACCGGTGGCGACTCTAAATGCATGTACAAGTTGCACATGCCACCACGGCCACACTAAGGTCGAAAGCGATCGACTGTTATCGTCGAATCCTTTGAAAAATACTCCCGCCGCGATTGATCGGACGGTCGTGGTGAGGCCACGTGTCACGATCTCGGCTTTTTCAGATTTATTAAATGATTTTAGGATATTAATTAATAAAGATCCGACGGTCAAGAATGTGCCAAGTGGCTCTCTCTGGATCGTCCGATCCAGTCCAAGATCGGACGCACCAGGAGCAGCCACGTGGCACAATCTGTGGCGTCCGTTTCAAAGGATTTTCTAATAAATTAAGAAAATGATAAAAAAAAACCAAAAACGGTGTCGTTTCCGGTTTCGACCGTAGGCTCGGGCCGGGCGCCCGAGAGGCGTGGGCCGGGTCCAACCCGGCTCGGAAAATATTTTTTAAATAAAAAAATTTCAGAAAATAATAAAAAAAATAATAAAAAATTCAAAAATTCAATAAAAATTGGAAAATCATAAAAAAATTCAAAAAATTCGGAAAATTCCGAAAAATTCTAAAAAAATTATGTAATATAGGAAATGACCACATTCAACTGGTCACGACCTGTTTCGGGTCTATCGACCCCCGGTCTTTCCAAAAATGACAGTTTTTTTCTTTCGGCAAATCGTCTTCCAAACAAATTCTAAAAAATCCAGGAAAATCCCAAAAAATAGGAAATGTCTACAATCAACTGGCCAAGGCTCATCCCGGGTGTTTCGAACCCCAACCCATCTTAAAAATGACGATTTCGCCCTTTGGGTGAATCGTCTTCCAAAAATTGAAGAAAAATCAAGAAATTCCAAAAAAGATTCTCAAAATGGGAAATGGCCACAATCAACTGGCCATGGAATATTTTGGGTAATTCGGTATCCAAACCTTCCAAAAAATGACGATTTTGCCCTTTGGGCTAATCGCCTCCAAATCTTCCTATTTTATCCCTGGTCCGAAATCACATCTTCTCTAAACCCTTATGGCTATATTAGGAAGCCATTGATTTGAATTGATGTGCATCGCTGTGGTTTGTTTATGCACTTGATTGCGCTTTCAGTAAAATTGATTGTAATTGATAAAAATAGTCTTCCAATCTGTATGAAACCCTGAAGCAAACCTACCTCACCCAAAATTGCGCCTGCATGAAATCTTAAGTAGGAAATTTACTCTCGTTAGGTACCGAAAGGGTGTTGGTAATGACACCAGCGTAACCAAGTCCCCGAACCCAAAATCTCTGGTTCCGCAGAACTGATCGATCTCTCCCAATCGGTTAGTAATATTTCCGGTCTACCCTCCAAGAAAGACCGGTGGCGACTCCAAATGCATGTACAAGTTGCACATGCCACCACGACCACACTAAGGTCGAAAGCGATCGACTGTTATCGTCGAATCCTTTGAAAAATACTCCCGCCGCGATTGATCGGACGGTCGTGGTGAGGCCACATGTCGCGATCTCGGCTTTTTCAGATTTATTAAATGATTTTCGGATATAAATTAAAAATGATCCGACGGTCAAGAATGTGCCAAGTGGCTCTCTCTGGATCGTCCGATCTAGTCCAAGATCGGACGCACCAGGAGCAGCCACGTCGCACAATTTAGGGCGTCCGTTTCAAAGGATTTTCTGATAAATTAAGAAAATGCTAAAAAAAAAAACAAAAACGGCGTCGTTTCCGGTTTCGACCGTAGTGTCGGGCCGGGCGCCCGAGAGGCATGGGCCGGGTCCAACGCGGCCCAGAAAATATTTTTTAAATAAAAAAATTTCAGAAAATAATAAAAAATTCAAAAATTCAATAAAAAATGGAAAATCATAAAAAAATTCAAAAAATTCGAAAAATTCCGAAAAATTCTAAAAAAATTCTGAAATATAGGAAATGGCCACATTCAACTGGTCACGACCTGTTTCGGATCTTTCGACCCCCGGTCTTTCCAAAGATGACAGTTTTTCCCTTTCGGCAAACCGTCTTCCAAAAAATTCTAAAAAATCCAGGAAAATCCCAAAAAATAGGAAATAGCCACAATCAACTGGCCAAGGCTCATCCCGGGTGTTTCGAACCCCAACCCTTCTTAAAAATGACGATTTCGCCATTTGGGCGAATCGTCTTCCAAAAATTGAAGAAAAATCAAGAAATTCCAAAAAAAATTCTCAAAATGGGAAATGGCCACAATCAACTGGCCATGGAATATTTTGGGTAATTCGGTATCCAAACCTTCCAAAAAAATGACGATTTTGCCCTTTGGGCTAATCGCCTCCAAATCTTCCTATTTTATCCCTGGTCCGAAATCACACCTTCTCTAAACCCTTATGGCTATATTAGGAAGCCATTGATTTGAATTGATGTGCATCGCTGTGGTTTGTTTATGCACTTGATTACGCTTTCACTAAAATTGATTGTAATTGATAAAAATAGTCTTTCAATCTGTATGAAACCCTGAAGCAAACCTACCTCACCCAAAATTGCGCCTGCATGAAATCTTAATTAGGAAAATCACTCGCGTTAGGTACCGAAAGGGCGTTGGTAATGACACCAGCGTAACCAAGTCCCCGAACCCAAAATCTCTGGTTCCGCAGAACTGATCGATCTCTCCCAATCGGTTAGTAAGGTTTCCGGTCTACCCTCCAAGAAAGACCGGTGGCGACTCTAAATGCATGTACAAGTTGCACATGCCACCACGGCCACACTAAGGTCGAAAGCGATCGACTGTTATCGTCGAATCCTTTGAAAAATACTCCCGCCGCGATTGATCGGACGGTCGTGGTGAGGCCACGTGTCACGATCTCGGCTTTTTCAGATTTATTAAATGATTTTAGGATATTAATTAAAAAAGATCCGACGGTCAAGAATGTGCCAAGTGGCTCTCTCTGGATCGTCCGATCTAGTCCAAGATCGGACGCACTAGGAGCAGCCACGTGGCACAATCTGGGGCGTCCGTTTCAAAGGATTTTCTGATAAATTAAGAAAATGATAAAAAAAAAACCAAAAACGGCGTCGTTTCCGGTTTCGACCGTAGGGTCAGGCCGGGCGCCCGAGAGGCGTGGGCCGGGTCCAACCCGGCCCGGAAAATATTTTTTAAATAAAAAAATTTCAGAAAATAAAAAAAATAATAAAAAATTCAAAAATTCAATAAAAAATGGAAAATCATAAAAAATTCAAAAAATTCGAAATATTCAGAAAAATTATAAAAAAAATTATGAAATATTGGAAAGGGCCACATTCAACTGGTCACGACCTGTTTCGGGTCTTTCGACCCCCGGTCTTTCCAAAAATGACAGTTTTTTCCCTTTCGGCAAACCGTATTCCAAAAAAATTCTAAAAAATCCAGGAAAATCCCAAAAAATAGGAAATGGCCACAATCAACTGGCCAAGGCTCATCCCGGGTGTTTCGAACCCCAACCCTTCTTAAAAATGACGATTTCGCCCTTTGGACGAATCGTCTTCCAAAAATTGAAGAAAAAATCAAGAAATTCCAAAAAAAATTCTCAAAATGGGAAATGGCCACAATCAACTGGCCATGGAATATTTTGGGTAATTCGGTATCCAAACCTTCCAAAAAAATGACGATTTTGCCATTTGGGCTAATCGCCTCCAAATCTTCCTATTTTATCCCTGGTCCGAAATCACACCTTCTCTAAACCCTTATGGCTATATTAGGAAGCCATTGATTTGAATTGATGTGCATCGATGTGGTTTGTTTATGCACTTGATTGCGCTTTCACTAAAATTGATTGTGATTGATAAAAATAGTCTTCCAATCTGTATGAAACCCTGAAGCAAACCTACCTCACCCAAAATTGCGCCTGCATGAAATCTTAATTAGGAAAATCACTTGCGTTAGGTACCGAAAGGGCGTTGGTAATGATACCAGCGTAACCAAGTCCGCAATTTGAAGATTCCAAAAAGAGTTTGCTCAAAACATCAATTGGAATATTTCTCGACAAAGAGGCCATCTCACCTGTTTTGAGGTAATGATTTTTATAGGGGATGCACTCAATTCCCTACTGACCTGTGCCTAGGTTTTAGGCTCATTCGCAGCGCATACATTTTGATCGGTCGGGAGGTCTTCCACGGGACCGTAATGTTGGGCTTGGATATTGGTTTTCAAGGGGGACCCACTTTGGAGTCGAGGTCATTGAATGAAAGTCTTCACCATCTGCTCCGGGTTTACAAGTCGAGGACCCTGCAAAATGAGAAAGAAATAGTCTTGCTCGTACCTCTTCGAGCTAAGCTATATGTTAACCCAAGTGTCTTAGTCAGAGAAGACTGTTTCGTTTCCGGTTTCGACCGTAGGGTCGGGCCGGGCGCCCGAGAGGCGTGGGCCGGGTCCAACTCGGCCCGGAAAATATTTTTTAAATAAAAAAATTTCAGAAAATAATAAAAATAATAATAAAAAATTCAAAAATTCAATAAAAAATGGAAAATCATAAAAAAATTCAAAAAATTCTTAAATTTTTACATCCCATGTATTACCCATTGAATTTTTGAATTTATTATTATTTTTTTTTATTATTTTCTGAAATTTTTTTATTTAAAAAATATTTTCCGGGCCGGGTCCGCCTCTCGGGCGCCCGGCCCGACCCTACGGTCGAAACCAGAAATGACGCCGTTTTTGGTTTTTTTTTTTATCATTTTCTTAATTTATCAGAAAATCCTTTGAAACGGACGCCCCAGATTGTGCCACGTGGCTGCTCCTGGTGCGTCCGATCTTGGACTAGTTCAGACGATCCAGAGAGAGCCACTTGGCACATTCTTGACTGTCGGATCATTTTTAATTAATATCCGAAAATCATTTAATAAATCTGAAAAAGCCGAGATCGTGACACGTGGCCTCACCACGACCGTCCGATCTATTTTATTTTTTTGAACAGGTCCCACCCTGGCTGACGTGGCTGCCGACGTGGCATGCCACGTCAGCGTTGACCCGCTGACGACTTCGCCGGAGAAGACGATGAATAGTAAACATTCCGGCAAAGTCGCCGGAATTCTCGCCGGAGGGCCTCGAAACCGAGCCAAATCTTGGTATTTTTTGTTCGTTCTTTCGGCGTTCGACTCCCCACAAGCCCAGCATCAACATACAACAAACACATGGCAGATTTAACGTCAGGAAGCGACTGAAACGGACGTCCACAGGACCAGCGCCGGCGAGGGGATTTGCAGAATTTTATTTATGCACCCAAGCTCGATTCTAAGCATTCAGATAGCATCCGAGAGAGGTTTAGGGACTTACCTGAGGTCCCATGATGGTCGGCAGCCGCGGGAATGTCTTCGCCGAGCTCCCGGTCTGAGTCTTGGCCGGCGAAGCTCGGGCTCGCGTCTTCGGCGGTTCTCGATGCAAAATAAAGATCACAGTATGCTTAGAGTCGATGATAGAACAACTTCTAGGCTAGATTCGTACGAAATGAGGCCTGGGAAGGCACGGCCGAGACTCGAAAAATACAAAGCTCGTTCGGGCATTTCGTCGAACACATGGTGTGCGACGGTGGAATTGGAGTTTAGAGGAAATACCGACCTGTTCGAGGGTTGCCGGCGACGGTGGCTGCTTCGACGATGATTCCACTAAGTCCTGGGAGCTCCCTTGAGGTCTCTCTCTCCCGAACTCGCTCTCAAAATCCCTCTTCCTCTCTCACCCGAGCTCTCTCTCACTCTCGGCCACTCCCTCTTTTTCATGGCCGACCACCTCTTTTCCTCAGTGGCCGCCATCCCACTTCCGTCCCTGGACCATGCTTTTGTCCCCCACGATGCTTGACATCTCTCACTTTCCTCAAAAGCGCGACTCCACCTTCCCCTGTCTTCCTGCTCGGTGCGCCATGGTGGGTCTGCAACTTAGTTGCAGATCCGGTCGGACCGGGTCGGGTCGGGTTTAACCCGACCGGCCCGGTTCGACTCTCCTAGCCAAATTGAGCCCCAAATCGACCTCTTTTCATGAAATTTATGGCAAAATCGGACTCCTTGACATGTTTTCTATCAAATAGAGGTATTTTCGTGAATCAATTGATTGAAATTTAGTGAAAACCCCAAATTGTCCCTAGGATCCGAAAATGATTTTTGCCCAATCGAAGGTCGAAACGATCGAATTAGTCAAAATTGAGGCCACCAATGGATTCCTCATGATGAAAACTATAGGGTAGAGGTGTTTAATTTGAATGGGTATGCCCGTATGAAATTTAATTTCACAATTTGTGAAACCGGAGACTAAATTGAAAGAAAATTGTGCAATTAAGTCCTTTTGTTTAAAATTGATCAAATTGGAGGGCAAATTGGCCTAATTTCACTTCAAGACTTTAGAATCCAATGTCATAGCTTATAAAAAGTGATAATTGAAAATTAAAAGACTCGAAAAGGATTTTTTAGGCTCGGTTTGGGTTTATGTTTGTGAAGGAACATAGTGACCCGAGACGAATTTGCAAGATTTAAAGTGACACAGTTGAAGAGGAAATTAAAACAAAATTATTGAATATTTTTGGGTATTTTTCTGACCACTAATGGTATTTTTCTGATTTTTTTGGGTATTTTTATAATTAAATAAATTCGAAAAATATTAAAAAATACCAAAAAATATTTTTTGTTCAAAAATGGTTCCTAAGGCTAAGCCAAGGCTTCCAAAGTTGATTTTGTGATTTTATGACATTTTTTGATATTTTTAATTAATTTTAAAGAATAAAAATAACAATAATAGATGGTCAAAAATCAGGTGTCAACAGAGAGGAGTTTTCAGGAACACAAGTATCATTTGACAACAGCACCAGTGTTGACAATTCCTTCTGGACCTGGAGGTTATGAGATTTATAGCGATGCGTCGCTGAAGGGGTTAGGATGCGTCCTGATGCAGCATGGAAGAGTTGTGGCTTATGCATCGCGACAGTTAAGACCTCATGAGATGAATTACCCGACGCATGATTTAGAATTAGCAGCTATTATCTTCGCCTTGAAGATTTGGAGGCATTACTTGTGTGGAGAAAGATTTCAAATTTACACGGACCACCAGAGTTTGAAGTACCAGTTTTCTCAAAAGGAATTGAACATGAGGCAACGACGATGGATGGAGTTACTCAAGGACTATGATTGTGTTATCCTGTATCACCTCGGAAAGGCAAATAAGGTTGCGGATGCGCTTAGTCGGAAATCGAGCATCGCACATTTGATGGTTAAGGAATGGACTCTGTTGGAAGGAATAAGGGATTCAGAGTTTAAGCTTGAAGTTTGTCAGCTGTCTTGTCTCCTAGCCACGTTAAGGATTGAACCAGAAATTCACGAGAAAGTGAAGGCTTTGCAATCTACGGACCCCGACATCCAAAAGATCCTAGAAATGGATGCCGGAAAAAGGAAGCCCAACTTTCAAGTATCCGAGGATGGGATTCTGAAGTTTCGCGGACGCCTGTGCGTACCCAATGACGAGGAGCTAAGGGAAAAGATCTTATCAGAAGCTCATAGGAGCAACTATAGCATTCATCCGGGTAGCACAAAAATGTATCAGATTCTGCGTCAGTACTACTGGTGGAACGGGATGAAAGTGGATGTAGCTAAGCACGTGGCGAAGTGTTTGACGTGCCAGCAGGTTAAGGCTCAGCATTGTAAGCCTGGTGGAATGTTGCAACCCTTGGAGATCCCCGAATGGAAGTGGGAGCACATCACCATGGACTTCGTCATGGGTTTGCCAAGGAGTCAGAGAGGACATGATTCGATCTGGGTGATCGTTGATAGACTGACTAAATCCGCACACTTTCTTGGCAGTAAGAAAAGATTTCGCTATGGATAGATACGCAGAGTTGTACATGAGGTACATAGTTCGTCTTCATGGAGTTCCAGTGACAATTACGTTAGACAGAGATCCCAAGTTCACCCCTTCATTTTGGAAAAGCCTACAGGAGGCTTTGGGGATGAAACTACAGTATAGCACCGCTTATCACCCCCAGACGGACGGACAATCGGAAAGGACAATTCAGACACTTGAGGATATGTTAAGAGCTTGTGTGTTAGACTTTAAAGGAGGATGGGAAGATCAGCTGCACTTGGTAGAGTTCGCCTATAATAACAGTTACCAGCAGAGTTTCGGAATGACACCGTTTGAAGCATTGTATGGCAGAGCATGCAGAACTCCTTTATGTTGGGATGAGGTTGGGGAAAGAAGCATAACAGGCCCTGAATTAGTGGAACAGTCTGCGGAGGCAGTAAAGGTCATAAGGGAACGATTGAGAACTGCGCAGAGTAGCCAGAAAATCTACGCCGACAAGCGGCGCCGACCTTTGGAATTTCAAATGGGAGATCATGTTTTCTTGAAAGTATCATCGATGAAAGGATTATCTCGGTTTGGAAAGAAAGGAAAGCTGAGTCCGAGGTACGTAGGCCCTTTCGAAATTCTGGAGCGGATTGGAACTTTAGCCTATAGACTCGCCTTGCCGCCAAGTTTATCGCAGGTTCACAATGTATTCCATGTGTCGATGTTAAGAAAGTATGAACTGGACACGATTCATGTGCTGGACCATGAAGTGATAGAAGTGGATGATCGAGTATCGTATGTGGAAAGGCCAGTTAGAATCGAGGACAGGAAGGAGCAAGTCCTAAGAAACAAGACGATCCCGCTAGTGAAGGTGATCTGGGAGCACCATGGGACCGAAGGAGCCACCTGGGAAAGCGAGGAAGCGATGAGGTGTCAGCACCCCCATTTGTTTGAGTAGATGGTTGTAATGTAAATTTCGAGGACGAAATTTCTGAAAGGGGGGAAGAGTTGTGACATTCTGAATTCCGACCCTATCTCGAAGCTTATTAATGAATGAATGTCTATCGATGTATTCCAGTTAATCTCGGTCAGAATTGATCACTTTCGAGTCGACTAACCAAAGGGGAATGGCCATATAGGATTCAAAGTACGTGGACCAAAGAGCTTAACCACGAGTCGACGCTTTGACCATAAGGATCGTCAAGGGAATATTTTGGACCGCTAAAGGTCGACCTAAGAATGGTTTTAGAACGATTTGCTAGTGTCATGCGATTGGTTCCCGGGTGATTCCGTATGACCATGACGTGATTTTCGAATTAACCTAAATCGATTCCTAACGGTCGTAACCTTCGGGACTAGTGATTGACCCTTGCGATTACATGACAACCAAAGCCGCCGTGGCTCAAGTAATTCTTAAACGCGACATTAGTCGCGGGTCGATATGCGTAACTCCTAAGAGCCACCCGTTAGTCTGAGATACGCTGGAGTGACAATTGACTGAATTTAGCCATGGATTGGACTTCGAGATTGGAGGCTGGACATTCGAAGATCGTAAAGGAGTAAATTTGGACGTCGCCTCTTCGGAGAGTCATTAAGATTAGAATTAGCCCTGTATAGGCTAGAAAAGAGAAATTCAGACCGGCAAGTGAAATTGACCCTTTTACCCCTAACTTGGTACCCTTTTCTCCTTAGATAAGCAAGGGCAAAATGGAAATTTGCCCCTCCCTTAGTGCAGCCGAAAATTAGAGGGCAATTAGGTCTTTTGGCTAGTGAATTATTGGAGTTTGGAAGAGACCAATTGATTAGACAATTTCCCTTCTACAAACTAGTCATTCCAAGCACTATTCATGTACCATGCCCCACCAACTACCCCACTCACCTCTTTTCCCTCCAAAGCCTTCTCTTCATTCACTCTCTCTTATTCACTCTCATTTGGCCACCCCATGAGACCACTTTCCCTCTCTCTCCCTCATTTCTCACGTCCTCTCCCTCTCCCTCATTCTCTCGCTTGCTCTCTCAGTTTCACGGTGGAACCGGCCACCACCGCCACTCCTCCACCTCGAGCAACCACCAAGACCACCTCGCCTCCCTCTTGGACCGTGAGGGAGCCGCCGCCCAAGCCCAGGAGCCGCCGAACCACCACCGACCAGATTAACGCCAAGAGGAGACCGTGGGTTGTTCTTGCGGAAATCCTTGGTTGTTCTTGAGGTAGGTGACCTTAGAAGCTTAGATAGGCATGTGAGGGTGTAAGATGCTTGTGTTAAGAAGGGTATTGAATTTTGTCTTCGCCATTTTGATGGTTGAACTTCTAGGAACGCATTCTGCCCTTTGAAGATCAGATCTGTTCGCGCAGCGTCTTCAGCCTTTCCAACTGGTCTTCTTGGACATTTGAGCTTGGTAATCTTATTCTAAACCTTAGCTAAGACCTTGTGTGATGGAAGGACCGAGTGAGAGTTGGATTTATTGAGTTTGTGGGCTGTTTGGCGAGAAACCCTAGAGGACCGATTCTGTCCATGGTGAACCGTATAGGATGACGCCTTGTGATGCTTGTGATGTTGATTCCATGGTTAAACTAGGCTATTAGATGTGTCCTCGTAGTGGCCGAATGGCTTGTGGTACCGTTCGAAGTGTTAGATCTTGATAGGATCTAATTGTGATGTTGAAACCCTTATTTGCGCCTAGATGTATTCGGCCATGGGGTAGTCTTGGTGATACATGGCTTGAAAGTGTCCTAATGGTCTTATTTGAATTCTGGTCGTAGACTCTAATGTGGGGATTGAATGATTCGAATGGCACCATAGTGGTAAAATTAGCCTCGTGAGACTAAGCGATGAGTTATATGGCATAATTGATTGAATGGCTTCGTGGAATTGTGACATGGCCAAGTGGTTATAGTGATGATTGGCGAGTGATTCTAATTGCAATATGATGACCACGAAGCATTGCAATTGTGACATTCTGAAATCCGACCCTTTTTCGAAGTGTGATTTCATTAGCCACGAATTGGATTTCGGAATTGGGCGTCGAGTATTCGAGAATTCCAACGGTAATAAATTGGACGTTGCCTCATCAAGAGACCTTAAGGTTATGATTCACTTCATATTGATTAGAAAAGTGAAATTTGGATTGACAAGCGGAAACGATCATTTTACCCTTAGGTTAGTATTCTTTCTCTTGGATTTAAGTAAGGGCAATTTGGACTTTTGCCATCCCCTAGCTTTGGCCGAAAATTTAGGGGTAGTATGGTCATTTGGTCATTGGATATTTGATCATAAGAAGTGACAAGAATGGACTAGACATTTTCCCTTTCAACCACCCCAACCACTTGTCATTCCAACTCACTATTCCTTGTCATTCCTACACTATTCATGTCCTTATTCCTCCAACCACTCCCAATCAATCACTCTCCCTCTTGCTTTTGAATTCAAGGAAGCTCTCTCTCTCTCCCTCTTATCCTCCCATTCGGCCGAGCATCACCACCCTCCATCACTCTCATTTCTCATTTTCTCCCTTCCTCTCACTCTCTCTTGGCCGCCGCTCCTCCCTCACGACCGAGCCGCTCCTTGCCGGTCTTCAAGCCTTGTTTGTGAGCGCCGCAAGCTCATCTCCCTTGGTAAGCCTCCCTAAGACTTGATCCTATGGGTTGTTTAACTAGTAAATGAGGTTTAGTGTGATTTTTGGGAAGAAATCCTTGGCTAACTTATAGTGTTCATATTCGGACCTCTATGGACAGATTTGAAACGTGGGTTTCATCACCTCTTTGTCCGACTCGTCTCGACTCCATCGCTTGGTAAGTTAGTTCTAAACTTATATTAGGACCTTAGGTTATCGAAGGACGAGTTAGAGAGGCTATTAAGTAGTTTTCGGGGTTGAATCTCCGATGATTTATGCATTGCCGAATCTGTCCTAGAAGGAATGATCATGCTTTGCGGCCCTAAGACTTGATTTTATTGCATACTTGATGAGTTGTGATGCTAAGGGTTTGAGTAGGTCGATCCGCGAATATCGAATTGCATAGGGCTATTCTTTGTCGTGAAGTTACTTGATTTAATGACTCGAATATTTATTTAGTCCCTACGTGGTGTTCGGCCTTGAAGAGATTAAACGTGATAATGTATTAAAAATCTCCTATGGATCATAAGCTCTATTCGGCCATGGACTAAGATATAGGAAGGATTGAGTGAATTGATGCATGGAGTCCCTAGTGTATTCGGCCATGAGGAGAAATTGAAAGAAGATTGAATTGAAATCGCTATGGACTCCTATTGCTAATAAGCCGTGAGCTAAAAGGAGCGTGACTAGGTAATCAAGTCGATGAAAATCCTTGATTGCGACTTAAGAGCATTCGGCCTTGGGTACTATGTGGTACGTGGATTATTTGATTTGGCATTTGGCTATGTTAACGTGTTAATGGCCGCGTGGTGAAAATGGTAATTGATGATTTCGTAAATCGAATTATATTCGATCATGAAGTATTAAAATGATGTCACTTCGCGTAAACTCTATGATGTGACTTTGGGGCATGGGATTAATAATGTGGCTGCCGGTTATTGCCTTGAACTATTGAGATGCACAATTGTTTATGGTTAGCTATAATTAGTTTAATTATGAGCTTATATTATGAGAAATCTGGATGCGCCTATACGACGCGGTAATTGATGAGAAATCCTGATGCGCCTATACGACGCGGGATTGAATGATGAGAAATCCTGATGCGCCTATACGACGCGAATTGGATGATGAGAAATCCTGATGCGCCTAAACGACGCGGGATTGATTGATGAGAAATACTGATGCGCCTATACGATGCGGGATTAATTGATGAGAAATCCTAATGCGCCTATACGACGTGGGATTGAATGATGAGAAATGCCTGATGCGCCTAAGATGACGCGGGCCTAGCCATGGAAGGTGTGATTGTATCAAGCATGAATAATATCTTATACTGTGAATGATCAAGTGCCTAAGTACGAAGTTTAGCTTAGAATTGAGAATGCCACTGATACCTTGCCTTAATTGAATTGTTTTATGCCAATTGCCTTACTCTTGATTATTTGACCCTTACATGTGTTTAGGAGTGTCTGGAAGTACTAAGCGCCTAGCATAGGTTTAGGATTAACTTATTGAGATATATCTCACACCGTCGTGGGACAACATTTTTCAGGTCCTAGGCGATGGATACCCGAGGTTGCCATGGATTGGCATTCGAAGCAGTGATTTGGAGAGAATGGATATAAACTCACTTGTGGTCTTAGAAATTTTACTTTGATTTGTGGATTTAGAATTGAACCATTGGTATTGGACGATTGTAACCTTTGAAGTGTATTTGCCAATATTGAGGAGTGCACCTTTTTATGTCCTAAGTAATCTTGTCAAAGTTTTATGTATGGAGTTTATTCATTGCTTCCGCATGTACATTTTGATTCCGCGAGTGTATCGTTAGACGATTCGATCCTGGGGTAAATCACGATGAAAGACCAAAGAAGGGATGGTCGCGCGCTCGTGAAGACGCGGGGCGTGACATCTCCGTTTAAGTGGTATCAGAGCAAGGTTGGCTCGATCCATTGTGATTAAGGTTCGGAGTGATAAGGAGCGATGACTTGAGGACAATTAGCTAGTGAGACCATTAGGATTAGGCATGGATTGCTGAATCTTGAGGATTATAGGCTTGAACTTGTGAGGTATTCTAATGGTCCTAATGTTGATTTAATGAATGTTCTTGGGTGATTTTATGGATAAGGCTCACAAGGAAGTGAGTAGAGATCGATGAGTCATAAGCTTAGATTTGAGGTTGCTAGAGAATAGTTTCTGAATGAAGGGTCAATTGGAGTATATGGTTGTGATTGTGGTTTGTCAATGACTTAACTTGAGGAATGTGAATTATAAAGAGACGATTGGTATTAGTGAATTCAGACTTGAATTGTGTTCCAACTTGATGGTTTTGGTTATCGATTGTTATTGACAACCTTGGGTGATATGAGTTGAGATGTATACAAGGAGTATCTGAATTGAAGACCAGTCGTGACCGAATGCATGGGGATTTGAGTTGAATGGTGACTGGACTTGAGGTATATAATGGAATATAGGCAATTGATCCATGATATGTGACGGTCATTGGTGGAACCAGAGGTTTTCTATAATTGAGGTTTGATTTGAAAGCGATGGTGGTATGACTAGTGGTGAAAACAAACAAGCTGTGCATGTGTTTGTGGCTATGAGATGAAAGTTGATGTGAGTGCATGCATGAGCTTGTCACTATCAGACTTAATAAACTATCGCTTGGTGTGGGACGAGTTGATGGGATACCTATAAACAGTAATGAAGCATGTTATGGGGCGTGTGGAACGGGGCTTCCTCCGTAGATGTATGGCTTGGGACAACTTGTAACAACCAGGTCTGATGAGGGCGGGGAGTGATCGCCAGGACAGAGAGGTCCGGACAAGGAGCGACTCTTGACAGGCTTCTAAGATAGCGAGGAGGTAGGGATGACCCTAGTCATAAATTGAAAGGGAAAGCCTAGGTATCAGGTTGAGTTTGATTGTGATTAAGAGATGTATGGCACGGGATTGATTCTTGAAGTGAATGTTCGAAAATGATATGGTTTATGAAATGACGCCTATGAATGGTATGGTTAAAAGCTTCGTGCTTGGCGGTGGATGTCCTTTGAAAAAGAAAAGTGATATTTGTGATGGGCATGTTATGCATGTTTTATGATTGGCATCTTGTGATTGGCTTGGCCAAGGTATAACTGAGAGGTTAGACGACCTGTGGGGTTTATTCCCATTGAACTGATGTCTGTTGAGAATGAGATAGTCTGTTGTGTTTGTGACAAAGTGGCATATGCCTTATGTTTAATGTATGAGTGTGTGACTCATAGAAGTGATGCTTTGAGTACTTGCTTGGTATTGACCTAGTTGAGTTTTAGCCTAGTTAAGGCTTACCTAGTGATGGCTGTTAACTGAGAAGTTGCCTCGTGGAGGCTGGCTTGTTATATAGTTGCTGCTTAAGGATGATTTGAGATCCTTGAATAATTGGTAATTAGTTGAGAATTGCCTAAGAACCATTAGAGAGAGTTGTTTGGGAACCGCTTGATGGTTGTGGTGAAAGATAATGAGAGGAGCAGCCTGAGACTGCTAGACTTGAGTAGATGACTTAAGTCTTTGATTCCTGGAGGGAATTATAGTGGTTCAAGTGACATGAGAACCTAATGACGTTGAAAGACCAAAGTATGGTCGAAGAAAAGCATTGGGCTCGAGTATGCAAGATGTGAGAAGATCCAAGAATTGAGATGGACCTTGAGAATTGAGTAAAGATGAATAACTGGAGTATAAGTACAAAAGAGAATATGGCGTGATTTGTTAATCGTGTGAGACCCAAGTGTCATAAGAGGTCATTAAAACTTTAAATGGAAATGAGAAAATTTATTGGGTAGGCAAGCTTGTGAGGAGTTAACATGATTGCCTAAGTCACTATGGTGGCAGATGTTAATGCTGATGAATTAAATGATGGAAGTCACGAGAAAGATGACTCTGAGTTATTTCATTCACGAGAAAGGTGAATGTGTGGGAAGAACCATGAGAGTTTTAAAAGTTTGTGAAGCTATGTATAAGTTGAGATTGCCTGAGTTTGAAAGAGAGATGAGATTTGAAACTGTCTCCCTCTTGAATGGGGATCTTGATAAGGAAACCTTGGAGGTTTTGGGTACACTGAAGAAAGAAAGTGACCCTGGCAGTTAGTAGCCTTAAGAGACTATTGATAATTGATGAAAGGTCACCAGAGAAAGGGTTTCCTAGAAGGCATGAAATCTTCTTGGACTACCTCTGTTGAGTTGTTCGATGGAAAGTATCCTCCTGGAGTGCTTGAGAGCAAAGGTTGTTTGAATCCTCAGAGGATGCTTGACCAGTGTGAGACAGAATTCTCAGGGTCATTTAAGCATATGGTAAAGGTAGTGAATGACCCTTGAATAAGATAAGTGAATCTCTGAGTGGATTGGAACTTGAGAGCCTTATGGCTAGTTGATATTCTTGATTCGAAGGAACTGTAATGGATCCAAAGGAAGGAGGGAGATGATCGAAAGAAGATTTCTGTTCATGGATTACGAATATAGAGATTTCCACAAAATGCGCCTGTAAGGGGTGGTTGTTATCTTGGCGCAAGTCTCGTAATGAGAGACTGACATGTCGTTCCTTCCGTTGTGGGGAAAGTTAGGGAAAGAGATATGTCATTTGTCTGACATTGACGATTCTACGAGATTGATTGAGCATAACTCTAGACCACTAGAAGTGGGATTGTGTGTTATCTCCCTTAAAGGGTAGGACATCATTTTTAAGGGATGATTGGATCATGAGATGGTCGTTGATGAAAAGAAAAGTGAACGGACTTGATAGTCCTGGACCTTCGTAATTCTTGTGAATGATTGAGTAAGCAAAAAAAAAATGCTTAGTTCTTGCAGAGTGATTTGAGGTAATCGAATTGAGCATTCGATATGTTATTTGTTGGAGACCAAGGACGAACAGATATTGTCACTTGAGGTGATTGAGTTATGGAGAGAAAAATGTTAAAGCATGTGGCATTTGGATCTTGGAGTAAAGGTATCGCCGTTGGCGCAGACTCCAAGATAGACGTCCTATGGAATAGGAAGGACAAGGTGAATCCAAAGTAAAAGAATGCCACGAAAGTGTATAGTTTTTTGCATAGGGTAAGAGACCCTAGTGTGAGAGGAAGAGAAAATTCTAATTGTCCTGGTACTAAGATTGAGCGTCTGGACTGAGAAAGAAGACGCAAGACTGGAATGAATCCTAGAAGTGAAATCCGAGAGACTATCATGTAGACTGTTGAATTCTAGGGTGACGTTGATGTTCAGTTGAATGGATGGAATTGGGATAAGGTCGCATTAGCGAGTTGTGGAACTTAGAGGCTGAAGAACGAATGCTTCTTGAGGAAAGAGTGACAAGAACAAAGAAAATATTATGTGGTCCTAGAGGAGACCCGTGACAACAGAGAGCCAAGGTTTAAGCTCTCAAGTGAAAGGTATGAGAAACAGTTTGAAAGATTTGACACCTGGTAGGAAGAAGTTGATAATAGTCGAATTAAGTGCCCAAGGAATGATTGACTTGATTATTACCGTCTTGAGAGACGATGGTTAGACTCATTTAAAGAGTCATGAGAAATATGAACAGCTTTTGAGAAAGTCCTATGGACTTTAAGGAGAGGCTCATTATATGCTGAATGTGGATAGCACGAGCTGTGTACTTGACGAGGTAAGATTCCTCGGTTGTGAAACTTCTGAGAAAGGAAATCTCTGTGGAGCCTTTGAGGATTGGAATAAGTGATGAATCGACAGAGTCGATGTGAGTTGCTAAAGGTTGAAATTTTCCAAGAGTGGTAAATCGTTACAAACGGATCGAGGGAAGATTCTTCACAAGAGTTGTTCCATTGGTGAAATGGACTAAGGACGAGATGTAACACGTATGGATGAATGAACGCGAAAAAAGTTTTCGAGGACTTAAGTCAAGTTGATGACTACGCCGTTAATGGCGTTTCTGGTTTGAAGTGGAAAAGCTTATGAAGGTCGTAATGATGCGACGCAGAATGAAACTTGAGGTATAACGAGGCAACTAGAAATAGGCATTGCATAAGGCTATATGAGTTGGAATGTTTAAAGCATGATTGGAGTTGGATTGTGAATGCTCCTGCGACAAAGTTCGAGAAACATTGTGGATAAAAGAAGACTTCAAGTCAATATTTAACACGAGAAAATAATAAAGCAAGTTTCTTGAGAGGAATTGAACAAGAGGCAACGCTGATGCGTGAAGTTGTTTGTGGATATGAGAGCATTTGTTGGGATAAAGAAAAGACCCCGAAATTATGTGAACTATAAGAGATTGAGAGCAGAGACTGCCTAAAGATAATTGAGGGCGAGTCATGTGGAACGAAGAGATCGCTCAAATGTTGTTGTGGCGATATTCATATCGCTAAGGAAGGGTGAATTGTTTCGCGGGTTTTGCGGATGCTTACAGTTGAGCATTAAGCATTGTGTAATTGGCGATGGAGGGACAGATCTTCCCTCATGAAATAAGAGATTCGACCTTTCAATTGGAAGTTCGCCGTGTGGATAGTTTGAGGACTACCTGAAATATCAGGCCTGGAGGATATAAATGAATTGAGAAATTGCCATGATCAGACCTTGATATTTAAGAGGTATGGAAATGGTTGGAACATGGAAGACTAAGATGCTCCTGGGGATGGCACAAAGGTGTGCCAAGATTGCCTTAACACCATCAATGATGTGGATCGAAGGCTGAATTAGTATAACGTATGGTCGAGCATTAGACATGCCGACAAGAGAGAGAGATATGATCTTGAAAGTTGATGGGCGATCGTTGGAGATCTTTGAATGAAGTCGAGAAGGCTATAGTTCGATTTGGACAATTGAGGGTAAGCTAATAGAACTTGTGCGTCCCTGACGGCACAACATGACGTTTGAAGAGGATGATTATGCCAATTGATAGAGGTACCCAAGGAGTGCGATTTCATGACGGTCAGGTAAAGATCGTGATAGGAAACAATCTTTATTCTACTGCGACGTGTTGGGAAAAGCTTTCCAACGGGGAATTTCAAAAGCAAGGCTGTAGTGTGATGCACGTGTTATCCTTGGACTAATAGGAAAATCGAACGAAAAATTTGAGTGCTCGAAGGTGTATCACCAACAAATATTATGAATGTCGGAAGAAAATAGAGAAAAGCAAGTACATGATAAGGACTGAGGAAAATAAGTCATGGAGGAATATGACTTTTGTTAGAAAAGACAAGTGGGAACACCAAGTAATGGGAGGATCTACCTTGGAGAGTGAGGATGCGATGAGGCGTCGATACCCCATGAGATTGGATAATTAGAAAGTAGCAAATTTCAAGGACGAAATTTTTATTAGGAGGGAAGAGTTGGGACATTCTGAAATCCGACCCTTTTTCGAAATGTGATTTCATTAGCCATGAATTGGATTTCGGAATTGGGCGTCGAGTATTCGAGAATTCAACGGTAATAAATTGGACGTTGCCTCATCAAGAGACCTTAAGGTTATGATTCACTTCATATTGATTAGAAAAGTGAAATTTGGACTGACAAGCGGAAACGATCATTTTACCCTTAGGTTAGTATTCTTTCTCTTGGATTAAGTAAGGGCAATTTGGACTTTTGCCATCCCCTAGCTTTGGCCGAAAATTTAGGGGTAGTATGGTCATTTGGTCATTGGATATTTGATGATAAGAAGTGACAAGAATGGACTAGACATTTTCCCTTTCAACCACCCCAACTACTTGTCATTCCAACTCACTATTCCTTGTCATTCCTACACTATTCATGTCCTTATTCCTCCAACCACTCCCAATCAATCACTCTCCCTCTTGCTTTTGAATTGAAGGAAGCTCTCTCTCTCTCTCCCTCTTATCCTCCCATTCGGCCGAACATCACCACCCTCCCTCACTCTCATTTCTCATTTTCTCTCTTCCTCTCAAACTCTTCCTCTCACTCTCTCTTGGCCGCCGCTCCTCCCTCACGACCGAGCCGCTCCTTGCCGGTCTTCAAGCCTTGTTTGTGAGTGCCGCAAGCTCATCTCCCTTGGTAAGCCTCCCTAAGACTTGATCCTATGGGTTGTTTAACTAGTAAATGAGGTTTAGTGCGATTTTTGGGAAGAAATCCTTGGCTAACTCATAGTGTTCATATTCGGACCTCTATGGACAGATTTGAACCGTGGGTTTCGTCACCTCTTTGTCCGACTCGTCTCGACTCCATCGCTTGGTAAGTTAGTTCTAAACTTATATTAGGACCTTAGGTTATTGAAGGACGAGTTAGAGAGGCTATTAAGCAGTTTTCGGGGTTGAATCTCCGATGATTTATGCATTGCCGAATCTGTCCTAGAAGGAATGATCATGCTTTGTGGCCCTAAGACTTGATTTTATTGTATACTTGATGAGTTGTGATGCTAAGGGTTTGAGTAGGTCGATCCGCGAATATCGAATTGCATAGGGCTATTCTTTGTCGTGAAGTTACTTGATTTAATGACTCGAATATTTATTTAGTCCCTATGTGGTGTTCGGCCTTGAAGAGATTAAACGTGATAATGTATTAAAAATCTCCTATGGATCATAAGCTCTATTCGGCCATGGACTAAGATATAGGAAGGATTGAGTGAATTGATGCATGGAGTCCCTAGTGTATTCGGCCATGAGGAGAAATTGAAAGAAGATTGAATTGAAATGGCTATGGACTCCTATTGCTAATAGGCCGTGAGCTAAAAGGAGCGTGACTAGGTAATCAAGTCGATGAAAATCCTTGATTGGGACTTAAGAGCATTCGGCCTTGGGTACTATGTGGTACGTGGATTATTTGATTTGGCATTTGGCTATGTTAACGTGTTAATGGCCGCGTGGTGAAAATGGTAATTGATGATTTCGTAAATCGAATTATATTCGATCATGAAGTATTAAAATGATGTCACTTCGCGTAAACTCTATGATGTGACTTTGGGGCATGGGATTAATAATGTGGCTGCCGGTTATTGCCTTGAACTGTTGAGATGCACAATTGTTTATGGTTAGCTATAATTAGTTTAATTATGAGCTCATATGTTGAGAAATCCTGATGCGCCTATACGACGCAGGATTCATTGATGAGAAATCCTGATGCGCCTATACGACGCGGGATTCATTGATGAGAAATCCTGATGCGCCTATACGACGCGGGATTGGATGATGAGAAATCTTGATGCGCCTATACGACGCGGGATTGAATGATGAGAAATCCTGATGCGCCTATACGATGCGGGATTGGATGATGAGAAATCCTGATGCGCCTATACGACGCGGGATTAATTGATGAGAAATCCTGATGCGCCAATACGACGCGGGATTGAATGATGAGAAATGCCTGATGCGCCTAAGATGACGCGGACCTAGCCATGGAAGGTGTGATTGTATCAAGCATGAATAATATCTTATACTATGAATGATCAAGTGCCTAAGTACGAAGTTTAGCCTAGAATTGAGAATGCCACTGATACCTTGCCTTAATTGAATTGTTTTATGCCAATTGCCTTACTCTTGATTATTTGACCCTTACATGTGTTTAGGAGTGTCTGGAAGAACTAAGTGCCTAGCATAGGTTTAGGATTAACTTATTGAGATATATCTCACCCCGTCGTGGGACAACATTTTTCAAGTCCTGGGCGATGGAAACCCGAGGTTGCCATGGATTGGCATTTGAAGAAGTGATTTGGAGAGAATGGATATAAACTCACTTGTGGTCTTAGAAATTTTACTTTGATTTGTGGATTTAGAATTGAACCATTGGTATTGGACGACTGTAACCTTTGAAGTGTATTTGCCAATATTGAGGAGTGCACCTTTTTATGTCCTAAGTCATCTTGTCAAAGTTTTATGTATGGAGTTTATTCATCGCTTCCGCATGTGCATTTTGATTCCGTGAGTGTATCATTAGACGATTCGATCCTGGGGTAAATCGCGATGAAAGACCATAGAAGGGATGTTCGCGCGCTCGTGAAGGACGCGGGGCGTGATAGCAATGGCCTCGATTGATTAAATAATGTGATGTTGTGCCACGGTATAGATTTGTGATTTAAATGGCCGAATGGTGCTTGTGATGATGATATGCACATGTGATTGTATTATGCTATAATTGATCGAATTATAAGCTTATGTGCATATGGCGCCCTGATGCATTAAACGCGGGGCTTAATGATATCCTGATGCGTTAAACGCGGGATAGACCTGAGGTGTTAAACGCGGGTCATGAGAAATGGCATTTGGAACCTGATGCGTTAAACACGTGTTCATTGGTTAACCAAGCCTGAGGCGTCGTTACGAAGGCTGAGCCATGGGAATTACAATCGTATTTTATGTATAAGCTATCCTCTACACTATGAGATGTTAAGTGCCAAAGTACGAAGCCAAGCCTAGTTTAGATTGGTGCATTGAATGACAACGCATGCCTTGATTGAGTTGTTGTGTGTCTTTTGCCTGAAATTCTCATGGTTGGTCATTGCATGTGTTGGGTGTGTCTGGAAGTCCCGAGTGCCTAGCTTAGGGTTAGGACTAGCTTATTGAGTTTATCTCACCCCGTCGTGGGACCCACCTTTTCAGACCCCAAACCCTAAGCATGCCGCCGCCGATTTTTTGGGGTACCCGTGTGGGTGGAACAGTATTCCACAGAGTACCCGAGGAAGCCGAGGACGAGCCCTTGGAGGAGGAGTTCAACCCCAAAGGAGAGGCCCTCTTCAATCCCGAGCCTGAGGAAGAGGAAGATGAAGAAGTGTTCGAGGAAGTAGAGGAACAAGAAGAAGAGCCCGAAGAAGACGTTGATGAGTATGACCCCGTGCACCGAGAGGACCCTACTGATAACCGCGAGCCCGACCCTTAGACAGTCTAGGTGCCAATGACTTTTGGTGTTTCCCTTTTTGGTGAGTGCCGACCCATGGTCAGATGACCCCTTTTGATTAGGCTGACTACCTTCCCTTGGTCCCCAGTGTTGTATTTTCAGCTTATGTTCTTAATGTAAAATTGGATCTGCGTTACGTTATGACTAAGTGTTTCATTTCCTCAAGTCATCTTGTTTATTCATTGCATGGAGTTATGTATGTCGCTTCCGCATATGCATATAAGTCTCATGTCGTAAGTGCGTGCCGTTGGATCCTGGGTAAAAAGTTAAGGAGTACGGCAGTATGGGCATGTAACGCGCTTGAGAAGGACTCGGGGCTTGACAAGGGTGATCCTCAAAGTGAATTTTCAAAATTGTATGGCATTTGTAATGGCGTATGTTATTGGCATGGTTAGGAGCTTCGTACATGGCAATGGGTGTTGTTTGAAAAAGTAAATTGACGCGTGTGTTTGGCCTGTATGGCGAGTTTTGGTATTGAATCTCGTTTGATTAGTATCTTGTTAATTGAGTTAGCCTGTTGAGTTATTGCTAAGTCGCAGATACGTCTGGACTTAAGGTCCAAGCACTTGATCCAATGAATTGTGACTAGAGAGTTTGCCTGGTAGATGGCGATTAGTTGAGAAATTGCCTAGTTGAGGTTGGCTGGATAAGCGATTGCCAATTAAGGATTACTTGGAATCCCTGGATGATTGGCTGGTTGCCTGAGATTGCCATGATGTTGAGTAGCCTGAGACTGCTAGATTCGAGAGGATGACTCAAGTCTTTAATTCCTAGAGGGAATTGTAGTGGTTCAAGTGCCCTGAGAACTTAATGAGGTCGAACGACTAGAGTATGGTCACTAGAGGAGCATAGGCTCGAGTATGCAAGACATGAAAGGACTCTAGAAATTGACAAGAGTCGTGAGAACTGAGTAAAGATGAACAATTGAAGTATGAGCACTGGAAGAACTTTTGGCTCAAGTTGGAAAAGTACGCGAGACCCAAGAAATGAAGGGGTCGTGAGAACTTGAATGGAAATAGGAATCTAAACGGTGTGAGTAGACTCAAGAAGGAGCTGCCATTGTTGCCCAAGTTACTGAGGTGACTGATACTAGTACTGATGAATTAAGTGATGGAAGTCATGAGGAAAGTGACTCTGAGACTATTCGTTCTTAAATGGGAAATGTGGAAAAGAACCACGAGAGTTTTGAATAACTTGTGAAGTGAATCATAAGGTTGAGATCGACTGAGGTTCGATGGAAAAGATGATCCCCAAAACTTCCTTTCTCTGGATCGAGAACTTGGAAAGGAACCTTAGGGATACTGAGTCTACTGAAGAAAGGAAGTAACTTTGGCAATTGTTAGCCTTAAGAGGCTGCTGATGACTGGTGAAAGGTCACCAAATGAGGAATCTCCTTGAAGGCATGGTGCCTAATTGAATTGCCTTGTCAAATTGACTGACGAGAGGTATCTTTCTGATGCTACTCGAGAGCGAAGGTTGGCTGAACTTCGATAACCTTGTAGGGACCTGAGGAAGTCGACCACTATGAGACGGAGTTCTCAAGGTTGTCGAAATGTATTAAGGGTGGTTAATGACCCTTTGAATGAGACGTAAAGTCCCTGAGTGAATTGAGGTTTGGAAGCCTTATGGCTAGTTTTTATTCTTGATTCTGAGGAAAAGTAATGGATACTAAGTGGATGGTTGGAAGAGGTGTAAGTAAGAGCATTATCGCTCATGGATTATGAGTAAGGAAATTTTCATTTATGGAACATAGAACGCGCCTGTAAAGAATGGTCGTTACCTTGGCATAAGGCTTACGGTGATGAACCTTTTGCTGTCATGAGAGATATTAAGGAGACTGATGTGTCAGTCTGTCAGACCTTGTTGATTCTAATGAGATTGGTTAAGATCGAACTGGAACCAATAGAAGTGGAGATTTCGAGTTGTTGTCCCTAAATGATAGGGCGTTGTTCTTAAGGACGAGGGACCATGAGATGGTCGTTGATGGAAAGAAAAGTGAACGGACTTGATAGTCCTAGCTGCTCGTGATTCTAATGGATAGTTGAGCAAGCAAAAAGGGCTGCTCGGATTATGACTGTAAGATGGCTTGGTTTAATTTGATTCGAATATCCAAGGTGTGGATTTATGGAGACTGAGGAGGAACTTCGACCCCTTAGGACCTTGTCACTTGAAGTGACTAAGTTATTGGGAAAAGAATGTCGAATATGGTGGCATCTAAATCCTAGAGTAAAGGTACTGTTGTGGCGTAGGCTCCGAGATTGACGTCTTATGGAACGAGAAAGACGAGGTGGATTCGAAGTAAAAGAATGCCACTGAAGTATATAGCTTCCTTCATAGGGTAAGAGACCCTAGTATGGAAGGAAGAGAAAATCCTAAATATCTTGGTGTTAAGGTTGAACGCCTTGATTAAGATGTAGATGCAAAGCTTGAATGACTTCTAAGAATTAAGTCTGAGAGACTTGTCTTGTGGTCAATGTTGGATTCTGAGATAATGTCGACTTTCAGTCGAATGGCTTGAATTGAGACAAAGTCGCATTGGTTGGTTAAAGAATCTAGCGTGTATGACACTGATGCTTCCTGAGGAAAGAGTGACAAAAATGAATAAAATGCTGCATGGTTTAATTGGGGATCCGCGGAATCGGAGAAAGTCAAAACATATGCTCTCAAGTGGATGGTGTAAAGGACGGTTGGAATAATTCGACACCTGGTAGTGAGGAAACTGATGACGATCGAATCGAGTACTCAAGAAATAATTGGATTGATTATTACTGTCTTGAGAGACGATGGTCGGATTCATTCAAGGAGTCATGAAGAACACGAATGGCCTTTGAAAAGTATCATGTGGACCTTAAGGAAACACTCACTGTATGCTAAGAGTAATGGATGCGAGTTTCAGCTGGTTAAGGTGGTGTTTCTTAAGTAGTGAATTTTTTGGGAAATGAAATACTTGAGGAGGTAACAAACGATGGTGGATTGACTAAGGCTAACGAGAGTTGCTGAGGCGTGAGGTTTCCTAAGTCTGATGGATCGTAATGGAATGCTATGGATGTCGTGGGAAGATTTCCCAGAAGACTTATTCCATTGAAGAAACGGAATAAGGACGAGATGTAGCATGAGTGGATGAACAAACATGAAAAGGAAATTCCAAGGAATTAAGCCTAGTTGGTGACCGCGCCAATATGAGTACTTCCATTGGAAAGTGAAAAGATCATGAGAATCATAACGACGTGTCGTAGAAAGAAAATTTGAGGCATAACAACTCGATCTGAAATGACACTGCATGTACGTCGTGACAGTAAGATCCTATGAGTAGGAATACGCCATGCATGATTGGAATTGATATACAACCGCCCCTGTGGCGAAGTTTGGGAAACCTTGGAGTTTCATGGACAATGAAGCGTGCCCACGATCAAAAGGGAAGCTTGGAGAGAGGATCTTATGAGAAGTTCATATGAAGAATCATGACATATATTGGAATAGCACGAAAGTATGTTAAGACCTACATTGGTATTAGAAATGTAAGGAATAGAAAAGAAGGAGATCAAGTACATGGTTGGAAGTTGACGCGTGCCATTAAGGGAAAGTATAACCATTGCAAGTGATGGATTAAATAGTCGTCGGAGAAACTTGAATGTAATCAAGGAAGGATTATTAAAGATTCAACCATGGGTTTGCCTTAGTAATTGAGGAGGCTATAGTTCAATTTGGGCAATCGAGGTTAAGCTAATGGAACTTGTGTGTCCCCGATGATACGAAAGGACGGCATATGGATTAAATGATTATTCCTGAAAGGTGGAAACACCGAAGAGTATGATTTCATAATGGTCTAATAATAATCGCGATAGAAAAAGATCTTGAGTCTACTACGGCCTCCAGGAAAAGCCTTTCGACAAGGAATTTGAAAAGCAAGGGCTATATTATGTTGCGTGTATTATTCGCAGACCAGCAGAAAAATTGAAAGGAAAGTTCGAATGCTCGAGAGTGTACCACCAACCAAGGTTATTAATGTCGAAGGAGAGTAGAGAAAATCAAGTACATGTTGGGGACGAAGGGAAACAAGTCCCGGAGGAAGAGAACTTTTGCCAAAAGAGGGCAAATGGGAACGTCTACTAACGGGAGGAGTTATCTTGGAAAAGTGAGGATGCGATGAGGCGTCAGTACCCCATGAGATTGGATAATTGGAAGATTGCAAATTTTGAGGACGAAATTTCTTTAAGGGGGAAGAGTTGTGACATTCTGAATTCCGACCACTCTCGAGGCTATTGAATGGAAGGATATCGATCGTGTATTTCAATTACAACTTGCTCGGAGTTGGCCACTCTCAAGTTAACTGACCAAAAGGGAAAGACTGACGCGGAGTCGAGTACGTGGACCTGGGGATTTGAATGAGAAATGGCACTTTGACCATAAGGATTGTCGAGGGAATATTTTGGGCCAACAGAGATCAATCTGGGGAACGATCATGGAATGCCTTGCTAGCATTATACGTTGGGACGCGGGTGATTCCGCTTAACCAATGTGTGATTTGTGAGAATTTTCTAAATCGGATTCCGATTATCAGGACCGCAGGAGCTAGCAAAAAACCCTCGCAATCACATGACAACCAAAGTCGCCACAACTTGAGAAATCCCAAGGTCGATACGTGTAGCGCCTGCAAGAGTCGCCCGTTAATTTGAGATGAATTGAAATTACAGTCAACGAGAACTCGACATGAATTTGGCCTCAGAATTGGGTATCAGACACTTAGGAATTTCAACATTTGGAAAAGAATTGAATGTCACCTCATCGCGGGTAATTAAGAATTGGAAAAGTGAAATTCGGACCAAAGGTGGAAAATTACGTTTTTGCCCCTCAAAGGATATTCCTTCTCTTAAGAACAAAGCAAGGGCAAATTAGTCATTCTACCTCCCCCTATAATGGCCGAATAATTAAGGGCAAGTTGGTCAATTTGGTCTTGAAATTTTTTAAGAGCTAAGAGTCAAAGTCATTAAATGCATTAGTCAAATCCTCACCTAAAAGCCTAATCTATTTAGCCTAAAAAGGCTAGCTTGTCATCTCACTCACTCTCTCTCTCCTCCTTGGCTTGCTAGGGAAGCCATATCCTTCTTCTTATTCATTTTGGCCGAAACCCTCAAGGGATTACGCTCTCTTACTCTCAAACTCTCTCTCTCGCTCGCCAGCTCGCTGCCCTGTTCCCACCGCCCCACTGTTTCGACCATAACGTTTTCGTCCGACATTGGATTGAGGTAAAACTACCCCTATCTGAAAGATTATCATCTTGCTGCTGCAACAAGGTATTATAAGCTCAATTTGGCCCAGTATTTCTTCCCGTAGGTCTGTTTGAATGGACAAAGGTCAGATTGAGGTAGAATCTAACCGGTTTTGGGGAAGAAGATGTTTCATGGGTTTTAAGGCTTCAAATGGCTTCCAATTTTCGGTGAGATCTTCTACACTCATAGTACTAGGGTTGGATGAGCTGCAGTTGCAATTTTATTTGAGATTTGAAGGGTTTCCATGGCTGATTTGAAGTAGTCTTTACAGAGCAGATTCTGACCGTTTGTGGACTAAGAGAAAACGAGCTGCTCGAAGGCCTTTGAGGTCTCGTTTTGCTTCCAAACTTTCGGTAAGACCTCTATTGATGTTGTATGATGTGTTGGCAAGGAGATCTTGGAAAGAATTGGAGTTTAGAAGTATTTGAAGGGTTGATTTGAGGTGAAAAGCGAAAATCGTATAATCTGTCCTTACTGCACACCAATTTTGAATTGAGTCGTTCTAAGTCGTCCGGTATCCGAATTGAGCTCCGTTTTCGACCACGCGTCCATAAAACATTGAATTATAAGGTTATGAAATTTGATTTTGTAGAGATTTGATGGAGAAATACCATTTTACTCGGGATTGAATCTGGTCGTGGAAGGCCAAAATGGACAGCTTGGTGCCACGAGGTTTCATCGATTGTTTTATGGGATTGCTTGGCCTAAGCTTGTGGTAAGTTGTGCCTAAACCTTTATTAGGATGTTGTGTTACTAAAGGATGGAGTTTTGAGTCGGATTAAAGGATTTTATGAACTGATTTTGTGAGAGACGCGGGGAAACCCAAATTTGCCCTATTTTGATGCATTGAACTTGAGTGGTTTTATGGCATGAAAATTTTGAAATCGAGGTAGAATTGAGGAGCCTTAATCTGGTTGTGGCATGTAGTTGGGCCATGCGGCGTGCTTTGTGGAAATTCTCATTGATATGAGTGCATTAAGCGGATTGGTTTACCAATTGAGTCTAGAGATAACTTGTGAATGATCAAATTTGAGATTTGATCGATTTGAACTGAATGATGCTTGTGTTTTACTGAGAATTTCTGAAACCATTAAATGTGCTACTGCATGTTGCTACACCATTAAATGATAATGTGTTAGTCTAGCTTGGCTGTGCGGATCGTAAAATAGTGATTGGTGGTAGCGAAGAAAGGATAGATTTGGCTGTGTTTCCTATGTATGATTTTGATGTGATTATCGGCATGAATTAGTTGATAAAATAAAGGGCTGTAGTGGATTGTGGGAATATGGTAATTCGGTTTTACTCGGAAAGTCGCCCTAGTTTTGAATTTGTAGGAAGTCGGGAAGGGACCTCGATTCCTTTAGTTTCGTCACTTGAGGCGACTAAGTTAATAAGGGAAGGGTGTCAAGCTTATTTGGCTGTTGCAGTAGACACAACGGCGGAGGAGCAGAAGCTAGATAGTATAACGGTGGTACGGGAGTTTCCTGATGTCTTTCTTAAGGAATTGCCATGATTACCACCTGAGAGAGAAATTGAGTTTGTGATTGAGTTGGCACCTGGAACGGAGCCAATTTCAAAGGCACCGTATAGGATGTCCATGTCTAAGCTATTATCTCAGCTCCGTCTTCGGCTTGACGAAGAGCAGTGGAAGCCCTATCTTGGGCTTCCTTCCCCATTAACTCTCCAATCTGGGCTAAGGCCCTCAGAACTCCCTCCATGGTAGGACCCTTGGCCTCTGGTGCTCTTGAGCTAGAAACTCCTCCTCTCGGCCTTCCAGGTCGATTGCTTATACTTGCCCAAACTTAATTCACCTGAGTCACTATAATTCTACCACGGAATTAGAGACTTTCATCACTTATTCAAGTCTAGTGATTCTATGCTACACAACAAGGCAGCAATCACAACACAACAGCCAATCACTCAAGTATTCTCATGACCACATCATCAAGGGTTCACAACCATACCTCAAGTCCAGACGCATCTGCAACTTAGTATAATCAGAGGCAATAGCTCATCCGTCAACCAACATCCACAAATAATTCTCAATGCTAAGTGTGAAGCTTGGTTGTGACATTCTGAATTCCTGCCATTTTAAGACTATGGAATGAGAAGTATCTATCGATGTATTTCAGTTTTATCTCGCTCGGACCTGATCAATTCAAGTTAACTGACCAGAAAGGGAAAGGCTAACGCATGACAAGTACGTGGGACCTAGGAAACTCGAAAAAGGAAACGGCACTTTGACCACAAGGATTGCTGAGGGTATATTTAGAGCCAATAAAGGTCGATCTAAGAACGATTATGGAATTCATTGCTAGTGTTATACGATTGGTGCGCGGGTGATTTCGCTTAACCAACGTATGATTTGCAAACCTTTCCTAAATCAAATCCTTACGATCATGACCACTGGAGCTAGTAATAAACCCTCGCAATTACATGACAACCAAAGCCGTCGTAACTTGAGTCGTCCTAAGTGTGATGAGAGTCACAGAGTCGATACACGTAACGTCTGCAAAAGCCGCCCGTTAGTTCGAGATAAACTGAAGATACGATCGACGAGTGAACGATCATGAAATGGAAGCTCGAATTGGCAATTGGAAATGAAGAATTTCAAAATTGGAAAAGGATTTGACGTCGCCTCACCAATGGACACTCAAAATGAGAAAAACGAAGTTTCGGACGAAAAGTGGCATATTACCGTTTTGCCCCTCAACCTTATACCTTTGCCTTAAGAAGAATGAAGGCCAAAAAGGTCATTTAGACCTTCCCAAGGGCTGCCGAATTCAAGAGGGAAAAATAGTCTTTGATGCCAAGATTTTTATGATAATGAGGACAAGTGTCATCAATTTAGAGCATTATCCAATTAGACTAGGGTTAGATGTCTAGATTGCATTAAATATTAGTCTAATCCCCACCTACTCTCTCTCTCTTCTTAACTTATGGATGAGGTCAAGACTCTATTATTTTCCCTCAAGCTCAGCCGACCACCACCTTCCTCTCCCTCATTTTCTCTTTTCTTTCTCTCTTCTTTGCTCTCGCCCGTCAGCTCGCGGCCAGCATCGACCCATCTCACTGTTCCGGCCATAACTCTATCGTTCGACATCAGATTGAGGTGATTCTTTCTCCATTAGAAAGCTTATTGTCATATCTTTCCATATACATATTATAAGCTTGATTTTACCTAGTATATCTTTCCGTATCTAGATTTGAGTGGACGAAGGTCAGAATTGGAGTAAACCTGAGCGTGAGCTCCTTTGGACAGACTTTGGGAGCTTGTCTTGCTTCCAAATCAAGGTGAGACCTTCTTAAGATACAGTATTAAGGTTTAATAAGTTTAGATTGAAGTTTGGATGAAGGAAGATGGGTTTTAATGGATGAACTTTCATGGATTTCATCTAGGACAGAATTTATCCTCTTCGACGGGTTTGGGAACCGAGCACCTTTGAAGGCCGTGGAAGCGTCACCTTGCCCCGAAACTTGTTGGTAAAACACCCTAAGACATGATACTATATGTTAGCAAAGGATAGATGAGTTAGATTGGAGTTTTGATGGCCGGTTTGCATGGTTTTTCTTAGGGACAGAATCTGCCCGGCACTCAACAGTGTAGGATCAGAAGGTTATTGCTGTGCTTGGAGGAGTTTGTTGGCTTATTTAGCTTGGTAAGTTGATTCTAACCCTTTGTCAGGATGTTGAGTCACTAAAGGGTGGATTTTTGGTGGAATTGAAAGGATTTAAGGGGCTTCTTTGGAGTGAAACACGTTGGGAGCCCGAATTGCTGAATGCTCTGTTTTCAGCACGCACCGTTTTTGAAATGGCTCGTTCTAATTCTTCCGATATCCAAATCGAGTACTATTTTCGCCCACACGACCGTAAGATCTTGAAGAACAAGATTATACAATTTTTTTCCCAAAAAGTCAGTAGAAAAATTACAGTTTTCTTGAGAACGAACCTGATCGTGGGTGAGTAGTTCGGTGGATTGGGTCATTGATGACTTTTCTTGATTGAATGTCCCTTTAACATGCCTAAGAAGTGTCTAATTGATAATGTGATTGTTTGGTGATGAAATTCTATGTGAGAAAATGGGCATGTGTTGATTAATTGGGATTCAATCGAGGGCTTTAATGCTCGGTTTTGCAATTGGTGTTGAATGATGCATAGTGTGACAAGGTGCATGTGTATGATGGCCGAATGGCTTGTTTTAAATGATGAACCTGATGTGCTTGAATGCGTGCCTTAAGTGGCGATGGCATGAATTTACTTGTGATTGTGAAATTGGGACTAATGATAAGGTTCACAATGATGTTTTATGGCCAATGTATTGAGCTGGGGAGGGAGTTACTCCCAATGACCTGACGAGGTCTTGCGGCTAGAGAGTCCTACCTTGGCCGAATCATCTCGAGGGTTGTAAGAATCGAGAGTCAGGTAGTGACCGAATCATCTCTAGGTCCGGACACGAGAGTCCTATAGTCGATCGAATCATCTCGATGGCGCGGAGTGTCGAGAGTCGCTATAGAGACCGAATCATCTTGCAGCGAGAGTCATGATGATCGAATCATCTCGATAAGACGTCGAGAGTCATGTGATTGACCGAATCATCTCGCGGCCCCAAGTAGGGCGGCCCTTGGTGGGCGTAAAGAAGATAAAAGACTAAAACATGGTTCTTGGTATGTTTTCGAGTCTGTATGCTTGAATTGGCTGGAATGCCTAGAGTGCATAGGATGTCTATTGTGCCTATATGGCTTGAGAAACTCAGATTGGAAAGTGAAAGTATGAAAAACATGAACCTTGTGCCTGATATGCCTGAGTTGCTTTATTATGCCAATTGCTTAAATGTCATGTGTGAAACTGTTTTCCAAAACTTGCTATTTTCCAAATGTGCCTAGAGGTACCAATAGTCTAGCTTAGGGTTAGGGTTAACTTACTAAGATTATTATCTCACCCCGTCGTGGGACCAACAATTTCAGACCCAAATCTTTGAAGAATGTATCGAAGATGACGAAGAAGGAAAAATGAGGAAGAGGAAGACGAGTCTGCCTAGTTTGTGGATTACTTTTTGAAGTTCTTCCTTTGTAGTCTCATAGTGCCTTCCTCTGAACCCTTCTTTCTTTTGATGTACTAGACCTTTTTAATTGTAAGACGATGTGTGTTGTTTTTAAATCCTATGTCGCCTTATGTCTTTTTCTTTTATGTCTGGGGTTTTGTTTCGCTTCCGCATGTGCTTTTCATATCGCACACCGCAAGTCAAGCCGTTGGATCCTAGGTTATCTTATTTATACTGATAGCTGTGTGGGATGTTGGTGGGCCCGCCGGGGTCGGGGCGTGACATTGGTCATCATAGTGTCACCACACTTATGCCAATCACATACCCCACTCATATGCCATGCATTCATGCTTTGTCACGCCCCGCGTCCTAACGAGCGTGCCAACATCACCTTAGCGTCGTTCCTTGTTACGAACATACCCAGGATCAAATGACTCGCGATAGACAAATGAATGCAAATGCTCATGCGGAAGCGACAACTTAACTCCATACCAAATATAAATAAAAGATGACTTTAGGAAAACAACATCGATACATAGCATAAGGTGGATCCAGTTTTACAAGACAACTTAAACATAAAAGACATACACAATAGGGATTTTGGAAAAGGGTGGTCAGCCTAAACAAAAAGGGTCATTAGGCTATGTCAAGCGTCACTATCCTAAGGGCGCATCCAAAAGGTTGAGGGCGACTAAGTAATCTAAAGGTCAGGCTCACTGACGTCAGAAAGGTTCTCGTCTGCCATAGGGTCGTACTCAACCCAGTCACCCGGCTGTACTTCCATTGGGACTTGTTCTTCTTCTTCTTCGTCTTCTTCCTCTTCCTCTTCTTCAGGCTTAGACTCAGAGTACACTGGGATGTCTTCATCCTCGGGGTCAGCCACCCAATCCATGGCCTCGCCTTCGGCACCCGCAATCTCTAGCTCCGGTTCCGCTGGATCCAAAGGATCGTTATCGGCATCAGAGGGGTCGATAACTTCACCATCGGCGATAGGGTTCTGGGATGGCACCTCCGGAAGAGGTACCTCAGGCTCGGGATCGATCTCCGGATCAAAAATCTCACCGTCTAGAGGGTAAACATTCATCGGATCTTGCTCGCCCACCACGTCCCAAGGCACATCAAAAGTTCTTAGAGGGCCATGAGTAGTGTCACCATCCCGATAGAACCATGCTGCATAAACGTCTGGCCTCCAGTGATCCGTCCCTATGTCCACCCAAACTGTACTCCGCTTCCTAATAAACCACTTGCCTTCCCCGTGCAAATTAACCAAGAACAAACATCAATGACACTCCTAGAATAAGCCTCTAACCTCTTAACATGTCTAGCTAAACTCTAGAAGTCACTCACCTCAAGATCGAACAAGAACTCCTCAAGAACGGCTCGGCTTCCTCTAGGTTCCTACTCCGATCGGTGGCGACACGTACGGCCTCCAGACTTGGACGGCTATCCTTCACGGTCCAAGAGGGAAAGAAGGTCATGTTTCGGTGGTGGCTTGAGGTGGTGGTGGCCGGCATCCACCGTGAGAGAGAGAGAGAGAGAGAGAGAGAGAGAGAGAGAGAGAGAGAGAGAGAGACCGAGAGTGAGCGAGCGAGTGAGATGAGAGAACGAGAGAGAGAACGTGGGGGAGGAGGGTCGGCCGAATGGGGGGTGAGAGGGAGAATGAGTGAGTGATATGAAGAGAAGAGTTTTGGAGGGAAATTTGCTAGTGGGGTGGTTGATGGGGTAAAGGACAAGGAATAGTAACTAAGAATGACAAGGGTGGTTCATGGGGAAAATCAAGTCAAATGGTCAAGTCAACTTGTCATTCATGTCCTCAAATAATTCAAGGGTTGAATGACCAATTGGTCCCTCAAAATTCGGCCAAGAAGGGAGAGTGGCAATTGTCCAAATTGCCCTTGCTTATTTCTAAAGGAAAGGCATTAACCTAAGGGTATAAAGGTAATTTCCTAATCGTCAGTCCTAATTTCACTTTTCTAAGTGCTAATGGGCCAATTCTAATCCTAATGGTCCTCGATGAGGCTACATCCAATTTATTCCCGTTGGAATCCTCGAATATCCGGCCTCTAATCTCGAAATCCAATTTATGGCTAAATTTAGTCGTTTGTCGTTCCGGCGTATCTCAGATTAACGGGCGGCTCTTAGGAGTTACGTGTATCGACCCACGACTAATGTCGCGTTTAAGAGCTACTCGTGCCACGGCGACTTTGGTTGTCATGTAATTGCGAGGTTTAATTGCTAGTCACGAAGGTTGCGATCGTTAGGAATCGATTTAGGTTAATTCGTAAATCATGCTATGGTTATCCGGAATCACCCGTGGACCAATTGCATGACACTAGCAAATCGTTCTGAAACCATTCTTGGATCGACCTATAGTGGTCCAAAATGTTCCCTCGGCAATCCTTATAGTCAAAGTACCGACTCGTGGTTGAGTTCTTTAGTCACGTACTTAAATCCTAGTTAGCCTTTCCCTTTTGGTTAGTCGACTCAAGAGAGATCAATTCTGAGTGAGATTTACTGAAATACATCGATAGGCATTCATTCATTCATTCATAAGCTTCGAGATAGGGTCGGAATTCAGAATGTCACAACTCTTCCCCCCTTACAAAAATTTCATCCTCGAAATTTACATTACAACCACCTACTCAAACAAATGGGGCTGCTGACGCCTCATCACTTCCTCGCTTTCCCAAGTGGCTCATTCAGTTCCATGGTGCTCCCAAATCACCTTTACTAACGGAATCGTCTTGTTCCTTAAGACTTGCTCTTTCCTATCCTCAATCCTAATCGGCCTTTCTACGTACGTCATCTAATCGTCCACTTCTATCACTTCATGGTCCAGTATATGGGTCGCGTCCGGTTCATACTTCCTCAGCATCGAGACATGGAACACATTGTGGACCTGCGATAAGCTTGGCGGCAAGGCGGGCCTATAGGCTAGAGTTCCAATCCGTTCTAAAATTTCAAAAGGGCCAACGTACCTCGGACTCAGCTTTCCTTTCTTTCCAAACCGAGATAGTCCTCGCATCGGCGATACCTTCAAGAATACATGGTCTCCCACTTGAAATTCCAAAGGCCTGCGCCGCTTGTCGGCATAGCTTTTTTGGCGACTCTACGCGGTTTTCAATCTTTCCCTTACGACCTTTACTGCCTCCACTGACTGTTCCACTAATTCTGGGCCTGTTATGCTTCTTTCACCAACCTCATCCCAACATACCGGAGTTCTGCAAGCCCTACCATACAATGCTTCAAATGGTGCCATTCTGATACTGTGACATTCTGAATTCCGACCCTATCTCGAAGCTTACTAATGAATGAATGTCTATCGATGTATTCCAGTTAATCTCGCTAAGAATTGATCACTCTCGAGTCGACTAACCAATGGGGAATGGCCATATAGGATTTAAAGTACGTGGACCAAAGGACTTAACCACGAGTCGACGCTTTGACCATAAGGATCACCGAGGGAATATTTAGGACCGCTAGAGGTCGATCTAAGAATGGTTTTAGAAAGATTTGCTAGTGTCGTGCGATTGGTTCACGGGTGATTCCGTATGACCATGACATGATTTGCGAATTAACCTAAATCGATTCCTAACGGTCGTAACCTTCGGGACTAGTGATTGACCCTCGCGATTACATGACAACCAAAGCCGTCGTGCCTCGAGTAACTCTTAAACGTGACATTAGTCGCGGGTCGATACGCGTAACTCCTGAGAGCCGCCCGTTAGTCTGAGACGCGCTGGAATGACAATTGACTGAATTTAGCCATGGATTGGACTTCGAGATTGGGGGCCGGACATTCGGAGATCGCAATGGAGTAAATTTGGACGCTGCCTCATCGGAGAGTTAGTAAGATTAGAATTATCACCGCATAAGTTAGAAAAGCGAGATTCGGATCGACGAGTGAGATCGACCCTTTTACCCTAAGCTTAGTACCATTTTCTATTAGTTAATGTAAGGGTAATTTAGACATTTCCACCTTCCCTACCCTTGGCCGAAATTTGAGGGGCAATTTGGTCTTTTAACCCTTTGAATTATTAGATATTAGAATGACCATTTGATTTGACAAAAATCATTCAAACCACCCCACCAACTAGTCATTCAACTTCACTATTCATGTCACTATTCATGTCCTTCCCTATTAACTACCCCACTCACTCCTTTCCCTCCAATTCCATCATCCTTTTGAAGATCTCTCTCTCCCTCTACCCCCCATTTGGACTACACTCCCTCTTCTTCCTCTCACTCTCACGATCGTCTCTCCCGTTCCCTCATTCTCTCGTTCTCTCCCTTTCTCGGCCTCTAGGTAGGCGCCGGCCACCACACCGCCACTCCACCACCTTAGGCCGCCACCACACCACCTCCTTGGACCGTGGAAGGCCGCAGTCCAAGCCGGAGCCACTCGAGCCGCCGCCGACCGAACCCAGACCGAGAGAGAGAACCGGGGTTGATCTTAAGGAGTTCTTGAGGTGAGTGACTCTAGAGACTTAGATAATCATGTGAAGGGGTTATAGGCACGTATTAGAAGAAGTATTGATGCTTGTCTTGGTCATTTTGTGGTTGATCTTCAAGGAACCTATTTGGATCGCCGAGGAACCGCTGTGCGCCGCGCCGTTTCCCACGCCACTTGCCGCCGATTTCTTGGACTCTTGGACCAGGTAAGCTTATCCTAACCCCTAGCTAAGACCTTGCGTGATGGAAAGACCGAGTGAGTGATTGTTAGATGAGTTTAATGGCTAAATGGGCAAGAAACCCTAGAGGACCGAATATGTTCTTGGAAGGAGCCGAGCATGGCCGCACTTTGTAGTGCTTGTAGTGTTGATTCCTTGGTTGAAGTACGTGGTGAACATTCCTAGGTAGGAACCGAATACTCATATGTTTGTGCTAGGTATGCTAGATGTGAGTTGAGCTTGATCGAAGTCATGAATTACTTGATTGATCTTAGGAGTGCTAGGCAAGGGTGTTAATTGGCAACCTACCGCGTAAAAAGAACCTATTGACCATTCTTTGTGTTCGGCCGTGGACTATAGGATGAGATCGCGGGATTAAAACGGCACCATGATTATGATTGATGGCCGTGCGAGATTAATTAATGCATTTTGTGACCTTGTCGATTGATTGAACCCATGACTTTGTGGCACGGCCGAATTTTTATAGTGATGATCGATGAGCGATATATTATGAGGTACGACTTGATCGTGAAGTATGGCAATGGCCTTGATTGATTGTGATGTGAGGATGTGCCACGGTACAGAATTGTGATTTGAAATGGCCAAGTGGTCCTTGTATGGACGTTATGCACATATGGTTGTTTTATGCTATAATTGGTTGAATTATAAGCCTATGTGCATATATTGCCCTGATACGTTAAACGCGGGGCTTAGTGATATCTTGATGCGTTAAACGCAGGACAGACCTGATGCGTTAAACGCGGGTCATGAGATGGCATGTGGAACCTGATGCGTTAAACGCGGGTTCAGTGGTTAACCAAGCCTGAGGCGTTATGACGCGGGCTAAGCCATGAAGTTTACAGATGCATTATATATATATGCTATCCTTTATATTATGTGATGTTAAGTGCCAAGGTACGAAAGCCAAGCCTAGTCTAGATTGGTGAGTTATATGGCAATGCATGCCTCGATTCTGTTATTATGTCCCTATTCGTCTGCTTTCGCATGACTGGTCATTGCATGTGCCTGGGTGTGCCTGGAAGTCCCGAGTGCCTAGCTTAGGGTTAGGACTAGCTTATTGAGTTTATCTCACCCCGTCGTGGGACCCACATTTTCAGACCCTAAACCTTGACCATGCCGCCGCTAGCTTTTGGGGTGCCAGTGATGACCGAGAAGTACGTTACTGAGTACCCAGTGGGCGAGGATGAGGTTTTTATTTATGAGCGTAGTACTGTCTGGGTGGACGACGGGACAGACCATTGGAGGCCAGATAGGTACGCAGCATGGTGGTACCGAGACGACGACGCTACTTGGGGACTTCTGCGATCTTTTGACATGCCTTGGGATATCCTTGAGGAGCAGGACCCGATGATCACATATCCACCCGATGGCGAGATTTCTGATCCGATGACCGGCCTCGAGCCAGGCGTGGGCCTCCCAGCAGTGCAGCCACAACATCCTGTTGCAGATGGCGAGGTCATCGAGCCCTCTGATGCCGACGACGTTCCCATGGAAGAGGCAGGGTTCGAGTGGGAGATTGTAGGCGCCGAGGGCGAGCCCATGGACTTAGGGTCCGATTCGGAGGAGGAAGACATCCCAGTGTATTCCGAGTCAGAGCCAGAAGCAGAAGTCCCAGAGGAGCCTCAGCCGGGCGATTGGGTAGAGTACCATCCAGCGGCCGGTGTCGCCTGATCCATCAGCAGCGAGCCTGTCTTTTAAGCCTTGTAGCGACCTCCGACTTTTGGAGTATCCCGTAGGGCAGTGACGCGTGCTCCTTAGTAGATGTCTTTTTTGAGTAGGCTAACCCTTTTCCTCTGGCCCTAGTTACCTTTAGTAATTCTTGTGTATTTTGTAAAACTGCAAGTTTGTGGTGTAATGATTAAGTGTCTATTTCCCTCAAGTCATCTTATTGTCTTATGCATGGAGTTATGTATGTCGCTTCCGTATGTGTATATGAGTCTCATTAGCTAGTGCGATATTTTGGATCCTGGGTAAGAGACTGAACAGTTTGGCAGTAAGGCGATGTTGCGCACTCGCAAGGACTCGGGGCGTGACATCCCCTCTTGTTTGGTATCAGAGCAAGGTCAGCTCGATCCAAGTTGGTTGAGGACTGAAGTAATAAGGTGTGATGATTTGAGGATGACTGGGTAGCAAGACCTTAGGGATTCGCTAGAGTTAGGCATGAAATGCATGACATGTGAAATGGCGTTTGTGATTGGCATATTGGCTGGCATAATCTTTGGTAGACTTAAGGCTATAAGGCTTCGTACTTAGCACTAAGTGTTGACTGCTGATTGCTGGATTGGATAGCTGGTTGTGATTTTGTGAAGTTGCTGGAGCAACTGAATGTGTGATACGATTGTGAATTCCTGATTATGATGCTTCTGGTGGTTGTTTGAGTAATGATTATTTTAACTGTGATTGCTGCTGTGAGAGTGGCGTAGTCTTGCTAGACTTAAGTAGATGGCTTAGGTCTCTAATTCCTGGACGGAATTATAGTGACTCAAGTGTTGTGAGACTTAGCAAGATGAGCAACCGAACCAGGGGTGCTGGAGGAGCGTCTAGCTCTAGGCCACGAGTGCTAGAGGATCCTAGGTACGACGGAGTCATGAGGATCTTGGAGGAGATCGGGAACTTGATGGGTAGACAAACCGAGGAAAGAGATGCTGCTGTTGCCCAAGCGGCGGTAGCTGCTGTTGCTGCTGCTAACCTAGCAAATGGGAACAATGGACGTGACAATGAGGGTGGCAATGCCCAAGGACAAGGGAATCGCATGATGGGCCAGCTGATGGAGCACTTCATGAAGCTGAAGCCATCAAAGTTTGATGGTACAGGAGACCCTGGAGCTGCCCCTGCTTGGATTGAGGAGTTAGAGAAGGCATTTGAAGTGTTGGGTTGTATTGAGGCGGAGAAGGTGATCCTAGCTGTGTACCAGCTTCGTGGAACTGCGAACGATTGGTGGAAGGCCACCAAGGGAAGAGTTTTCCCCGAAGGAACGGAGCCAAATTGGACTGTCTTCTCTGAAGTGTTTAATGCTAAGTACTTCTCCAGAGCGGCTCAAGAACAGAAGATGATTGAATTCCAGAATCTCCGCCAGAACCAGATGACGATCGACCAGTATGAGGCTGAATTCGCGAGGCTATCCAAGTATGCCCCGAGGATGGTCGAGAACCCCGAGGACAGGACGAGAAGGTTCAGAGATAGACTAAGGCCTGACCTTCGCAGCCAGTTAGTGCTGTTGGACCTACAAGGTTATGATGCAATTTAAGAGAGAGGCCAACTAGTGGAAAGAGATATGAAGGAAAGGGGAATCGCTGTTGGATCGCGGTTCGCTCCTGCCAGAGATAACCGCCAGTTCGGCAAGAGGCCGATGGCGAGCAACCGACGTTTTGTCCCTCCAGCCAGAAGGAATATTGGCAAGCCTGCTCACCAGTCGAACTGGAACTGTCGCTTGTGTGGGCGGAAGCATGGAAATGGACCTTGCCCGAGCAGGACGGGCACATGCTTCAAGTGTGGCCAGCTGGGCCATCACATAAGGAATTGCCCAAGCCAAGCACCAGGACCTCAAGCCCAAGGAAATCGACCACCAGTGGGACCGCAGGCGGGAGCCCAGCAGAACAACGCAAATAGGCCGCCAGCTCAAGGAAGGTTGTATGCTGTGGCGCGAAGGGAAGTGGAGAACGCGCCTGGCGTGGTCACAGGTACGGTTACTTTATGTGATCATGCTGCCTATGCCTTGTTTGACCCTGGAGCATCGCATTCGTTCATATCTGCTCAGTTTGCTGATTTGGTTGGGATTGAATTGAGACCTTTGGATGTGATATTGCATGTTACCACCCCATTGAAGGATAAAGTGTTGGTTTCGCTAGGCTGTCCAGATTGTAAGATAGTCGTTGGTGGTAGTGAGGAACAGATAGATTTAGCCGTGCTGCCTATGTTTGACTTTGACGTGATTATTGGTATTGATTGGTTAAGTAGGCAAAAGGCTGTCGTTGATTGTGGTAGCAGGGTGATTCATTTCCATCCTAATGATCACCCTAGATTCGAGTTTGCGGGAAGTCGAGGAGGAACCTCAATCCCTCTGATTTCGTCACTTGAGGTGACTAGGCTTTTGGACGAAGGATGCCAGGCATACTTAGCTGCCGTGTTAGATCCGACCATAGAGGAACCAAAGTTAGAGAATATAGCCGTGGTGCGTGACTTTCCCGATGTCTTTCCTCAAGAGTTGCCAGGGTTGCCTCCAGAAAGGGAAATAGAGTTCGTGATTGAGTTAGCACCTGGAACGGAGCCAATTTCGAAGGCACCCTATAGGATGTCCTTGTCGGAGTTGAAGGAATTGAAGGTTCAGATGCAAGAACTGCTGGACAAAGGATTTATTCGTCCAAGTGCTTCGCCTTGGGGAGCGCCAGTCTTATTTGTAAGGAAGAAGGATGGGTCGTTGCGCTTATGCATTGACTACAGGCAGTTGAATCAGGTGACCATCAAGAATAAGTATCCGTTGCCAAGGATTGACGACTTGTTCGATCAACTGCAAGGAGCTTCTGTGTTCTCCAAGATAAACCTAAGGACGGGTTATCACCAGTTAAGGATTAAGAAGGAAGATATACCGAAGACAGCTTTTCGGACGAGGTATGGGCATTATGAGTTTACGGTCATGCCGTTTGGATTAACTAATGCCCCAGCTGCTTTCATGGATTTGATGCACATAGTGTTTAAGGAATACTTGGACCAGTTCGTCATTGTCTTCATCGACGACATCTTGATTTACTCGAAGAGTCCTGAGGAGCAATTGAGTATAGTTCTACGGACGTTAAGGGAACACTCGCTGTACGCCAAGTTCAGTAAGTGCGAGTTTTGGCTTAACGAAGTTGCGTTCCTTGGACACGTCATCTCTGGAAATGGAATTTCTGTAGACCCAGCAAAGATTGAAGCAGTAACGAATTGGCCTAGATCTACGTCAGTAACAGAGGTCCGAAGCTTCTTAGGATTGGCAGGATATTACCGCCGGTTCGTGGAAATGTTTTCCTCGATAGCTACTCCTTTGACGAGGCTGACTAAGAAGGATACGCGGTTTGAATGGACGGATAAGTGTGAGAGGAGTTTCCAGGAACTCAAGCATCGTTTGACGACTGCACCAGTGTTGACCATCCCTTCCGGACCTGGAGGTTATGAGATTTATAGCGATGCGTCGCTGAAGGGATTAGGATGCATCCTGATGCAACATGGAAGAGTAGTAGCTTATGCATCGAGACAGTTAAGACCTCATGAGATGAATTACCCGACGCACGATTTGGAACTAGCAGCTATCATCTTCGCCTTAAAGATTTGGAGGCATTACTTGTGTGGAGAAAGGTTTCAGATTTATACAGACCACCAGAGTTTGAAGTACTTATTTTCCCAAAAGGAGTTGAACATGAGACAACGTCGATGGATGGAGTTGCTCAAGGACTATGATTGTGATATCCTGTACCACCCCGAAAAGGCGAATAAGGTTGCGGATGCACTGAGTCGGAAATCCAGCATCGCGCATTTGTTAGTTAAGGAACGGACTCTGTTGGAAGGAATAAGGGATTCAGAGTTTAAGCTTGAAGTCTGCCAGCTATCTTGCCTCCTAGCCACATTGAGGATTGAACCAGAGATTCATGAGAAGGTGAAAGTGTTGCAATCTACGGACCCCGACATCCAGAAGATCCTGGAGATGGATGCCGCGAAAAGGAAACCCGACTTTCAAGTATCCGAGGATAGGATTCTGAAGTTTCGTGGACACTTGTGCGTGCCCAGTGACGAGGAACTAAGAGAAAGGATCTTATCGGAAGCTCATAGGAGCAACTATAGTATTCATCCGGGTAGCACGAAGATGTATCAGAATCTGCGTCAGCACTACTAGTGGAATGGAATGAAAGTGGACATAGCTAAGCACGTGGCGAAGTGTTTGACGTGCCAGCAAGTTAAGGCCCAGCATTGTAAGCCTGGTGGGATGTTGCAGCCTTTGGAAATCCCCGAGTGGAAGTGGGAGCACATCACCATGGACTTTGTCATGGGTTTGCCGAGGAGTCAAAGAGGACATGATTCGATTTGGGTGATCGTGGATAGACTAACTAAGTCCGCACACTTCTTGGCGGTAAGAAAAGATTTCGCGATGGATAGATACGCAGAGTTGTACATGAGGTACGTAGTTCGTCTTCATGGTGTCCCAGTGACAATTACTTCGGACAGAGACCCCAAGTTTACCGCTTCATTTTGGAAAAGTCTACAAGAGGCTTTGGGGACGAGACTACAATACAGCACCGCTTACCCCCCCCAGACAGACGGACAATCTGAAAGGACAATTCAGACGCTTTAGGATATGCTGAGAGCTTGCGTATTAGACTTTAAAGGAGGTTGGGAGGATCAGTTACACTTGGTGGAGTTTGCCTATGACAACAGTTACCAGCAGAGCATCAGAATGGCACCGTTCGAAGCATTATACGGTAGAGCATGCAGGACTCCTTTGTGCTGGGATGAGGTTGGTGAAAGAATCATAACCGGCCCAGAATTAGTAGAGCAGTCAGTGGAGGCAATAAGAGTCATAAGGGAAAGATTGAAAACCGCGCAGAGTCGCCATAAAAGTTACGCCGACAAGCGGCGCAGGCCGCTGGAGTTCCAAGTGGGAGACCATGTCTTCTTGAAGGTGTCACCGATGAAAGGATAATCTCGGTTTGGAAAGAAAGGAAAGCTAAGCCCGAGGTATGTAGGCCCTTTTGAAATCTTAGAGCGGATTGGGACCTTGGCCTACAGACTCGCCTTGCCGCCAAGTTTATCGCAAGTTCACAATGTGTCCCACGTGTCGATGCTGAGGAAGTATGAACCGGACGTGACCCATGTACTGGACCACGAAGTGATAGAAGTGGACGATCGAGTGTCGTATGTGGAAAGGCCAGTTGGGATCGAGGACAGAAAGGAGCAAGTCCTAAGGAACAAGACGATCCCGCTAGTAAAGGTGATCTGGGAGCACCATGGAACTGAAGGAGCCACCTGGGAAAGCGAGGAAGCGATGAGGCGTCAGCACCCCCATTTGTTTGAGTAGTAGTTGTAATGTAAATTTCGAGGACGAAATTTCTGTAAGGGGGGAAGAGTTGTGACATTCTGAATTCCGACCCTATCTCGAAGCTTACTAATGAATGAATGTCTATCGATGTATTCCAGTTAATCTTGCTCAGAATTGATCACTCTCGAGTCGACTAACCAATGGGGAATGGCCATATAGGATTTAAAGTACGTGGACCAAAGGACTTAACCACGAGTCGACGCTTTGACCATAAGGATCGCCGAGGGAATATTTAGGACCGCTAGAGGTCGATCTAAGAATGGTTTTAGAACGATTTGCTAGTGTCGTGCGATTGGTTCACAGGTGATTCCGTATGACCATGACATGATTTGCGAATTAACCTAAATCGATTCCTAACTGTCGTAACCTTCGGTACTAGTGATTGACCCTCGCGATTACATGACAACCAAAGCCGTCGTGGCTCGAGTAACTCTTAAACGTGACATTAGTCGCGGGTCGATACGCGTAACTCCTGAGAGCCGCCCGTTAGTCTGAGATGCGCTGGAATGACAATTGACTGAATTTAGCCATGGATTGGACTTCGAGATTGGGGGCCGGACATTCGGAGATCGCAATGGAGTAAATTTGGACGCCGCCTCATCGGAGAGTTAATAAGATTAGAATTAGCCCCGCATAAGTTAGAAAAGCGAGATTCGAATCGACGAGTGAGATCGACCCTTTTACCCTAAGCTTAGTACCATTTTCTATTAGTTAATGTAAGGGTAATTTAGACATTTCCACCTTCTCTACCCTTGGCCGAAATTTGAGGGGCAATTTGGTCTTTTAACCCTTTGAATTATTAGATATTAGAATGACCATTTGATTTGACAAAAATCCTTCAAACCACCCCACCAACTAGTCATTCAACTTCACTTTTCATGTCACTATTCATATCCTTCCCTATCAACTACCCCACTCACTCCTTTCCCTCCAATTCCATCATCCTTTTGAAGATCTCTCTCTCCCTCTACCCCCCATTTGGACGACACTCCCTCTTCTTCCTCTCACTCTCACGCTCGTCTCTCCCGTTCCCTCATTCTCTCGTTCTCTCCCTTTCTCGGCCTCTAGGTAGGCGCCGGCCACTACACCGCCACTCCACCACCTTAGGCCGCCATCACACCACCTCCTTGGACCGTGGAAGGCCGCAGTCCAAGCCGGAGCCACTCGAACCGCCGCCGACCGAACCCAGACCGAGAGAGAGAACCGGGGTTGATCTTAAGGAGTTCTTGAGGTGAGTGACTCTAGAGACTTAGATAATCATGTGAAGGGGTTATAGGCACGTATTAGAAGAAGTATTGATGCTTGTCTTGGTCATTTTGTGGTTGATCTTCAAGGAACCTATTTGGATCGCCGAGGAACCGCCGTGCGCCGCGCCGTTTCCCACGCCACTTGCCGCCGATTTCTTGGACTCTTGGACTAGGTAAGCTTATCCTAACCCCTAGCTAAGACCTTGCGTGATGGAAAGACCGAGTGAGTGATTGTTAGATGAGTTTAATGGCTAAATGGGCAAGAAACCCTAGAGGACCGAATATGTTCTTGGAAGGAGCCGAGCATGGCCGCACTTTGTAGTGCTTGTAGTGTTGATTCCTTGGTTGATGTACGTGGTGAACATTCCTAGGTAGGAACCGAATACTCATATGTTTGTGCTAGGTATGCTAGATGTGAGTTGAGCTTGATCGAAGTCATGAATTACTTGATTGATCTTAGGAGTGCTAGGCAAGGGTGTTAATTGGCAACCTACCGCGTAAAAAGAACCTATTGACCATTCTTTGTGTTCGGCCGTGGACTATAGGATGAGATCGCGGGATTAAAACGGCACCATGATTATGATTGACGGCCGTGCGTGATTAATTAATGCATTTTGTGACCTTGCCGATTGATTGAACCCATGACTTTGTGGCACGGCCGAATGTTTATAATGATGATTGATGAGCGATATATTATGAGGTATGACTTGATCGTGAAGTATGGTAATGGCCTTGATTGATTGTGATGTGAGGATGTGCCACGGTACGGAATTGTGATTTGAAATGGCCAAGTGGTCCTTGTATGGACGTTATGCACATATGGTTGTTTTATGCTATAATTGGTTGAATTATAAGCCTATGTGCATATATTGCCCTGATGCGTTAAACACGGGGCTTAGTGATATCCTGATGCATTAAACGCGGGATAGACCTGATGCGTTAAACGCGGGTCATGAGATGGCATGTGGAACCTGATGCGTTAAACGCGGGTTCAGTGGTTAACCAAGCCTGAGGCGTTATGACGCGGGCTAAGCCATGAAGTTTACAGATGCATTATATATATATATGCTATCCTTTATATTATGTGATGTTAAGTGCCAAGGTACGAAAGCCAAGCCTAGTCTAGATTGGTGAGTTATATGACAATGCATGCCTCGATTGTGTTATTATGTGCCTATTCGTCTGCTTTCGCATGACTGGTCATTGCATGTGCCTGGGTGTGGCTGGAAGTCCTGAGTGCCTAGCTTAGGGTTAGGACTAGCTTATTGAGTTTATCTCACCCCGTCGTGGGACCCACATTTTCAGACCCCATACCTTGACCATGTCGCCGCCAGCTTTTGGGGTGCCAGTGATGACCGAGAAGTACGTTACTGAGTACCCAGTGGGCGAGGATGAGGTTTTTATTTATGAGCGTAGTACTGTCTGGGTGGACGACGGGACAAACCATTGGAGGCCAGATAGGTACGCAGCATGGTGGTACCGAGACGACGACGCTACTCGGGGACCTCTGCGATCTTTTGACGTGCCTTGGGATATCCTTGAGGAGCAGGACCCGATGATCACATATCCACCCGATGGCGAGATTTCTGATCCGATGACCGGCCTCGAGCCAGGCTTGGGCCTCCCAGCAGTGCAGCCACAGCATCCTGTTGCAGATGGCGAGGTCATCGAGCCATCTGATGCCGACGTCGTTCCCATGGAGGAGGCAGGGTTCGAGTGGGAGATTGTAGGCGCCGAGGGCGAGCCCATGGACTTAGGGTCCGATTCGGAGGAGGAAGACATCCCAGTGTATTCCGAGTCAGAGCCAGAAGCAGAAGTCCCAGAGGAGCCTCAGACGGGCGATTGGGTAGAATACCATCCAGCGGCCGGTGTCCCCTGATCCATCAGCAGCGAGCCTGTCTTTTAGGCCTTGTAGCGACCTCTGACTTTTGGAGTATCCCGTAGGGCAGTGACGCGTGTTCCTTAGTAGATGTCTTTTTTGAGTAGGCTAACCCTTTTCCTCTGGCCCTAGTTACCTTTAGTAATTCTTGTGTATTTTGTAAAACTGCAAGTTTGTGGTGTAATGATTAAGTGTCTATTTCCCTCAAGTCATCTTATTGTCTTATGCATGGAGTTATGTATGTCGCTTCCGCATGTGCATATGACTCTCATTAGCTAGTGCGATATTTTGGATCCTGGGTAAGAGACTGAACAGTTTGGCAGTAAGGCGATGTTGCGCGCTCGCAAGGACTCGGGGCGTGACAGATACTCTGCTGTAGCTGTTATTATAGGCGAACTCTACTAAGTGTAGCTAATCTTCCCAACCTCCTTTGAAATCTATCACACAGGCTCTTAGCATATCTTCCAGCGTCTGAATCGTCCTTTCAGACTGTCCGTCCGTCTATGGGTGATAGGCCGTACTATACTACAGTTCCGTCCCCAAAGCCTCCTGTAGGCTTTTCCAAAATGAAGCGGTGAACTTGGGATCTCTATCTGAAGTGATTGTTACGGGGACTCCATAGAGATGAACTATGTATTGCATGTACAATTCTGCATACCTATCCATGGCGAAATCCTTTCTTACTGCCAAGAAGTGCGCGGACTTAGTCAGTCTATCCACTATTACCCATATTGAGCCATGTCCTCTCTGATTTCTCGGCAAACCCATCACGAAATCCATGGTGATGTGTTCCCATTTCTACTCGGGAATCTCCAAAGGCTGTAACATTCCACCAGGCTTACAATGCTGAGCCTTAACTTGCTGGCACGTCAAACACTTCGCCACATGCCTGGCTACGTCCACTTTCACTCCGTTCCACCAGTAGTGCTGACGCAAATTCTGATACATCTTTGTGCTACCAGGATGAATACTGTAGTTGCTCCTGTGAGCTTCTGATAAGATCCTTTCCTTTAACTCCTCGTCATTGGGTACGCACAGGCGTCCACGAAACTTCAGAATTCCATCTTCTGATACTTGAAAGTCGGGTTTCCTTTTCGCGGCATCCATCTCCAGGATCTTTTGCATGTCAGGGTCCGTAGACTGCGAAGCCTTTACCTCTTCCTGGATCTCCGGTTCGACTCTTAATGTAGCCAGTAGGCTAGACAGTTAGCAAATTTCAAACTTGAACTCTGAATCTCTTATCCCTTCCAATAGAGTCTATTCTTTAACCATCATGTGTTCGATGCTCGATTTCCGACTAAGTGCATCCGCAACCTTATTTGCCTTCCCGGGGTGGTATAGGATATCACAATCATAATCCTTGAGCAACTCCATCCATCAACGTTGCCTCATGTTTAACTCATTTTGAGAAAATAAGTACTTCAAACTCAGATGGTCCATATAAATCTGAAACCTTTCTCCGCACAAGTAATGCCTCCAAATTTTCAATGCGAAGATGATAGCTGCCAATTCCAAATCGTGCGTCGGGTAGTTCATCTCGTGAGGTCTTAACTGTCGCGATACGTAAGCAACAACTCTTCCATGCTGCATCAGAACGCATCCTAATCCTTTTAGCGACGCATCACTGTAGATCTCATAACCTAGGTCCAGAAGGAATCGTCAGAATTGGTGCGGTCGTCAATCGATGCTTAAGTTCCTGAAAACTCCTTTCGCACTTATCCGTCCATTCAAATCGTGTATCCTTCTTTGTCAGTCTCGTCAGAGGAGTGGCTATAGAGGAGAACTTTTCCACAAACCTCCTGTAATAGCCTGCCAAACCCAAAAAGCTTCGAACTTCTGTGACTGACGTAGGTCTAGGCCAATTCGTTACTGCCTCAATCTTTGCTGGATCCACTGAAATTCCATTCCAGAGATGACGTGTCCAAGAAAAGCAACCTTATTAAGCCAAAACTCACACTTACTGAACTTGGCGTAAAGTGAGTGTTCTCTTAACGTCCGTAGAACTACGCTCAATTGCTTCTCATGCTCCACAGGGCTCTTCGAGTAAATCAAGATGTCATCTATGAAGATAATGACGAACTAGTCCAGGTACTCCTTGAATACCCGATGCATCAAATCCATAAAAGCAGCTGGGGCATTAGTCAATCCAAATGGCATGACTGTAAACTCATAATGCCCATACCTTGTCCGGGAGGCTGTCTTCGGTATATCCTCCCTCTTAATCCTCAATTGGTGATAACCCGTCCTCAAGTCTATCTTGGAGAACACAAACGCTCCTTGCAATTGATCAAACAAGTCATCTATCCTTGGCAATGGATACTTGTTCTTGATTGTCACCTGATTCAATTGCCTATAATCAAGGCATAAACACAATGATCCGTCCTTTTTCCTCACGAACAAAACTGGTACTCCCCACGGTAATGCGCTTGGACGAATAAATCCCTTGTCCAACAACTCCTGCATCTGAATTTTCAGTTCCTTTAGTTCCGATAAGGACATCCTATAGGGTGATTTTGAGATCAGCTCTGTTCCAGGAGCTAGCTCAATCACGAACTCTATTTCTCTCTCTGGCGGCAACCCTGGTAATTCTTGAGGAAAGACATCTGGAAAGTTACGCACCACAGCTATGTCCTCTAGCTTGGGCTCCTCGATCGTCGAATCAACCACGGTAGCTAAGTACACTTGACATCCGTCGTCCAATAACTTAGTCACTTCCAGCGATGAAATTAAAGGAATCGAGGTTCCTCCTCGACTTCCTACAAACTCTAATCTAGGATGATCATTCGGAAGGAAATGAATCACCCTGCTACCACAATCAACAGCAGCTCGCTGCTTACTCAACCAATCCATTCCGATAATAACACCAAAATCATACATAGGCAGCACTGCTAGGTCTTTCTGCTCCTCACTACCACCAATGACTATCTTGCAGTCCGAACAACCTAGTGAGACTATCACTTTATCCTTTAACGGGGTGGTAACATGTAAATCATATCCAGCGGTTTCAATTCAATTCCAACCAAATCAGCAAACTGAGCAGATATGAACGAATACGATGCTCCAGGATCAAACATTGCATAGGCAGCATGATCCCATAAAGTAACCGTACCTGTGACCACGCCAGGCGCGTTTTTCGCCTCTCTACCGCCGCAGCATAAACCTTTCCTTGAGCTGGTGGCCTATTCTGGTTGTTCTGCGGGGTTCCCGCCGGCGATCCTGCTGGCGGTCGTTGTCCTTGGAAATGAGGTCCTGGGGCTTGATTCGGGCAGGTTCTTATCTGATGACCCAGCTGGCCACACTAAAAGCAGGCACCCGTCCTACTCGGGAAAGGTCCATTCCCGTGCCTCCCTCCACACAGGCGGCAATTCCAATTAGATTGGTGAGCAGGTTTCCCAATGTTCTTCCGGGCTGGAGGGACAAAGCGTCTATTATTGTTCATCGGCCTCTTGCCGAACTGGTGGTTGTCTCTAACTAGCGTAAACCGCGGTACAGGAACGGTTCTCCTTTCTCTCATGTCCCGCTCCACCAACTGGCCCCTTTCATAAATTGCATCATAGCCTTGCAAATCCAAAAGTACCAACTGGCTTCGAAGGTTGGGTCTCAGTCCATCTCTAAACCTCTTTGCCCTATCCTCTGGATTCTCAACCATCCTCGGGATCATACTTAGACAATCTCGAGAACTCAGCTTCATATTGGTCAATGGTCATCTGGTTCTGGCGAAGGTTCTGGAATTCAACCAACTTCTGCTCTTGAGCCGCCTTCGAGAAATACTTGGCGTTGAAGACTTCCGAAAAGACAGTCTAGTTGGGCATCGTGCCCTCAGGGAAAACTCTTCCCTTGGTGGCCTTCCACCAATCATTTGCAGTTCCACGGAGCTGGTGGACTGCTAGGGTCACTTTCTCAGCCTCAGTGCACCCCAAAACTTCAAAAGCCTTCTCCAGTTCCTCAATCCAATTAGGGGCAGTCTGAGGGTCCCCTGTGCCATCAAACTTAGACAGCTTCAGCTTCATAAAGTGTTCCACTAGCTGGCCCATTACATGATTTCCAACACCTTGGGCATTGTCACCATCATTGCCCTGACTATTGTTCCCGTTGTTACCATGATTTCCGTTTGCCAGATTGACGGCTGCAACGGCAGCTTCAGCCACCTCAGCAATAGCAGCAGCCCTTTCCTAGGCCTGCCTACCCATCAAGTTCCCGATCTTTTTCAGTACTCTTATGACTCCATCCACTCTAGGGTCTTCTACCACTTGGGGTCTAGAGCTAGACGCTCCTCTGGTTCCTCGGGTTCGGTTGCTCATCTCGCTAAGCCTTACGACACCTGAATCACTATAATTCCATCCAGGAATTAGAGACCTAAGCCATCTACTCAAGTCTAGTAATTCTAGGCTACCATCAAAGCAGCAATCACAGACAAGGCATTCATTCATCAAGCAACCATCAGAAGAGTCATGAATGGGGAATTCACAATCGTACCTTAAGTCCAGACGCATCTGTAACTTAGTATAATCACAATTAGCTATCCAATCAAGCATTTAGCAAACAACACTTAGTGCCAAGTACGAAGTTTCGTAGCCTTATAATCACTCAAGGCAATGCCAATCCAATATGCCAATCACAAACGCCATTTCACATGTCATGCATTTCATGCCTAACTCTAGTGAATCCCTAAGGTCTCGCTACCCAATCATCCTTTAAAGTCATCACATCTTATTACTCCAATCCTCAACCAATTTGGATCGACCTGACCTTGCTCTGATACCAAATAAACTGGGATGTCACGCCCCGCGTCCTAACAAGCACGCCAACATCACCTTAGCATCGTTCTTGTTACGAACATACCCAGGATCGAACGACTCGCGATATACAAATGAATGCAAATGCTCATGCGGAAGCGACAACTTAACTCCATACCAAATATAAATAAAAGATGACTTTAGGAAAACAACATCGATACATAGGATAAGGTGGATCCAGTTTTACAAGACAACTTAAACATAAAAGACATACATAATAGGGATTTGGGAAAGGGTGGTCAGCCTAAACAAAAAGGGTCATTAGGCTATGTCAAGCGTCACTATCCTAAGGGCGCATCCAAAAGGTCGAGGGCAACTAAGTAATCTAAAGGTCAGGCTCACTGACGTCAGAAAGGTTCTCGTCTGCCATAGGGTCGTACTCAACCCAGTCACCCGGCTATACTTCCCTTGGGACTTCTTCTTCTTCTTCTTCTTCTTCCTCTTCTTCTTCCTCTTCTTCAGGCTTAGACTCAGAGTACATTGGGATGTCTTCCTCCTCGGGGTCAGCCACCCAATCCATGGCTTCGCCTTCGGCACCCGTAATCTCCGGCTCTGGTTCTGCTGGATCCAAGGGATCGTCATCGGCATCAGAGGGCTCGATAACTTCACCATCGACGATAGGGTTCTGGGATGGCACCGCCGGAAGAGGTACCTCAGGCTCGGGATCGGTCTCCGGATAAAAAATCTCACCGTCTGGAGGGTAAACATTCATCGGATCCTTCTCGTCCACCACGTCCCAGGGCACATCAAAAGTCCTCAGAGGGCCATGAGTAGTGTCACCATCCCAATAGAACCAAGCTGCATACACGTCTGGCCTACAGTGATCCGTCCCTATGTCCACCCAAACTGTACTGCACTTCCTAATAAACCACTTGACTTCCTCGTGCGGGTACTCAGTGACAGACATCTCTGTATGCATGGGTACCCCAAAAACTCGTGGCATCATGTCTAGAGCTTAGGGTCTGAAAAAGATTGGGCCCACGACGGGGTGAGATAAAATATCAATAAACTAATCCTAACCCTAAGCTAGGCACTTAGTACTTCCAGACACTCCCAAACATATGTAATGATTAAATAATCAAGAACAAGGTAATTGGCACATAACAATCCAATTAAGACAAAGTATTAGTAACATTCTCAATTCTAGACTAGACTCCGTATTTTGGCACTCAAATACTCATATCATATAGGATAGTACTCATACTTAATACCACTATACTTTACATGGCTAAGCCTGCGTCATAACATCTCAGGCTATCCCAATCAATATACCCGCGTCGTCTTAGGCGCATCAGGTATTTCTCCTCAGTCAAGCCCGCGTCATTTAGGCGCATCAGGTATTTCTCATCACTCAATCCCGCATCATATAGGCGCATCAGGATACCATATGCACATAAGCTCATAATTAAATCAATTATAGCTAACTACATTCAATTGTGCATTTTAACCAAACAAGACATTAAACGGCCACCACATTCTTAATCCTAAGGCGCGAACTCACATCACAAAGTTTACGCAAGGTGATGCCATTTAATACTTCATGATCGAATATAATTCGATTTAGGAATTCATCAATCATCATCATCATCACCAATCGGCCATGTCGAGATCCTAAGTGCAATCAATCAATTTAAGCGTCACATACACTCATTTAGTCCCCTAGGCTGAATTCCATTAGTCAAAGTGTCATTTCAATCTATAATTACACCTTATGGGGTACGACCAGAATAGTATTAACGGTCAATATCATATTTCCATGCGATGCATCGCTAAATCATTCCATGGCCGAACACTCCTAGGCACAATCAAGTGTTCCATCAACTCAATCAAGCTCAAACCATTTCTAGCATTCACAATAAGCACACATAAGCATTTGGTCCATACATGAACCTATCCAATAGCCTATTGCGATCATAACTTCAACGTCGCTCGTACCACAAATTATCAACCACAATCGGTTCTTATCATCACAATTTCGGTACTCACTCATTTCCACTAGAACAGTCCACTAAACACTTCAAATCTATCTCTCACTTGGTCCTTCCATCATCTAAGGTACTAACTAAGAGTTAGAACAAACTTACCAAGTCAAAGGGCCAAGGAAGACCGGCGGAAGTGGCGACGGAAGGCGCGACTAGATCTCACCTCAAGATCGAACAGGAACTCCTCAAGAACGGCTCGGCTTCCTCTAGGTTCCTATTCTTATTGGTGGCGACACGCACGGCCTCCAGACTTGGACGGCGGTCCTTCACGATCCAAGAGGGATAGGAGGTCGTGTTTCGGTGGTGGTGGCCGGTGTCCACCGTGAGAGAGAGAGAGAGAGAGAGACCGAGAGTGAGCGAGCGAGCGAGTGAGATGAGAGAACGAGAGAACGAGATAGAGAACATGGGGGAGGAGGGTCGGCCGAATGGGGGGTGAGAGAGAGAATGAGTGAGTGATACGAAGAGAAGAGTTTTGGAGGGAAATTTACTAGTGGGGTGGTTGATGGGGTAAAAGACAAGGAATAGTAACTAAGAATGACAAGGGTGGTTCATGGGGAAAATCAAGTCAAATGGTCAAGTCAACTTGTCATTCATGTCCTCAAATAATTCAAGGGTTGAATTGTTGGGATTCACGTAACACGTACGGGCAAATAAAAATTAGTAAACGCAGCGGAAATAAATAACAACCCATACATGTATCTCCAGAGGCGTACTTCGTGCATTTCAATCGAAAAATCACAAAGCACCAAAGGGAGTAAATAGACTACCTCTTGTAGCGTGCTTGAAACGGAGGTGTCGGTTGATGTTCTTCGATCTCAGCCCCACAAGTGTCGGGCCTCTAGTTCAGACACACCACCAATTGACGAACGGGGAGACGACTAATAATTCCACAACAATTGTGCTAGCAATTTGCGGAATCAATATTCCAAACCAATTTACGGAATCAATATTCCGAACTTGGTATATTTTGGTCACTCAAAATTATGAGAATATAGAGAGTGTTTGTGTTCTTCTCTCAAAGCTCTCAAAAATCTGCTCACTCTACAAATGTGCTAACCCCAACCTCAAAACTATTGCCATCCTTTTATAGCCAAAAACACCTTCCAATAAATTGTATTATAAAATAGCACTAACAAATAATAAATGCTTTCTAAAAATAGCACTCACAATTTATGATAAATAAATGCCATATAAAAATAGCACTAACAATAGCACTCACAATTTATAAATAGCACTCACATCTTATAATACAAAAATGCTATTTAAAAATAGCACTAATAATTATAAATGCTATCTAAAAATAGCACTCACAATTTATCATAAATAAATGCCATTTAAAATTTAGCACTAAAATGCTATCTAACAATAGCACTCACAATTTATCATAAATAAATGCCATTTAAAATTAGCACTAACAATTATAAATGCCATCTAACAATAGCACTCACAATTTATAATTAGCACTCACATTTTACAATACAAAAATGCTATTTAAAAATAGCACTAACAAAGGTGTTAAAAATAATAATAACCATTATTATTATTACCGGAGTTAAAGAGGTTACCAAACAGTAACATACGTATAACGTACAAATACATATAACATACAAATACATAGAGCATACGTGTACATCGTATATACACGTGCAAGTGACCAAAAAGAGAAATAAAATTAAATCTCATTTAATTTAATTTCAACCCAACTAATTGGTATATTTGCAAACAAATTTGCAATGTCGTCTTTCCACAATGCGTTGTCATGTATTGGTTAAGGTGTGTGACATTCCTAGGTTCATCACCGAGCTGGCAGTAAGACATGTACTAATACATTAGTACTTCCAAGAGAATTGATTGTCCCGATCATCCTCTAGGTCCTACAAGCCATGAGTGACATCTAGCAATATGTCATGGCTACCTAGACAGTGTGAATTCTTTTAAGAACATTATGAACCTGTCAGCTTTGGCTACAGTGTAATTCAATCCTTCTGTCTAACTATGTCCCGATCGAACAAAGGCCATGGAATATTTGTCAAGCCACCAATTCGATCATATGTACAAATCTAACTTGACATGCATTTATATGAGACATGAACATTTCATTCTCAATCATAACCCCGGCCGAGGATTTCAATGCATTGTTACAATCAGATCACATAAGACATCATACCTTTATTAATAAGGAGACAGATTCCATATTGCGTACACATGTGACTTCGTATGTGCCTGAACTACGACCATCAAGTACAGAGACGAATCAACGACCCGCCAATATGCGCACTTGTGAACCATAGCCATTTATCACACAAGTCAACACTGTACCTCAGGTCTAAGGATTATTTACACAAGACCAAAGCATGAACGATTAGACATTGACCACGCAAAAAGCTTCCATGTCGCTAATCATTCAATATGTGTCACGTTCAGTGAACTTGTCCGATACAAGCACCTATGTTCTAACTCGGATATCGCAATACCCAATGACTTGTGACTCGTCATTTCTTTAAGTATCTGATACTTAATTATGAAGTTAAGAACATACCGATCTCAACAGGATCATTGATATCCATTCAATAATCCATTGATCGGGAACTGTTTTAAAGATTCAGTCTAACCGTAAACCTGTCACACATATTCTCAACGTCTTAAGAATAGGTTCGGCTACAACTGATCTTATGGATTTTATTCATTTATATTTGGACAAATGAATAAATACGTCTTTGCCACTGATAAGAAATCAGAAGTGCAACGGATATACCCAATATGTGACTATTACACAATTGCTTTAGGGCATATCTCTAACAATCTCCCACTTGCACTAAAGCCAACTAGTTTGGTACCTCAAACCCATTTTATCAAGGTGTCTTTCAAATAAAGACTGAGGTATTGCTTTAGTAAAGGGATCTGCCACGTTTTCCGCTGAGGCAATTTTCTGCAAGGCGATATCACCTCTCCCAACTATTTCTCTGATGAGATGGAAGCGTCTCTCAATGTGCTTGGATTTCTGATGAGACCGTGGTTCCTTAGCTTGAGCTATAGCCCCATTGTTGTCACAAAACAATGTAATCGGCTGCTCAATGGAAGGAACTACTCCAAGTTCAGAAATGAACTTCTTCATCCAAGCAGCTTCCTTCGCCGCTTCAGAAGCAGCTACATACTCTGCCTCAGTAGTGGAATCAGCAGTTGTGCTTTGTTTGGAACTCTTCCAACTAACTGCACCACCATTGAGTGTAAAAACAAACCCAGATGTAGACTTAAAGTCATTCGGATCTGATTGAAAATCAGAATCAGTATACGCTTCAACTTTAAACTCTCCTTCTCCGTATATCAAGAATAAATCCTTAGTCCTTCGCAAGTACTTTAGGATATTCTTGACTGCTATCCAGTGCTCTTCCCCTGGATCAGACTGATATCTGCTAGTAACACTTACAGCATGCGCGATATCAAGTCGCGTACATAGCATAGCATACATTATGCTTCCAACAGCGGATGCGTAAGGTATCTTTGCCATCCGCTGTCTTTCTTCAGGAGTGTTGGGACACATCTCCTTAGAAAGACGGATTCCATGCCTAAAAGGCAATAATCCTCTTTTGGAACATTGCATGTTAAACCGTGTTAACACTGTATCTATGTACGTAGATTGTGAGAGGCCAATCAATCGTCTCGATCTATCTCTATAGATCTTGATACCTAAAATATAGGTTGCCTCTCCCAAATCTTTCATGGAGAATTTCTGTGACAAGAATAGTTTGATCGATGATATCATCGGTTCATCATTCCCGATCAAGAGTATATCATCGACGTACAAAACTAGAAACGCAATTGCGCTTCCACTGACCTTCTTATATACACATGATTCATCCGGATTTTTAATGAAGCCAAACGATTTGATTACTTCATCAAAACGGATGTTCCAACTTCTGGATGTTTGTTTGAGTCCATAAATGGATCTCATAAGCTTACACACCTTTCGACTTTCACCACAAGATTCAAAACCCCGTGGTTGTTCCCTATAGATATCCTCCTCGAGGAAACCATTTAGAAAAGCCGTTTTGACATCCATTTGGAATATCTCATAATCAAGGTGCGCAGCTATAGCCAACATAATCCGGATAGATTTCAGCATGGCTACAGGTGAGAAAGTTTCGTCATAATCGATCCCTTCTTTTTGACGATACCCTTTCGCCACCAGTCGTGCTTTGTAAGTTCCAACCTGACCATCAGCGTTTATCTTCCTCTTGAAGATCCATTTACAGCCAATTGGTACAATACCATCAGGCAGATCAACTAGAGTCCAAACATCGTTGGAATACATTGAATCCATTTCGGTTTGCATGGCTTCTAGCCATTTACCAGAATCGATGTCCAACATCGCCTCCTCATAGGTGCTTGGATCACTCAATTGATTACTATCATTCATAATGAATAGTGACTCAATATTTTCAACCGAGTGTCCATAGCGAATAGGTATACGAGACGTTCTCGCACTTTTCCTAAGAGGTTGTGTATCAGAAGCTCCCACTGAATCATAGATCGGTGTCTGAACTTGGTTATTAGATACTTCATTATTGTCTTCTTGTAAGACTATTTTCCGCCCAGCACCACCTTCCTGAACGAACTGATTCTCCAGAAAAGAAGCGTGCCTGCTGACCGAAACTTTTTGGTCAGAGTGAAAATAGAAATAATATCCAAGAGTTTCTTTTGGATATCCAATGAAGCGACCATGTTCAGACCTTGCCTCTAATTTTTCTGTTCTCAGCTTCTTGACAAAAGCTGGACAACCCCAAATCTTGATATGATTAAGACTTGGTTTCCTACTATGCCATATCTCATAAGGCGTAGTTGGAACAGATTTGGATGGCACTCTATTCAGTAAATATGCAGCTGTCTCAAGGGCATATCCCCAAAGGGACATAGGCAAATCGGTGTAGCTGATCATAGATCGCACCATATCTAATAAAGTACGATTTCTTCTTTCAGATACACCATTATGCTCTGGAGTTGCAGGAGGTGTCCATTGTGATAAAATGCCATTATCTTTAAGATAATCCAAGAATTCAGTACTAAGGTATTCACCTCCTCGATCAGATCGAAGAGCCTTAATACTTTTTCCTGTTTGTTTCTCAACTTCATACCTAAATTCCTTGAACTTTTCAAAGGATTCAGATTTATACTTCATTAAGTACAAATAGCCATACCGTGAACAATCATCGGTAAAGGTAATGAAGTAAGAATAACCACCCCTAGCAGTTTCATTAATTGGTCCACATACATCTGTATGTATCAATCCTAGTATGTCAGCAGCTCGCGCACTATGTCCTACAAAGGGCGCTTTGGTCATTTTTCCTAGAAGACAAGCATTACAAGTCGAGTATGGTTCAAAACCAATTGGATCGATATATCCATCATTACTCAACTTGTTAATCCTATCTTCTCCAATATGACCTAATCGGAGATGCCAAACATACTTTGGATTTGGAGTATCTCTAGGGCGTTTATTGGTTATGGCATTTACATCATGATTATTTTGCTTATTGGTAATCGTATTACCGGACATTGTAATGGTATAGAGATTATTCATTAATAATCCAGAACCAACACACATTCTATTATAATAAATAGAACATACATCATCAGCAAAAGAAAATTCATAATTTTCTTTGCCCATACGAGGTATAGAAATGATGTTTTGTATAGCATTCTTATAATGCAAACAGTTCTTTAAAACCAAAACATGTCCTGAAGGCAAACATAAACGAAAAGTCCCTATAGCTAATGCAGCAACTTTTGCCCCATTTGCAAATGTCAGGACAATCTCATTTTGCCCCAGCATCCTGCTTATTTCCAGATTCTGCAAAGACATACAAATATGTGACGTTGCAGCAGAATCTAGAATCCATAAGCTGGATTCAGCACTAACCATAAGATTAGTTTCAATAATCATAGACACCATACCTTCACAAGGTTGGTTCTTTGGCTTGACCTTCAAGCTTGCGAGGTACTTCTTACAATTCCTCCTCCAGTGCCCCATGACACCACAATAATGACATTTCCCTTTTTCAATTTTGGGTTTTGGTTGCACAACAGCTTTCACCGGCTTCTTCCATTTCTTTTTCTTCAAAATAGTCTTACTATTTGAAGAAGAAGCCAAAGCCACAATATTTGATCTTGTATTGTGCATTTCCTTCTCATAAATTACCAGCATGCTATGTAACTCAGCAAGAGTTTTTTCCATTTTATGCATGTGGAAGTTTTGAACAAAACTAGAGAAGGAATCGGGTAAAGATTGGAGGATCAAATCCACAGCTAAGTCATTGTCCATGACAAGATTCAGCCTAGCCAATTCTTCTATGTACCAGATCATTTTCAAGACATGATCATTAACCGATGATTTCTCAGCCATCCTCATGCGGTACAATGCTTTAGATATCTCATATCTTGAGGTTCGACCATTCTCATCAAAGAATTCCTTTAGATGCAATATGATCGACCTAGCATCTACCATTGCTTCATATTTTTTCTGAAAATCATTGTTCATTGAAGCAAGCATATATGACCTAACTTTTAAGTCATCGTCATGCCACTTATCATAAGTGATACGTTCTTCTTGGGTCCCACCATCAGGAAAAGAGACTGGCATATTTTCATCAAGCACATACCCGAGTTTTTCAGAATTGAGAACAATTCTCAAATTCCTTACCCAGTCAGTGAAATTGGGACCAGTCAAACAATTCTTGTCGAGTATTGAAGCGAGCGGGTTTGTATTCACCATTTTTCAGAGTAATTTATATCTGTGCAGAAAATAAATTGTTAGCCGTTGTCTTTCAAAATAACTATTTCATTTTGGCCTTTAAATGAAATAGATCCTCCCACTAAATTTATACACGGATCCCATACTCCTTAAAATGGGAAACGGTAATCTTTGTTGGGTAAAGATTACTAGTGGGGATTGGAGTCCCACGAGCTCATAGTCCACCTCACCTAACAGTTATTGGTGTTCTATAAACTTAGTGAGTGAATCAACTTATTCAACGCATCATATGCGAGTCCCAATCATAACTTTGGCCTCTAGATCATGAAAGTCTCACCTGACAGTTATTGACTTCATAATCGTAGTTAAGTCTTACCCATCGTCTCATGTAAGTATTGAAAACACAAACGATCCCCTCACCTAACAGTTATTGGAAATCGTTTGGTCTCAACCCCACAACATCATATGCTTAATGGATTGGTCCACAATTATAAATGACAATTGACCCCTATGTATCCATAACCGGTCAATCAACCACTATAATATAGGATCAAACCACGACGATGGAAGGCCACGAGTCCGAAACCCGTCACGACCTAATATATATTAAAGGAGATTTTGAGTAGTTTATAGGTCTCACTTTGCACATTAACCGGTTTAACATGCTCACGTAAACATAATAAATAAATAGATGTCAATCACATAAACATCTATCCTACGTGGTGATCATGGAATTATGATTTAATGGGTCTCGAGCCAATGAGACCACATTTAATCATTTTAATATTTTAATAACGGAGAGCCGCTCTTCACTTCTTCTTGGTTCCTTGAACTCTTCAAGAACCGGGCCCAAAGAGCTCGCCGGCTTAAAAGGCTCCTCCACGTAATCCTCGTAGCATTTACATCAACAATTGACTATGCTAAAAATAAAGATTACATGAAAAATAAAAGGAGTACGCAGCCTCCATTTAATAATTACAACCCCAAAAATATAAATAATCACCATACATTCATATATACATCAATCACATTGATTAGGGATTTTTCCATGATCACCACCCTTCCATGTAAGTAATAAATTCACAATTTAAAACTTAGGAAGGCACAATAAAAATTCTACTTTGAATCATATTCAAAAGTTTTACGTAAAATAAGATAGCCATAGATTTTCGATTCAAAATTGATTTAGTCTCAATTTTTGCTACGTTGATTAATTTATCATATAAAATAATCAACCTCCATTAGCCATGTAAGACGAACAATTCGTTAATACAAATTGGCCATGGTATTGCAAAAATTACTACGAACAAAAATCAATTAAATGCACGAAAACGCCTAAGGATTAGCTCTGATACCACTGTTGGGATTCACGTAACACGTACGGGCAAATAAAAATTAGTAAACGCAGCGGAAATAAATAACAACCCATACATGTATCTCCAGAGGCGTACTTCGTGCATTTCAATCGAAAAATCACAAAGCACCAAAGGGAGTAAATAGACTACCTCTTGTAGCGTGCTTGAAACGGAGGTGTCGGTTCGATGTTCTTCGATCTCAGCCCCACAAGTGTCGGGCCTCTAGTTCAGACACACCACCAATTGACGAACGGGGAGACGACTAATAATTCCACAACAATTGTGCTAGCAATTTGCGGTATCAATATTCCAAACCAATTTACGGAATCAATATTCCGAACTTGGTATATTTTGGTCACTCAAAATTATGAGAATATAGAGAGTGTTTGTGTTCTTCTCTCAAAGCTCTAAAAAATCTGCTCACTCTACAAATGTGCTAACCCCAACCTCAAAACTCTTGCCATCCTTTTATAGCCAAAAACACCTTCCAATAAATTGTATTATAAAATAGCACTAACAAATAATAAATGCTTTCTAAAAATAGCACTCATAATTTATGATAAATAAATGCCATATAAAAATAGCACTAACAATAGCACTCACAATTTATAAATAGCACTCACATCTTATAATACAAAAATGCTATTTAAAAATAGCACTAATAATTATAAATGCTATCTAAAAATAGCACTCACAATTTATCATAAATAAATGCCATTTAAAATTTAGCACTAAAATGCTATCTAACAATAGCACTCACAATATATCATAAATAAATGCCATTTAAAATTAGCACTAACAATTATAAATGCCATCTAACAATAGCACTCACAATTTATAATTAGCACTCACATTTTACAATACAAAAATGCTATTTAAAAATAGTACTAACAAAGGTGTTAAAAATAATAATAACCATTATTATTATTACCGGAGTTAAAGAGGTTACCAAACAGTAACATACGTATAACGTACAAATACATATAACATACAAATACATAGAGCATACGTGCACATCGTATATACACGTGCAAGTGACCAAAAAGAGAAATAAAATTAAATCTCATTTAATTTAATTTCAACCCAACTAATTGGTATATTTGCAAACAAATTTGCAATGTCGTCTTTCCACAATGCGTTGTCATGTATTGGTTAAGGTGTGTGACATTTCTAGGTTCATCACCGAGCTGGCAGTAAGACATGTACTAACACATTAGTACTTCCAAGAGAATTGATTGTCCCGATCATCTTCTAGGTCCTACAAGCCATGAGTGACATCTAGCAATATGTCATGGCTACCCAGACAGTGTGAATTCTTTTAAGAACATTATGAACCTGTCAGCTTTGGCTACAGTGTAATTCAATCCTTCTGTCTAACTATGTCCCGATCGAACAAAGGCCATGGAATATTTGTCAAGCCACCAATTCGATCATATGTACAAATCTAACTTGACATGCATTTATATGAGACATGAACATTTCATTCTCAATCATAACCCTGGCCGAGGATTTCAATGCATTGTTACAATCAGATCACATAGGACATCATACCTTTATTAATAAGGAGACAGATTCCATATTGCGTACACATGTGACTTCGTATGTGCCTGAACTACGACCATCAAGTACAGAGACGAATCAACGACCCGCCAATATGCGCACTTGTGAACCATAGCCATTTATCACACAAGTCAACACTGTACCTCAGGTCTAAGGATTATTTACACAAGACCAAAGCATGAACGATTAGACATTGACCACGCAAAAAGCTTCCATGTCGCTAATCATTCAATATGTGTCACGTTCAGTGAACTTGTCCGATACAAGCACATATGTTCTAACTCGGATATCGCAATACCCAATGACTTGTGACTCGTCATTTCTTTAAGTATCTGATACTTAATTATGAAGTTAAGAACATACCGATCTCAACAGGATCATTGGTATCCATCCATTCAATAATCCATTGATCGGGAACTGTTTTAAAGATTCAGTCTAACCGTAAACCTGTCACACATATTCTCAACGTCTTAAGAATAGGTTCGGCTACAACTGATCTTATGGATTTTATTCATTTATATTTGGACAAATGAATAAATACGTCTTTGCCACTGATAAGAAATCAGAAGTGCAACGGATATACCCAATATGTGACTATTACACAATTGCTTTAGGGCATATCTCTAACATGAATGACCAATTAGTCCCTCAAAATTCGGCCAAGAAGGGAGAGTGGCAATTGTCCAAATTGCCCTTGCTTATTTCTAAAGGAAAGGCATTAACCTAAGGGTATAAAGGTAATTTCCTAATCGTCAGTCCTAATTTCAATTTTCTAAATGCTAATGGGCAAATTCTAATCTTAATGGTCCTCGATGAGGCGACGTCCAATTTATTCCCGTTGGAATCCTCGAATATCCGGCCTCTAATCTCAAAATCCAATTTATGGCTAAATTCAGTCGTTTGTCATTCCGGCGTATCTTAGACTAACGGGCGGCTCTTAGGAGTTACGCGTATCGACCCGCAACTAATGTCGCGTTTAAGAGTTACTCGTGCCACGACGACTTTGGTTGTCATGTAATTGTGAGGTTTAATTGCTAGTCCCGAAGGTTGCAGGAATCGGTCTAGGTTAATTCGCAAATCATACTATGGTTATCCGGAATCACCCGTGGACCAATTGCATGACACTAGCAAATCGTTCTGAAACCATTCTTAGATTGACCTATAGGGGTCCAAAATGTTCCTTCGGAAATTCTTATGGTCAAAGTACCGACTCGTGGTTAAGTTCTTTAGTCCACGTACTTAAATCCTAGTTAGCCTTTCCCTTTTGGTTAGTCGACTCAAGAGAGATCAATTCTGAATGAGATTTACTAAAATACATCTATAGGCATTCATTCATTCATAAGCTTCGAGATAAGGTCGGAATTCAGAATGTCACATGCTTGACTCTAAGGAATTCCCCCAAGGTCTCACTACTCCATTATCCAAATTCTATCACTTCTTATCACTCTAATCCTCAATCTTTTTTAATCGAGCTAACCTTGCTCCGATGCCCACTTAAACAGGGATGTCATGCCCCGCACTCCCAGTGAGCACATCACATCCATTCCAGGCCAATATAATAAATCCCAAGAACATCCCACGGCCTAAAATGAAGTGAGATGCACATGCGGAAGGGAACAACAACCCTGACTTAAAAAGAACAGATGGAAATTTGGACAAACAACAAAACACACACTTATATACATATGCATACATATCATAGAAGTTGCTACAGATGACGGTGGTGAAAGTCATTGACCATAAATCGCTTACAAAAGCTGGCAAGGAACTCGGGATAACATAAAATGCTATTTCACTGTGCCTTCCTAAACCTCACTCCAAAATTGTTCCTCGCGAGAGAACTCAACCACTTTGCCTCGCTACCCTGAAGAACCGCTGGAATCATCACACGCCTCGGCTTGATCTTCCTCTGGATTGTATTCGGAAAAGGTCTCCGATGGCACCTCCTCGGAAATGTCTTCGGTGCCTTCTTCAGTTGTCTCCTCGGGATCTTCTGTTTCCTCCGTTGAGATTTCAATATAATTCTTGTATTCCTCGGAAGGGGGAGACTTTGAACTCTCAAGAATATTTCTAGACCCTCTCACTGACGCTTGATTCTAACGGGAGGGGTGACACCAACTAGGAACAACTCCTAAGGGCACATCTTCTGGTGGCAAAGGACCTAATAGGTTACTGTTCCCCAAGCGGCGGTACCATGCTTCAAAACGGTGCGGTTGCAAATTTGTCTTTCCTTCGTCAACCCACATCGTCGTACTCTTTCTAACATACACAGTCAACTTACTCTCCGGAAATTCTTCAAAAGAGATGATCGTTTCCTTTAAATCGCCTAATCTTACTGGCCACATATTCACGGTTTTGGTTCTGAAAAAGGTGTTCCACTATAGGGTGAGATTTGCATCCCAGCAAGTGAAACCCAACCCAAACTAAATCACTAGTCCCACTAAACCACACAATAATGCAACAAGATGCAGGGAATTCAGCAAGCAATGGCATATGGCAAACGATCATCATTTCTTTCAAGTACTTGATATAAAGAAGTAACCATCAAACACACATCATCACTGGTGACCCAAGCTTCACACATTAGCACAGAATACTAGTGATATCACACAAATCCCATTAAACCTCAATATAATTCAAGGCATTCTAGCCATGACAACCGGGGCACCAAGCCAATATAATTGCATCGAGGCATTATAGCCATGCCATAATTGGGGCACCAAGCCATCATATTTCTCGGGGCACCAAGCCAATTTGATCTCCGGGGCTCCAAGCCACAATCGATGAATGCTTTATAGCATAGACTTTAAAGGCAGTGTAGCTCATCAAAGCACATTATTCACACTAATTGACAAGGCTCACTAGCCATTCAATAACACACCATCATTCACCATGCTTTTATCACACAACCACGATACACAAGACAATTACCCAGTAATTTCCTAGGGTTCGAGTAAGGGCTTAGGAACCACTTACCTCAAGCAATTAGCAAAAATCCAATTTGAACGATTCTCCTCAATCCCACAAATGTTCGGCAACCCAAGGTTCTCGTACCTGTTGACACCTGATTTTTGATCAGTCTTTCATAGTTTATTTTTTAAAAATTCATAAAAAATATATAAAAAGTTAAAAAAATTAAAAAATCATCTTTGGTAGCCTTGACCAAGCTAAAGGAACCATTTTTGATAAAAAAAAATAATTTGTCATATTTTTTAATATTTTCCAAAAATAGAAAAATACATGAAAAATGAAGAAAAATAGCGTTCGATGTCGTAAAAATATAGAAAAATAGTCAATATTTTTATTTTAATTTCCTTTTCATTTTGAACTCATAAATAGTCAAAATTCAAGTTCAATTGCATGTATTTCTTCACGACGCATAGAGTTGAATTTGGCAAAAAAATGTCATTCGAGTATTTTAATTTGTAAATTTCTACATATTTTTTAGTCTTGACGTCCAATTAGATCGACCACCATCTACAATAAATTCCCCTTGCTGAATATTTTCGTTTTTGTTTCACATGATTTCATGATGTAAAACGCCGAGTGGATCCCTAAATATAATCGGGTCGGCATGAGCTCGATAGCTCGTCCAAGACCAAATCAGGGCACGGCGAACCCCATGTGAGTACTCTCGAACTCCTTCGATGCTTCCTGATGCTTTTCTTAGGTTAGATCGTGTGTAGAATGGCTAGGACAGCTAAATCATTCTTGAGCTGTGATTGATAAATAGGGCCTTACTAGGAATGTCATGTGATTTATTTGCATATCTAGATTCCTTGAGTTGCGCATTTTATTACTGATTGTGATTGCTAGGATAATCACTCCTATCTGCATGAATTTTTAGATTTAGGGTTCATACCTTACTCATCCGCATGAATCTCAGGTTAGAAAATTCAGTCAACTTAGGTACCGAAAGGGCGTCAACTCTGACAGTTGGTGTAACTAAGTCCCCGAAACCATTTCTCTGGTTCTCGCAGAATTGAATAGAAACTCCCAACTATTCGATTGGGTGGTCCAATCACACTCTGAAAAAAATGATTGGTGGCGACTCCATGGCATGCACACTTAGCACATGTCACTAGACCACACTGAAAGTCGATCACGCATACCTCCGTTGCGATTTAGGTAATGGGCCTTGGGAGAGGCCCGCGTCCGACCAGACAGGACGGCCCATTAGCCCTCGAGAGCCCGACAACCTCAAGAGGGTCGCGACAGTACCGTCCTAGGAAATTCATCAATTTTGGATCAAAATCCAATCAATTCTCACCAGGAATAATTGAATACACCACCATACTTGCACAAACCCTTAATATATTATATTTAAACAACAAAATGCAGAGCAGAATATAACTTGAGGTTTCATGCACAATATAGCCCTTAAATCACTTCCAAATCCCAATCCACTTCATATACTTTCAATTAACACCTCATACAACATCTCATAAGGTCTCATGAGTTATTTTGAAACCAAAATACCACCTAAAGCCTCCCCAACAGAACTGGTCAGAACATGGCATAAACAGAGCACAATCGGTTTCAATCCAACCGTACATATCAACCCACAAATCATCTCTAGGCTCCAAATTCTCACGAGTTACACTTATTAACATCTCAATATAAGTGTTAGGGAGGCTCACCAGGAATTTTGGAGAGAAACAACAACCCAAAGCCCTCCAACAACTCAGCTTCTTCTTGGCGCGCAACGATCAGTTTTCTGGTCAGTTTTGATCATCCATAACTAGTCATGAAAACCTATTTTAATACCACCAAACTTGCGTCCAAAACTCATCAACTCATCCAACATGAGTACTAGATGTTATGAAGATCTCACAAAAATTTTGAGGTCATTTGAAATTTCTAAGAGCCAGAACCAACACTTTTCCTCAGCTAACTCAGAATTTGTCCGCTTTTCTTCCAAACATTTCCATAAATTAACCAGACCTTCAATGGACACGAAACCAATTGGAAATTGTCAAGGACATCTTGAACTAACCTGTGGTGGTCAGCGGCGGCGAGGAGACGATGGGAGGGGCCGGTCGTACGGACCGAACAGGGGCACAGAAACTGGTCTTCTGGGCAGTTTTTGGTTGAGGTGTAAATGAAGAGGAAAATGAAGAAAATGGAGGAGGGGGAAGGGATGGTCGACCAATCTGAAGCTATGGAGGTTATCCCTCAAATAACTAGTGAAATTTTGATAAGATAGTCATTAATGGTGATTAGGACAAGGCTTTACCCTAGAGTGACACTTGGCAAGGTCTCAATTATTGGTCTTCCCACTTTGACTTCCTTTGACCCATTTTCCTTCCATATTTTCGGCCGCTACTAGGGAGTGCTAATTGACCATTTTGACCTTCAAATATCCTTAATACAAAGACAAATGGGCGGGGGGTAAAACGGTCATTTGGCATTTTTCGTCCAAAAATTCATTTTTCTCCTTTTGAATGACCATTGGCGAGAAGACGTCAGATCCTTTTCCAATTTTGAAATTTTTCATTTCCAATTGCCAATTTGAGTTTCCATTTCATGATCGATCTCTCGTCGATCGTATCTCCAGTTTACCTCGAACTAAGGGGCGGCTTTTGCAGATGTTACGCGTATCGACTCTGTAACTCTCGTCACACTTAGAACAACTCAAGATAAGACGACTTTGGTTGTCATGTAATTGCGAGGGTTCATTACTAGTTTCGACGGTCTCGATCATCATTGTCCGATGTAGGAAAATGTCGCAAATTATACATTGGTTTCTGGCATCACCCGCGTCACAATCGTATAACGCTAGCAATGATTCCTTAATCATTATCCGATCGGCCTTTATTGACTCTAAATGTTCCCTCGACAATCCTTTTGGTCAAATCGTCATTTCCTTTTCGAGTTTTCTATGTCCACGTACCTTGTCATGCGTTAGCATTTCCCTTATGGTTAGTCTACTTAGGATTGATCAGATCCGAGCGAAATAAAACTGAAATATATTGATAGATTTATCTCATTCTATAGTCTCAAAATGACAGGAAATTCAGAATGTTATAATTCTTCCCCTCTTATAGAAATTTCGTCGTCGAAATTTACAACAAACCCAATTAACCAAACAAATTGGGGTATTGACGTCTCATAGCTTCCTCGCTTTCCCACGTGGCACCTTCTTTTCCGTGATGCTCTCAGATCACTTTAACAAGCGGGATCGTCTTATTTCTTAAGACTTGCTCTTTCCGATCCATAATCCTGACTGGCTTCTCCACGTATGATACTTTATCATCCATCTCAATGGTCTCAAAATCCAAAACATGCGTTGGATCCGGCTCGTACTTCCTTAACATTTACATCTTTTATCGGCATAACTTTTCTATCGCCTCTGTGCCGTTCTCAATCTTTCTCTAATCATCTTAACCGCTTCAACTGATTGTTCCACTAATTCAGGGCCTGTTATACTTCTTTCTCCTACCTCGTCCCAACACACAGGAGTTCTACAAGCTCTACCATACAAGGCTTCAAATTGTGCCATTCCAATTCTCTGCTGGTAACTGTTATTGTAAGCAAATTCCACTAGATGCAATTGATCCGCCCATCCACCTTTAAAATCTATCACACAAGCTTGTTGAAACCTAATTTTTGACCAAGTCTTTTTTAGCCTTATTTTGAAAAATCACAAAAAATTCATAAAAAGTCAAAAAATTACAAAATCAACTTGGGTGGCCTTGGCCAAACCTAAGGAACCATTTTTGAACAAAAAATAATTTTTCATATTTTTCACATTTTTTAGTATTTTTAGAAAATACGAAAATACTAGAAAAATCAACAAAAATAGTATTTGAGGTCACAAAAATATGGAAAATTATCCTACATCTTTGTATTAAATCCCTTGTAATTTGACCTCATCAAGAGTCAAAATTCAAGTTTAATTTTGTGTGTTTCTTTGTAACGCGCATGGTTGAATTTGTCAAAAAATATGTTTTGAGTCTTTTTATTTGCAATATTTTGCATTTTCAGAATCTTGACATTCGACTTGATTGCCCCACATTTCAATTTGGTTCAATTGTGCGCTGATTTGATCAATTTTGGCCTTAGGGACCTAATTGCATGAAATTTTTTTTATTTTTAGTCCCTAAAATGCCAAATCCAAAATTAAACTTTTCTGAGAGGCATCCATAGAACTCCAAGACCCATACCCTATAGTATTCGACCTCCTGAATCTTATGGGGGGCTCAATTGGTGCCAATTCCTTCATGAAGAGCATCAATTTGCAAAAATCAATTTCGGATCCCACCTTGGATTTGGGGTTTTCGTTTGATTCCACATTCATTTTTTCACTAAATCACCATAGTAGGTCAATTCGTCTTTTTGGGCGAATCGGGTCAAGTGGGTCGGGTTGACCCAACCCAGTCAACCCGGTTGACCAGGTTAACTTAAAGAAAAGAGAACAGAATGGCTCTGTTCCTTCTTCTTCGTGCACGCACAGGGAACCCGAAGGACGGAAGCCGAAATTGCACCTCCAATTCACGTATCCAAGCGACGATCTGGCGCCGGTCATTCACTCACACCATCTCCGCGACATCCAGCTGGCCAAGGCACTTGCTGCATGTGTAAATCAAGGAGTGAATGCTGGCCAATAACAGAAAACCGAGGGAACAGATTCGGTTGGAGGGTGGAGTCAGTTAAAGGGGTTGGAGAACAAAAAAAGATCGAGAGAAAGGGGGACGAAGGCACAGGGAGCTAGAGAGTGAAAAAAAAAAGAGAGAGAGGGTGTCGGACGAGTCCCATGGCCGCCATAGCCGCCGAGCTCCGCCGTGGCTTCCAAGCCTTCGTCGTCATGTCCAGAGCAAAACGGAGGCCGACGAACCATCCTCCAAGATTGCCTAGAAAGGTGAGATCCTCCTTCGAGCTTCCTCTCGGCCTCTAATGGGAACTTAAGTTACAGCCATTCATTTGCTGCGTTTTGGTTGCAATCTGTTTGTCTCGATTCACTGAGCGTTTTTGCCTTTGATCGCATGTTATTTCATCGCCTGATTCGTCGAGTCTATCCCCCACCATGACCGATCGGTCGCGAGCTCCATGGCTTGTTCTAGACCAAACCGAGCCCTCGCGATGGCCAGGTAAGTCTTCTCGGGCCTTTGTGATGCTTCCTGATTGATTTGTTTAGCCAAGTAACGTTAGAAACAGCTAGGGCGAGTAGTCGCCGAAGCCCAACTTCGGTCGGGGATAGCATGTATATGTGTTGTATTTCAGCTATTGTGAGGCTGATATATGTTGTAGAGCTCGACGAAACGAGTCTAATGGCGTTGGTTTCGCGAGATTTGGATGTCAGAGGGCCGAGATATGGCCCTCCGACGAAGCGTCGGCGCTGATCGTCTTCCCCGGCGAACACTAACTTGGTCAACGGTGGTGTGGCGCTGATGCCACGTCAACCGTTCGATTATAACCGAATAAAAACAAATTTGATCCGACGGTGGAGAGTTTTCCACGTTTCGCGATCTCGTATTTGTCAAAATAAAAAATAATTTTCAGAAATTAAAAATACCTTAGATTGGACGATCACGGTTCAATCGTACACTTCAATCCAAATCGTCGGTTTCCAACATTAGATCATGCCGTCCATGAGTCGACACGTGGCACAATCAGGGGCATTTGTTCAATTTGGGTGGGAATTCAAAATTCGAGCAGGAGAGGGCTAAAACGGTGCCGTTTCGGTGCGGGTTGGTTCCGAACGGATCGGGCCGCCCGCCTGCCGGTCGTGGGCCGGGTCACCTAACCCGGTCCGAATAATTCCCCTTTTTTGTAATAAAATATTCAAGAAATGATTTTAAAAATAAAAAAAATCAGAAAATTCCTAGAAAATTCTAAACAAATGCTAGAAAATCCTAGAAAATCCAAAAAAATATAGGAAAATTATGGGAAAATCCTAGACACTCCAGAAATCCCCAAAAATTGAGGATTGACCACAGAGAACTGGTCAATCCTATTTTTGGCGTTTCTTATCATTCTCCCAAGAATTGACGATATTACCCTTTAGGGGTAAGTCGCCTCTGTTATGGGTGCGAGATAAGTCGATAGTGCCAAGATAAGAATTAGGGTCGGTTAGGCGACCAATTCTTAGGCTTGAGTTTTCGAATCTTGTCCCTTTTCTCGAAATGACGATTTTACCCTTGAATGGGTAAATCATCTTTCTTATTCCAATCGAGTCCTAAAAATTGCTTAAAATTAGGGTTTGGGTCAGGTGGGTGACTACCCCTAATATTTGAGATTTTCAGTTCTCATATTCGCCTAAAATTACGATTTTACCCCTCCAAAGGTAAAATCACTTTTAAATTCCAAAACAATTCTGAAAATTCCCGAAAAATAGGAAATTGATTGGCTTGATCGCCAATCCTATTTCCACCGTCTTTTGACTGCTCATTTCATCTGAAATGACAATTTTGCCCCCCCAAGGCAAATTGTCCCTAAATTTCTCAAAATTACGATTCTGCCCCTCATGGGCGAATCATGTCGAAATCACTCCTAAGCCTTGATTGATACTTCTCTAGGCTAATAGGGCCTCATTAGGGATGCCATGCTACTTTCATGTGGTTTATCCCTATACTTTGAATCCTTGATTTGCGCATTTATTTTCACTGACTGTGAGTGATAGGGTAGCCATTCCTATCGGCATGAACTCCTAGATTTAAGATCCTTACCCCACTCATCTGTATGGAATCTTAGGATTAGATAATTCATTCTACTTAGGTGCCGAAAGGGCATCAACTCTGACATTTGGCGTAACAAAGTCCCCGATCCCACTTATCTGGTTTTCGCAGAATCGAAGAGATCGCTCCCAACTATTCGATAGGGTTTCCGATCGTACCCTCCAAGAAATGATTGGTGGTGACTCCTTGGCATGTACACATATCACATGTCACCAGACCGCCCCAAAGGTCAACCACGTATATCCAGCCGTTGCGATTTGGGTAATGGACTTTGGGAGAGGCCCGCGTCCGATCAGGCGACATCGGGCGGCCCATTAGCCCCCTCCTCGCGAGAGGGTCGCGACAGACTGGGTCTCCACTGGGGACTATTCCAAACCAGAATCTCTGGTTAAGAATTTTAGAGGACTTGAGCCGATTAAAAAGTTGATTGGTTTATCTGATCTTATTTTCTGCAGATGCTCTCGACGGTGAGGTACGTATGCTGACCATTGTGTTAGATGTTTTTACAGATTAGAGAAATAAAGGGTGTAGTGATTGTTGACATTTTTCTTGTAGGTTGGAGTTGAGAATATATGTTTATCTTAGGCATGAAGCGTTGTTTGATACAAACTGTTGTTCATGACTTGCATTGTGATGATCACGACACATCGCACACACTGGCGGTCAAACACCGACTGCAACCACCTCTAGGTTACCTTAGACAGGGAAAGGGTACGAAAGGATCTCGTGTTTGATGGCACTTGAGACTTTCGTATTTATTCCCGCTCACAATCCAAATTGACGATAGCTAGCCCTCTTGGGTGGGTACTCTTGGGGAGGAATCTGCCTTATTTGGATCGTGGGAGCCTGAGCCATAGGTTCCTCACTTGATTTTCGATTTTTAGACTATACCCACTTGTCTCACGCGCATGTCTATGGAAGGTTGGTATACAAAAAAAAAATCTCGCGGATCACTGTAAGTATGATTTCTCCCTCTACTTGTTCATTTCCTAGTGAAATTTCATGATAGGAAATTCATGAAAATCAACCGAATGCCCTGGGTGTTTGAGTTTACAAATGAAAATTTTTGACAATGAATTTTAGATACAAAGTTGAAACACTTCTAAGCCGTCCCTACGGAATAGATGGTTTATCCAAATTTTTCAATCATGGATTAAGATGACATTTTTTATGTCTAAAATTCTTCCAAATCAAGATTTTGGGGCATAAAGTTAAGGCTATGTTTGCAATCACATTTTTGTGTAGTGATTTCTTAAAACAAGGATCACATGATTTTTACAAGAAAAATATCACAAAGTAATCTTTCGAGAGTAATGCCCCCATATGTATGTAAAATCTTTAAAATTGAGCGGGCGTCCAATTGATGACCATGAATTGGTCTTTTAATGACGTCTCCTCTTATCTTGAAATCTAGGCGGACATCAGAAGCCCGTAAATAGGGATTATGGGATATGTATTGTCGCCTTGCTTTCATTATAAGAGGCGACCTCATTGAGAGATGTCTTTACTATGTAAAATGCTAAGTGTGTCTCCTTTCTGACAGGTTATACATGAGAAACATTTATTGAAGATTTCTTCATCTAATCACATGCAAGATGTGATGGAATAATGGTAAAACTGTAATCGTTCCAATAAAAACTTCGAGTGTTATACTTGACTTGCTCGGTTATTTCTTTTGCCAACAGGTCAAAATGGTTGAAGGCCAACGGTGCGAGACTTGTTTTCCTTGTAAGATGAAAGGAAATGGGCCTTCATCAGGTGCCACCCAATAGGTTTCCAAAATAAGATGAATCGACTATGATAAGCGCAAAACAGACAACATGAAAAGGGGGCAACCCAGTTTGGATCGACTCTCTCTCTAAGTCGAAAAGGATGTATTCGTTCCAAATTAAATTGATTTGTTTATAGGATGACATGGTTACTCACACTCACAGGTGATTGTAAAAAGATCAAGGGGATCGTTAAGGAACATTCCTTCATCTCTGATGCTCAAAATGATAGGAGCTGAGGAAATATACTTTGGGGATAGTAAATCTGTAATCGTTTCAATTAGAGCTTTTTGTGCAACAATTGACTTATTCATTCCTTCTGTCATGTAGGTGAAATAAAAGGATTGTGTGAAGTCGACATTCGTCTCTTTAAAAAAGACTCAATTGTGGACCCTCAAAATTGGAGGCCAATGTGCCAATTGAAGCGCGTCTCAAAAGGTGAAGAAAATTGAATGCTTATTCGCGAAGCAACACTTCAAGGTATTAAAATGCATTAATAGAGCGAAAGTGGCAACAGATCACCCAACCTCAAGAAGGAGAGTGACGGAACCCAAGTAGCGTCGAACATCGTGGAACATCAAATGCCGAGACCTTCGGATAATTACAATGAAGTTTTATCCTCTGATGTCACAAAAGGGAGTAAATTGTCCCTTATTTTGATTTCATTCCATACAAATGACTAAGATGTTTTTCTTTCATATACAGAGAATGTTAGTTTAAGACAGGTGTCAGAATAGATCGAAGGATGTCAAATGCTAAAATCACCTAACATGGAAGTGATTAACTCAACCAACAGGGAATGCATTAGCGTGATACGATGGAGTTACATGTGATGAGCTAACTCAAAATGGAGTACTAAGTTGCTGGGGGCAAATCATATCTCCATCTAGAAGATATGTCGAAACTAAAGACATCATATTCATCATGGTGATACGAGGGGCGAGTCCCCGAAACGATGGTTATTACTCATGGAACGTAATGGAATGAAATCCATCCATTGAATATAAAAAAACGTTTCGCCATAGCAACAACGCTTCCAAGAATAACGATGCCGAGCCATCCCTCTTGATAGAAAAGGACGTATCGTTCCTAAATAAGTTTCAATCAGATGTGGAAATAATATTTACTATCTTTTTCCTCTCAGGTGATGAACAGAGTCAAGACATCCAAGAAGCAACGACTTCAAATTACAGAACATGGAGTACCCATTTTCATGTCATCTCATGCATGCATTTAGGACAAATGATTTCAAGAGTGTCATAATGGCTCAATTTGTGAACAAAATTCTAGAGAAAACTTGAAAAACTTTCTTAGCAATTAGAAGTCTCTTCGAAAAGAGCATTCGAAAAGAAATAATTCAAACTTTACAGATTGGCATACTTGATAAAGAGATGCTTTCTGTGAATAGAGTGAAAGGCACAAATCCATTTTTCGTTGCAAACACGAATCATCTTAGATCACTTGCATCATACATATCATGCATGCATCATTTATATGCATATTCTTCCTTGAAAGATGTCGACATGTCAAGGCAAAAGAATCCAAATGAAAGGAAAATGCCAAAACCTAAAAGACGAATGTAAAGGGTAATTGTATCAACTCCAATGGTCCATTTTATATGCAATTTAAACAGAACCCTTATTTCATTTGATAGGGAAACATCTGACACTTCGAGGGCGATTGTGATTGAGAGAGTCGCCAAGTTGCTATGTGAAAAATTCCAAAGTTGTCAAGCTACCAAGAGGCAATCGAAAACGATCGAAGATTCTAGTAGTCAAGATAGATGAATAGAGTCAACAAAGAAAATCCATTGGGGCAAACCCCTCCTTTCCTATCAAGAGGCCAAGCTGGGGGCAAAATTCTCATATGCCACCAAAAGAGCGTATTGTGGCAAAATTATCAAGTCCAAAGGTGACAAGCGTCAAGACATGCCCTACTAGGACAGAGCAACCGAAAAAGACAATTTCCTTGATCATTGAAATGCAATACATATTCCTTGGTGATTTAAATAAAGTTAAACATGGATGAAATACTCATTTCTTCATGTACAGGTACAAAGATCTCTTCAAATAGGATTGGAAATCGTCAAAAGATATGAAAAGTACTAAGGCATTTGGCCAAGGTAGACATCGCCCAACTGGGGAAAATGGATGATTGATGTTACCAACACTTTCAAGCATGGATGGAGAGATTCAATAAATGTTGTCCATGTTAGTATACAATATTGGAATGGACTCAATCGAAAGAGAAATGTCAACAATTGACAAAAGAAGGGTAGTTTGGTGTCGTATCCAATTTACCTCTTTTTCTCGCATTTGCTAATGTAAAATCATTTCTTTCTGTGGCAGAATATGTCGATATGACATTATCATGGGTCCAATAAGAGGAGAACATCACAAGGATGGTCACAAGTGACAAGACGCCTGAAGCAAATGATTTTCTCAAACATTGGAAGGATGACACCTGAAAGGTGAAAAGTAAAGTGAAGATCCAAGTAAGAGATATCTCAAATTGAATAGGGGATTGCTTGAAAATGCAAAAATGAATAGAGCCATTTAACTGGGGTAAGCATTACATAGCCATGACAAGTCACGCCTAACTAGGGTAAGCGAATCATCTACGCGACTGGATGAAAAAGTTGCATTTCATTCCCAACAAGATCAATGAACGTGATAGAAGAGTCATTCACATCAGAGTCAAACCTCAAGATACAAACTTGAGTGAAGGGTAACTTTGTGTCGTTCTAATTTGATCTCCAATGATCTTTCTCCTAATTTGAATTTTCCCTAATTTCAACAGAACATTATTGGCATTCAAAAGGACTCAGAAGGAAAGAACTCGTCGACGCAAATTCAAGGCGAAATGATCATTGGAAGATAACAACTTCGGAATTCAAACATTCCAGAAATGATCTTTAGTCATAAGACCAAGTGAAGGGTAAAAAGTATCGCTTCCACACTGCGTGCTTTAACGTACATTTTGATAAGAATTCATTTTTCCTTGAATAAGGAACTCCGAAGAATGGCATAGAACACGTTCAAAAGATGAATGAAGCCATCGAACGGGATTCATTGCCCCAATCAGACGAAGGGTTCATCGCCATAGGTCGAAATGGCCATTTTCTGTAATCTACATATTGGCATTCATATTGGAATGCATGATCAAGAGGACCTACTATTGTAGTGGCCAGGTACATGTCCTTTTTCTCCAAAGACTGAGAATTTCAAGAAATTTTAGAACACTTAACCATCTTGCGTTGTTAAGAAAAATGCAGATTTTCATGAATCTATGCACTTCCATTGGAGTGCATGATCAAGGGTAAGGTGTATCGTTCTAATTTCCTGAAATTCAAGAGCATACACTGACATATTCCTTTTATATTTTTAGGGATCTCTAGCCACGCTGGGCAAGTAAGTATTCATTTCCCAATCTCTTAGGTTTTAAAACTTTCAGAATCCTTATTACTAGAATTTGAAGGATTCTTGAAATCTAGCATGCATTCAATTCTCATGTCTAGAAAGACGCAGAATTCTCACAGTCATATCATTGGCATTCATGTTTAAACTTGGAGGTTATCTGAACATGATTGAAATATGCATTGTGCATCATAAACCCCCTTGGAGGGTAAATTTTGGAGCAAGCGAAATGAACTTTTCCAACTAGGGTTGTTTAAATTGTTCAAAAGGATGTTTCCTCAAACAAGAGGCAAGCCTAATCCAAACACGTCCTATATACACTTAAGAGATGAGTGGAGTGGAAAGGATAGCGAGACCTTGACCTACGGACGTAGGGGTTATTCACAGTGATTACATGGATTGAGACGACAGAGGCATTCGTTTCTCTATCATAAACACTACAGGTGACCATTGATAACCCTTTGAACGGCGGTTGCATTCTTTACCCCTGTCAAGAACCACCCCACATTGGGGCCAACTGGAAGAAAGTCCAGCAGTATCATGAGGTAAATAGTTAGAAATTCTCTTACTCAGACTTGCATCAATTTTCGTGTGTTGCTTGTCATTTTAACTTCTATGGTAATTCAAGTGCTTTAAGATGACGAAAAGCATTCGTTTCTCTATCATATACACTTTTACTCTTTGCACAACCCAGTTGAGCCTATATGTTCGTTTCACAAACCCGTTGGTGATCATTGCATATTCCAAGACGGAAGCGACGTCACTTCAAGAACGGATTAGTTCGAAAGATAGGATTTATAAAAATTCCTGGACTAATGTTTGAGTGCTAAGATTCAAGTTGTACATCTAGCACAATTATTTGAAAATCCTGGTTCCCAAAAGAAAGGAAAAGATGGGATTTCAAAAAAAGATGAGGAAAAGAAAAAAAGAGATAAAAATTCAATTATGGGCGTCAAGAAAAAGCAAATTGCCTAGTAAAAGCAAGGTCGATGCCCATCCAATTACTTGTACACTTGTGAATAATGTGTTTGATCTTGTAAATGCCAAAAGATGGCATGATACATTTGTATAGGTCACTAGTGAGATCTAGTTTTAAAAGAAAATCCCATCGGAGCTAGACTGCGAAAGATACTCCCAAGTTATGTCATATTCAGATGACAAAAGCATAGACAAGATGTTGACGCCATCTTAACATGAAAGAGATGTTCTCTAAAGACAAATGTGCGCTTCGAAGACTGATGATGCTCTCCGAAGATCAGTAATGCTCTCCAAACACAAAAAGTGTTCTCAAAATACTGACGATGCTCCCCAAAGACTATCAATGCACTTCGAAGACTGAAGACGCTCTTTGAACCGGAAGGGAGAAGATCGACGGCAAACCTGCATTGATCACCAATGTTAAACCCTTCGCGTATTCTGAGCCAAAAACAAGCCTTTTTCGGTCCCCAATCCTACCTACGTTACAACCCCGAGAAGTCTCTTCTGATTAAAGCATTTGGATTAACGTAGGGTTTAATGTCTAAGCTTAGCTCAAGGAAGTTCGAGCAAGATTATTTCTTTCTCATTTTGCAGGATTCTTGACTTGTAAACCTGGAGCAGACGTTGAAGACTTCTCTTTAATAGCCTTGACTTGCTCGCAAGTCCCCCTTTGAAAATCGTTGACCAAGCCCAACATTACGGTCCCTTGGAAGTCCTCCTGATTGGTCAAGGTGTATTCACAGCGAATGATCCTGAACCCTAGGCACAGGTTTGATAGGAAATTCGAGTACATTCTTAATAAAAGACCATTATCTCAAAAACGGTGAGAAGTCCTTTTTGATGAGAATACTCCAATTGACGTTTTAACCAAACTTTTTTGGTAATTTCAGATTGTTTGATTCAAACTTTCCCCACAAGGAATTTTTTATCACTTCTGTATGTTGCAAGGTGTTTTGGATAACCTCCAGCATCATAATGCATTTATTGAATTTTTTCATGACTACGATATAAGTCATAAAGTGATGACAGTTTGACATTAGATATCTCTTAAAGACCATTGATGTGTCATTGGTGAGAAAATTTTCAGATTGGAGCCTCTGCAAGATTCTTAATGACTTCAGCTCCCAGAATGGCTTGTAGCTCTCTTGGTAAGAAACAATTTACATGTTTGAACTTCTGTAGGATTTCTGGCAACCCTAAATCCCAGAAGAACACAACCTCTCTCGCTTCTGCAGAATTCCTAGTAATCCCATATCTCAGAAGGACATTTCTTGGTAAAGAAAATTTACTTGTTTAAGCTTTTGCAGGATTCCTGACAATCCCAAATCTCAAAAGAACACAAGCTTTCTTGGATCTTTGATGACCCCAAATCTTAGAAGGACATAACCTTCCTCGGCCAGAGCTTCTGACGGATTCCTGGTAACCCTAGATCCCATAACGCTGTCTTTCTTGGTTTAAACTTCTGCAGGATTCATGGTAACCCCAGGTCCCAAAAGGACACGTTTCTCTGTGAAGAAAAATTTGTATGCTTAAGCTTCTGCTGGATTCTTGGAAACCCTAGATCCTAGAACGCTATCTTTCTTCGTTTGAACTTCTGCAGGATTCATGGTAACCCCAGGTCCAGAAGGACACGTTTCTCTGTGAAGAAGAATTTGTATGCTTAAAAGCTTCTGCTGGATTCTTAGTAACCCCAGATCCTAGAACGCTATCTTTCTTCGTTTGAACTTCTGCAGGATTCATGGTAACCCCAGGTCCTAGAAGGACACGTTTCTTTGTGAAGAAGAATTTGTATGCTTAAGCTTATGCTGGATTCTTGGTAATCCCAGCTCCCAGAACGCTATCTTTTTTTCGTTTAAACTTCAGCAGGACTTATGGTAACCCCAGGTCCCAGAAGGACGTCTTTCTCTAAAAAGAAGAGTTTACATGATTAAGCTTCAAACAGATTCTTGGTAACCCCAGATCCTAGAAAGCTATATTTCTTCGTTTAAACTTCTGCAGGACTCGTGGTAACCCCAGGTCCCAGAAGGATGCCTTTCTCTGAGAAGAAGAGTTTACATGATTAAGCTTCAAACGGATTCTTGGTAACCCCAGATCCTAGAAAGCTATCTTTCTTGGTTTAAACTTCTGCATGACTCGTGGTAACTCCAAATCCCAGAATGACACCTTTCTGAGAAGAAAAGTTTATATGACTAAGCTTTTGACGGATTCCTGGTAGCCCTAGATCCCAGAATGCTATCTTTCTTGGTTAAACTTTTACAAAACTCATGGTAGCCCCAGATTCTAGAAGGATGCCTTGCTCTGTGAAGAAGAGCTTTCAAGCTTACTTTTCTAAAGGATCCTTGGTAATCTCATATCCTAGAAAAATATCTTTTGATAAAGTTTTCGTAGGTTTGAGCTTTCTGCAGGATGCCTAGGAGTCCCCAAATCCCAGAATGTCACCTAACATGTCGAAAGGATAATATTCAAAATCGTCTTTTTGCGAGATTTCAGGTAACCCATAAATCCCAGAAAAATCTTATCAAAATTTTTGTAGGTTTGAGCTTTCTGCAGGATGTCTGGAGTCCCCAGATCCCAGAATGTCACCTAACATGTCGAGAGGACAATATGCAGAATCGTCTTTCTGTGAGATTTCAAGTAACCCCTAAATCCCAGAAAAATCTTATCAAAGTTTTTGTAGGTTTGAGCTTTCTGTAGGATGCCAAGAGTCCCCAGATCCCAGAATATCACCTCCCATGTCGAAAGGACAATCTTCAGAATCGTCTTTCTGCGAGATTTTAGGTAACCCCTAATTCCCAGAAAAATCTTATCAAAATTTTCGTAGGTTTAAGCTTTCTGCAGGATACCTGGAGTCCCCAGATCCCAGAATGGCACCTCACATGTCAAAAGGACAATCTTCAGAACCAACTTTCTATAAGGTTCTAGGTAATCCCTAAACCCATAATAGCTCATTTGGTAAACCTAAGAGTTAGGCATACCTCATTTGTATAGACCCTCGTTGATCCCTTAAGGTGTAGGATCAGCTTAGTTTCCGACAAACCCTAAAGAATGGGTGCGTCATCCATAGGTTCCTAATAGATAGGAGTCATATTCATGGTTTGATCCACCATACAGATAAATTTTTTTGACAATCCCTAAAGAACGGGTGCATCATCCATAGGTTCCTAACAGATAGGAGTCCTATTCACGGCCTGATCCCCTTGACAGATCAAAATTTTTGACAATCCCAAAAGGACGGGTGCGTCATCCATAGGTTCCTAGCAGAGAGGAGTCCTATTCATGGTTTGATCCACCATACGAATAAAAAATTTTGGCAATCCCTACAGAACTGGTGTGTCATCAATAGGTTCCTGATAGATAGGAGTCCTATTTATGGTTTGATCCACCATACGGATCAAAATTTTTTACAAACCCTAAAGAACAGGTGCGTCATCCATAGGTTGCTAACAGATAGGAGTCCTATTCATGGTTTGATCCACCATACGGATCAAATTTTTTTACAATCCCTAAAGAACGGGTGCGTCATCCATATGTTCCTAACAGATAGGAGTCCTATTCACGGCCTGATCCCCCTGACGGATCAAAATTTTTGACAATCCCTAAAGAACGGGTGCGTCATCCATAGATTCCTAATAGATAGGAGTCCTATTCACGGCCTGATCCCCCTGACGGATCAAAATTTTTGACAATCCCAAAAGGATGGGTGCGTCATCCATAGGTTCCTAGCAAAAAGGAGTCCTATTCATGGTTTGATCCACCATACGGATCAAAACTTTTGGCAATCCCTAAAGAACGGGTGCGTCATCCTTAGGTTCCTGTCAAGTCAGGAATCCCCTTCTAGTTTGGCCTACCATACGGGCTAGAACTTAACCGCTCTAGGATGCTCAAGAGACGAGTCCCTAGGTATTCACTTCAATTCGCCATACACCGCGTATGCCACACGAGCATCAGGCAGGTAAGCAAAAGGTAAATAGCATGTGGGTCTCTATACTTTCTCTCACATCAACTAAAACAGAATGGGCAGAGCGTTCACTAGCAAGACAATAGCAAGTGAATGTCAAGATTCGTTTTTCTTTTCCCCAGTCGAGTCGGTCTAGACTTAGGTGTCACTTGTCTTTGAGTGAAACCTCTCACGAGATTCCTCTCAAAGAAGGGCAGCTGTTGACACTTGATTTTTGACCAAGTCTTTTTCAGCCTTATTTTGAAAAATCACAAAAAATTCATAAAAAGTCAAAAAAATTAAAAAATCAACTTTAGTGGCCTTGGCCAAGCCTAAGAAACCATTTTTGACAAAAAAAATAATTTTTCATATTTTTCACATTTTTTAGTATTTTTAGAAAATAGGAAAATACTAGAAAAATCAACAAAAATAGCATTTGAGGTCACAAAAATATGGACAAATATCATACACCTTTGTTTTAAAACCCTTGTAATTTTGACCTCATCAAGAGTCGAAATTCAAGTTTAATTTTGTGTGTTTCTTTATAACCCACATGGTTGAATTTGTCAAAAAATATGTTTTGAATCTTTTTATTTGCAATATTTTGTATTTTCAGAATCTTGACATTCGACTTGATTGCCCCACATTTTAATTTGGTTCAATTGTGCGCTGATTTGATCAATTTTGGCCTTATGGACCTAATTGCATGAAAATCTTTTCATTTTTAGTCCATAAAATGCCAAATCCAAAGTTAAACTTTTCTGAGAGGCATCCATTGAATTCCAAGACCCATACCCTATAGTATTCGACCTCTTGATTCTTATGGGGGGGCTCAATTGGTGCCAATTCCTTCATTAAGAGCATTAATTTGGCAAAAATCAATTTCGGATCCCACCTTGGATTTGGGGTTTTTGTTTGATTCCACATTCATTTTTCACTAAATCACCATATTAGATCGGATTCATCTCGTGGAAGCCAATTTATGGATTTAATTTGAGAAATTATGAATTTTGGTAGGTCAATTCGTCTTCTTTTGGGCGAATCGGGTCAACTAGGTCGGGTTGACCCTACCCAGTCAACCCGGTTGACCAGGTCAACTTAAAGAAAAGAGAACATAATGGTTCTGTTCCTTCTTCTTCGTGCACGCACAGGGAACTCGAAGGAGAGAAGCCGAAATTGCACCTCCAATTCACGTACCCAAGCAACGATCCGGCGCCAGTCATTCACCCACACCATCTCGCGACATCCAACTGGCCAGGGCACTTGCCGCACGTGCAAATCAAGGAGTGAACGCTGGCCAATAACAGAAAATGGGGGGAACAGATTCGGTTAGAGGGGGGAGTCAGTTAAATAAGTTGGAGAACAAAAAAAGATCGAGAGAAAGGGGGACGAAGGCACATGGAGCTAGAGAGTGAAAAAGAGAGAGAGAGAGAGGGTGTCGGACGAGTCCCATGGCCGCCATAGCCGCTGAGCTCCGCCGAGGCTTCCAAGCCTTCGTTGTCATGTCCGGAGCAAAATGAAGGCTGGCGAACCATCCACCAAGATTGGTGACATCCTGAGAAAGCTCGTAAAATCGTCGGATCCTCCTAAGATGTCCTAAAAAGGTGAGATCCTCCTTCGAGCTTCCTCTCGGCCTCTAATGGCAACTTAAGTTACAGCCATTCATTTGCTGCGATTTTGGTTGCAATCTGTTTGTCTCGATTCACTGAGCATTTTTGCCTTTGATCGCATGTTATTTCATCGCCTAAATTGTCGAGTCTATCCCCCACCATGATCGATCGGTCGCGAGCTCCATGGCTCGTTCTAGACCAAACCGAGCCCTCACGATGGCCAGGTAAGTCTTCTCGGCCCTTTGTGATGCTTCCTAATTGATTTGTTTAGCCAGGTAACGTTAGAAACGGCTAGGGCGAGTAGTCGCCGAAGCCTAACTTCGGTCGGGGATAGAATGTATATGAGTTGTATTTCTGCTATTGTGTGGCTGATATATGTTGTAGAGCTCGACGAAACGAGTCTAATGGCGTTGGTTTCGCGAGATTTGGACATCGGAAGGTCGAGATATGGCCTTCCGACAAGGCGCCGGCGAGGGAGCGTCGGCCCCAATCGTCTTCCCCGACGAGCACTGACCTGGTCAACGGTGGCGTGGCGCTGACGTGGCGCCCACGTAGCAGCCACGTCAACCGTTCGGTTATAACCGAATAAAAACAAATTTGATCCGACGGTGGAGAGTTTCCCACGTTTCGCGATCTCGTATTTTTCAAAATAAAAAATGATTTTCAGAAATTAAAAATACCTTAGATCGGACGGTCACGGTTCAATCGGACACTTCAATCCAAACCGTCGATTTCCATCCTTAAATCAGGCCGTCCATGAGTCGACACGTGGCGCAATCAGGGGCATTGGTTCAATTTGGGCGGGAATTCAAAATTTGAGCGGGAGAGGGCTAAAACGGTGCCGTTTCGGTCCGAATAATTCCCCTTTTTGTAATAAAAAATTCAGAAAATGATTTTAAAAATAAAAAATATCAGAAAAATCCTTGAAAATTCTAAACAAATGCTAGAAAATCCAAAAGAAATGTAGGAAAATTATGGGAAAATCCTAGACACTCCAAAAATCCCCAAAAATTGAGGATTGACCACAGACAACTGGTCAATCATATTTTTGGGGTTTCTTATCCATTCTCTCAAGAATTGACAATATTACCCTTTAGGGGTAAGTCGCCTCTATTGTGTGTGCGAGATAAGTCGATAGTGCCAAGATAAGAATTAGGGTCGGTTAGGCAACCAATTCTTATGCTTGGGTTTTCGAATCTCGTCCCTTTTCTCGAAATGATGATTTTACCCCTCAATGGGTAAATCGTCTTTCTTATTCCAATCGAATCCTGAAAATTGTTTAAAATTAGGGTTTTGGTCAGGTGGGTGACTAACCTTAATATTTGAGATTTTCAGTTCTCATCTTCACCTAAAATGACTATTTTACCCCTCCAAAGGTAAAATCACTTTTAAATTCCAGAAAAATTCTAGAAATTTCTGAAAACTAGGAAATTGATTGGCTTGATTGGCAACCCTATTTTCTCCAACTTTTGACTGCTCATTTCATCTGAAATGACAATTTTGCCCCTCTAAGGCAAATTGTCCCTAAATTTGTCAAAATTACGATTCTGCCCCTCATGGGCGAATCATGTCGAAATCACTCCAAGCTTTGATTGATACTTCTCTAGGCTAATAGGGCCTCATTAGGGATGCCATGCTGTTTTCATGTGGTTTATCCGTATGCTTTGGATCCTTGATTTGCGCATTTATTTTCACTGACTGTGAGTGATTGGATAGCCATTCATATCTGCATGAACTCCTAGATTAAGGATCCATACCCCACTCACCTGTATGAAATCTTACGATTAGATAAATCATTCAACTTAGGTGCCGAAAGGGCGTCAACTCTGACAGTTGGCGTAACAAAGTCCCCGATCCCACTTCTCTGGTTTTTGCAAAATCGAAAAGATCGCTCCCAACTATTCGATAGGGTTTCCGATCGTACCCTCCACGAAATGATTAGTGGCGACTCCTTGGCATGTACACATATCACATGTCACCAGACCGCACCAAAGGTCGACCACGTATATCCAGCCGTTGCGATTTGGGTAATGGACCTTGGGAGAGGCTTGCGTCCGATCAGGCGACATCGGGCGGCCCATTAGCCCCCTCCTCGCGAGAGGGTCGCAACAAAGCTCACAACATGTCCTCGAGCGTTTGTATTGTCCTTTTCGTCTATCTGTCTGTCTGTGGATGATAAGATGTACTAAACTGCAATCTAGTTCCCAAAGCCTCTTGAAGACTCTTCCATAAATTCACCGTAAATTTAGGATCTCGGTTCGATGTAATCGTGACTCGAACTCCATGCAAACGCACAATCTGACGCATATACAACTCAGCGTACCTATCCATCGCAAAATCCTTTCGTACGGGATAAAATGTGCAGACTTGGTTAACCTGTCTACGACTACCCAAATCGAATCATGGCCTCCCTGACTTCTCTGCAAACCCATCACAAAATCCATTGTCACATGCTTCCATTTCCATTCGGGAATTTCCAATGGTTGTAACAGTCCTCCAGGTTTGCAGTGCTGAGCCTTTACTTGCTGACAAGTTAAATATTTTGCCACATGTCTGGCCACATCCACCTTCATTCCGTTCCACCAATAATTCTGATGTAAATTCTAATACATTTTCGTGCTACCTGGGTGTATACTATAGTTACTCCCGTTTGCTAGATTCACAATGAGTAAGGAAATTCGAAAGGGATTAGAGAGTTGGCTTCAAGAAAAAGGATTCGAGACCTCATTATACTGGATTAAGCGAAAAGGCCAAGATATGTCAAAGTGGCGTATGTGGAAACGAGTTAGGAAATTATCAAGGAGCTTGTCAATTTTGGATTGTCATGGTTCAAGCGATATTATGAGGAAATGGCCGTGTACATTAAGGAATATGATGGATAGAAATTTGAGTTCCATTGACCAATTTTTCATCAAATGGAGTTGATGAGATATTAGGGAAAATCAATTGAGGAATTTCAAGTCAAGGGATTATAGAGCATTGGTTGAGATTTATAGTTCTAAGATCAAAATTCTATCAAGTGAAGTCGACAAGGAATTGGAGAGTTACCTTGGAATTATTACATGGCCGAATATATGAAGGAAATCGCTACCATTGGATTTATCTTGGGAAGCAAGGAAATCAATAAATGGCCGATGGATTAAGAGCTCGTGGAGATTAAAATGAGCATGGTTGTATGATTTAATTTCCCTATCCTTGGGGAGCAAGACATTTCCGACCATTTGGGGCAAGAACACTTGGCAAGACTAACCCATGTGCATGAATTTCTATTGGCCGAATGACATTGGGAATTAGCAAGGAAAGATGGCCAATCATTGGCTCATTGTCCAATCAAGATCTTGTGATGGATAACAAAAAATTAAGAGTAATGACAAGTGGCGCCATTGTCCCCTTGTGCATGAAAGGATATTGGTCGATTATACCTAGGGAAGATGCACGAAAATCATTGGTTCATGGTCCATTCAAGATTATATTAGAATGACTTATCACTAATGGGGGCATGAACACTTGGCGTAAATTTGAGAAAGAAATCCTTGTACTATAGGATATGAGACAAGTGTCAAATGAAGAGCTTCTTAAGACATGCAAGATGACATTTGGATTAGAACCATAAGAATTTCGTTGGCCTTCATTAGAATGGGAATTTGCATAAAAAACGTCATGAACCCGAGAGCTCGTATTTTCGGGTTTCAGCGCGTGTCGAAAGTAAAACGGGTCGTTCGAAGTCGTCCGGAGTCCAAATTGAGCTCCGTTTTCTCCCACGCGACCGTAAGACAATGAGGAATATGAATCTGAGCTCCAATCATCAGAAAAGTGGACGAACAATTGTCAATTTTTTCGAGAGTGAGCCTGGACGTGGTGACTCACCCTTGGCTTGGTGAGGAAGTTATTGTGGAAAAGTAAAAACCAATCCTAGTGAATAATTGGACAAGTGGCATGCTAAGAGAGGGAAGGAAAGGTTGGAAAATGCAAGACTAACAAATTAGGACAAGTGGCATGAGAAGATAGGGTTGAACATGCATGATAGGGAGTTAATGGCAAGTGGCACACATGCATGAAGCTAGAATTGCATGTCCACCAAGTGGCGGTCCAAGAAATGCATGTCTTGCAAGTGTCAAATGGGAGGAGGTAATGTGGCAAGTGGAGGCAGCAATAGGAATGCATGAAGAGCCAATGGCATTCATGCAAGATCAATAGGACAAATGGCGGCTTAGCTTGCCGCATGTCCGCCAAGTGTCACACAACTTGGCCCCCAAGTTGTCATAAAACTTAGTCACCACTCTTCCCTCTAGTATAAATAGATGTCCTTGGAGATTAAGTAAGGTTTTCTGCTCATACGTCCCCTTAGCTTGATCAGGAGAGTGTGAGAGAGACCGAAAGATAGGGAGTTAATCGGTGAGGTTCCGAGTAGAGCAGAGGAGGCCGAGGGCTTGCAAACGAGTTTGACCGACTTCACAACTTCAAGAAGGCACGAGATTCCTTCAATTTCGCTATAGGATAGATTTTCATTGTGTTGTTGCCATGCTAGGGAGTTTGGATCAGGTTTTAGGTCAATAAACCCAATTTGTGGAATTCAGATCTAGACTATGCTTACTAGGTTGTGAATTTTGTCTAGCATTGTGTGATGAGAATCTGACCAACTTTCCTTGTGTAAAACATAATTTAATTTTGTAATTTTTGGATTTGAGATGATATTTATAATTCCCTTATAACCACACGGGCTTAGACTATTTCTAGTGAGCTTAGCCGAGACCCCTACCAGTTTGTGAATTTACACTGATTTTAGGAGAACGATTTAGACCAACTTCCCTTCATGAAAGTTTAAGAGGACATCTTGGACTATAATATATAAAAGTTTGGGAATTTTATGAACTGTTTAACCCAACGAAATAGAGCTATTTCTGTGAAGTTGCCACCGGTTTACCGAAGGTCAGATTTCCTCTAGAATGTGTGAATTACTACAATTTTTCTAGATGGAATCAATTCGAGATTTATTGACACAAAGTTCCCTATGGTCTTAAGTACAACATGGTGAAATTTGATGATTTTAAGAGCTCTCTTGCTATTTTAAAACTGACGACTCGCATAACTGCGCAGTGCTGGACTTCCCTGTTTAGGACCGAGATAGTATTCGGCTCTCGATGCAGGACCTATTCTGTTTTGTGTGTTGTTTTTCTATAAAAATCGAACCGCATCATGTTCTTTTACCTCAAATGTTATAGAACTATGTTTATACCAAGTGAGGTTCAAATGGCTAGTCGATTGAGAGTATTTGGGACTGTTTTGAGGGCAAAAAATCGCTCATATCCTGATATAGGACATATTAAAATTGTGAAGTGGAATGGTGAGGTTTGGGAGCCAAATCAAGATATCCTAAGGAGGAATTGAGGGTCTAGACTTATGAGACATTAAGGTGATTTCTTGGTGACCCTTAAGATGAAGATTTGATCGACTTTACTTCTTAAGATATGAATTGCTCGGCAAGAGCATGTGTAACCCGAGGGCTTTAATTGGATGGATTGGAGATTCTTTTGGTCTTGATGATTTAATTCTCATATGCTTAGCTTGATTTAAATTCAATGCTTTGAATTCTTCATGTACTTGTCATTTTGGACATTGACATTGGTATGTTGGCTTTGCAATTGAGATATTGCCTGTGAGAATTGAGATTGTGAATCGTGTGAATTCATAGCCAAGCATACATTGTACATGGAACGATATCCATGAGATATGTGGAGTTATTTCTCTTCAGTGCACTGAATCGAGTTGACACCCTTGGGCTGTGTGTGGGGATTTGTACGTTCTTGACGACCTTGTGTTGTGTGCTGGGTGCTGGGTAGAGTCGTACCATGCGTCGTGGAGCCCCGAAGAGTGGGATTGCAAGGTGGAACGCTTTGCAATGGTGTAAATGAGTGAAGAGCACGTCATTCCATATTGCATTGACATTCTCATTTCACTATGTTGTCATTGCTTAATGACATTTGATTGATGTTAATATATGTGTCCTTTATGTGATTGCTTGCTAGTAGTCCTAGAGAGTCTTAGGACCCCTATGGTGGGGTTGAATGTTTTTCTTGCTAGCCGCCACACTAACCCACGTTGTGGGAATACTTTTCAGATTAGGAGATACGACAGCTGGGCTTTGGGTTGGCATCAGAGTTGGAGGATAAGAGGCTCATGGTGCCACACAAGAGGCTAGATTTTTCAATATTGGAAGATGGAATTCTTCGTTTTCAAGGACGTTTTTGTGTACTAGAAGTGGAAAGGTTAAGAAAGGATATTCTGAATGAAGCTCATCGAAGTAACTATAGCATTCACCCTAGATGCACGAAAATGTATCAGAATCTCCGACAACATTATTGGTGGAATGGAATGAAGAAGGATATTGCTGAGTACGTTACAAAATGCTTAACTTGTCAGCAAGTGAAAGGAGAACATTTGAAGCCTGTAGGTATGCTCAGGCCCGTAGATATTCCTGAATGGAAGTGTGAACATAAAACGATGGATTTTGTACAGGGATTACCAAGGACAGCAAAGGGACATGATTCTATCTGGGTAATTATGGATTGCTTAACCAAGACAGCTCATTTCTTGGCTGTCAGAACAACCCACTCTTTAGAGAAGTTAGCTGAACTGTACGTGTAGATTATAGTGAGACTGCATGGAATTCCGGTGAGCATTACTTCAGATCGAGACCCAAGATTTACCTCAAAATTTTGGAAGAGCTTACAAGAAGCCATGGGAACTAAACTTCAGTTTAGTACAGCTTTCCACCCCCAGACAGATGGTCAGATAGAAAGAGTTATACAAATCCTAGAAGATATGCTTCGAGCGTGTATCTTGGATTTTAAAGGTAACCGGGAAGAGAAATTGCACATAGTGAAATTTGCCTACAATAACAGTTACCAAAAGAGTATTGACATGGCACAATTTGAAGCCCTGTACGGACGAAGATGCAGAACACCCATCTGTTGGGGTGAAGTGGGAGAACGAAGGATCACAAGGCCAGAATTGATTCAAATTACAACTGAAGTTGTGCGAATTGTACGTGATAGACTTAAAACAGCTCAAAGTCGTCAGAAAAGTTATACAGACAGACAGCGAAGACCATTGGAGTTTGCAGTGGGCAATTATGTGTTTCTAAAAGTCTCGCCACTTAGAGGAATATCACGATTCGGAAGGAAAGGGAAATTAAGTCCGAGGTATGTGGGACCTTTCGATATTTGGCATATCGGATAGCCTTATCGCCAAAGCTGTCAAATGTTCATGATATGTTTCATGTTTCTATGTTAAGGAAATATCATCCAGATGCAGAACATATATTGGACCATGAAACCATTGAGGTGAGCGAGAAAGGTGAATATGTGGAAAAGCCAGTACGAATTTTGAATCGAAAGGAGCAAGTCCTAAGGAACAAGACTATTCCTCTGGTGAAAGTTTTGTGGCAGTACCATGGTATGGAGGAAGCCACCTAGGAACTCGAAGAGACGATGAAGCAATAATGCCCCCACATGTTTGAAGTTACAGGTTAGTATTAAGACTTTCGACGAGACATGCTGCCTTTCATAACAATGAATACTGGTGGATAAATGCTGGTTTAATTATAAGGTTACGAGACGATAGACTAGTTCACATCTACAGTCAAAATTGCATGGATAGGACATGATTAATAAATTTCTATGAAAAGTACGAAGGAAATGAGAAGCAGCTGTTAGTAGTACGAAAGAGTGGTTAAAAGAAACTTAAAGTACTGGATGACCACTGTTGGCACAATAGCTGAGTGGCATCCGGGGAGTGACATGGTTCGAGGAGGTGGTCGCTGGATCGACCCCAAGGATTGGTGGATGTACATTTGTAAAGCTATACCTTGTGAATGAATATGGTAAAACATTTTACTACGATTGGTCATAAATAGGGTCGATCTTGGGTAGAATTTTCCTTGGAACTTGTTTTGCACTAGGAGTCAAATTTCGAGGATGAAATTTTATAAGGGGGGAATAAGTTGTGGCATCCCCTGTTCGCTAGATTCCTAACGATCGGAAATGATCAAATGGGTTTTGAAGCCGACTTTTAACGCGAGGACTCAAGATTTTGGAATGCAAATCAAGGTGAGGAAAAACAAAATATGTCCAAATGACATAGGTAGCAAAGGCAAATAGAAAGATTTATCAAGAGACTTATGAGATATCGTTATGCGAAGTTTCTTAAGTATAAGGAATTTTGGTCGTGAGCATTGGAGTATGTCATGACAAAATTCGTTTTGACAATTGGTGACCGACCAAATAGATAAGACATTAGAGGACTACAATACATTGGATAGAAATCGACCAAGAACTATAAGAACGAATGGTTAGAATTCATAAGGAGACAAATGCACCTAGACTACATACTCGAATTTCCTAAAGCTTGATGAAACAAGGACGAACTGCCGCTAAGAGTAACGCCAAGTGGCGAAACTATTCTTCACGCTTGGTTGTTATTGGTCGAGAAAGTCTAGGGAATAAGCAAGAAGAATGTGCTTCAATTAGTGGCTTCAATCCCACCTCAATCTAGCAAATGATTACCGACCACTTGGGGCTAGGACAAGTGGCGACCTTATCTCCAATTGCATGAAATGGTATTGGTCGGTTGAGTCTAGGGAAGGAACAAGACTCTATACTTGATATATGGCCAATAAGGACTAAGCAAGGTGGCACATTCATTCTTGGTGCATGAAAATAGATTGGCCGGTTGGACCTAGGGGATTGATGAGAGAAGCAAGATCATCCATTGGTCAACTATCCCATCAAAATCTTGCTTTAGATAATAAACCGTTATAAGACATTACAAGTGGCGCCCATGTCTCTCCTTGCATGAAAACCTATTGGCCGATCACACATAAGGAAAGTGCAAGGAAGATCAATGGTGTTTAGTCTTGTCAAAATTTCATGGAAATGATTTACCACCATTAGGGGTAAGGCAATGTGGCGTGAGATTATTAGAGGGGGAAAAATGAATGACAAATGTCACTTCGAGAACTCTTTAAGACATGCAATAAGAATGGTCCATCTTCATTCTCCCATCACCATTTTTCGATCGAACAAGAGACAAGGAGAGAGAGAAAGACTGAGAACAGAGAGAGAGCGAGAGAGAGTGTGACATTCTGAATTCCAACCCTATCTCGAAACTTATGAATGAATGAATGCCTATCGATGTATTTCAGTAAATCTCACTCAGAATTGATCTCTCTTGAGTCGACTAACCAAAAGGGAAAGGCTAAATAGGATTTAAGTACGTTGACTAAAGAACTCAACCACGAGCCGGTATTTTGACAATAAGGATTGCCGAGGGAATATTTTGGACCACTAAAGGTCGATCTAAGAATGATTTCAGAACAATTTGCTAGTGTCATACAATTGGTCCACGGCTGATTCCGGATGACCATAGTATGATTTGCTAATTAACCCAAACTGATTCCTAACGATCGTAACCTTCGGGACTAGCAATTAACCCTTGCAATTACATGACAACCAAAGTCGCCGTGGCACGAGTAACTCTTAAACGTGACATTAGTCGTGGGTCGATACGCGTAACTCCTAAGAGCCGCCCGTTAGTCTGAGATACGCCGAGTCTGAGATACGCCGGAATGACAAACAACTGAATTTAGCCATAAATTGGACTTCGAGATTAGAGGCCGGATATTCGAGGATTCCAACGGTATTAATTTGGACGTCGCCTCATCGGGAACCATTAAGATTAGAATTCGCCTGTTAGCATTTAGAAAAGTGAAATTCAGACCCACGATTGGAAATTACCATTTTACCCTTAGGTTAATGCCTTTTTCCTTAGATTTAAGTAAGGGAAAATTGGACTATTGCCACTCCCCCCATCTTGGCCGAATTTTGAAGGACCTTTTGGTCATTTGACCCTTGAATTATTTGAAGGCAAAAATGACAAGAGTGGACTTGACTTGACTATGTTGATTTGAAGCATTCCCCATGAACCACTCTCTTACACCTTGTCATTCCAACACTATTCATGTCATAAAACCCCATTAACCACTCCCACTTAAGCCTTTCTCTCTTGAAATTGAAATGGAGGAAGCAAGATCACTCATTCTCTTCTTTCCCTACCATTCGGCCGAACCCCTCATTCTCATTCTCACTCTCTCACTTTCATTTTTTTCATTTTCTCTCAAGCTCTCTCTTCCTCTCTTGCTCATGCCGACGCCATTTTTCCTTCGCCACTCCTCGCCAGTCTTTAAGCCTTGTTCGTGAACCTTGCAAGCTCATACTCCCGTGGTAAGTTCCCTTAAGAACCGAACCCCTATGTGATTTAGTCCTTAAGAGAAGCTTAGGGTACCTTAGAGAAGAAACTTGATTAACTTTGGTTTGCTTTTGTTCGTGCCGATTCAGACCCGTTCGGCCTCTTTGGACCGTGGTTCGCCTTGTGCTCTTCGTCGGATTTCACTTGCTTGCTATCTCGGTAAGTTAGTTCTAACCCTATCTTAGGACCTTAGGTTATTGAAGGACCAAAGTAGTCATGGCTAGATTGAATATTGTGAGAAGTTCATGAAAGATCTTCGAAGGACCCGAACTTGTGTTCTATGTGCTATGCGAAATGTTGAGTGTGATACTTGAGAAGTTGAGACCTTGGCTGCAAATGCCTAAGGGTTATGTCTATGAGGGAACCGCATGTTATTGTGTGTCGTTGAGATTTCTAGAAATTATTCGTGCCTAATTGATTTTTAACGACCCATGCTTGGGCCTATGTGCATTCGGCCATGGATAGAATATAGGAATGAATTGAGTGAATTGATGAATGGGTCCTAAGTGTATTCGGCCATGAAGGGAATTTGAAAGAAAGTTGGATTGAAATGACTATTGATTCCTATTGCTATTTGGCCGTGAACTAAAGTGTGTGACTAAGTAATTAAGTTGATGAAAACTCTTGATTGGAGCTTAAGAGTATTCGGCCTTGAGTGCTAGGTGGTACGCGAATTGATTGAATCGGTGAATTGGCTATATTATCGTGACCATGGCCGGATTGTGATGGTGATGAATGATAATTTATTCAATCGAATTGTATTTGATCATGAAGTAATGAAATGGCCTTGTTCGATTTAATGATATGATGTGATTCGCGGCATGAAATTGAGAATGTGATGACCGAATGGTGCCTTGAATTGATGAAACGCTCAATTGAATGTATTTAGCTATAATTGGTTGAATTATGAGCTTATATACATACGGTACCCTGATGTAACTAACGCAGGGTTTATATACATCCTGAGGCGATAATCGCGGGATTGACCTGAGGCATACTAACGCAGGTCTTATACATGGCATTGGAAACCTAAGGCGTACTAACGCGGTTCCTTGATTCATTAAGCCTGAGGCGTTATTACGCGGGCTGCCTGAGGCGTTATGACGTGGGCCTAGCCATGGAAAGTGCAATCATATTAAGTATAAGAACTATCCTTTATGCTATGAGTGATTAAGTGCCAAAGTACGAAGTTTAGCCTAGAATTGAGAATGTTACTAAGACTTTGCCTTAATTGAACTACTATATGCCATTTGCCTTGTTCTTGATTATTTGGTGATTGTATGTGTTTGGGAGTGTCTGGACGTACTAAGTGCCTAACCTAGGTTTAGGATTAGCTTATTGAGATTTATCTCACCCCGTCGTGGGACCAACCTTTTCAGACCCTAAACCCTGATCATGAAGCCACCAGTTTTTGGGGTACCCGTGTATACCGAAGAGTATGTCACTGAGTATCCAGCGGGGGAGGGCAAGGCGTATATTAGGAAGCACAGTACCGTTTGGGTGGACATAGGGACAGACCATTGGAGGCCGGACATGTATGCAGCATGGTTCTATAGGGATGGCGATACCACTCACGGCCCTTTGAGGACTGCCCTGGGATGTAGTGGGCGAGTAGGATCCGATGAACGTTTACCCTCCCGATGGCAAGATCACGAATCCGGAGACCGATCCCGAGCAAAGTGTGGGTTTTACGGCGGTGCAGTCCCAGAACCCTGTCGCCGATGGTGAAGTTGTCGAGCCCTCCCATGCCGATGACGATCCTTTGGTTGCAGCAGGACCGGAGCCAGAGATTGCGGACGTCGAGGACGAGGCCATGGATTGGGAGTCCGACCCCGAGGAGGGAGATATCCCAATGTATTCTGAGTCCGAGCCAGAAGAAGAAGAAGAAGAAGAAGAAGAAGAAGAGGAATAAGAAGTCCCAAGGGAAGTACAGCCGTGTGATTGGGTGGAGTACAACCCCGTGGCAGACGAGAACCTTTCTGACGATAGTGAGCCTGACCAGTAGGTGTTATAGTAGTCCCCAACTTTTGGAGCCCTTAGGACAGTGACGCTTGGCCTAGCCTGATGACCTCTTTTGTTAGATTGACCACCTTCCCTTAATCCCTATTATGTATGTCATTTATGTTTATCATGTAAACTGACTTGCTCTATGTTATGTATAAGTGTTATTTCCTAAAGTCATCTTTTATTTAATTATGGTATGGAGTCGTGTATGTCGCTTCCGCATGTGCATTTGTATTTACTTGTCTATCGCTTGTCGTTCGATCCTGGGTATATTCGTAACAAGGATCGACGCTAGGGTGATGTTGGCGTGCTCGTTAGGACGTGGGGCGTGACAGAGAGAAAGGAGGAGCAGCTCGGCAGCTTCACCAAAGGAGCAAGGAGGAAATCGTGAAGCTCGAGCAAGGCCAAGTTGCAATTAGGCAAGAATTCCTTCAATCTCATTGTAGGTTAGAGGTATACTATGGTGTCATTTCATCAAGGAGTTCATGTGGAGATTTAAAGGCTGGAAATCGTCTCTGTGGTCTGTTTAGAAATGCAAGTAGGGAGTGTTTCGGCACTACATTGCATGAACTTGGAAGCAAATCTTGAAGAGTAGGGTTGAGATGATGCGAATATGTTGTCATCTTGCTAAATTAGAGAGAAATGGAGTAAACCGCATGTTCAAGACCAAAACTAACCCTGCTGTACTTTTCTGTTCGGAAGCCTCGCTCGCCCTCTTCTTGAAGGAGGGGGAAAGACGCCTAGCCTTGAAGGAGGGAAAAAAGTTTAGGCTGTGGAGCCGGTTGTTCAATTGGAGCAGACGACGGGCCAGCCATGTTTTGATTTGAAGAGACAGTTGGCGTCGGCTTATTCACGTAAGGTTCGGAGCTTTCCCTAAAGCTGCTCCCTAGGATCAATGTTCAGCAGGAGTTGGCTCCAGAGCTGCTCCCTAGGATCGATGTCCTGCCGAAGTTGGCCCCAGAAGTACCCTCCCCGCCAGGGGGAACAACTAAACCAATTCGGTGAGTGGTGGGATGAGAAATGGACTGGACTGGTCGACCTAGTGGTGAGTAGTTGAAAGACTCTACTGAGACAAAGACGGGCTGTCAAGAATGTAGAGGAGGTAGGATGGACAGTTGGTCAGATCTAGTATGGATCGTACATGGATGGTAGTTGGAGCTGGCAGCTCTCTTAGGATTCCCTCATATGGGATCCCTAGGGAAGAGGATCAAGTTGGCCCTTGCAAACAGCTTGATACACTATCTCCCTTCAACCCTTTGAGTGAAATGCGGCAAAAGGAAAGAAAATCCATAGACCGACCCCATCATTTCCATCCTATAGGAACTACGAGATCACCCCAAGGATGCCTTCGGCATCCAAGGGTCGCGGACCGACCATAGAATCATGTTCAATAAGTGGAACGCATTAGCTATCCGCTCTTAGGTTGAGCAGTAAAGGTCGGAGAAGGGCAATCACTCATTCTTAAAACCATCATTCTTAAGACCAAAGAGTCGGACGGAAAAGGGGGGAAAGCTCTTCATTACTGGTTCTTCTGCAGCTGGATCCTCCAAAACCACAAGAATCCTTAGTTAGAGTGGGATTCCAACTCATCACCCTTTGAGATTTTGAGAAGAGTTGCTCTTTGGAGAGCACAGTACGATGAAAATTGTAAGCTATGTTTGGAGGGGGAGTTATTGTCTATCGTTGGCCTCAACGGTAGAATCAGCCAGGGGGTCGAAGAGGCGGTGGTTTACCCTGTGACGGATGTCAGCGGTTCGAGTCCGCTTTGTTGACACCTAATTTTGGCGATCCCATATTTTACTTTATTCTTAAAATAGAATATTGTCTAAATATGATAAATATGCGTTTTTTATTTATTTACTTTACATATGTATTATTTTTATTTACGAAAATAGAAAATTAATAAAAAATAATAATAAGAAATAAAAAAAAAGGGGGCCAGCTCCGGCCGAGTCGACTGGAACCCGCTCGGCCCGGGCCCATTCCTTCCGCCAGAGCGGAACTTGCCCAAAATAGGCCCACTCTCTCTTTCACCATTTCCTTTCTTGGGCTCGGTAAGTTAGACTCACGATTGCATTTATTTCTTTTAGGCCCAGTTTTCTATCAATTTTATTTCCCAACCGTGGCCCATTTTCTCTTCCCATGCGGGACCACCCCATCCGTTATCAGCGTTCACTTACTGCGCGCACACTCAAGTGCTCTCTGCGCACAAACTCAAGTGCATACACTTCACGTGGTCTTCCATCTACTCACGTGTCTCGCTGGCTCTCATTACTCATTAATCCTATGAACACTCCACGTGGGTTGAGGAACCGAGGTCGACCTCAGGAGTAATGGACGCCCGTCCAAAAGTTGGCGAGCGGGGGGCAGAAAGAGAAGAACAAGAGGAGGAGGAGGAGGGAAGGCAGGGGGTTGAAGAAGGCGTCCCCAAGGAGAAGAGGAGGGCAGGCGGTCTCGCACCCGAGAGAGTTGGACGCCGAGGAAGCCCGGCCGTCGTCATGGCCCGAGTCGACGGCGGTCTCGCACCCCGAATCACCGTGAACCAACCGATGGTTCGGCATCATGGAGGAAGGCGACGACGACTCGATCATATTATGAAGAGAAGGAGTTGCAGTAGAAGCCAGAACCAGTCGCGCCTTGGCCGACGAAGACCGTCGTCACTCACCACCACCACCTCCTAATGGCCCACAGCCACCGAAGCTCGAACATACATGACAACAAGAGAGCTGAGGAAAGCTCGGCCTGGGCAGAGGTTGTGCGGTTGAAGTAGAGGCACTCGCCAGCTTTCCTCAATCAACTCTCCGAGCTCTCTAGTGATCGCGCTCGAAAAGGTGGAGTATTCATGTCCAGTCGTAAGCTTTTTTTTTTCCCTTTCTCTTAGGGGATCCTTTTCCTCTCTTGGTTCATCCCTTGCCCACGTTCGTTGGTTCATGTTGTTACCTCTCTGCCTTTGCTTGGTTTCGAGCTACGATGGTCTTTTGAGTGAGCAACCGTCCGAGGAGATTCAGCCAGGCGATGTGGAGTAGCAGTGGTAGTCTCGGCCCCCCACCGAGCCTGTTGTCGTTGGTCGTTAGTTCTCCGGAAGTTCATGGTAAGCCATTGCAGTTTGCTTCGGGGGGAGTGAACTATTTAGGTGGTTCAAGCTTGAACCATAAGTGACAGCATGACGAGAGCTTGGACGATGTCGGTTTGGCAGTCCATGTTGACCATGGGGGTCGCCAGCTCGGTGTCGGCCTGGTATTCGGAAGGTCGCTGGTGAAGGTGATCTCCGACCTACGGACATTCCCCAGCGAGGTCAGATTGGTTTAGGCATCACGTTACGGAGGCCACCAGTTTGTTGCCCTGCAAAGAAGAAGACTCGTGAAATCGATGGCGAGCTAACTCAGTCGTCGAGACCGGCTACAAAGAGGCAAAACTGGAGGTAGCGGCGTGTCGAGTAGATCTGGCATTCAAGTCTAGGTGAGCGATCATGGCGGCTCTCGGTGTTGCTCGTAGGTGATGGGCAGCGATCGCTGGAGTCGATTGGCAACGACCACAGATGCGGCGTGGCGAACAGACCTTGGTGTCGTGGTCTCGGCGCTCGGTGGTGAGAACTAGTCGGCCTTCCGAGGTCCGACGGTTTAGACCTGACGGCGGCATGATGAACGAATCCCGACGGAGCGGCGACACGTAAGTGAATCATATACGGCAGCGGTGAGGCAAGTCGGACGAGGTGTGGCTCGCGAGCAGATCCCAACGGCCGTGGTTTACGAATAACCTTGAGTCGCTGCATCTTGAGTTCGTCTCAGTAGGGACCACTAGCAGTGTGAAAGCAGGTCAGATGGCCAGCTCAGGCGACGTAGCAGATCCTGGCGTTGATGGCTCGCTGGCGAAAGAGCAGGGCCAACGTTTCTGACGAGCGAGTCCAGACGATCAAGTCCTAGCGCCAGTCGTTGGCGCCGGGAGTGACGGATGGCAGTCGATGGAACCGGCAAGCGACGACCACAGATGGCGGCGTAACGGCTAGATCCTAGCGTCGTCGTTCGGTGGGAGACGAGTCGACTTGGCGTTTGTAACAGGGAGGTCCATAGGAGTGTGACCTGACGATGGAGTGATCAGGCGACGGGTTAGTTAGGAAGCCGACGACGATCGGGAGTGAGAGACGCCAGCGGCGCAAGCTGAAGCAGACTCGAGCTCGCCTCTAGTTCCATCCAAGGACGTCGCGAGGTAGAAGATGAACAGGAGCAGTTGGTCGTGTGGGCTATGAGTTGGGCCGGCGGAGAGAAAAGAAAGGTTTGACTTGATCTCCCCACCATTTGGTCTGCTAGTGGGCTGGTTTGGAAACATGAAAGGCTTTGGGCTTGGGTTTGCTTTGTTCAACAAAGTGGCCGTTTTGAGCGTAGGGCGGCTGGGCCAGAGGATTTTTTTGGCCCAGTTCGGACAAGGAAAGGACTGGTGGGCCAAGTTTTTTGTTGTGCCATTTGGGCCCAATTCGGGTCCCCTTACCCGGACCTGATCAAGGCCCGACGGGCCTGATTCGGACCCGGGTCCGGGAACCCGACCCGAATCCGAACCCTTTTTTTTTTAATAATAATAATTTAGTAATAAATTATTATTTTTTATTAATTAATAAAAAAATAAAAATAATAAAACAATAAGAAATATCAAGAAAAGCCAAAAAATAAGAAATAGATAGAATATGCTTCTATTTTGCCTATTTTGTCTAAATTAGGCTTTCGATGCTTGCTTTTTATTTGCATAGCTTAGTTAAACTTTGCATGTGAATATTTTGATGAATGTCTCGCTATATGCATATCTCAGTAGGTAAAATTAGCACGATAATTAGACTTTAATTCGAGACACTCGTTTTATCCTTTAATTGGCTGAACTTTGCTGACTATCTACTTTGAGTGAGTGCGTGTTAAAAAGGCTTGATGCACCATTTTGATATTCCAATGTGGCGACTGACGATGATGCCCATGGCGATGGAAGCTCATTGGGGCTTGGTGATTGAAGACCGATGTCCAATCCGGTCCATTTTTTAGTATCCGATCCACGTGTCGGAGTTACTTTCTTTAAATATCGCCTTTATAGATTTGGATTGCATGTGCTTATTCCAGTCTTTATTTAGCATATTTGTTTGATTGAATGTTTATCATAATATTGTCTTTTGAAAAATTGCATGTTAATCGCTTTCCTGGATGCTAGGTTAAGGGTAAACAGGTAATTGCACGAAATGACAGAAAAACATTATGCATGATCATTTAGTGCTGGTTAGATGCCTGGTAAGCTTAAAATGATATGCAGAATGTATGGTCACCTTAGGGAACTTTGACTGGTTAGGTACCGAAAGGGTGCTAATTATCTAGTTAGCGTAAACAAGTCCCAGAACTTAAAGTCTCTGGTTGCGTAGGAATTGAGATAACACTCCCGTGTCTCGATTGGTTTCTAGCCGACCCCAATAGGCTAGTGGCGACTCTTAATAGCATTTTAGTTTGCTAATAACTAAAACGAAATCCAATGTCACGCAAGGTACGACTTGGGAGAGTCCGCGCCATTGACCGATGGCAATGCCTCTAAACCCGCCGGATCCCGAGAGAGAGGTTTAAGACAGGTCGCGACAGCTTGGCGACTCCGCTGGGAAAACATTTGATAATATATCTTCATTGAACTATGTAGACTTATGCCATTATAACCAGTTGATTGTTTCCTAACTTGATCTCCATTTTGCAGCGCTGTGAGGAAAATCAGGTTAATCTACTAACCTTGTGTTAATGTTTTTGCTAATTGGGAGTTATAAGGGGTGTAGTGATTGTTGACCTATCTGTTTTGCAGAAAGTCGTGGGAGTGTATGTTATTTGTATATATATTGAAGTGATGATTGGATATACCTTGTTGTGCATGCTTCTCATACACTATACTTTTTGCACACACATCCAGCGGTCAAACCCCGACTGCGACTCTATGGAACCTTTAGGAGGTGTCAGAAATAGATTAGGCCATATGCATGTCTGTAAACGGCACGATCATTTCTGATTCTGCTCATCGCCTCGAAATATGTACCCCGACCCGATTATGCTGTCAGCATTTTTTGGGGGCAGTATATCATTTCGTTGTGGTGGGAGCCTTTAAACATTAGCCTATCCTACCTTTATGTGTCAAACCTCATTGTTAGCATGCACATGTTTTTGCCATTGACAAGTATTGTTCGCCAACCACTGTGAGTAGGATTCTTTCATTATTTAGTTCACTCCGAATTTTATTTTCGGCAATTCACGAATATCAGTTGGACGCCTTACGTGGACTAAGCCCGTAGTTGAAAATTTTGTGATCATTTTTGCTGTGAACTTGGAGAATAAATTTCAAATGAATAAATCATTTTGTCATGATTTTCACGTCGTTTTTGCAAAAGGAATATCTCGAAACAATTTTTCAAAATTGATGACGTTTTGTGTTCATTATTTTGAAATTAAATGGGTGTCCTATTGATAATCACGAACAATCTTTTAATGATGTCTCATCTTATAATGAAATCATGGCAAATCACCATATGCCTTTGAGATTACGGGGCAAGTATCATTGCCTCATTTTCATATAAGAGGCGATCTCATTGAAAGATTGATTCTTTATCCAGAAACTGACATTATTTCATTTCTCTTGTAGGACATGAATGAAGATCATTCTTTAGGAGACCATGCAGGGATTGCATCGGAAAGCGAGGCCTGAAAATGTTAAACTAGTGTTGGACGGAAAGCATGAAGGCCACACTTCCAAATGAATCGGTGACCTATCACTCATTCCGCAGAATGGTAAACTCCCATTTCTTGTCGTTTTTCAAGCCAGAGTTGATCGACTAAAGATGTGCCAAAATGGACAAGAAGAGACAATCTGGGGCAACTTCCCAAAGGACGATGACCTATGCTGATGGTGGCAAAGAATAACCTCTATGGAGAGGCAGTCATGCCCTTGTGTAAATGAAAAAGGAAGTCATCCATGATCTCTTTCATTTTGAGTTATATGTTGTATATCGTTTCATTTTTCCATATGCAGTAAAATAAGTCAAAGGCAGACAAGATAGACTTATTCGATAATCAATTGAAGATCAAATGTGACGGCTAGCCCTCCCATCGAGGAAAAGTGGCATCTTCATGTTCGAGTCAGAAAAGTAGGTAATCACTCTAATAGAAAGGGGTTACTGAACAGACTCAATGGAGCACCTGCTGTTAAAACCTTTCAAACAAAAGACGAAGGAGGATTAGAACGATATAGTTCGTTCATGTTCTTAGTTCGATTAATTGAAAACAGTTGATCTATTTCATATTTACTGTGCAGGAAGCTCTTAATCAGGAGAAACTGCATAATAGACCGAGGGTATAAAATGTCATGGTTACTCGACTCATGGTTACTCGACTCAAATGAAGAAAGGTTCATAAACCACACGATTCAATAGACGACGCGACATTGCTTTTGTCCACATGAACACCAATCCTCCTTGCTAGGAAAGGCTTGACATGATGCAGTAGTCTAGATCAGTCTCAAAGGACAAGCGTGGTAGCGAATCCAACTACTGGGGCAGCCTCTAGCGTCAAAACATGATGAGATTAGTCAATCCGAAACAAGAGGACGTATCGTTCCAAAGTGTCATCCAAATTTATTCCTGGAGTATCATTTTTTTATCCTCTTCTTGCAGATGATAAATGAAAAGAATGACGACAACCACAATAGTAGAGTCTGAGTTACTCGAGAAATCGACACAAACCACAAGGAGGTCGTCATCCCTGTTGACGCCATAAAGGAGTTGAGGCCACTTAGGCTTTCCCCTTCTCCATCCTTCGGGTCTTGCAAAGAGAATAGCGACAAGGCGGATCATCTTTCTGGTCCTGAGAGAAAAGCTTTGAAAAAGCTAGAGCAGGTCATCCATAAAACCTTCAACACCATCACTTTCTTTTCCAAGCAAACCTCGGAGTAAGAACGTGATGCAGACGAAGCCTCCACCTTTGTTCGAGAATAATCTCGTTATTCAAAGATGAGTTGACTGACATCATCCCTTTCAAATTCCCTCGGCCTTACAACTCCAAAACCGAGGACGTGATCATCATGCTGCGAACCACGGTCCACTGGCGAAAATAATCCGGGATTGATGCCTTTATGAGCGAGGATCTCGACAACGTTCTCGATGAAATCGTAATCATAAACGACCGAGATCGAAAAGCCAATCCCATGTGCCACGATGACTACAAACAGTTTCAGAATGAGGAGTACCGCCAGACGACATTTGCTGGAAGTAGGGAGGCAAGCTAGATTCTTGCAATAGAAAAAGCAGCACTTAACAGAGAAGTGCAGAGCCTCTGATGAAGCGAGATTACAGATCATTACGGATGCGATGACTCTCGCCAACAATCTGGATTGGAAAGAATGATTCAATTTTGGTAACAAGGTGTATCGTTCCTAATTTTAACTCAATTGAGAATAGAGATGACTTGTTCTATCTCTTATTTTCCAGGTAAATGAGTGTGCTCAACCGTAGTGACAATGCATCCTACGAGGGAAGGACGATCAAGCTGAGTCGTCCAGTTGAGATAAAAAGGGAGTACTTAGTTCCTAAAATTGAATTCATCTGAAATGCAAGCTAACACATTATTTCTGCTCATGCATGTAAAATAAAGAATGGCCTAAGCGATGAGCACATGAAATCAAGCAGGGTTTTCTGTTGGTTCAAGGTGAAATCACCTATGACTCAGATTCTCAAGGAGGAATTATTCAAATTCAGACAAATGACCGCGAAGACCCGAGTGTGATAGAGTTCAAATGGAATTGCCAAGGGAAATCGAAGACGCTACCGGCAAAACCGACCGTGGCAGTAAGTCTAGGTGATGCGGATAGTGTCGTAGAGGTCAAAAATGGGGCAGGGCTGCAGAAGGCAGAAGCCTCTCGATTGGCCAATCTTCTCCAAGAGTTTCTAGATGCGATTGCTTAGTCCAACACCGACACGCCAAGGCTAAGCTCGGACACTTTGCGACACTTTGCCAATCAATCCAAATGTACCGCTGAAAAAGGATTGCTTACCACTTTGAGTGGATAACAAGTATTGTCCCGTGGTAAAGAAGCACAGTAGAATCAGGACATGAGCTAATTATTAAGATCTCGATCGGGATAGTCCGAAGGAAAAATTTCTGCTCCCATACATTGATGTTCTGCTCAATGGTAAAGCGGAATCCAAGTTGTTCCCTTTCATGGATGATTTTTCTGGCCGTATCCATAACCGTATGAAGGAGGAGAATAGAAACAAAACTTCCTTCATAACCCCGTGAGGTACATTTTGTTATAAGGTCATGCTTTTTGGCCTGAAAAACGCGGGAGCCACGTATCAAAGAGCCATGATGGCCTTATTTCATGATATGATGCATAACGAAATTGAAGCCTATATCGATGACATGATTGCAAAATCGTGGTTGGGAGAGGACCATAATGTGATCCTTCGTAAGCTGTTCGAGCGCATGCGTAAATACCAGCTACATCTCAATCCATCAAAATGCATTTTTGGGGCAAAGTCTGGGAAGTTATTGGGCTTCATCGTAAGCAGTCGAGGCATCGAGATTGATCCCTCCAAGGTGAAGGCCATATGTAATCTGCGGCCTCCATCTTATGTAAAGGAGGTTCGCAACTTACTGGGGAGATTAAACTATGTTGTAAGATTCATATCCCAACTGTTATAGACTACCAAGCCGTTTTTCAAATTGCTCAAGAAGAATGCTAAAATTGTGTGGGATATTGAATGTCTGACGGCCTTTTTGACGATCCAGCATTACCTGACCCATTCCCCGATTTTTGTTCCACCCGTTCCCGGCATCCCATCGATCCTCTATTTGACTATTCACAAGGAGTCCCTAGGAGCTGTATTGACACAGAAAAGACCGTCGGATGGAAATGAATGTGCGATATACTATCTCAGCGGGAAGTTTTCTGATTCCGAAGTCAAATATCTGGAGGTTGAGAAGACTCGCATGGCTCTAGTTTGGATGTTACGCAGATTGCGGCAATATACTCTTCATTATCATATTAGCCTGGTCGCTGAATGTGAACACATTAAGTATCTCGTGGAGAAACCTACACTGGTAGGTAAGTTGGCTAAGTGACAAATTCTTGTTTCCGAATTTGATGTACAGACCATGACACAGAAGTCTGTAAAGGGTCGAGCCATAGCAGACATGTTATGTGGCGTCCCAGGTCGCCACGCTAACGATTAAGGTCTCTAATAATATAATAGCCTAATTAAACTTAGAAGTACGCAATTCTATATAGGCTATACCCACAAAATTTTAAACAATCAGTTTTGATTACGAACGCATATAATCACGGAAGCGTAGGAAAGCAGGCAAGAACCAAAGCAAACTTTTATTTATATAACATATCGAAATGACCACATTAGTAGTTCACATGCATATATATAGTTAATGACTACGGTCATCGATCTATAGGCACAACTGGGAGGGTAAGAAGGGAAACCACTCCATCGACATCAAAAGTCGCCTATACCAAAAAGTTCTCCAAAAAGTTACAGCCAACGACTCTAGTCCTCACTCCTCATTTGAGTGGTCGGTGAGGAGTAACTCAGTCTCCACCTCGTAATCCTCATCCAATGACTCTGGTGGTGGAACATATAACTCCATCTCGTCGGCAACAGGCTCCAGGGCAGCATCAGGTACGACTAGCTCAGGTGGCGGTGGTGGCATCTCAGGTGCAGGGATCTCAGGAAGTACATGAGCCATAGGTGCTACAGGCTCGGAAGGCGCATCAAATGCATCATCAGGAAATGGACCAACTAACTGGTCACCAACACGGACATAGATAGAACACCAACTATACATGACAACTCCATTAGGAACTCCCTCATCAATCCAGACACTATAAATATGCATCAAAAGTCTAAGGTGGGGTACATCCATTTGAACATAATCACGATAAATAGACACATAATCAAGCGGGACTTCAAAGCATCTGGCAACATGAGGCATGGTGCTAATCTGAAAATATTTCCACAAATGTGGGTTAGCACGACGGCTAGCAAGAAAATCACTCAATCCCACCATAGGGATCCTAAGACTCCTTAAGGACAACTATAAAACAATAGATGATAAATAATCAAGGCATGACAATAATTCAAATTAAGATCATAACATAGCAAGAATATCACGAAATGAATATGCCAATGCAGTATGGAATGACGTGCATCTTCGCTCAATTACACCATTGCAAAGCGTTCCACCTTGCAATCCCACTTTCCGAGGCTCCGTGACGCAAGTACGACTCTACCCAGCACATAGCACAGGGTCCTCAAGCAAGTACAAATCCCCATACACAGCCCAGGGGCGTCGACTCGATTCAGTGCACTGAAGAGAAATAACTCCACATGTCTCATCGATATCGTTCCATGTACAATATATGCTTGGCCATGAATCTCATTCTTTGCAATCTTAATTGCAATGCTAACATACCAATATCCAAGCTCAAGGACAAGTACATGAAGAACTCAAAGCATTGAACTTACTCAAGCAAGGCACATGAGAGTCTAATCACATAGACCAAGAGATCAATCAATTCCCTCACATATAGCTCTCGGGTCATTCATGATATTCGCCATCAAGTTCTCCATTTTCCTCTAGTAAATCTATTGTGACTTAAACAAAGATCATAGAGAACTCACTCCTTAAACTCATCATTTTATTTCCTCATTAGGCCCTTCGAATTAGTCTTTTTCCTCACTAACTTTTATTCCAAAATCTGGTCTGTCCTATACTAACTTAGTCACGATTTTCACTCTTAAAACAACTCTAAGTCTTTTTATTACCTATAGCCGTTTATGCCCACTCGTTAAACAAACAAAGCTTATCCATTACCAAGTCAAGAAGGCACTAAATGGTTCAATTTTTGCCTCAAGAACAACATATAAACAAAATCACGCCAGCCATGTACTAAACCCGTTTCTGACCTCAAAATCATATCAATTCTCCATCAACTTCACCAACCATTCGAACCCACACTTAAGAACAATATGCCTCTATATTAACCAAATCAAAATAACATAACCTAGCTCAGTTTTTTGTACCAAAATAACATCAAAACAATGGCTACCCTCAGAACCGTTTCATTTCCACGCCTAATTAGAACCGAACATCAGTAATACCCTCTCAGTCCACAGAACAAGTTTTCTGTCCTAAACACTTGGATTGAGCTCCTAATCTTGATAACCAAACGAAAACATCTACCCTATGACAAAATTGAATGAATTCCTTGCCTTCCTGAAGCTTGAACTTTCTCGGATGCACTTGACTTCTTCGGTTCCTCTATGAAGCACACGACCGGCTCTTCTCTCTCGCTTCCTCTCTCTCTCTCTCTCTCTCTCTCTCTCTCTCTCTCTCTCTCTCTCTCTCTCTCTCTCTCTCTCTCTCTCTCTCTCACCAAGAGGAAACGAGCAGAAAAATTCTTCTTGCTTGTCAAGACCATTCTTATATAGGTGAGGGAAGAGAGAACAAGATAGAGCACTTAAGTGACAAAATGGCGCCAAGTTTCTTGTAGTCCCTAAATCCTTGTACAAATGTCCTCATGCATGGCTTGTAAAATTCTTCCTTATGCCATTTGTCTCAATTTCTCTAATATGGTGATTTTCTTCCTTGATTTTCTACCCTCTTGCGCCACCCTCTTTGGCCTAGTATCCATGCAAAATTTGATGTAACACCTAGCCAATGATTTCATCATTTGTTCTTGCCATTTCCCTAGGCCATTCGGCCACTCCTTCTTCTTGCACATGGGGAAGTCGCCACTTGTCTTTACCCTAAGTGGTTGGCTATCATTGGCAAGATTTTTGAGAAGACATTTTGCCAATGATTGATCATTCCCTCTTGTTAGTTCCCTAGGCCATTGGGCCAATCTAATTTCATGCACAAGGATTAAACTTACCAAGTGTATCTACCCTAAATGGCCGAACATAACTTGTCCTTCAAGGATAAGGAAATCAATCTACTAAACCAAATTTATGATATTTCTCATGGACTCATGGTTAATCGACCAATCGTTTATTTCCTTGTCCCCCAAGTACAATCCAATGGTGGCCAATTGCTTGACATTTTCGGCCAATGGATAATTTCAAGGTACTCTTCTAATTCCTTATCAATCTCACTTTATAACAAATTGATTGTGGAGCCTTAACATCCGACCTATGTACCATGATTCCTCACATCCAAAATTCTCCAATTGATTTCTCTAAAATATTTAATTATTCAACTCTAAATTTCTGTCTATAACATCCTTCTACATTCTCGACTTAAACCACGAAAAGCCCGAAATTGCACAATTTCCTTGGTAAATCCCTAGCTTGCTTCCACATATTTGCCTCGGCATGTTTTAACCTTATAATTAATCCAATATAGCGAGGTCTCTAATTCTTGCTCTTAAAATCAGCTTCAAAACCCATTTCGGGTTCCCTTGATCAAGAGAAATCTACTAAATGGGGATGCCACATGTTAGCAGAGAACGTAATGACGCCACAATCGAAACATGAGATGAACCCTCCTGATGATCGTATTCTATTGGTCGCTGCAGAAGGTGGGTCATGTATTTCGACGGGGCTGTTAACCTGTCTGGATCGGGCATAGGGGCTGTCCTTATCTCCCCGGAGGGCTAGCATTATCTAGTAGCTACTAAATTATTGTTCACATGCACCAATGATATCGCTGAGTATGAGGCTTGCATCCTCGGACTGAAGGCTGCTATGGAGATGGATATCCGGAGACTACATGTTTATGATGATCCCTCCCTTATTTTCCTTCAGACAGAAGGCAAATGGAAGACTTGCAACCAAAGAACCCAGAATCAATTTGCAGATGCCTTGGCCACTCTATCCTCGATGTTCCGAGTGACGGCAGGTCCAGATATTGAGCCATTGAGAATCAATATCCTGAGACGATCAGCGTACTCCCTGCTAGCAGAGGAAGAGGCAGACGACAGGCCATGGTACCATGACATTAATGCCTACTTACAAAAAAGGGAGTTCCCTGAGGGGGGTGAGCCATCAGACAGGAAGTATTTGATGAAACTGTCTTCAAAATTCTTCCTCAACGTTGATACGTTGTTTAAAAGGTCATATGACTTCGTTCTCCTGAGATGCGTCGACGCTAGGGAAGTCAATCAGCTGATGAACGAAATCCATGAAAGTGAATGTGGCCCCCATATGAACGGCCACCTGTTAAATAAGGAGATCATGAGGTTGGGGTACTATTGGCTCACCTTGGAGACCGACTGTGTTCAACATGTTCGTTCTTGTCATCAGTGTCAAGTTTACGGAGATAGAATTACTGCTCCTCCAAACGAGTTGCACCAGATGTCTAAGGCATGGCTTTTCTCCATGTGGGGCATTGACATCATAGGGCCAATTAATCCCAAAGCTTCGAATGGGCATCGTTTTATACGCCAATGTCATACGCCAATGTCACGGCCAACAATGTGGCCAGGTTTTTGCGTCGAGATATTTTCGCCAGATACGGGGCACCAGAGGCTATAGTTACCGACAATGGCTTAAACCTCAATAGCAAAATTGTTGACAAGGCCCTTGGCGAGTTTCGTGTTTGGCACTTGAATTCTTCGCTTTATCGCCCACAGATGAATGGTGCAGTGGAAGCGGCAAACAAGAATATCAAGAAGATCCTGTCCAAGACAGTGCAGAATTATCGTGATTGGCATGAGAGGCTTCCCTATGCACTAATGGCATACCGGACGTCGATCTGTACCTCAACCGAGGCAACTCCTTTCTCTTTGGTGTATGGAATGGAAGCGGTGCTGCCAGTGGAAATAGAGATTCCATCATTGAGGATTCTATCTCAATTGAAATTGTCAGAAGCCGAATGGGTTCATCAGAGATATGAACAGCTGAATCTGATCGATGAGAAAATACTCCAGGCTGTCTATCACGGCCAATGCTATCAAAAACGCGTGGCAAATTCGTTCAACCGAAAGGTCCAGCCCCGGCATTTTGAGATCGGTAACTTAGTACTGAAGAAGAGATTGTCGTTTATCCCGCAACTTGGTGACAAGTTTACCCCGAATTACGAAGGACCATATGTGATCAGGAAGGTTCTCCCTGGGGGCGCTTTGATTCTAACTGAGATGGATGGCCAGGTCTGGTCTAGCCCTAAATGCTGATATGGTGAAAAAGTATTTCCCATGAATAAAATGAAGGGCCTTGTTCGCCATTTCCTGTGCTAGACATAGTCACTTTAACTGTTGGCGTCATGCATACATGTGTGTCATATTTGTGTTCCAGATGAGGTACGATGTTCAATGAACCTAAGCCATATGACTGGGTTAAATCAATTTGGAGCGCTTTAGGTAAAAGAGATTTGTGAGTGACCGACGCCCGAGGCCACGCGAAAAGTCGAGCTACGACTCGGCAGGGATCACTTAAATAAAAAAGAAAAGCACCTCGAGAACGCCAACAGCGCTGCGGCGTAGTGGCATGGGGAGTGATAGTGGTCCGAGCGCGACCCGGGTTCGATTCCCACGGTTGGCATCAAATGTAAATATTGTATATTAATTAATAAAAAACTTTTTGCATCTATCTTTTATTTGCAGAAAAAGACGAGAATAGCTAAGCGAGATTGAAAACGGCGTCTTTTCACGAAGCCGGCCTTGATGCTTCAAGACTCAACGAATTTTCGAGAAGCTTGATCTGAATCGCTGCAGAGTTTCAGGCACTGCACAAACTTTAGGCAAAATCAATCTATCCAGTTATTCGTCGACAAATGGAGATGTCCAGAAAAGGAGATGCGCAAAGCACCCTAATAGATGAAATCGAAGCGAAGGGTAGCCCGGTATCGATTCTAGTTTATCTCTTTTAATTACACATCTGACATGTTTCTCTGTGACATTCCGAAATGCAACCCTTTCCGAAGTATGATTTCATGAGATATCTCGCTAGTGTACTTGTCGCGACCCGTCAGAAAGCGGACGCGGCTAATGGATTACCGATCGCGGATCTTGGATCGGCGCGAGCCCTCCCAGGCCCATACCAAATCGCGGCGGGAGTATTTTTTTGAAGGATTCGACGATAAGAGTCGATCACTTTCGACCTTCAGTGTGGTCGTGGTGGCATGTGCAAATTGTGCATGCATTTGGAGTCGCCACCGGTCTTTCTTGGAGGGTAGACCAGAAACCTTACTGATCGATTGGGAGAGATCGATCAGTTCTGCAGAACCAGAAATTTTGGGTTCGGGGACTTGGTTACGTCGGTGTCATTACCAACGCCCTTTCGGTACCTAACGCGAGTGATTTTCCTGGCTAAGAGTTCATGCGGGTGCAATTTTAGGTGAGGTAAGCTTGATTCAGGGTTCATGCAGATTGGAAGACTATTCCTATCAATCACAATCAATTTAAATGAAAGCGCAATCAAGTACATAAATAAATCACCTCAATGCACATCAATTCAAATCAATGGTTTCCTAATATAGCCATAAGGGTTTATGGAAGATGTGATTTCGGACCAGGGGTAAAATGGGAAGAATTGGGGACGATTGGCCCGAAGGGAAAAATCGTCATTTTTGGAAGGTTTGGATACCGAATTACCCAAAATATTCTATGGCCAGTTGATTGTGGCCATTTCTCATTTTTGAGAATTTTTTTTGGAATTTCTTGATTTTTCTTCAATTTTTGGAAGACGATTCGTCCAAAGGGAGAAATCGTCATTTTAAGAAGGGTCGGGGTTCAAAACACCCGGGATGAGCCTTGGCCAGTTGATTGTGGCCATTTCCTATTTTTTGGGATTTTCCTGGATTTTTTAGAATTTTTTTGGAAGATGGTTTGCCGGAAGGGCAAAACCATCATTTTTGGAAAGACCGGGGGTCAAAAGACCCGAAACATGTTGTGGCCAGTTGAATGTGGCCATTTCCTATTTTCTGGAATTTTTTAGAATTTTTTAGAATTTTTTGAATTTTTTTATGATTTTCTATTTTTTATTGATTTTTTGATTTATTATTATTTTTTTTATTATTTTCTGAATTTTTTAATATTTAAAATTATTTTCCGGGCCGAGTCAGACCCGGCCCGCGCCTCGCGGGCGCCCGGCCCGACCCTACGGGTCGAAACCGGCCTAAAACGACGCCGTTTTTGATTTTTTGAGAATTTTCTATTTTTTTTTTTAACATTTTTTTTATTATTATCCGAAAACCCCGGATCGGATGGTCCAGGACGCGCCACGTGGCCTCCTCTAGCGCGTCCGATCTTCGGTCAGATCGGAGGCTCCTCAGAGTGCCACTTGGCACGATATCAACCGTCGGATCAAAATATTTTATTATTTTCGAAAATCATTTATTAATTCTTGAAAATCATTTTTATTTTCCAAAATTCCCAGATCGCGACACGTGGCGATGCCACGGCCGTCCGATCTGGGCTTTGATTTATTCGGCCCGGGGCCCGCCAACGCTGACGTGGCTGCTGACGTGGCATGCCACGTCAGCGTTGACCGTTGACCAACCCCCCCTTGCCGGGGAAGATGACCGGAGCTGCGAAATTCCGGCGAAATCGCCGGAATTCTCGCCGGAAACTTGAGACCGAGGCCAAACCTTAATATTTTTCATTCTTTCCTTCGGCATTCGACTCCCCACCGACCCAGTATCAATATTCAACAAAAACATGGTACGTTTAACGTCAAGAAGCGGCCGAACCGGACGTCCACAGAACCGGCGCCGGCGAGGGGATTCACGAAATTTTTTTTGGACCCAAGCTCGATTTTAAACATTCAGATAGCATCATTGGGAGGCTTAGGGACTTACCTGAAGCTCCTTGAAGGTTGGAAGCCGCCCGAAGTACCTCGTTAAGCTCCAGATCCGAACCGAGGCCGGCGAGACTCCGAGCCGTGGTTTTCGCCGCGGTTTAATGCAAAACAAAGGTCAAACCGGGCTTAGACAGGAATCTAATGGAGATTTATAGCTTCTAGCATGCGAATAATGCTTGGGGATGGCACGGCCGTGAGCCAAAATAATACCAACCGCTCGGGCATTTCATCGAGCAGATTATGTGCATGTGAGAAAAAGAGGCCGGAGTGAGAAACCGACCTGCTGCGAGCTCGTCGACGGCATAGAAATCTTTTGTGATGATCGACGAGTATCGCTGCAGGCTCCGGACGGTCGTTCCACCCCCATACTTGCCAAAAATCGTCTCCCTTTCTCTCGGCCCGAGCTCCCCGTCGCTCTCGGCCTCCTCCTCTTTTCTATGCATGGCCGACCGCTTTTCGGTCAGGGAATCTTCACTCCACGACCACCATCCCTCATTTTCCAACTCGCCCTCGCCTTTTGTAAAAAAAAATGCCACAATGGGCCTCCCCATCTTCCCCTGTTTCCTGCTCTGTCGGCACGGTGGGTCTGCAACAAAGTTGCAGACCCGGTTCGGACCGGGTGGGGTCTGGTCTGACCCGACCGGCCCGGTTCGACTCTCCTAGCCCAATTGAGCCCCAAATCGACCTCTTTTCATGAAATTGATACCAAAATCGGACTCCTTGACATGTTTTCTATCAAATATGGGTATTTTCGTGAATCAATTGATTGAAATTTAGTGAAAACCCCAAATTGTCCCTAGGATCCGAAAATGATTATCGCTAAATTGAGGGCCCAAACGATCGAATTAGTCCAAATTAAGACCACCAATGGACTCATCACGATGAAACCCATAGGGTAGAGGTGTTTAATTTTAATGGGTGAGCTCGTGTGAGATTTAATTTCAAAATTTGCGAAACCGGGGACTAAATTGAAAGAAAATTATGCAATTAAACCCTTTTGTTTAAAATTGATCAAATTGGAGGGCAAATTGACCTAATTGCACTTCAAGACTTTAGAATACAATGTCATAGCTTATAAAAACCAAGAATTGAAAATTAAAAGACTCGAAAAGGATTTTTTAGGCTCGGTTCGGGATTATGTTTGTGAAGGGACCCCATGAATCGAGCCAAATTTCCCTGATAAAAAGTGAAAATATTAAAGAGGGAATTAAAATAAAATTTATGAATATTTCTGTGTAATTTTCTGACCACGGATGGTATTTGTTCTGATTTTTTTGGGTATTTTGATAATTAAATAAATTCCAAAAATATTTAAAAAAATTCAAAAAATATTTTTTGTTCAAAATTGGTTCCTAAGGCTAGGCTAAGGCTTCCAAAGTTGATTTTGTGATTTTATGACTTTTTTATATTTTTAATTAATTTTAAAGAATAAAAATCACAATGATAGATGGTCAAAAATCAGGTGTCAACAGTACTTCAGTTAAATCTCACTCATAGTTGGCCACTCTTGAGAAGACTAACCGATGGGGAAGGGCTAAATAGGATTTAACTACGTGGACTAAAGAACTCGGCCATGGATTGGTGCCTTAACCATAAGGATTACCGATGGGATATTTTGAGCCATGATAGGCCGGTCTAAGATTGGACTTGGAACGATTTGCCAGTGTTATACAATTGGATTGCGGGTGATTCCGTTTGACCATCGTATAATTTGCGAATCAACCTAAACCAATTCCGTTTGACCCTCGCAATTACATGACAACCAAGGTCGCCATGACTCGAATAACTCTTAAACGTGACATTAGTCACGGGTCGATACGCGTAATTCCTGAGAGCCGCCCGTTAGTTTGAGATACACTGGAGCCGCCATTGACGGATTTTAGCCACGGATTGGACTTCGGAATTAGGCGTCGGATATTCGAGAATTCCAACAGTAATAAATTGGTCGTCGCCTCATCGAGGACCATTAAGATTAGAATTCACCCACTATCATGTAGAAAAGTGAAATCCGGACTGACGATTAGAGATTACTCTTTTACCCTTAAGTTAGTGACCTTTCTCTTAGAAATAAGTAAGGGCAAAATGGACAATTTCCACTCCCCACCTTTGGCCAAAAATTGAAGGGTAATGAGGTCAATTGGCCCTTGAATTATTGAGTTTGGATTGGACTTGATGGACTTGATTCCTTCCCTATGAACCACTCCCACCAACTTGTCATTCAAGCTCCTATTCATTGTCATTCACCCCCAACCACTCTCACTCAAGCTTTCACTCTTGGATTTGAATTAGATGACATCTCTCTCTATCTCTCTCTCTCCCTCACTCATTTTCGACCACCATCTGACCTCCTCCTTCTCCATTTGTGGTTTTTCCTCTCAAACTCCCTCTCTCGCGCGCTGCCCGCCAAACCAGCTTCTAGGTCGTCCATTGTTTGCATCATATCTCCTTTGTCTATTGTTAGATTTTGACGAGCCATATACTGTTGGAAAGCTCATTCTCTTACCGTTCCAATAAGCTATTGTTGACCCAAATCCACTTAGCCAATCGTCCTGTAGAACCGTTTGAAGGGGAAAGGGTCGCTGACCAGACCAGTCTGACCCGAGTTTGCACAATCCGACCTTGGGAGCTTGTTTGGGGCAAATATTTGGGTAAGACACTCCCTAAACCTTGCTAAGATGTTGAGCAACATGTCCTTAAGGTTGATTTTGGGTTTTAATGGATTTAGTGTACCGATTTCTCATTGTTCTTGACCGATTGAAACCGGACCAATTTTGCCCAACCTGGAACCGTGAAGAGTCAAGGCTATTCTTGAGGAATTCTTGTTCGATGTTGAGGTGAGTGACTTCTAGAGTTTAGATCGACATGTTAGGATGTTAGAAACTTATGTTAGGGGTGTTATTGACCAAGTTTCCTTGGCCATTTGTGTTTGCTTTTCAAGGAATCGAATCTGTTCGCCGGGGACAGATTCACGCGCGCCGCTCCACCACCACCCTCAACCGATTTTCTTAGACTTTCGGACTTGGTAAGCTTCCCCTAACCCTTAGCTAGTACCTTAGATTATGGAAGGACCAGGTGAGAGGTAGTTATTGAAAGATTTAGTGGCTGTTCTAGGGAGATTTCATGGAATCCGAACCTGTGTTTTCTAGAACAGATTGCATTGGTGCTTTAAGGCTCACGAAATGTTAGAACCATGGTTGAGATAGACTAGTGGATGTGTTCTTGTATGAACCGAAGGCCTTGTTGTGCAATTGGGTGTGCTAGAACTTATTGGAACCTAATTGAGTTAATGAAATACTTTGATCGAGCCTAGGAGCATTCGGCCATGGCATGAATTAATGCACGAAAATAGCTCAATGTCCATAGTCCCTAATCTGGTCGTGTGCTACATTAGGGGATCAAGTGATGAAACGCCACCTTGATTCATGAAATTCGGCCATGCTTGATGTGGTGATGCATTCTATGGTTTAATGGACCAATTGATTTCATGAACTTGTGATGGCCGAATGGTTATGATGACAGATGATAAACGATGCCGTGGAATTGTGTTTTATCGCGAAGTATTAAAATGGCCATGCTTGATTGATTGAGGTAATGTGGCATCGTAATGTGAGATTGGGGAGGTGATGGTTGGATGATGCTTTAAATTGGTGAGATGCTCAATGGTATGCGTGTGGCTATAATTAAATTGAATTATGAGCTTATGACCATATAACACCCTAAGGTGCCTATATGACACGGGGTTGAGAAATGAAATGTACCATGAGCTGCCTTTATGACATGGGGTAGTACGTTGTAAAACACCCTGAGGTGCCTATATGACACGGGGTTGAGAAATTGTGAATTGCATGATCCGCATATACGACGCGGGATTGATTAATGAGAAGTGCCTAATGCGCCTATACGACGCGAGACTGAATGATGAGAATGCCTAATGCGCCTAGGATGACGCGGGTTTATTGATTGGGATAACATGAGGCGTTAATACACGGGCCTAGCCTTGGAAAGTGCAATTGTATCGAGTATAAGTACGATCCTTTATGGTATGAGTAATTAAGTGCCAAAGTACAAAGCTTAGACCTGGTCATGAAGTGATGATTGGAGTAGAATTGAATTTGAGGTGCCTAACTGTCATGCATGTTTTATTGTTCTTGTTGTCATGCCATTTACAATCCTTGCCATGTTGTGTATACTGGAAATAAAATTGCATGTTTTAGGGAGTGTCTGGATGTACTAAGTGCCTAACTTAGGGTTAGGATTAGCTTATTGAGATTTATCTCACCCCGTCGTGGGACCCATTTTTCAGACCCCAACCCTTGACCCCTATCACCATGTCGAGATGCTTTGGAGTTCTGATGGAAGTTGAGACTTGGGAGATCCCAATGCTGGATTTGGAGATGAAGAACCTGAACCAATGTCGATGGATGTCGACAAGTCGGATGCGTAGAGTTAGTTGTACTATTTCCCTTCGGACGTTTCCCTGAGATAGGTAGTTTGGGATTTGGAACGATCCAGTCGTGTCTTGTGAATGAGGATAAGTATTGTAAACAGATTGCGTTATAATTGTGTTATATGCATTCTAAGTCATCTTGTCGTAGTTTTATGTATGGAGTTTAATTGTCGCTTCCGCATGTGCATTTCATTCCGTGAGTGTATATCAGAGGCGTATTGATCCTGGGGAATAGTCGCGAATGTAGAGCTGAAAGGGATGTTCGTGCGCTCGAAAGGTTGCGGGGCATGACATGCCCATTTTGGTGATATCAGTGCGAGGTCGGCTCAATCCAATATGATTGAGGTTTGGAGTAATAAGGAGTGATGACTTGGGGACAATTAGATAGTGAGACCTTTAGAATTAAGCATTAATCACTAAATTTTAAGGACTATAGGCTTGAACTCGTGTATATTCGATGGTTCTAGAATTGATTTGATTGATGTCTTGGGTGGTGATTTTATTGAGGTTCACAAGGAAGCAATCAGAAATTGAGGAGCCATGAGCATGGATCTGAGGTTGTGGATGTGCTTGAGGTTGATAGGGAGTTGCTTATGAGTAGAGGGTCGGTTGGATTACGTGATCATGATTGTGGCCTTGAGGTATATGGCTAAACCTAGGGAAAAATCAATTTGTGAGACGGTCATTTGTGGAATTAGAGGTCCTCTATGGATAAGAATTGATCGGGAAACGACTGCGATGTGACGAGAAATGAGTACGATCATGCACTGCATGTGTTTATGGCGTCAAAATAAAAGTTGAGGAATGTGCATGCATAAGCATATCATTATTGGACTTGATAAACCATCGCTTGGTATGGGACAAGCTGATGGGATACCTATAAACCGTAATGAAGCATGTTATGGGACGTGTGGAATGGGACTCTCCTCGTAGGTGTATGACTTGGGACAACCTGCAAAGACCAGGTCTGATGAGGGCGGGGATTGTACGCCGGGACATAGAAGTTTGGACAAGGAGCGACTCTTGGCAGGCTTCTAAGACAAAAAGGGAGGCAGGAATGACCTAAACCATACATTGAAAGGGATGGGTCTAGGTATCGGGCTAAGTCTGATTCTTTTATCAAAAGATTTATTGCATTAAAGCTGATCCTCAAGATGAAATTTTAAACATTATGTGGCATTTGATATGGCGCATGTGAATGACACTATAGGTTTGCTTCGCCGTAGGCGATTAGAAGTCCTAGAGCTTCGTACTTGGCACTAAGCGTTGTTTACTGAGTGTTTGGTTGGATAGCTGATTGCGGTTGTGCTAACGGCCAAATGCACCTAGACTCGAGGTACGAATGAGAACCTTTTGATGTGTACCTCTGAATGCTTGCATTATGATTGGCTTACTTGGCATCGAGTTGTTGTTTGACTAAGGCTTGTTTGAGAAGCTAAGTAGCATGTTGTAATCCTGCTAAGTCGCAGGTGCGGCAGGACCTAAGTACGAGGAATTATCTCATTGAATTGATGCCACGAGTGCTTGCTTGATGTTTGCTTAGTTGAGACTTGTTTGATAATTGACTCCCGGCTGAGTGTTGCTTGTAATTGCTTGGTAATTAGTAGCTAGCTTATGGTTACTGTTATGGTGAGTAGTTTAGGACTGTTAGACTTGAGTAGATGGCTTAGGTCGTTGAATCCTTTGGTGGAACTGTAGTAGCTTGTTGACACTTGATTTTTGACCAAGTCCTTTTTCAGCTTTATTTTGAAAAATCATAAAAAATCCATAAAAGTCAAAAAATTTCAAAATCAACTTTGGTGGCCTTGGCCAAGCCTAAGGAACCATTTTTGACAAAAAAATAATTTTTCATATTTTTTGTATTTTTTAATATTTTCAGAAATTAGGAAAATACTAAAACAAATCAAGAAAAATAACATTTGAGGTCACAAAAATATGGAAAAATAGCCAATATTTTTATTTTAAATCCCTTGTCTTTTTGACCTCACAAAAAGTCCAAAATCAAATTCAATTGTATGTGTTCCTTTGTAACACATATGATTGAATTTGAGAAAAAAAATATCAATTGAGTCTTGTTATTTGCAATTTTGGCATTTTTAAGGACCTTGACATTCAATCTGATTGTCCCCCACTTCAATTTAGCCCAATTGTTCGAACAAATTGCTCAATTACATACTTAATTGCATTTTAGTCCTTGAAATTGGGCATAATTGAAATTACTTTCAATTCAAGGACTATCATTGCAAATTAAACATGCTGCCCAAGGGTTTTCATCATTCTGAATCGATTGGCATATGTGGTTTGACCCAATTTGATCATTTAAACCCTCAATTGCACAATCTCCAATTAGCAATTAAATAGAAATTTGGGGTTTTTATTGAAATTGACATGAACTTTTGGGCAAAACCACATTTTTAGATAGAATTCATGCCATAAATTCGATTCTGAGGTTCAATTGCAAAAATTTCCTATTAATTTGGGTTTAATTTGAAAAATTGCAAACGGGACCGGTTCAGACCGGTCTGACCGCCGGTGGGACCGATCGAAACAGTCCGCTACAGTGTCATCGTCTTCCTCAGGCACCTGCGCGAATGAACAGTAAATGGTCGAACTTTGATGGGGAAATTGACGGACCAATCGACTTCAATTGAAGACGCAATGGTGGCCGTTTAGTTCCTTAGGCCATTCCCCGTCGATTGGAGACGGAGTGATGATCAATGGCCGCCGGAGCAGGGAGCAATCGGCCGGTCAAACTGAGGACCTGCGAAAGTCAACATTTACCCAAACGCAGACCAAATTCATCATAAATTCATGCGGAATGAGACCCGCCAGAGGACCAAACAGAATCGGACGAGATGCCCATCGCCCCCGACGCCGATTGGACCTAAAATCACGTGATGGCACGTGCCATTCGAGTCAGTTGGCCGTTCCCCGATTCGGCGCCAAAACGCGAAGGGCGATATAAGCCTACGGGGGCTTTCAGTTAAGGGGGTTGGAAAATTCTGTTCGATAAGATAAAACTGAATCAATGGAGAGAGAGAACAAGAGAGAAAGAGCTCATCTTCCCTCGCGGTGGTCGAAGGTTGGAGCTCGAATTGCAGAGCGCCGGTTGGGCCTTCCCAGGCTAAACTAAAGCTCCACGAGGTCGTCAGGAGGTCGTCCAAAGTCCCCGGAGTCGATCGCCATCGGCCACGTACGTGGAACCCACGAAAACAGGTGAGGCAGAGCTTTAACTCTTATACTAAGCTTCAATGGCGGATTTCATTTCCGACTATGATTCTTGTATCTAGTGTGTGCGTCTTGTTCCCTGAACATCACTGACCATACCCGTATCTTGATTTTGCATCGATTTTATCTGAACAACTCGAATCGAGTCTTCGAACTTAGCCTCCATAGCCGACCGCTGTTCATACTTGCCTAGCCCAATCTAGGCCGCGCGGGCTCAATCGGAGCCCGAGGTAAGTCTTCTGCACTTCCTACCATGTCAATCTGTGAATGAATTGATCTGATTTCGCGTGGTCTGTGTGATTGAGCTTCCAAGGCCATACTCGGCAGTTCGCATGATGCTCTTGATTCTGTGAATAGGATGCTTCGATTCTTAGATATGTTAAACTAGAGTCGATCGCGAGTCGATTGCCGTTGGTCTCGCATGATTCCATCAAGAATCCACCGTTGGATTATCGCCGGATAAGCACAGCCGTTCATTCCGTCGGAGTCGCGAGGTTGAAGACGAAGCTGACGTGGCGTGGTCAACCGGTCAAAGTCTTAGGTGGCAGTTCGCCATTGATCCACGTGGTTGTCCAGTCAGCAGGCCGTTAGAAGATCTGTTATTTGAATAGGTAGATCCGACGGCTGAGGTTAATCGAGTCGAATAAACGGTGGCCGTTCGATTAGAAATTAGGATAATTCAAAAATAATTTTAATCAGGGAAATCAATCAGAACAGAAACGGTGCCGTTTAGGTAAAGGGTTGGGCGACGTCGTTTTAGGATGGACGGCTCAGATCAAGTTTCACGTTCTAATCATGACCGTAGATCTTAGTAAGTCAATCAAACGGTCTCGATCAAGTCATCGTTCAATCTAGACCGTAGGATCTAGTAATCAGATCTAATGGGCACAGATAAGCCATGTGGTTCGATGTAGGCCGTCAGATTAAATCCGAATAATCCAAAAATAAAAAACGGCGGGCACGACGTCGTTTAGGGCTTGAGTCTCACGCGGGTTCGGGTGTAGGCCGGGTTTCCGACCCAAGTGGATCGGGTTGACTCGGTCCGAATAATATTTTAAAAAAAAAATAAAAAAAAATCAGAAAATGGTTTTAAAAAATAAGAAAATCTGAAAAATCCTAGAAAATCCAAAAAAAATGCTAGAAAATTCAAAAAAATTCCAAAAAAATGTGGAAAAATTGTGGAAAAATCCTAGACACTCTAGAGATCCCAAAAAATTGAGGATTGACCACAGACAACTGGTCAACCCTATTTTTGGGGTTTCTTATCTGTTCTTCTAAGAATTGACGACAATGCCCTTTAGGGGTAATTCGTCCCTGCTTCGTGTTTTGAGATAAGTTGAAAATGCCTAGATTAGGATAGGGCCAGTTAGGTGGCGAATCCTCTTGCTAGGGTTTTCGAATCTCATTATTTTTCATGAAATGACGATTTTACTCCTCAAAGGGTAGATCGCCTTTCCTACTCCAATCGAGTTTTGAGAATTGCTTAAAATTAGGATTTGGGTCAGGTGATCGACCAATCCTAAATTTTAAGATTTTCAACCATCCTCTTTGTCCAAAATGACGATTTTACCCCTCTAAGGGTAAAATCACTTTTAAATTCCAAAAAAATCTTGAAAATTCCCGAAAAATAGGAAATGGGTTGGATTGATGGCCAATCCTATTTCCCCCATCTTTTGACTTCCCAATTCATCTCAAATGACAAATTTTCCCTTTCAAGGTGAATCATCCCTGAATTGTTCAAAATTACGATTCTGCCCCTCATGGGCAAATCATGTCAAATCACTCCTAAGCCTTGATTGAGACTTCTCTAGGCTAATAGGGCCTCATTAGGGATGCCATGCTGATTTCATATGATTTATCCGCATGTTATGGATCCTTGATTTGCGCATTTATTTTCATGGATTGTGAGTGATAGGGTAGTCATTCCCATCTGCATAAACTCCTAGATTTAGGATCTGTACCCCACTCGCCTGTATGAAATCCTAGGATCAGATAAACCATTCAGCTTAGGTACCGAAAGGGCGTCAACTCTAGCAGTTGGCGTAACTAAGTCCCCGAACTCATTTATCTGGTTTCCGCAAAATCGAATAGACAGCTCCCAACTATTCGATGGGGTTTCCGATCGTACCCTCCAAGAAACGATTGGTGGCGACTCCTTGGCATGTACACGTATCACATGTCACTAGACCACACTGAAGGTTGACCACGTATATCCAGTCGTTACGATTTGGGTAATGGATCTTGGGAGAGGCCAGTGTCCGATCATGCAACATCAGACGACCCATTAACCCTCGCTAGCCAGATAGCGCTCGAGAGGGTCGTGACAGACTGGCGACTCCACTGGGGACGTCTTCCAAACCAGAATCTCTGGTTTCGCAAACTAGAGGACTTGAGCCGATTAAAAATTTGTTTGGTTTATCTGACCTTATTTTCTGCAGATGCTCTCGAAGGTGAGGTACGTACGCTAACCACTGTGTTAGATGTTTTTGCAAATTGAAGAAATAAGGGGTGGAGTGATTGTTGACACTTTTCTTGCAGGTTGGAGTTGGGAACGTATGTTTATTTTATGCACATACTGAAGCGGTGTTTTGATACAAACTGCTGTGTATGACCTTGCATTGTGATGATCACGACACATCGCACACACTGGCGGTCAAAGCCCGACTGCAACCACCCTTAGGTTACCTTAGATAGGGAAATGGTACGAAAGGATCTTGTGTTTGATGGCACTTAAGGCTTTCGTATTCGTTCCCGTTCACAATCCGCATTGGCGATATCTAACCCTCTTGGGTAGGTACCCTTGGGGAGGAATCTGCCTCATGTGGATCGTGGGAGCCTGAGCCGTAGGTTCCTCACCTGATTTTCGACTTCTAGAGTATACCCACTTGTCTCATGCGCATGTCTATGGATGGTTGGTATACCTAAAACCGCCCATGGTTACAGGGGAACATTTCCACATCCCCAAGTTTGGTTGGTAAGGCATTTATTTTTAATGTACTTTACTACTCCCTGTTTTATAGTATGACTCGTACATTGCATACATATACATGCATTTGCATACATCATGAAAATCACCCAAGTGACTAATTGAAATAACGATGATAAGGGGTAGGATGTCGCTGTTTCCTAAGAGTTCGACAGAGTTGGTAACCTTCGAGTATCTAAGGAAAGTTACTCGCCCTGGACCGAACACAAGGCAGCACTTCACTAGATTCATGCATGGTCGGGAGCTGACTGGACGTAAGCTAGGATATGCGGAAGATTGTCAAACCCGCTACTACGTCGACAACCTTAGGTTCAAGCGACAAAGAGATAAGATGCTCGAGAGTTACTTAGAAATGCAAAAGCAACGTCGCAACCGCCTGGCTAGGGAGGCATACGCCCGTCAGAAGGCCGAACGACAGGCTAAAGAAGACGTACCGAAGATCACTTTTTGGGGAAAGAGAAGACACCCCGCAATCAAGACAAAGTCGAAGCGTATCACACTCAAGAAGGTGAGACGCGAGAAGACTCCTGAAGTCATTGTACCATGGACCAGAGAATGGCCAAAGGAGCTAAGAGATCTTGATCAATCCACTGAAGACAACCCCTCACACTCGACTGGAGGAGGATTCATGACTGACTGTTATTGTGAAGAAGGGTAGACCTCTAGGAAAATGGTGACGTAGATTCCCACATTCCATAGGCCTTTTATGGCTTTCTTGTTTAAGAAGTCTCTATTCACCTTTCTTTCTTTAGGCGTCCTGATTGTAATAAGAAATTCATTCCACTCTGTTCATTTGTTGTATTGACCAATGGAATGTGACATTGTTGTTTCCCTTAGTCAATAGAGTGAACCTGACTAAATTGCATAATTCACTTCCCTGAAATTCAAATTAGGCTTTAAGTCAGGCCTTCGAGACCTGAAAAATGTCATAATTTCCATTTCTTCAATTGAACTATGCAATTAAGTTAGCCCATGCATGCATCATGACATCTGCATAATCACATGTTTAAAGTAATTTTTGACGATTGACTTTTCAAAATCATTTGCATATTTTAGACTTGATGGGAAAGAATGATATTTAAGTGTTCAAAATTCCTCGGGCCAAACTCCAATCGTGGTGGGATAGCATGGGTGAAGTCAACCAGAAGTATGCCAAATCACGATTGGGATATCTATTGGATCTGCTGAAGATTGAATGTCCACCTTCTTTCATTCAAGCCATAGCACTCTACTGGGATCCCACCACCGCTACATTCTGCATGGAAGGGTTGGAGGTTACCCCCACCATCGAAGAGTACAGCGCCGTCATCGGAGTTGAATTTACTCACTATTAGTCCAACCTCCCATAGGGTTTGAACCATTGAGTCAGTTAGCTGAATTCCTTGACACAAACCTTAACGAAGTCAAGGCTGTTGCGACCCTCTCGCGGAGGAGGGGGCTAATGGGCCGCCCGATCGTCGCCTGATCGAACGCGGGCCTCTCCCAAGGTCCATTACACAAATCGCAACAGCTGGATATACGTGGTCAACCTTCAGTGTGGTCTAATGACATGTGATATGTGTATATGCCAAGGAGTCATCACCAATCGTTTCGGGGAGGGTACGATCGGAAACCCTATCGAATAGTTGGGAGCGATCTATTCGATTATGCGGAAATTAGAAAAGTGGGATCGGGGACTTAGTTACGCCAACTATCAGAGTTGACGCCCTTTCGGTACCTAAGCTGAATGGTTTATCTGATTCTAGGATTTCATACAGAGGAGTGGGGTTCAGATCCTAAATCTAGGAGTTCATGCAGATGGGAATGACTACCCTATCACTCACAATCCATGAAAATAAATGCGCAAATCAAAGATCCATAACATGCGGATAAATCACATGAAATCAACATGGCATCCCTAATGAGGCCCTATTAGCCTAGAGAAGTCTCAATCAAGGCTTAGGAGTGATTTGACCTGATTTGCCTATGAGGAGTAGAATCGTAATTTTGAACAATTCAGGGATGATTCGCCTTGAAAGGAAAACATTATCATTTTAGATGAATTGGGAAGTCAAAAGACGGGGGAAATAGGATTGGCCATCAATCCAATCCATTTCCTATTTTTCGGGAATTTCCAGGATTTTTCTGGAATTTAAAAGTGATTTTACCCTCAGAGGGGTAAAGTCGTCATTTCGGACAAAGACGAGGGTTGAAAATCTTAAACTTTAGGATTGTCGACCACCTGACCCAAATCCTATTTTTAAGCAATTTCCAAAAATTCAATTGGAACAGGAAAGACAATTTACCCTTTGAGGGGTAAAATTGTCATTTCAAGGAAAATAGTGAGATTAGAAAACCCAAGCAGAAGGATTCGCCACCTAACTGGCCCTATCCTAATCTAGGCATTTTTTATCTATCTCGAATACAAAACGAGGACGAATAACCCATAAAGGACATAATCGTCAATTATAGGAAGAACGGATAAGAAACCCCAAAAATAAGACTGACCAGTTGTCTGTGGTCAATCCTCGATTTTTGGGGATTTCTGGAGTGTCTAGGATTCTTCCATTATTTGTTTGGGATTTTCTAACATATTTTTAGAATTTTCTAAGATTTTTTCTGATTTTTTTATTTTTTATTTTTTTAAAAAATATATTTGCTGAATTTTTTATTATTAAAAAATGTTTCGGACCGGGTCGACTGGACCCACGCGGGCCGAAACCCGGATCCGCGAGACCAACTCCCAAAAACGACGTCGCATCTGCCATTTTTTTATTTTCGATTTATTTGGCTTTGATCTGACGGTTCCTATTGAACCGTGTGGCTAATCCGCGCCCGTCAGATTTGATTACTAAATCCTACGGCTTGGATTGAATGAAGACTCGATCAAGGCCGTCTGATCTAACTACTTAAACCTACGGCTACGATTAAAACACAAGACTCGATCTAGACCGTCCACTCATACTAACCTAAATGACGCCGTACTACTACTAATCTAAACGGCACCGTTTCAATCAGTTTTGATTTTCCAATTTAAAACTATTTCCGGATAATCCTAATTTCTAATCGGACGGTCATCATTCATTAGACTCGATTAATCTTAGCCGTTGGGTCAATTCCATCCTAGCCTAACAACCTAACGGTCGAGCTGACTCGACATCCACGTGGACCAATGACCGAATGCCACCTAGGACTTTGACACTTTGACTCGCCAGGTCAGCATCGTCTTCAACCTCTCGACCCCGGCGGAATGGACTGCTGAGGAACTCCGGCACCGATCCAACGGTGAAACCTTGATGAAATCGTGCGAAACCAACGCCAATCGACTATATCCTAACATATCTGAGGATCGGAGCATATAATCCACGAAATCAAGAGCATCATGTGAATCGCCGAGTACGGCCATGAGAGTTCAATTGCTCGATTTACGCAAAATCATTACAATTCCATCATAATATGGCACCAATTGATGTTCAGGAGACTTACCTCGAGCTCCGATTGAGCTCGCACGGCCTAGATTGGGCTAGGCGAGGATGAACAGTGGTCGGCTTATGGAGGTTAAATTCAAAGACTCGATTTGAGTTGTTCACGCAAGGTCGATGCAAAATGAAGGTATAGTGATGGTCAGTGATGTTCAGGGAATGAAATGCACACATTAATTACAAGAACGAACGTGAAACAGGTAAGTCGCCATTGATGCTCAACGAAGAACTCGGGACTGTGACTTACCTATTTTCGCGGTTTCAGGTGATGCGGTCGGCGGCGATCGCTTCCTGGCGCACTGGACGAACTCCCGACAATCTCCTTCGGCTTCGGTTTGGCCGGAGACGGCCTAACCAGCGCCTTCCAATTGAGCTCAAGTTCTCGACGACGGGGGTCGGAGAACGAGCTCTCCCTCGCGTTCTCTCTCTCTCCGTCGATTCAGTTAAGCTTTCCCAACCGAATGGACTCCTCTCTTTCAACTGAAAGCCTTTAGAGGTTATATACCCCCCTTTGGTTTCCCGCCCGAACAGTGGACGTTAGCCAACTTGGATTCACGCGCTGTCACGTGCCAAATGGCATGCCGACGGCGACGGAATTGGTTGGGAAACCGTTCAATCCCCGTTAAGAGCTCCGGCAAGTTCTATTTGGTACGAATTTGGTCTGAGCTTGCTTCAGTTGACTTTTACAGGTACCGTAGCTTTGATTGACCTCGCCAGAGCTCATCCGGCGGCCATTCGTCTCGCGGCCGGTCTTGATCGAAATGTATTGAAGTGAGGAACAAAACGCCCACCTTTCCCTTCTCAATTAGTCATAAATTGCCCTTCAATTTCTTGATCAAAATTAGCTCAGGACTGTTCATTCCCGTGAGGAAGAAGATGACACTGTTCTGGACCGGTTCGATCGGTCCGATCAGCGGTCTGACTGGTCCCAACTTGCAATTTTCCTAATTAAACCTAAATTAGTTGGAAATTTTTTCAATTGAACCTCATAATCGAATCTAGGGCATGGATTTTATCTAAAAATGTGGTTTTGCCCAAAAGTTCACATCAATTTCTATGAAAACCCCAAATTTTCATGTAATTGCAAATTGTGGAATTGTGCAATTGAAGGCTCAAATGATCAAATTGGGGAAAATTACTTATGCCAATCGATTCAAAATGGTGAAACCCATTAGATAGTATGTTTAATTTGCAATGATAGTCCTTGAATTGAAAGTAATTTCGAATATGCCCAATTTCAAGGACTAAAATGCAATTAAGTATGCAATTTTGCCAAATTCGTGCAATTGAGAAATTTGTGCAAACAATTGGGCTAAATTGCAATAAGGGACAGTTAGACTGGATATCAAGATCCTAGAAAATGCCAAAATTACAAATTAAAAGACTCAATTGACATTTTTTTTTCTCAAATTCAATCATATGTGTAACAAAGGAACACATACAATTGAATTTGATTTTGGACTTTTTGTGAGGTCAAAAAGACAAGAGATTTAAAAGAAAAATATTGGCTATTTTTTCATATTTTTGTGACCTCAAATGTTATTTTTCTTGATTTTTTTTTAGTATTTTCCTAATTTCTGAAAATATTAAAAAATGCGAAAAATATGAAAAATTATTATTTTTTGTCAAAAATGGTTCCTTTGGCTTGGCCAAGGCCACCAAAGTTGATTTTGTAATTGTTTTGACTTTTTATGGATTTTTTTTATGGATTTTTTTATGATTTTTCAAAAATAAAGCTGAAAAAGACTTGGTCAAAAATCAGGTGTCAACAGCTGCCCCTCTTTGAGAGGAATCTCATGAGAGGTTTTGCTCAAAGACAGGTGACACCTGAGTCTAGACCGACTCTACTGGGAAATAGAAAAATGAATCTTGACATCTAATCTTTCTTGTCCCACTGGTGAATGCTCTGCTTATTTCGTTTCATCTGATGTGAGAGAGAGAGAGAGGCTGGATAGAGATACTTCACCTGTTACTTACCTGCCTAACGCTCGTGCGGCATGCGCGGTGTATAGCGGGTTCCAGTGGATACCTAGGGACTCGTCTTTTGAGTATCCTAGGGCGGTTAAACTCTAGCCTGTATGATAGGCCATACCAGAATGTGATTCCTATACTTGACAAGATCCTATGGATGACGCACCCAGTCTCTTAGGGATTGTCAGGGTTTTGATCCGTATGGTGGATCAGACTATGAATAGGACTCCTATCTACTAGGAACCTATGGATGACGCACCCAGTCTCTTAGAGATTGTTAGGGGTTTTGATCTGTATGGTGGATCAGACCGTGAATAGGACTCCTCTCTGCTAGGAACCTATGGATGACGCACCCAGTCTCTTAGGGATTGTCGAACATTTTGATCCTTCAGGGGGATCAAGCCGAGAATAGGACTCCTCTCTGCTAGGAACCTATGGATGACGCACCCAGTCTCTTAGGGATTGTCGAACATTTTGATCCTTCAGGGGAATCAGGCCGAGAATAGGACTTCACTCTACGAGGAACCTATGGATGACGTACCCAGTCTCTTGGGGATTGTCGAACATTTTGGTCATATATTCTAAGGAATTAACTAGGATCCATACAAGTGAGGTGTGCCTAACTTTTAGGCTTTACCAAATGAGCTATTCTGGATTTAAGGATTACCTAGAACCTCACAGAAAGCTGGTTCTGAGATTTATCCTTTTGACATGCAAGGTGTTGTTCTGGGATTTGGGGACTCCAAGTATCCTGCAGAAAATTCAAACCCATAAAACTGAAATCTCACACTGGGAGATAATTTCAAATATTGTCTTTTCGACATGGAAGGTGACATTCTGGGATCTGGGTACTCCAGGCATCCTACAGAAAGCTCAAACCTATAAAACTGAAATCTCACACAGGGAGAAAATTTCGAAGATTGTCCTTTTGACATTGGAGGTGACATTCTGGGATCTGGGGACTCCAGGTATCCTGCAGAAAGCTCAAACCTATAAATTTGAAATCTCACAGAGGGATGATTTCGAAGATTGTCCTTTTGACATTGGAGGTGACATTCTGGGATCTAGGGACTCCAAGTATCCTGCATAAAGCTCAAATATGTAAATTTGAAATCTCACAGAGGGATGATTTCGAAGATTGTCCTTTTGACATTGGAGGTCACATTCTGGGATCTGAGGACTCTAGGTATCCTGCAGAAAGCTCAAACCTATAAATTTGAAATCTCACAGACGGATGATTTCGAAGATTGTCCTTTTGACATTGGAGGTGACATTCTGGGATCTGGGGACTCCAGGTATCCTGCAGAAAGCTCAAACCTGTAAATTTGAAATCTCACAGAGGGATGATTTCGAATATTGTCCTTTTGACATTGGAGGTGACATTCTGAGATCTGGGGACTCCAGGTATCCTGCAGAAAGCTCAAACCTACAAAAACGTTTCATTAGAATGTATCTTCCTGAGATATGGGGTTACCGGGGATCCTGCAGGAAAATAAACTTGAAAGCTCTTCTTCACAGAGCAAGGCATCCTTCTGGAATCTGGGGTCACCATGAGTCCTAGAAGCTTAGACCTGAGAGTTCATTCCTCATTTGCCAAGATATTAGCCCTCTTGGGGTAATGACTATTATAAGGCAGGTAAAAGGCTTCATTTTAACCTATGTAGTTTATGTAAAATGGCTTAGGACGTCGGAGGTTATCCAAACATCTCGAAGCATGCAAAGCTGATCATGAATCCTTGTGAGAAAAAAATCCTCAGATCGAACAATTTGAAGTTCCCAACCAAAGCTTACTTTTAAGCATTCTATTGGAATATCCCTGTCAGAAAGGTCTCCTCACCAATTTTCTGATTTGGTCTTTTCACAACCACAGCACTCGAATTCCCTAATACCCTGTACCTGTGTTTTCGGAGCCGTTCGTAGCGCATACATTTTAGATCAATCGGGAGGTCTTTACTGGACCGTAATGTCGGGCTCGGACATGGTTTTCGAAGGGGGACTCATTTTCTGAGTCAGGTCTTTTAACAAAATTTTCTTCATCTGCTCCGGGCTTACAGGTCAAGAACCCTGCAAAATGAGAAAGAAATAATCTTGCTCGAACTTCTTCGAGCTAAGCTTAAGCATTAAACCCTATACTAATCCAAGTGCTTTAATCAGAAATGACTTCTCAGGGATGTAACATAGGTAGGATTGGGGACCGAAAGAGGCCTATTTTTGGGCACAGAATATGTGAAGGGTTTAACATTGGCAATCATCGCAGGTTTGCTGCCGGTCTCGTACCTCATAGAGTGCCTTTAGTTTTCGAAGTGCATTGGTAATCTTTGGAGAACCCCTTTCTTGGTGTGGCGTCAACATCTGAATGTGACATTATCAGATCTCGCTAGTGACCTATACATAGGTATCATGCCTTCTTTTGGCATTTTCAAGATCAAACTCATGATTCATAAAGGTACAAATATTTGAACGGGCATTGGCCTTGCTTTTAGGCACTTTGCTTTTTCTTGATGCCTAAGGATGGAATTTTTCTTTCACTCTCTTCTTTTTTTTTAGGTCCCTTCTTTCTCTTTTGGGAGCCAGGATTTTTCAAATGAATGTGCTTGAGGTACAACTTGATTCTCAACACTCAATCATTAGTCTGAGGATTTACATAAATCCCACCTTTCGAATTTTTCGCTCTAGAAGTGGTGTTGCTTTCGTCTTGGAATATGCACTGATCACCAACAGGTTTATGAATCGAGTGTACAGGCTCAATTAGGCTGTGCAAAGGGTAAAAATGTATATGATAGAGAAACGAATGCTTTTCATCATCTCAAAGCACTAGAATTACCACAGAAGTTAAAATGACAAGCAACACACGAAGATTGATGCAAGTCTGAGCAAGAGGATTTCTAACCATTTACCTCCTGGTACTGCCGTGCGTACCTCTAGATTGCCCCAGTATGGGGTGGTTCCTGGCAGGGGTAAAGAAAGACACCGTCGTTCAAAATGGCTATCGATAGTCACATGCAGTGTTTAGGATAGAGAGATGAATGCCTCCGTCTTCCCAATCCATGTAATCGATGCGAAGGGCCCTTGTATCCTCATATTCAGGGTTTCCTATTCTCACCATTCCCTCATCTCTTGAGTGTATGTGGGACGTGTTTGGGTTAGGTTTTTCTCTCATTCAGAGGGATATTCCTGCTAGATAGTCTAAGCAAGCTGTGTTTCTGGAAAGATCATTTCGTTTTTCTCCAGGCGTTTTACTCCACAAGGGATTTTTCAATGACGCCTCATGCATACTTCGAACATGCTTGGACACTTTCTGACCTTGGCAGACGTGTAGTAAATGCAAGGAATTTATCATCATTCTTTCATGTTGCAATGTTTATTCTAGAGTCCAGATATGTGAACGCTCATTCTCTCGTTTTTTTTACCTTACAGGAAGCGAGAGATACTTTACCGTGCTATTCTTTTGCTGTCTTCTGTCTTCAGTAGACATGCCTGCATGCATGATAAAAGAGATGTTCTAGTGAGTAAAGGCCGGCTTGACCTTTGATGGAACAGATACATATCACCTAGTATTTGGCGTCGAGGTCTCTCCTGTCTAGGGTTCCGCTTGAATGAACCCGATCTTGAGTTTGTTTCTTGGAACCCTGCAAAAATGAACACATGCTAGTGTATGCGTGGATGCATGATATGCTTATGCAATGATCGTTATGATGATTCGAACTGATTCTGGACAAGCCGTATGACCAAAATTCGATTTTATTTCAAGGGTAATACTTCTTCACTACATTAGAGTTTACAGGATGCCTTAATTCTTCTCCTTCAGAATTTACCAAGATCAATGATCCTCCTGTGAGAATCTTATGGATAATATAGGGGCCTTCATAATTCGGGGTAAATTTGCCCCCGGCTGGACAGTACTTGGCAGAATCTTTCTCACCACCAAGTTGTTTACTTCGAAATTTCTGGCTTTAACTTTTCGATTAAATGACTTGGCCACCCTCTTCTGGTAACTTTGACCATGACAGATTGCTCTGAGACGTTTCTCATCTATCAAATTTAGCTGTTCATATCTAAGCTTGGAGTATTCTGATTCGGAGAGTTTACCCTCTGCTAAGGTCCTTAAAGAGGGGACCTTAACTTCCACAGGCAGGACCGCTTCCATCCCATAAACCAGACTGTATGGGGTTGCTTCTGTAGAGGTCCTGATTGAAGTCTGATATGCCATTAAGACAAAGGGTAGCCTTTCATACCAATCCATGTAGTTTTCTGCTGTTTTAGCCAAGATTTTCTTGATGTTTTTGTTGGCTGCTTCCACTGCCCCATTCATCTACAGGCGGTGAGTGGATGAATTCAGATGTCGAATACCAAAGTGATCCAGTAGACCATCAACAATCTTGTTGTTCAGGTTGGATCCATTATCCGTGATGATTGCTTGAGGGGTACCATATCGAGAGATGATGTCTCTTTTGATGAATCTTGCCACATTTCTTGCAGTGACATTCTTGTAAGAAGTGGCTTCTATCCATTTTTTAAGGTAATCGATCGCCACCAGGATGAAGCGATGATCATTTGAAGTCGTAGGATTAATGGACCCTATCATGTCTATTCCCCACATAGAAAAAGGCCAAACCTCAGACATTTGATGTAATTCATTCGAGGGTGCATTAATCTTATCGCTATATATTTGGCATTGGTGGCATGACCTGACATGCTGACAACAGTCTGATTCGATGGTCATCCAATAATAGCCAAGCCGCATGATCTTCCTGGCGAGGAGGTGGCCGTTCATGTGAGGCCCACATATACCTTCATGGATCTCCTTCATGAGAATATTTGCTTCTTTGGCATCTATACACCTCAACAGAGTAGAGTCAAATGACCTTTTGTAAAGCATTTGTCCATTGAGGAAGAATTTGCTGGCTATCTTGGTTATGTATCTCCGGTCTCTTGGCTGACATCCTTCAAGAAACTCCCTTTTTGAGAGATAATTCTTGATGTCGTAATACCATGGGTCTCCATCAAATTCCTCTTCGATTAGCATACAATAAGCTGGCTTTTTAACTATGCTGATCCTTAGGGGTTCTATTTCCAAACCATTAGTTATTTGTAACATTGAGGCCAGGGTGGCTAGCGCATCTGCAAATTGATTGTGAGACCTCGATAGGTACTCGAATGACACTTCTTCGAAGTTAAGTGTCAATTCTTCAAGGTATTCGTGATAAGGGATGAGCTTTGCGTCCTTGGTCTTCCACTCTCCCTGTGTCTGCAAAATAATGAGCATGGAATCTCCATAAACCTGCAGCTTAGGTATTCCCATGGAAATGGCCAATCGCAAGCCTAGAATTCATGCCTCGTATTCCGAGATATTATTGATGCAAGGGAATGTCATCTTTGCCGCAATAGGATAATGTTGATCATCATGGGATATCAGTACTGCCCCAGTGCCTGCCCCTGATAGATTAACAGCACCATCGAAATACATGACCCACTTGCCCTCTGCTAAGTTCAGAATTTGATCTTCTGTCTTTATTACTTTAGAAGGCTCACCGCTTGACGGATTTTCTGCCAGCATATTAGCTATAGCTCTCCCTTTTACTGACTTTTGTGGAGAACATTTGATGTCAAATTCAGATAACATCACCTGCCATTTAGCTAATTTCCCAATTAAAGCGGGTTTCTCCAGGAGGCATTTGACAGGATCGTTTTCTGTTATGAGCTGAATGTGGTGATGTAGGGTATACTGCCTCAATCTACGAAGTACCTATACCGTTGCTACACAAGCCCTTTCAACTGGTATGTATTTTGCTTCAGATGGCGTGAACTTCTTACTTAAGTAATAGATGGCTCTTTCTTTACCATCTATCGGGCCTGTTTGGGCAAGTAAGGCTCCCAAAGATTCCTATTGTATAGTCAGATACAGGGTCAACGGGTGACCTGGAATTGGTGGCACAAGTACCGGTGGAGTAACTAGATAGTTCTTAATCTTTTGGAATGCTTGACTGCATTCTGCATCCCATGTCACTCTCGCGCCCTTCTTGAGTAATTTGAATATTGGTTTAGCCACATCAGACAGCTGATTGATAAATCTGGCAATATAGTTCAATCTCCCCAGAAGGCTTCTTACTTCTTTTACTGTGGAGGGAGTTGCCAGATCATGGATGGCTTGAATCCTTGAAGGATCAATCTCAATGCCCTTGTTACTGACCATGAATCCAAGAAGTTTCCCAGATTTTACCTCAAATACACATTTGTTAGGGTTCAACTTCAACTTATATTTGCGCAGACGCTCAAATAATTTCCTTAACACCTGTATGTGATCCTGCCCCTTCTTGGATTTGGCGATCATGTCATCGACATATACTTCAATTTCGTTGTGGATCATATCATGGAATAACATGACCATAGCCTTCTGATAGGTGGCCCCTGCGTTTTTTAATCCAAAGGGCATAACCTTGTAGCAAAAGTTTCCCCAAGGTGTGGTAAAAGCAGTCTTTGGTTTATCTTCCTGTTTCATAAAGATTTGGTTGTATCCCGAGAAGCCATCCATGAATGAGAATAATTCATACCCTACCGTACTATCCACCAATACATCAATGTGAGGTAGTGGAAAATCATCTTTTGGGCTTGCTCTATTCAGATCTCGGTAATCCACGCAGATCCGAACTCTACCATCCTTCTTCATGACGGGGACTATATTTGCAATCCAGTCCGAGTATGGGATAGCTTCAATAAAGCCTACCCTGAGAAGTTTCATGACTTCCTCCTTAATTTTGTCTTCCAACTCAGCCTTCATCCTCTGCTTCCTTGCCTGACAGGTTTAACACTGGATCCGTGGGTAATGCATGCTCCACAATCTTAGGATCCAGTCCTGGCACATCAGCGTAAGACCATGCAAAGACATCTTGATATTCTTTCATTAATTTCGTGCACTCGAGTCTTTCATCTCGGGATAAATGTCCCCCGATCTTGACCTCTTTGATATTCACAGTATCTCCCAAATTAACAATAATCGGTTCTTCTGAAGTAGGAGGCATCAATTCCTCAAAGGCATTCCATTCTCTGCGGATAGACGCATAACCTTATTCCTCCTCTTCCTCAATGTTATAGGAACAGTCGATGTAATGGTCCGAATCGCATAATAACCTGGTATGTATGTTTGGGATAATATGCCTGAAATGTCATGAGCATGGTTAGTTCGTACTCCATAAAAATGACATGCATGATTGTGGAAAGTCTTTTCAAAAGAGTTTTCGAAATAAGTACAGGCCTAGACGGGACTAATCCTCATGTTATTGGACATCCTGGCCTCTTTGGAAATCTTTTGAAAATTAGGAATCATATGGCAAATCAGGCCTCAAGCTTCTGTGCGGAAGACTAGCATCATCATCGGGCTGATTCATGGTTCCATATGCCCTTAAAAAAACTCGTGTGATTTTATTGAATGCAAAATGGACCGCATTACAAACTATGCTATTTGGACAAACGGCCGGAGATCCAAAGGCTTTTTCTAACATCTAAAACAAGTAATGAAAATAAAATGCAGAAAGTTCTAAGTGTTGTATTTAAAGAAGAAAGGAAGCTTCTTTACTCAGACGAAGTGGCTTTGTCGTCCAACCACTTTATGATGATATTCACGAAGTTATCTTCGTGGAAAGGATTTGTCAGATCCGGTTCTGTTGATGGAGTGATGTCCTCTTTAGACAGCCATTTGGAGTTCTAGTTGAAGTTGGCATTTAAAAGATTATTGAATATCTGAGACTTGCCTTTCCAAGTTGGAGAACCGATAAATGAATCCTTTGGGTTGTTCTGGCGTCCCGGGCTTTTGCCTCGGCCTCGGCCTATTGCCTTCGGGGCAGATTTGCCCATATGATCTTTTTGGTAACCCAAGCCCATTCTATGCTGGTTGGCTTTTAACTGCAAAGGGGTATTTATTCCTTGACCGTGTTTACCCAGGCCTTCTCCGGGGTTGAACCCATATGCCAATAGCATCTTAGCTGGTAAAAGATGGGTTTCAAATACGTATGGAGCCCTCAATATTGTCCCTACAGGAGTGTGTACCGTCGCTACTATCTCCAGGGAATGGTACCTTGCTTCCACTTTAACTTCAGGTTCAATGTATGGAATAGCGCTACTCTGATATGTTTGGAGGTCGACTTCCCCGTGTACTGTAATTACCTTTCCATCTACCACAAAGCGCACTTTTTTAATGCAAGCTGGACGGTACAGCTCCTGCTACATGGATCCAGGGTCTTCCTAGCAAGAATCCAAATGCACTAGGCAGATCCATTACTTGAAAGTTTATGGAGAATTTTGTTGGGCCGATGAATACGTCGAGCTCAATCTCGCCTTCCACAGTCTTCTTCATTCCATCAAAAGCTCTCACGGCTGTTCTGGAAGTCTTAATCGTTTCCTCATTGATTCCCAACCTTCTCAGAGTAGCCAAAGGGCAAATGTTGAAGGCTGATCCGTTGTCGATTAGTATGTGCGCCACTCTTTTCCTGTTACATTGTGCGGAGATATATAAGGCCTTGTATGCCCTCTTCCTTCCATGGGGAAGTCTTCATCAGAGAAGCTCAATTGGTCTTTTAAAAGGATCGCCCCTACAAAGTCCCCTAATTGCACCTCATTAATTGTTTCAAGGACATGTACTTCGTTGAGTATCTTTAACAGTGCGTTCTTATGCTTCTCTGAGTTGATGAATAAATCCAGTTAGGATATTTGAGCTAGCATCTTCCTCAGCTGCTCTATTACTTCAAACTCGCTAGTCTTAATGATCGACATGAGCTTTTCTGCGTCTTCCTTCGAGACCTCCTTCTTTTTGGATTCGCCTTCCCTATGGGCATAAAATCGTCCAGATCTCATTTCCGCATCCACTTCCTTTGTCCCATAGTCCTAGTGGACTGCTTTAAGATCATACTCTTCTATTGGAGGGACTTTTATGGTTACCATCGTCGGGCCAAATTCCTCTGGTTTAGCTGTATCATCCGTCCCCTCTTTTGGCAATCGGATCACAACAGGTTAATCAGGCAATCTTCCACCCTACTCAGGCTATCCAGTTCTTCTAATCGTATTACTACGGTCGTAGCGGCTTCAATCATCGATACGGTGTCGTCAAAGTCTTTTGTAAAAAGCTTTTCCATGTCATTCGAGGTTTCTAGTAGAGCGAGATCATCCATACCTCACCATCCGTCTGGTATGATATCCTCAATTTTCTGATAAAAGCTTGGAGGGGCCGAATATTTCACTTTAAAGTTGTACCCTCCAAAATCTTGACGAGGTTGTCTACAATCTCACCCCTTTCAAGTGCGTCGGCTATGAATCTGCGATCTGCTAGACTTTGCCTTTTGGCTTCCAGTTCGTCCCCTTCGAATTTCTCTTCTGGCTCCATGATCGACCCAAAGTTGTCTACCAGATCCTTATGTGGGATGTCCCATGTGTTACCATGTTCAGTTTTGATCACGAAATGGCTTTCTCCCAAAGATAGAGAAGTTTTGACTCCTTCAAATCCTTCATTGGTAATATCGGACATTATCCCTAAGCTCATCATCCTGGCGATACATAGCGTCTTTACGTCCGCAGGGATCTCCCCTCCTTTTGGGTATGACGAAGCGATGACCAGAAGGTCGGTGAGTTTAGAAATGTTTACCTTCAGCTTGAGGTGGTCTCCCTCCTCTTCAGTGAATATTGCTCCTATTGCTTGATGATCAGGGAGTAGGTTTTCTTGTACATTTGGGGCAATGTTGTCAAACTTCAGAATCTGACTGTCAATCAGAGCTTGCACCTTCAGCTTAAGGATATAGCAGTTATCCACATTATGTCCCCTTTCGCCCATTTGGTAGACACAGGTCTGGCTCTCGTCAAAGCAAGGATACTTAACAGGGTTTGTCCTAGGTGGTTCTTTTTCCACCAGGTGCTGCCCTAGCAGCATCGAGAGCAACTTGGATAAAGGCCTCGGGAGCTGAGAGAACTGCTTTTGTGGTTGCCTTTTTCTTGGTTCTTGCACTTTCGGCGCCGACCAGGACGATCCTCCTTTGGTCTGGTATGAATGCTATGTCGAGTCCGGCCTCTCTCTCCTTCTTTAAGGGATAATGTTTCCTAGTAGAAATTTCATGAGGTCTCCTTTCTCTTAAGGTCCATTCTAGCCTTTCAGCCACCTTAATCAAGTGTGCAAATGTTTGACATCCGGAGGTGTTCAATATGTCGAAGTATTCGTAGGGGAGTGCCTTTAGGAATAAGTCAATCAGCTCCTCCTCTGGGATTGATGGCTTTACCTGGGTAGCCAAAGCTCGCCATCTTTGGGCATATGTTCTGATTAATTCACCTCTTGCCTTCGAGGTTCGTAGAAGGTCTTCCCTCGTTGGGGCTATAGCCGTATTGAACTTATACTGTCTGAGGAAGTCTTTTGCCAGATCTTCCCACCCATCATAATCTTCTAGATCCAGCTCAATGAACCAAACCAGAGCGGCGCCAGCCAGACTCTCTTGGAACGTGTTCATCAGTAGTGGAATATAATTCGAATAGTGTGCCATCTTGCGCAGGTAATATTTGAGGTGGGCACGGGGACAACCAGCCCCATTATACTTCCTCACGAAGTCTAGTTCCTTGTAGTCATGAGGAGTCTCTACTTTAGCAAAAGGAGATATCTTGTCAAAACGGGCTAACTCATAACCCTGGCTGCTCAAGCATTCTTCGATCTTAGCTAATCTTTTAGCCTCTACTTCAGTTTTCGCAGTCTGTTTCCCTTTCTCCTTCTTCTCGAGGTTGATAATAACAGGGGAGGCTTTTTGTTGTGATTGGATGTTTAGCTCACGGATTTCCTCCTCCGTACGTTGAGTATCTCTCGTCGCCTCCTTATCTGCTGTATCAAGTACAAAAGAAGGACCTGAGTTGCTTTGGTTAGGAGCCATCGTCTGCTGGGCTTGGGTGACTTCTAGCATTGCCTTAATATCGGCCATCATAGTTGCCAGAGTGGTCATCTGAGATTCCAACATGTCTACACGCGGGGTCAACTCTTGCTGTTCCATTCTTGTCTTAAGCCGGGTGCGGAAACGATGCGTCGGCAATTCCGTGATGAAAGAACGCCTATTTTTAAAAAGAATTCTCGTGAGTATTTCTTTGGTATTAATCAAGAGAAGGTACTTTATTCTTTTAATTCCATGTTTTCTATTGGTGAATGAGAAAAATGACTACCTTGCGAGCCTTAGTCTCACGTGGGTAATTCTCTTAATCATAACCCAAAGAAAATTCATGAAATTAAAAGAAGTGTAATTCTTGACGATAGTTTTTATGTGTTCGCAAAACATGTCTACATTCATGCTTATGCGTAAAATAACATCCAGTACAAGTGAATATGCATGAAAAGGCGCCACAATGTTTGCTTATTTTACACTTGACGGAATAGTCTTATTCAAGTCTAGGACGCTTGAGGCCTAAGGTGTCCTCATCATCCCAGTATGGATTCTCCTCTTCAGTTTGGGACTCCTCATCCTCTGAACATGACAGCGGTCTCATGTCTTCGGGTACGTATGGCTCTATTCCAGGTACGTACGGTACAATGTATTCGGGTACATAGGGCTCGACAAGGCTCTGTCTGGACGCTTTAAAGTGCTGAATGTATTCTGTAGTAGCCCTATGAATGTTCTCTTCGCGAGTCATGTTTTCTGGCCAACTTATTTCTTCGGCCTTAGAATTCTTCAAAGAGTGTATGATGAATGCCACCTTGGCTTCAAACTGTCTCTTCTCTTCCTCTATGAGGGTCTTGCTTGGTATGTCAAAAGAAAAGATACCAGGTCGCGGTGGAGAAGGGATCTCTTGTAGTGCCCCAAACTGTCGGATAACCCTCTTCGGATAGTATGCGGTAGCGCCCGTGAATCCTAGCAAGGGGACTGGATCTTTGTCATTGCAAGCCAATCTGACTTTGCCCAGCGTTGGCAACCTTAGCCACCATCGGAGTTGTTCGGGCTTTAGAGCTCTAAGGAAGTTCTTCCATTCTATGAAGTTGAACTTAGGAATACGTGTATGGGCTCTGGCAAAGGTTTTAAGAGGATGCGCATCGGGGCTGATTTCGGTGGAACCCATGCGGATGTGGAATTGTCTGATATGGGATGTGAACCACAGATACAGAAGATCACTAGAGGCTCTAAAGATTCCCATTTTATTTTTCTTGAAGCGATTTAAGGAAATGAAAGTTTCAGCAAGGATGATGTTTGAGTAATCCCAACCACAACAGACTTGTCTGGCTACTACAGCCATGATAGGGTCAAAGGTGACAGATGAGATTGGGAATAGCACAAAGCTGAAGAATGCCAAGATAAAGGCTCTACCAGATTTGGTCCCTTTACTGGCAGGGAGGTTGAGAAATCGATCGAGGAGGAAGGATAATGAAACTCGCCCAGAGTTACTCTTGGCGTCTGCTTTGACTTCTTTGAGGCTTGTGTCAAGGAATTCAGCTAATTGACTCAAGGGTTCAAATCCTATGGGAGATTGGACTAGCGAGTGAGTGAACTCAACTCCGATGACGGCGCTGTATTCTTCAATAGTGGGGGTAATCTCCAGTCCTTCCATGCAGAATGTAGCAGTGGTAGGATCCCAATAGAGCGCCATGGCTTGGATAAAGGCAGGTGGGCACTCTATCTTCAACAGGTCTAATAGATATCCCAGTCGCGATTCAACATACTTCTGGCTAGCTTCACCCATGCTATCCCACCATGATAGGAGCTCAGCCCAAGGAACTTTGAACACTTGAATATCATTCTTTCCCATCAAGTTTAAAATATGCAAATGATTTTGAAAAGTCAATCGTCAAAAATTACTTTAAAACATGTGACTATGCAAATGCCATGAAGTATGCATGGACCAACTTAATTGCATAGTCCAATTGAAGAAATGGAAATTAGAATTCTTTTTAGGTACTGAAGACCTGACTTGAAGTCTAATTTGAATTTCAGGAAAGTGAATTATGCAATTTAGTCAGGTTCACTCCAGTGACTAAGGGAAATAACAACGTCACATTCCATTGGTCAAAACATCAAATGGGAGAATAGTATAATGAATCCCTTATTACAACCAGGACGCCTAACGAAAGAAAGGTAAGAAGAGACTCTTCAAACAAGAAAGCCATAAAAGGCCGATGGAATGTGAGGATCTAAACCACACATTCCTACTGGTCTACTCCTCCTCACGATGATAGTCAATTGGGAACCTTCCTCCAATCGAGTGTGAGGGGTTGTCTTCAGTGGATTGATCAAAATCTCTTAGCTCCTCTGGCCATTCTCTGGTCCATGGTACAACGACTTCAGGAGTTTTCTCGCGTCTCACCTTCTTGAGTGTGATACGCTTCGACTTTGTCTTGATTGCGGGGCGTCTTCTCTTTCCCCAAAAAGTGATCCTCGGTATGTCTTATTTAGCCTGTCGTTTGGCCTTCCGACGTGCGTATGCCTCCCTAGCCAGGCGGTTACGACGTTGCTTTTGCATTTCTAAGTAACTCTCGAGTATCTCATCTCTTTGTCGCTTGAACCTGAGGTTGTCGACGTAGTAGCGGGTTTGACAATCTTCCGCATACCCTAGCTTACGTCCAGTCAGCTCCCGGCCATGCACGAATCTAGTGAAGTGCAGCTTTGTGTTCGGTCCAGGGCGAGTAACTTTCCTTAGGTACTCGAAGGTTACCAACTCTGTCGAACTCTTAGGAAACAGCGACATCCTACCCCTTATCATCATTATTTCAATTAGTTACTTGGGTGATTTTCATGACGTATGCAAATGCATGTATATGTATGCAATGTACGAGTCATACTATAAAACAAGGAGTAGTAAAGTACATTAAAAATAAATGCCTTACCAACCAAACTTGGGGATGTGGAAATGTTCCCCTATAACCATGGGCGGTTTTAGGTATACCAACCATCCAGAGACATGGGCATGAGACAAGTGGGCATACTCTAGAAGTTGAAAATCAGGTGAGGAACCTATGGCTCAGGCCCCCACGATCCAAATGAGGCAAATTACTCCCCAAGGGTACCCACTCGAGAGGGCTAGATATCGCCAATTTGGATTGTGAGCGGGAACGAACACGAAAGTCTCAAATGCCATCAAACACGAGATCCTTTCACATCCTTTCCCTATCTAAGGTAACCTAGAGGTGGTTTGCAGTCGGGGTTTGACCGCCAGTGTGTGCAATGTGTTGTGATCATCACAATGCAAAGTCATGCACAGCAGTTTGTATCAAAACACTGCTTCAGTATGTGCGTAAGATAAACATACATTCCCAACTCCAACCTGTAGGAAAAATGTCAACAATCACTCCACCCCTTATTTCTCCAATCTGCAAAAACATCTAACACAATGGTTAGCATACGTATCTCACCTCCGAGAGCATCTGCAGAAAACAATGTTAGATAAACCAAGCAACTTTTTAAACGGCTCAAGTCCTCTAGAATTCGTAACTAGATATTCTGGTTTATAATAGTTCCCCAGCGGAGTCGCCAGTCTGTCGCGACCCTCTCACGGAGGAGGGGGCTAATGGGCCGCCCGATCGTCGCCTGATCGGACGCGGGCCTCTCCCAAGGTCCATTACCCAAATCGCAACGGCTGGATATACGTGGTCGACCTTCAGTGTGGTCTAGTGACATGTGATATGTGTACATGCCAAGGAGTCGCAACCAATCATTTCGGGGAGGGTACGATCGGAAACCCTATCGAATAGTTGGGAGAGATCTATTCGATTCTGCGAAAACCAGAAAAGTGGGATCGGGGACTTAGTTACGCCAACTATCAGAGTTGCCGCCCTTTCGGTACCTAAGCTGAATGGTTTATCTGATTCTAGGATTTCATACAGAGGAGTGGGGTTCAGATCCTAAATCTAGGAGTTTATGCAGAAGGGAATGACTACCCTATCACTCACAATCCATGAAAATAAATGCGCAAATCAAGGATCAATAACATGCGGATAAATCACATGAAATCAGCATGGCATCCCTAATGAGGCCCTATTAGCCTAGAGAAGTCTCAATCAAGGCTTAGGAGTGATTTGACATGATTTGCCCATGAGGGGCAGAATCGTAATTTTGAACAATTCAGGGATGATTCGCCTTGAAAGGGCAAATTTGTCAATTTAGATGAATTGGGAAGTCAAAAGACGGGGGAAATAGGATTGGCCATCAATCCAATCCATTTCCTATTTTTCGGGAATTTCTAGGATTTTTCTGGAATTTAAAAGTGATTTTACCCTTAGAGGGGTAAAGTCGTCATTTCGGACAAAGACGAGAGTTGAAAATCTTAAACTTTAGGATTGGTCAACCACCTGACCCAAATCCTATTTTTAAGCAATTTCCAAAAATTCAATTGGAATAGGAAAGACAATTTACCCTTTGAGGGGTAAAATTGTCATTTCAAGGAAAATAGTGAGATTAGAAAACCCAAGCAGAAGGATTCGCCACCTAACTGGCCCTATCCTAATCTAGGCATTTTCGATCTATCTCAAATACAGAACGGGGACGAATTACCCCTAAAGGGCATAATCGTCAATTATCGGAAGAACGGATAAGAAACCCCAAAAATAAGACTGACCAGTTATCTGTGGTCAATCCTCGATTTTTGGGGATTTCTGGAGTGTCTAGGATTTCTCTACAATTTTTTGGGATTTTCTGGGATTTTCTAACATTTTTTTAGAATTTTCTAAGATTTTTTCTGATTTTTTTATTTTTTTATTTTTTTTTAAAAAATATTTGCTGAATTTTTTATTATTAAAAAATGTTTCGGACCGGGTCGACCCGACCCACGCGGGCCGGAACCCGGCCCAGACCCGGATCCGCGAGACAACCTCCCAAAAACGACGTCGCATCTGCCATTTTTTTTTATTTTCGGTTTATTTTAGCATCTGCCATGTTCCTATTGAATCGCGTGGCTAATCCGCGCCCGTCAGATTTGATTACTAAATCCTACGGCTCGGATTGAATGAAGACTCGATCAGGGCCGTATGATCTAACTACTTAAACTTACGGCCACGATTAAAACACAAGACTCGATCTAGACCGTCCACTCATACTAACCTAAACGACGCCGTACTACTACTAATCTAAACGGCACCGTTTCAATCAGTTTTGATTTTTCAATATAAAACTATTTCTGGATAATCCTAAATTCTAATCGGACGGTCACCATTCATTTGACTCGATTAATCTTAGCCGTTGGATCAATTCCATCTCAGCCTAACAACCTAACGGTCGAGCTGACTCGACATCCACGTGGACCAATGACCGAATGCCACCTAGGACTTTAATTCTTTGACTCGCCAGGTCAGCATCATCTTCAACCTCTCGACCCCGGCGGAATGGACGGCTAAGGAACTCCGGCACCGATCCAACGCTGAAACCTTGATGAAATCGCGCGAAACCAACGGCAATCGACTCACAATCAACTCTATCCTAACATATCTGAGGATCGGAGCGTATAATCCACGAAATCAAGAGCATCATGCGAATCGCCGAGTACGGCCATGAGAGTTCAATCGCTCGATTTACGCAAAATCATTACAATTCCATCATAATATAGCACCAATTGATGTTCAGGAGACTTACCTCGAGCTCCGATTGAACTCGTACGGCCTAGATTGGGCTAGGCGAGGATGAACAATGGTCGGCTTATGGAGGTTAAATTCAAAGACTCGATTCGAGTTGTTCACGCAAGGTCGATGCAAAATGAAGGTATAGTGATGGTCAGTGATGTTCAGGGAATGAAATGCACACATTAATTACAAGAACGAACGTGAAACAGGTAAGTCTCCATTGATGCTCAACGAAGAACTCGGGACTGTGACTCACCTATTTTCGCGGTTTCAGACGATACGGTCGGCATCGATCGCTTCCTGGCGCACTGGGCGAACTCCCGACAGTCTCCTTCGGCTTCGGTTTGGCCGGAGACGGCCTAACCAGCGCCTTCCAATTGAGCTCAAGTTCTCGACGATGGGGGTCGGAGAACGAGCTCTCCCTCGCGTTCTCTCTCTCTCCGTCGATTCAGTTAAGCTTTCCCAACCGAATGGACTCCTCTCTTTCAACTGAAAGCCTTTAGAGGTTATAAACCCCCCTTTGGTTTTCCGCCCGAATAGTGGACGTTAGCCAACTTGGATTCACGTGCTGTCACGTGCCAAATGGCATGCCAACGGCGACGGAATTGGTTGGGAAACCGTTCAATCCTCGTTAGGAGCTCCGGCAAGTTCTATTTGGTACGAATTTGGTCTGACCTTGCTTCAGTTGACTTTTGCAGGTACCGTAGCTTTGACTGACCTCGCCAGAGCTCGTTCGGCGGCCATTCGCCTCGCGGCCAGTCTTGATCGAAAGGTATTGAAGTGAGAAACAAAACGTCCACCTTTCCCTTCTCAATTAGTCACAAATTGCCCTTCAATTTCTTGATCAAAATCAGCTCAGGACTATTCATTCGCGCGAGGAAGAAGATGACACTGTTCTGGACCGGTTCGACCGGTCCGACCGGCTGTCTGACCGGTCTGAACCGGTCCCGACTTGCAATTTTCCAAATTAAACTCAAATTAGTAGGAAATTTTTGCAATTGAACCTCAGAATCGAATCTAGGGCTTGGATTTTATCTAAAAATGTGGTTTTGCCCAAAAGTTCACATCAATTTCTATGAAAACCCTAAATTTTCATGTAATTGCAAATTGGGGAATTGTACAATTGAAGGCTCAAATGATCAAATTGGGGCAAATTACTTATGCCAATCGATTCAAAATGGTGAAACCCATAAGGCAGTATGTTTAATTTGCAACGATAGTCCTTGAATTGAAAGTAATTTCGAATATGTCCAATTTCAAGGACTAAAATGCAATTAAGTATGCAATTTTGCCAAATTCGTGCAATTGAGAATTTATGCAAACAATTGGGCTAAATTGTAATAAGGGACAGTTAGACTAGATGTCAAGATCCTAGAAAATGCCAAAATTGCAAATTAAAAGACTCAATTGACATTTTTTTTCTCAAATTCAATCATATGTGTAACAAAGGAACACATACAATTGAATTTGATTTTGGACTTTTTGTGAGGTCAAAAAGACAATAGATTTAAAAGAAAAATATTAGCTATTTTTACATATTTTTGTGACCTCAAATGTTATTTTTCTTGATTTGTTTAGTATTTTCCTAATTTCTGAAAATATTAAAAAATGCGAAAAATCTGAAAAATTATTTTTTTTGTCAAAAATGGTTCCTTAGGCTTGGCCAAGGCCACCAAAGTTGATTTTGCAATTTTTTTGACTTTTTATGGATTTTTTTTTATGATTTTTCAAAATAAAGCTGAAAAAGACTTGGTCAAAAATCAGGTGTCAACAAAGGCAGATGCCAAAAGTAATTCTGGGTGAATTTCGCTATCCTTCCTCCTAGATCGATTCCCCAACCTCCCTACCGCTAAAGGGACTAAATCAAGTAGAGCCTTTGTATTGGCCTTCTTTAGCTTCGTGCTATTCCCGATTTCATCTGTCACCTTTGATCTTGTTATGGCCATTATAGTCAGACAAGTCTGTTGTGGGTGGGATTACTCAAACATCATCCATGCTGAGACCTTTCTTTCCCTAAATCGCTTCAAGAAAAACAAGAAAGGAATCTTTAGAGCCTCTAGTGATCTTCTGTACCTGTGGTTCACATATCATATCAGGCAATTCCATATCCGCATGGGTTTCATCGAGATCAGCCCTAATGCTCATCCTCTTAAAACCTTTGTCAGAACCCATACATGTATTCCTAAGATCAACTTCATAGAATGGAAGAACTTCCTTAGAGCTCTAAAGCCCGAACAACTCCGATGGCGGCTAAGGTTGCCAATGCTGGGCAAAGTTAGATTGGCCTGCAATGACAAAGATCCAGTCCCCTTGCTAGGATTCACGAGCGCTACCGCATACTATCCGAAGAGGGTTATCCGACAGTTTGGGGCACTACAAGAGATCCCTTCTCCACCACGACCTAGTATCTTTTCTTTTGACATACCAAGCAAGACCCTCATAGAGGAAGAGAAGAGACAGTTTGAAGCCAAGGTGGCATTCATCATACACTCTTTGAAGAATTCTAAGGCCGAAGAAATAAGTTGGCCAGAAAACATGACTCGCGAAGAGAACATTAATAGGGCCACTACAGAATACATTCAGCACTTTAAAGCGTCTAGATGGAGCCTTGTCAAGCCCTATGTACCCGAATACATCATACCATACGTACCTGGAATAGAGCCATACATACCCGAAGACATGGGACCGCTGTCATGTTCAGAGGATGAGGAGTCCTAGACTGAAGAGAAAAATCCATACTGGGATGATGAGGACACCTTAGGCCTCAAGCGTCCTAGACTTGAATAAGACTATTCTGTCAAGTGTAAAATAAGCAAACATTGTGGCGCCTTTTCATGCATATTCACTTGTACTGGATGTTATTTTATGCATAAGCATGAATGTAAACATGTTTTGCGAACACATAAAAACTATTGTCAAGAATTACACTTCTTTTAATTTCATGAATTTTCTTTGGGGTATGATTAAGAGAATTACCCACGTGAGACTAAGGATCGCAAGGTAGTCCTTTTTCTCATTCACCAATAGAAAACATGCAATTAAAAGAATAAAGTACCTTCTCTTGATTAATACCAAAGAAATACTCACGAGAATTTTTTTTTAAAAAAACAGGCGTTCTTTCATCACGGAATTGCCGACGCATCGTTTCCGCACCCGGCTTAAAGCAAGAATGGAACAGCAAGAGTTGACTCCCCGTGTAGGCATGTTGGAATCTCAAATGACCGCTCTGGCAACTATGATGGTCGATATTAAGGCAATGCTAGAAGTCACCCAAGCCCATCAAACAATGGCTCCTAACCAAAACAACTCAGGTCCTTCTTTTGTACCTGATACAGCAGATAATGAGGTGACGAGAGATACTCAACGTACGGAGGAGGACATCCGTGAGCCAAACATCCAGTCACAACAAAAAGCCTCTTTTGTTATTATCAACCTCGAGAAGGAGGAGAAAGGGAAACAGACTGCGACAACTGAAGTAGAGGCTAAAAGATTAGCCAAGATCGAAGAATGCTTAAGCAGCCAAGGCTATGAGTTAGCCCGCTTTGACAAGATATCTCCCTTCGCCAAAGTGGAGACCCCTCCCGACTACAAGGAGCCAGACTTCGTGAGGAAATATAACGGGACAGGCTGTCCACGCGCTCACCTCAAGTATTACCTGCACAAAATGGCGCACTATTCGGATTATATTCCGCTGCTGATAAATACATTCCAAGAAAGTCTTGCTGGTGCCGCTTTGGCATTGTTCATTGAATTGGACCTCGATGATTATGATGGGTGGGAAGATCTGGCAGAAGACTTCCTCAGACAGTATAAGTTCAATACGGCTACAACCCCAACGAGGGAAGACCTTCTACGAACCTCGAAAGCAAGAGGTGAATTAATCAGAACATATGCTCAGAGATGGCGAGCTTTGGCTACCCACGTAAAGCCATCAATTCTAGAGGATGAGCTGATTGACTTATTCCTAAAGGCACTCCCCTACGAATACTTCGACAGATTGAACACCTCCAGATGTCAAACATTTGCACACTTGATTAAGGTGGCTGAAAGGCTAAAATGGGCCTTAAGAGAAAGGAGGCCTCATGAAAGTTCTACTAGGAAACAGTATCCCTTAAAGAAGGAGAGAGAGGCCGGACTCGACATAGCATTCGTACCAGACCAATATAAGCCCAAACCGTTTGGCAATTCTAATCAGACCAAAGGAGGATCGTCCTGGTCGGCGCCGAAAGTGCAAGAACCTAGAAGAAGGCAACCACAGAAGCAGTTCTCTCAGCTCCCGAGGCCTTTATCCAAGTTGCTCCCGATGCTGCTAGAGCAGCACCTGGTGGCAAAAGAACCACCTAGGACAAACCCCGTTAAGTATCCTGGCTTTGATGAGAGCCAGACCTGTGTCTACCATATGGGCGAAAGGGGACACAATGTGGATAACTACTATATCTTTAAGTTGAAGGTGCAAGCTCTGATTGACAGTCAGATCCTGAAGTTTGACAACATGGCTCCAAATGTGCAAGAAAACCCCCTCCCTGATCATCAAGCAATAGGAGCAATATTCACTGAAGAGGAGGGAGACCACCTCAAGCTGAAGGTAAATATTTTTAAACTCACCGACCTTTTGGTCATCGCTTTATCATACCCAAAAGGAGGGGAGATCCCTGCGGACGTAAAGAAGCTATGTATCGCCAGGATGATGAGCTTAGGGATAATGTCCGATATTACCAATGAAGGAATCGAAGGATACAAAGCTTCTCTATCTTTGGGAGGAAGCCATTTCGTGATCAAAATTGAGCAGGGTAGCACGTGGGACATCCCACATAAGGATTTGGTAGATAACTTTGGGTCGATCATGGAGCTAGAAGAGAAATTCGAAGGGGACGAACTGGAAGCCAAACGGTGAAGTCTAGCAAATCACAGATTCATAGCCGACGCACTTGAAATGGGGGAAATTGTAGACAACCTTGGTCAAGATTCTGGGGGGTACAACTTTAAAGTGAAATATTCGGCCCCTCCAAGCTTTTATCAGAAAATTGAGGATATCATACCAGACGGATGAGGAGGTATGATGATCCCGCTCGACCATAAACCTCGAATGACATGGAAAAGCTTTTTACAAAAGACTTTGACGACACCGTATCGATGATTGAAGCCGCTACGACCGTAGTAATACGATTAGAAGAACTGGATAGCCTGAGTAGGGTGGAGGATTGCCTGATCAAACCTGTTGTGATCCGATTGCCAAAAGAGGGGGAAGATGATACAGCTAAACCAGAGAAATTTGGCCCGATGATGGTAACCATAAAAGTCCCTCTAGTAGAAGAGTATGATCTTAAAGCAGTCCACTGGGACTATGGGACAAAGGAAGTGGATGCAGTAATGAGATCTGGATGATTTTATGTCCCTAAGGAAGGCGAATCCGAAAAGAAGGAGGTCTCGAAGGAAGACGCAGAAAAACTCATGTCGATCATTAGGACTAGCGAGTTTGAAGTAATAGAGCAGCTGAGAAAGATGCCAGCTCAAATATCCTTACTGGATTTATTCATCAACTCAGAGAAGCACAAGAACGCACTGTTAAAGATACTTAACGAAGTACATGTCCCTGAAACAATTAATGAGGTGCAATTAGGGGACTTTGTAGGGGCGATCATTTTAAAAGACCAATTGAGCTTCTCTGATGAAGACTTCCCCATGGAAGGAAGAGGGCACAACAAGGCCTTATATATCTCCGCGCAATGTAACAGGAAAAGAGTGGCGCACGTACTAATCGACAACGGATCAACATTCAACATTTGCCCTTTGGCTACTCTGAGAAGGTTGGGAATCAATGAGGAAACGATTAAGACTTCCAAAACAGCCGTGAGAGCTTTCGATGGAATGAAGAAGACTGTGGTAGGCGAGATTGAGCTCGACGTATTCATCGGCCCAACAAAATTCTCCATAAACTTTCAAGTAACGGATCTGCCTAGTGCATTTGGGTTCTTGCTGGGAAGACCTTGGATCCATGTAGCAGGAGCTGTACCGTCCAGCTTGCATCAGAAAGTGCGCTTTGTGGTAGATGGAAAGGTAATTACAGTACAAGGGGAAGTCGACCTCCAAACATATCAGGGTAGCGCTATTCCCTACATTGAACCTGAAGATAAGGTGGAAGCAAGCTACCATTCCCTGGAGATAGTAGCGACGGTACACACTCCTGTAGGGACAATATTGAGGGCTCCATACGTTTCTGAAACCCATCTTTTACCAGCTAAGATGCTACTGGCATATGGGTTCAACCCCGGAGAAGGCCTGGGTAAACACGGTCAAGGAATAAATACCCTTATGCAGTTAAAAGCCAACAACATAGAATGGGCTTGGGGTACCAGAAATATCATATGGGCGAATCTGCCCCGAAGGCAATAGGCCGAGGTCGAGGCAAAAGCCTGGGACGCTAGGGAGGCCAGAACAACCCGAAGGATTCATTCATCGGTTCTCCAACTTGGAAAGGCAAGTCTCAGATATTCAATAATCTTTTAAATGCCCACTTCAACCAAAACTCCAAATGGCTGTCTGAAGAGGACATCACTCCATCAACAGAACCGGATCTGACAAATCCTTTTCTCAAAAATGACTTTGTGAATGTCATCATTGAGTGGTTAGATGACAAAGCCACTTCCTCTGAGTAAAGAAGCTTCTCTCCTTCTTTAAATACTGCACTTAGAACTTTCTACATTTATTTGCATTTTCAATCCTGGTTATAGATATAAGAAAAACGCCTTTGGATCTCTGGCCGTTGGTCCAAACAGCGTAGCTTGAATGCGGTCCTTTTTGCATTCAATAAAATTACACGAGTTTTGTTAAGGGCATATGGAACCACGAATCAGCCCGATGATGATGCTAGTCTTCCGCACAGAAGCTTGAGGCCTAATTTTCCATATGATTCCTAAATTTCCAAAAGATTTCCACAGGGCCAGGATGTCCAATGACATGAGGATTAGTTCCGTCTAGACCTATACTTATTTCGAAAACTCTTTTGAAAAGACTTTCCACAATTATGCATGTCATTTTTATGGAGTACGAACTAACCATGCTCATGACATTTCAGGCATATCATCCCAAACATACATACCAGGTTATTATGCGATTCGGACCATTACATCGACTGTTCCTATAACATTGAGGAAGAGGAGGATGAAGGTTATGCGTCTATCCGCAGAGAATGGAATGCCTTTGAGGAATTGATGCCTCTTACTTCAGAAGAACCGATTATTGTTAATTTGGGAGATACTGTGAATATCAAAGAGGTCAAGATCGGAGGACATTTATCCCGAGATGAAAGACTCGAATTCACTGAATTACTAAAAGAATATCAAGAGGTCTTTACATGGTCTTACGCTGATATGCCAGGACTGGATCCTAAGATTGTGGAGCATGCATTACCCACGGATTGGGATCCGTGGGTAATGCATTAACACTGGGTTAAACCGGTCAGGCAAGGTAGCAGACGGATGAAGGCTGAGTTGGAAGATAAAATTAAGGAGAAAGTCATGAAACTTCTCAGGGTAGGCTTTATTGAAGCTATCCCATACTCGGACTGGATTGCAAATATAGTCCCCGTCATGAATAAGGATGGTAGAGTTCGGATCTGCGTGGATTACCGAGATCTGAATAGAGCAAGCCCAAAAGATGATTTTCCACTACCTCACATTGATGTATTGGTGGATAGTACGACATGATATGAATTATTCTCATTCATGGATGGATTCTCGGGATACAACCAAATCTTCATGAAATAGGAAGACAAACCAAAGACTGCTTTTATCACACCCTGGGAAAATTTTGCTACAAGGTTATGCCCTTTGGATTAAAAAACGCAGGGGCCACCTATCAGAAGGCTATGGTCACATTATTCCATGATATGATCCACAAAGAAATTGAAGTATATGTCGATGACATGATCGCCAAATCCAAGAAGGGGCAGGATCACATACAGGTGTTAAGAAAATTATTTGAGCGTCTGCGCAAATATAAGTTGAAGTTGAACCCTAACAAATGCGTATTTGGGGTAAAATCTGGGAAAATTTTCGGATTCATGGTCAGTAACAGGGGCATTGAGATTGATCCTTCAAAGATTCAAGCCATCCATGATTTAGCAACTCCCTCCATAGTAAAAGAAGTAAGAAGCCTTCTGGGGAGACTGAACTATATTGCCAGATTTATCAATCAGCTGTCTGATGTGGCTAAACCAATCTTCAAATTACTCAAGAAGGGCGCGAGAGTGACATGGGATGTAGAATGCAGTCAGGCATTCCAAAAGATTAAGAACTATCTAGTCACTCCGCCGGTACTTGTGCCACCAATTCCAGGTCACCCGTTGACCTTGTATCTGACTATACAACAGGAATCTTTGAGAGCCTTGCTTGCCCAAACAGGCCCGATAGATGGTAACGAAAGAGCCATCTATTACTTAAGTAAGAAGTTCACGTCATCTGAAGCAAAATACATACCGGTTGAAAGGGCTTGTGTAGCAACAGTATGGGTGCTTCGTAGATTGAGACAATATACCCTACATCGCCACATTCAGCTCATAACAGGAAACGATCCCGTCAAATACCTCTTGGAGAAACCCGCATTAATTGGGAAATTAGCAAAATGGCAGGTGATATTATCTGAATTTGACATCAAATGTTCTCTACAAAAATCAGTAAAAAGGAGAGCTATAGCTGACATGTTGGTAGAAAACCCGTCAAACGGTGAGCCTTCTAAAACGATAAAGGCAGAAGATCAAATCCTGAACTTAGCAGAGGATAAGTGGGTTATGTATTTCGATGGTACTGTTAATCTATCAGGAGCAGGCACTAGGGCAGTATTGATATCCCCTGATGATCAACATTATCCTGTTGCAGGGAAGATGACCTTCCCTTGCACCAATAATATCTCGGAATACGAGGCATGCATTCTAGGCTTGCGATTGGCCATTTCCATGGGAATACCTAAGCTGCAGGTTTATGGAGATTCCATGCTCATCATTTTGCAGACACAAGGAGAGTGGAAGACCAAGGACGCAAAGCTCATCCCTTATCATGAATAACTTGAAGAATTGACACTTAAGTTCGAAGAAGTGTCATTCGAGTACCTATCGAGGTCTCACAATCAATTTGCAGATGCGCTAGCCACCCTGGCCTCAATGCTACAAATAATTGATGGGTTGGAAATAGAACCCCTAAGGATTGGCATAGTTAAAAAGCCAGCTTATTGTATGTTAATCGAAGAGGAATTTGATGGAGAGCCATGGTATTACGACATCAAGAATTATCTCTCAAAAGGAGAGTTTCTTGAAGGATGTCAGCCAGGAGACCGGAGATACATAACCAAGATAGCCAGCAAATTCTTACTCAGTGGACAAATACTGTACAAAAGGTCATTTGACTCTACTATGTTGAGGTGTGTAGATGCCAAAGAAGCAAATATTCTCATGAAGGAGATCCATGAAGGTATATGTGGGCCTCACATGAACGGCCACCTTCTCGCGAGGAAAATCATGCGGCTTGGCTATTATTGGATGACCATCGAATCAGACTGCTGTCAGCATGTCAGGTCATGCCACCAATGCCAAATATATGGCGATAAGATTAATGCACCCCCGAATGAATTGCATCAAATATCTGAGGTTTGGCCTTTTTCTATGTGGGGAATAGACATGATAGGGCCTATTAATCCTGCGGCTTCAAATGGTCATCGCTTCATCCTGGTGGCGATTGATTACTTTACAAAATGGATAGAGGCCACTTCTTACAAGAATGTCACTGCAAAAAATGTGGCAAGATTCATTAAAAAAGATATCATCTCCCGATATGGTACCTGTCAAGCAATCATCACAGATAATGGATCCAACCTGAACAACAAGATTGTCGATGATCTACTAGATTACTTTGGTATTTGACATCTGAATTCATCCCCTTACCGCCCGCAGATGAATGGGGCAGTGGAAGCTGCCAACAAAAACATCAAGAGGATCTTGGCTAAAACAGCGGAAAACTACAGAGATTGGCATGAAAGGCTGCCCTTTGCCTTAATGGCATATCGAACTTCAATCAGGACCTCTACAGGGGCAACTCCCTTCAGTCTGGTGTACAGAATGGAAGCGGTCCTACCCGTGGAAGTTAAGGTCCCCTCTTTAAGGATCTTATCAGAAGGTAAACTCTCTGTGTCAGAGTACTCTAAGAACAGATATGAACAGCAAAATCTGATAGACGAGAAACGTCTTAGAGCGATCTGTCATGGTCAAAGCTACCAAAAGAGGGTGGCCAAGTCATTAATTCGAAAAATTAAAGCCAGAAATTTCAAAGTAAACGACTTGGTAGTAAGGAAGACTTTGCCAAATGTTGTCCATCCGAGAGGCAAATTTACCCCGAATTACGAAGGTCCCTATATTGTCAAGAAAATTCTCACAGGAGGGACATTGATTCTTGTAAACTCTGAAGGAGAAGAATTGGGACACCCTGTAAATTCAGATGCTGTGAAGAAATATTATCCTTGAAATAAAATCAAATTTCGGTCATGGGGCTTATCCCAGATCAATCCGAATCGTCATTGCATAAACACATCATGCATCCATGCATATACTAGCATGTGTTCAATTTTGCAGGGTTTCGAGAAGCAAACTCAGAATCAGACTCATTCAAACAAAACCCTGGAAAGGAAGGTCATCGACGCCAATTACTAGGTGATATGTATCTGTTCCATCAAAGGTCAAGCCGGCCTTTACTCACTAGAACATCTCTTTTATCATTCATGCAGGAATGTCTACTGAAGACAGAAGACAGTAAAAGAAGAGCACAGTAAAGTATCTCTCACTTCCTGTAAGGTAAAAAAAACGAGAGAATGAGCGTTCACATGGCTGGACTCAGGAATAAACATTCTATCATGAAAGAATGATGATAAATTCCTTGCATTTACTACACGTCTGCCAAGGTCAGAAAGTGTCCACACATGTTCAAAGTATGCATGAGGCGTCATTGAAATCCCTTGTAGAGTAAAACGCCCGGAGAAAAATGAAATGATCTTTTCAAAAACACAGCTTGCTTAGGCTATCTAACAGAAATATCCCTCTGAATGAGAGGCAAACCCGATCCCAAACACGTCCCCCATACACTCGAGAGATGAGGGAAGGGTGAGAATAGGAAACCCTGAATCTGAGGATACAAGGGCCCTTCGCATCGATTACATGGATTGGGAAGACAGAGGCATTCATTTCTCTATCCTAAACACTGCAGGTGACTATCGATGGCCATTTGAACGGCGATTTCATTCTTTACCCCTGTCAAGGACCACCCCACATTGGGGAAAACTGGAGATATACCCAACCGTATTAAGAGGTAAATGGTTAGAAATCCTCTTGCTCAGACTTGCATCAATCTTCGTGTGTTGCTTGTCATTTTAACTTCTGTGGTGATTCAAGTGCTTTAACATGACGAAAAGCATTCGTTTCTCTATCCTATACACTTTTACCCTTTGCACAGCCCAGTTGAGCCTGTACATTCATTTCATAAACCTGTTGGTGATCAGTGCATATTCTAAGACGGAAGCAATACCACTTCTAGAGCGAAAAATTCGAAAGGTAGGATTTATGTAAATCCTCAGACTAATGATTGAGTGTTGAGAATCAAGTTGTACCTCAAGCACATTCATTTGAAAAATCCTGGCTCCCAAAAGACAAAGAAGGGACCTAAAAAAAAAGAGAGTGAAAGAAAAATTCCATCCTTGGGCATCAAGAAAAAGCAAAGTGCCTGGTAAAAGCAAGGCCAATGCCCGTTCAAATATTTGTACCTTTATGTATCATGAGTTTGATCTTGAAAATGCCAAAAGACGGCATGATACCTATGTATAGGTCACTAGCGAGATATGATAATGTCACATTCAGATGTTGACGCCACACCAAGAAAGGGGTTCTCCAAAGATTACCAGTGCACTTCGAAAACTAAAGGCGCTCTATGAGGTACTAGATCGGCAGCAAACCTACAATGATCGCCAATGTTAAACCCTTCACATATTTTGGGCCCAAAAATAAGCCTCTTTCGGTCCCCAATCCTACCTATGTTACATCCCTGAGAAGTCTTTTCTAATTAAAGCACTTGGATTAGCATAGGGTTTAATGCTTAAGCTTAGCTCGAAGAAGTTCGAGCAAGTTTATTTCTTTCTCATTTTGCAGGGTTCTTGACTTGTAAGCCCGAAGCAGATGAAGAAAATTTTGTTAAAGACCTCCCGACATTACGGTCCAATAAAGACCTCCCGATTGATCTAAAATGTATGCGCTACGAACGGCTCCGAAAACCCAGGTATAGGGTATTAGGGAATTCGAGTGCTATAATTGTGAAAAGACCAAATCAGAAAATTGGTGAGGAGACCTTTCTGACAGGGATATTCCAATAGAATGCTTGAAAGTAAGCTTTGGTTGGGAACTTCAAATTGTTCGATCCAAGGATTTTTCCTCACAAGGATTCATGATCAGCTTTGCATGCTTCGAGATGTTTGGATAACCTCCGACGTCCTAAGCCGTTTTACATAAACTACATAGGTTAAAATGAAGCCTTTTACCTGCCTTATAATAGTCATTTCCTCAAGAGGGCTAATATCTTGGCAAATGAGGAAAGAACTCTCAAGTCTTAGCTTCTAGGACTCATGGTGACCCTAGATTCCAGAAGGATGCCTTGCTCTGTGAAGAAGAGCTTTCAAGTTTATTTTCTTGCAGTATCCCTGGTAACCCCATATCTCAAGAAGATACATTCTTATGAAAAGTTTTTGCAGGTTTGAGCTTTCTACAGGATACCTGGAGTCCCCAGATCCGAGAATGTCACCTCCAATGTCAAAAAGACAATCTTCGAAATCATCCCTCTATGAGATTTCGAATTTACTGGTTTGAGCTTTCTACAGGATGCCTGGAGCACCCAGATCCCAGAATGTCACCTTCCATGTCGAAAGGACAATATTTGAAATTATCTCCCTGTGTGAGATTTCAATTTTATAGGTTTGAATTTTTTGCAGGATACTTAGAGTCCCCAAATCCCAGAACAACACATTGCATGTCAAAAGGATAAATCTCAGAACCAGCTTTCTGCGAGGTTCTAGGTAATCCTTAAACCCAGAATAGCTCATTTAGTAAAGCCTAAAAGTTAGGCACACCTCACTTGTATGGATCCTAGTTAATTCCTTAGAATATAGGACCAAAATGTTCGATAATCCCCAAGAGACTAGGTGCGTCATCCATAGGTTCCTAGCAGAGAGGAGTCCTATTCTCGGCCTAATCCCCCTGAAGGATCAAAATGTTCGACAATCCCTAAGAGACTGGGTGCGTCATCCATAGGTTCCTAGCAGAGATGAGTCCTATTAACGGCATGATCCCCCTGAAGGATCAAAATGTTCGATAATTCCTAAGAGATTGGGTGCGTCATCCATAGGTTCCTAGCAGAGAGGAGTCCTATTCACGGTCTGATCCACCATACGGATCAAAACCCTGACAATCCCTAAGAGACTGGATGCGTCATTCATAGGTTCCTGTCAAGTATAGGAATCTCATTATGGTACGGCCTACCATACAGGCTAGAGTTTAACCGCCCTAGGATACTCAAAAGACGAGTCCCTAGGTATCCACTGGAACCCGCTATACACCACGCATGCCGCACGAGCGTCAGGCAGGTAAGTAACAGGTGAGTATCTCTATCCTGCCTCTCTCTCTCTCTCACATCAGATGAAACAAAATGAGCAGAGCATTCACCAGCGGGACAAGAAAGATTAGATGTCAAGATTCATTTTTCTATTTCCTAGTAGAGTCGGTCTAGACTCAGGTGTCACCTGTCTTTGAGCAAAACCTCTCACGAGATTCCTCTCAAAGAGGGGCAGCTGTTGACACCTGATTTTTGACGAAGTCCTTTTTCAACTTTATTTTAAAAAATCATAAAAAATCCATAAAATGTCAAAAAATTACAAAATAAACTTTGGTGGCCTTGGCCAAGCCTAAGGAACCATTTTTGACAAAAAATAATAATTTTTCATACTTTTCGCATTTTTTAATATTTTCAGAAATTAGGAAAATACTAAACAAATAAAAAAAATAACATTTGAGGTCACAAAAATATGGAAAAATAGCCAATATTTGTCTTTTAAATCCCTTGTCTTTTTGACCTCACAAAAAGTCCAAAATCAAATTCAATTGTATGTGTTCCTTTGTAACACATATGATTGAATTTGAGAAAAAAAATATCAATTGAGTCTTGTTATTTGCAATTTTGGCATTTTTAAGGACCTTGACATTCAATCTGATTGTCCCCCACTTCAATTTAGCCCAATTGTTCGAACAAATTGCTCAATTACATACTTAATTGCATTTTAGTCCTTGAAATTGGGCATAATTGAAATTACTTTCAATTCAAGGACTATCATTGCAAATTAAACATGCTGCCCAAGGGTTTTCATCATTTTGAATCGATTAGCATAGGTGGTTTGACCCAATTTGATCATTTAAACCCTCAATTGCACAATCCCCAATTAGCAATTAAATAGAAATTTGGGGTTTTTATTGAAATTGACATGAACTTTTGGGCAAAACCACATTTTTAGATAGAATTCATGCCCTAGATTTGATTCTGAGGTTAAATTACACAAATTTCCTATTAATTTGGGTTTAATTTGAAAAATTGCAAGTCGGGATCGGTTCAGACCGGTCTGACCGCCGGTCGGACAGATCGAACCGGTTCGCTACAGTGTCATCGTCTTCCTCAAGCATATGCTCGAATGAACAGTAATTGGTCGAACTTTGATGGGGAAATTGACGGACCGATCGACTTCAATTGAAGACGCAATGGTGGGCGTTTAGTTCCTTAGGCCATTCCCTGTCGATTGGAGCCGGAATGATGATCAATGGTCGCCGGATCAGGGAGCAATCGGCCGGTCAAACTGCGGACCTGCGAATGTCAACATTTACCCAAACGCAGACCAAATTCATCCTAAATTCACGCGGAATGAGACCCGTCGGAGGACCAAACAAAATCGGACAAGATGTCCATCACCCCCGACGCCGATTGGACCTAAAATCACGTGATGGCACGTGCCATTTGAGTCAGTTGGCCGTTCCCCGATTCGGCGCCAAAACTCGAAGGGCGATATAAGCCTACGGGGGCTTTCGGTTAAGGGGGTTGGAAAATTCCGTTCGATAAGATAAAAATGAATCGAGGGAGAGAGAGAACGAGAGAGAAAGAGCTCACCTTCCCTCACGGTGGTCGAAGGTTGGAGCTCGAATTGCAGAGCGCCGGTTGGGCCTTGCCAGGCTAAACCAAAGCTCCACAAGGTCGTCAAGAGGTCGTCCAAAGTCCCCGGAGTCGATCGCCGTGGGCCGCATTTGTGGAACCCACGAAAACAGGTGAGGCAGAGCTTCAACTCTTATACTAAGCTTCAATGGAGGATTTCATTTCCGACTATGATTCTTGTATCTAGTGTGTGCGTCTTGTTCCCTGAACATCACTGACCATACCCGTATCTTGATTTTACATCGATTTTATCTGAACAACTCGAATCGAGTCTTCGAACTTAGCCTCCATATCCGACCGATGTTCATACTTGCCTAGCTCAATCTAGGTCGCGCGGGCTCAATCGGAGCCCGAGGTAAGTCTTCTGCACCTCATGCCATATCAATCTGTGAATGAATTGATCTGATTTCGCGTGGTCTGTGTGATTGAGCTTCCATGGCCGTACTCGGCAGTTCGCATGATGCTCTTGATTATGTGAATATGATGCTTCGATTCTTAGATATGTTAAACTAGAGTCGATCGCGAGTCGATTGCCGTTGGTCTCGCATGATTCCATCAAGAATCCACCGTTGGATCATCGCCGGAGAAGCACAGCCGTTCATTCCGTCGGAGTCGCGAGGTTGAAGACGAAGTTGATGTGGCGTGGTCAACCGGTCAAAGTCTTAGGTGTCAGTTCACCATTGGTCCACGTGGTTGTCCAGTCAGCAGGCCGTTAGGAGATCTGTTATTTGAATAGGTCGATCTGACGGCTGAGGTTAATCGAGTCGAATAAACGGTGGCCGTTCGATTAGAAATTAGGATAATTGAAAAATAATTTTAATCAGGGAAATCAATCAGAACAGAAACGGTGCCGTTTAGGTAAAGGGTTAGACGACGTCGTTTTAGGATGGACGGCTCAGATCAAGTCTCACGTTCTAATCCTGACCGTAGATCTTAGTAAGTCAATCAAACGGTCTCGATCAAGTCATCGTTCAATCTAGACCGTAGGATCTAGTAATCAGATCTAATGGGCACGGATAAGCCATGTGGTTTGATGTTGGCCGTCGGATTAAATCCGAATAATCCAAATATAAAAAATAGCGGGCACGACGTCGTTTAAGGCTTGAGTCTCACGCGGGTTTGGGTGTAGGCTGGGTTTTCGACCCGAGTGGGTCGGGTTGACCCGGTCCGAATAATATTTTTTTAAAAAAATAAAAAAAATCAGAAAATGATTTTAAAAAATAAAAAAAAATGAGAAAAATCCTAGAAAATCCAAAAAAATGCTAGAAAATTCCAGAAAATTCCAAACAAATGTGAAAAAATTGTGGAAAAGTCCTAGACACTCCAGAGATCCCCAAAAATTGATGATTGACCACAGACAACTGGTCAACCCTATTTTTGGGGTTTTTTATCCGTTCTTCCAAGAATTGACGACACTGCCCTTTAGGGGTAATTCGTCCCTGCTTCGTGTTTTGAGATAAGTTGAAAATGCCTAGATTAGGATAGGGCCAGTTAGGTGGCGAATCCTCTTGCTAGGGTTTTCGAATCTCATTATTTTCCCTGAAATGACGATTTTACCCCACAAAGGGTAGATCGCCTTTCCTACTCCAATCGAGTTTTGAGAATGACTTAAAATTAGGATTTGGGTCAGGTGATCGACCAATCCTAAAGTTTAAGATTTTCAACCATCGTCTTTATCCAAAATGATGATTTTACCCCTCTAAGGGTAAAATCACTTTTAAATTCCAAAAAAATCCTGGAAATTCCCGAAAAATAGGAAATGAGTTGGATTGATGGCCAATCCTATTTCCCCTATCTTTTGACTTCCCAATTCATCTTAAATGACAAATTTTTCCTTTCAAGGCGAATCATCCCTGAATTGTTCAAAATTACGATTCTGCCCCTCATGGGCAAATCATGTCAAATCACTCCTAAGCCTTGATTGAGACTTCTCTAGGCTAATAGGGCCTCATTAGGGATGCCATGATGATTTCATGTGATTTATCCGCATGTTATGGATCCTTGATTTGCGCATTTATTTTCATGGATTGTGAGTGATAGGGTAGTCATTCACATCTGCATGAACTCCTAGATTTAGGATCTGTACCCCACTCGCCTGTATGAAATCCTAGGATCAGATAAACCATTCAGCTTAGGTACCGAAAGGGCGTCAACTCTAGCAGTTGGCGTAACTAAGTCCCCGAACCCATTTCTCTGGTTTCCGCAGAATCGAATAGACAGCTCCCAACTATTCGATGGGGTTTTCGATCGTACCCTCCAAGAAGCGATTGGTGGTGACTCCTTGGCATGTACACGTATCACATGTCACTAGACCACACTGAAGGTCGACCATGTATATCCAGCCATTACGATTTGGGTAATGGACCTTGGGAGAGGCCCGCGTCCGATCATGCAACATCAGACGGCCCATTAACCTTCGCTAGCCAGATAGCGCTCGAGAGGGTCGCGACATAGCTCCTATGATGTCACAGCTTAATGAGAATGAACAATCGAGATAAAAACGTTAGAGGAGGGCCTAACTCCAGACCACAAGTTGTGGGAGATTCAGGAGTTGGTAAAGTCGAGAGAGCTTTAAAAGAAATCGAGAATTGGATGAGTAGGTAGGCTCGAGATTGGGCTGCTGTTGTGACTTAGCCAGTTGAGGCTATTGCTGTTGTGATTATTAGAGAAAATGGTGCTGATCAGAAGGATGATCTTGGAGACACGAATAGGAGCCGACATATGGACTAGCTTGTGGAATAGTTTGTGAAGTCGAAGTCGACGGAGTTGGCAGGAAATGTAAGTATGAGATTACTCCTATTTGGAATGAGGATTTGTAAGGAAGCCTTAGAGGCGTGGGTATATTGAGGAGAAAATGACCCTAGCGATTAACACTCCAAGGTACTGTTAATGATCGGTGAATAGTTACCAAAGGAAGAATTTTTCTTGAAGGCGTAGCACGTAGTCGGATTTGCCTTCATCTAGTTGATCAATGAGGAATACATTAAGGAGCTTGTTAAGTGGCAAAAGTGTTATAATCTCTGACGATTGTGAGAACCAGAGGTGGATCTGCCATTGCAGGGTAGAGTTCTTGAGATTGCCTAAGCACGTACCAAAGGTGGATAGAGACCCTTTGGATGAGGTAAGGAAATTCAGGAATGAAGCAAAGTTCGAAGCATCGTGGCGAATTAGTGTTCTTAAATCTGAAATGTTATGATGGATTTCATCCCGAAGGGCAAAATGACTGGAGAAACCATGAGTAAAGAGGATTTCCACTTATAGAACATGGAATGTACCTGTAAGGAATGGTTGATCCCTGAGCGTAAGGCCTGGAAGGGAAATTGGTGGTCTGTCTCTCTCGTCATGTGGGAAGTGTTAAGGAAAATCGGAGTGCTAGCCTGCTTGAGTCCAATGATCCTATGAGGTTGGTTGAGATTGAACTGAACCCTCGGAAAGAGAGTTATGAGTTGTTGTCCCCTAAAAGATAAGGTGTTATTCTAAAGGACGATTGGACCATGAGGTGGTCGTTGCTAGGAAGGAAAGTGAATGGGCCTGATGGTCTTGGTCACTCGTAATTTTAATGGACAGACGAGTAAGCAAAAAGGGGGTGGTAGGGTTATGACCGCAAGGTATTTTGAGTCAATCGAGTTGAATAATCAAGGTATGGACTGATGGAGGCCGAAAGAGGATCTCGATCCCTTATAACCTTGTTGTTTGAGGTGACAGAGTTATGGGAAGGAGAATGTCAAGCATGGTGACATATGAGTCCTGGAGTAAAGGTATCGCTGTTGGCGCAAGCTCTAAGATTGACGTTATATAGAACGAGGATGACAAGGTAGGATTCGAGGCATGAGGATGCTGCTGAAGTGTATAGTCATCCTCATAGGGTAAGAGACCCTAGCATGGAAATAAGAGGAACTCTATTGCCTGGGTGTTATGAGCGAAAGTCGCCAGGGAGTGTCTCAAGGATTATAGGCTTGAACCTTTGTTGCCTTTTGATGGTTTTAGTACCGACTTTAATTGATGACCTTTAGGGTTATTTGTGGTTATAGTCCAGAGATCGACAATGGATTAGGCAATAGGTCGAAATGGAAATGACTGACGGATAAGCGGCATTTGTGAATATGAATTGTAGAGAGACGACTGGTATTAATGGATTTAGGCTTGAAGTGCGTTAGGTCTCGATTGTTTTAGGCATCGATTGCTATGGACGACTTTAGATGGTGTGACACGAGATGTATGCAAGGAAGTGGATAAGGAATATTTGGGTCAAAAGGCCAGTTGTAATCGCATGCATATGGACACGACTTGAATAACGACTAGACTTGAGGTTATATATTTATATTAGGCAGTTGATTTTTGGAGATGTGATAGTCACTTGTGGAATTAGAAATTTTCAACTGAAAGGAATTGATCGGAATCAAGGAGTCATGAGGAGCATGAACAACCTTTGGAAGGTATTCCATAGACTCTAAGAGGACACTCGAGGTATGCAAAATATAAGAGCGCGAAAATTGGGTCTAATAAGAAGTTCTAGGTTATAAAGCCTCTGGGAAATGGATTTCCTGTGGAACCCTTAAGGATTAGTATAAGTAATGGATTGTCGGAAAACAGTATGGATTACTGGAGTTTGGAGTTACTGGAATTGATGGTTTGCTATAGACGAATCGTGGCAAGAGTCGTCCTATTAATGAAATGGACTAAGGACGAGATGTGGCGCGAATGGCCGAATGAACATGAAAGGAGTTTTCGGGGGTTAAAGCGTTGTGACCTACGGGTCCTGATGCCAAGAGATCATGGAAGAGATTGCAACAGGGAGAAAATCCAGACTCTTAAGTACCCACGGATAGAGACTTAGAAGCTTCATGAACGAATGTAAGTATACGATGATGAAGGACTTAGAGGGCAAGGTCATGTTGGGAACTCATCGTGATAACTATAGTGTCCCATGGATTTACCAAGCTGTACCAGGACTTACGTCTGCACTAGTGGTGGAATATAATGAAAAGAGAAATAGTCAAGTTTGTGGATAAGGATCGGATGTGTCAACAAAGGAAGGCACCTGAAAGTCGATGAGTTGCCCAAGCAGTAGGAAGCTGTCGAGTGGAACTAGGAACGAATTGTTGTGGATTTGGCCGTGGGGTCACCTGAAAGGTCAGGAGCACCATGAGACGATTTGTGAAAGCGTTAGGCAACTCGTGTGGAATTTCAACGACGGTTGTGTCGAATAAGAAATCCTAAGGTTACCATAACTTTTGGGAGAGTCTTAAAGACGTCATGGGTACGAAGTTATGCCACAAGCACACCCTGTCGTATGCAGACAAATAGATGACCTAAAGAAATGATCTAGATTCCTGAGATTACGTTGCCGGCGTGTGCCACAAACTTTGAAGGGAATGGTATCGAGTGGCTATGCCTTGTGAAAATGTTCGTAGTGACAAATTGCTGGTGGATAGATTTGATGATCGGTTGGTGACCGGTGACACCTTAATCAAAGATGCTTGAGTAAGGACTTATTGCGAATGATCGATCACGGTTTGAAATGACTTCATTAAGGACTAACTGGAGGGGCATCGAAATGTATTAAGCCTTTTGAATAGCATGGGTGCATCCTTAGTTTATCTCGTGGGCCGATTGTTTGAAATTATGTTTAGATCGACGCGTAATGCCTTGAAGCGTGTTGACGGGGGGATTCTTACCCATCTTGGTGCGTTGATACGCGAGATGTTAACCTAAAGCATTGAGACGCGGGTTTTAGAAAAGTGTGCGGATCTGAGGCGTGTTACGCGCATCCTGGACAAGTTTGATGGCAGATGCGTCATTTCAAAGGCCTTCGCATCGATAGTGGAACTAAATGGACCGACGGTATAGATCTTTAAAACTTCAAGTGAGAAGTTATGTTTCCCTTAAGGTAGCATCCATACGAGGCTTGTCCGATTTGGAAAGTCGAGTCCGAGGTGAGTAGTAGATCTGTTTAGAGAATTTGGTGGTAAGAGGGGACAGCCAAGGAAGGTGAAGTAACGATGAGGTATCAACCCCCAGTTGTTGAGAATGGTGGGATTTAGGGTAAATTTCGAGGATGAAATTTTATAAGGAGGGAAGAGTTGTGACATTCCGAAATCCGACCATTTCCGAAGTATGATTTCATGAGATATCTCGCTAGTGTGCTTCAGTTAAATCTCGCTCAGAGTTGGCCACTCTTGAGAAGACTAACCGATGGGGAAGGGCTAAATAGGATTTAACTACGTGAACCAAAGAACTCGGCCATAGATTGGTGCCTTGACCATAAGGATTGCCGAGGGGATATTTTGAGCCATGATAGGCAGGTCTAAGATTGGCCTTGGAACGATTTGCTAGTGTTATATAATTGGATCGCGGGTGATTCCGTTTGACCATCGTATAATTTGTGAATCAACATAAACCAATTCCTGACGATCGCGTCCTTTGGAACTAGCGATTGACCATCGCAATTACATGACAACCAAGGTCGCCATGACTCGAATAACTCTTAAGCATGACATTAGTCACGGGTAGATACGCGTAATTCCTGAGAGCCGCCATTAGTTTGAGATACACTAGAGCCGCCATTGACGGATTTTAGCCACAGATTGGACTTCGGAATTAGGCGCCGGATATTCGAGAATTCCAACAGTAATAAATTGGATGTCGCCTCATCGAGGACCATTAAGATTAGAATTGACCCATTATCATGTAGAAAAGTGAAATCCGGACTGGCGATTAGAGATTACTCTTTTACCCTTAAGTTAGTGACCTTTCTCTTAGAAATAAGTAAGGGCAAAATGGACAATTGCCACTCCCCACCTTTGGCCGAAAATTGAAGGGAAATGAGGTCAATTGGCCCTTGAATTATTGAGTTTGGATTGGACTTGATGGACTTGATGCCTTCCCCATGAACCACTCCCACCAACTTGTCATTCAAGCTCCTATTCATTGTCATTCACCACCAACCACTCCCACTCAAGCTTTCACTCTTGGATTTGAATTAGATGACATCTCTCTCTCTCTCTCTCTCTCCCTCACTCATTTTCGACCACCATCTGACCTCCTCCTTCTCCATTTGTGGTTTTTCCTCTCAAACTCCCTCTCTCGCGCGCTGCCCGCCGGACCAGCTTCTAAGTCGTCTATTGTTTGCCTCATATCTCCTTCTTCTGTTATTAGATTTTGACGAGCCATATACAGTTGGAAATCTCATTCTCTTGCCGTTCCAACAAGCTATTGTTGACCCAAATCCACCCAGCCAATCGTCCTGTAGAGCCGTTTGAAGGGGAAAGGGTCGCTGACCAGACCAGTCTGACCTGAGTTTGCACAATCCGACCTTGGGAGTTTGTTTGGGGCAAATCTTTTGGTAAGACACTCCCTAAACCTTGCTAAGATGTTGAGCAACATGTCCTTAAGGTTGAGTTTGGATTTTAATGGATTTAGTGTACCGATTTCTCATTGTTCTTGACCGATCGAAACCAGACCAATTCTGCCTAACCTGGAAACGTGAAGAGTCAAGGCTATTCTTGAGGAATTCTTGTTCGATCTTGAGGTGAGTGACTTCTAGAGTTTAGATCGACATGTTAGGATGTTATAAACTTATGTTAGGGGTGTTATTGACCAAGTTTCCTTGGCCATTTGTGTTTGCTTTTCAAGGAACGAAATCTGTTCGCCGGGACAGATTCACGCGCACTGCTCCACCACCACCCTCAACCGATTTTCTTAGACTTTCAGACTTGGTAAGCTTCCCTTAACCCTTAGCTAGTACCTTAGATTATGGAAGGACCAAGTGTGAGGTAGTTATTGAAGGATTTAGTGGCTGTTCTAGGGAGATTTCATGGAATCCGAACCTGCGTTTTCTAGAACAGATTGCATTGGTGCTTTAAGGCTCATGAAATGTTAGAACCATGGTTGAGATAGACTTGTGGATGTGTTCTTGTATGAACCGAAGGCCTTGTTGTGCAATTGGGTGTGCTAGAACTTATTGGAACCTAATTGAGTTAATGAAATACTTTGATCGAGCCTAGGAGCATTCAGCCATGGCATGAATTAATGCACGAAAATAGCTTAATGTCCATCGTCCCTAATCTGGTCGTGTGCTACATCAGGGGATCAAGTGATGAAACGCCACATTGATTCATGAAATTCGGCCATGCTTGATGTGGTGATGCATTCTATGGTTTAATGGACCAATTGATTTCATGAACTTGTGATGGCCGAATGGTTATGATGACAGATGATAAGCGATGCCGTGGAATTATGTTTTATCGTGAAGTATTAAAATGGCCATGCTTGATTGATTGAGGTAATGTGGCATCGTAATGTGAGATTGGGGAGGTGATGGTCGGATGATGCTTTAAATTGGTGAGATGCTCAATGGTATGCGTGTGGCTATAATTAAATTGAATTATGAGCTTATGACAATATAACACCCTGAGGTGCCTATATGACATGGGGTTGAGAAATGAAATGTACCATGAGGTGCCTTTATGACACGGGGTTGAGAAATTGTGAATTGCCTGATGCGCCTATATGACGCGGGACTGAATGATGAGAATGCCTGATGCGCCTAGGATGACGCGGGTTTATTGATTGGGATAACATGAGGCGTTAATACGCGGGCCTAGCCTTGGAAAGTGCAATTGTATCGAGTATAAGTACGATCCCTTATGGTATGTGTAATTGAGTGCCAAAGTACGAAGCTTAGACCTGGTCATGAAGTGATGATTGGAGTAGAATTGAATTTGAGGTGCCTAACTGTCATGCATGTTTTCTTGTTCTTGTTGTCATGCCATTTAGAGTCCTTGCCATGTTGTGTATACTGGAAATAGAATTGCATGTTTTAGGGAGTGTCTGGAAGTACTGAATGCCTAACTTAGGGTTAGGATTAGCTTATTGAGATTTATTTCACCTCGTCGTAGGACCCATTTTTCAGACCCCAACCCTTGACCCCTATCACCATGTCGAGACGCTTTGGAGTTCTGATGGAAGTTGAGACCTGGGAGATCCCGATGTTGGATTTGGAGATGAAGAACCTGAACCAATGTCGATGGATGTCGACAAGCCGGATGCGTAGAGTTAGTTGTACTATTTCCCTTCGGACGTTTTCCTGAGATAGGTAGTTTGGGATTCGGAACGATCCAGTCGTGTCTTGTGAACGAGGATAAGTATTGTAAACCGATTGCGTTATAATTGTGTTATATGCATTCTAAGTCATCTTGTCGTAGTTTTATGTATGGAGTTTAATTGTTGCTTCCGCATGTGCATTTCATTCCGCGAGTGTATATCAGAGGCGTATTGATCATGAGGAATAGTCACGAAGGCAAAGCTGAAAGGGATGTTCGCACGCTCGAAAGGACGCGAGGCGTGACATTCTCTCTCTCTGACAAAAGACGCAGATGTCTAAAAAACGAGCCTACGAGTAACCGAGAAAATTTGATACTCAAGGCTGAAGGATTCACATGAATGCCCATGTCCAGGTCTCAAATAATGCTTTAGCACATAAAGATGATGGAATCATGCAATCGCAGTTTGTTTTTCGCTCCTCAATTAACTTGAAGAATTGCCTGACGAGCTTAGACGAAGCCATCGAAGGGGCAAATTCAAATCAGCTGGCTAACGTGGATCAACATCCACTCTTGCCAAGCCTAAGGAGGATCAATATCTAGTCTCCTTGAGAAGATTCCTCTCTTCGCAATGAAGGACAAAACTTCAACAAACGAGAATCAAGTGAGCCAAGAAAGGTATGGAAATGAGTTGGCATTAACCTTCCTGCTTGTAACCAATGTTTGCATGTCATGTCAGGAGTTCCATCAAGTATGGCAAGAGGAAAGAAATCTGGATTGGCCAGCCAATTAAGGACTTCTATCCTGATGCACATGCGAAGATAATGGGGACAACCAGATCCACTCACTACCATGTATTGAGGGATGAAGCCAATTCCCAGTAGATGATCGAACCTCTCATCGAAAGTGAGGATGCATCGAAGACATCATGTAGTCAGTGCGAGCCGACATTCCTCAAAGTCGTCTCCTAGGTCAAGCTAGGATGCAGCTTTAGCCATATGAATTTACCCCGATGGAGGGTAACGCTGTACCGTTTTCAATCTTCAATCCCCGAGAATCCAAGCAATGACATGTTTCTTGCTGTTCATGACAGGCTTACCAGATCGCCTGGCCGTAGGTAACTCCCTTAAAGGAAAGCAAAAATTAGATGAGAAGCTCTCTCACAAGAAGAAGGCTATGAGCTAAAAGGTGAAAATAGGGCATGCTAAAAGAATGATAATAAGAACCCAAGTGAGTGGGAAACCATCAATCCCCAGAAGTCTAGACAAGAGGGTAACATTGTATCGTTCCAAGTTGTCATTTTTGAAAGGGGGTACTCGCGAACGTGATTTCCTTTACATGATTACAGGATCAACCGTCCAGTGTGGATTAGGTAAGTATCATCCTCCTTGAAACCCTTCAAGAAAAAGGGTTCCCTAAATGTCTTGCTTCTTGTTAAGTCCTAGATTAAGAATCTGAGCATTCCTAGGTAAATACCATATGTGTTCTAATTTGAATGACATTCTGGAATGAGGAGTGATCAAATCCAGCATCCAATATAGGCATGAAGCCATTGTAAAGTAGCTGACAGTCGGAGAAACGGAGTCAGCAAGTTTCTCAATTCATGCAGATTTCAGACGTGGAGTCAAAACATGCACATGAATCTCGCTATTCCCCAAAAGTCTTCGATCTCAGTTCATGCAAGTCTTAAACATAGATTTTGACTTTTTTGGTGAAATTGGCAAGTTCCCTGACGAAGGTGATTCCCAGAATTGTAGTGGTCGTTGTTCAAGAAAAGTATCATGTTATTTGATTCCTAACAAGACCACCATGCAAATAATCCCCAGTCAGGAATTCCTAAAGAATCATGTAGAAGGTTATTTCCTCACAATGGATCAGCGAGGAATTGTCCTCCCACTTATGTTAGATGTATTAAAGAAGCATTGCTGCCATATCCGTTGTCACACTGATGCACTAGGCTTCCTTCATAGCAAGCCAAAAGGCCAATTCATGAATTTTCAAGTGGCCATGTTAACATAGATCCTCAGAGGAGTATACCCTACTGGCCACTGCAATCTAGGTAAGTATCTCTCTCCTAAAACTTTTGTAAGGAGCATGACTGTTCAACTGGTTCACCCCTAATCAGATCAAAATAAATGTTCAGTCCATAAGCATCATTGAAATACCTCATCTTGACTTGGAGCCTGAGTCAATATTTCATCATCATACAAAGAAAAATATCTATGTTCATTGAACTGATGCGCCCATTCATGCATAAATGCATCTTGCATCAAAATCCCATGTGGGTTCATTTGATCAAATGTTTTCGCTGAATGAAACGGAGGTATTGAATATGCCAACCGTGAGTGATTAAGATGAAAGGCAAGCCCTGTGTAAACACGTTCCTAACACACTCTGATAGTGAGTGGAAAAAATGGCATTCATGTTTTAGGGTAGAGGATTTATTCGCAATGTGTACATGGGTCGAAGTGACGAAAGACGTTTCTTTCTTTTCCCCACACATACAATATATCCCTTGCTAGCCCCGTTGAGCCTGAATAAGGAGAACATTCAAAATTACCCTGTCAAGAACCACCCCACATTGGAGCAGATACAGGAGATTGCAGTTGAAAATCAACGAAGAAAGAGGTAAGAAAGATTTAATTGCCTTCACTTGCATTAACCTTTATGTGACAGCTTCATGTGAATCTTCATGGAAGCTCGAAACATCCCTGAATGAAGGAGAGCATTTCTTTCTCTACCCAAACACTGAATATCCTTTGCTAGCCAAGTTGAGCCTGAAATAATTCATTTCTAAAACCCGAGTGGTGATCACCTCCCCACATTGGGGCAAGATGTATGATTTACCATAAAACATGTGTCATTGTGGAATGTCTCGAGAGTCCAGAGAGCTCATGACAAAGGCAAAGAAGAGAAAATAAAAAGAAGAAAATGAAAAATAAAGGGCTAAAAAAGAAAAGCGCCTAGTAAAAGCAAGGCTGAAGCCCCAAGAAAAAAAAAGTCAAATGCAAAAAAAAGCATTGAACTTACCTCTAACAGAAATAAATGCAGAGGATAGAGTGGAACTCTTTGGTTGCAAAAAAGGGAAATCGATAGCTTGTTGGACTCTCGAGACATATTGTGATCCCCAGAGTCAAATGCTTTCCCCGAACGGATAGAGGTTGTTGAAGATACCAAGATGGTCACCAACTCTTAAACCCCTCAAGAAAAAGGAAACATAGCCTTATAAGCCTTCCTTGAACCGACATTACAACCCATCCGAAGACTTTACTGATTGGGATGTTTCGGGTCAACATGAAGACTTTGCAAAGAAGCTACGCTCGAAGGAGTGGAGCCAATCATTTCTTGTCTTATCTTCTAGGTTCTTGACTTGGAGACCCGATGAAGGCAATAACTTCAAATGTTTCCTCCAGTGTGGCCTTAAAGCAGGAAAAACCCTTTGTATGAGCCCATGACCTAGCCAACATTATAGTCCCTGAAAGACCTTTCAGATTGACCAAGAATGTATGCGTTGCGAATATGTCCGAAACCTTAGACACGAAAAGAGTGTGAGGTATTGATAGATTTTACCCCAAATCCTCAAGTGTGTGATTGAGATCAACATATATCCCCCTACAAGAGTGTGTGAGAAACCCTTTCAGATTAAGGATCTTAGCTTGGCATGCTCAATAAACCCTATTTCATGAAGTAAAATTGTCGTTTTTCATGAACTGAGGTTTTCATCAAAAAACCATTTTCGAGAGCGATGTTTCTCTCATCAATTGATTTTCCCCATGGAGCCTAATGGTTGACAATGTCCTCTAACTGAGTAAAGAGCTTTCAGCATCGCGTTGTGCCAAGTAGCTTCCCCAGTGAGCAGACTGGCTTCATATGCCCATGCATTTAATGTCATCTGCCTATCATTCCGAATTTGTTTCAAAAGTCCCGAGTTTGTAAGGACCCGACATGAACATTTCGATTATCTGTGGCAAGTTTCAAGTGGTGAAAGAACATATCATAGATGTTCATTGGTGTTAGTATTTGCTTGAGCTAACCTTGTTCGGACAGGAAGTGCGAGCTTTAATGTCCCTAAACCAATTCCACAATAAGCTTCCTGAGTCTGGCAAGTCTAACAACCCAGAACAGGGATGATGCCAAGTATTTATGAAGAGCCAAGTCCGCGAGTATGAGTCGCGGTGGCAGAGTTCGCAAACGACATTTTCATTTCATTCAGCAAGCTTCTATCAGCATGCAAGCGCAGAGGTCGAGAACTTGTCCCATCCAATTTAGAGAATATACTCCGGAGGCCGAAGTGTATGTTTAGTCTCGGAGCAGCACTCTTTCCCTATTGATATTACTATTTATTGTAGCTAACCTTCTTTGGACAGGTAAGATGAACTTTCGTTTCTCGAGATTCGTCCCGTAGGTAGGTTTCCCCATTCTGGTGAGCAGGTATAACGCTCAATCATTTTTCGTGGCTTAAAAAATAGCACGGATCATATCTTTTTAATCACCTATTCATGAGTCAAAGTACTATGAACTGTGTTTTTTTTTCAAATAGCTTTTTCATGGGTCAGAGACCGTGAACTGTGGCTTTTTCATAGCCTTTTCATGGGTCGGAGATCATGAACTGTGACTTTTCATATAGCCTTTTCATGGGTCTGAGAACGTGAACCATGACTTTTTCTACAGCCTTTTCACGGGTCGGAGACCGTGAACTGAGACTTTCTCTATAGCCTTTTCACGGGTCGGAGATCGCGAACTGAGTCTTTTTTCTATAACCTTTTCACTGGTCGGAGACCGTGGACTGTGACTTTTCAAAGAGCCTTTTCACGAGTCTAAGCACTCTAAATCGAGACTCTTCACACAGCCCTTTCACAAGTCTAAGACTCTGAATTGAGATTCTTCAGACAGCCTTTTCACGAGTCTATAACTCTGAATTGAGACTTTTCAAATAGCCTTTTCACGAGTCTAAGACTCTGATTTGCGACTTTTCAAATCGCCTTTTCACGAGTCAAAGACTCTGAATTGTCGTTTCCCCCTGGAGACCAAATTCTTATCTTTCTTACGGTCGTCCCAGAGGTGTGTTTGTTTGAGCTAACCTTGTCTGAGCAGGTACGGAGAGGCATGGAGCCCCGGAGCCAGTTTCCAGAGCAAGTGCCCTCGAGCCTGGTGAGCCTTAAAGCCCAGAGCAAACACAATACTAAGGCATGGAGCCCCAAAATTTTAACCTTGCATGGGCAGGTTCTGAGCGAGTCTCCCCAAGCCTGTTTGTTTCAGTTAACCTTGCATGCGCAGGTTATAAGAAGTAAGGAGCCCCGGAGTTTTAACATTGCATGCACAGGTTCCGAATGAGTCTCCCCAAGCCTGTTTGTTTCAATTAACCTTGCATGCGCAGGTTATAAGAAGCATGGAGCCCCGGAGTTTTAACCTTGCACGCGCAGGTTCCGAATGAGTCTCCCCAAGCCTATTTGTTTGAGTTAACCTTACATGCGAAGGTACCTCAAGTGAAGGCCAAGCCCGTATCGTTTACACGATCGTGCCATTTTCCCTATGAGGGCCAAATCCATATCATTCTTATCAGTCATCCCAAAGGCGTGTTCGTTTGAGCAAACCTTGCATGCGCAGGCACTGAGAGGCAGAGCCCGGAAGCCAGTTCCCCGAGCGAGTCTCCTCAATTTTGATCTTGATAGATGTTTTGGTGGTTTTCCTAAGCACTATTAGGTTAGTTTACCGACAAAATTTGGTGTCCTTTCGTCTTGAAATGGAACCTCTTCGAGCTCCCATTCCAAGAGGGGCAGCTGTTGACACCTAATTTTGGCGATCCCATATTTTACTTTATTCTTAAAATAGAATATTATCTAAATATGTTAAATATGCATTTTTTTTATTTATTTACTTTACATATGTATTATTTCTATTTTGGGCGGGTGCCGCTCCGACTGAGTCGACTGGAACCCGCTCGGCCCGGGCCCGTTCCTTCCACCAGAGCGGTACCCGCCCAAAATAGGCCCACTCTCTCTTTCACTATTTCCTTTCTTGGGCTCGGTAAGTTAGACTCACGATTGCCTTTATTTATTTTAGGCCCAGTTTTCTATCTATTTTATTTCCCAACTGTGGCCCATTTTCTCTTCCCACGCGGGACCACCCCCTCCATTATCACCGTTCACTTACTGCGCACACACTCAAGTTCTATATGCGCACAAACTCAAGTGCATACACTTCACGTGGTCTTCCATCAACTCGTGTGTCTTGATGGCCCTCATTACTCATTAATCCTACGTACACTTCACGTGGGTTGAGGAGCCGAGGTCGACCTCAGGAGTAATGGACGCTCGTCCAAAAGTTGGCGAGCGGGAGTGTTGACACCTGATCTTTTACCATTTATTATTGTGATTTTTATTCTTTAAAATTAATTAAAAATATCAAAAAAGGTCATAAAATCACAAAATCAACTTTGGAAGCCTTGGTTTAGCCTTAGGAACCAATTTTGAACAAAAAATATTTTTCGGTATTTTTAATATTTTTCGAGTTTATTTAATTATAAAATACCCAAAAAAATCAGAAAAATACCATTCGTGGTCAGAAAAATACCCAAAAATATTCGATAATTTTGTTTTAATTTCCTCTTCAAGTGCGTTACTTTAAATCTTGAAAATTCGGCTCGGGTCACTATGTTCCTTCACAAACATAAACCCGAACCGGGCATAAAAAAATCGTTTGAGTCTTTTAGTTTGAAAGTTTTTCATCTTTGAGCCTTGACGTACCATTCTAGCGTCCCTTTTAGTTGTTGCTAATGCTTGACCTAATTAAAAAGAAAATGAAAACGTCGAACGGTTCATTCACCGAAGAGCGGCGGTCAAATCCAAAGAAGGGAAGCTGGATCCCTAAGGTCAAATGGGATATAATATCGCCAAAAGGAAGGGAGCGGCGCATTGTTTTCAAAAGAGAGGACATTGGAAGGGACAAAGGAGAGTGGGATTATAAAAAAAAGGGGGGAGAGAAAGCTAGAGTGGTTGGGAAGATTCGAATTTTCATCCGCACGAGGGATAAAGCATGAGGTTTTGGGGGGAGCTTAAAAAAAGGAGAGACCACCACAAAGCTTGGGGGGGGGGGGGGGGGGGAGGAAGAGACTAGGGGCCGAACATCATTACCAGGCCAAGACCGCATCCCCCTCGGTCCGTCCGTCGAAGGCCACCAACACACCGGTTTCATCCCGTTACCCTCGATTTCCGATCGCGCCCAGCTCCCTCGCTCCATTCGCTACTAGAAACCCCCCGAAGCAGTTGTATCTCGGAACCCCTTACAAGCTCTATTTCTGTCTGATGGAAATGAGGACTCTCCTTGCAAGGTCGGTGAAAGTCTTGCTTGTGGATCCCCATGTATCAGCAAGGAGCTCAGAGACGAGGGGAAGTTCCTTAAAGCATGCGGAACATTTCAGGAAACCCCTAATGAAATTCGGAAAGCATCTAACTGGCCAATGGCTTCACCAACTGAAGGTAGAGATTCTGAAAATTCAAAGTTTCACTCGTGGCTTCCAGTTTCATCCACTGAGAGGCTTCAGCTAGAGCTTAATAGGGAACATGAGTTGTCCCCAACACCTCTAAGACTTTCTGACAAGTATGGAGAAGGTTCAAATTCTGCTGAGCATACTGCTAGCAGCTGTACGTTAGACAACCAGAACACGGGAACTTCTTCCAGCTCCAGTGGGGAGATGCGACCAGCAGCAGTTGTCGTGAGACGACGAAAACGGAAGCCGCCCTTACATGCGTTTCACCGGTGACGAGTGATATGAATGACCACGGTGACCGGCGTGTCGAAGCGGGAACGATCCAGTCATGGCGGCAGCTCGTATCCATGAAATGCCAACGTGAGTAAAGATGATGGCGCGACGTCGGATCTCTGCATGGTGGTCTCATACCGGAGGACCGGAGTCGGCGACGAAGAGGACCACTACAATTCGAGAGCGAGTCCCGGGAGGCGACGATGATTTTCTGTCGTGCAGGGAGGGAGCTACGACGCATGGATTGATACACAACGGGAGCGTGATCGAGACTTCTTTTTTTTTTGTGGTCGACGTGGGTCGAGGTCGACGATTGCGGCGATGGCCTCCGACGAGGGACTCCGGTGACAAACCGAACAGAGCCAACCTCGCCGTTGATCCCGTGAAGAGGATAACGCATGAAGAAGGTGATGAATAGTGGCTGCATATTACCTTTCTTTGTTCGGGCAGAGTTAAAATAATTCAAAAGAAGGCACTTGTGGGTAATAATAAACAATCAAAGCAAAGAAGGCTAAAGAAGAATAAAGAATGAATTGTGGGTTACATTCGTGCGGATGCGTTTCTGTGGGTGGGTTTTGGGTTTTAGGTTAGTGTATGGGCTTAGCTTGAAATTTGAACCTTAGGCTTTAGAGTACAATTAGGCCTTTCTTGTTTTAGATTTTATTTGGGCTTTTGGTTGGCATGTAGTTATTAAAGGGGTTGGATCTAGGGGTCCAAATCAGATTATCATTTTCGAAATTAAAAAATAATAAAAAATTCAAAAATCAATAATAAAATATAAAATAAAAAAAAAACTCAAAAAAATTCTGAAAAATCAAGAAATTCCAAAAAAATTCCCAAAAATGGGAAATGGCCACAATCAACTGGCCATGGAATATTTTGGGTAATTCGGTATCCAAGTCTTCCAAAAATTGACGATTTTGCCCTTCGGGCTAAATCGCCTCTAAATCTTCTCATTTTACCCCGGTCTTAAGTCACACCTTCCTTAAGCCTTTATGGTTATATTAGGAAGTCATTGATCTGAATTGATGTGCATTGAAGTGAGTTATTTATGTACTTGATTGCGTTTTCATTTAAATTGATTGTGATTGATAGGAATAGTCGTCCAATCTGCATGAAACCCTGAATCAAACCTACCTCACCCAAACTTGTGCCTGCATGAACTCTTAGTCAGGAAAATCACTCGCGTTAGGTACCGAAAGGGCGTTGGTAGTGACGTCAGCGTAACCAAGTCCCCGAACCCAAAATCTCTGGTTCCGCAGAATTGATCGATCTCTCCCAATCGATCAGTAAGGTTTCCGGTCTACCCTCCAAGAAAGACCGGTGGCGACTCCAAATGCATGCACAATTTGCACATGCCACCACGACCACACTGAAGGTCGAAAGCGATCGACTCTTACCGTCGAACCCATTAAAAGAAAACTCCCGCCGCGATTTGGTATGGGCCTGGGAGGGCCCGCGCCGATCCAAGGCTCGCGATCGGTAATCCATTAGCCGCTTCCGCCTTCGGACGGGTCGCGACAGCTGGCGACTCCACTGGGGATCTTGTTCTAGAACCTATGGTTCTAGACCTCAAGTGGACTTAGGCCGTAATTAAAACGCTGAGTGATTTTTCTAACCATGCAGGCGCTCTTGAAGGTGAGGTAAGTCCGCTTATGATAGGTGTTATATGTTTTTGCAGATTGGAGTGATAAGGGGTGTAGTCCGTGATTAACATTGTCTTATGCAGGTTGGCGTAGGGATGTATGTTGTGTGGACGATTTGAAGCGCTGATTGATAAACTGTTGTGCATGACTTGCATCGCGATGATCACGACACATGGACACACACAACCGCGCCTAAAACCCCGGGCGCCGCCTTTAGGAACACAATAGAAGGAATTGAAAATGGAATCTCTGTGAGGAAAAACACGGGGTAATCCACTTTTCAATTCCGCTCACTTCGAACTATGGATCGAGTCCCAATGCAACGATAGCTGTGCAATGGAATCGGCTCTTCCCAGAACTCGAGGTGGGAACCTTAACCTTAGGTGCCAAACCCTCTGATTTTTAGAAGTTTACCATCACTTGTTTCATGCGCATGTCTTTGGGCGGTTGGTACACCTAAAACCGCACATAAGTCAATGAGTTTGGTTGGTAAGACTCTCTATACCTCGAATCTATTACAGTTCATATAAACATAGGCATTTCATTCATTGCATTCTGGTGATTAGATTAAATGCCATTTCAAGGATAGATGTGTGTGTTTTTCCCAAACGTCCTTGATAGAAGACGAAGAGGATGATATCCCATGACAAGCACCGAGTGAGCAACAAAGGAGCCTACTATGGACATTATTGAGATATCGTCCAATGAAGATGACGAGTTGGGGCAAGTGATCCGGAAGTCACAGATCGAGCTTGGGGCATCCTTAAACGTTAGGATCACATTCCTTTGTTTAATTTTTCATTACTAGTCCTCTTGTATAGGGTTTATTTTTATCGAGGCTTTCTCTATCTCACCCCTTAGAGTGATTGTATTAGGGATCTATTGGTGTATACATTTAGATGGAACTTGGTTGCTTTTCTTTTGACAGGTCATGGGAATGTGATAGTGGCATTTTCTCTAATCATTCGAATACTCCCAAGTCAAGTTTATAATTCCTTTAGAGGAAATTAAAATTGGAAATCCTGCACGACCTTTTTGGTCGTATAGGGTAATCCAACCCCAATTTCGCTAGAAGGAATTATACACTTGAATTGGTCCATGCATGTTTTACGTCGCTGGTAATCCACGATAATTGATCGAGAACATCGGCGTTGTTTTGAATTTAATGACGAGATAGATGTCCAAATTACTCTCGTTCTTAACAAAACGGCCTTGATTTGGATGCCGTATCTTCAATTAAATTTAAAACACGTTATTATGCCTCGCACTTTTGAGTAATTCGTTCCTCTCGAAATTGATCAAAAGCGATTATTGTGAATTACATTCCTTTCAATAGTATGCTTTCTTTCGAGGAATATTGATAAAAACTTTTCGCGCAAGATTAAAACCCTTGTAAAAGTTCTTGTCCTTATTAATCATGGGCAAGCATAGGATTGAAAGGGGTTTTTGATTTCTTTTTCAAATTATCCCTTCTGATTCTGTCTTTTTATTTGCAGGTAAAAAATAGGTAATAGAGAGAAATCTTTTCCTGGATAAGTCTGAGGCTATTCTTTCATCTGATCATGAGCGAGTTATAAAATCCATATTTGCTCGACTTATTGATATTATGGTTCGGCTCACCTAAGTTGAAGATGTTCGAACGCTCGAAGAAAGGAACCATGCAGAAGTTAAAACACACACGAGAACTTTCATTTATTTTGCTCAGCGGAGGGTTTTCAGAAGCAGGTCATACAATTCGGGGTGGAAAAGTAAAGCCAAAGTGAGCCCTAATTAACGACACAAAGGAGCCCAACTGACCCTCCATGTTGTTAATGCTCTGCTCATACTCCCAGCTCCGCATGTTGTGGTCGGCAAGCCTGAGGAGAAGACTTCTGCATTCTCCCTTAACTTCGGCGACCTTGGCCTCGTGTTCTTCGGTGACTACTTCCAGGTCCCGAACCAGTCCATTCCCGCGAGCTATGTCCTCGGTTATCTTGTCGAGCCGTTCTTCCTGCCAGTCGCTCTGAAGCCTCAACAGGACGTTGCGGCGGTCATGCTCGCCGGTGGTCAGGGATATGGCCAATTGATCCACCAGATTTCTCCTCTCGCGAAGCAACGTCGCGACCCGCTCATTAGCAAACTCGACGGCCTTTTTGTAACTATCAACCAGATAGTTGGTCAGCACCAAATGATCAGATCGATCCTCATAACGAGCCCGCAAGACGCGAGCCACCAGAACCTCCCGACTAGCAGCACGATAGGCCTCTAAGGAGTGTGCAAAGAGAGTCGGGAAAGTTCTATATTCCCTCCCCAGTGTAGTACCTTCGAGAGAAGTGGTATCAAGGTCCTCGAGCAGGACACAGACTGCATCCTCGGTTGCAGAATGATCGGTTATGTGCGCGTAACCGCGACCCAGTAGGTTATAAAGCTTTTCCCACTGGGCCAAGACATCAGTTGAAAAAGTGCGTACGGGAGAGGAGGCCATTTGCGTTGGGTTGGCTTGAGAATAAGACGAGTTTAACAGAGAGATTAGAAGGAAGAAGCTGATTATGCGAGAACGTTAACCTTCCATACATTAATTCCTCATTTTATAGCAACTCGAGGATGATGAAGGGTCTCAGTAATAATGCTGGTGGAGCCCAGTTAGGGGGTAAAGCAGGAGGTCCCCTCACGAGAACCATTGGATTCGTTTCGGTCCGCGATTTCCGGCTCATCAATTAAAAGATGTAAAAGATTTGTCGGGATCACCATTATTAGAGTTAGGTGGGAGGAAAGCGCAACTATCGAAGAGAGCCCTAACAGGGTTTGGCAGTCCCATCACGTTGAAAAGCTAAGCGAGAAATTCAAGGTCTTGAGGGGGAACGTTTGCCTAATGATGCTTGAAGAGCGTCTCCTGAACATGCAGAGTCACTCGAAGAAAACTTTATAGGGAGTGAGCATACAGGAGAGAGTGGAGAACTCTGAGTGGGCAAGAACCAATCAAACATTTTCTCAATCCAACATATTTAAGAGGTTACTGTCAGCTGCTAGAGGCGACTGACTCAAAAATCTCAGAAATTGAACCACAGAGGGATCTCGAAGATTCCAAGATCAAGTCTAACGCCAAAACCATGGAGCCCAACACTTCTGGCAACGGAAATCAAGATCACGGCGACGACGACAACGACATCCACAATGCTCAACTCGGGAAAAGAAGACGTCCTCACCAATACTCTCAGGAGGAAACCCAAATGCTGGAAACCCTTTTCAGTAAAAGCCATTACATGAAAAAGAAGTGGAGAATTGAATTGAGCCGGGAGTTGGGGATTAATCAGTCGAGGATCCAGTTTTGGTTTCAAAATAGGAGATCCAAATCGAGGGCTCAACGCAAACGTCAGGTGGTCGAGATTTTAAAGGAAGAAAACCAAAAGCTGCGAACAGAAAACATGAGGTATGAAAAAGCTCTCAATATTACCGTTTGCCCTCATTGCGATAACCTCGTCGCCCTCGGTAAGATATTCCCCGATAAGCCTCACGCGATGATTGAAGACGTTCATTTACCACCTTACTCCCTCGGGCATCTCCTGCTCAACCAGATTTTGCCGGAGTCACGCATGAGCATGATGATCCTACGAAGATGATACAAATGCCTCCTGGGGGATGGGATTTGCATCGCTTTGATTGGAGTTATAGTTTCAAGGAGCTGGATGTTACTGCCGACCAGCTCAAAGCATATCAGCCTCATGCACAACAATTTTCGATAGGGTCGGGTCTTGCTGGAGATGAGTTAATCAGTCGTCAAGCCATCAATGCGATTTTGGGCCACGATAAGAGGAGGTTCGCTTGGCCCCCTGAACTGCATTCCAGATTCCTAGACGTGGTTCACCAAATGGGGATTGACTCAGCAACTCCGACGCGCATATTTAAGGCCATGAATGTACCGGGGCTTAGTAAGGAGCTGGTCAGGAATCACCTTGCTGCCTACAGAAAGCTATTAAAACAACGTCGAGCGGAGCTAAACCGGGAGGAATCCGTCTCGAGCTCAAAAGCTAGAGGCGACCGCCATTGTAATGCTCAGGCATCAAGAGATACCCGGCCAAATCTAAGCGTCAATCAAGCTAGCAACCCGACCACCGGCAAACTGAAAGCTGATCAGAATGTCCTCCCAGGCCATTTCAACACTTCTCAAGAGCGCGTGTCACAAGTACAGCGAGTGCGCACTCCTCCATATGAGCAACAGTCGGCTGGTGCTCTGCCTGCCGCTGGTCAACCCACGACAGACGATTTCTTTGATGAGGGGCTCGATGCCTTGTTCAATCAGTGGGAAGCTGGCATGCTTGGACAGCCATGATCTAGCACCTAGCTCGGGGCACGATGGGTCGGTCACTACGAACACCCATAGGAAGAAGAGCATGTTCACGAGTGGATCACTCTTTTTATCCATTGTAAAGTTCCTATGGGAACATTTTTCTTTAATGGCTATAGTTAATTATGTATGAAAACCAACGCTATCGACGAACATCGTCATGCTCAGTTGTGAAGATCCCTTGTTAGATTAAGTCTGAAACCAGAGACGGTCTTTAAAATTTTGAGTGGCTACGAACTCATTCCTCACCAAGCGCCCGGGATGCTGAAATGAAGAGTAACAGCATGCACAGGGAAAATGCCACTTTCGTTTGAACGATGAAAAGGGGTTGAGAGAAGATCATGGCGTTAATTCCCATGGAGCTAAATGAATTAAACGGAGTGATTAATTGCGGGTCCACCGCTGCTCCCCACGTTCTCGGGCCTAGCAAATCATAAAAGGCGCCGAAAGATTGTAGACCCACCACTTTGAAGACTGAACTAGGGGACGAGCGCATTACTCGATGAAATCGAATCAATGCAAGTGAGTTTGTGATCCTATCACGAGGAAAAAGAAAGGGGAATACAGACGATGAGTAATTGCAGGATCTCGGGAGGAGCGCTTGCTTGCTGGTCTTCATATGCAACCTGAAGGATGGTTCCAGGACACGCACAATCACTTGAGAAAATTTCTAGAGTGAGCAAACACGTAAGAGCGAATTGAGAAAACTGAGTGAACTAGATCAGCCCGAGATACCCCGATCCATCATGTTTAAAAGTTATTCCCATCTTCTAGAAACGCCCGACCTGGACATTTCTGAGCACGAACTGCTGGGAGACTTTGAAGATCCTGGAGCTGAATCCTGCCCGAAGGCCATAGAGACTGACTCCTCCAGCGATGAAATTCTAGGTTTCAGCTACGAAGAAGGAGTATACAATGATGACCGGAGTCGGAAAAGGAAGCAACTACAACGCCACACTCCAGGCCAAATCCGAGAGCTCGAAGCTTTCTTCAATGAATGCCCCACTCCAAGCAGACAACAGAAAATGGAGTTGAGCCGAAAGATAGGATTGGAGCTTTCGAAGGTCAAGTTTTGGTTCGCCAACAAACGAACCCGGGTGAAACAGCAATACGCAGACCATGAGTTACTGGTCCTGAAGGAAGAGAATGAGAAGCTTCAAGCTGAAAGCGCGAGATATAAGGAAGCTCTGACCAAGGCCACCTGCCTTAATTGTGGTAATCCTGTTGTCCTCGGTGAGGTGTTCCTCGATGAACCATCCCTGTTGACGAATAACGCTCAGCTGTTACCGTATTCTCCATAGCATTTTCCGACACAGCTAGATACCGCCGGAGATCTGCATGAGCAAGTCAACACCATAGGATCAACACCAACATCCTCTGAGAAATGGGATATGAATCATCACAGGGGGAATTCTCTCAATGACGAACTCGCTGTCGCAGCCAGCCAATCCAAAGTCGGTGAGTCCCTCCCTGGGCAACTTTTGAAACGACTAGATCCCGTAAAGAATAGCTACCGAAGTATTGACGATATTTTGGGTGATAAGAGAACAAGGTTTTACTGGACCTATGAGCTTCACACCAAATTTGTTGATGCAATTCGAGAGCTGGGAGTTGATTCGGCTAGCCCACTACGCATACTCGAGATTATGAATGTGCCGGGGCTCTCTAGAATTAACGTTGAGTCTCACCTCAAGTACTATAGGAGATTGCTAAGGGATGGAAGGATAGCGTTAAACCATCATAAAGCCAGTTGGAGCTCAAGTGCTGGGCAGAGTTACAACCATGATGATTGGAGAGCCAAGAGCACCCAACCGTGTTTCAGCAATGACGGGACTAGCAGTCGTGTCAGCGACTCCTCTAACCCAAATCAGAATGCTCCGCCGAGCTATCTCAATACTCCTCAGGAGTATATGCCACAGTTCCAGCACATAGAGATTCCTCAGTTTGAGCGCGAATCAGTCATTAATGCTGTCCCTGAAGTGGATCTGGCATTGGTAGAGAGTGCACATATGAACCTGCCGGTCATTGGAGGAAGTTCCAATTCGAGGGGTCAAATTGCTCACGGCGAGAGCAAAGAGAGGAATCCCTCGCCTGCAGTCGACGACACCCAATCTGGGCACCAAGGGCTAGAAAGAACAGGTGATTTCCTTGATGAGGAGCTGGACACTTGGATCAATACTCTTCAGGAATGTATGTCTCAACCCCAACAGGGCAATGATGAAGGTTCCAGCTCAAAAACTCCAATCCCTCACAACGAAGGCAATGAAAGAAATCTGCCCCCAACAATCGTTGATACCCAACTTGAACATCAATGGCTCGAAGACCCGAGCAATTTCCTTGGCGATGAGTTCAATCTTTGGCTCGATCAATTTGGAGCCGGAGGACCATCGCAGTGGTGACGCGAGGCCGGTGATCAAACGTCTGATGCAAGGCATGGCTACTCGATGAAAAATGCTTCGAGAAAAGGGGTTGAATACTCCTATTGCATATGTTGTTGATCGCACTGTAAGGTTCCCACGGGAACATCTTTCATTAATATCTAGAACTAATTGCGCGTGAGTGTCAACATCACCCTCTGAGCATCCTCAAGCCGAAGGCCGTGGATTAATCACTTAATCCGTGGAGCAAGTTCCATGAACCATAATTATCACCCGCTGAGCATAATGGGATCTACCCCTTCAACACGAAATACGTTTGGCCGCGAAGCCACCTATTTGGTAAAACGATGTATCGTTCCTAAACGATCTTCTATCGCATACCAAAGTAATGTCTCATTTCTTTCCCTTCTCAGGTGATAAACGTGGATAAATCACTCAAGGAGCCATCTGTTCAAATAACAAAACAGACGTTGCCCAACCGGGGGCAGCTGAACCATTGATATTGCAAATATTCCAAGCATGGATAAGCGGATTTGATAGATGTGGTTCATATCAATACGCGACGTCAAAACGGGATGAGAACCAAGAGTAAAGTTGTATCGTCCCAATTTGTCTTCAATTTGAGAATATGAGTTAACACTTGTTATCTATCCTTGATAGGGACTCACCATCAAGGAGGACAGATTGTCACAACCTGTGTGCACTCGCAGGGGCACACGACCAAGGGTAAGATGTATCGTTCTAATTTTTTGAAAAATTCGCGAACATACAATAACATGTTTCTTCCACATTTTCAGGGATTTTCGGCCACGGGGGACAGGTAAGTATCCTTTTCCCCAATCCATTGAAGGTGTTAAATAAAAAGAAACGCTTTCAGAATCTAATGTCTAGAAAAGACATAGAAATCAAAATTCATTGGTATTCATGTTTTGAAACAGGAGGTTGTCTGAACATAAATGAAATATGCATGTGCATCATAAAATCCCCTCGACGGGTAAAATTTTCGGAGAAAAAGAAAGAGATTTTCCAACCAAAAGTTGTTCAAAACTTTCAAAATGACGTTTTCTCAAAAGACGATAGGCAAAGCCTAATCCAAACACGTCCTACACACACTAGAGAGAAGTGGAGCGGATCAGATAGGAAAATCTGGACCTACGGAAGTAGGGATTATTCGCAACGATTACATGGGTTGGGATGACGGAGGCATTCGTTTCATATCCCTCAAACACTACAGGTGACCATTGATAAACCCTTTGAACGACGGTTTTCATTCTTAACCCTGTCAAGAACCACCCCCACATCGGGGCAAAATAGAGGTGAGTCCAGCGGTATCAGGAGAAAATGGTTAGAAATTTTCTTGCTCGGACTAACATCAATCTTTGTGTGTTGTTTATATGGTAATCCAAGTGCCATAGGATGACGAGAAGCATTCATTTCGCTATCCCACACACCATATCCTTTGCACAGCCAAGTTGAGCCTGCAAAATCATTTCATAAACCCTTGTTGGTGATCATGGGATGTTTCAAGATGGAAACTGCATCACTCCAAGAACGGAAGAAATCAAGAGATGGGATTTATAGAAAAATCTCATATCGGCGTTTAAATGTGCTATGATTCAAGTTGTATATCTAGCACAATTTTCTGAACATCGTAGTTCCAAAGGAAACGAAAAGGCGGGATTTCAACAAAGAAAAAAATCCCCAGCATCAAGAAAAAGCAAAGTGCCTGGTGAAAGCAAGGCCGATGCTCGTGAAAACTGTTTGATTGATCCCCAATAAAGCCTAGTTGGGAAGAGAGAAAAACCAATAAAGGAGTCAGATCAAGAAGACTGCTCCCCAAATGATGTCAGCCGTGGTGCAAAAACACAGACAGAATTGTCAATCTCTTAATACCACAAGAGACGTTCTCTAAAGGACTTGTGCACACCTCAAAAGCGGTTGCACACCTCAAAAATGAAGATGCAGAATGGAAAAGACATGTGACAAGTTTGCAATGATCACCAATGTCAATCCCCTCATAAATTCTGGGCCAAAAACAAGCCTTTTTCGGTCCCCAATCCTACCAACATCATAACCCCGAAACAGTCTTCTCTGACTAAGACACTTGGGTTAACATATAGCTTAGCTCGAAGAAGTACGAGCAAGACTATCTCTTTCTCATTTTGCAGGGTTCTTGACTTGTAAACCCGGAACAGATGGTGAAAACTTTCATTCAGTGACCTTGACTCAAAAGTGAGTCCCCCTTGAAGACCGATATCCAAGCCCAACATTACGGTCCCGTGGAAGACCTCCCGACCGATCAAAATGTATGCGCTGCGAATGAGCCTAAAACCTAGGCACAGGTTAGTAGGGAATTGAGTGCATCCCCTATAAAAACCACTATCTCAAAATAGGTGAGAAGACCTCATTGTCGAGAAATATTCCAGTTGGTGTTTTGAACAAACTCTTTTTGGAATTTTCCTGTTGGTCCAGATTTTCCGTGCAAGGGATTTGTGATCACATTTGCATGTTGCAAGAATGCTTTGGATAACCTCCAGCATCAAAATGCACATTTCACGATTAAAACTTAAGTCATACGGTTTTTGTCCAATGGACAACCATGGTCTTCCCAAAGATTACTAACGTTTTCTGGGTGAAGAAAAATCTTTCAGGTTTGAACTTTCTGCAGGATACCTGGAGAACCCAGCTCCCAGAATGTCGCCTCAACAGAATCAAATGAAGCTTTGTCAAAATAAAATCTTTCTCTGCTTCAAAACTGAATTCCCGGCAAATTTCGGGATCTTTCAAAAAAAGGTGTGAGGATAGAACCCTTTTTCAAAAGAAGTCAACAAACTGTCCCAACAGACGTGGAGAACCCTCGTCCTAGGACTCCCTTTTCAAAAATATCAAGGAAATCTCAACGGACGTGGAGAACCCTCGTCATGAGACCCCTTTTCAAAGCAAAACAATGGTAGATACCGCCTGAAGGGTCAAACCAAGGTAGATACCGCCTGAAGGGTCAACTCAAGGTAGATACCGCCTGAAGGGTCAACTCAAGGTAGATACCGCCTGAAGGGTCAACTCAAGGTAGATACCCGCCTGAAGGGTCAAATCAAGGTAGATACCGCCTGAAGGGTCAAACCAAGGTAGATACCGCCTGAAGGGTCAACTCAAGGTAGATACCGCATGAAGGGTCAACTCAAGGTAGATACCGCCTGAAGGGTCAACTCAAGGTAGATACCACCTGAAGGGTCAAATCAAGGTAGATACCGCCTGAAGGGTCAAACCAAGGTAGATACCGCCTGAAGGGTCAACTCGAAGGTAGATACCGCCATAAGGATCAACCCAATGGTCCGATCCCCCATATGGATCAAAACTTTGACTAATTCCAAAATGTTGAAGAAGTTCTTTTCCTAGGTAAGCCTTACTGTAGGCGAACCGCTTATGGTCTAATCCACCATACGGATCAAAATCCTTGGCAAAATCCCAAAGTGTGGGATGCGCCCTTCTCAGGTTCCTGCCAGTTAGGAATCCAATAATGGTATGACCTACCATACAGGTCAGAGCTTAATTTCCCTAGGATATTCTCAATGACGAGTCCTAGGTATCTTCTTGAAAGTTATCGCAGCCGGCAGCATCCGACAGGTGAGCTTCAGGTAAGTCTCTCTCACTCCGGCCTAGGTTCAAATTGTTAGAGTAAACTAGGGATTAATTTGAACTTTTATCAAAAGGCTTAAAGATCCGATGTCATAACATTTCTTCTCTCATTTTCCCAGTTGAGTCGGTTAGGAATCAGGTGCCACCTTATCTTTGAGAGAAACCTCTAACGAGATTCCACTCAAAGAGGGGCAGCTGTTGACACCTGATCTTTTTACCATTTATTATTGTGATTTTTATTCTTTAAAATTAATTAAAAATATCAAAAAAGGTCATAAAATCACAAAATCAACTTTGGAAGCCTTGGTTTAGCCTTAGGAACCAATTTTGAACAAAAAATATTTTTCGGTATTTTTAATATTTTTCGAGTTTATTTAATTATAAAATACCAAAAAAAAAATCAGAAAAATACCATTCGTGGTCAGAAAAATACCCAAAAATATTCGATAATTTTGTTTTAATTTCCTCTTCAAGTGCGTTACTTTAAATCTTGAAAATTCGGCTCGGGTCACTATGTTCCTTCACAAACATAAACCCGAACCGGGCATAAAAAAAATCGTTTGAGTCTTTTAGTTTGAAAGTTTTTCATCTTTGAGCCTTGACGTACCATTCTAGCGTCCCTTTTAGTTGTTGCTAATGCTTGACCTAATTAAAAAGAAAATGAAAACGTCGAACGGTTCATTCACCGAAGAGCGGCGGTCAAATCCAAAGAAGGGAAGCTGGATCCCTAAGGCCAAATGGGATATAATATCGCCAAAAGGAAGGGAGCGGCGCATTGTTTTCAAAAGAGAGGACATTGGAAGGGACAAAGGAGAGTGAGATTATAAAAAAAGGGGGGAGAGAAAGCTAGAGTGGTTGGGAAGATTCGAATTTTCATCCGCACGAGGGATAAAGCATGAGGTTTTGGGGGGAGCTTAAAAAAAGGAGAGACCACCACAAAGCTTGGGGGGGGGGGGGGGAGGAAGAGACTAGGGGCCGAACATCATTACCAGGCCAAGACCGCATCCCCCTCGGTCCGTCCGTCGAAGGCCACCAACACACCGGTTTCATCCCGTTACCCTCGATTTCCGATCGCGCCCAGCTCCCTCGCTCCATTCGCTACCAGAAACCCCCCGAAGCAGTTGTATCTCGGAACCCCTTACAAGCTCTATTTCTGTCTGATGGAAATGAGGACTCTCCTTGCAAGGTCGGTGAAAGTCTTGCTTGTGGATCCCCATGTATCAGCAAGGAGCTCAGAGACGAGGGGAAGTTCCTTAAAGCATGCAGAACATTTCAGGAAACCCCTAATGAAATTCGGAAAGCATCTAACTGGCCAATGGCTTCACCAACTGAAGGTAGAGATTCTGAAAATTCAAAGTTTCACTCGTGGCTTCCAGTTTCATCCATTGAGAGGCTTCAGCTAGAGCTTAATAGGGAACATGAGTTGTCCCCAACACCTCTAAGACTTTCTGACAAGTATGGAGAAGGTTCAAATTCTGCTGAGCATACTGCTAGCAGCTGTACGTTAGACAACCAGAACACGGGAACTTCTTCCAGCTCCAGTGGGGAGATGCGACCAGCAGCAGTTGTCGTGAGACGACGAAAACGGAAGCCGCCCTTACATGCGTTTCACCGGTGACGAGTGATATGAATGACCACGGTGACCGGCGTGTCGAAGCGGGAACGATCCAGTCATGGCGGCAGCTCGTATCCATGAAATGCCAACGTGAGTAAAGATGATGGCGCGACGTCGGATCTCTGCATGGTGGTCTCATACCGGAGGACCGGAGTCGGCGACGAAGAGGACCACTACAATTCGAGAGCGAGTCCCGGGAGGCGACGATGATTTTCTGTCGTGCAGGGAGGGAGCTACGGCGCATGGATTGATGCACAACGGGAGCGTGATCGAGACTTCTTTTTTTTTGTGGTCGACGTGGGTCGAGGTCGACGATTGCGGCGATGGCCTCCGACGAGGGACTCCGGTGACAAACCGAACAGAGCCAACCTCGCCGTTGATCCCGTGAAGAGGATAACGCATGAAGAAGGTGATGAATAGTGGCTGCATATTACCTTTCTTTGTTCGGGCAGAGTTAAAATAATTCAAAAGAAGGCACTTGTGGGTAATAATAAACAATCAAAGAAAAGAAGGCTAAAGAAGAATAAAGAATGAATTGTGGGTTACATTCGTGCGGATGCGTTTCTGTGGGTGGGTTTTGGGTTTTAGGTTAGTGTATGGGCTTAGCTTGAAATTTGAACCTTAGGCTTTAGAGTACAATTAGGCCTTTCTTGTTTTAGATTTTATTTGGGCTTTTGGTTGGCATGTAGTTATTAAAGGGGTTGGATCTAGGGGTCCAAATCAGATTATCATTTTCGAAATTAAAAAATAATAAAAAATTCAAAAATCAATAATAAAATATAAAATAATAAAAAAACTCAAAAAAATTCTGAAAAATCAAGAAATTCCAAAAAAATTCCCAAAAATGGGAAATGGCCACAATCAACTGGCCATGGAATATTTTGGGTAATTCGGTATCCAAGTCTTCCAAAAATTGACGATTTTGCCCTTCGGGCTAAATCGCCTCCAAATATTCTCATTTTACCCTGGTCTTAAGTCACACCTTCCTTAAGCCTTTATGGTTATATTAGGAAGTCATTGATCTGAATTGATGTGCATTGAAGTGAGTTATTTATGTACTTGATTGCGTTTTCATTTAAATTGATTGTGATTGATAGGAATAGTCGTCCAATCTGCATGAAACCCTGAATCAAACCTACCTCACCCAAACTTGTGCCTGCATGAACTCTTAGTCAGGAAAATCACTCGCGTTAGGTACCGAAAGGGCGTTGGTAGTGACGTCAGTGTAACCAAGTCCCCGAACCCAAAATCTCTGGTTCCGCAGAATTGATCGATCTCTCCCAATCGATCAGTAAGGTTTCCGGTCTACCCTCCAAGAAAGACCGGTGGCGACTCCAAATGCATGCACAATTTGCACATGCCACCACGACCACACTGAAGGTCGAAAGCGATCGACTCTTACCGTCGAACCCATTAAAAGAAAACTCCCGCCGCGATTTGGTATGGGCCTGGGAGGGCCCGCGCCGATCCAAGGCTCGCGATCGGTAATCCATTAGCCGCTTCCGCCTTCGGACGGGTCGCGACAGGGAGGCAGAAAGATAAGATTAGGAGGAGGAGGAGGAGGGCAGGCAGGGGGTTGAAGGAGGCGTCCCCAAGGAGAAGAGGAGGGCAGGCGGTCTCACACCCGGGAGAGTTGGACGCCGAGGAAGCCCGACCGTCGTCATGGCCCGAGTCGACGGCGGTCTCGCACCCCGAATCACCGTGAACCAGCTTGATGGTTCGGCATCATGGAGGAAGGCGACGGCGGCTCGATCATATTATGAAGAGGAGGAGTTGCAATAGAAGCCGGAACCAGTCAAGCCTTGGCCGACGAAGACCGTCGTCACTCACCACCACCTCTTCCTAGTCGCCCACAGCCACCGAAGCTCGAACAGACCTAACAACAAGAGAGCCGAGGAAAGCTCAGCCTGGGCAAAGGTTGTGTGGTTGAAGAGGAGGCACTCGCCAGCTTTCCTCAGTCGACTCTCCGAGCTCTCCAATGATTGCGCTCGAAAAGGTGGAGTATTCATGTCCAGTCGTAAGCTTTTTTTTTCCTTTCTCTTAGGGGATCCTTTTCCTCTCTTAGTTCATCGCTTGCCCACGTTCGTTCGTTCATGTTGTTACCTCCCTGTCTTTGCTTGGTTTCGAACTACGGATGGTCTTTTGAGTGAACAACCGTCCGAGGAGATTCAACCAGGCGATGTAGAGTAGCGGTGGTAGTCTCGGCCCCCCGCCGAGCCCGTTGTCGTTGTTCGTCAATTCTCCGGAAGTTCATGGTAAGCCATTGCAGTTTGCTTCGGGGGGAGTGAACTGTTTAGGTGGTTCAAGCTTGAACCATAAGTGACAACATGACGAGAGCTTGGACGATGTCGGTTCGACAGTCCATGTTGACCATGGGGCCGCCAGCTCGGTGCCGGCCTGGTATTCGAAAGGTCGCTGGTGAAGGTGGTCTCCGACGTGCGGACATTCCCCAGCGAGGTCGGATTGGTTCAGGCATCACGTTGCGGAGGCCACCAGTTTGTTGCTCTACGAAGAAGAAGACTCGTGAAGTCGATGGCGAGCTAACTCAGTCGTCGAGACCGGCTACAAAGAGACCGAACCGGAGGTAGCGGCGTGTCGAGCAGATCTGGCAGTTAAGTCTAGGCGAGCGATCATGGCGGCTCTCGGTGGTGCCCGTAGGTGATGGGCAGCGATCGCTGAAGTCGATAGGCAACGACCACAGATGCGGCGTGGGGAACAGACCTTGGTGTCGTGGTCTCGACGCTCGGTGGTGAGCACTAGTCGGCCTTCCAAGGTCCGACGATTTAGACCTGACGGCGGCATGATGAACGAGTCCCGACGGAGCGACGACACGTAAGTGAATCCCATACGACAGCGGTGAGGCAAGTCGGACGAGGTGTGGCTAGCGAGCAGATCCCGACTGCCGTGGTTTACGAACAACCTTGAGTCGCTGCATCTCGGGTTCGTCTCTGTGGGGATCGCTAGCAGTGTGTAAGTAGGTGCGATGGCCAACTCAGGCGACGTAGCAGATCCCGGCGTTGATGGCTCGCTGGCGAACGAGCAGGCCCGCCGTTTTTGACGAGCGAGTCCAGACGAGCAAGTATTAGCGCTAGTAGTTGGCGCCGGGAGTGACGGATGGCGGTCGGCGAAACCGAAAGGCGACGACCACAGACGGCGGCGTGGTGGTTAGATCCCAACGTCGTTGTTCCGTGGGAGACGAGCCGACTCGGCGTTTGTAACGGGGAGGTCCACGGGAGTGTGACCCGACAGTGGAGTGATCAGGCGATGGGTTAGTCAGGAAGCCGACGACGATCGGGAGTGAGGGATCCCGGCGACGCAAGCTGAAGCAGACTCGAGCTCGCCTCTGGTTCCATGTCGGGACGTCGCGAGGTAGAAGATGAACAGGACCAGTTGGTCGTGTGGGCTATAAGTTGGGTCGGCGGAGAGAAAAGAAAGGTTGGACTTGATCTCCCCACCATTTGGTCTGCTAGTGGGCTGGTTTGGAAACAAGAAAGGCTTTGGGCTTGGGGTTGCTTTGTTAAACAAAGTGGCCATTTTGGGCTTGGGGCGACTGCGCCAGACGATTTGTTTAGCCTAGTTCGGACAAAGAAAGGACTGGTGGGCCAAGTTTTTTGTTGTGCCGTTTGGGCCCAATTCAGGTCCCCTTACCCGGACCTGATCAAGGCCCGACGGGCCTGATTCGGACCCGGGTCCGAGAACCCGACCCGGATCCGGCCCTTTTTTTAATAATAATAATTTAGTAATAAATTATTATTTTTTATTAATTAATTAAAAAAAATAAAAAAATAAGAAATATCAAGAAATGCCAAAAAATAAGAAATAGATAGAATATGCCTCTATTTTGCCTATATTGTCTAAATTAGGCTTTCTATGCTTGCTTTTTATTTGCATAGCTTAGTTAAACTTTGCATGTGAATATTTTGATGAATGTCTCGCTATATCAATATCTCAGTAGGTAAAATTAGCACGATAATTAGACTTTAATTCGAGACACTCGTTTTATCCTTTAATTGGCTGAACTTTGTTGACTATCTACTTTGAGTGAGTGCGTGTTCCAAAGGCTTGATGCATCATTTTGATAGTCCAATGTGGCGACTGACGATGATGCCCATGGCGATGGAAGCTCATTGGGGATTGGTGATTGAAGACCGACGTCCAATCCGGTCCATTTTTGAGTATCCGATCCACGTGTCGGAGTTACTTTCTTTAAATATCGCCTTTATAGATTTAGATTGCATGTGCTTATTCCAGTCTTTATTTGGCATATTTGTTTGATTGAGTGTTTATCATAACACTGTCTTTTGAAAAATTGGATGTTAATCGCTTTCCTGGATGCTAGGTTAAGGGTAAATAGGTAATTGCACGATTATGCTTGATCATTTAGTGCTGGTTAGATGCCTGGTAACTTAAAATGATATGCATAATGTATGGTCACCTTAGGGAACTTTGACTGGTTAGGTACCGAAAGGGCGCTAATTATTTAGTTAGCGTAAACAAGTCCCCGAACTTAAAGTCTCTGGTTGCGTAGGAATCGAGATAACACTCCCGTGTCTCGATTGGTTTCTAGCCGACCCCAATAGGCTAGTGGCAACTCTTAATAGAATTTTAGTTTGCTAATAACTAAAACGAAATCCAATGTCACGCGAGGTAGGACTTGGGAGAGTCCGCGCCATTGACCGATGGAAATACCTCTAAACTCGCCGGATCCCTCGAGAGAGGTTTCAGACAGGTCGCGACACGCTTATCTCTAACCCGTGAACTTAGCCGATACAAAGCTATATGATAGCACCCAATTTTTTCGATTCGGCAGTTCGATCTATGATTTATCATTCATGAACGTTGATAAGATGCTTCCATTTAGCAGCACCTTATGATGGCATAGCCTTAAAGTGAAGGGCGAGGTTCAAACGAGGAAAGGCTTACGGTGGATACCTAGGCACCCAGAGACGAGGAAGGGCGTAGTAAGCGACGAAAGGCTTCGGGGAGTTGAAAATAAGCGTAGATTCGGAGATTCCAGAATAGGCCAACCTTTCGAACTGCTGTTGAATCCATGGGCAGGCAAGAGACTGTCGTGACCCATTTTTTCGATGAGGAGCTAAAGGATTGCCGAATCGGGCCCCCCACTTTAAAATGTGGATCGCGGGCCTTGATCGGCGCTGGCCCTCCCAGGCCCATACCAAATCGTGACGGGAGTTGATTTTACGTGGGTTTTTCTGTTGTGGAAATACTCCTATATTTTGATTCTGACAAAACCTTCAAAAGATATTGTTTGATGTAATGTGATGCAGGAAGAATGTGTAAGCAGCAGGTTGAGTGATTCCAATTCTTCGCACTGACGAAGGGTCAGATGGAAGTGCTTCTGACGAAGGGTCAGATGGAAGTGCTTCTGACTAAGGGTCAGATGGAAGTGCTTCTGATGTAGGGTCAGATGGAAGTGCTTCTGACGTAGAGTCAGATGGAAGTGCTCTTGATGATCCAAACAGTGACGGATGGATCACATCAAATCTCCGTATTACCATTCCATGCCAATTGATCAAACTTCTCCTAGACGAATCTGAAGAAAGATCAGTTCCTGCATTTTACAAAACACGAAGACCCACGTATGGCAGGTTTCCGATCAAGGCAAGTGATATTCAATTATCCTGATATCCCCTCTTGTCAATCAACAGACTTTCTATAATAGGATATCATCTTCTAAGGAAAATATCCTCGGGAATCAACTCAAACTTATCACACTTATGGAAGCTGGAGATTCAGTTGTATGGGCGACTAAATCAGAAGGGTTCAATATCTTACCTAACGGTCTACATATCTTCTGAAGATACAGTCTCGTTCAATCACGATTGATGACGTCCAATCAAGGATTGAAGAGCGATCCCTTAGCTGGAATCCAACGGCTAGTTCGGAGGCAAGGGAGTATAAAAGAAGAATAATGTTCGACTAGAGAGTAAGAGAGCGAACAACAATCCAAAGTGCAAGAATAATTTGAGTTTCATCTGAGAGAGTATTCTGTGTGCTCAAAATCCTTCACTGTGAAAATCTGTGAAAGAAGGAAACAAAACACTTGAGTGATTGTAATCTTCGTGATTCTTCATAGTGAAATCCAGCCAATCGGCTGTCATCGTGGGAGAGTGGACGTAGGCTTGATCCAAGCCGAACCACTATAAACATCGTGTGCAATTTCCTCTTCTCTAAACTCTTACACTTGTGTTTAGATTTCCTGCACACTGTTATACTGTTGTTGTTCCTAATCGTACACTGATTTCTATCCATTCCGCAAGAAATTTATAATTGTGTTCAGAATCTCCTATTCACCCCCCTCTAGGAGATATTGCTAGATACATCAATTGGTATCAGAGCAGGTTGCTCATTTTACGAAGTGTCTATTGACTTCAGAGTTAACGATCTACTATGTCTAGCAATCACTCTTCAGGAACAAGCGATTCGCACTTTGCCAACAAGCATCCATACTTTGATGGAAAGGATTACAACATGTGGAGTAACAAGATGAAGTGGTTCTTCAAAGCCTATGATGATCTGATGTGGGATGTCGTTACAAATGGAATAGTTCCTGCAAATACCACAAATCCAACCTCTGCTGACGGAGTAAACATTGTCACAACAATGACTGATGCTGAAAAGGCTAAAAGAAAAGGCCTTGATTCTAAAGCTGTCAATGCTCTCTTTTGTGCCTTATCTACTCCTCTTTATAATCGTGTCTCAGAGGAAGAATCATCTAAGGCAATATGGGATAGACTTCATGTTACCTTTCAAGGAACAAATCGTGTGAAAGAAACAAAGCTCAGTATTTTACTGAGTGACTATGAAGCATTTGAAATGAAGCCTGATGAATCTATTGCAGATATGATAGACAGGTTTCAGACTTTGGCAAGTGGACTTGCAAGACAAGGTGCACCTATTGCTGAACCAATGCAAGTCAGGAAGATACTACGTGGACTCACAGATGATTGGAATTACATCAAGCCATCAATGTTTTTCTGGCAAACAAAAAGGGAGAACAGAAAGGTAAAAAATCTATTGCCTTAAAAAGTCAAATTAATCAATGTTTTTCTGACACAGATGATGAAGATGAGGATGATGAAGAATTAGCCCTCATGGTCAAGAAATTTAGGAAGATGGCTCGGAAAGGCAGAAACATCAAAGGAAAGAAACCTTGGAAGAAGAGTGAGGTAAAAATATCAAGCAACGACTCACAAGATAGCAAAGACGTGATTTGCTTCCACTGTAAGAAAGCAGGACATATCAAACCGAACTGCCCAATTTTAAAGAAGGACAAACTCAAGTATGAGAAGTACAAGAAGGCTCTAAAGGCAGAAACTTTGAGTGATTCTGATGAAAGCGAGAATGATTATGCAAATATTTGTCTCATGGCCGAATCAGACTCAAGTTCAGATTCAGAAACTGAGGTATGTTCATCTGAACTCCCTGATGAAGTTGTTGAATATATTGATGAATTGTGTAGAAACTACAAAGAAGCTCTTGAGAAGGTTTCTTATTTGAAAAAGGAAAATACTTCTTTAAAACAACATAATATGTCCCAAGAAGAAAAAATTAGTTTTCTACAACAAGAGTTTCACCAGATGAAGGAAAATCATGATTCAGTTTCAAAAGAAAATGCTTCCTTGAAAGAAAAAACTTCTACTATATCAAAAAGGTTTTCACAAAGCTCAGAAACTCTGAATAGCATTATAACAAAACAAATACCCTTCAATGATCGATCTGGGTTAGGTTTTAAAAAGGAAAGTAGCCAAAGAAATGTCTTTAAAACTGAATTTCGAAAACCAATGTTTTCCAATTACAAGCATCATTTTTATAAGCATTTTACTAGATCCTACAATCGACAACCTTGTGTGAACTGTGGTGATCCTAGCCATACTAAGGATTACTGCAAGAAAATCTGGAGACCTATTAAAAGGTCAAAATATACTAACACAGAAGGACCCAAGAAAACATGGGTACCAAAGAAACAGTAAGTTGGTTATCTATTGCAGGTACCAAAGAGAAGGAAGAACAAGTGGTTTCTGGATAGTGGTTGTTCAAGTCACATAATTGTCCCTTATTGCAATTTGGCCCAATTATTTGTACAGATTGCTTAGTTGCACGAATTAGGCAAAATTGTACATTTAATTGCATTTTATTCCTTGAAATTGGGCATAATAGAAATTACTTTCAATTCAAGGACTACCATCACAAATTAAAGACACTACCCAATGGTTTTCATCATTTTGAATCGATTGGAATAGGTAATTTGGTCCAATTTGATCATTTGAGCCTTCAATTTCACGATATGCCTAATTCCAATTAAATGAAAATTTGGGGTTTTTGTTGAAATTGATATGAACCTTTGGGCAAAATCATATTTTTAGATAAAATACATGCCCTAAGTTTGATTCTGAGGTTTAATTACAAAAATTCCCCACCAATTTGGGTTTAATTTGAAAATTTCAAATTAGAACCAATTCGGACCAGTCAGACCGCCCGGTCGGACCGGTCCAACCGGTCTGCTACAGTGTCTTCTTCCCCAAAGCTTTCCGCGCCAATTGCAGGTTTGGAAGGCGAACTTCAATTGAGAAATTGGACCATCAATCGGCTTCAATTGGTGGAATTAATGGAGGCGTTTTGTTGGCCAAGAAGCTCTCCGTCGATCAAGACCAGTCCGACGGTCTGGGTCTGTCGGAACGATGCCGGCGAAGGCCAAATGCTCACCGGCCGTCTTCAAACCAAACGCAGGACCAAATGCAGGTGGAATTCGAGTGAAATTGGCATTACCAGATGACCAGAATTAGTGGTCAATTTGTCTCGGACGTTCGCCGGTGTCCGGTGACCATTTCGCACGTGATTGCACATGCGAAGGTCACTGGCTCAACCCCCCGTTCGGCGCCAAAATTTCAAAGAGCTATAAGAGAAAATTGATCCTACAGGAGGGAGAGGTTGGTTGATTCGGTTGAGTGGTGGAAAACAGAATCGAGAGAGAGAGAGAGAGAACGGAAGAGAAAGAGCTCACCCTCCATCGCCATTGTCGAGGGTTGGAGTGGTTGGGCCATCTACTGCTAAACCGAAGCCAAAGGAGGTTGCAGGAAGCTCGCTTGGAACTCCAGGAAGCGATCGCTGCTGGCCGCGCTGCCTGAAACAGCTTGAACAGGTGAGATGCGTTTCTGAGCTTCTCACTGTGCATCAATGACGATTCATGCATTTCTTGCTCATTCTTGCATCTAGAGTGTGCGTTTTGTTCCTTAGACATTACTAACCATCGTTGCCTATCTGTTTTGCATCGTTTTTGTCTTAACACCTTGAATTGAGTCCCCAAATCCAACCTCCATTGCCGCGCCCAGTTCATTCTTGCCTAGCCCAATCTAGGTCGTGCGAGCTCGATCGGAGCTCGAGGTAAGTGTTCTGAACTTCCTTTCGTGCTAATCTGTGAATGAATCGCTTTGATTTTGCGTGGTTTGTGCGATTGAGCTTCCATGGCCGTACTCGGCATCTCGCATGGCTATCGTGATTTGGTGAATGAAGTGGCTCGATTCTTAGATATGTTAAGCTAGAGACTGTGGCGAGTTGATTGGTGCTAGTTTCGCGTGATTTCGTTAAGACCCACCGTTGGATCGTCATCGGAGGTGCCCAGCCGTTCATTCTACCGGGGTCGAGAGGTTGAAGACGAAGTTGACTTGGCGGAGTCAACGAGTCAAAGGTCTAGGTGTTGTCCTGTGATTGGTCCACGTGGAAGTCGAGTCAGCTTGGCCGTTGGTCTGTTAGGCGGAGTTGGTTTAGATCCAACGGCTAGGGTTAATCGAATCTAATAAATGATGGCCGTCCGATTAGTAATTAGGATTATCTGAAAATATTTTAAAATCAGAAAATCAAAATAAGTCGAAACGGTGTCGTTTAGGTTAGTGGTCGAGCGGCGTCGTTTAGGTTAGTAAAGATGGACGGCCCAGATCAAGTTTAGTCTCTTAATCCTGACCGTAGATTTTAGTAGCACAATCGGACGGCCCTGGTTGAGTCTCCGTTCAATCTAGGCCGCATATTTCAGTCAGATCATCCAGCGGTAGTGGATTAGCCACGTAGTTCAATAGGAACCATTGGATTTAGCGCAAATAATCATATAATAAAAAAAAAAGAAACGGCATCGTTTTGGGCTGTGGGTTGCGCGGGTCTGGGTCTGGGCCAGGTTCCGACCAGGTCCGAATCACATTTTAATAATAAAAAAATCAGAAAATAAGTTTAAAAAAAATCAGAAAAATTCTAGAAAATCCTAAAAAATGCTAGAAAATCCTAGAAAATCTCAAAAAATATAGGAAAATTGTGAGAAAATCCTAGACACTCCAAAAACCCCCAAAAATTGAGGATTGACCACAGATAACTGGTCAATCCTATTTTTGGGGTTTCTTATCCGTTCTTCCAAGAATTGACGATATTACCCTTTAGGGGTAAGTCGCCTCTGCTGTGTATACAAGACAAGTCGATAATACCAAGATAAGAATTAGGGTCGGTTAGGCGGCCAATTCTTAGGCTTGGGTTTTCGAACCTCGTCGCTTTTCTCGAAATGGCGATTTTACCCCTCAATGGGTAAATAGTCTTCCTTATTTCAATCGAGTCCTAAAAATTGCTTAAAATTAGGGTTTGGGTCAGGTGGGTGACTAATTCTAATATTTGAGATTTTCAGTTCTCATTTTTTATCTAAAATGACGATTTTACCCCTCCAAGGGTAAAATCACTTTTAAATTCCAAAAAAATTCTGGAAATTCTCGAAAAATAAGAAATGGAAGGATTTGATCTCCAATCCCATTTCCACCATCTTTTGACTACATACTTCATCTGAAATGATGATTTTTCTCTCCTAGGGCAAATTGTCCCCAAATTTCTCAAAATTACGATTTTGCCCCTCATAGGTAAATCGTGTCAAAATCACTCCTAAGCCTTGATTGATACTTCTCTAGGCTAATAGAGCCTCATTAGGGATGCCATGCTGCTTTCATGTGGTTTATCTGTATGCTTTGGATCCTTGATTTGTACATTTATTTCTACTGATTGTGAATGCTAGGATAGTCATTCCCATCTGCTTAGACTCCTAGATTTAGGATCCGTACCCCACTCGTCTGTGTGAATCTTAAGACTGGATAAATCATTCAACTTAGGTGTCGAAAGGGCATCAACTCTGACAGTTGGCGTAACAAAGTCCCCGATCCCACTTCTCTGGTTTTCGCAGAATCGAATAGATCGCTCCTAACTATTCGATAGGGTTTCCGATCGTACCCTCCACGAAATGATTGGTGGCGACTCCTTGGCACGTACACTTATCACATGTAACCAGACCACACCGAAGGTCGACCACGTATATCCAGCCGTTGCGATGTGGGTAATGGACCTTAGGAGAGGCCCGCGTCTAATCAGGCAACATCGGGCGGCCTATTAGCCCTCCTCCTCCTGCTCGAGAGGGTCGCGACAGGTGGACCGAAAACCTCACTAATCGATTGGGAGAGGTAGATCAGTTCTGCGGAACCAGAGATTTGGGTTTGGGGACTTGGTTACGTTGGTGTCATTACCAACGCCTTTTCGGTACCTGACGTGAGTGATTTTCCTAACTAAGATTTCATGCAGGCGCAATTTTGGGTGAGGTAAGTCTGATTCAGGGGTTTCATGCAAATTGGAAGACACCTATGAAATCAAAATCAATATAAGGAAAGCGCAATCAAGTGCATAAATGAACCACGTCAATGCACATCAATTCAAATCAAGGGCCTCCTAGTATAGCCTTAAGGGCTTAGGGAATGTGTGATTTAGGACTAGCGGTAGACTGGGAAGATTTGGGGACGATTCGCCCGAAGAACGAAATCTTCATTTTTTGGAAGGTTTGGGTGTTGAACTAAACAAAATAGATCATGGCCACTTCCTATTTTTGAGATTTTTTTTGGATTTTTCAGGATTTCTCGAGGAATGATTTACCAAAAAGGAAAAATCGTTATTTTTCAAAAGATCTAGATTCGAAAGACCAAAAATAAGTCTTGACCAGTAGGCTGTGGTCATTTCCCATTTTTCGAAATTTCTTCGGAATTTTTGGAAAATGATTTTTTGAAAGGGCAAAATCGTCATTTTTGAAAAGATCGGGATTCGAAAGACCAAAAATAGGTCATGGCCAGTTGATTGTGGCCATTTCATATTTTCTAGAATTTTTTGGAATTTTCATCATTTTTTGGGAGACGATTTGCCTGAAGGGAAAAATCATCATTTTTGAGAAGATCGGGATTCAGAAGATCCAAAATAGGTCATGGCCAGTTGATTGTGGCCATTTTCTATTTTCTGAAATTTTTGGAATTTTTTGGGAGATGATTTGCCTAAAGGGAAAAATCGTCATTTTGGAAAGATTAGGGTTCAAAAGACCCAAAATCGGTCATGGCCAGTTGATTGTGGCAATTTCCTATTTTTGAAATTTTTTTGGAATTTTCACCAATCTTTGGGAGACGATTTGCCAAAAGGGCAAAATCGTCATTTTGGGAAGATCGGGGTTTGAAAGACCCAAAATAGGTCATGGCCAGTTGATTGTGACCAATTTCTATTTTTTAGAATTTTTTTCAATTTTTCTGAATTTTTCAATTTTTTTAAATTTTTAAATGATTTATATATATATATATATTTAATTTTCAGATTTTTATAAATTTTTCTTGAATTTTTTTATTTACAAAAACAACATTTTCCGGACGGGTCAAACCCGGCCCGCACCTCTCAAGCGCCCGGCCCAACCATACGGGTCGGGGACTGGCCTAAATGACGCCGTATTGATTTTTCATAAGTTTTTCTATTTTTTTTTAATTGTTTCTAATTTATCCGAATTTTTGAAAAATAAAACCAATCGGACGGTCTCTACCTTGCCACATGGCACTGCCCTAGCCGTCAGATCAATTTAATTTTGGAAAATATCGGATAGCGACACATGGCGAACCCACGGCCGTCCGATCTAAGGTTAATTACTCAGATTTTAAAAGGGCAAATCCGACGGTTAGAAAAGGGCCACTTGGCACAACCGTGGCCATCAGATCTCAAATTTTTTATGTTTATCCGAAAATCACTTCCTTTATTCTAAAAATCTTTTAATTTTTGAAAAATCCAGATCACGACACGTGTCCAAATCCACACCCCCAGATCTAAGGTTCTTGATTGATATTTTTTTTAAGGAAGCTCCACACCCGCCACGCGACGCCACGTCACCATTTACCAGTCAATAGATGACTGGTCAAAGGTGAACCGGAGAAGAAGACCGGCGACTCGCCGAAACAGTGATTGTTCCGGCGAGTTCGCCGGAATCCTCGCCGGAAAATCGCGACCAAGCCCGAAACGTGCGAAATCTTCAACCAAATTCGTCCAAACGATCCCTTATCAACACAGCAACATATTATACACAATAAAAGCTATAAAAGACAATCGAAACAGCATTGGCCAACCGTGAACAGTACCGGTTCCGGTGACGATTTTTTTGCGAAAATTATTTTACGATTAAACTCGATTCTAATGATTTACATGGAATCCTGACAAGGTTTAGAGACTTACCTGAGCTCTTTTAGAGCTCGGCGACCACCACTTACGCCGGATCGAGTCCTCGGCTCGGGTATGGCCCGGGGAGCTCCGGCCATCATTTTTTGACGGGTTTCGATGCAAAACAAAGAGCACACAAAGCTTATAGTCGGTTCGATAACATCTTATGGGCAAGGACGTGACAAAACACGTTTGAATAAGGCTCGGCCGTGGCTATTATACGTTGAAACGACCAGCGAGCATTTTATCAAGCAGTTGGCGTGCATCGGAAAAATCTGCATTTGAACGAGAAATGGAGCAATCCGGGCTAAACCGAAGCAAACCAACACCCAAGCATCACTATAGAGACCTAAACTAATGTCGGTATACGGTCGGTTCGGCTCGGTTTTGTAGGAAATAGATTCGGACCGAAACTCACAGTGCGCGAAAAAACATAGCACAAAAACAAGGGATGAGGTACCGACCTTGGCCGAGGGTCACCGGCGACTTGGGGGCTTCGACGACGATGCTTCGGGTTCCCTGAAGCCTGGAGAAAGCTCGACGAATGCTCAGTCACTCGCTCTTTCTCCCTCTGCTCTCTCTATCTCGCTCGGATCTCTCTTTCTCGCTCAATTTTTTCAAAAATCGATCCCTCATTTCTCTCTCTCTCCGACCCTTATATGCCGAAGCCGTCCGGGATCCGAGAGGACGATCACGCCTTCCTCTCCTTCTGAAAAAGTTGGTCTGCCAACCTCGGTCTTGATCGCCCGACGGTGCTCTGTCCCCTGCTCTTTGTTTTTATGTCTTCTGTACGTGAAGATGAACAGGGACTGTCCCCTAGTTGCAGACCCGATTCGGTCGGGTCGGGTAGGGTCCGACCCGACCGATCCAGTTACCAATTTTCGCCTAATTGGGCCCCTAATTGACATTTTTTCATGAACTTGATGCCAAAATCGGACTCTTCGGCATGTTTTCCATCTAAAATGGATATTTTTGCGAACAATTGAATTGGAATTTAGCGAAAATCCCAAATTATGCCTAGGATCCGAAAATGGTTTTTGCTTAATCGAGCGCCTAAACGATCGAATCGGTCTAAATTGAGGCCACCAATGAGTTCGAGACGATGAAAAATAAAGGGTAGAGGTGTTTATTTTCATGGGTGTCCCTAAGAAGAATTTAATTTTAAGATTCGCGAAACCGGTGACTAAATCGCAAAGAAATTTGTGCAATTAAGTCGTTTTTGTCAAAATTGATCCAATTGAAGGCCTAATTGACCTAATAGCACTTCAAGGTTCTAGGTCAAAACTTCATGGCTTATTGGGAGTAGAAATTGAAAATTAAAAGACTCAAAGAGAAATTTTTAGGCTCGATTCAGGTTTATGTTTGTAAAGGAACATAGTGACCCCAGTTGAATTTTTGAGATTTAATTAGACCAACTTGAATAGGGAATAAAAATAAAATTATTAACTATTTTTGTGCATTTTTCTGACCACGAATGGTATATTTCTGATTTTTGGGTATTTTTATAATTAAATAAATTCGAAAAAATATTAAAAATTACAATAAATATTTTTTTTCAAAATTGGTTCCTAATGCTAGGCCAAAGCTCCCAAAGTTGATTTTGCAATTTTATGACTTTTTTACTATTTTTAATTAATTTTAGAAATAAAATAGAAATAAAAATGATTAAAAATCAGGTGTCAACAGAGGCGACCTGGCGAACCGAAACATCATAATAGCTAGAGTAAAAGAAAGGAAAAGCGATTCCCGTAGTAACGGCTAGCGAAATGGGAGCAGCCTAAACCATGAAAATGGGGTTGTGGGAGAGCAATATAAGCGCCGTGTTGCTAGGCGAAGCAGTGAAATGCTGCACCCTAGATGGTGATAGTCCAGTAGTCGAAAGCATCACTAGCTTAGGCTCTGACCCGAGTAGCATGGTGCATGTGGAATCCCGTGTAAATCAGCAAGGACCACATTGCAAAGCTAAATACTCCTAGGTGACCCATAGCGAAGTAGTACCGTCAGGGAAGGGTGAAAAGAACCCCCATCGGGGAGTGAAATAGAACATGAAACTGTAAGCTCCCAAGCAGTGAGAGGAGACTACTAGGACTCTGATCGCGTACCTATTGAAGAATGAGCCAGCGACTCACAGGTAGTGGCTTGGTTAAGGGAACCCACCGGAGCCGTAGCGAAAGCGAGTCTTCATAGGGCTATTGTCACTACTTATGGACTCGAACCTGGGTGATCTATCCATGACCAAGATGAAGCTTGGGTGAAACTAAGTGGAGGTCCGAACCAACTGATATTGAAGAATCTGCGGATGAGTTGTGGTTATGGGTGAAATGCCACTCGAACCCAGAGCTAGCTGGTTCTCCCCGAAATGTGTTGAGGCACAACAGTTGACTAGACATCTAGGGGTAAAGTACTGTTTCGGTGCAGGCCGCGAGAGCGGTACGAAATCGAGACAAACTCTGAATACTAGATATGACCTCTAAATAGTAGGGGTCAAGGTCGGCCAGTGAGACGATGGGGGATAAGCTTTATCGTCGAGAGGGAAACAGCCCGGATCACCAGCTAAGGACTCTAAATGACCGCTCAGTGATAAAGGAGGTAGGGGTACAAAGATAGCCAGGAGGTTTGCCTAGAAGCAGCCACCCTTGAAAGAGTGCGTAATAGCTCACTGATCAAGTGCTCTTGAGCCGAAGATGAACGGGGCTAAGCGATCTGCTGAAGCTATGGGATGTAAAAATACATCGGTAGGGGAGCGTTCCGCCTTAGAAGGAAGCACCCGTGAGAGTAGGGATGGACGAAGCGGAAGTGAGAATGTCGACTTGAGTAACGTAAACATTGGTGAGAATCCAATGCCCCGAAAACCTAAGGGTTCCTCCGTAAGGTTCGTCCACGGAGGGTGAGTCAGGGCCTAAGATCAGGCCAAAAGGCGTAGTCGATGGACAATAGGTGAATATTCCTGTATTGCCCCTTATTGGTCCCGAGGGACGGAGGAGGCTAGGTTAGTCGAAAGATGGTTATTGGTTCAAGGACGCAAGGTGCCCCTGCTTTTTCAGGGTAAGAAGGGGTAGAGAAAATGCCCCGAGCCAATGTTCAAGTACCAGGCGCTACGGCGCTGAAGTAACCTATGCCATACTCGTAGGAAAAGCTCGAACGACCTTCAACAAAAGGGTACCCATACCCGAAATCGACACAGGTGGGTAGGTAGAGAATACCTAGGGGCGTGAGACAACTCTCTCTAAGGAACTCGGCAAAATAGCCTCGTAACTTTGGAAGAAGGGGTGCCTCCTCACAGAGGGGTGTCGCGACCCATCCGAAAGCGGACGCGGCTAATGGATTACCGATCACGGGTCTTGGATCGGCGCGAGCCCTCCCAGGCCCATACCAAATCTCGGCGGGAGTATTTTTCAGGAGGATTCGACGATAAGAGTCGATCGCTTTCGACCTTAGTGTGGTCGTGGTGGCATGTGCAACTTGTGCATGCATTTGGAGTCGCCACCGGTCTTTCTTGGAGGGTAGACCGGAAACCTTACTGATCGATTGGGAGAGATCGATCAGTTCTACGGAACCAGAGATTTTGAGTTCGGGGACTTGGTTACGCTGGTGTCGTTACCAACGCCCTTTCGGTACCTAACGTGAGTGATTTTCCTAACTAGGATTTCATGCAGGCGCAATTTTGGGTGAGGTAAGTCTGACTTTGCACATTAACCAGTTTAACATGCTCACGTAATCATAATAGACGTCAATCACATAAACATCTATCCTACGTGGTGATCATGGAATTATGATTTAATGGGTCTCGAGCCAATGAGACCACATTTAATCATTTTAATATTTTAATAACGGAGAGCCGCTCTTCGCTTCTTCTTGGTTTCTTGAACTCTTCAAGAATTGGGCCCCAAAGAGCTCGCCGACTTAAAAGGCTCCTCCACGTAATCCTCGTAGCATTTACATCAACAATTGACTATGCTAAAAATAAAGATTACATGAAAAATAAAAGGAGTACGCAGCCTCCATTTAATAATTACAACCCCAAATATATAAATAATCATCATACATTCATATATACATCAATCACATTTATTAGGGATTTTTCCATGATCACCACCCTTTCACGTAAGTAATAAATTCACAATTTAAAACTTAGGAAGGCACAATAAAAATTCTACGTTGAATCATATTCAGAATTTTTACGTAAAATAAGATAGCCATAAATTTTCGATTCAAAATTGATTTAGTCCCAATTTTTGCTACGTTGATTAATTTATCATATAAAATAATCAATCACTATTAGCCATGTAAGACGAACAATTCGTTAATACATATTGGCCATAGTATTGCAAAAATTGCAAAAAATCAATTAAATGCACGAAAACACCTAAGGATTGGCTCTGATACCACTGTTGGGATCCACGTAACACGTAGCGGAAATAAATAACAACCCATACATGTATCTCCAGAGGCGTACTTCGTGCATTTCAATCGAAAAAAATCACAAAGTCTCAAAGGGAGTAAATAGATTACCTCTCGTAGCGTGCTTGAACGGAGGTGTCGGTTCGATGTTCTTCGATCTCAGCCTCCACAAGTGTTAGGCATCTAGTTCGGACGCACCACCAATTGACGAACGGGGAGACGACTAATAACCCCACAACAATTGTGCTAGCAATATGCGGAATCAATATTCCGAACTTAGTATATTTTGCTCACTCAAGATGATGAGAATATAGAGAGTGTTTGTGTTCTTCTCTCTAAGCTCTCAAAAATTTGCACACTCTACAAAATGTCTCTCTCTTCAACCTCAAAACTCTTGCCATCCTTTTATAGCCAAAAATACCTTCCAATAAATTGTATTTAAAAATAGCACTAACAATTATAAATTCTATCTAAAAATAGCACTCACAAATAAATGACATTTAAAAATAGCACTAACAATAGCACTCACAATTTATAATACAAAAATGCTATTTAAAAATAGCACTAACAATTATAAATTCTATCTAATAATAGCACTCACAATTTATGATAAATAAATGCCATTTAAAAATAGCACTAACAATAGCACTCACAATTTATGATAAATAAATGTCATTTAAAAATAGCACTAACAATAGCACTCACAATTTATAATACAAAAATGCTATTTAAAAATAGCACTAACAATAGCACTCACAATACAAAAATGCTAAAAAAAAGGCACTAACAAAGGTGTTAAAAATAATAACCATTATTATTATTACAAGAGTTAAAGAGGTTACCAAACAGTACAAATATGCATAATGTATAAATACGTAGAGCATACGTATACATCCGTGCAACCGGGGACTAATTGAAAGAAAAATGTGCAATTAAGCCCTTTTGGTAAAAATTGATTAAATTGGAGGGCAAATTGACCTAATTGCACTTTAAGACTTTAGAATCCAATGTCATAGCTTATAAAAAGTGAGAATTGAAAACTAAAAGACTCGAAAAGGATTTTTTTTTTTTTTTTAGGCTCGGTTCGAGTTTATGTTTGTGAAGGAACATAGTGACCCGAGCCGAATTTTTGAGATTTAAAGTAACAAACTTGAAGAGGAAATTAAAACAAAATTATCGAATATTTTTGGGTATTTTTCTGACCACGAATGGTATTTTTCTGATTTTTGGGTATTTTTATAATTAAATAAACTCGAAAAATATTAAAAATACCGAAAAATATTTTTTGTTCAAAATTGGTTCCTAAGGGTAAACCAAGGCTTCCAAAGTTGATTTTGTGATTTTATGACCTTTTTTGATATTTTTAATTAATTTTAAAGAATAAAAATCACAATAATAAATAGTAAAAAATCAGGTGTCAACAGCTGCCCCTCTTTGAGAGGAATCTCGTTAGAGGTTTCTCTCAAAGATAAGGTGGCACCTGATTCCTAACCGACTCAACTGGGAAAATGAGAGAAGAAATGTTATGACATCGGATCCTTAAGCCTATTGATAAAAGCTCAAATCAATCCCCGGTTTGCTCTAACAATTTGAACATGGGTCGGGATGAGAGAGACTTACCTGAAGCTCGCCTGTCGGATGCTGTCGGTTGCGACAACTTTCAAGAAGATGCCTAGGACTCGTCACAGAAAATCCTAGGGAGATTAAGCTCTGACCCGTATGGTAGGTCATACCATTATGGGATTCCTAACTGGTAGGAACCATAGGAAGGCGCATCCCACGCTTTGGGATTTGCCAAGGATTTTGATCCGTATGGTGGATCAGACCTTTGTATTGATCCTTCAGGCGGTTTCTACTTTTGGTTGAGTTTAGTTTGATCCTTACGGCGGTTTCTACCAATGAGCTGACCCTTATGGCGGTATCTACCATATTTGACCCTTTAGGCGGTATCTACCTTCAAGTTTAGTTTGACCCTTATGCGGTTTCTACTTGGAATTGACCCTTCAGGCGGTATCTACCTTGATTTGACCCTTCAGGCGATTTCTACCTTTGGTTGACCCTTCAGGCGGTATCTACCTTGAGCTGACCCTTCAGGCGGTATCTACCTTGTGTTGACCCTTCAGGCGGTATCTACCTTAAGTTGATCCTTTAGGCGGTATCTACCGTTGGTTTGACCCTTCAGGCGGTTTCTACCTTGATTTGACCCTTCAGGCGGTTTCTACCTTGAATTGACCCTTCAGGCGGTATCTACCTTGATTTGACCCTTCAGGCGGTTTCTACCTTGATTTGACCCTTCAGGCGGTTTCTACCTTTGATTTGACCCTTCAGGCGGTTTCTACCTTGTGTTGACCCTTCAGGCGGTATCTACCATGTGTTGACCCTTCAGGCGGTATCTACCTTGTGTTGACCCTTCAGGCGGTTTCTACCATGAGTTGATCCTTCAGGCGGTATCTACCTTGTGTTGACCCTTCAGGCGGTTTCTACCAAATTTGATTTGACCCTTCAGGCGGTATCTACCTTGTGTTGACCCTTCAGGCGGTTTCTACCAAATTTGATTTGACCCTTCAGGCGGTATCTACCTTTGATTGACCCTTCAGGCGGTATCTACCTTTGATTTGACCCTTCAGGCGGTATCTACCTTTGATTGACCCTTCAGGCGGTATCTACCTTTGATTGACTTTGAAAAGGGGTCTCATGACGAGGGTTCTCCACGTCCGATGAGATTTCCTGAATTTTGAAAAAGGGGTCTCATGACGAGGGTTCTCCACGTCCGATGAGACTGTTTGAATTTTGAAAAGGGGTCTCATGACGAGGGTTCTCCACGTCCGATGAGACTGTTTGATATTTGAAAAGGGGTCTTATGACGAGGGTTCTCCACGTCCGATGAGACTGCCTAAGTTTTGAAAAGGGGTCTCATGACGAGGGTTCTCCACGCCCGATGAGACTGCCTAAATTTTGAAAAGGGGTCTCATGACGAGGGTTCTCCACGTCCGATGAGACTGCCTAAGTTTTGAAAAAGGGGTCTCATGACGAGGGTTCTCCACGTCCGATGAGACTGCCTAAATTTTGAAAATGGGTCTCATGACGAGGGTTCTCCACGTCCGATGAGACTGCCTAAATTTTGAAAAGGGGTCTCATGACGAGGGTTCTCCACGTCCGATGAGACTGCCTAAGTTTTGAAAAAGGGGTCTCATGATAAGGGTTCTCCACGTCCGATGAGACTGTTTGATATTTTGAAAAGGGGTCTCATGACGAGGGTTCTCCACGTCCGATGAGACTGTTTGATATTTTGAAAATGGGTCCTGGGACGAGGGTTCTCCACGTCTGATAGGACTTTTTCTTTTAAAAGGGTTTTCTCCCCCCTTTCTTTTGGAGACCCCGAAGTTTGTCGGGAATTCAGTTTTTTGAAGCAGTGAAAGATTTTATTTTGACAAAACTTCACTTGAGTCTGTTGAGGCGACATTCTGGGAGCTGGGTTCTCCAGGTATCCTGCAGAAGTTTGAGCCTGAAAGATTTTTCTTCACCAAGAAAACGTTAGTAATCTTTGGGAAGACCACGGCTGTCCATTTTGACAAAACCGTATGATTTAAGTTTTAATCATGAAATGTGCATTTTGATGCTGGAGGTTATCCAAAGCATTCTTGCAACATGCAAATGTGATCACAAATCCCTTGCACGGAAAATCTGGATCAACAGTTTGAAAATTCCAAAAAGAGTTTGTTCAAAACATCAATTGGAATATTTCTCGACAAGGAGGCCATCTCACCTGTTTGGAGGTAATGATTTTTATAAGGGACGCACTCAATTCCATACTAACTTGTGCCTAGGTTTTAGGCTCATTCGCAGCGCATACATTTTGATCGGTCGGGAGGTCTTCCACGGGACCGTAATGTTAGGCTTGGATATTGGCTTTCAAGGGGGACTCGCTTTGGAGTCGAGGCCATTGAATGAAAGTCTTCACCATCTGCTCCGGGTTTACAAGTCAAGAACCCTGCAAAATGAGAAAGAAATAGTCTTGCTCGTACTTCTTCGAGCTAAGCTATATGTTAACCCAAGTGTCTTAGTCAGAGAAGACTGTTTCGGGGTTGTAACATTGGTAGGATTGGGGACCGAAAAAGGCTTATTTTTTGCCCAGAGTTCGTGGCGGGTTTGACATTGGTGATCATTGTTGATTTGCCACCTGTCCTTTCTTTTCTGCATCTTTAGCCTTTGAGGCGCGCAACCTATCTTGCGGTGTGCACCAGCTCTTTAAAGAGCGTCTCTTGTTGCATTCAGAGACCGACTCTCTCTATGTCTTCGTTCTGTGCTTAATAGCATTCGGGGAGCAGCCTTTTGGATTTGGCTCCTTTAGAGGTTTTTCTCTTTCCCCACGAGGCTTCATTGGAGGTCAATTTAACAATTTTCACGAGCATCGACCTTGCTTTTATCAGGCACTTTGCTTTTTCTTTTCTGATGTTGGGGATTTCTTTAATCCCTTGTCGCAAGTGAGATGCTTTGGCAATTGTGCTAGATATATGATTTGGCTCTTAGCACGCTTGAGTATTGACTTAGTAGCTTTTTCGTAAACCCTAGGTCTTGAACTCCCTCGTTTCTGAAGTGATCTGCCTTTATCTTGGAATTTGCAATGATCACCAACGGGTTTATGAAATGAATTTGCAGGTTCAACTTGGCTGTGCAAATGATAAACGTGTGTGGGATAGAGAAATGAACGCTTCTCGTCATCCTATGGCACTTGGATTACCATATAAACAACACACAAAGATTGATGTTAGTCCGAGCAAGAAAATTTCTAACCATTTCCTCCTGATGCTGCTGGACTTACTCCTGTTTTGCCCCGATGTGGGGTGGTTCTTGACAGGGTTGAGAATGAAAACCGCCGTTCAAAGGGGTTATCAATGGTCACCTGTACTGTTTGGGGGATATGAAACGAATGCCTCCGTTGTCCCAATCCAAGTAATTGCTGCGAATAATCCCTACTTCCGTAGGTCCAGATTTTGCTATCTGATCCGCTCCACTCCTCTCTCAAGTGTGTAGAGGACGTGTTTGGATTTAGGCTTTGCCTCTCGCCTTTGAGGAAGCGCCCTTTTGATTGTTTTGAACAATTTTTTATTGTAAAAATCTCTTTCATTTTCTCCAGAAATTTTACCCGTCAAAGGGGATTTTATGATGCCCCATGCATGTTCTTATTCATGTTCAGACAACCTCCTGTTTCAAAACATGAATGCTAATGAAATTTGAATTCTATGTCTTTTCTAGACACTAGATTCTGAAAGCTTTTCTTTTCTTCTCTATTTTTTATTCCACATCTTCAAGGGATTTTGGGAGAGGGATACTTACCTGTTCCTCGTGGCTGGAGATCCCTGAAAATGCAGAAGAAACATGTTATTGTTCGTTCATGAATTTTTCAAAAAAATTAGAACGATACATTTTACCCTTGGTCATGTATTCCAACGGGTAATACATGGGATGTGAAAACCTGTTTCGCCTTGATGGCGATCCCCTGTCAAAGACGGGAATTATGTGTCAGTTTGCGTTCCAAAATTCAAGGCGAATTGGAACGATACAGCCTTGTTCTTGCTTTGTGTTTCCATTCGAACACAAACGCGCGGCTTGCAGAAATTGGCCATCTATATTGTGGCCACGATCCCTCCGTTTGGTTGGCGATGAATCATTCTCGAGGATTTGCCCCAGAGGAGATCCATTTGTGTTTTTGGGCGCATTCCAGCGCCATTCTTCATAGTTCCATCCACTAGGTCTTATGATCAAAGACCATCTCCTGGAATTCTGACTTCTAGGGCCACTGATTCAATTCGCCTCCCTGTTAGCGCGCTCTTTTCATTTGGGGCTTTCAGCGCCAACGACTTCCTGCAAAATGAGTAAAAACTCATGTTAGGCATGTGGTCTTCGAAGACCAAATTGGAACGATACAAGGTTACCGTTCACCCAAATTCGTATCTTGGGGTTTGATTCTGATGCGGACGACTCTGTTATTGCGTCCATTGATTTTGCCAGAGGAGAAACGTCCGGCGTACAAATGATTCACTTGCCCCAGTTAGGCATGGTTTTGCTGTTTGTCATCTCTGGATTCGATGACCCTGGTTTGATGCGCTTTCATGGGGGATCATGAGAGTTTGCCCCCGGTTTGGCTCCTCAAAGTAAATGGGGGGGGGGGAACCTGCTCCCATTGATTTTTGGCAGATTCTGATCATCCGTCTCGATTGTCAGAGTCCTTGATCAATTTTATCTGTCTCGAGATAGCCTGATATTCTTGGGGTTCGTCATGTGGCGGTTTGGTGATTCTCTCGATCACAGTCGCCGTTTGAGGTATTTGATGTTCCCTGTTTGTTATTTGAAAGCATTACATCCTGCGTCCTCTGCTCTTGATCATCATCTGAGAGGGAAAAGAAATGAAGCATTATTCCCATATCAAGGAAATAATTGTTTTGGAACGATACGTCCTTTTACACTTGATTTGCATTCCGTTTTGATGTTGCATATTGATATGAACAACATCTATCGAATTCCTCAATCCGTGTTTGAAGGTATTTGCAATGCCTACGGTTCATTTGCCCCAGCTGGGCGACGTCTGTTTTGTCATTTGAATGTATGAGCTTTTGGGTGCATTGTCTCTTTTATCACCTGAGATAAAAAAAATGGAGAAGAACTTATCCTCAGATCTGATTAAAAATCAATTAGGAACGATACGTCCTTTCACCAAACGGGTGGCTCTGCGGCCAAATGCATTTTGCACTGAAGGGACGAATTCCACTATGCTCCACAGGTTTGGGGAATTTGCCCCTATTTTCGATAGAAATGAGCCTTATCGAGATGTATACAATACAAATAGATCCCTAATACAATCAATCTAAGGGACGAGATAGAGAAGACCTCAGCAAAATTAGTCTTATACAAGAGAACTAAGAATGTCAAATCAATCAAAGGAATGTGGTCCGAACACTTGGAGATGCCCCAGTTCCAGTCTTCGAGATGTGACTCCAGGATCACCGATTTTTTTTTTTTAGGTGGTTTTAGATATACCAACCATCTAAAGACATGCACATGAGACAAGTGAGGATAAAACTCCTAAAAATCAAAGGATTTGGCACCTAAGGTCAATGTTCCCACCTCGAGTTCTAGAAAGAGCAAATTCCATTGCACAACTATCGTTGCATTGGGGCTCGATCCATAGTTCGAAATGAGCGGAATTGAAAAGTGGATTACCCCGTGTTTTTCCTCACGGAGATTCCATTTTCAATCCCTTCTATTGTTTTCCTATAGGCGGCGCCTACGGTTTTAGGCGCGGTTGTGTGTATTTTCGGTGTCGTGCTAAAGCGATAAACATGCATCTTATTTAACAATCACCGCTTCAATATAAAACATACACACAATCATTCATTCCTACGCCAACCTGCATAAGACAATGTTAATCACAGACTACCCACATTATCACTCCAACCTGCAAAAACATATGACACCTATCATAAGCGGACTTACCTCACCTTCAAGAGCGCCTGCATGGTTAGAAAAATCACTCAGCGTTTTAATTATGGCCTAAGTCCACTTGAGGTCTAGAACCATAGGTTCTAGAACAAAGTCCCCAGTGGAGTCGCCAGCTGTCGCGACCCGTCCGAAAGCGGACGCGGCTAATGGATTACCGATCACGGGTCTTGGATCGGCGCGAGCCCTCCCAGGCCCATACCAAATCGCGGCGGGAGTATTTTTCAGGAGGATTCGACGATAAGAGTCGATCGCTTTCGACCTTAGTATGGTCGTGGTGGCATGTGCAACTTGTGCATGCATTTGGAGTCGCCACCGGTCTTTCTTGGAGGGTAGACCGGAAACCTTACTGATCGATTGGGAGAGATCGATCAGTTCTACGGAACCAGAGATTTTGAGTTCGGGGACTTGGTTACGCTGGTGTCGTTACCAACGCCCTTTCGGTACCTAACGTGAGTGATTTTCCTAACTAGGATTTCATGCAGGCGCAATTTTGGGTGAGGTAAGTCTGACTTTGCACATTAACCAGTTTAACATGCTCACGTAATCATAATAGACGTCAATCACATAAACATCTATCCTACGTGGTGATCATGGAATTATGATTTAATGGGTCTCGAGCCAATGAGACCACATTTAATCATTTTAATATTTTAATAACGGAGAGCCGCTCTTCGCTTCTTCTTGGTTTCTTGAACTCTTCAAGAATTGGGCCCCAAAGAGCTCGCCGACTTAAAAGGCTCCTCCACGTAATCCTCGTAGCATTTACATCAACAATTGACTATGCTAAAAATAAAGATTACATGAAAAATAAAAGGAGTACGCAGCCTCCATTTAATAATTACAACCCCAAATATATAAATAATCATCATACATTCATATATACATCAATCACATTTATTAGGGATTTTTCCATGATCACCACCCTTTCACGTAAGTAATAAATTCACAATTTAAAACTTAGGAAGGCACAATAAAAATTCTACGTTGAATCATATTCAGAATTTTTACGTAAAATAAGATAGCCATAAATTTTCGATTCAAAATTGATTTAGTCTCAATTTTTGCTACGTTGATTAATTTATCATATAAAATAATCAATCACCATTAGCCATGTAAGACGAACAATTCGTTAATACATATTGGCCATAGTATTGCAAAAATTGCAAAAAATCAATTAAATGCACGAAAACACCTAAGGATTGGCTCTGATACCACTGTTGGGATCCACGTAACACGTAGCGGAAATAAATAACAACCCATACATGTATCTCCAGAGGCGTACTTCGTGCATTTCAATCGAAAAAAATCACAAAGTCTCAAAGGGAGTAAATAAATTACCTCTCGTAGCGTGCTTGAACGGAGGTGTCGGTTCGATGTTCTTCGATCTCAGCCTCCACAAGTGTTAGGCATCTAGTTCGGACGCACCACCAATTGACGAACGGGGAGACGACTAATAACTCCACAACAATTGTGCTAGCAATATGCGGAATCAATATTCCGAACTTAGTATATTTATTTTGCTCACTCAAGATGATGAGAATATAGAGAGTGTTTGTGTTCTTCTCTCTAAGCTCTCAAAAATTTGCACACTCTACAAAATGTCTCTCTCTTCAACCTCAAAACTCTTGCCATCCTTTTATAGCCAAAAATACCTTCCAATAAATTGTATTTAAAAATAGCACTAACAATTATAAATTCTATCTAAAAATAGCACTCACAAATAAATGACATTTAAAAATAGCACTAACAATAGCACTCACAATTTATAATACAAAAATGCTATTTAAAAATAGCACTAACAATTATAAATTCTATCTAATAATAGCACTCACAATTTATGATAAATAAATGCCATTTAAAAATAGCACTAACAATAGCACTCACAATTTATGATAAATAAATGTCATTTAAAAATAGCACTAACAATAGCACTCACAATTTATAATACAAAAATGCTATTTAAAAATAGCACTAACAATAGCACTCACAATACAAAAATGCTAAAAAAAAGGCACTAACAAAGGTGTTAAAAATAATAACCATTATTATTATTACAAGAGTTAAAGAGGTTACCAAACAGTACAAATATGCATAATGTATAAATACGTATGACGTATAAATACGTAGAGCATATGTATACATCCGTGAAACCAGGGACTAATTGAAAGAAAAATGTGCAATTAAGCCCTTTTGGTAAAAATTGATTAAATTGGAGGGCAAATTGACCTAATTGCACTTTAAGACTTTAGAATCCAATGTCATAGCTTATAAAAAGTGAGAATTGAAAACTAAAAGACTCGAAAAGGATTTTTTTTTTTTTTTTAGGCTCGGTTCGGGTTTATGTTTGTGAAGGAACATAGTGACCCGAGCCGAATTTTTGAGATTTAAAGTAACAAACTTGAAGAGGAAATTAAAACAAAATTATCGAATATTTTTGGGTATTTTTCTGACCACGAATGGTATTTTTCTGATTTTTGGGTATTTTTATAATTAAATAAACTCGAAAAATATTAAAAATACCGAAAAATATTTTTTGTTCAAAATTGGTTCCTAAGGGTAAACCAAGGCTTCCAAAGTTGATTTTGTGATTTTATGACCTTTTTTGATATTTTTAATTAATTTTAAAGAATAAAAATCACAATAATAAATAGTAAAAAATCAGGTGTCAACAAGGGGGTCGTAGTGACCAGGCCCGGGCGACTGTTTACCAAAAACACAGTTCTCCGCAAAGTTGTAAGACCATGTATGGGGGCTTGTCACGCCCCGAGCCCAGCGGCACGCGAGCATCCCACCTTCGCTGTCATCTTTGATGATCTCCCAAGAACCAACGGCCAAAACTTACAAACCTATATGAAGCATGCATGCGAAAGCGAGACAACTCCATACATAAAAATAACACAGGATGACTTAGGACAAAGAAATGAGTACACTTCTCATTAATGCCAAAGTCAAGTACTATTTGAACTCCAAACAATATGCAATCTCTAAGGTCTCAATCAAATAAAATCTTCATTTTCTCCAATGACTTCTTCCATTATGCCAATCCATAGCGAGCTTGTGTTTCCCGTGTCTAAGACCTGAAAATGTTGGTCCCATGATGGGGAGAGATATATAATCTCATTAAGTTGAACCTAACCCTAAACTAGGCTGTCAGTACCTCCAGACATTTTTCAAAAGCAGGGATTTTGATAATAAAAACCTTGGCATGGAAAAATGGGATACTCTCCAAAACAATTAGACTTAGTCACTTATCATAGCAAAAATATGAGCTTCGTACAGTGGTAGGGTTTTAAATGAAAGATACAAACTCGAGGCAACTCTCAAATTTTTCTCAAAATACCATTCTCAAGACTTCTAGAAAACATAACCTTTTCTTTCACGCCCTTCTTGGGTCATTTTCATTCTTTGATTTTTCCCCAGAAAACATATCATTTCATATCTGCCCATCTTGGGCCGCCCATTTTAGGGCTGCGAGATGATTCAGTCTCCACATGACCCGTCGGTACATATGAGACTCTCGCGTCCGGACCTAGAGATGATTCGGTCACCATACGACCCTCGATGCCCATTTTCAATAGAGATGAATCGTCTCAGTATGGGACTCTTTAGCCGCACGACCTCGTCAGGTCAAATGAGAGTAACTCCCTCCCAATACATTGGCCAAATTTCATAATTCCTTGGCGATCCCACACGCCAGTGCACTTTTAATTTTTCCCGGCGATCCCACATGCCATTGGCGATCCCATACGCCAGTGAACTTATCATTTCCTCGGCGATCCTACACGCCATTTTATTCATAAACATTTCAATTATAGAAAGCCTCAGATTTTCATTTAAAGAAAATAATTCACGCCTCAAAATTCATCATTCAAGAACAACTCATGAAATTCATCGCCAAAATAAGACATTCGTTTCAAATGTCCCTCAACTAGACAAAACACATTTCTCATTATGAAATTCTCAGTCAAACACAAGCATCATTCAGCTCAAATTGATCAAATCTCAAATTTGATTATTCACAAGTTAGCTCAAGACTCGATTGGTAAACCAATCCGCTTAATGCACTCATATCAATGAGAATTGCCACAAAGCACGCCGCATGGCCCAACCACATACCACAACCAGATTAAGGCTCCTAAGTTCAACCTTGATTTCAAAATTTCCATGCCATAAAACCACTCAAGCTCAATGTATCAAAATAGGGCAGATTTGGGTTTCCTTGCATTTCTCACAAAATCAGTTTATAAAACCCTTCAATCCGAGTCAAAACTCCGTCTTTTAGCAACATAACATCCTACTAAAGGTTCAGGCATAACTTACCTCGAGCCTAGGCCAAGCGATTCCATAAAACGATCAACGCAATGTCGCGGCACCAAGTTATCCATTCTTGGCATTCCACGACCAGATTCAGTCCCGACTAAACTGACATTCTTTATACAAACCTTTTGAGAGATCTACCTTCAGAACCTTACTCTTCAAGGTCTTACGGACGTGTGAACAAAAATGAAGCTCAATTTGGATATCGGACGACTTAGAACGAGCCATTTTAAAATTAGTGCGTGCCGAAATCAGATTACACGTCTCTAAGCCTCCACGTGGTTCACTTCAAAATCAGCCCTTCAAACACTTCCAATTCAACCAAAATTCATCTATTAATAACTTAACACTCTAACGAAAGTTTAGAAGTAGCCTTACCACAAACCAAGCAAGCGAACTTCCACAATTCATCTCTTGAAGACCTCAAACAAAACTGATCAACATAGGGCATAGTCGATCCTAGAGATTTCATGCAAACCGGCCATCAAATTTCATTCACAACTCATTCCAATTCCACAAACCTCAAGCCCACACATCAATTAACACCCCAAGAGGCCTTACCGAGAGTTCTACAACAAGGCGACACCTCCACGAAGCACTAAAGGGTTCGGTTTCCATAGCCGGTACAGGGGACAGAACCGGCCATGGTTCAAACACATCAACAGCCCACAATTCAACCTCTAAGCTCCAATTTATTACTAAACCAACTTGCCAAACATCCATGTACAAGTCTAGGAGGCTTACCATGCATTTTGGAGTAAAAATCTCACCTCAAAGAGTCATATAGCAGCTCGGTTCCATTAGCTCCTCAGACGATCAGAAACTGTCCCACAGAATTCACCTCATTTCAACAGCATAAACCCATCCAAACCCAAAGAAATTTATAACCCTAGCTCAGCCAACATTAGTACTATGAGTCTCGAAGATCTCACCGAAAGTTGGAGGCCATTTGAAGTCTTGAAGCCCCTGAAACAGAACCTTCTCCAAAATCGGGTCAGAATCTGACCTCGCCTGACCTTTGTCCACTCAAACGGACCTACGGGACAAATGGCTAGGCCAAATTGAGTTTATAATATGTTCCTAGAACCACAAGATAATAATCTTTCAGATGGAAGTGGTTTTACCTTAATCTGATGCCGAACAAAAAAGTTATGACCAAAAGAGTGGCGTGGTCGGATCTAGGCAGCGAGCTGGGCGACGGGGTCTGTCGGCCATTGGAGGAAGAAGAAGAAGAAGAAGATGGAGGGGAGGTAGCTGCCGACCACAATGAGAGGAGAGAGAGGGAAGGCTTTCCTTAATACCCTCTTGGTCAAAGAATGGAATGGTAGGTAAAAAGCAACCCAATCAATGCTAACCTCTCAAGTAATGACACTTGGCATTCATCAATAATATCATGGCTCTAATTGTCTAATATACCCTTGTGATTTTCGACAGCCATAGGCATTTCAAATTGACTAAAATGCCCTTCTCAAATTCTTAAGACAAGGCCAAACCTCGAGGGGCAAAATGGTCATTTTGCACTTTCCGTCCAAAACTTCGCTTTTCCAATTTAAATTGTCCTCGATGAGGCGATGTCCATTTCAATTCAAATGTTACCAGCCCAAGGCGATGTTAATGCTAACTGGCAGATGGGCCAGTTAGTTGAACAGTTTATAAAGTTAAAGCCAACTCAATTCGATGGGATTGGAGATCCTAATCTGGCGCCGAGATGGATTGAGAAACTCGAAAAGGTTTTTAGGGTGTTGAGATGCACCGACGAAGAGAAAGTACTGTTAGCTGTTTATAAGCTAGAGGGAACTGCAAATGATTCGTGGAGTGCCTCAAAAAATGCAGTGTTCCCTTAAGGTACTGTCTTGACATGGGATGCTTTTACTACAGCTTTTAATGATAAGTATTTCTCGGCAACGGCTCGAGAAAGGAAGCGATTGGAGTTTCAACAGTTGCGTCAGAATCAGCTGAAGGTAGATCAGTATGAGGCTGAGTTTGTAAAACTGTCAAGGTATACACCGAGGTCGGTTGAGGACCCGATGAAGAAGGCGCAAAGGTTTCGAGATGGTTTGAGGACAGAGATTCGAAGCAGGATTATCACTGTGGACCTGAGAACGTATCGTGAGATATATGAATGAAGTCAAATGATTGAGAGGGATATTAAAGAGGGAACTGCTGCTTCTGGGTCGCGATTCACTCCTCTGGGAGACAATCGGTAGTTGGGAAAAAGGCCGATGGTGAGTAATAGACGTTTTGTTCCTTCTGCTTGAAGGAATATTGGGAAGCCACCAGCTCAGTCAAGTTGGTATTGTTGTAATTGTGGGCGAAGGCATGGAACTGGACCTTGCCCGAGGCGGACAGGAGCATGTTATAGATGTGGTCAGCTGGGCCACCAGATGAAGAATTGTCCGAATCAGGCTCCAAGAAACCGAGCTTAGGGATACAGACCACAAGCTGGACACCTAGCCGTAGCATAGAATGAGCAGAATCGACCACCAGCCCAAGGAAGAGTGTATGTTGTGGCACGCAAGGAGGCGGAAGAAGCGCATAGCGTGGTCACATGTATGATTTATTTGTGTGACCAAGCTGCTTATGCTTTATTTGATCCCGGGGCTTCGCATTCCTTTATATCTGCATAGTTTGCTGACTTGGTGGGTGTAGAGTTGAAACTGCTGAATGTAATGTTGCATGTTACTACACCATTAAAGGATAATGTCCTAGTAACGTTAGGTTGTACAGACTGTAAAATAGTGATTGGTGGTAGTGAGGAAAGAATAGATTTGGCTGTGTTACCTATGTATTACTTTGATGTGATCATCGGAATGGATTAGTTGGGGAAACAAAATGCTATAGTTGACTGTGGTAGCAGGGTAATCCGTTTTTGTCCGGATGGTCGCCCTAGATTTGAATTTGTAGGAAGTTAAGGAGGAACTTTGATTCCTTTAGATTCATCACTTGAGGCGACTAAGCTATTGAATGAAGGGTGTCGTGCTTACCTAGCTTTGGTAGTTGACACAACTGTTGAGGAACAGAAGTTGCAAAGTATTGCGGTGGTGCGTGAATTTTCCGATGTTTTTCCTAAGGAATTGCCAAGATTACCACCTGAGAGAGAAATTGAGTTTGTGATTGAGTTCGCTCCTGGGACAGAGCCAATCTCAAAGGCACCCTATAGAATGTCTTTGTCAGAATTGAAAGAGTTGAAAGTACAGATGCATGAGTTGCTTGACAAAGGATTTATTAGACCAAGCGTGTCGCCATGGGGAGCGCCAGTGCTGTTTGTGAGGAAAAGGGAAGGATCATTGCGCTTGTGTATTGATTACAGACAGTTGAATCAAGTGACTATTAAGAACAAGTACCCTTTGCCGAGAATTGATGATTTGTTTGATCAGCTACAAGGAGCATTTGTGTTCTCTAAGATAGATTTGAGAACTGGTTATCATCAGTTGAGAATTAGGAAAGAAGATATTCCTAAAACTACCTTTAGAACGAGATATGGCAATTATGTGTGGCATCCCCTGTTTACTAGATTCCTAATGATAAGAAATGGTCAAATGGGTTTTGAAGCTGACTTTTGACACGAGGGTTTAGAAATTTGGAAGGTGAGACAAAATGAAGAAAACAAGATCGTTTCAGATGACCTAGGTGACGAAGGAAATTAGAAACGTTAATCGAAGATCCTAATGATTAATATTAGCGGAGAATAATTCCACGCCATTTGTAATTCACGGCCACTAAGGGCAATGCCAAGTGGCGCCCACGATCTTGTTTGCATGAAAAATTATTGGTTGGCAAATCCCCAAAGAATGTCACAAGATATATTCGGCCATTGAGGAATAGTACAAGTGGCGACTATGATTCTTGATGCATGAAAATTCATTGGCCGACCATCATAGGGAAAATGCAAGAAGGATCATTGGTTGTCAATCCCACCACAATCTAGCAAATGATTACCAACCACTTGGGGTTAGGACAAGTGGCGGCCATGTCTCAAAATTGCATGAAATTCTATTGGTTGGGTGAGTCTAGGGAAGAGGCAAGGGCATCCATTGGTCATATATCTCCTCAAGATCTTTCCCTAGATAATAGATCCTCAAAGAACTAAAGAAGTGGCGCCTAAGTCCCCTCTTGCATGAGAATTCATTGGCCGATCATCCTAGGGAAAACGCGAGCGAGGCCATTGGTGGGAAGCCTCATCAAAATTTCATGGAATGACCTATCACCACTAACGGTAATGCAAGGTGTGACCATAGGAAAGAAAAGCATGTGTGACAAGTGTCACTTGAGAACTCCCATGGACATGCAAAAAAAAGGGCTCTTCATCTTCTTCCTTTCACCATTCTCGACCGAAGCTAAGAGAGAGAGAGAGGATTCAGAGAGTGAGAAAGGGCGAGCGACCGAGAGCAAGAAGAGGAAGAAGAAGGAGCATCTCGGCATTTTTCGAAGAGACCGGGAGAAAATCGTGAAACTCGAGCATGTGCACACTTCTTAAGGAAAGAATTCCTTCAATCTTGCCATAGGATAGTTGTATCTTGAATGAATGTTATCCGAGGGAGTGCGAGTTGAGTTATGATCTTGTAATTCGGTTTTGTGAGTTGGAAGAGGACAATGTGGTTTCTAATCTGTTCTTTAGTGCAACCGGCGTTAGACTTGAGTTACGTAGCAAGTTCTAAAGTCAATTAAAAGAGAATAGGTTTAGGATGTTATGAATGAGGCTAGGCTTAGTCGGTTAGAACGAATTAGAACTCGATTTGTATGTTGGACACCAAGCTGCCTTCGGTTTATTGTAGATCCATTTTCTGTTTGGAGTATTGATTGAGGTTAAAAAGTGCCACTTTACGTGATCTTAAGTTAAAAGATTGTCGATCAAAGCTGGGGAAAAAGACTAGTAGAATGACCAATGGAACCAAGAAGATTTAGGGATTTAATTTGCAGGGTTAGGACTGAAGATTATGTTCGGTTCTTAGGGCAATATCGGTTCTGATTTGTGACACTGAATAGTGTGTAAGAATCAAGTTCTAATGTGAAGGATTGCTTTAATTCTTTTATGTCTATGTTGATACATTATAGAAGTACGAGTGATTGATTAAATAGGAAAGGAATTGGGTCTGTTTAAGGGAGAAAAATGGCACTGATTTAGCTAAGGTCAGATTTTCGGACATGGGATTTGGTGGAAGGAAGTGACTGTTCTAAGTAACTTTACACATGACGAATGTGAATTAATCATGGGATGTTTTCTTGTTAATCATAAGGTTAAGCCTTGATAGCCGTACATGCCAGAATTACAAGTCGACTGGATAAACTGGGAATTGCTCAACGAGAACGATAGTTTTCTTGACCTTGAGATTTGGTTCATGTTGCTTTGCTTGATTGAACAGTTTATCATCGTTCCTCATGTGCATATCTTTGTGAATAATGCATGCTTGTGTGTCGACATAGTATTGTGACATGATTTACAGAAATGATATTGAAAATCATATGATTCATGGTCGAGCATGCATTGGTACATGGTGCCGATCGATATCTGATGAGATATATGGAGTATTTGTTCTTTAGTGCACTAAATCGAGTTGACGCCCCTGGGTTGTGTGCGGGGATTTGTACGAACTTGACGACCCTGAGCTGTGTGCGAGGTAGAGTCGTACCATGCGTCGAGGATGCCCTGGAGTAGGTGTCGCAAGTCATTTGGCTTGGCGATGGTTGTATGAGCGAAGAGCATGTCATATTCATGATATTCTGGCATTTCTGCATCATATGATTCTTGATTGAATTTTGAAATGCTACTGTACTATACTATCACAGGATTGTTTTATAGTTTGTCCTAGTGAGTGGTACGACCCCTATGGTGAGATTGAATATTTTCTTGCTAGCCATCGCGCTAACCCACATTTGTGGATATATTTTCAGACTAGCATCCATGGTGGCAGTCCCCAGACGTTTTGGAGTTCCATATGACTATGAGTCTTATTACTGTGATATGATACATCTTGATGTACCGCATCTGAAACTTGTTGTGCATGTTCATACTATGTGGGTCGATGAGGGAGAGCCTGCTTTGACTATATATCGTTGGTATGCTATCTATATACGAGTAGGAAATAGACTAGTAGGTCCTCTTTCCGAGAGTACTTTCGATGCACCCCCAGCTCTTGTTGAGCATGTAGTTCCTGTACCTCCTGTAGCTGTGCCTCCTCCTCCTGCTGCTGTTGCTGCACCCATCCCTTCTCCAGAGCCTGCTATGCTAGAGGAGTACGTTCCGCCGCTAGAGCCACTTGAGGAGTCTGAGGAAGAAGAGATGTTTCCTTCTGACTAGTCCAAGGAGGATTGAGGACTGGAGAGACTCTTGGTGAATTTTTATTTATGCGACTACATAGGATGATGGAGTAGTTTTTTTGGCCATCCCAGTTATGCCTATGGATCGACGACCTGAGTCCTTGCTTGTATATATATATATATGAACTCCCATATGGTCGTGCGTTATATTTTATAAATAAAAGTTTTAGTCTTTATGTTATGAATGCCTCATATTGCTTTCTAAGTTATTAAATTCCTATTGAATTTTGTCTTGTAGTACTTGTGGCCTGTGGATCATAGACTATAGTTTATTGATTATTATAAGAATAATCTCTAATTATCGTTATTAGAGACCTATGACCGTAAGGTGGCGGTCTGGGACGCCACATTATGAGTTTACAGTTATGCCCTTTGGTTTGACTAATACCCCTGCTGCATTTATGGATTTGATGCACCGTGTGTTTAAGGAATATTTGGATCGATTCGTCATTATTTTTATTGATGATATTTTGATTTACTCGAGGAGTAATGAGGATCATGAGGAGCACTTGAGAATCATCCTACAAACTTTGAGGGAGCATTCGCTTTACGCCAAGTTTAGTAAATGCAAATTTTGGTTGAATAAAGTAGCCTTTCTGGGTCATGTGATTTCCGGAGAAGGGATCTCTGTTGACCATTCAAAGACTGAGGTAGTGATAAATTGGCTTAGACCTACGACAGTTACAGAGGTACGGAGTTTTCTGGGTCTAGCAGGGTATTATAGATGCTTTGTAGAAAAGTTCTCGTCAATAGCCATTCCACTGACGAAGTTGACGAAGAAAGATATGAAGTTCGAATGGATTGACAAATGTGAGAGAAGTTTTCCTTTATTTTGAAGGAATTCAGGTTAGTAAAGTAGTCTGGTGGAAGGGGCTCACCTTACCTTTCCTCTTCCCCCTGTATCACGGGAGAAATCCAACCAAGGATAACTTACCACGACAAAGGCTTGTCTTTCAGTGCGTGAAAGAAGTCACTCTTTCATTGCCTTACTCCGGCTTTCAACATTCACTGTTCGTCCTTCAAGCACTCTTTTATTTATCCTTCGGCCTAGTGTCAGAAACAGTTGACTGAATCGAACCGCCCGAGAAGGCAAATAGACTCGTTCACCAGCAACTGTTGCGATTCCCTCTAACTGCGCCAACTGCTTCACATTTCGTTTCCCCTCTTGCTTCAGCTTCAACACCGTTGATTTCAATGTATGTTGTCAGAAAAGAAAGAATCTGTATGGTGAATGGAATCCATTCTTTGATATCTGGGAAGAGTAGCCGACCTAATCAATCTGCACTTAGGAGACCCAGCCAACACAGTCAATCTCCAGGTCCCTAACGAACGAGTCATTCACTTTTGTTTGATCAACCAATGGCTATAATGACCTTCGCGAATTGCTGACGTCAATCGAGATCGATCGGATTGAAGCTCTAGCATCTGACTTGAATTGGGCCATTGTACTGATCCGTATCAAAACAGATGTCGGCCAAAGTGTTATATTATCCCAATATATTCATTTGTTTTAAGGGTAAGAAGAGGTAGAGAAAATGCTCTGAGCCAATGTTCAAGTACTAGTCGCTACGAGTTCAAGAGATGAGGATCCAGGTAGTGAAGTCACCCTCGAGGGAAGAATCATTCCATTCACTTGTTCAACTGCTAAGAATAGTAGCTTTTTTCTTGCTTGAATGTGGCACAAAAAGAAGAAGAGGCGAAGGAACGTCTAGTTTCGTACCCAACAACTTAAAATGATGTTATATTCTACTTTTTATTTACTCACCCATGACTTACTAACCAACAACAGATCTTCCTTCTACCGAAACAAGGGATCCTGATCCTTCCACATCTAAAACTTCTTTAGGTGTCCGTTTTCAGAAAGGCCAACAACAGATCTTCTTTCTACTTTTTATTTACTCACCCATGACTTACTAACCAACAACAAATCTTCTTTCTACTGAAACAAGGGATCCTGATCTGGTGGGACTCGATGATTACACGTCCGGGTCGGAGCGAAGTTAAGCTTGAGGGCTCTGGTAAGGCCATTTGCCATCGTAAATCCTTTAGCTCAGGTGCTTGTGCGCCCGCTTCATGATTGGCTGATGAGGACTTTGTCTAAGTTGGAGTTTTTTTTTCCAGACAAGACCCCTTAAGCAACGGATTCTCTAACGACCTCAGCAATAAGAAATGGATTCTCTGACGACCTTAGCAATGGATTCCCTCCCTGCGGAGCTAACAGCTATGGTGCTAAATGTTCTGTTTGGAGAGAATATTGCCTCTACCTGGCTGTATCTGTTAACTGACAACTTCTTTAGGTGTCCTCAAAACCTTATTAAGTTAAAGGTAGCCATTGGCTATAGTTGTCCGTTTTCAGAAAGGCCAACCCCCCAACCCAGCTAAATGGTTTTACAGTTTTTGGCTTGCATTTACACTAACTCACCATATGTTAGTGTGTATTGCGGCTGAGAAAGTATGTAGAGGGAAAAGGTTTTCAAAAAGCCATTCTTGGTGACGACATTATTATCGTCGACGAAAAGGTTGCAAACATGTATACGGCCCTATGATAGGACTGTTGCCTAACTATATCGGTCGAAAAGTAGCTAGTCTTTGACAAAGGTACTCTTGAGTTCGCTAAGCCATTTATACGCGATGAAGGTAGAATGAATTTCTCTCCAATCTCCGTTCGCATGATCGCTGGTTCACTCAGTAGCAGCTCCCATATTCGCGAGGGTTGAAAATGGATTTCAGCCAATATGAACAACAAGAACTCGACATTCTTAAGTTCACCAATTGAACAAGTTCGGAATATCGTCGTAAAGTAGTACGCTCAAGTGGACTCCACCTAATGGACGGATACAGAGATAGTATCTAGAAAGATCTTGGGATTACAAAAGTTATCTTGATTCTCAGGATGAGTCTCCACCTTTCTATCAGTTGCAACATGAAGAATATGCCTTAGCTTATGGGTAAAATAAAGAAGTGTGCTATACTATTTATTACCGAAGGCTTAGGCTTCTATGAGACCGGCTAAACATGAGGGACCCCTTTCAAAGATAGGCGCACCGATTCTAAAGGTTCTTGTCGGGAAGAATTTCATATAAGATAGAATAGCCTTATAGAGTAGAAAGGGGGCTCTCTAAGTTTTTGGTGAGTTTGAGGCCTGAGTTCGAGAATGTTAGATCCTCAATTCAACAACATAATGTTCCTCCACCAGACATTAATAGAGCAGTTGCTGATGTGAGATTCGAGGAGACTCGACTTGAGCCCCTTTACTAGGTTGGGTGCTGGGGGCCGATCAACTATTCCTTAAGTGCTTCAAATCAGGTTCTTGCAGCTGAACATGCTTCGGGATATCGACCATATGGTTAGAATATTCAATCTGGAAGCTTTGCTGGTGCATCAGGCCAACGAGACATGTTTGCAATCATATGCCACTATTGCAAGAAGGCGAGTTACATGATTGCAGACTCTCACAAGCTGCAGAATGCAAACTCTCGTCGACAGTCAGACATGGCTCATCTTGTTGCTCCCCCAGAGACGCCTACTGAATCGGAGACTTCTCAATCCCCTTACTCCATAGGACCTGTACAAGACAGAAGGTAGGCGAGAAGTAAATAGAAAGATATTTTTTTTCAAATCGAAAAGAAGATTCACTGAGAGAGCGGGAAGATTAAAAAGAGCATAACATATTTGATGATAGCGAGAGAGAGTACCAAGACTAGCTAGAGGGAATTGTTCGAAGTTTGCAGTTGAAACAATAAGGAACTTAGATGGAAAACAAAGAGTTGAAAGAAGTGAAGAATCACCAGCTAGATTCTTCGGTACACCCGAGTTGCAGCCCCCTATGTTGGTTGCATAAGGGGGGCAAATACCAGTAGTAGATGAGGAAGAGATATGACAAGACAGATTCAACCTCTGAATCTGCTTCCGCTGTCGTGGGGTAAAACTATTTGTGTCGGGCCCGGGAATGCTCCTAAGATCATAGAAGGAATTCATTTTCGCCGATCGGTGATTATGGATCAATCAAAATGTATCATCTACCTTTCAAAGTTCTTCGGTCTTATAGATGTGATACCAATCTAACGATTGCCCCTAAAAAAGTTTTCTTTTCTTCCTTTTTTTTTCTCTGGCTACCCTTTTTTGATTGAAAATCCTGCTTTGCATTTCATTTCCATTCTTTTCGTTGGTCAACAACCAACCCAAATTCTTTCAACTATAGAACTAGTCCTACAGGAAGGAATCTCTTTCTTTCCGAAAATTGATGTTATGAAGAGATTTTTAAATGGGACCCTTAATTGATAAGCTAACAGATTTATTGTTCCAAACTTTTTGGTATCCGTATACCATGATTTTGGTAACCGGATATTTATTTTTTATGGGATGAGGTAATATAGAGTTATATTTGAAGGGATTATCAGGATTCCCAGTCAAGTCCAAAGTTTCGAATGCAGTTGGTGGGGCGTACGAATTTACTTTTTTGAAAAAAGGGAGGCCATCGGAAAAGATAAGGAGGAGTCAGTGTACCGCACCGAAGCTTGTGGATCCTGTGCGAAGCAAGCGGGTAGAAGATCGAAAAGAATGCATTGGATGGATGCCCGGGCATTGAGAAGGAAGGACGCATAGAATGAACGAAGAGTCCATAAGATGAAATCTTGAATGAAAAAACGTAGCGTGAGGAGAATTCCTCCACTCTTTATGTTAGAGAGTGCCAAATTAATTGGGACCGGAGCTGCTACAATTGCTTCAGCGGGAGCAGCTGTAGGTATTGGAAAGATATTTAGTTCTTTGATCCATTCCGTTGCACGAAATCCATCATTAGCTAAACAATCATTTGGTTATGCCATTTTGGGCTTTGCACTTACCGAAGCTATTGCATTGTTTGCCCCAATGATGGCCTTAATGATCTTATTTTTATTCTAATCGTCAGCCTATCTGACATCAGAAAGTGGAAGCAGGCTAGGTGTGGCATCTCCCGTTTGCGAGATTTCGAATGATCAAGGATATCCGAAAGGGATCAGAGAGTTGACTTTAAGAACAAGGATTCCAGACCTCATTATACTGGATTAAGCAAAGAGACCAATATATATTAAGGTGGCATAAGTGGAAACGAATTAGGAAATTATCAAGGAACATGTTGATTTTGGAATGTCACGGCTCAAGTTATATTATAAGAAATTTAGCTGTGAACATTGAGGAATATTGTGAGCAAGAATTCGGAATTAAGATACCAATATACCAACAAAGGAAATTGATGTTGATGGATCTAGCAATATCTCCTAGAGGGGGGGTGAATATGAGATTTTTAATAAAATTGAAATTTCTTGCGGAATAAATAAAATTCAGTGTACGATTAGGAACAAGAACAATATAACAGTGTGCAGAAAATCTAAACACAAAGGTAAGAGTTTAGAGAAGAGAATATTGCACACGATGTTTATAGTGGTTCGGCTTAGATCAAGCCTACGTCTACTCTCCCATGATGACAGCCGATCGGCTGGATTTCACTATGAAGAATCAAGAGGATTACAAACACTCAAGTACTTGGTTTTTCTCTCACATAGATTTCCACAATGAAGGATTTTGAGTACACAGAATACTCTTTCGATGAAACTCAAATTATGTTTGCACTTTGGATTGTTGTTCGCCCCCTCTTCCCTTAGTCCATCACGATTCTTCTTTTATACTCCCTTGCCTCCGAACTAGCCGTTGGATTCCAGCCAAGGGATCGCTCTTCAATCCTTGATTGGACGTCATCAATCGTGATTGAACGAGACTGTATCTTCAGAAGATATGTAGACCGTTGGGTAAGACATTGAACCCTTCTGATTCAGTCGCCCATACAACTGAATCTCCAGCTTCCATAAGTGTGATAAGTTTGAGTTGATTCCTAAAGATATATTCCTTAGAATATGATATCCCATTGTAGAAAGTCCCTTAATTGATTAGAAGGGATATCAGGATAATTGAATATCACTTGCCTTGATCGGAAACCTGCCATATGTGGGTCTTCGTGTTTTGTAAAATGCAGAGACTGATCTTTCTTCAGAATCGTCTATAAGAATATTTGTTTCTTACTAGATCAGTTGGCACGGAATGGTAATACGGAGATCTGATGTGATCCATCCGTCACTATTTAGATCGTCAAGAGCACTTCCATCTGACCCTTCGTCAGAAGCACTTCCATCTGACCTTTCGTCAGGAGCACTTCCGTCTGACCCTTCGTCAGGAGAACTTCCATCTGACCTTTCGTCAGAAGCACTTCCGTTTGACCCTTCGTCAGGAGTGCTTCCATCTGACCCTTAGTCAGTGCGACAGAATTGGAGTCACTCAACCTGCTTCTTACACATTCTTCCTGCGTCACATTTCATTAAACAATTTCTTTTGAAGGTTTTGTCAGAATCAAAATATAGGAGAATTTCCACAACAATCTCCCCCTTTTTGATGGTGACAAAACTCCTCTAGTTGCAAATACAAATAAGTGTATAAAAGAAAATTTAATCAGTGATAAAATAATAAAAATGAGTAACCATCACATTTGCTCCTGCAGGTAATCATCATTAGAGATCCTGTAATGAAAGTGTTCTCATAGGAGAGCATGATCAGAGTAAGATTATCCTGCAATGATCCTGCACGAAACTAAACTTTGCGATGAGAGTGTACTGAGTGTACATAAAATAGATTATCCTGCACAAAAGTAAGTTCTTCTCCCCATTTCTAAATTGCAATATAATCAGAGGTAATCTAATGAGAGTATACTTCCTGCATAAAAGTAAGTTTAGAACTTATCCCCCTTTTTGTCAACATCAGAAAAAAAAATCTATTTAAAATTTAATTGTTGCATAACAAAAATAACGTGTCCCAGAAGAATATAAAATGAAATTAGGAAGATGTGGGTGAGGGCATTTTTTTAAGAAGAGTGATGATCTTCAGGCTCATTATCAGCCTCCACTCGGGAAGGTCCTTTATAGCTACTTCCCATCCTCTGAGCATGGCCTCTTACAGCTTGAGAAGAGGGCAGGTTTGAAGGTGTTCTGTCCATTCTGACCAGTGTGTAGGTAGGCATGTTGGCGATCTCAGCACAAAACATTCTCCCATAGAGATCAATGGACTTTTCCAGCTTAGTCACCTGACTAGTCAAACCCTGCAGCTTCCTATTTGTTTTCTGTTCAAAGGTCTGCATTTTCTGATCAAACCTTGTTTTCATTGCAGCCAGCGTCTGAAGAAGAATATTTTGAAGATTTTCAAAGTGTGCTTGAAGTTCCATTTGTGGTTCTGAAGGTGCAGGTTCTTGAGTCTCCCCATCAGTTTGTGCCTTGGGGAAAGCTTGAGAAGCTAGTACTTCAGTGAGAAAGACATCCGATGTAACAGGCACAAGCTCTTCCTCTCCCTGATTGATAGCCCTTTTCCCTTTTGCTTTTGAGCTCGGCACAGACACTATTTCCTCATCAAAGTCCATTGGTATGGTCTGTGCACTCGACAGTTGATCTTCTCGTGCAATTGTTGAAGCTAGACTTGTAGCATCTTTGTGAGTAGTTCGTCTGGTGGAGGATACAAAGTAAGCTTCAATGTCATCTTGTTCTTCCTCCTGTTCTTTTGAAGCCAACTTTGCTAGAACGTGTGCTAGCAATTGCTCATGATCAAGGTTGACAAGTGTGATGTCATACTCTGTGTCATCTTCAATTCTTGCAGCTTGCTCCTCATCCCACATTGTGAGGAATTCTTCCTCAGTCAGATCACAAGGATACACTACTTTTTCTTGTGGTTGTGGTCCTGCTTCATCTCCTTCTTCCCCATTTCCTTCAGCACTGTGATCTTCAAACTCACCATCTTCATCTGATCCACCTCGGAATTGAGTAGCTTCAGAATCATATTCCCCTGTTTCTTCCTTACTTGCTTCTGAGTCCTTATCAGTAGGACTGTCTGTTTGTTGCCCCTTTACAGCCATAACTTTTCTCCTCTTTGGAGATTTCTGCTTGGACTCTTCCTCGAAGTCCACAATGACTGGTTCTTTGTTCTTTGTTCTCCATCTAGCATGAGTCATCTTGTACCCCATCTTTGTTACCATAGTCTCTCCAGCAGTCATCAGAGGAATGTCCTGCTTGATAAAGGCGCCCAAGCCACCAATCTTGAAATGATCTATTATTCTGTAGATCAAGGCGGCATAAGGAAGTTGTCCATTTGGCTTGAGAGCTGATTTGTACATGTGTAAGAGTACTGTGTGAGCAAAGGAAATTCTCTTTCCTCTCAAGATTCCCCATAACAGCTTTGCCTCATACTTCAATATATCTATCTTTGATGCTGCCTTGGGTCTGAGACATTCGATGATCACCTTGTGCATCATGATGTGTTTCAAGGGAAAGTCCGCGTAGGCAATATGTGACTTTGCTTCCCTTGAGAAGCTCGATTTTCCAGTCAAGAAGCAGAAAGCTTCTCCTGCAGTGACATCTAGGGGTTTGAAATCTCCCTTTTCGGTTCCCATGATTGAAGCCAATTCATCAACAGTCAGAATATACTGCTTCCTTTTCATTGTGAAAGCCAGAGAGTTGAAGTTGACAAACTGAAGATTTGAGTAGAAGTAAGCTACCAGATCAGGAAAAGTGTAGCCTCTCTTTGTTATAAAATGATCTATCTTCACCTTTTCTAGATGCTTCCTCAGATAGATGCCATTGCTGTCAAAGTACTTTAATTCAAAAACTCTGTGAGGTATAACACCTCTTTGTTTCATTACTTCAAACCTTTCTTTGTGAGCCTGATTCTGGAACAAGGGATCAGGAAAGCTTTTATCCAAAATAAACCCAATATTTTTCACAAAGTCATTAAATAGAATGTCATCATCATCTTCGACCTTTGCCTTCGTGCCGCCAGGTCTAATTGGGGATGATTTTCGTTTCGAGCTTGTCTCTGCCACTTTCTCCTTTCCTTTTCTAGAGGCAGATGTAGGTTTTTCTACATCAATTGGTTCAACGATTTTTCCAGGCAAGCTAAGAAACTCCAATAGTTCGTCCTCACTATTGAAATAATAAGTGTTCAGCAGTTTTCTAAGTTCATTACCAAAATCTCCTGCTGCCTTAATCCTATCATACATTGGCTTAATAGAATGTGCCATAGATTCTTTTCCTTCAAAGACAGACAGAGACAGACCTTTTGCCAGGCGGAGTGCTTCTCGCTGTTCGTTGATTTGGGTTTCTGTAGGTTCAGCGCCGCTTGCTGTTGATGCGGAGAGCTTTCTCTTCAACTGAGACGTCTTTTTCGAGTCAGAGGCTGATTTCGGGGCCATTGATGCGTAGAAAGTTTAAAACTTTGAGTGAAAGAGAGTTGTTTTGAGGAGGAAATCGAGAGCGAGAGGTATTGGACACGGTTTTAGGGTTTTGATTTGAGAAAAATTTGAAAGTGAGAGAACAGAGGTGACGGTTCGGCGTTTTATAAAAGAGGCGGTTATTTTTGGAAACCAAAAAAGAGAATTTTGATTTTCTAAAGGGAAACAAAAAGTTTCTATAATAAAACACTTAATCACCGTCTATCACATAATCAGAGATATCTATTCATATGAGGAACTTACCTAAAAGATAGTTTTTAGATATACTAACCTCGACTCGTGACCCTTTTAAAAAAATAGTGAATTTCTTCTTACGCGCCTTTTAGTGTTCCTTCTGATGCTCTTTCTGATGCTCCTTCTGACGTTCCTTCTGATGCTCTTTCCGACTCTCCTTCGACGCTCCTTCCGACTCTCCTTCTGACGCTCCTTCTGATGTTCCTTCTGACATTCCTTCCGACTCTCCTTCTGACGCTCCTTCCGACTCTCCTTCTGACGCTCCTTCTGATGTTCCCTGTTCTAAGGTATACTTATGAAGGAAGGTTAATGATGGATAATTCATTTCTAATAAAATTAAAAGTCTGTTTATCAAGTGGTTTAGTAAAAATATCTGCAAGTTGATTTTTCGTATCAATGTATTGAATGTTAACAACACCGTTCGGAACATGATCACGTATGAAGTGATGCTTGATCTCAATATGCTTTGTTCTTGAGTGAAGTACGGGATTCTTTGTAAGATTTATGGCACTCGTGTTGTCACATAGGATTTCCACAGTTGATTCTTCAACACCATAGTCTTTGAGCTGCTGTTTTAGCCAAAGTATTTTAGTACAGCAACTTCCAAGAGATACATATTCTGCTTCGGCTGTACTGAGTGCCATTGTATTTTGCTTCTTTGAATACCATGAGACAAGCATGTTTCCCATGAGTTGACAAGTTCCAGATGCACTCTTTCTGTCAATTTTGCAACCTGCAAGATCTGCATCTGAATATCCATTTAGTATAAAATCAGAAGATTTAGAGTACCACAAACCATAGTTGGGATAAGTCCCTATGTATTTGATTATTCTTTTGACGGCTGATAGGTGTGATTCTCTTGGGCTTGACTGAAATCTTGCACATAAGCAGACACTATATAGGATGTCTGGTCTTGAAGCTGTAAGATATAGTAATGATCCAATCATACTCCGATATAGTTTGGGATCAACTTCCTTTCCATCTTCATCTCTATCTAATTTGGAGGAGTGAGACATAGGAGTTTCTGTCTTCTTGCCATTCTCCAGACCAAACTTCTTCACTATTTCCAGTGCATACTTCTCTTGAAATATGAAAGTTCCTTTCTGAGATTGATGAATTTGAAGACCAAGAAAGAACCGTAATTCTCCCATCATACTCATCTCAAATTCATCCTGCATTGCTTTAGAAAATTTCTTGCAGAGAAGTTCATTAGAGGAACCAAATATAATATCATCAACATAAATTTGAACTAAAAGGATATCTTTACCTTTTCTTTGAATAAGAGTGGTGTCTATATTACCTTTAGTGAAGCTGTGTTGAGATAGAAAGTTACTTAACCTTTCATACCAAGCGCGAGATGCTTGTTTCAATCCATAGAGTGCCTTTTTTAAGACATATACCAGATCGTTTTCTCTAGGTTTTTCGAAGCTAGGAGGTTGTTCAACATATACCTCTTCTTTGATGTAGCCGTTTAGGAATGCACTTTTCACGTCCATCTGAAAAAGTTTGAAATCATTGTAACAAGCATAAGCAAGAAGTAGCCTAATGGCTTCTAACCTGGCAACCAGTGCATAGGTTTCATCGTAATCTATTCCTTCTTCTTGAGAGTAGCCTTTTGCTACAAGTTTTGCTTTGTTTCTTACAACTTTTCCTTTGTCATCAAGTTTGTTTCTGAATACCCATTTTGTTCCAATTACTGGACGATTTTTGGGACGATTGACCGGTTCCTAAACATTGTTGACCTTGAACTGATGTAGCTCTTCCTGCATTGCATTTATCCAGTTTTCATTTGCTAATGCATCTTCAATCCTTTTTGGCTCCAATTCAGATACCAAGGCGATGTTGCTCATTGCTTGCTTGAACTTGGATCTTGTCTTTACGCCATCACTTATGCTACCTATGATAAGTTCCTTTGGATGACTTGACTTATGCTTCTAGTTTTTGTCAAGGCTATCATTTGAGGATGTTGTGGATTTATTCTGTTCATCTTCTGGTCTTTCTTCAACTGAGGAAGTTTCCTTCTGAACATTCTCCAAACCAATATTCACATTTGAGTCTACTCGTGAGTCCGTGACTTGATGAAGTGTATGCATTTGAATGAATTCAGGTTCATCATCCTGGTAGCTTTCATCGAACTTGATGTTCACTGATTCTTCAATAGCACGAGTGTTCTTGTTGTAGACTCTGTAGGCTTTGCTTGTTGTTGAATATCCCAAGAAAATTCCTTCATCTGATCTTTCATCAAACTTTCCAATTCGATCATTAGCATTCTTTAGAATAAAGCATTTGCAACCGAATACATGAGAGTATGCAACATCAGGCTTTCTTTCTTTGAAAAATTCATAGGGGGTTTTCTCAGAAAAAGGTCTGAGAGAAATTCGATTTAAGATATAACATGCTGTTGAAACGGCCTCAGCCCAAAAGTTAGAGGGAATTTTACTCTCAATAAGAAGAGTTCTGGCCATTTCTTACAATGATCTGTTTTTCCTTTCTATTACCCCATTTTGTTGAGGAGTATAAGGTGCAGAGAAGTTATGCTGAATTCCGAACTTAGTGCAAAAATCTGAGAAACTTTGATTTTCAAACTCTCCCCCATGATCCGTCCTCAAATAGGAAATAGTGTAACCCTTTTCATTTTGAATTCTTTTAGCAAGTTTTGAGAAGGAAATGAATGCTTCACTTTTGTGATCAAGAAATAAAACCCATGTAAATCTAGAGAAATCATCAACTATGACAAGGCAATATTTCTTACCTCCAATGCTTAGAATTCTATTTGGTCCGAAGATATCCAGATGAAGTAGCTGCAGACAATGCTTAGTGGAAACTTGATTTAAGGGCTTAAAAGAACTTCGTACCTGCTTACCTAGTGTGCATGCATGACATAATCCACTTTTCTCAAATTTTGTTTGAGGTAATCCTTGAACAAGTCCCTTCTTGGAAATCTTTGAAATATGTTTTATACTAATATGACCTAACTTTCTGTGCCAAAGATCAGATTCATCCTTAACAGAAATAAGACATTTTGCATTTTCACAGTCAACATCAATATCTAAAAGATAAATGTTCCCATGCCTTCGTCCCGTGAAGGATTGCTTCTTATCCTTGCTCATACCTATGCATTTTAGATCTTGGAACCAAATATCATATCCAGAGTCACAGAGTTGACTTACAGAAATTAAGTCGTAGTTCAATCCTTTGACTAGAGAGACATCTTTAACAGTCAGATTTCCAATCTTTACATTTCCTTTCCCGATGACCTTTCCTTTGTTCTTTCCTCCAAAAGACACGATTCTTCTATCATAATCTGAGAAGGATATAAATACATATGGATTTCCAGTCATGTGACTTGAACAACCACTATCCAGAAACCACTTGTTCTTCCTTATCTTTGGTACATGCAATAAATAAACAACTTACTGTTTCTTTGGTACCCATGTTTTCTTGGGTCCTTTTGTGTTACTAGGTTTTGACCTTTTAATAGGTCTCCAAATTTTCTTGCAGTAATCTTTAGTATGGCTAGGATCACCACAGTTCACACAGGATTGTCGAATGTAGGATCTAGCAAAATGCTTATGAAAATGATGCTTGTAATCGGAAAATGTTGGTTTTCGAAATTCAGTTTTAAAGAAATATTTTTGGCTACTTTCCTTTTTAAAGCCTAACCCAGATCGGTCATTGAAGGGTATTTGTTTTGAAATAATGCTATTCAGAGTTACTGAGCTTTGTGAAATGATATGTCGGAAACTTTTTCTTTCAAGGAAGCATTTTCTTTTGAAACCAAATCATGATTTTCTTTCATCTGGTGAAACTCTTGTTGTAGAAAATCATTCTTTTCTTTTTGGGACAAATTCTGTTGTTTCAAGGAAGCATTTTCCTTTTTCAAACAAGAAACTTTTTCAAGAGCTTCTTTGTAGTTTCTACACAATTCATCAATATATTCAATAACTTCATCAGGGAGTTCAGATGAACATACCTCAGTTTCTGAATCTAAACTTGAATCTGATTCGGCCATGAGACAGATGTTTGCATAATCATTTTCGCTTTCATCAGAATCACTTAAAGTTTCTGCCTTTAGAGCCTTCTTGTACTTCTCATACTTGAGTTTGTCCTTCTTCAAAATTGGGCAGTTTGGTTTGATATGCCCTGCCTTCTTACGGTGAAAGCAAATCACGTCTTTGCTATATTGTGAGTCGTTGCTTGATATTTTCACAACACTCTTCTTCCAAGGTTTCTTTCCTTTGATGTTTCTGCCTTTCCGAGCCATCTTCCTAAATTCTTGACCATGAGGGCTAATTCTTCATCATCTGTATCAGAAAAACATTGATTAATTTTAATTTTTAAGGCAATAGATTTTTTACCTTTCTATTCTCCGTTTTTGTTTGCCCGTTCTGTTTCATAGGATTGCAAAGTCCCGACTAGCTCATCCACCGAGAGTGGTCTGATTGTTTGGCATTCTTGAATTGATGGTTTGATGTAATTCCAATCATCTGTGAGTCCACACAGTATCTTCCTGACTTGCATTGGTTCAGCGATAGGTGCGCCTTGTCTTGCAAGTCCACTCGCCACAGTCTGAAACCTGTCTATCATATCTGCAATAGATTCATCAGGCTTCATTTCAAATGCTTCATAGTCACTCAGTAAAATACTGAGCTTTGTTTCTTTTACATGATTTGTTCCTTGAAAAGTGACATGAAGTCTATCCCATATTGCCTTTGATGATTCCTCCTCTGAGACACGATTATAGAGAGGGGTATATAAGGCACAAAAGAGAGCATCGACAGCTTTAGAATCAAGGCCTCTTCTTTTAGCCTTTTCAGCATTAGTCGTTGTTGTGATAGTATTTACTCCGTCAGCAGAGATTGGATTTGTAGCATTTGCAGGAACTACTCCATTCATAACGACATCCCACATCAGATCATCATAGTCTTTGAAGAACCACTTCATCTTGTTGCTCCACATATTGTAGTCCTTTCCATCAAAATATGGTGGTTTGTTGGCAAAGTACGAATCGCTTGTTCCTGAAGAGTGATTGCTAGACATAGTAGATCGTTAACTCTGAAGTCAATAAACACTTCATAAAAAGAGCAACCTGCTCTGATACCAATTGATGGATCTAACAATATCTCCTAGAGGGGGGTGAATAGGAGATTCTTAATAAAATTGAAATTTCTTGCGGAATAAATAAAATTCAGTGTACGATTAGGAACAAGAACAGTATAACAGTGTGCAGAAAATCTAAACACAAAGGTAAGGGTTTAGAGAAGAGAATATTGCACACGATGTGTGACATCCTGAATCCCGACCCTATCTCGAAGCTTATTAATGAATGAATGTCTACCGATGTATTCCAGTAAATCTCGCTCAGACTTGATCACTCTTGAGTCGACTAACCAAAAGGGAAAGGCTAAAAAGGATTTAAGTACGTGGACTAAAGAACTCAACCACGAGTCGGTACTTTGACCATAAGGATTGCCGAGGGAATCTTTTGGACCGCTAAAGGTCGATACAAGAATGGTTTCAGAACAATTTGCTAGTGTCGTGCGATTGGCCCACGGGTGATTCCGAATGACCATGGCACGATTTGCGAATTAACCTAAACCGATTCCTAACGATCGCAACCTTCGGGACTAGCAATTGACCCTTGCAATTACATGACAACCAAGGTCACCGTAGCACGAGTAACTCTTAAACGCGACAATGGTCGCGGGTCGATACGCGTAACTCCTAAGAGCCGCCCGTTAGTCTGAGATACGCTGGAATGACAACGACTGAATTTAGCCATGAATTGGACTTCGAGATTGGAGGTTGGATATTCGAGGATTCCAACAGGAATAAATTGGAGCCGCCTCATCGGGGACCATTAGGATTAGAATTTGTCCTTAGCATTTAGAAAAGTGAAGTTCGAGTCGACGATTAGGAAATTACCTTTATGCCCTTAGATAATTACCATTTCCTTTAGTAATGAGCAAGGGCAATTTGGACAATTGCCACCCTTTCCTCTTGGCCGATCATTGAAGGGCTTTAAGGTCATTTTGGCTTCTTGAATTATTGAAGAGTGAATGACAAGTTGATTGACCATTAACCACCCCTTGACCAACTCTCCTACAAGATGTCATTCCACCACACTATTCATGTACCTCCCCTAACCACTCCCATCAATTAATTTCTCTATTGGATTTTTGAATGGATGAAGCCACCACTCCCTTTCCCTTCCTCCCTGGCCAAGAATTTTCGAACCAATGGGGGTAGGAACATGTGGCGAAGTTGTTCAATGTGCATGAAAGACTATTGGCCGAATTACCTAGGGAACTAGCAAGAGAAGGTAGCTCAATCATTGGTCTAATGTCTCATCAAGATCTTGCAAGAGATAGTCGGCCATTAGGGGTAAGGACAAGTGGCAGAACTACATATCATGCATGAAAGGCTATTGGCCGAACTACCTAGGGAATGTACAAGAGAATGTGTTCAATCATTGGTCGATGTTCAATCAAGATCTTGCAATGGATAACAAACCAATAGGGACAAAGCAAGGTGGCGTGAATTCTAAAGAGAGATCCCTAAGTCATGGGATTTAGGACAAATGGCCATGATAAGAATTTTAAGTAACATGTGAGAGACATTTGGAGTTTATTGGCGATATATTGACGGACGGCTAAATCTCACATTCAACACAAATTAGAGATGGTGAAATGTCATTATAATCTTATATTATATGTGATAAGCTAAGGGAACTTTATTGGCCTTCATTAGAATGGGAACTAGCATGAAAAACGACATTTGACCCGAGAGCTTGGATTCTCGTTTTTCAGTGCGCGTCGGAAGTAAAACGGCTCGTTCGAAGTCGTCTGGAGGCCGATTTGAGCTTTGTTTTCTCCCACGCGATCGTAAGACAATGAGGAATATGAATCTGAGCTTCAATTACCAGGAAAGTGGACAAAAATTTGTCAGTTTAAATAAGAGTGAATCTGGACGTGGAAATCTAACATGGGTAATGGACGCCCGAGGAATTCCGACACATGGCCATGTTGGAAAATATGAGATGTTTTGATGGGTGAGTGAATGAGAAATTGTTTCTCAAAGAACACCCTTGAGTTGGAATTGGGAAGTGGAAGTTTGCTAGTCCCACATTGGAAAGGAGGAAGGCCTTGAAGTACTTTATATGTGGTTACACTCCTTTGAGTGGTAACTATTGTAACAAGTACTATGCCTCGCGCGCACGCGCAGGGGCGGTGCAAATCCTAGACCCCGACGAAGACTCGACAAGTGGAAACTTGGGCGCGAGCGTACGATCTGCGTACGCGAATGCAGGACCGGTAATGGGCCCCGTGACAATCCCATTTTGCCTTCCTTTTTAAGTTTTTCCAACTCAAACCGTTACAAATTTTATGCAACAGCTGTTGAGCTATTTAGTGGCATGTTAATAGCATTAATTAAGTAACGGTTCTGTCGTTATGGCTTTGCCATTATAGAATTGAATGCATAACAGTTCTGTCATTTATGGCTCTGCCGTTAACAGAAGCATAACGGCTTTGCTATTATGGTTCTACCCGTTATGATTCTGCTGTTACATAATTAAAGTTATAACAGCAGATTTATTTAGCCGTTATTTCTGTCTCCGAAATGCCCCCACTGACCTTATATATATATATATATATATAAATATATATATATATGTATATGTATGACCTCTCATTCTGAGATAATAAGAGATAGAGATTAGAGAGATTCCGAAAAGAAAAACTTCCATCTCTTTCTATTCTTTGCATCTGCATCGGTTTTGATAGTGTTCGCGTTTGGTCAAGTTCGCCGAAAGTTATGGAGTGCTGTGCTTACCTCTATAGCTGTTTTACCGTTGTATCCTAGGAGATAGACGCCCACGAAACCTCAAAGCACATACGAGAGGGGGCGAATCTGTCTTAAGGAGACTGTGTAGACAGGCCTCGGTATTTGTGTTGATTTCATTCTTTTAGATTGTTCAGTTGTAATTTTGATTTCTGTGTTAATTCGTATACTGTTCATAGTGTTTATGCCTTTGCCAACTCATCGAACATGCTTCTGCCAATGGCGAGTTTATGCCTCTGCCAACTCAGCGGTGATGCCTCTATCAGTTCAGCGTTTGTGCCTCTGTCAACCTTGAACTGAAGTTTGTGCCAACAATCTAGTTTCAGAGATTTTGGTGTTTATGTCATTCATTTGAAGTGTATAATTTTTCTACTAATGCCATCTTGAATTCCTCCAACAATCTCAAGACATAAGTCTTGGGTGTTTGTATCATCCATTTGAAGTTTATAGTGGTTCTACTAATGCCATCTTGAATTTATTCTAACAAGCTTAAGACAGATTACATTTTGAGAATTCAGATGGCTATTGGAAACAAAGTTGTCGATGTGTCTGCTGACGACATCACCAAAGGCATTCAGATGGCTACGGGAAACAAAGTGTTGATATCTCTGCTGACGACATCACCAAAGGCATTCAGATGGCTATTGAAAATAGAGTTGTTGATGTGACTGCTGACGACATTATCAAAGTGCTGCCTCTGTTGTCCAACTGCATCTGCCTGGATCATCCTCTGCCTCTACCGCCGCTTCTGTCCACTATGGTGAGAAATATGAAAAGTTTAACGGATTGAACTTTAAAAGGTGGCTAGAAAAAGATGTTGTTGTATTTAACAACTTTGAATCTTGAGAGATTCTTGACTGAGGGACCTTTTAAGGTATCCAATGGAGAAACAGATAAGCAAGCCTTCAATACTATTGAGGCTTAGTTTATTTAACAATCTTGAATCTTGCGAGATTCTTGATTGAGGAACCTCCTAAGCAAGCCATCAATGCAGTTGAGGCTTGAAAGCATTCTGACTTCCTATGTAGGAATTATGTCATGAATGGCTTACATGACTCCTTGTACAATGTCTATTGTACAATAAGGACGTCAAAGGAATTATAAGAATCCTTAACTGAAAATATAAAACAGAGGATACCGGAACAAAGCAATTTGTTGTCGGACGATTCCTTGATTATATGACGGTGGATTCTAAGACTGTGATCAATCAAGTGCAAGAAATTCAAGTGATCTTGAATGAGATTCAGGTTGATTGAATGTACTTGAGTGAATCCTTGGACCGAGCTACGTAATGGGTCGATCTAGCTAGAGGTCAAGATGGCCATGCTTGATTCTGGGCGTGTGAACGGGGCGATCCCCGTACCGCATAGAGTGAATGTCCCTTGGCCCAAGAAACTTGAAGGCTCAAGAAATTCCAAGTATGTGGACAACTTCCTATAGGAGGAGAATCGATACTTGGAAACCCAATGAGCTAGGGATGACAAGGTGCGTGTGAACACCGTACCCTTGTATTTGGAAAATGCGTTGCTGTGGTGTATACCAAGAGCAACGATAGGCCAACCATATCAAGATATGGAAGGCATATGAGGCTGAGTTTCAAAAAGCAATTCTTCCCCTCCTATGCGGAGGAAATTGCTTGAAACGCCTTCAACAGAGGCTGTGAATGCAAAAGGTTCAACAGAGACTCTGAACACAAGAAGTTCGATAGGGGCTGTGAATGCAAAGAGTTAAATAGAGATAGAGGCTCTAAACAGAAAAGCTCAATAGAAACTTTGAGCACAAAAGGTTCAATAGAGGCTCTGCGCGCGAACAGAAATATGTTATCTTGATAACTTGAGGATTGCTCAAGGAAATGAAATCGGCACTTTATATGTCATGCATTGTGATTGCCAAGTGGCAATAGCCATTGCAAAGAAAAAAAAAACTTTCAATGGTAGAAAGAGACATGTCCGCTTGAGGTATGATGTGATAAAGCAATTGCTTGAAATGGATTCGGCCGATCCTCTGACTATTCCTCGTGGCAAATGGGACTTAACCAGTTGAATAAAATCAAACAGCGATGGTAACCCAACCTATGTGATTGAAGATTTCATGAATTAGGGCAATAACAAGTCATTTGTTGACCTTGTGAAGCATTATTTCTTTCCCTAAGTTGAGAATAATGCAATACCTCGAAATAAAGAGGATGAAACCCCTTGTGAGCTGTGGAAAGGTGGGAGACCATCCTACAAATGCTTACGAGTGTGGGTTGTTTTGCAAAAGTGGATGTTCCAAAATCTACTAGTGAATATGAATTCACATTAGCAGATGCAGCCATACTTTTGGAAATCCTATAAACAAATTGTTATAGCCAGATCCACAATGGAATCTGAAGTTATAGCTTTGGATAAATGTGGTGAAGATGCTGAATTACTACTCTATTTCTTAAGAGTATATTTCAAAATGGCAAAAACATGTGCCACCAATCTGTATATATTGCGATTATCAATCTGCGTTTGGAAGAGCACAGAGTAACATGTATAATGGTAAGTCTAGACATATGCATCATAGACATAATACCATTGTACAACTACTCTCAACTGGAATTATCTCTATTGACTACGTAAAGTCAAAGGATAATAGTGCGGATCCACTAACCAAAGGGTTAAACAGAGAGTTAGTTGAGAAAATCGATAATAGGAATGGGATTGCAGCCCATTATAGAAAATTTTGTATAACGGAAAACCTAACCTAGCTAACTGGAGATCCCAAGATCCAGGTTCAAAAGGGACAACCTAAGTATACGAACTTAATATATCACTATGGGGGTCTATCCCCCAAACCATTCCTATAAAATTTCAGTGATTTGATATTCCCAACTATTGTGGGGGTTTATCATGAAAAAAGGATAGCAAATATTGCTTTAATGATTCTTAAGTGGAGTAATCCAATTACTCAAGAATAAGAAATCACCTATGTGAGAGAGAAGTGGGGCCGCTTCAAAGGAGAATTACTGAGGGCTGAATTCTTTAGAAACTCTCGCAGAACCAGGACGATGTTCATGGCCAAAACGAACATACTCATAAGAACATAACAAGCGTTTAGATGATTCCTGTGTGAAGTGTATGAGTCATTTACTAAGAAAGCAGGACAGTTCAAGGACATCATGTCTACTGGACAGCTGGTAAATTAAATATACTTTCACAATGGAAGGTTCAAATGGTGACACCTACCTATCCTATGCAGGTTTGATATGTTGAACACTATCACAGAGTCAAAACCAAAATAATTTTCATTCATATGGGGGATTGTTGGAAAATATGAGATATTTTGATGGGTGAGTGAATGCGAAATTGTTTCTCAAAGAACACCCTTGAGTTAGAAGTGGGAAGTAGAAGTTTGCTAGTCCCACATTGGAAAGGAGGAAGGCCTTGAAGCACTTTATATGTGGTTACACTCCTTTGAGTAGTAACTATTGTAACAAGTACTATGCCTCGCGCGTACGCGCAGGGCGGTGCAAATCTTAGACCCCGACGAAGACTCGACAAGTGGAAACTTGGGCGTGAGCGCACGACCTGCGTACGCGAATGCATGACTGGTAATGGGCCCCGCGACAATCCCATTTTGCCTTCCGTTTTAAGTTTTTCCAACTCAAACCATTACAAATTTTATGTAACAGTTGTTGAGCTATTTAGTGGCATGTTAATAGCATTAATTAAGTAACGGTTATGTCGTTATGGCTTTGCCATTATAGAATTGAATGCATAACAGTTCTATCATTTATGGCTCTGCCGTTAACAGAAGCATAACGGCTCTGCTATTATGGTTCTACCCGTTATGGTTCTGTTATTACATAATTAAAGTTATAACGGCAGATTTATTTAGGCGTTATTTCTTGTCTCCGAAGTGCCCCCACTGACCTTATATATATATATGTATATGTATGACCTCCCATTCTGAGATAAGAAGAGATAGAGATTAGAGAGATTCCGAAAAGGAAAACTTCCATCTCTTTCTATTCTTTCCATCAGCATCGGTTTTGATAGTGTTCGCGTTTGGTCAAGTTCGTCGAAAGTTATGGAGTGTTGTGCTTACCTCTATAACTGTTTTACCATTGTATCTTGGGAGATAGACGCCCACGAAACATCAAAGTACATACGAGAGGGGGCGAATCTGTCTTAAGGAGATTGTGTAGACAGGCCTCGATATTTGTGTTGATTTCATTCTTTAGATTGTTCAGTTATAATTTTGATTTCGGTGTTAGTTCGTATACTGTTCACAGTGTTTATGCCTCTGCCAACTCATCGAACATGCTTCTGCCAATGGAGAGTTTATGCCTCTGCCAACTCGGCGATGATGCCTCTATCAGTTCAGTGTTTGTGCCTCAGTCAACCTTGAACTGAAGTTTGTTCCAACAATCTGGTTTTAGAGATTTTGATGTTTGTGTCATTCATTTGAAGTGTATAATTTTTCTACTAATGCCATCTTGAATTCCTTCAACAATCCTAAGACAGAAGTCTTGGGTGTTTGTATCATCCTTTTGAAGTTTATAGTGGTTATACTAATGCCATCTTGAATTTATTCTAACAGGCCACACGATCCTCTTTCTACTACCTTGGTGTACATGGAAGTGACCACAGAGGGCTTGATCAACATTGAATTAAATTGGAATACATAGAGCTATGAATGGATGGATAGATGAATAGGGCCTACGATGATTAATATGCAAATGGTCACAATGATTATTTTCCCGTTCTTTCTTGGGCAATAAGGACTAGATGACCAATAAGGGAGAAGGGATGGAACAAGTGGCATACATGCATGAGGCTTGGGACAAATGGCATCTCAAAGCCAACAAGTGGCACACATGCGTGAGGCTAGAGTGCATGTCTACCAAGTGGCTATCCAAGAATTGCATGTCCACCAAGTGGCGAGTTTCTTGCGCCAAGTGTCACTCAAGACTTGCTCCATACTCTTCCTAAACTCTATATATGGAGGCGTGTGAGATGAGGAGGGGTTCTTTGGCTATCCATTTCCTTTCTCTCCCATCATTCGCAGCAAACAAAAGCTGAAGAAAGGAGAGTCGGATCTGTTCGGCGGCTTGTCAGAAGAAATCGCTCATCCATGGCTACTCTCTTTGGGTAAAAAGGCAAGAGATTCATTCAATCTTGCTATAAGATAGATGTTCGTTGTGTTGTCGCTATGTTAGGGAGTTTGGATCAGGTTTTAGGTCAAGAAACCCAATCTGTGGAATTCAGATCTAGACAGTGCTTCCTGGGTTGTGAATTTTGTTGAGCTCTACACGATGATAATCTGACTAACTTTCCTTCATGAAACTTGTTCCTCACATCCTTGGCTATAACATGATTTAATTTCGAAATTTTTGGATTTGAGGTGACAGTAATAATTCCCTTAGAACCACACGGGCTTAACCTATTTCAGGTGAGCTCAGCCGGGACCCCTACCAGTTCGTGAATTTACACATATTTTAGGAGAACGAACTGGATCAACTTCCCTTCACGAACGTTTGAGAGGACATCTTGGACTACAACATATAAAATTTTTAGAATTTAATGAACCGTTTAATCCTATTAAATAGAGCAATTTCTGTGAAGTTATGACCGGTTTACCGAAGGCAGATTTCCTCTAGAATGCGTGAATTACTACAATTTTTATATTTGGGATCAATTCGAGATTTCTTGACACAATATTTCCCAAGATCTTAAGTACAACATGGTAAAATTTGATGATTTTAGGAGCTCATTTACTAATTTAAAACTGATAACTCGCGAAATTGCGCAAGGTTGGACTTCCTTGCTTAGGAACCGAAGTATGGTGACTCGATTATAATTTAGGGACTTGGTGAGGTTCGACTACTTGAATAACCAGAATGGATTGGGAGCACATTCGAGGTCTAAAGAGAAATGGTCTATTAAAATTATGGGAAAATGAAATGGAGAAGTTAAGGAATATCTCTCGTGGATCTTAAAACTAAGTTGTGATAAATTTCCTTGATGAAATTGTGAATTTTATGGATCAAGAACATGGTTGACCCAAGAGCTTCAATTGGATATTCTCTTGGCCCTGATGATTCAATTCTCATGTTCTTTGCTTGATTAAATTCAATACAATGATTTTTCATGTACTTGTCATTGTGAACATTGACATTAGTATGTTGGCTTTGCAATTAAGATATTGCCTACGAGAATTGAGATTGTGAATCATGAGAATTCATAGCCAAGCATACATTGCACATGGAACGATATCGATGAGATTTGTGGAGTTATTACTCTTCAGTGTACTGAATTGAGTTGACGCCCCTGAGCTGTGTGCGGGGATTTGTACGGACTTGACGACCCTGAACTGTGTGCGGGGTAGAGTCGTACCACGCATCGCGAGCCCTAGGGCTGTGTGCGGGGATTTGTTCGTACTCGTGGATCCTGAGCTGTGTGCGGGGGAGAGTCGTACCATGCGTCATGAATGCCCTAGAGTAGGGTTCGCAAGTCTATTGACTTGGCGATGGTGAGATGAATGAAGAGCACGTCATTCCAGTTTGCATTGGCATTCTCATTACTTTATATTGTTGATGCCTAATGATCTGAATTGATATTGTTACATGCTCTTGATGCCTTGATTATATGGTTGTCCTTTTTAGTTGGTTTTAGGGAGTCTTAGGACCCCTATGAGGGTTAAATATTTTTCTTGCTAGCCGTCGAGCTAACCCACGTTGTGGGAACATTTTTCAGATTTGGAGATACAACAAATGGGCTTTGGTTTGGTATCGGAGTTGGAGGCTAGGAGGGACCTGGGATGCCACATCTCGTCAAAGTGGTATCAGAGCTTAGGTTAAATGGAGTGATAAGGTGCGCCAGTGGTTGAGGTAGTTAGTAGGCGCGAACGCATTTGAAACTTACAGGCACAATCCCTTGTGCTTGTTTGGCAGTAGCTTATGCTACTTATTAGTAAAGATCATTGATGATCGATAAGTGAATTAGACGTCATGTCAAAAGAGTAACTATTTACAAATAGGCTTGAAATGTGAAGCTTGTAATTTAGCCTTATATGACTGATTCTAGATTTGAAATTGCTACGAATTAGCATTTGTGGATCGTAGGCTTAAATATTTGAATTGATCTTGATGGATTAGTAATAGCCTTGTTATAAACCGACATTGTCAGAGCTTGATGGTGGGTGTAAGGTAGCATGACTACCAAGTGTATCATTAAGCAAGTAGAAGGATTCGTTTTAATCTTAAAGTCAAAGTGGAGAAATGGACATAGAGCAATGATGGAATGACATGACACTCATTGTCGATGGACAAGATTTAGTTATAAGGCCGTATGAAAATGCTTACATCATTGGAACAATGTGAAATTGACGCCGCAGCTTTTGGAGAAAAGAATAAGGATTTGAGTGATAGTTGAGGTGAACAAGTCGGAGATTCTCGAAAGAGAACAAACGGAAATTCTTGAAATTGTCGCAGGCAAGTGCTCGTAACTACAGAGAAATGGAAAGGTTTCTACATGAAAAGAAATCAGATGGAGTTTCTTCATGGAGCGAGTTAGGTTATGGTAATGAGTTAAAAGATGAGGCCAAAGAGAGATTGAAGACTATTGGGAGAGACAGAGGAATATGAAAGGAATTTTCTTGGGCGAACAAGATGGTTGTTTTCAAGGAAAAAGTGATGGCCTCGCAAGCATCAGTTTTAAAAATGAATATGAGCTTCATGAACTTGTCAGTAATGGACGAGAAGACTTTGAACTTGTTAGTAATGGACAAGAAGATTTTGGTCTTATTGTTGACTTTGGCAAAGGCAAAAATAACAAGAATTCCCCAGAGAGCTCAAAAGGAAATGAAGTATTGAATTTGGAAGTTCATGGTATAAAATTTGGATTATTCAAGGGAAAGTTTATAACAGTTGATAAGGGCAAGAATGTCTTTTCAGTTAACGACTTGGTTTGAATACTAGAAGTTCCATTAAATAGTAAAGCAGGACAATAGGATATACATGGGAGTAGACAATGAAGATACTCATTTGATAAAGGTTGTTGATGATGGTCTTGTAGACAGATGGTGGGAACCTATCATCAAGAAGAGCAATAATAAAATAGCCCATGGTTTCTAGTAGAAGGAAACAAAGGATGAAAAGTATAATCTAAGGAGCCTACCAAGTCCAACTGGAATGGATGGATACATTAATAATCATGAGGATACGAAGAAAAAGAAACAACAATCACGTTATTATGTCTGAACATTGATGGACAAACCTAGTTGTGATTGGTTTGCTTGGGAAGTACGTAGAGCGCATAAATTGAGATTTTCGGGGTGAAGGGCGAAAAGTATTGATCAATCTTGTGGAGGACCTGAAAGGTATTAGTCAAGAATTTTATATCGATCATTACTTAGGATTGGACAATATACATGATTAATTGTGGTTATAGATTTAGTGATCAATATTGGATTGGATGATAGGTCGAAATAGAAACGACTTATCGATAAGCCCGACTTATGAATGAGAATTATAACGAGACGACTGGTATTTGTGGAATTAGGCTTGGATATGATGTACCTCGATGATTTTAGTTACCAATCTTTATTGAGGGCCTTGGAAGATGTAAGGTAAGATGGTCACAAAGAAGTGGACCATGAACGTTTGGACAGAGGGCCAGTGTGATTAAACGCATATAATTTCAACTCGAATAGCGACCAGACTTGAGGTTATAGATTGGCCATGAGCAATTGATCTTTAGTGCGATGGTCGCTTGTGGTGTTAGAAAGTTCAGCTTAAGATAAAGGTTTATATGAAAGCGAGTGATGAGAAGAGTAAGGAGGATGTTCATGCATTGCACGGATTTGTTGCATTAAAATGAAATTTTGAGAAATGTGCATGCATGAGCATATCATTATTTTGTCGGACTTGACAAACTGTCGCTCGGTATGGGACGAGATAGACAGGATACCGATAAACCATAAGACATGGTATGGGACATGTCGAGCGGGACCAACTTCGTACATTTGTGGTTTGGGGAAGGAATGTAACGACCCGGTCTGATGAGGGCGGGGTGATCGCCGGAGCAAGAAGGCTCAGACAAAGTGCAGCTCCTGGCAGGCTTTTAGGATGGCGATGGGGACAGGAATGAACCAAGTCATATGTCGAAAAAGATGGGTCTACGTATCGGGCTAAGTCTGACCAATATTTAAAAGATACATTGCATTAAAGTTGATTTTCAAAGTGCCAATTATTTTCCAAAATACATGGCATTGCATCTTGAGTGACGAATGAAAGTTGATGAGTAGATCAAGATGCTGCATAAATATGATGCTATTGTGCCTTGTGGTGTTGGTGACGATTTGTTTGTGCCTCCGAACGTAAGTCGGATAGGACTCTGTTATATGATCAGGGTAGCCTTGAGATGATTTGAGGCCCACACGAGCTAGCTAGCTAGAGATCGAGTCATGTCGTGGTGGGTGTGAATTATGTGAGGACTATAACCAACCGAACCACAAGCATGGCCTGTGAATTTAGCATCGAAAAATGACAAGTTATGGAAATGAAAAAGAGTAGTCACAGTGAAATTTATGAGTGGGTAGCATTGTGGAATTACCTGAGAGCTATGAGATGTTAAGAACGAGAAGGACCACAAGAAGTGATTATGATCACTGAATATGAGAATCGAAGAAAACAAGTAATCAGAATGCGCAGCGCAAGCATGGTAAGGCCACAAGGTCTAGTGAGGTAAAGACTATAAGATTTTTGCATTTGATAAGGAGGGAGTAAAGTTTAAATTTCGAGGACGAAATTTTTATAAGGGGGGAAGAAGTCGTGGCATCTCCCATTTGCGAGATTCCGAATGATCAAGGATATCCGAAAGGGATCAGAGAGTTGACTTTAAGAATAAGGATTCAAGACCTCATTATACTGGAAACGAATTAGGAAATTATCAAGGACTTGTTGATTTTGGATTGTCACGGCCCAAGTTATATTATAAGAAATTTAGCCGTGAACATTGAGGAATATTGTGAGCAAGAATTCGGAATTAAGAGACCAATATACCAACAACGGAAATTGATGTGATGTCATTAGATGGATTAAGGAATTTCGTACTCATGGACTATGGTACATTGGTCGAGAATCAAAGTTCCAAGACCAAATTATTATCAAGTCAAGTTGATTAGAAAATTATCTTGGAATTATTACATGGTCGTGTGCTTTGAAGCATTTCATGGATGAAAATTATGATTTACATGACCTACTAGTCATTGAGGGAATTGATGAGAAATTGGAGGAATTAATTGGATTTATACCATGGGCGAGAATATGAGGAACGTTGCCACCATTGGATTATACTTGGAGAGCAAGGAAATTTATTGATGGCCGATTGATCAAGGTCTCATAAGGATTAATATGAGCTTGGTAGTATAATTAATTTTCCCTTAAGATTGGAGGCCTAGAATTTTCGGACCAATGGGGGTAGGAACATGTGGCGAAGTTGTTCAATGTGCATGAAAGACTATTGGCCGAATTACCTAGGGAACTAGCAAGAGAACGTTGCTCAATCATTGGTCCAATGTCTCACCAAGATCTTGCAAGAGATAGTCGGCCATTAGGGGTAAGGACAAGTGGCCGAACTACATATCATGCATGAAAGGCTATTGGCCGAACTACCTAGGGAATGCACAAGAGAATGTCAATCATTGGTTCGATGTTCAATCAAGATCTTGCAATGGATAACAAACCAATGGGGACAAAGCAAGGTGGCGTGAATTCTAAAGAGAGATCCCTAAGTCATGGGATTTAGGACAAATGGCCATGATAAGAATTTTAAGTAACATGTGAGAGACATTTGGAGTTTATTGGCGATATATTGATGGACGGCTAAATCTCACATTCAACACAAATTAGAGATGGTGAAATGTCATTATAATCTTATATTATATCTGATAAGCTAAGGGAACTTCATTGGCCTTCATTAGAATGGGAACCGCATGAAAAACGTCACTTGACCCGAGAGCTCGGATTCTCGTTTTTCAGCACGCGTCGGAAGTAAAACGGCTCGTTCGAAGTCGTCTGGAGGCCGATTTGAGCTCCGTTTTCTCCCACGCGACCGTAAGACAACGAGGAATGTGAATCTGAGCTTCAATTACTAGGAAAGTGGACGAAAGTTTGTCAGTTTAAATAAGAGTGAAGCTGGACGTGGAAATCTAACATGGGTAATGGACAGCCGAGGAATTCCGATACATGGCCACGCACGATCCTCTTTCTACTACCTTGGTGTACATGGATGTGACCATAGAGGGCTTGATCACCAATGAATTAAATTGGAATATATAGAGCTATGAATGGATGAATAGATGAAAAGAGCCTACGAGTATTAATATACAAATGGTCACAAGGATTATTTTCCCCTTCTTTCTTGGGAAACAAGGACTAGATGACCAATAGGGGAGAAGGGATGGAACAAGTGGCATACATGCATGAGGCTTTGGACAAATAGCATCTCAAAGCCAACAAGTGGCACACATGCGTGAGGCTAGAGTGCATGTCTACCAAGTGGCTATCCAAGAATTGCATGTCCACCAAGTGGTGAGTTTCTTGTGCCAAGTGTCACTCAAGACTTGCTCCCTACTCTTCCTAAACTCTATATATAGAGGCGTGTGAGATGAGGAGGGGTTCTTTGCCTATCCATTTCCTTTCTCTCCCATCATTCGCAGCAAACAAAAGCTGAAGAAAGGAGAGTTGGATCTGTTCGGCGGCTTGTCAGAAGAAATCACTCATCCATGGCCGCTCTCATTGGGTGAAAAGGCAAGAGATTCTTTCATTCTTGCTATAGGATAGATGTTCATTGTGTTGTCGCCATGCTAGGGAGTTTGTATCAGGTTTTAGGTCAAGAAACCAAATCTGTGGAATTCGGATCTAGATTGTGCTTCCTGGGTTGTGAATTTTGTCGAGCTCTACACGATGAGAATCTGACTAACTTTCCTTCATAACACTTGTTCGTCACATCCTTGGTTATAACATAATTTAATTTCGAAATTTTTGGATTTGAGATGATATTTATAATTCCCTTAGAACCACACGGGCTTAACCTGTTTCTGGTGAGCTTAGCGGGACCCCTACCAGTTCGTGAATTTACACAGATTTTAAGAAAACGAATTGGATCAACTTCCCTTCACGCAAGTTTGAGAGGACATCTTGTAATACAACATATAAAATGTTGAGAATTTTATGAACTGTTTAACCCTACGAAATAGAGCTATTTTTGTGAAGTTTTGACCGGTTTACCGAAGGCAGATTTTCTCTAGAATACGTGAATTACTGCAATTTTTCTAGTTGGGATCAATTCGAGATTTCCTGACACAATGTTTCCCAAGGTCATAAGTACAACGTGGTAAAATTTGATGATTTTATGAGCTCATTTGATAATTTAAAACTGATAACTCGCGAAATTGCGCAAGGTTGGACTTCCTTGCTTAGGAACCGAAGTATGGTGACTCGATTATAATTTAGGGACTTGGTGAGGTTCGACTACTTGAATAACCAGAATGGATTGGGAGCTCATTCGAGGTCTAAAGAGAAATGGTCTATTAAAATTATGGGAAAATGAAATGGAGAAGTTAAGGAATATCTCTCGTGGATCTTAAGACTAAGTTGTGATAAATTTCCTTGATGAAATTGTGAATTTTATGGATCATGAACATGGTTGACCCAAGAGCTTCAATTGGATATTCTCTTGGTCTTGATGATTCAATTCTCATGTTCTTTGCTTGATTAAATTCAATGCTATGATTTTCTATGTACTTGTCATTGTGAACATTGACATTAGTATGTTGGCTTTGCAATTGAGATATTGCTTGCGAGAATTGAGATTGTGAATCATGAGAATTCATAGCCAAGCATACATTGTACATGGAATGATATCGATGAGATATGTGGAGTTATTGCTCTTTAGTGCACTGAATTGAGTTGACGCCCCTAGGCTGTGTGCGGAGATTTTTACGTACCCATGGATCGTGAGATGTGTGCGGGGGAGAGTCGTACCATGCGTCGTGGATGCCCTGGAGTAGGGGTCGCAAGTCTATTGACTTGGCGATGGTGAGATGAATGAAGAGAACGCCATTCCATATTGCGTTGGCATTCTCTTTACTTTATATTGTTGATGCCTAATGATCTGAATTGATGTTGTTACATGCTCTTGATGCCTTGATTATATGGTTGTCCTTTTTGGTTCGTTTTAGGGAGTCTTAGGACCCCTATGGTGGGGTTGAATGTTGTTCTTGCTAGCCGTCGTGCTAACCCACATTGTGGGAACATTTTTCAGATTTGGAGATACAACAAATGGGCTTTGGTTTGGTATCGGAGTTGGAGGCTAGGAGGGACCTGGGATGCCACATTCCGTCTTAGTGGTATCAGGGCTTAGGTTAAATGGAGTGATAAGGTGAGCTAGTAGTTGAGATAGTTAGTAGGCACGAACGCATTTGAAACTTACAGGCACAATCCCTTGTGCTTGTTTGGCAGTAGCTTATGCTACTTATTAGTAAAGATCATTGATGATCGATAAGTGAATTAGACGTTATGTCAAAAGAGTAATTTATTTACAAATAGGCTTGAAATGTGAAGCTTGGCATTTAGCCTTTTATTACTAATTCTGGATATGAAATTGCTAAGAATTAGCAATTGTGGATCATAGGCTTAAATATTTGAATTGATCTTGATGGATTAGTAATAGCCTTGTTATAAACCGACATTGTCAGAGCTTGATGGTCACTTGGATATAATAGCTTTCGAATTATAAAATCGCTTCTTTGTATTGGATAACATTAGACAATGAGTCAGGAGTAATTGTGCATTGGTAGGCTTGAATTGTGAGACTGGATGGATAGTCTAATATATTTGCTTTTGGGATTATGGAGTTGCCACTTTGAGATTGACATTCTGGACTTGAAATGAAGTAAAGAATGCTTGAGAATTATAGGCTTGAATTCATATCGTTGTACTAATGGTATTAGATATCGATTCTTACCAAAAGGCCCTACGTGTGAATGTGAAACCATTCCTCATGGGTTCGGAAGGGACCATGTGCGTCACGCCCCGAACCCATCGAGCCCGCGAACATCCCACCACCACCGTTACATTTGATGATCTCCTAAGAACCAACGGCCAATGCTTAAAGATCTATATGAAACATGCATGCGAAAAGCGAGGACAACTCCATATAAACAAAACACAAGATGACTTAGGTACAAAAGGGTACACCTTATAAAAAGGTCAATCATACATCAGAGGTTATAATGCTAAATCCCCAAATACTTCATTACAACCCTATAGTCACAAAAGGATTCATGATCATTTCTTCCATTGACTTCATCGAATGCCAATCCATGGCGAGCACGGGTTTCCTTTGTTTGTGACCTGAAAATGTTGTCCGACGACAGGGTGAGATATAAAGCTTAGTAAGCTAAACCTAACCCTAAACCAGGCTGCTAGTACCTCCAGACACTTTTGAAAAACATGGTATTTTGGTAATAAAAACCTTGGCATGGCAAAACGGGGTACTTTCCAAAACATGGCATTTAGTACTTTCAAAACAGCTTGACCTAGTCAAGAAAAATTATGATAACTCTAAGCTTCGTACAAAGGCAGGGTTTTTAATCACACGCAAGCACTCAACGCCATCTCAAAAACATGAGGCAACTTTTTATTCTTTCTCAAAGGTACCACTTCTTGAATTTCCAGAAAACACATTCTTTTTTTTTTCATATGCCCCTTTCTGGGCCAATTTCAATTCATGAGGCAAATTATTCAAATCATGAGGCATTTTTGATTTCTCAAAACCCATTCTTTGAATTTCCCATAAAACAAGTCTTTCCATTTCCGCCTATCCTGAGCCGCCCACTTTGGAGCTGCGAGATGATTCGATCTCCATATGACCCGTTGGTACATATGAGACTCTCGCGTCCGGACCTAGAGATGATTCGGTCACCATACGACTCCCAACGCCCATTTTCAATCGAGATTAATCGCGTCAGTATGGGACTCTCTAGCCACACGACCTCGTCAAGTCAAATGGGAGTAACTCCCTCCCAATACGTTGGCCAAATTATAAATTCTCGGCGATCCCACACGCCAGTGCACTTATGATTTCGTCGGCAATCCCACACGCCATTTATTCATAAAATTTCTAGTTATAAAGCAGCCTCAAATTTTCGTTCAAAGAAAATAATTCATGCCTCAAAATACTTCATTCAATAACAACTCATGAAATCAAGCAGTTCATCGCCTACTCGAGGCATTCATTTCAAACATCCATCACTGGACAAAACACGTTTCAAGTCATAAGTTTCTCAGTCAAGCACGTATAAATTCAAGTAAGCCTCAGGCAATTCAACAAATACAGCCAATTCATAGTTTCGAAGCTTGACTCAAAATCACATTTTTCGCCACTTTCAATCTTGGCTTTCTTTTCAATCAAAACTTTCGACTTCTCATCTCACATGCTCAAATAGCCACAAAAGTACACATTCATGGTCAATCAGGGCTCTCCAAACAATTGGTTTTCAATCAAACATGCCAAGGAATGCTAACTCACAAAACTGGACAGATTTGGACTCCCTCGTGCCTCTCACAAAATCATTTCATAAAACCATTCAATCCGTCTCAAAACTATGTCGTTTAGTAACCTAACCTCCTAATAAAGGTTTAGGCATAACTTACCTCAAGCCTAGGCCAAGAAATTTCCACAAAACGCGCGACACAACGTCGCAGCACCAAGCTGTCCATATTGACCTTCCACGACCAGATTCAGTCCCAAATAAACTGGCATTGCTCCATCAAAGTTCTACAAAATCAAATCACATAATCTTATACTTCAATGTCTTATAGACGCGTGGACGAAAACGGAGCTCAATTCGGGTACCGGACGACTTAGAACGACCAATTTCAAAACCGGCGCGCATTGTGGACAGATTGGTCGACCTTCACGTTTTTCACCTCAACAACCCTTAAATCACTTCTAATTCTCAATCCAATTCACACACTTCCCATTAAAATCTCAATCAACATTTTGAGTAGTCTCTTGAGTCATTTTATAGTCAAAATGCTCATCAAAGAACCCCCAATAGGTTCGGCCATAACAGGGCAGCAGCAAACAGAAACCGGTTTGATCCCAACTGGACATATCCATCCAAAACTCAACCCTATGTCCCAATTCCTCACAAAATAAACTTACTAACATCTCAAATCATGTGTTTAGGATGCTCACCATGAATTTTGGAGAGGAACAACACTCCGAAGACCTCAAACCATTCGGTTCCTTCTTGGTGCGTGGCGGTCAGAATCTGTCCAGATTTTGTCGCTCAAAATCAGCCATGAAAATATCTCAAACCTCTAATAAAATTACCATTTCTGCTCAGTGAACATGACTACTATATGTTATAGAGTTCCCACAAAAATTTTGGAACCATTTGAATTTTTTTGAGTAGGCTAATCCTTTTCCTCTAGCCCTAGTTATCTTAGTAGTTCTTGCGTATTTTGTAAAACTGAAAGTTTGTGGTGTAATGGTTAAATGTCAATTTCCCTCAAGTCATCTTATTGTCTTATGCATGGAGTTATGTATGTCGCTTCCACATGTGCATATGAGTCTCATTAGCTAGTGCGATATTTCGGTTCCTGGGCAAGAGACTAAACAGTTTGGCAGTAAGGCGATGTTGTACGCTCGAAAGTACTCGGGGCATGACATAAACTCTCAAGTGACAATTCATTGGGTCAAGTGCTCACACCTTAAGTCCAGACGTATCTGCGACTTAAGAATAACTCACCAGGCTATCTCAATTTCAAAAGGTATCACCCAACGTCATTTAATGCCAAGACTCGCCATACAGGCCAAACACAAGCGTTAATTTTCTTTTTCAAACAACACCCACTGCCATGTACGAAGCTCCTAACCATGCCAATTACATATGCATTACAAATGCCATGCAGTTTTGAAAGTTCACCTTGAGGATCACTTCGGTGTAATACATCTCTTAACCAAAATCAAACTCAACCCGATACCCAGACTCTCTCTTTCAATTTATGACTTGGGTCATTTCTGCCTCCTTGCTATCTTAGAAGCCTGCCAGGAGCCGTTCCTTGTCCGAACCTCTCTGTCCCAGCGTACACTCCCCGCCCTTGTCAAACCTGGTCGTTGCAGGTTGTCCCAAGACATACATCTACGAAGAGAGTCCCATTCCACACGTCTCATAACGTGCTTCATTACAGTTTGTGGGTATCCCATCAGCTCGTCCCATACCAAGCAACGATTTATCAAGTCTAATAATGATAAGCTCATGCATTCACCTTCCTCAACTGTCATTTTAATGCCATAAACACATGCAATGAATGATCGTCCTCAATACTCTCCATATCACATTCGTTCTCAAATCAATTCCCTATCCATGGAAGGTTTCTAATTCCACAAATGACCATCAATCTCACAGATCAATTGCCTATATTCAACTATATACCTCAAGTCTAGTCGTTATTCAAGCCAAACCCATACGTATTCGATCACAACTGGCCTTTAATCAAAATATTCCTTATCCGTTTCCTTGTATACACCTCGTCTCATATCATTCAAGATTGTCAATAGCAATCGATAACTAAACCCTCAAGATACAACGTAATTCAAGTTTGAATCCACTATTGCCAGTCGTCTCTTTATAACTCATACTCGTCAAGTTGGGTCATTGACAAACCACAATCACAATCATATGCTCCAATTGACCCTTCATTCATAAGCTATTCTCTAGTAACATCAAATCCAGGCTTATGACTCCTCAATCTCTACTCACTTCCTTGTGAGCCTTATTAACAAAATCACTCAAGATCATCCATTAAATCAACACTAGGACCATTAGAATACCTCACAAATTCAAGCCTATAGTCCTCAAGATTCAGTAATTCATGCTTAACCCTAAAGGTCTCACTACCTAATTGTCCCTAAGTTATCACTCCTTATCACTCCAAACCTCAATCACAATGGATCGAGTTGACCTTGCTCTGATACCACTTAAACGGGGATGTCACGCCCCGAACCCGTCGAGCCCGCGAACATCCCACCACCGCCGTTACCTTTGATGATCTCCCAGGAACCAACGGCCAATGCTTAAAGATCTATATGAAACATGCATGCGAAAGCGAGGACAACTCCATATAAACAAAACAAGAGATGACTTAGGTACAAAATGGTACACCTTATAAAAAGGTCAATCATACATCAGAGGTTATAATGCTAAATCCTCAAATACTTCATTACAACCCTATAGTCACAAAAGGATTCATGATCATTTCTTCCATTGACTTCATCGAATGCCAATCCATGGCGAGCACTGGTTTCCTTCGTTTGGGACCCGAAAATGTTGTCCCATGACGGGGTGAGATATAAATCTCAGTAACCTAAACCTAACCCTAAACCAGGCTACCAGTACCTTCAGACACTTTTGAAAAAAGGGTATTTTGGTAATAAAAATCTTGGCAAGGCAAAACGGGGTACTTTCCAAAACATGGCATTTAGTATTTTCAAAACAGCTTGACCTAATCAAGAAAAATCAGGATAACTCTATGCTTCGTACAAAGGCAAGGTTTTTAATCACATGCAAGCACTCGACGCCATCTCAAAAACATGAGGCAACTTTTTATTTTTTCTCAAAGGTACCACATCTTGAATTTCCAGAAAACACATTCTTTTTTTTTCATACGCCCCTTTCTGGGCCAATTTCAATTCATGAGGCAAATTATTCAAATCATGAGGCATTTTCGATTTCTCAAAACCCATTCTTTGAATTTCCCATAAAACAAGTCTTTCCATTTCCGCCCATCCTGGGTCGCCCACTTTGGGGCTGCAAGATGATTCTGTCTCCATATGACCCGTCGGTACATATGAGACTCTTGCATCCGGACCTAGAGATGATTCGGTCACCATATGACTCCCGACGCCCATTTTCAATCGAGATGAATCGCGTCAGTATGGGACTCTCTAGCCGCACGACCTCGTCAGGTCAAATGGGACTAGCTCCCTCCCAATACGTTGGCCAAATTATAAATTCTTGGCGATCCCACACGCCAGTGCACTTATAATTTTCCCGACTATCCCACACGCCATTGGCGATCCCACACGCCAGTGCACTTATGATTTCGTCGGCGATCTCACACGCCATTTATTCATAAAATTTCCAGTTATAAAGCAACCTCAAATTTTCGTTCAAAGAAAATAATTCATGCCTCAAAATACTTCATTCAATAACAACTCATGAAATCAAGCAGTTCATCGCCTACTCGAGGCATTCATTTCAAACGTCTGTCACTAGACAAAACACGTTTCAAGTCATAAGTTTCTCAGTCAAGCACGTATAAATTCAAGTAAGCCTTAGGCAATTCAACAAATACAGCCGATTCATAATTTCGAAGCTTGACTCAAAATCACAATTTTCGCCACTTTCAAACTTGGCTTTCTTTTCAATCAAAACTTTCGACTTCTCATCTCACATGCTCAAATATCCATAAAAGCACACATTCATGGTCAATCAGGGCTCTCCAAACAATTGGTTTTCAATCAAACATGCCAAGGAATGCTAACTCACAAAACTGGACAGATTTGGACTCCCTCGTGCCTCTCACAAAATCATTTCATAAAACCGTTCCATCCGACTCAAAACTCTGTCCTTTAGTAACCTAACCTCCTAATAAAGGTTTAGGTATAACTTACCTCAAGGCTAGGCCAAGAAATTTCTACAAAACGCGCGACACAACGTCACGGCACCAAGCTGTCCATATTGACCTTCCACGACCAGATTCAGTCCCAAATAAACTGGCATTGCTCCATCAAAGTTCTACAAAATCAAATCACATAATCTTATACTTCAATGTCTTATGGACGCGTGGACGAAAACGGAGCTCAATTCGGATACCGGACGACTTAGAACGACCAATTTCAAAACCGGAGCGCATTGTGGACAGATTGGTCGACCTTCACGTTTTTCACCTCAACAACCCTTAAATCACTTCTAATTCTCAATCCAATTCACACACTTCCCATTAAAATCTCAATCAACATTTTGAGTAGTATCTTGAGTCATTTTATAGTTCAAATGCCCATCAAAGAACCAATAGGTTCGGCCATAACAGGGCAGCAGCAAACAGAAACTGGTTTGATCCCAACTGAACATATCCATCCAAAACAAAACCCTATGTCCCAATTCCTCACAAAATAAACTTACTAACATATCAAATCATGTGTTTAGGAAGCTCACCATGAATTTTGGAGAGGAACAACACTCCGAAGACCTCAAACCATTCGGTTCCTTCTTGGTGTGTGGCGGTCAAAATCTATCCAGATTTTGTCACTCAAAATCAGCCATGAAAAGGTCTCAAACCTCCAATCAAATTACTATTTCTGCTCAGTGAACTTGATTACTATATGTCATAGATTTCTCACAAAAATTTCGGAGCCATTTGAATTTTCTAAGAGGGTGAACCTTGGCCTTCTCTCAGTTAGCTTAGAATCTGTCCGCTTTTCTTCAAAAAATCACCATAAATTAACCAGACCTCCAAAAATCATGAAACCAACGGGAAGATGTCAAGGACATCTTGAACTAACCTGTGGTAGTCGGTTTTCCTCAAATGGCCACAGGGAAGGGCCGCTCAAGCTGACCGAACGGGAGGCACAGAATCTGGTCGGGCTGAGCAGTTTTTGCTTCAGGGAGAAGATGATGGAAATGAAGGAATTGGTGGGGAAGAAGGAGGGCCACGACTTTTGCAGCAGCTAGGGGAGATGTTCTCTCAAATAATTGAGGCCAATATGTCAAAATGATAAGATGGATTGGGTTGGGATAATTAATGCCAATTTAACCCTAGCTTGACACTTGGTAACCTCTCATTGGTTGCTTCATTGACTTTGACTTCCATTGACTCCTTGTCCATCAAGTTTCGGCAGCTCATGGGGAGGGGGAAATCACCATTTTGACCTTCAATTATCCTTAAGGCAAAGGCAAATGGGCGAGGGGTAAAATGGTTATTTGGCACTTTTCGTCCAAAATGTCATGTAATTACGAGGGTTTATCGCTAGTCCCTGCAGTCATGATCATCGAAATCCGATTTAGGAAATTCTCGCAAAGTACACATTGGTTAAGCGGAATCACCCGCGTCCCAATGTATAACACTAGTAAGGCATTCCATGATCGTTCCTAGATCGATCTCTGCTGGCCCAAAATATTCCCTTGACAATCCTTATGGTCAAAGCGCCATTTCTCATTCACATTCCCCAAGTCCATGTACCCGACCTAGAGTTAGTCTTTCCCTTTCGGTCAGTTAACTCGAAAGTGGCCTGCTTTGAGCGAGATACAATTAAAATACCTCGATCGATATCCTTCCACTCAATAGCCTCGAGAGGGGCCAGAATTCGGAATGTCACAATGTGGAAATTATTAAGTTTAGGTATGAACTTGAAAGTGCGAATTAAGGTTTAATGACTAACCTTGGACAATGATAAGGTCGGGTTTAAGCCCGATAAAACATTTTGCATAAGAAACTCTAGTAGGGATCAAAAGGACGAGTCTAGAAAATTGAAGTTGATTTTTGGATGAAGGTGATGGAGCATTGATTCCACGAAGGATTGTTCTTGACTCATGCATTCCTAGACTTCATTTAATTGACTTAGAACTATCAATTCCAAATGCAATAAAGCAAGTTAAGGAATTGCTTGGAATATTACGTGCTTTTGGATTAGGCAACCTAGCATCATTCGATGCCAGTGGAAATGGTTACCGAAGACATTCTGAAGGGCCATCTTAATGACCATGAAGATAGCATGACATGATTTGGAAGATTGGTCGACAAGGGATAACTCATCCCTCCCTTGCTAGGTAAAGTCGAATTTCAAGGAAATAACCTGAAGACGTCACACCTTATAAAGTGGCAATGGAGGTAAAGGCCAAGGTTAAATGGCTCGTCAAGGGAAAATTACCAAGAGAAACATCCCCACGTACTTGCAAGTGATTAAATGAGATTAAGAAGGATTTGATTGCAAGCTTTCATGACATGTCTAAAGCTTATAGATTTAACTGGCGGTAGTAGAAATGCGGAGTGAGAATCAAACCATATGATTGGTTATCCTGATAGATGAAAAGGATCAGGAAGTTGACTTGGTATGAAAAATATATTGACACAGACAATGCAAATCTATGGTGAATGTCAAGAGAAAGGAAAAAAGGATATTTTCTGAGGATGCAAGATTAATATTTCCATAATTTGTTTGACTGTGGGTGTATGGTAGCATGACTACCGAGTGGATCTTTAAGCAAGTAGAAGGATTCGTTCTAATCTTAAAGTCAAAGTGGAGAAATGGGCATAGAGCAATGATGGAATGACATGACACTCATTGTCGATGGACAAGATTTAGTTATAAGGCCGTATGAGAATGCTTACATCATTGTAACAATGTGAAATTGACGCCGCAGCTTTTGGAGAAAAGAATAAGGATTTGAGTGATAGTTGAGGTGAGCAAGTCGGAGATTCTCGAAAGAGAACAAACGGAAATTCTTGAAATTGTAGCAGGCAAGTGCTCATAACCACAGAGAAATGGAAAGGTTTCTACATGAAAAGAAATCAAATGGAGTTTCTTCATGGAGCGAGTTAGGTTATGGTAATGAGTTAAAAGATGAGCCCGAAGAGAGATTAGAGACTATTGGGAGAGACATAGGAATAGGAAAGGAATTTTCTTGGGCGAACAAGATGGTTGTTTTCAAGGAAAAAGTGATGGCCTCGCAAGAATCAGTTTTACAAATGAATATGAGCTTCATGAACTTGCCAGTAATGGACGAGAAGACTTTGAACTTGCCAGTAATGGACAAGAAGACCTTGGTCTTATTGTTGACTTTGGCAAAGGCAAAAATAACAAGAATCCCCCAGAGAGCTCAAAAGGAAATGAAGTATTGAATTTGGATGTTCATGGTATAAAATTTGGATTATTCAAGGGAAAGTTTACAACAGTTGCTAAGGGCAAGAGTGTCTTTTTAGTTAAAGACTTGGTTTGAATACTGGAAGTTCCATTTAATAGTAAAGCAGGACGATAGGATATACATGGGTGTAGACAATGAAGATACTCATTTTACAAAGATTGTTGATGATGGTCTTGTGGACAGATGGTGGGAACCTATCATCAAGAAGAGCAATAATAAAATAGCCTATGGTTTCTAGTAGAAGGAAACAAAGGTTGAAAAGTATAATCTAAGGAGCCTACCAAGTCCAACTGGAATGGATGGATACATTAATAATCATGAGGATACGAAGAAAAAGAAACGAAAATCACGTTATTATGTCTGAACATTGATGGACATACCGAGTTGTGATTTGTTTGCTTGGGAAGTACGTAGAGCACATAAATTGAGATTTTCGAGGTGAAGGGCGAAAAGTATTGATCAATCTTATGGAGGACCTGAAATGTATTAGGCAAGAATTTTATATCGATCATTACTTAGGATTGGACAATATACATGATTAATTGTGGTTATAGATTTAATGATCGATATTAGATTGGATGATAGGTCGAAATAGAAACGACTTATCGATAAGCCCAACTTATGAATGAGAATTATAACGAGACGACTGGTATTGGTAGAATTAGGCTTGAATATGATGTACCTCGATGATTTTAGGTACCGATCTTTATTGAGGGCCTTGAAAGATGTAAGGTAAGATGTTCACAAAGAAGTGGACCATGAACGTTTGGACAGAGGGCTAGTGTGATGGAGCGCATATAATTTCGACTCGAATAGCGACCAGGCTTGAGGTTATAGATTGGCCATGAGCAATTGATCTTTAGTATGATGGTCGCTTGTGGTGTTAGAAAGTTCAGCTTAAGATAAAGGTTTATATGAAAGCGAGTGATGAGAAGAGTAAACAGGACGTTCATGCATTGGACGGATTTGTTGCATTAAAATGAAATTTTGAGAAATGTGCATGCATGAGCATATCATTATTTTGTCGGACTTGACAAACTGTCGCTCGGTATGGGACGAGATAGACAGGATACCTACAAACCGTAAGACATGGTTTGGGACATGTCGAGCGGCACTCAACTTCGTAGATGTGTGGTTTGGGGAAGGAATGTAACGATCCGGTCTGATGAGGGCGTGGAGTGATTGCCGGAGCAAGAAGGCTCAGATAAAGTGCGGCTCCTGGCAGGTTTCTAGGATGGCTCATATGTCCAAAAAGATGGGTCTAGGTATCGGGCTAAGTCTGACCAATATTTAAAAGATACATTGCATTAAAGTTGATTTTCAAAGTGCCAATTATTTTCCAAATTACATGGTATTGCATCTTGAGTGACGAATGAAAGTTGATGAGTAGATCAAGATGCTGCATAAATATGATGCTATTATGCCTTGTGGTGTTGGTGACGATTTGTTTGTGCCTCCGAACGTAAGTCGGATAGGACCCTGTTATATGATCAGGGTAGCCTTGAGATGATTTGAGACCCACACGAGCTAGCTAGCTAGAGACCGAGTAATGTCGTGGTGGGTGTGAATTATGTGAGAACTATAACCAACGGAACTACAAGCATGGCCTGTGAATTTAGCATCGAAAAATGACAAGTTATTGAAATGAAAAAGAGTAGTCATAGTGAAATTTATGAGTGGATAGCATTGTGGAATTACCTGAGAGCTATGAGATGTTAAGGCCGAGAAGGACCACAATAAGTGATTATGATCACTGAATATGAGAATCAAAGAAAACAAGTAATCAGAATGCGCAACGGAAGCATGGTAAGGCCACAAGGTCTAGTGAGGTAAAGACTATAAGATTTTTGCATTTGATAAGGAGGGAGTAAAGTTTGAATTTCGAGGACGAAATTTTTATAAGGGGGAAGAAGTTGTGGCATCTCCCGTTTGCGAGATTCCGAATGATCAAGGATATCCGAAAGGGATCAGAGAGTTGACTTTAAGAACAAGGATTCAATACCTCATTATACTGGATTAAGCAAAGAGACCAATATATATCAAGGTGGCATATGTGGAAACGAATTAGGAAATTATCAACAAACTTGTTGATTTTGGATTGTCACGGCTCAAGTTATATTATAAGAAATTTAGCCGTGAACATTGAGGAATATTGTGAGCAAGAATTCGGAATTAAGAGACCAATATACCAACAAAGGAAATTGATGTGATGTCATGAGATGGATTAAGGAATTTCGTACTCATGGACTATGGTACATTGGTCAAGAATCAAAGTTCCAAGACCAAATTATTATCAAGTCAAGTTGCTTAGAAAATTAGAAAATTATCTTGGAATTATTACATGGCCATGTGCTTTGAAGCATTTCATGGACAAAAATTCTGATTCACATGACCTACTAGTCATTGAGGGAATTGATGAGAAATTAGAGGAATTAATTGGATTTATACCATGGGTGAGAATATGAGGAACGTTGCCACCATTGGATTATACTTGGAGAGCAAGGAAATTTATTAATGGCCGGTTGATCATGGGCTCATAAGGATTAATATGAGCTTGGTAGTATAATTTATTTTCCCTTAAGATTGGAGGCCAAGAATTTTCGGACCAATGGGGGTAGGAACATGTGGCGAAGTTTCTCAATGTGTATGAAAGACTATTGGCCGAATTACCTAGGGAACTAGCAAGAGAACGTAGCTCAATCATTGGTCCAATGTCTCATCAAGATCTTGCAAGAGATAGTCGGCCATTAGGGGTAAGGACAAGTGGCGGAACTACATATCATGCATGAAAGGCTATTGGCCGAAATACCTAGGGAATGCACAAGAGAATGTGTACAATCATTGGTTCGATGTTCAATCAAGATCTTGCAACGGATAACAAACCAATGGGGACAAAGCAAGGTGGCGTGAATTCTAAAGAGAGATCCCTAAGTCATTTGGAGTTTATTGGCAATATATTGACGGACGGCTAAATCTCACATTCAACACAAATTAGAGATGGTGAAATGTCATTATAATCTTATATTATATGTGATAAGCTAAGGGAACTTCGTTGGCCTTCATTAGAATGGGAACTAGCATGAAAAAAGTCATTTGACCCGAGAGCTCGGATTCTCGTTTTTCAGCGCGCGTCGGAAGTAAAATGGCTCGTTCGAAGTTGTCCGGAGGCCTATTTGAGCTCCGTTTTCTCCCACGCGACCGTAAGACAAAGAGGAATATGAATATGAGCGTCAATTACCAGGAAAGTGGATGAAAATTTGTCAGTTTAAATAAGAGTGAAGCTGGACGTGGAAATCTAACATGGGTAATGGACGCCTGAGGAATTCCTATACATGGCCATGCCCGATCCTCTTTCTATTACCTTGGTGTACATGGATGTGACCATAGAGGGCTTGATCACCATTGAATTAAATTGGAATACATAGAGCTACGAATGGATGGATAGATGAAAAGGGCCTACGAGGATTAATATACAAATGGTCACAAAGATTATTTTCCCCTTCTTTCTTGGGCAACAAGGACTAGATGACCAATAGGGGAGAAGGGATGGAACAAGTGGCATACAAGCATGAGGCTTGGGACAAATGGCATCTCAGAGCCAACAAGTGGCACACATGCGTGAGGCTATAGTGCATGTCTACCAAGTGGCTATCCAAGAATTGCATGTCCACCAAGTGGGGAGTTCCTTGCGCCAAGTGTCACTCAAGACTTGCTCCCTACTCTTCCTAAACTCTATATATAGAGGTGTGTGAGATGAGGAGAGGTTCTTTGGCTGTCCATTTCCTTTCTCTCCCATCATTTGCAGCAAACAAAAGCTGAAGAAAGGAGAGTCGGATCTATTCGGGGGCTTGTTAGAAGAAATCGCTCATCCATGGCCGCACTCTTCGGGTGAAAAGGCAAGAGATTCATTCAATCTTGCTATAGGATAGAAGTTCGTTGTGTTGTCGCCATGCTAGGGAGTTTGGATTAGGCTTTTGGTCAAGAAACCCAATCTGTGGAATTCGGATCTAGACTGTGCTTCCTGGGTTGTTAATTTTGTCGAGCTCAACACGATGAGAATCTCACTAACTTTCCTTCATGAAACTTATTCGTCACATCCTTGGCTATAACATAATTTAATTTTGAAATTTTTGGATTTGATAGATTCATATTCCTCATTGTCTTACAGTCGCGTGGGAGAAAATGGAACTCAAATCGGCCTCCAGACGACTTCGAACGAGCCATTTTACTTTCGACGCGTGCTGAAAACCGAGAATCCGAGCTCTCGGGTCAAATGACGTTTTTCATGCTAGTTCCCATTCTAATGAAGGAAAACGAAGTTCTCTTAGCTTATCACATATAATATAAGATTATAATGACATTTCACCATCTCTAATTGTGTTGAATGTGAGATTTAGCCGTCCGTCAATATATCGCCAATAAACTCCAAATGTCTCTCACATGTTACTTAAAATTCTGATCATGGCCATTTGTCCTAAATCCCATGATTTAGGGATCTCTCTTTAGAATTTGCGCCACCTTGCTATGTCCCCATTGGTTTGTTATCCATTGCAAGATCTTGATTGAACATCGAACCAATGATTGAACACATTCTCTTATGCATTCCCTAGGTAGTTCGGCCAATAGCCTTTCATGCATGATATGTAGTTCCGCCACTTGTCCTTACCCCTAATGGCCAACTATCTCTTGCAAGATCTTGATGGGACATTTGACCAATGAGTGATCTACGTTCTCTTGCTAGTTCCCTAGGTAATTCGGCCAATAGTCTTTCATGCACATGGAACAACTTCGCCACATGTTCCTACCCCCATTGGTCCGAAACTTCTTGGCCTCCAATCTTAAGGGAAAATCAATTATACTACCAGGCTCATATTAATCCTTATGAGCCCTTGATCAATCGGCCATTAATAAATTTCCTTGCTCTCCAAGTATAATCCAATGGTGGCAACGTTCCTCATATTCTCGGCCATGATATAAATCCAATTAATTCCTCTAATTTCTCATCAGTTCCCTCAATAACTAGTAGGTCATGTAAATTAGAATTTTCGTCCATGAAATGCTTCGAAGCACACGGCCATGTAATAATTCCAAGATAATTTTCTATTTTCCAATCAACTTGACTTGATAATAATTTGGTCTTGGAACTTTGATTCTCGACCAATGTACCATAGTCCATAAGTACGAAATTCCTTAATCCATCTCATGACATCACATCAATTTCCTTTGTTGTTATATTGGTCTCTTAATTCCGAATTCTTGCTCACAATATTCCTCAATGTTCACGGCTAAATTTCTTATAATGTAACTTGAGCCGTGACAATCCAAAATCAACAAGTTCCTTGATAATTTCTTAATTCATTTCCACATTTGCCACCTTGATATATATTGGTCTCTTTGCTTAATCCAGTATAATGAGGTCTTGAATCCTTGTTCTTAAAGTCAACTCTCTGATCCCTTTCAGATATCCTTGATCATTCGGAATCTCGCAAACGGGAGATGCCACAAGGTGGGTCTAGTTTACATGTGCAAAAAGTTAGGACTAGTGAATGAAACGGTTTCAAAGTATTAAAAGCCTGCGGAGACTACTTCGTAGGGATCGATCCTTTTGAAGGGAGCTTTATTATCAGGGAATGATGACTTTCATTATGACTACATTGCTTTTAAGCCGAATGGTTGTTACGAAATGCAATGATGCGGAAACGATTTTTATGGTTCTAATCCATGCGCATAGTTGCACTCATGAGAGTCTCTTTTCTTGTATTTGACTAATTTGAACTCTTTCCCCTTTGTGTTTATGTTTAAGTTTTGTTGGACTTCTTTCCGAACTTGTGAGATTTCTTGGCCATCTTTGAGAGCGGCCTTTCTCTCTTTTAAATTTTCTCGAGTAAGTTATTCTTTTTTGACATCCAACGCGGAAGTTGCAGAGGATGACTCAGCCAACGGTTCGCGCGGTTCGGAATGAGCTTTTGCGCCCGAAGACCTCCTAGCTTGTTCCATATGATTTATAGTGGTTTCGACTTCGTCCATTAATCACTGGACCAAGGGGACGCAACCTGAACCTCCAACCCTATCTCCTAGCTATCATCTACGGTCCTTGGTTACTAATCTCCTCTTCTTAGCCCCTTATACTCCTCTGTCCCTGACCTTTTCAAGCCTTACCATAACAGCACCCTCTTACCTTCATAATAAAAAATAGGGTTTAATAAAAAAAGTATCGGGAAGTGTGATGTGAAATAAATGGATTGAAAAAAGACTCGATCAATCGAGAACATGTTTTAATGAAATTGCACATAAGAGAGAAAACTCTTCCCATTTTGATTGCCGTCTTCCGAGTGAGAAACCATTTTCATCATTTTACAAATATAGAAGAATGAACAAAAACCAATTCCATTAGAAATCAATACGAATTGCCTTATTCAAGGCTCTCCAACTCGCTCATACATAGTTGGCTATGATCTTTGGCTCGCTCTTTCCTCTTCCGGTTCAATATATCCTCTAGTAACGAGTAGATCAAGTTTTCCAATTGGCATTGGGTCTTGCCTTTCTCCATGCATTCATAGCGTTCGTTGTTTTGTACAGCTCGGTCGAGATTTCAAAAGCCCCTTATAGAATGTCCTTGTCAGAGCTAAAGGAACTAAAGGTGCAGATGCAAGAGTTACTGGACAAGGGATTTATTCGTCCAAGTGCATTGCCCTGGAGAGCACCTGTGTTGTTTACGAAGAAAAAGGATAGGTCATTGCGCCTGTGCATTGACTATAGGCAACTGAATCAAGTTACTATTAAGAACAAGTATCCATTGCCAAGGATAGATGACTTGTTTGATCAGTTGCAAGGGGCATCCGTGTTCTCTGAGATTAACTTAAGGACAGGTTATCATCAGTTGAGGATCAAGAAAGAGGATATACTGAAAATGGCTTTTAGGATGAGGTATGGACATTACGAGTTTACCGTCATGCCGTTTAGGCTGACTAACGTCCCAGCTGCATTTATGAACTTAATGCATTGAGTATTCAAGGAGTACGTAGATCAGTTTGTCATTGACTTTATCGATGACATTTTGATTTACTCAAGGTGTAGTGAGGATCACGAACGACATTTGCGGATTGTCTTACAGACTTTAAGAGAACACTCGCTCTATGCCAAGTTTGGTAAATGTGAGTTTTGGTTGAACAAAGTGGCATTTCTTGGTCACGTGGTATCTGGAGAAGGAATCTCCATGGATCCTTCGAAGATCGAGGCAGTTATGAATTGGCCTAGACCTACAACAGTCACGGAAGTCCAAAGTTTTCTGATATTGGCAGGTTACTATAGACGCTTTGTAGAGAAATTCTCGTCTATAGCTACTCCGTTAACGAGGTTGACTTAGAAAGATACACGGTTTGAATGGACGGATAAATGTGAAAAGAATTTTCAGGAGCTTAAGCGACGTTTGACAACTACATCGATACTGACAATTCCTTCTGGTCTTGGAGGATATGAGATTTATAGTAATATGTCGTTGAAGGGACTAGGATGCGTCCTAATGCAACATGGGAAAGTAGTGGCGTATGCGTGGCGTCAGTTAAGACCTCATGAGATGAACTACCCGACACACGATTTGGAATTGGTCGCAATTATTTTTGCGTTAAAGATTTGGAGACACTATTTGTGTGGTGAGAAATTCCAGATCTATACGGACCATCAGTGTCTAAAATATTTATTCTCTCAAAAGAAATTGAATATGAGGCAACGTAGGTGGATGGAGTTGCTTAAAGACTATAACTGTGATATTCTATATCGCCCTGGAAAGGCTAACAAGGTAGCAGATGCCCTAAGTCGAAAGTCGAGCATTGCACATCTGTTGGTCAAGGGATGGTCTGTACTGGAAAGACTGAGAGATTTAGAGTTTAAGTTGCAAGTTTGACGATTGTCAAGTTTGATGGAAACTTTGAGAGTCGTGCCGGAAATACAGGAGAGGATTAAGGCATTGCAATCCACGGACCCTGATATACAGAAGATCTTGAAAATAGATATGGACAAGAGGAAGTCCGACTTCCAAGTATCTAAAGATGGAATACTGAAGTTTCGAGGACGACTGTGTGTACCTAATGATGAGGAGCTTAAGGAAAAGATTTTGTCTGAAACTCACAGGAGCAATTATAGTATTCATCCGGGTAGCACAAAGATGTACCAGAACTTGCGTCAGCATTATTGGTGGAATGGGATGAAAGTGGACGTGGCTAAGCACGTGGTTAGGTGTCTGACTTGTCAACAGGTGAAAGCGTAGCATTGTAAACCTGGTGGTATCCTGCAACCCTTGGAGATCCCCGAATGGAAGTGGGAACATATCACCGTGGATTTTGTCATGGGCTTGCTGAGGAGTCAAAGGGGTCACAATTCGATTTGAGTGATAGTGGACAAATTGACCAAGTCCGCTCATTTCCTGCCTGTACGAAAGGATTTCGCAATGGATAGATATGATGATTTGTATATGCGACATGTAGTACGACTTCATGGAGTGCCTGTGACAATAACGTCAGACAGAGATCCTAAGTTTACTGCGAATTTCTGGAAGAGTCTACAAGATGCCATGGGAACGAAATTGCAGTTTAGTACGGCATACCATCCACAGACCGATGGACAGTCTGAGAGGACGATTCATACGTTAAAGGATATGCTGCGAGCATGTGTTATTGATTTTAAAGGTGGATGGGAGGAGAAACTGCACTTGGTGGAATTTGCATATAATAACAGCTACCAACAGAGTATTGAAATGGCACCATTTGAGGCGCTGTATGGTAGAGCGTGCAGGACTTCGATATGCTGGGATGAAGTTGGCGAGAGAAGTATAACAGGCCCAGAATTGGTGGAGCAATCAGTTGAGGCTGTTAAGATCATCCGAGAAAAACTTAAGACGGCCCAGAGTCGCCAGAAAAGCTATGCGGATAAGCGACGAAGGCCTTTGGAGTTTCAAGTGGGTGACCATGTCTTTCTCAAAGTGTCACCTATGCGAGGATTATCCCGATTTGGAAAGAAGGGAAAGCTAAGTCCAAGGTACGTAGGTCCATTTGAGATATTAGAAAAGATTGGGACTTTAGCTTATCGTCTTGCCTTGCCGCCAAGCTTATCGCAAGTTCATAATGTGTTTCATGTATTGATGTTGAGGAAATATGAACCGAACCCGACTCATGTATTGGATCATGAAGTCATCGAAGTGGACGATAAGATATTGTATGTGGAAAGGTCAGTACGAATTGAAGATCAAAAGGAGCAAGTCCTGAGGAACAAGACGATTCCACTCGTCAAGGTGATCTACGAACATCATGGCACGGAAGGAGCTACCTGGGAAAGCGAAGAAGCGATGAGGCGCTAGTACCTTATTTGTTTGAGTAGATTTGGGTTATTATAAATTTCGAGGACGAAATTTTTGTAAGGGGGAAGAGTTGTGACATTCTGAATTCCTGCCATTTTGAGACTATGGAATGAGAAGTATCTATCAATGTATTTCAGTTTTATCTCGCTCGGACCTGATCAATTCGAGTTAACCGACCAGAAAGGGAAAGGCTAACGCATGACAAGTACGTGGACCTAGGAAACTCGAAAAAGGAAATGACGCTTTGACCATAAGGATTGTTGGGGGAACATTTAGAACCATTAAAGGCTGATCTGATAACGATTAAGGAATTCATTGCTAGCGTTATACGATTGGAACGCGGGTAATGCCGTATAACCAATGTATAATTTGCGAAGTTTTCCTAAATCGAACAATGACGATCGAGACCGTCAGAACTAGTAATGAACCCTCGCAATTACATGACAACCAAAGTCGTCTTATCCTGAGGCGTCCTAAGTGTGACGAGAGACACAGAGTCGATACGCGTAAAGTCTGCAAAAGCTACCCGTTAGTTCGAGATAAACTGAAGATACGATTGGCGGAAGATCGACCACGAAATAGTAGCTCGAATTGGCAATTGAAAATGAAGAATTCCAACATTGGAAAATAATTTGACGTCGCCTCGCCAATGGTCATTCAAAATAGGAAAAAATGAAGTTTCGGACGGAAAGTGCTAGATTACCGTTTTGCCCCTCAACCTTATACCTTTGCCTTAAGAGAAGTAGAAGGGAAAAATAGTCATTTAGACCTCCCCTTGTAGATGCTGAAAATGAGAAGAAAAATTGGTCAAAGGAAGTCAAAGAATGTTGGATAATTATTGAGAAGAAGACAAGTGTCAAGCTCTTGTGGTTTAGCATTAATTACTTGCTTTTAACCTACCATTCCAACTTGTTGACCAAGGATGACCTAAGTTGATCTTCTTCTTCCCCTTCTCTCTCATTTGCACGACCACAGCCCCCTCCTTTCTCCTCCTCCATTCTGCATTTTCCTCCTCTCACCCGAAACTTCTCCAGCTCGCGACCAATTCTGACGCGTCTCACTGTTCCGGTCATAACTCCATCTTCCGACATCATATTGAGGTGATTCCTTTGCCATTAGAAAGATTATTGTCTTATCTTTTCATAGACATATTATAAGCTCGATTTGACCTAGTAGATCTTTCCGTAGATTGGTTTGAGTGGACGAAGGTCAGAATCGGAGTAAACCTGAGCGTGAACTCCTTTGGACAAACTTTGGGAGCATATCTTGCTTTCAAATCAAGGTGAGACCTTCTTAAGATATAGTATTAAGGTTTAGTAAGTTTATTTTAAAGTTTGGTTGAAGAAAGATGAGTTTTAATGGATGAAGTTGGATGGAACTGAGCACTTTTGAAGGTGGTGGAAGCATCGCTTTGCCCCGAAACTTGTTGGTAAGACACCCTAAGACATGATATTACATGTTAGTAAAGGATATGTGAGTTAGATTGAAGTTTTGATGGCCGATTTGCATTATTTTTCTTAGGGACAGAATCGGCCCAGCATTGAACAGTGTAGGATTGGAAGTTTGTTGCACTTCTTGGAGGAGTTTATTGGCTTATTTAGCTTGGTAAGATGACTTCTAACCTTTTATTAGGATGTTGAATCACTAAAGGGTGGATTTTTTTATGGAAATTAAACGTTTTAAAGAGTTGTTTTGAGGGTGGAACCGTGAGAGACCCGAATTGCCGACCAATCTGTTTTCAGCGCACACCGTTTTTGAAATGGCTCGTTCTAATTCATCCGATATCCAAATTGAGTACCATTTTCACCCACACGACCATAAGATCTTGAAGAACAAGATTATAAATTTTTTCCGAAAAATTCAGTAGAAAAAGTATAGTTTTCTTGAGAACGAACCTGGTCGTGGGTGAGTAGTTCTGTGGATTAGGGTCATTGATGACTTTTCTTAATTAAATGTCCCTTTTAACATGCCTAGGGAGTGTCGAGTTGATGTTGTGGTTGTTTAATGATGAAATGCTATGTGAGAAAATGGGCATGTGATGATTAATTGGGATTCAATCGAGGGCTTTAATGCTCGGTGACGTAATTTGTGTCGAATGATGCATGGTGTAACGATGTGCATGTGTATGATGGCCGAATGGCTTGTTTTAAATGATGAACCTGATGTGCTTGAATGAGTGCCTTAAGTGGCGATGTCATGAATTTTTTGTGATTGTGAAATTGGGACTAATGAGAAGGTTCACAATGATGTTTTATGGCCAATGCATTGAGCTGGGGAGGAAGTTACTCCCAATGACCTGACGAGGTCTTGCGGCTAGAGAGTCCTACCTTGACCGAATCATCTCGAAGGCTGTAAGAATCGAGAGTCAGGTAGCGACCGAATCATCTCTAAGTCCGAACGCGAGAGTCCTATAGTCGACCGAATCATCTCGATGACGCGGAGTGTCGAGAGTTGCTATAGAGACCGAATCATCTCGCAGCGAGAGTCATGATGATCGAATCATTTCGATAAGAGGTCGAGAGTCATGTGATTGACCAAATCATCTCGCGGCCCCAAGTAGGTCGGCCCTTGGTGGGCGTAATGAAGATAAAATACTGAAACATGATTGTGATGTGTTTCTGAGTATGTATGATTGCATTGCTTGAATTGGCTAGAATGACTGAAGTGCATGGAAGACTGATATGCCTGAGTGGCTTGAAAGGTTTGGATTGGAAATAGAATTTGTGAGTGACAGAAGTCGCTGAAAGCCTGAAATGCCATATTTATGCCAATTGCTTGAATGTCATGTATAAAAAATATTTTCCAAAACTTGTATATTTTCAAACGTGCCTGGAGGTACCAATAGTCTAGCTTAGGGTTATGGTTAACTTACTGAGATTATTATCTCACCCCAACGTGGGACCAACATTTTCAGACCCAAAGCCTTGAAGAATGCCTCGAAGATGATGAAGAAGGAAAAAGAGGAAGATGAAGACGAGTCCGTCTAGTTTATGAATTTCTTTTTTTGGGAGTTTCTTTTGTGGTCCTATAGTGCCTTCCTCTGAACCCTTCTGTCTTTTGATGTACTAGACCTTTTAACTGTAAGACAATGTGTGTTATTCTTTTTTAAATCCTATGTCACCTTATGTCTTTTCTTTTATGTATGGGGTTTTGTTTCGCTTTCGCATGTGCTTTTCATATCGCGCTCCACGACTTAAGCCGTTGGATCCTGGGTTATCTTATTTGTACTGACGGCTATGTGGGATGCTGGCGTGCCCGCCGAGGCCGGGGCGTGACATTTATCTACCACTCAATTTCATCTATTGCAACACAAGCATGATTTTAAGGTTGCAATTATATTTGAGGTTAATAGAGGATTGCTTATGAGAAAAGGGTCGATTGGATCTTATGATCGTAATTGTGGCCTTGAAGTATATGGTTGAACATAGGCAATTGATCTGTGAGATGAATGGTCCTTTGCGACAATAGAAATCTTCTACTACTAAGAGTTGATCAGGAAGCGAATGTGTTGTGGCGAGTATTGAGGACGATTACTCAATGCATGTGTTTATGTCATTGAAATGAAAGTTGAGGAAGGTGAATGCATGAGCTTATCATTATTAGACTTGATAAACCGTCGCTTGATATGGGACGAGCTGATGGGATACCTATAAACCGCAATGAAGCATGTTATGTGTCACGCCCCAACCCCAGCGGGCACGCCAACATCCCACACAACCGTCAATCTTAATAAGATAACCCAGGATCCAACGGCCTAACTCTCGGAGCGCGATATGGAAAGCACATGCGGAAGAGGAACAAATCCCCAGACATAAAATAAACACAAGGTGACATAGGATTAAAACAAACATGCATTGTCTTACAAATAAAAGGGTCTATTACTGTGACATTCTGAAATTTTCGCCCCTCGAGAGTTGAAATATGGAATGGAAGCTCAAAATTGGCAATTGGAAATGAAGAATTTTAACATTGGAAAAGGATTTGACGTCGCATCGTCAATGGCCATTCAAAAGGAGAAAAAATGAACTTTCGGACGAAAAATGCCAAATGACCGTTTTACCCGTCGCTCATTTGCCTTTGTCTTGAGACTAATTGAAGGTCAAAATGGTCATTTTCCCCTCCCCATGAGCTGTCGAAACTTGATGAGCAAGGAGTCAATGGAAGTCCATGATATTATTGGTCCGTGCCACTTGTCATTCATTGGAGGCCTTAGGCATTTATTACCCACCTATTCATATCTTGTCAATCTAACCTTCATTATTGGTGTGGAACACCTTCATTTGCAGCCCCTCAGCCGTGTGAGCCATTCCCCCACCATTTCCCTTTCATTTTCCACCATTTTCCTTCTAACCAAAAAACTACCCGGAAGACAGTTTCTGAGCCCTCTGTTCGGTCCGTACGGCCGGCCTCTCCCGTCGTCATCTCACCGCCGCCGACCACCACAGGTTAGTTCAAGATTCTCTTGACAATTTCTAATTAGTTTCATGATTTGTAGAGGTTTGGTTAATTTATGGGAATTTGTATAAGAAAAGCAGACAGATTCTGAGCTAACTGAGAGAAGGCCATGGTTCACCCTCTTAGAAATTTCAAATGGCTCCGAACTTTTTGTGGGAACTCTATAACATCTAGTACTTGAGTTCACAGAGCAGAAATGATAATTTTATAGGAGGTTTGAGGTATTTTCATGGCTAATTTTGAGTGACAAATCTGGACAGATTCTGACCGTCACGCGCCAAGGATAAACCGAGTTGATTGGAGGTCTTCGGGGTGTTGTTTCTCTTCGAAACTTTCGATGAGCCTCCCTCACACTTGTATTGAGGTTCTAGTAGGTTTATTTCATAAGAAATTGGGCCCTAGGATAGAAATATGGACTGATTATTCGGATAGGCTTGAATCGGTTCTATTTTGGATAATACTCTATTTGTACCGAATCTGTTGGGGGCTGTTAGAAGGGTATTTTGATGTCAAATTGATGCAAGGGACTACCTATAATGTTGATTGAGGTGTTAAAGGAAGGCGTGTGAAGTGAATTGGGGTTTAGAGGTGATTTAAGGACTATTATGGGCGCGAAACCTTCGAGCTATATTCTGCCCTATAGGTTGCTGTTTGAACCGAATAAATAAAGTTGTAGAGATGTCGATGTGTATTTGATCGATTAATAAAGATATCATGAGTTGCCATTTGATTGATTATTGAAGGATTGGTATGACGGTAATGGGAATTGATTGGATTTTGATTTAAATTGATGAATTCCTAGAACGGCGTGAGAACTTTGGCTGGCCATGCCCTGGTGGTATTGGGAATGACTGGTTGGTGGGAAATTTTACTGATTGCTTAAGGTAAGTGTTTTCTAAACCCTTACTTGAATCCTAGGACGCAACTGGATGATTGCTTCTGTAGTGTGATGGTGTAACAATAGCAAGATAGCTATGAATGTGTGGTTTTTAATGACGAGCATTTCTATCTAAGATTGTTTGGCTAGAATGCCCTTAAAATTTTAATGGCCAGAGAGCCCCGATGCATCATAATTGGCCAGAGAGCCCCGATGCTTTATTAAATGGCCAGAGAGCCCTTGAGATTGCATGGCCCGGGAGCCCCGATGTAAATAAATGGCCAGAGAGCCCTAGTATCGATAAATGGCCAAAGAGCCCTGATATCGATAAATGGCCAGAGAGCCTTGATATAGATGAATGGCCAGAGAGCCCTGTGAGTTACATCGCGGCCTGGAAGCCCTGGCAGTGTACAAAAGATTTTGTCATTCTATTGACCCATGAAAGTGTATGTTTAATTTATGGTAAAGTGTGAAGCTTGGGTCCTATGGTATGTGGTGTGTTTAGTGATGATTTAATATGCCAATTATTTTTGTGAAGAATGATGCCGACATGCCATATGTCTTTGCTTGATGAATTACCCGCATCATTGCATTATTGTGTGATCTGGTGGGACTAGTGGTCAGGTCTAGGTTTAGGGTTCGCTTACTGAGATTTATATCTCACCCCGTTGGGGATTAACTTTTTTTTATGTACTAAGTGATAGAGCACCATGTTTGCCAAGGAGTGGCATCCGAGGAAGTAGTTGATGGTTGATTATAAGGCATTTTGTGGCCTTAGGGATTGTATATGATTGTGATTGTGGATTACGATTAAACCATTGGTACTTGACAGCTGTTTAGATTGATGTTCATTTTAAAGATATGAGAAGTGTACCTCGTTCCTGTCCCAAGTCATCTTACTGTTGTTAGAGTGGAGTTGTATGTCGCTTTTGTTTGTAAATAGCATTTGAATTAGTTATGGCCCGAAGGGTCCTGGGAGACTACCGGAGAAGGAGAGGCCTGATGGGATGTTCGTGGGCTCGTAGGGTTCGGGGCGTGACATCTCTGTTTAAGTGGTATCAGAGCAAGGTCAGCTTGATCCAATGCGATCGATGTCTGGAGTGATAAGGAGTGATGACTTGGGGACAATTAGATAGTGAGACCTATAGGATTAGGTGTTGATTAATAAATCTTGAGGATTATAGGCTTGAATTTGTGTGGTATTCTAATGGTCCTAGTGTCGACTTTAATGGATGATCTTGAGTGATGTTGTGATTGAGGTTCAAGTGGAAGCAAGTTGAAATTAAAGAGACATAAGCATGGATTTTGAGGTAGTGATTGTGCTTGAGTTTAGTAGAGAATTACCTATGATTGAAGGGTCAACTGGATTACATGATTGTGACTGTGGTTTGTCAATGACTCAACTTGAGGAATATGAGTTATACAGAGACGATTTGTATTAGTGGATTCAAGCTTGAATTGTGTTGTATCTTGACGGTTTTAGTTGTTGATTACCACTGACAACCTTGGATAATATGGGATGAGATGTATATGAGGAAGCAGACAAGGAATATTGGTATTAAAGGCTACTTGTGATCGAATGCATTTGGATTTGACTAGAATAACGACTAGACTTGAGGTAATATAGGCAATTGATCTATGAGATGTGATCGTCATTGATGAAATTAGAAATTAGAAATCTTCGATAGATAAGAATTGATCTGAGACGATTGTGGTATGACAGGTAGTGAGAACAAACATGTTGTAGATGTGTTTGTGGCATTTAAATAAAAGTTGCTGAGGGTGCATGCATGAGCTTATCGCTATCGGACTTAATAAACTGTCGCTTGGTATGGAACGAATTGATGGGATACCTATAAACCGTAAGGAAGCATGTTATGGTACGTGTGGAACAGGGCTTCCTCCACAGATGTATGACTTTGGACAGCCTGTAACAACCAGGTCTGATGAGGGCGGGGAGAGATCGCCGGGACAAAGAGGTCCGGACAAGGAGCGGCTCCTGGTAGGCTTCTAAGATAACGAGGAGGCAGGGATGACCCAAGTCATAAATTGAAAGGGAAAGCCTAGGTATCAGGTTGAGTTTGATTGTGGTTAAGAGATGTATGGCACCGGAGTGGTTTTTAAAGTGAATGTTCGAAAGTGGCATGGCATTTGTAATGACGCATGGCCGAGAGCCTTGTATTTGGCAATGAGTGTCGTTTGAAAAAGAAAACTGATGTTCATGATTGTCCTGATTGGCATGTTTTGTAATTGGCATCATGTGATTGTTATGGCCAAGGTCTAACTGAGAGATTAGACGGCGTGAGGAGTTTATACTCCATTGAACTTATGCCTATTGAGATTGAGATATCATGTGGTGTTTATGCTAGAGTGGCAAATGCCCTTGGATTTATGGCATGAATGATTGAAATGGCACTTTGAGTACTTGCTTGGTGATGATCTAGTTAAGTTTTGGCCTAGTTGAGGTTTGCCTAGTAATGGGTTGTTATTTGAGAATTTGCCTCGTGGAGGTTTGCTTGTTATGTGGTTGCTGCTTAAGGATGATTTGGAACCCTGGGATAATGAGCAACTAGTTGAGAGTTGTTGGGAACCACTGGATGATTGATGGTGATAAATGATGAGATGAACAGCCTGAGACTGCTAGACTTGAGTAGATGGCTTAAGTCTTGGATTCCTAGAGGGAATCATAGTGGTTCAAGTAGCATAAGAACCTAATATGGTTGAATGACTAAAGTACAATCGCTAGAGGAGCACTTGGCTCGAATATGCAAGATATGGGAAGATCCAGGAATTGAGGTGGATCGTGAGAATTGAGTGAAGATGAGTGACTCCAGTATGAGTACTGAAAGATAATATGGCTCGATTTTATTAATCGTGCAAGACCCAAGTGTAATTAGGGGTCGTGAGAACTTAAGTGGAAATGAGGAAATTTGGTGGGTAGGCAAGCTCGAGAAGAAGCTGCCTTTGTACCCAAGTCGCTGAGATGACTTATGCTAGTGTTGATGAGTTAAGTGATGGAAGTCACGAGAAAGGTGACGCTGAGTTACTTCATTCTAAAGTGAATGCGTGGGAAGAACCACAAGAGTTTTGAAAAGCTTGTGAAGCTATGTATAAGAATGAGATTGACTGAATTTGATGAAAGGATGAAATTTGAAACTGCCTTCTTTTAAATTAAGGGTTTTGTGAGAAAACCTTAGAGGTTTTGGGTACATTGAGGAAAGAAAGTGACCCTGGCAGTTTTCAACCTTAAGAGGTTGTTAATAGTTGGTGAAATTACCAGAGGAAGGGTTTCCTCGAAGGCTTAATATCTGCCTGGACTACCTCTATTGAGTTGTTCGACGGAAAGTATTCTCCTGGGATTGCTTGAGAGCAATAGTTTTATGGATCCTAATAATCTTGCAAGAATCTAAGAACGATCAACTAGCGTGAGACAGAGTTCTCAAGGTGGTCTAAGTATGCCAAGGGTGGTTAAGGACCCTTGAGTGAGACGTGAGATCTCCGATTAGAATGAAATTTGAAAGCCTTATGGCTAGTGATTATTCCTGACTTTGAGGAATAATAATGGGACTCAATAAGAGAAGTGAATGATCGGAAGACATGTGAATAAGAGAACTCCTACTCATGGATTACGAGCAAAAAGATGTTCATTATGGAACATGGAACGTGCCTGCGAGAAACGACTTTTACCTTGGCGTGAGTCTCGTAATGAGAGACTGGCATGTTGTTCCTTCCGTCGTGGGGAAAGTTGAGAAAAGAGTTATATTAGTTGTCTGATGTTGATGATTCTATGAGATCGATTGAGGTTGGGTTAGAACCACTAGAAGTGGTGTTGTGAGTTACCACCCCTAAAGAGTAGGGTGTTGTTCTTAAAGAGCAATTGGACCATGAGATGGTCGTTGAGGGAAAGGAAAGTGAATGGACTTGATAGTCATGGTTGTTCGTAATTCCAATGAATGGTTGAGTAAGCGAACAAGAGCGCTTAGAGTGTAATTACAAAGTGACTCGAGATAATCGAATTGAGTATTCGATACGAGAAATTATGGAGACCCAGGAAGAACCTCGACTCCTTGGAATTTTGTCACTTGAGGTGACTGAGTCACTGGAAGGAGAATGCCAGACATGGTGAAATTTGAATCCTGGAGTGAAGGTACTGCCGTTGGCGCAGACTCCAAGATTGACACTCAAGGGAATGGGAAGGACAGGGTGGATCCGAAGTAAAAGAATGCCACCAAAGTGAATAGTTTTCTTCATGGTGTAAGAGACCCCAGTGTGAAAGGAAAAGAAAATCCGAATCGTCTTAGTAGTAAGATTGAGCGTCTGGACTGAGAAAGAAGACGCATAACTTGAATGATCTCTGCAAGTGAAGTCTGGGAAATTGTCCTGTAGACAACGTTGAATTCCATAATAATGTTGACGTCCAGTTGAATGGATGAAATCAAGACAAGGTCGCATTAGCTGGTTGTGGAACCTAGAGGCTAAAACACTAATGCTTCCTGAGAAAAGAGTGACAAAATGTTGAATGGTCCCGGTGGATACCCATGATAGCATAGAGCAAAGGTATGAGCTCTTAAGTGGATGGCGTGAAGGATAATTTGAATGATTCGACACCTGGTAGCTAAAAGATGATAATAGTTGAATTGATTATCCAAGGAATGACTGAGTTGATTGTTACCGTCTTGAGAGATGATAATTGGACTCATTTAAGGAATCATGAGAAACATGATCGATTTTTAGAGTAACCTATGGACTCTAAAGAAATGCTCATTGTATGATAATTACGAAGAGCACGAGCTGTGGGTCTGATGAAGTAAGATTCCTCAGTCGTGAAATTTATGAGAAATGAAGTCCATGTGGAGCACTTAAGAAATGAAATAAGTGATGAATCGACTAGAGTCGATGTGGGTTGCTGGAAGTTGAGATTCCCTGATATTGGTAAATTGTTACAGACAGATCATGGGAAGATTCCCCACCAGAATTGTTCCTTTGATGAAATGGACTAAGGGCAAGATGTAACGTGAATGGGTGAATGAACGTGAAGAGTCTTCGAGAACTTAAATCAAGTTAACGACTACATTGTGAATGGCGTTCCTGTTGGGAATCGAAAGAATCGAGAGAATCATAATGACGTGGCGTAAGAAGGGAATTTGAGGCGTAACAAGGTGATCTGAAGTAAACATTGCATGTATGCCTAGGCAGTAGGGCTATATGAGTTGGAACGCCTAACGCATGATTGGAGTGGTTTGTGATTGTCCTCGTAACAAAGTTTGAGAAACCTTGTTTGAGTGGAAAGAGGTTTTGAGTTAATATCTACCACAAGAAAATAAGGTAGTAGTTCCCGAGGGAAATTGAATGAGAGGCAACGCCGAAGGATGAAATTTCTTGTGGATATAGAAGCGTTGCTTGTGTGAGGAGAGATCTTGCAAGTTATGTGAATTATAAGAGGTTGAGAATTGAGGATTGTGTAATTGGTGATAGAGGGACAGATCTTCCCTCAAGAAATAAGAGATTCGACTTTTAAATTGGAAGTTCGCCAATTACCTAGTTTGACGGTTACTCGAAAACACCTAGCCTGAAGGCCAGGAGGGAATTGAGGTATTGTCATGATCGAACCCTGATACTTAAAGGGTTATGGGAATGAATAGAACCCTTGAGGTCCCATGGACGAAAATATGAGTCCAGTGTTGAATGGGAACTTAAAGAGATGACTTCATCGGAAATTCAAAGGGAGAATAATGGTGTCCCTTGAGATGGCACAAAGATGTGTCAAGATTTTCCTTAATACTATCGGTTATATGGATTGAGAGTTGGGTTAGTCTCTCATGTGGTTGAGCATTAGACATGCCGATAAGAGAGAGGGACATGACCACGAAAGTTGAAGGATCACTTGATCCAAGGGGATTTTCAAATGTAATCAAGAGGGCTATAACTCGATTTGGATAAAGAAGGGCTAGTCGATAAAGCCCATAAATCCCCGTTGGTACGAAAGGACATTTGAAGAGAATGATACGCCAGATGGTATGGGCACTAAAAACTGCATTCTGGAGAGGGTTTAGTAATAATGATGATCGGCAAATGGAAGAGACGATGGGAATGCTTAAGGATAAACTGCTAACGGATACATGAATTTCGAAAGAGAATAGAGAGAAGTAAATACAGATTGAAGACTGAAGGAAATAAGTCCTAAGAAAGGATGACTTCTGTCGGAAAGGACAAGTAAGAACATCGAGTCATGGAAAGAATTATCTTGAAGAATGGTAATGCGATGAGACGTCAATACCCCAAAGGACTGGGGGTTGGAAGGTTGCAAATTTCAAGGACGAAATTTCTTTAAGGGGGAAGAATTGTGACATTCAGAAATTTTCGCCCCTCTAGGCTTGAAATATGGAATGGAAGCTCAAAATTGGCAATTGAAAATGAAGAATTCTAACATCGAAAAAAGGATTTGATGTCGCATCGTCAATGGCCATTCAAAAAGAGAAAAATGAACTTTCGGATTAAAAATGCCAAATGACTATTTTACCCCTCGCCCATTTGCCTTTGTCTCAAGGATAATTGAAGGTCAAAATGGTCATTTTCCCCTCCCCATGAGCTACCTAAACTTGATGAGCAAGGAGTCAATGGAAGTCAATGATATTATTGGTCCATGCCACTTGTCATCCATTGGAGGCCTTAGGCATTTATTACCCACCTAATCACATCTTGTTAATCTAACATTCATTATTGGTGTGGAACACCTTCATTTGCAGCCCCTCAACAGTGTGGGTCATTCCCCCACCATTTCCCTTTGATTTTTCACCCTTTTCCATCTAACCAAAAAACTGCCTGGAAGACAGTTTTTGAGCCCTCTGTTCGGTCCGTACAACCGGCCTCTCCCATCCTCGTCTTTGTGTCGCTGATCACCACAGGTTAGTTCAAGATTTCCTTGACAATTTCCAATTGGTTTCATGATTTTTGGAGGTCTAGTTAATTTATGGAAATTTTTGGAAGAAAAACGGACAGATTCTAAGCTAACTAAGAGAAGGCAATGGTTCACCCTCTTAGAAATTTCAAATGGCTCCGAACTTTTTGTGGAAATTCTATAACATCTATTACTTGAGTCCACAGAGTAGAAATGATAATTTTATTGTAGGTTCGAGGTATTTTCATGGCTGATTTTGAGTGATAAAATCTGGACAGATTCTGACCGTCGCGCGCCAAGGAGAAACCGAGTTGATTAGAGGTCTTCGGGGTATTTTTCTCTTCGAAACTTTCGGTGAGCCTCCCTAACACTTGTATTGAGGTTCTAGCAAGTTTATTTCATAAGAAATTGGGACCTAGGATCGAAATATGGACTGATTACTCGGGATAGGCTCGAACCGGTTCTGTTTTGGATAATACTTTATTTGTATCAAATCTGTTGGGGGCTGTTAGAAGGGTATTTTGACTTCAAATTAATGCAAGGGACTACCTATAATGTTGATTGAGATGTTAAGGGAAGGCGTGTGAAGTGAATTGGGGTTTAGAGATGATTTAAGGACTATTAGCGAAACCTTCGATCTATATTCTGCCCTATAGGTTGCTGTTTGAACCGAATAAATAAAGGGTTCGTAGAGATTTCAACGTGTATTTGATCGATTAATAAAGATATCCTGAGTTGCCATTTGATTGACTATTGAAGGATTGGTATGACGGTAATGGGAATTGATTGGATTTTGATTTAAATTGATGAATTCCTAGGACGGCGTGAGAACTTTGGCTGGCCGTGCCCTGGTGGTATTGGGAAAGACTGGTTGGTGGGAAATTTTACTGATTGCTTAAGGTAAGTGTTTCCTAAACCCTTACTTGAATCCTAGGACGCAACTGGATGATTGCTTCTGTAGCGTGGTGGTGTGACAATAGCAAGATAGCTATGAATGTGTGGTTTTTAATGATGAGAATATCTATATGAGATTGTTTGGCTAGAATGCCCTTGAAATTTTAATGGCCAGAGAGCCCCGATGCTTTATTAAATGGCCAGAGAGCCCTTGAGATTGCATGGCCCAGGAGCCCCGATGCAAATAAATTTCCAGAGAGCCCTGATATCGACAAATGGCCAAAGAGCCCTGATATCGATAAATGGCCAAAGAGCCCTGATATAGATTAATGGCCAAAGAGCCCTGTGAGTTACATCGCGGCCCAGGAGCCTTGGCGATGAACGGAAGATTTTGTCATTCTATTGACCCACGAAAGTGTATGTTTAATTTATGCTAAAGTGTGAAACTTGGGTACTATAGTATGTGGTGTGCTTAGTGATCATTTAATATGCCAATTGTTTTTGTGAAGAATGATGCCGACTTGCCATATGCCTTTGCTTGATGAATTATCTGCATCATTGCATTTTTGTGTGATCTGGTGGGACTAGTGGTCAGGTCTAGGTTTAGGGTTCGCTTATTGATATTTATATCTCACCCTGTTGGGGATTAACTTTTTTCAGGTCCCAAGTGACGGAGCACCATGTTTGCCAAGGAGTGGCATTCGAGGAAGTAGTTGATGGTTGATTATAAGGCATTTTGTGGCCTTAGGAATTGTATATGATTGTGATTGTGGATTAGGATTAAACCATTGATACTTGACAGCTGTATAGATTGATGTTCATTTTAAAGATATGAGAAGTGTACCCCGTTCCTGTCCCAAGTCATCTTACTGTTGTTAGAGTGGAGTTGTATGTCGCTTTTGTTTGCAAATAGCATTTGAAGTAGTTGTGGCCCGAAGGGTCTTGGGAGACTACCGGAGAAGGGGAGGCCTGATAGGATGTTCGTGGGCTCGTAGGGCTCGGGGCGTGACAATTACAGCAAAAAGAAGTAGGGTTCGCAGGAAGGCACTTTAAGACCAAAACGAAGAACTTCAAAAAGAAATCCACGAACTAAGCAGACTCGTCTTGATCTTCCTCCTTTCTCCTTCTTCATCATCTTCGAGGCATTCTTCAAGGCTTTGGGTCTGAAAATGTTGGTCCCACGACGGGGTGAGATAATAATCTCAATAAGTTAACCCTAACCCTATGCTAGACTATTGGTACCTCCAGGCACGTTTGAAAATATGCAAGTTTTGGCAAAATGCTTTTCACACATGACATTCAAGCGATTGGCATAACAAAGCAACTCAGGCATATCATGCAATCAAGTTCTTGTCTTTCACGCATTCGCTTTCCAATCTGGACTCACAGGCCATACAGGCGTAATAGAGATCCCATGCACTCCAGGCATTCCAGACCTTCCAGCCAATTCAAGCATATAGACCCGAAAACTTATCAAAGCCATGTTTCAGACTTTTATCTTCTTTACGCCCACCAAGGGCCGCCCTACTTGGGCCGCGAGATGATTCGGTCAATCACATGACTCTCGACGTCTTAGCGAGATGATTCGGTCATCATTACTCTCGCTGCGAGATGATTTGGTCTCTATAGCGACTCTCGACACTTCGAGCCATCGAGATGATTCGGTCGACCATAGGACTCTCGCGTCCGGACCTAAAGATGATTCAATCACTACCTGACTCTCGATTCTTACAGTCTTCGAGATGATTCGGTCAAGGTAGGACTCTCTAGCCACAAGACCTCGTCAGGTCATTAGGAGTAACTCTCTCCTTAGCTCAATGCATTGGCCATAAAACATCATTGTTGACCTTCTCGTTAGTCCAAATTTCACAATCACAAGCAAATTCATGCCATCGCCACTTAAAGTACACATTCAAGCACATCGGGTTCATCATTTAAAACAAGCCATTCGGCCATCATACACATGCACATCGTCACACCATGCATCATTCGACACCAATTGCGACACCGAGCATCTCAAGAAAACTACAATTTTTCTACTGACTTTTTGGGAAAAAATTAGAATCTTGTTCTTCAAGATCTTACGGTCGTGTGGGCGAAAACGGTACTCAATTTGGATAACGGATGAATTAGAACAGGCCATTTTAAAAACAGTGTCCGCTGAAAACAGATTTGAGTACCTCTCGAGTCTCTCACGTTTTTCTCACCAAAACAACATTTAAAATCCTTTCAATTTCATCAAAGATCCACCCTTTAGTAACCCAACATCCTAGGGAAGGGTTAGAATCAATTTACCAAGCTAATTTAAGCAACAAACTCCTCCAAGAATCGCACCAATCTTCGGATCCTAATCTGTCTAGTACATGGCAGATTCTGTTCCCAGGAAAATCCATGCAAACCAGCCATCAAAACTTGAATCTAACCCACCTAACCTTTTCTAACATGTAGTATCATGTATTAAGGTGTCTTACCAACAAGTTTCGAGGCCAGGCGACACCTCGGCGGACCTCAAAAACTCACGAATCCTCTACCGGGTCGAGAAGGCAGAATCTGTTCGGTAAAGACCTCCTCAAATCAGCCATGAAAACACCTTAAATATCCAATAAAACCACAATTTCTACTTAGTGGACTTGAGTTCTAGATGTTATAGAGATCCCACAAAAAGAACTGAGTCATTTGAAATTTCTACGAGGGTGTACGGTGATCTTATCCCAGCTCGCGCGGATTCCGTCTGGTTTTGGTCTCGGGCTCACACCGGTAAAAATACTTAACCAAATGACAAAATTCCACTTGGAGCTTGTCAAGGACACATAGATCTTACCTTTGGTGGTCGGCGCTCCTCAAATGGACGTCGGATGAGGCCGGTTGAGCACACTGAACAGGGAGGACAGAATTTATCTTTTGATGTAGTTTTGCTAGAGAGGAAAATAGAGAGGATTTTGAAGGAAATAGAGGATGGGAAGGGTGTGCACGATTTTTGCAGCTCCTAGGGCATATTTCTATCAAATAATTGAGACAATTTTGACAAGATTGCATTTAATGGTGATTAAGGCATGGTTTCATCCTAGTGTGACACTTGGCAATGGCTCCAATAATTGGTCCACAATCTTTGGCTTCCATTGACTTATCTCTCACCATTTTCAGCAGCTTCTATGGGAGGGTAGAATGACTATTTTGCCCTTTCAACTTTCTTAAGGCAAAGGTACAAGGTTGAGGGGCAAAACGGTAATTTGCCACTTTTCGTCCGAAACTTCATTTTTCTCATTTTGAATGTCCATTGGCGAGGCGATGTCAAATCCTTTTCCAATTTTGAAATTCTTTATTTCCAATTGCCAATTCGAGCTTCCATTTCATGATCGTTCAGTCGTCGTTCGTATCTTCAATTTATCTCGAACTAACGGGCGGCTTTTGCAGACGTTACGCGTATCGACTCGGTGGCTCCCGTCACACTTAGGACGCCTCAGGATAAGGCGACTTTGATTGTCATGTAATTGTGAGGGTTTATTACTAGTTCCGACTGTCTCGATCGTCATTGTTCGATTTAAGAAAACTTCGCAAATTATACGTCGGTCAAGCGAAATCACCCGCGCGCCAATCGTATAACACTAGCAATGAATTCCATAATCGTTATTAGATCGACCCTTAACGGTTCTAAATGTCCCTCAGCAATCCTTTTGGTCAAAGCGTCATTTCCATTTCGAGTTTCCTAGGTCCACGTACCTTGTCACGCGTTAGCCTTTCCCTTTCTGGTTAGCTAACTCGAATTGATCAGGTCCGAGCGAGATAAAACTGAAATATATCGATTGATACTTCTCATTCCATAGTCTCAAAATGGCAGAAATTCAGAATGTCACAACTCTTCCCCCTTACAGAAATTTTGTCCTCGAAATTTACAATAACCCAAATCTACTCAAACAAATGGAGGTACTGGCGCCTCATCCCTTCTTCTCTTTCCTAGGTAGCGCCTTCTGTGCCATGATGTTCCCAGATCACTTTGACGAGTGGAATCGTCTTGTTCGTCAGGACTTGCTCCTTTCGATTTTCAATTCGTATTGGCCTTTCCACATACGATATCTTATCGTCCACTTCGATAACTTCATGATCCAGTACATGAGTCGGGTCCGGTTCATATTTCATCACCATCGACACATGAAACACGTTATGAACTTGCAATAAGCTTGGCGGCAAGGCAAGACGATAAGCTAAAGTCCCAATCTTTTCTAATATCTCAAATGGACCTACGTACCTTGGACTCAGCTTTCCCTTCTTTCCAAATCGGGATAATCCTCGCATAGGTGACACCTTGAGAAAGACATAGTCACCCACTTGTAACTCCAAAGGCCTTCGTCGCTTATCTGCATAGCTTTTCTTGCGAATCTAGGCCGTCTTAAGTCTTTCTCGGATGGTCTTAACAGCCTCAACTGATTGCTCCACCAATTCTGGGCTAGTTATACTCCTCTCACCAATTTCGTCCCAGCATATCGGAGTCCTGCACGCTCTACCATACAACACTTCGAACGGTGCCATTCTGATACTCTGCTGATAGCTGTTATTATATGCAAATTCCACCAAGTGCAGCTTCTCCTCCCATCCACCTTTAAAATCGATGACACAAGCTCGCAACATATCCTCTAACGTCTGAATCGTCCTCTTAGACTGTCCATCGGTGTGTGGATGGTATGTCGTACTAAACTGCAATTTTGTTCCCATGGCATCCTGTAGACTCTTCCAGAAATTCACAGTAAACTTAGGATCTCTATCTGACGTTATTGTCACAGGCACTCCATGAAGTCGCACTATGTGTCGCATATACAAATCATAATATCTATCCATCGCGAAATCCTTTCGTACAGGCAGGAAATGAGCGGACTTGGTCAATATGTCCACTATCACCCAAATCGAATTGTGACCTCTTTGACTCCTCGGCAAGCCCATGACAAAATCCATGGTGATATGTTCCCACTTCCATTCAGGGATCTCCAAAGGTTGCAGCATACCACCAGGCTTACTATGTTGCGCTTTCACTTGCTGACACGTCAGACATTTAGCTACGTGCTTAGCCACATCCACTTTCATCCCATTCCACCAATAATGTTGACGTAAGTTTTAGTACATCTTTGTGCTACCCGAATGGATACTATAATTGCTCCTGTGAGCTTCAGAAAAAATCTTTTCCTTAAGCTCCTCATCATTAGGTACATACAGTCGTCCTCGGAACTTCAATATTCCATCTTCAGATACTTGGAATTCAGGTTTCCTCTTGTCCGCGTCCATTTCCAAGATCTTCTGTATATCAGGGTCCGTGGATTGCAATACTTTAATCTTCTCCTGTATTTCCAGTTCAACTCTCAAAGTTGCCACCAAACTTGACAATTGGCAAACTTCCAACTTAAACTTTGAATCTCTTAGTCTTTCAAGTACAACCCATCCTCTGACTAACAGATGTGCAATGCTCGACTTTCGACTAAGGGCATCTGCTACCTTATTATCCTTTCCAGGGCAGTATAGAATATCACAGTCGTAGTCTTTAAGCAACTCCATCCACCTACGTTGCCTCATGTTCAATTCCTTCTGAGAAAATAAATAGTTTAGACTCTAATGGTCCGTATAGATCTGGAACTTCTCACCACACAAATAATATCTCCAAATCTTTAACACAAAAATAATTGCGGCCAATTCCAAATCGTGCATTGGGTAGTTCATCTCATGAGGCCTTAACTGTCGCGACGCATACGCCACTACTTTCCCATGTTGCATTAGGACGCATCCTAGTCCCTTTAACGACGCATCACTATAAATCTCATATCCTCTAGGACCAGACGGAATCATCAGTATAGGTGCAGTCGTCAAACGTCACTTAAGCTCCTGAAAACTCCTTTCACATTTGTCCGTCCATTCAAACCGTGTATCTTTCTTAGTCAACCTCATTAACAGAATAGCTATAGAAGAGAACTTCTCTACAAAGCGTCTATAGTAACCTCCCAATCCCAGAAAACTTTGGACTTCAGTGGCTGTCGTAGGTCTAGGCCAATTCATAACTGCCTCTACCTTCGAAGGATCCACGGGGTTCTTTCTCTAGACACTACATGACCAAGAAATGCTACCTTATTCAATCAAAACTTGCACTTGCTAACTTGGCATAGAGCGAATGTTCCTTTAAGGTCTGTAAGACAATCCGCAAGTGTCGTTCATGATCCTCATTACTCCTTGAGTAAATCAGGATATCATCAATAAAGACAATGACAAACTAATCTAAGTACTCCTTGAATACTCGATGCATCAAATCCATAAATGCAGCTGGGGCGTTAGTCAACCCAAACGGCATGACGGTAAACTCGTAATGTCCATACCTCGCCCTAAAAGCTGTTTTCGGTATATCCTCTTTCTTGATCCTCAACTGATGATAGCATGTCCTTAAGTCAATTTTAGAGAATACGGATGCTCCTTGCAATTGATCAAACAAGTCATCTATCCTTGGCAACAGGTACTTGTTCTTGATAGTAACCTAATTCAGTTGCCTATAGTCAATACACAGGCGCAATGACCCATCCTTTTTCTTCACAAACAACACAGGTGCTCCCAGGGTGATGCACTTGGACGAATAAATCCCTTGTCCAGTAACTCCTGTATCTGCACCTTTAGTTCCTTTAACTCCGATAAAGACATCCTATAAGGTGCTTTCGAAATTGGTTCCGTCTTAAGGGCTAATTCAATCGAAAATTCCACGTCCCTTTCGGGTGGTAACCCAAGTAACTCTTGAGGAAATACATCAAGAAATTCACGTACAACAGCTATTTCTTCTAGCTTAGGCTCCTCAATCGTCGTATCCGCCACAATGGCTAAATAAGCCTCACACCCTTCATTCATTAACTTAGTCACCTCCAGTGACGAAACCAAAGGAATCGAGATTCCTCCTCGGCTCCCCACAAATTCGAAACTAGGGTGATCGACAGGATGAAATCGAATTATCGTACTACCACAATCCATTACGGCCTCTTGTTTACTCAGCCGGTCCATTCCAATAATGACATCAAAATCAAACATGGGTAACACAGCCAAATCTATTTGTGACATTCTGAATTCCTGCCATTTTGAGACTATGGAATGAGAAGTATCTATCGATGTATTTCAGTTTTATCTAGCTCGGACATGATCAATTCGAGTTAACTGACCAAAAAGGGAAATGCTAACGCATGACAAGTACGTGGACCTGGGAAACTTGAAAAAGGAAATTATGCTTTGACCATAAGGATTGCCGAGGGAACATTTAGAACCATTAAAGGCTGATCAAATAACGAAAAAGAATTTGGATGTCGCCTCATCGAGGGTAATTTAGATTGAGAAAAGCGAAATTAAGACTGAAAGTGGAAAATTACAATTTTACCCCTCAAAGGACGTTCTTTCTCTTAAGAATAAGCAAGGGCAAACTAGACAATTGACTTCCTCTCCTAGTGGCAAAAAATTTGAGGGTATTATAGTCAATTGTGCTCTAGATATTTATGAAGAAAAGTCAAGGACATTAATGAGAGGTGATGTGTTTGAGTAGGTTAGGTTAGAGCTCTAGATTGGCATTAAAAGGTTGTCCAATCTCTTTCACCTACCATTCAACCACTCTCTTTGCCTTAGGGACCAAGAAAAAATTGAGAAGACCTCCCCCTCTTCATTCCTTGCTCAGCCAATTTCCCTTCACTCTCCCAATCTCACGCTCTCTCTCTCTCTCTCTCTCTCTCTCTCTCTCTCTCTCTCTCTCTCTCTCTCTCTCTCTCTCTCTCTCTCTCTCTCTCCCTCTCTTCCTTTCTTCCACCCAACCAGCTTTTGCCCTCGCCGTTCGCTCGCTTCGACGCCGGCTTCCGGCCACCATTCGATCCAACTCCAACCACCACAACACTCCTTGATGTCTTGCCAACAACCTCCAAGTAACCGTTCGTCGATTCGTTACTCTATTTGACCCGTGGAGCCGCCGGAACCCGCCTAGGTCAGAATCGGAGCGAACTAGGCCATGAGCTCCTTTAGACCGATTTGGAAGGTTTATCTTGCTTCCAAATTAAGGTGAGACCTCCTTAAGACATAGTATTAAGGTTGAATAAGTTTGGTTTGAAGTTTGGTTGATGATAGATGGGTTTTAATGGTGGAACTTGGATGATTTTCTTAAGGACAAAATCTGTCCTCTCCGACGAGTCTGGGAACCGAGCGCCTTTGGAAGCCGTGGAAATGTCGCCTTGCCCCGAAACTTGTTGGCAAGACACCCTAAGACATGATATTACATGTTAGCAAAGGATTGATGAGTTAGATTGAAGTTTTGATGGTCGGTTTGCTTGGTATTTCCTAAGAACAGAATCTGTCTTGCGCCGGACAGATTGGGAACCGAGGGTTGTAGCGGCTCTTGAAGGAGTTCGTTGCTTTATTAGCTAGGTAAGAAGACTTCTAACCTTTTGTTCGGATGTTGAGTCACTAAAGGGTGAAATTTTGGTTAAATTAAAAGGGTTTAAGGGACTGAATTGGTGAGAAATACACGTGAGACCCGAAACCGTCCAAATCTCGTTTTCTACGCACACCGATTATAAAACGGCCCGTTCTAATTCATCCGATGTCCAAATTAAGCACCGTTTTCGTCCACACGACTGTAAGATCTTGATGTTTAATACCATGAAATGTTTTCCCAAAAATTCAGTATATAAATTGCAGTTTTCTCGAGACTGAACTTGGTCGTGGTGAGTATTTTTGTGGTTTGGGATGATTGATGACTTTTCTTGATTGAATGCCCCTTTAAAATGCCTAGGGAGCGTCGATATGATGTTGTGGTTGTTTGGTAATGATATGCCGTGTGTGAATTTGAACATGTTATGATTAATGGGGTTCAATTGAAGGCTTTAATGCTTGGTTTTGTACTCGATGTCGCATGAGGCCTAATGTAGTGATATGCATATGCTTGATGGCCGAATGATATGCTTGAAATGGTGAATTGGTTGTGATTGAACCGTGTGCCTTGAATGGCGATGAGATGACATGATGCCATGAATTGCCTATGATTGTGATAAATGGCTTAATGAGAAAGAATCACTATTTGTTTTTATGGCCAATGCATTGAGCCGGGGAGGGAGTTACTCCCATTGACCTGACAAGGTTGTGCGGCTAGAGAGTCCTACCTTGACTGAATCATCTCGATGGCTGTAAGAATCGAGAGTCAGGTAGTAACGAATCATCGCTTGGTCCGGACGCGAGAGTCCTATAGTCGACCAAATCATCTCGATGGCGCGGAGTGTCGAGAGTCGCTATAGAGACCGAATCATCTCGCAGCGAGAGTCATGATGACCGAATCATCTCGATAAGACGTTGAGAGTCATGTGATTGACCGTATCATCTCGCGGCCCTTGATGGGCGTATAGAAGATAAAAGACTGAAACATGGTTCTTGATATGTTTCCGAGTCTGTACGCTTGAATTGGCTGGAACGCCTGAAATTCCTAGAGTGCATGGAATGTTTATTATGCATGTATGGCTTGTGAAACTCAGATTGGAAAGTGAAAGTGAGAAACAAATGAACCTGGTGCTTGATATGCCTGAGTTGCTTATTTATGCCAATTGCCTGAATGTCATGTGAGAAAAGCATTTTGTCAAAACTTGCATATTTTCGAACGTGCCTGGAGGTACCAATAGTCTAGCTTAGGGTTGGGGTTAACTTACTGAGATTATTATCTCACCCCGTCGTGGGACCAACATTTCAGACCCAAAGCCTTGAAGAATGCCTTGGAGGTGATGAAGAAGGAAACTAGAGGAAGATGAAGATGAGTTTGTCTAGCTTATGAATTTCTTTTTGGGAGTTTCTTTTGTAGTCCCATAGTGCCTTCCTCTGAACCCTTCTGTCTTTTGATGTACTAGACCTTTTTAACTGTAAGACGATGCGTGTTGTTTTTGAATCCTATGTCGCCTTATGTCTTTTTCTTTTATGTCTGGGGTTTGTTTTCATTTCCGCATGGGCTTCTCATATCACGGACTGAAAGTAGATTCGTTGGATCTTGGGTTATCTTATTTGTATTGACGGCTGTGTGGGATGTTGGCGTGCACGCCGGGGTCGGGCCGTGACATCCCCGTTTAAGTGGTATCAGAGCGAGGTTAGCTCTATCCAATCTTTTCGAGGTCTGGAGTAATAAGGAGTGGTGACTATAGGGTGGTTGGGTAGTGAGACTCTAGGGGAATCCACAAGAGTTAGGCACGAAATGCAAGACATATGATTTGGTGTTTGTGATTGGCATTGTGTTCAGGCATGACTGGTTGTGATATGTTGATATGCTTGAAAGCTGGTTGCAATTTTGCTAATACGCAGATGCGTCTGGACCTAAGGTATGAGTGAAATCTCCCTGTTTTGATGCCTCTGATTTTTTTTTAGTTGTGATGAATGGCTAGCTGTGATTGTTGAGGTGATAAGTAGCCTGGAGTTGTTAGACTTAAGTGAGTGACTTAGGTCTCTAATTCCTGAGTGGAATTGTAGTGGTCCAGGTGTTGTGGAAACTAGCGAGATGAGCAACCGAGGTAGAAACACTAGAGGAGCGTCTAGCTCAAGAGCACCAGTGGTTGAGGATCCAAGAGTTGATGGAGTCTTGAGGGCGCTAGAGCAAATTGGAGAGATAATGGGAAAGGAAGCCCAAGATAGGGCTGCTGCGGCCCTTCGACAGGCCGATGATAGAGCGGAGATAATAGCTCAGGCTGCTGAAGCTGCAGTAGCTGCTGTGAACCTAGCGAATGAAAATAATGGCCAAGGAATTGGAGGTGGTAATGTGCAAGGCCTTGAGAATTGCGCTATGGGTAAGTTGATGGAGCAATTTTTGAAGCTAAAACCATCAATGTTTGATGGCAGAGGAGACCCTGAGTTAGCTCCTAGGTGGAATGAAGAGCTGGAGAAAGCATTTACAGTTTTAGGGTGCACTGAAGCTGAGAAGGTGACCTCAGCGGCTTACCAGCTCCAAGGAACTGTAAATGATTGGTGGAAGGCCACCAAGGAAATGGTTTTTCCTGAAGGGACTGAACTGACATGGGCACCTTTTGCTGAAACTTTTAAAGTGAAATATTTCTCGGAAGCTGCCCAAGAACAGAAGTTGGCTGAATTCCAGAATCTTCGCCAGAATCAAATGACTATTGATCAGTATGAGGCGAAATTCGCAAGGTTGTCGAAGTATGCACCAAGGATGGTGGAGAATCCGTGGGATCGGGTGAGAAGGTTCCGAGATGGATTGATGCCAGATATTCGCAGCCAGATGATCTCAAAGAACCTAAGGGATTACAACGAGATCTATACCAGGAGTCAGATGATTGAAAGAGATATGAGGAACAGAGGAATTTCCTCAGGACTGCAGTTTAATCCAGTTAGTGACAATCGAAATTTGGGCAAAGGTCCTATGGTGAACAACAGGAGGTTTGTTCCCCAAGTTAAGAGGAATATCGTGAAGCCTGCTCACTAGAACAACTAGAGTTGTCGCCTTTGTGGGTGAAGGCATGGAAGTGGACCCTGTCCTAGGCAAATGGGAGGATGTTTCAAGTGTGGCAAGATGGGCCACAGGGCAAGGAAATGTGGACAGCAAAATGCTGGTCCTCAGTATCAACCTCCACGAGCTCAACAAGAACCACAAGCCGGAGCTGCCATGCAGGCCAATCAAAATAGGCCGCCGGCTTAATGAAGGGTGTACGGTGTAGCTCGCGGGGAGGCGGATGAGATGCCTGGCGTGGTCACGAGTAAGATCTCTCTCTGTGATCATGCTGCTTATGCCTTGTTTGACCCTAGAGCGTCGCATTCGTTTGTGTCTGCCCAGTTTGCTGATTTGACTGAAATGAAATTGGAACCGTTGGATGTTATCTTGCTTGCGACAACACCCTTAATGGATAGAGTGCTTGTTTCACTAGGATGCCAGAATTATAAGATAGTTATCGGAGGTAGTTAAAGACGAATAGATTTGGCTGTGTTGCCCATGTTTGATTTTGATGTCATTATTGGAATGGATTGGCTGAGTAAACAAGGGGCTGTAATGGATTGTGGTAGTAGGGTAATTCGATTTCATCCTGTCGATCGCCCTAGTTTCGAGTTTGTGGGGAGCCAAGGAGGAACCTCGATTAATTTGGTTTCGTCACTAGAGGTGACTAAACTATTGAATGAAGGATGTGAGGCTTATTTAGCCATTGTGGTGGATACAACGATTGAGGAGCCTAAGCTAGAAGAAATAGAAGTGGTACGTGAATTCTCTGATATATTTCCTCAAGAGTTGCCTAGTTTACCACCTGAAAGAGAAGTAGAGTTCTCGATTGAATTAGCCCCTGGGACGGAACCGATTTCGAAAGCACCATATATGATGTCTCTGTCAGAGTTAAAAGAACTAAAGGTACAGATGCAGGAATTACTAGACAAGGGATTCATTCGTCCAAGTGCATCGTCGTGGGGTGCACCTGTGTTATTTGTGAAGAAAAAAATATGGGTCATTGCGCCTGTGCATTGACTATAGGCAACATAATCAAGTTACTATTAAGAACAAGTATCCATTGCCAAGGATAGATGACTTGTTTGATCAGTTGCAAGGAGCGTCTATGTTCTCTAAGATTGACTTAAGGACAGGTTATCATCAGTTGAGGATCAACAAAGAGGGTATACCGAAAACGGCTTTTAGGACGAGGTATGGACATTACGAGTTTACCGTCATGCCATTTGGGTTGACTAACGCCCCAGCTGCATTTATGGATTTGATGCATCGAGTATTCAAAGAGTATCTGGATCAATTTTTTATCGTCTTCATTGATGATATTTTGATTTACTCAAGGTGCAATGAGGATCATGAACGACATTTGCAGATTGTCTTACAGACCTTAAGGGAACACTCGCTCTATGCTAAATTTAATAAGTGCGAGTTCTGGTTGAATAAGGTTGCATTTCTTGCTTATGTAGTGTCTGGAGAAGGAATCTCTGTGGATCCTTCAAAGATTGAGGTAGTTATGAATTGGCCTAGACCCACAACGGTTACTGAAGTTCGAAGTTTCCTAGGATTGGCGGGTTACTATAGACGCTTTGTAGAGAAGTTCTCATCTATAGCCACTCCGTTGACGAGGTTGACTAAGAAAGATACACGGTTTGAATGGATGGATAAATGCCAAAGGATTTTTCAAGAACTTAAGCAAAGGTTGACGACTGCACCAATTTTGACTATTCCGTCTGGTCCTGGAGAATATGAGATTTATAGTGATACGTCGTTGAAGGGACTAGGATGCGTCCTAATGCAACATGGGAAAGTAGTGGCGTATGCGTCGCGTCAGTTAAGACCTCATGAGATGAATTACCCGACGCACGATTTGGAATTGGCCGCAATTGTTTTTGCGTTAAAGATTTGGAGACATTATGTGTGTGGTGAGAAGTTTCAGATCTATACGGACCACCAAAGTCTAAAGTATTTATTCTCTCAAAAGGAATTGAATATGAGCCAACGTAGGTGGATGGAATTGCTTAAAAACTATGATTGTGATATTCTATATCACCATGGAAAGGCTAACAAGGTAGCAGATGCCCTTAGTCGAAAGTCGAGCATTGCCCATCTGTTGGTCAAGGGATGGTCTATACTGGAAAGACTGAAAGATTCAGAATTTAAGTTGGAAGTTTGTCGATTGTCCAGTTTGATGGCAACTTTGAGAGTCGAACCAGAAATATAGGAGAGGATTAAGGCATTGCAATCCACGGACCCTGATATACAGAAGATCTTGGAAATGGATGCGGACAAGAAGAAGTCTAACTTCCAAGTATCTGAAGATGGAATACTGAAGTTCCGAGGACGACTGTGTGTACCCAGTGATGAGGAACTTAAGGAAAAGATTTTGTCTGAAGCTCAGATGAGCAACTACAGTATTCATCCGGGAAGCACAAAGATGTACCAGAACTTACGCCAGCATTATTGGTGGAATGGGATGAAAGTGGACGTGGCTAAGCACGTGGCTAAGTGTTTGACATGTTAGCAAGTGAAGGCACAGCATTGTAAACCTGGTGGTATGCTGCAACCTTTGGAAATTCCCAAATGGAAGTGGGAACATATCACCATGGATTTTGTCATGGGCTTACCAAGGAGTCAAAGAGGTCACGATTCGATTTGGGTGATAGTGGATAGATTGACCAAGTCCGCACATTTCTTGCCTGTGCGAAAGGATTTTGCGATGGAGAGATATGCTGATTTGTATATGCGACACGTAGTGCGACTTCATGGAGTGCCTGTGACAATAACGTCAGACAGAGATCCTAAGTTTACTGCGAATTTTTGGAAGAGTCTACAGGATGCCATGGGAACGAAATTGCTGTTTAGTATGGCGTACCATCCATAGACCGATGGAAAGTCTGAGAGAATGATTCAGACGTTAGAGGATATGCTGCGAGCATGTGTCATTGATTTTAAAAGTGCATGGGAGGAGAAACTGCACTTGGTGGAATTTGCATATAATAATAGCTATCAGCAAAGTATCGGAATGGCACCGTTCGAAGCACCGTATGGTAGAGCGTCCAGAACTCCGATATGCTGGGATGAAGTTGGCGAGAGGAGTATGACAGGCCCAGAATTGGTGGAGCAATCAGTTGAGGTTGTTAAGATCATTCGAGAAAGGCTTAAGACGACCCAGAGTCGCCAGAAAAGCTATACGGATAAGTGACGAAGGCCTTTGGAATTTCAAGTGGGTGACCATGTCTTTCTTAAGGTGTCACCTATGCGAGGATTATCCCAATTTGGAAAGAAGGGAAAGCTGAGTCCAAGGTACGTAGGTCCATTTGAGATATTAGAAAAGATTGGGACTTTAGCTTATCGTCTTGCCTTGCCGCCAAGCTTATCGTAAGTTCATAATGTGTTTCATGTTTCGATGCTGAGGAAATATGAACCGGACCCGACTCATGTACTGGATCATAAAGTCATCGAAGTGGATGATAAGATATCGTATGTGGAAAGGCCAATACGAGTTGAAGATCGAAAGGAGCAAGTCTTGCGGAACAAGACGATTCCACTCGTCAAGGTGATCTGGGAACACCATGGAATGGAAGGAGCTACTTGGGAAAGTGAAGAAGAGATAAGGAGCCAGTACCCCCATTTGTTTGACTAGATTTGGGTTATTGTGAATTTCGAGGACGAAATTTTTGTAAGGGGGAAGAGTTGAGACATTCTGAATTCCTGCCATTTTGAGACTATGGAATGAGAAGTATCTATCGATGTATTTCAGTTTTATCTCGCTCGGACCTGATCAATTCGAGTTAACTGACCAAAAAGGGAAAGGCTAACGCATGACAAGTACGTGGACCTGGGAAACTCGAAAAAGGAAATGATGCTTTGACCATAAGAATTGCCGAGGGAAAATTTAGAACCATTAAAGGCCGATCAAATAACGAAAAAGAATTTGGACGTCGCCTCATCAAGGGTAATTTGGATTGAGAAAAGTGAAATTTGGACTGAAAGTGGAAAATTACAATTTTACCCCTCAAAGGACATTCTTTCTCTTAAGAATAAGCAAGGGCAAAATAGTCAATTGACTTCCTCTCCTAGTGGCCGAAAATTTGAGGGTATTATAGTCAATTGTGCTCTAGATATTTATGAACAAAAGTAGGTGATGTGTTTGAGTAGGTTAGGTTAGAGCTCTAGGTTGGCATTAAATGGTTGTCCAATCTCCCTCACCTACCATTCAACCACTCTCTTTGCCTTAGGGACCAAGAAAAAATTGGGAAGACCTCCCCCTCTTCATTCCTTGCTCAGCCAATTTCTCTTCACTCTCCCAATCTCACTCTCTCTCACTCTCTCTCTCTCTCTCTCCCTCTCTTCCTTTCTTCCACCTGACCAGCTTTTGCCCTCGCCGTTCGCTCGCTTCGACGCCGGCATCCGGCCACCATTCGACCCAACTCCAACCACCACAACACTCCTTGATGTCTTGCCAACAACCTCCAAGTAACCGTTCGTCGATTCGTTACTCCATTTGACCCGTGGAGCCGCCGGAACCCGCCTAGGTTAGAATTGGAGCGAACCAGGCCATGAGCTCCTTTAGACCGGTTTAGAAGGTTTATCTTGCTTCCAAATTACGGTGAGATCTCCTTAAGACATAGTATTAAGGTTGAATAAGTTTGGTTTGAAGTTTGGTTGATGATAGATGGGTTTTAATAGTGGAACTTGGATGATTTTCTTAAGGACATAATCTGTCCTCTCCGACGAGTCTGGGAACCGAGCGCCTTTGGAAGCCGTGGAAGCGTCGCCTTGCCCCAAAACTTGTTGGTAAGACACCCTAAGACATGATATTACATGTTAGCAAAGGATAGGTGAGTTAGATTGAAGTTTTGATGGTCGGTTTGCTTGGTATTTCCTAGGAACAGAATCTGTCTTGCCCCGGACAGATTGGGAACCGAGGGTTGTAGCGGTTCTTGAAGGAGTTCGTTGCTTAATTAGCTAGGTAAGAAGACTTCTAACCTTTTGTTAGGATGTTGAGTCACTAAAGGGTGGAATTTTGGTTGAATTAAAAGGGTTTAAGGGACTGAATTGGTGAGAAATACACGTGAGACCCGAAACCATCCAAATCCCGTTTTCTGCGCACACCGATTTTAAAATGGCCCGTTCTAATTCATCTGATGTCCAAATTGAGCACCGTTTTCGTCCACACGACTGTAAGATCTTGAAGTTTAATACCATGAAATTTTTTTCCAAAAAATTCAGTATAAAATTGCAATTTTCTCGAGACTGAACCTGGTCGTGGTGAGTATTTTTGTGGTTTGGGGTCATAGATGACTTTTCGTGATTGAATGCCCCTTTAACATGCCCAGGGAGCATCGATATGATGCTGTGGTTGTTTGGTAATGATATGCCGTGTGTGAATTTGGGCATGTGATGATTAATGGGATTTATTGAAGGCTTTAACGCTTGGTTTTGCACTCGATGTCGCATGAGGCCTAATGTAGTGATATGCATATGCTTGATGGCCGAATGATATGCTTGAAATGGTGAATTGGTTGTGATCGAACCGTGTGCCTTGAATGGCGATGAGATGACATGATGCCATGAATTGCCTATGATTGTGATAAATGGCTTAATGAGAAAGAATCACTGTTTATTTTTATGGCCAATGCATTGAGCCGGGGAGGGAGTTACTCCCCTTGACCTGACGAGGTCGTGTGGCTAGAGAGTCTTACCTTGACCGAATCATCTCGAAGGCTGTAAGAATCGAGAGTCAGGTAGTGACCGAATCATCTCTAGGTCCGAACGCGAGAGTTCTATAGTCGACCGAATCATCTCGATGGCGCGGAGTGTCGACAGTCGCTATAGAAACCGAATCATCTCGCAGCGAGAGTCATGATGACTGAATCATCTCGATAAGATGTTGAGAGTCATGTGATTGACCGTATCATCTCGCGGCCCTTGATGGGCGTAGAGAAGATAAAAGACTGAAACATGGTTCTTGATATGTTTCCAAGTCTGTATGCTTGAATTGGCTGGAACGCCTGAAATTCCTAGAGTGCATGGAATGTTTATTATGCTTGTATGGCTTGTGAAACTTAGATTGGAAAGTGAATGTAAGAAAGAAATGAACATGGTGCCTGATATACCTGAGTTGCTTATTTATGCCAATTGCCTGAATGTCATGTGAGAAAAGCATTTTGTCAAAACTTGCATATTTTCGAACGTGCCTGGAGGTACCAATAGCCTAGCTTAGGGTTAGGGTTAACTTACTGAGATTATTATCGTGGGACCAACATTTCAGACCCAAAGCCTTGAAGAATGCCTTGGAGGTGATGAAGAAGGAAACGAGAGGACGATGAAGATGAGTTTGTCTAGCTTATGAATTTCTTTTTGGGAGTTTCTTTTGCAGTCCCATAGTGCCTTCCTCTGAACCCTTCTGTCTTTTGATGTACTAGACCTTTTTAACTGTAAGACGATGTGTGTTGTTTTTAAATCCTATGTCGCCTTATGTATTTTTATTTTATGTCTGGGGTTTGTTTTCATTTCCGCATGGGCTTCTCATATCACGGACTGAAAGTAGAGTCGTCGGATCCTGGGTTATCTTATTTGTATTGACGGTTGTGTGGGATGTTGGCGTGCTCGCCGGGGTCGGGGCGTGACACTATTCGTCTTTCACTACCTCCGATATCTATGTTACAATTCTTGCATCCTAACGAAACAAGCACTTTATCCAACCAAGGCGTTGTCACATGCAACATAACATCCAATGGTTCCAATTTCATTTCAGTCATATCAGCAAACTGGGCAGACACAAACGAATGCGACGCTCCAGGGTCAAACAAGGCATAAGCAGCATGATTACAGAGAAAGATCTTACCCGTGACCACGCTAGGCGTCTTCTCCGCCTCCATGCGAACTACAACGTACACTCTTCCTTGAGCCGGAAGCCTATTTTGGTTGGCCTGTGGGGCAACTCCAGCTGGTGGTCCTGGTTAAGCTCGTGGCGGTTGATACCGAGGACCAACATCTTGTTGTCCATATTCCCTGGCCCTATGGCCCATCTTGCCACACTTGAAACATCCTCATGTCTGCTTTGGAGAGGGTCCATTTCCATGCCTTCGCCCACAGAGACCACAATTCTAGTTATTCTGGTGAACAAGCTTTGCAATGTTCTTCTTCACTGTGGGAACAAACCTCATGTTGTTTACCATGGGTCCCTTGCCAAAATTTCGATTGTCTCTGACAGGATTGAACCACGGTCCTGAGGAAATTCCTCTATTCCACATATCTCTTTCAATCATCTGGCTCCTGGTATAGATCTCATTGTAATCCATCAAGTTCATTGAGATCATCTAGTTGCAAATATCGGGCCTCAATCCATCTCGGAACCTTCTCACCCGATCCCACAGATTCTCTACCATCCTTGGTGCATACTTCGACAACCTTGCAAATTCTGCCTCATACTGATCAACAGTCATGTGATTCTGGCGAAGATTCTGAAATTCAACCAACTTCTGTTCTTGGGTGGCTTCAGAGAAATATTTCACATTAAAAGTCTCGACAAAGATCGCCCATGTCGGCTCAATCCCTTCAGGAAAAACCATTCCCTTGGTGGCCTTCCACCAATCATTCCCAGTTCCTTAGAGCTGGTAAGTCGCTAGGGCCACCTTCTCAACTTCAGTGCACCCTAACACCGTAAATACTTTCTCTAGCTCCTCAATCCATCTGGGAGCTAACTCAGGGTCTCCTTTTCCATCAAACTTCGATGGTTTCAACTTCAGAAATTGCTCCATCAATTGACCCATAGCACGATTCTCAAGACCTTGCACATTGCCACCTCTAATTCCTTAGCCATTATTTCCATTCGCTAGGTTCACAGCTTGAGCTATTATCTCCGCTCTATCTTCGGCCTGTCGAAGAGCCGCAGTAGCTGATGTATCTAGCAATATCTCCTAGAGGGGGGTGAATAGGAGATTCTGAACACAATTATAAATTTCTTGCGGAATGGATAGAAATCAGTGTACGATTAGGAACAGCAGCAGTATAACAGTGTGCAGGAAATCTAAACACAAGAGTAAGAGTTTAGAGAAGAGGATATTGTACACGATGTTTATAGTGGTTCGGCTTGGATCAAGCCTACGTCCACTCTCCCACGATGACAGCCGATTGGCTGGATTTCACTATGAAGAATCAAGAAGATTACAATCACTCAAGTGTTTTGTTTCCTTCTTTCACAGATTTTCACAGTGAAGGATTTTGAGCACACAGAATACTCTCTCAGATGAAACTCAAATTATTCTTGCACTTTGGATTGTTGTTCGCTCTCTTACTCTCTAGTCGAACATTATTCTTCTTTTATACTCCCTTGCCTCCGAACTAGCCGTTGGATTCCAGCCAAGGGATCGCTCTTCAATCCTTGATTGGACGTCATCAATCGTGACTGAACGAGACTGTATCTTCAGAAGATATGTAGACCATTGGGTAAGATATTGAACCCTTCTGATTCAGTCGCCCATACAACTGAATCTCCAGCTTCCATAAGTGTGATAAGTTTGAGTTGATTCCCGAGGATATTTTCCTTATAAGATGATATCCTATTATAGAAAGTCCCTTGATTGACAAGAGGGGATATCAGGATAATTGAATATCACTTGCCTTGATCGGAAACCTGTCATTCGTGGGTCTTCGTGTTTTGTAAAATGCAGGAACTGATCTTTCTTCAGATTCGTCTAGGAGAAGTTTGATCAGTTGGCATGGAATGGTAATACGGAGATTTGATGTGATCCATATGTCACTGTTTGGATCGTCAAGAGCACTTCCATCTAACTCTACGTCAGAAGCACTTCCATCTGACCCTACGTCAGAAGCACTTCCATCTGACCCTTCGTTAGAAGCACTTCCATCTGACCCTTCGTCAGTGCGACAGAATTGGAATCACTCAACCTGCTGCTTACACATTCTTCCTGCATCACATTACATTAAACAATATCTTTTGAAGGTTTTGTCAGAATCAAAATATAGGAGTATTTCCACAACAATCTCCCCCTTTTTGATGGTGACAAAAACTTCTCCAGTTGCAAATTTAAAGGAAAATTAAACCAGTGATAATTTAATAAAAGTGAGTAGCCATCATATTTGTTCCTGCAGGTAATCATCATTAGAGTTTGAAATATAATGAAAGTGTGCTCATAGGAGAGCATGATTAGAGTAAGATTATCCTGCAATAATCCTGCACGAATTGTCTTGCAAAACGGTAGGTTAGGTCTTCTCCTCCTTTCCTCTAAATTGAGATATGATATGATTAGAGAAATATGGTTAGAGATAATCTATTTAGACTGCATAAAAATAATTTCAACTTCTCCCCCTTTTTTGTCAACATCGAAAAAGTTCTTGAAATGATAATGCGTTCATGAAGAGGAAAAAAAAAATAGCTGAGTTTTTAAGAAGAGGGATGATCTTCAGGCTCAACATCAGTCTCCCCTCGGGAAGGTCCTGCAGAACTGCTTCTCAGCATCTGAGCATGGTCTCTAACAGCTTGAGGAGAGGGCATGTGTGAAGCTGTTCTGTCCGTTCTGACTAGTGTGTATGTAGGCAGGTTGGCTATCTCATCATGAAACGTTTTCCCATAGACATCAATGGATTTTTCTAGCCTAGTCACCTGACTAGTCAGACCCTGCAGCTTCCTATCAGTCTTCTGTTCAAAAGCCTGCAGTTGCTGAACAAATCTTGTTTCCATTGCAGCCATTGTCTGAATGACAGTATTTTGAAGATTCTCAAAATGCGCGTGAAGGTCCATATGTGGGTGTGGAGGTGTAGGTTCTGAAGTCTCCCCCTCAGTATGAGCCTTAGTGAAGGCTTGAGAAGCTAGGACTTCAGTGAGAAAGACATCTGATATGACAGTCTCAGGCTCTTTCTCCCCCTGAAGTATAGCTCTTTTTCCTTTTTCCTTTGATGGTGGCACGGAGACTATTTCTTCATCAATGTCCATTGGAATGGACTATGCACTGGACAGCTGATCTTCTCGTGCTATTGCTGAGGCCAGACTTGTAGCACCTTTCTGAATAGTGCGTCTGGTGGAGGAGACAGAGTAGGCGTCAAAGTCATCTTGTTCTTGCTCATGTGCTTGTGACGCCAATGTTACTAGAACTTGAGCTAGCAATACCTCATGATCACAGTTGACGATTTGGATGTCATACTCTGTGTCATCTGCAAATCGTGCAGCTTGCTCTTCATTCCACATTGTAAGGAATTCTGCCTCAGTCAGATCATAGGGATACACAACTTTTTCTTGTTGTTGTAGTCCTGTGTCATCTACTTCTTCCTCGACTCCTTCAGCATTCTGATTTTCGGACCGACCAGCTGCATCTGATCCTCCTCGAGATGGGGTAGCTTCAGAATCATATTCCCATGTTTCTTCCTCACTTGCGTCTGAGTCCTTACCAGCAGGACTTTCTGTTTGTTGACCCTTAACTGCCATGACTTTTCTCTTCTTGGGAGATCTCTGCCGTGACTCTTCCTCAAAGTCCACAATGACTGGTTCATTGTTCTTCGTTCTCCATCCAGCAGGAGTCATCTTGAATCCCATCTTTGTTACCATAGTCTCTCCAGCAGTCATTAAAGGAATTTCTTGCTCGACAAAGGCACCTAGGCTATCAATCTTGAAATGATTGATTATTTTGAAAATCAACGCCGCATAAGGAAGTTGCCCCTTTGGCTTGAGAGCTGATCTGTACATATGCAGTAGTACAGTGTGAGCAAAAGAAATCCTTTGTCATGTCAAGATTCTCCATAACAGCTTTGCCTCGTACTTTGAAATATCTGTCTTTGATGCTGCCTTGGGTCTGAGACATTCAATGATCACTTTGTGCATCATGATATGTTTCAGGGGAAAGTCCGTGTATGCAAGATGGGACTTTGATTCCCTTGAGAAACTCGATTTGCCAGTCAGGAAGCAGAAAGCTTCACTTGCAGTGATATCTAAGGGTTTGAAATCTCCCTTTCTGGTTCCCATGATTGAAGCCAATTCATCAACAGTCAGAAAATACTGCTTTCTTTTGATTGTGAAAGCTAGAGAGTTGAAGTTGACAAACTGAAGATTTGAATAGAAGTAAGCTACCATATCAGGAAAAGTGTAGCCTCTCCTAGTTATAAACTAATCTAGCTTCATCTTTTCTAGATGCTTCCTCAGATAGATGCCATTGTTGTCAAAGTACTTTAACTCAAATACCCTTTGAGGTATAACACCTCTCTGTTTCATTTCTTCAAACCGTTCTTTGTGAGCCTGATTCTGGAACAATGGATCAGGAAAGCTTTTATCCAAATTAAAGCCTATATTTTTCACAAATTCATTGAATAGAATGTCATCATCATCTTCCACCTTCGCCTTCGTACCGCCAGGTCTAATTGGGGATCGTCTACGTTTCGAACTTGTCTTTGCCACTTTCTCCTTTCCTTTTCTAGAGACAGACGTAGGTTTTTCTGTAGCAAGTGGTTCAACGATTTTTCCAGGCAGACTAAGAAACTCCAAAAGTTCGCTCTCACTATCAAAGTGATGAGTTTTCAGCAGTTTTCTAAGTTTGTTTCCAAAATCTCATGCGTCCTTGATTCTATCATACATTGGCTTAATAGAATGAGCCATAGATTCCTTTATTTCAAAAGCAGACAGAGATAGACCTTTTGTCAGGCGGAGTGCTTCTCGTTGTTCGTTGATTTAGGTATCTGTGAGTTCCGCGCTGCTTGCAGTTGATGCGGAGAACTTCCTCTTGGTCTGAGGCGTCTTCTTCGAGTCAGAGACTGATTTTGGAGCCATTGATGCGTAGAAAATTTGAAACTTTGAGTGAAAGAGTATTGCCTTGAGGAGGAAATCGAGAACGAGAGGTTTTCAACACAGTTTTAGGGTTTTGATTTGAGAGAATTTTGAAAGTAAGAGAACAGAGATGACGGTTCAGCGTTTTTATAAAAGAGGCGGTTATTTTTGGAAACACAAAAGAGACTTTTGATTTAAAAAGGAATTCTTAAAAAAATATTCACGGTCAATCAGATATTGAGCGATATCTATTCATATGAGGAACTTACCTAAAAGATAGCTTTTAGAGATAACTGACCTTTTGATTTAAGAAAAGTGTGAATTTTTTCTTACGCGCCTTTTTGGCGTCCCTTCTGATGCTCCTTCTGACTCTCCTTCTGATGCTCCTTCTGACTTTCCTTCTGACGCTCCTTCTAACTCTCCTTCTGATGCTCCTTCTGACGCTCCTTCTGATGCTCCTTCTGACGTACCCTGTTCTAAGGTATACTTAAGAAGGAAGGTTAATAATAGATAATTCATTTCTGATAAAATTGAAACTCTGTTTATCAAGTGGTTTAGTAAAAATATCTGCAAGTTGATTTTTCGTGTCAATGTATGAATTGTTAACATCATGGTTTTGAACATGATCACGTATGAAGTGATGCTTGATCTCAATATGCTTTGTTCTTGAGTGAAGTACAGGATTCTTTGTGAGATTTATGGCACTTGTGTTGTCACATAGGATTTCCACAGTTGATTCTTCAACACCATAGTCCTTGAGCTGCTGTTTTAGCCAAAGTATTTGAGTGCAGCAGCTTCCAAGAGATACGTATTCTGCTTCAGCTGTACTGAGTGCCGCTGTATTTTGCTTCTTTGAGTACCATGAGACAAGCATGTTTCCCATGAGTTAACAGGTTCCAGATGTACTTTTTCTATCAATTTTGCAACCTGCAAGATCTGCATCTGAATAACCTTTAAGAGTAAAATCAGAAGATTTAGAATACCACAAACCATAGTTGGGATAAGTACCTATGTATTTGATTATTCTCTTGACTGCTGATAGGTGTGATTCTCTTGGACTTGACTGAAATCTTGCACATAAGCAGACACTATATAGTATGTCGGGTCTTGAAGTTGTGAGATAGAGTAATGATCCGATCATGCTTCGATATAGTTTGGGATTGACTTCTTTTCCATCTTCATTCTTATCTAATTTGGAAGAGTGAGACATAGGAGTTTCTGTCTTCTTGCCATTCTCCATACCAAACTTCTTCACTATTTCTAATGCATACTTCTCTTGAAATATGAAGGTTCCTTTCTGGGATTGATGAATTTGAAGACCAAGAAAGAACCGTAATTCTCCTATCATACTCATCTCAAATTCATCCTGCATTGTTTTAGAGAATTTCTTGCGAAGAAGTTCATTAGAGGAGCCGAATATAATATCATCAACATATATTTGAACTAAAAGGATATCTTTACCTTTTCTTTGAATAAAAAGAGTGGTGTCTACATTACCTTTAGTGAAGCTGTGTTGAGATAAAAAGTTACTTAACCTTTCATACCAAGCGCGAGGTGCTTGTTTCAATCCATAGAGAGCCTTTTTTAAGACATATACCAGATCCTTTTCTCTAGGTTCTTCGAAGCCAGGAGGTTGTTCTACATATACCTCTTCTTTGATGTAGCCGTTTAGGAAGGCACTTTTCACGTCCATCTGAAAAAGTTTGAAGTCATTGTAACAAGCATAAGCAAGAAGTAGCCTAATGGCTTCTAACCTGGCAACCGGTGCGTAGGTTTCATCATAGTCTACTCCTTCTTCTTGAGAATATCCTTTTGCCACAAGTCTTGCTTTGTTTCTCACGACTTTTCCTTTGTCATGAAGTTTGTTTCTGAATACCCATTTTGTTCCAATTACTGGACGATTTTTGGGACGATTGACTAGTTCCCAAACATTGTTGACTTTGAACTGATGTAGCTCTTCCTGTATTGCATTTATCCAGTTTTCATCTGCTAATGCATCTTCAATCCTTTTTGGCTCTAATTTAGATACCAAGGCGATGTTGCTCATTGCTTGCTTGAACTTGGATCTTGTTCTTACACCATCATTTATGCTGCCTATGATAAGTTCCTTTGGATGACTTGACTTATGCTTCCAGTTTTTGTCAAGTCCATCATTTGAGGATATTGTGGATTCATTTTGATCATCTTCTGGTCTTTCTTCTGAGGAAGTTTCCTTCTGAGCATTCTCTGAACTCGTATTCACATCTGATTCTGCTTGTGAGTTCGTGACTTGATGAAGTGTATGCATTTGAATGGATTCAGGTTCATCATCCTGGTTGCTTTCATCGAACTTGATGTTCACTGATTCCTCAATACTACGAGTGTTCTTGTTGTAAACTCTGTAGGCTTTGCTTGTTGTTGAATATCCCAAGAAAGTTCCTTCATCTGATCTTTCATCAAACTTTCCAACTCGATCATTAGCATTCTTTAGAATAAAGCATTTGCAACCGAATACATGAAAGTATGCAATATCAGGCTTTCTTTCTTTGAAAAATTCATAGGGAGTTTTCTCAGAAAAAGGTCTGAGGGAAATTCGATTTAAGATATAACAAGCTGTTGAAACGGCCTCAGCCCAAAAGTTAGAGGCAATTTTACTTTCAATAAGAAGAGTTCTGGCCATTTCTTGCAACGATCTGTTTTTCCTTTCTACTACCCCATTTTGTTGTGGAGTATAAGGATCAGAGAAGTTATGCTGAATTCCGAAATTAGTGCAAAAATCTGAGAAATTTTGATTTTCAAATTCTCCCCCATGATCCGTTCTCAAACTGGAAATAGTGTAACCCTTTTCATTTTGAATTCTTTTAGCAAGTTTTGAAAATGATATGAAAGCTTCGTTTTTGTGAGCAAGAAATGAAACCCATGTAAATCTAGAGAAGTCATCAACTATGACAAGGCAATATTTCTTACCTCCAATGCTTAGAGTTCTATTTGGTCCGAAGATGTCCATATGAAGTAGCTGCAGACAACGCTTAGTGGAAACTTGATTTAAAGACTTAAAGGAACTTCTTACCTGCTTACCTAGTGTGCATGCATGACATAGTCCATTTTTCTCAAATTTTGTTTGAGGTAATCCTCGAACAAGTCCCTTCTTGGAAAGCTTTGAAATATGTTTCACACTAATATGACCTAACTTTCTGTGCCATAGATCAGATTCATCTTTAACAGAAATAAGACATTTAGCATGTTCACAGTCAGCATTAATATCTAAAAGATAAATATTCCCATGCCTTCGTCACGTGAAGGATTGCTTCTTATCCTTGCTCATACCTATGCATTTTAGATCTTGGAACCGAATATCATATCCAGAGTCACAGAGTTGACTTACAGAAATCAAGTTGTAGTTCAATCCTTTGACTAGAGAGACATCTTTAACGGTCAGATTTCCAATCTTTACATTTCCTTTCCCGATCACTTTACCCTTGTTCCTTCCTCCAAACGACACAATTCTTCCATCATAATCTGAGAGGGATATAAACACATCTGGATTTCCAGTCATGTGACTTGAACAACCACTATCCAGAAACCATTTGTTCTTCCTTCTCTTTGGCACCTGCAATAGATAACCAACTTACTGTTTCTTTGGTACCCATGTTTTCTTGGGTCCTTCTGTGTTAGTATTTTTTGACCTTTTAATAGGTCTCCAGATTTTCTTGCAGTAATCCTTAGTATGGCTAGGATCACCACAGTTCACACAAGGTTGTCGAATGTAGGATCTAGTAAAATGCTTATAAAAATGATGCTTGTAATTGGAAAACGTTGGTTTTCGAAATTCGGTTTTAAAGACATTTCTTTGGCTACTTTCCTTTTTAAAACCTAACCCAGATCGATCATTGAAGGGTATTTGTTTTGATATAATGCTATTCAGAGTTTCTGAGCTTTGTGAAAACCTTTTCGATATAGTAGAAATTTTTTCTTTCAAGGAAGCATTTTCTCTTGAAACCGAATCATGATTTTCTTTCATCTGGTGAAACTCTTGTTGTAGAAAACTAATTTTTTCTTCTTGGGACAAATTCTGTTGTTTTAAAGAAGTATTTTCCTTTTTCAAACAAGAAACCTTCTCAAGGGCTTCTTTGTAGTTTCTACATAATTCATCAATATATTCAACGACTTCATCAGGGAGTTCAGATGAACATACCTCAGTTTCTGAATCTGAACTTGAGTCTGATTCGGCCATGAGACAGATATTTGCATAATCATTCTCGCTTTCATCAGAATCACTCAAAGTTTCTGCCTTTAGAGCCTTCTTGTACTTCTCATACTTGAGTTTGTCCTTCTTCAAAATTGGGCAGTTCGGTTTGATATGACCTGCTTTCTTACAGTGGAAGCAAATCATGTCTTTGCTATCTTGTGAGTCGTTGCTTGATATTTTTACCTCACTCTTTTTCCAAGGTTTCTTTCCTTTGATGTTTCTGCCTTTCCGAGCCATCTTCCTAAATTTCTTGACCATGAGGGCTAATTCTTCATCATCCTCATCTTCATCATCTGCGTCAGAAAAGCATTGATTAATTTGACTTTTTAATGCAATAGATTTTTTACCGTTTTGTTCTCCCTTTTTGTTTGCTCGTTCTATTTCATAGGATTGCAAAGTGCCGACTAGCTCATCGACCGAGAGGGGTCTAATTGTTTGGCATTCTTGAATTGATGGCTTGATGTAATTCCAATCATTTGTGAGTCCACGTAGTATCTTCCTGACTTACATTGGTTCAGCAATAGGTGCACCTTGTCTTGCAAGTCCACTTGCCAAAGTCTGAAACATGTCTATCATATCTGCAATAGATTCATCAGGCTTCATTTCAAATGCTTCATAGTCACTCAGTAAAATACTGAGCTTTGTTTCTTTCACACGATTTGTTCCTTGAAAGGTAACATGAAGTCTATCCCATATTGCCTTAGATGATTCTTCCTCTGAGACACGATTATAAAGAGGAGTAGATAAGGCACAAAAGAGAGCATTGACAGCTTTAGAATCAAGGCCTTTTCTTTTAGCCTTTTCAGCATCAGTCATTGTTGTGACAATGTTTACTCCGTCAGCAGAGGTTGGATTTGTGGTATTTGCAGGAACTATTCCATTTGTAACGACATCCCACATCAGATCATCATAGGCTTTGAAGAACCACTTCATCTTGTTGCTCCACATGTTGTAATCCTTTCCATCAAAGTATGGAGGCTTGTTGGCAAAGTGCGAATCGCTTGTTCCTGAAGAGTGATTGCTAGACATAGTAGATCGTTAACTCTGAAGTCAATAGACACTTCGTAAAATGAGCAACCTGCTCTGATACCAATTGATGTATCTAGCAATATCTCCTAGAGGGGGGTGAATAGGAGATTCTGAACACAATTATAAATTTCTTGCGGAATGGATAGAAATCAGTGTACGATTAGGAACAACAGCAGTATAACAGTGTGCAGGAAATCTAAACACAAGCGTAAGAGTTTAGAGAAGAGGATATTGCACACGATGTTTATAGTGGTTCGGCTTGGATCAAGCCTACGTCCACTCTCCCACGATGACAGCCGATTGGCTGGATTTCACTATGAAGAATCAAGAAGATTACAATCACTCAAGTGTTTTGTTTCCTTCTTTCACAGATTTTCACAGTGAAGGATTTTGAGCACACAGAATACTCTCTCAGATGAAACTCAAATTATTCTTGCACTTTGGATTGTTGTTCGCTCTCTTACTCTCTAGTCGAATATTATTCTTCTTTTATACTCCCTTGCCTCCGAACTAGCCGTTGGATTCCAGCCAAGGGATCGCTCTTCAATCCTTGATTGGACGTCATCAATCGTGATTGAATGAGACTGTATCTTCAGAAGATATGTAGACCGTTGGGTAAGATATTGAACCCTTCTGATTCAGTCGCCCATACAACTGAATCTCCAGCTTCCATAAGTGTGATAAGTTTGAGTTGATTCCCGAGGATATTTTCCTTAGAAGATGATATCCTATTATAGAAAGTCCCTTGATTGACAAGAGGGGATATCAGGATAATTGAATATCACTTGCCTTGATCGGAAACCTGCCATACGTAGGTCTTCGTGTTTTGTAAAATGCAGGAACTGATCTTTCTTCAGATTCGTCTAGGAGAAGTTTGATCAGTTGGCATGGAATGGTAATACGGAGATTTGATGTGATCCATCCGTCACTGTTTGGATCGTCAAGAGCACTTCCATCTGACTCTACGTCAGAAGCACTTCTGTAATGCCCCGAGTCCTTCCATGGCGCACATCATCGCCTCACAACCAGTTGCTTGGTTGAAGTATACCCAGGATCTATGGAACACACGGTAGGCAATGGAACTTACATGAACATGCAGCAACGTCATGCAAAACTCCTAGACAGTTAAACGCGAAAAGGTTTGAGGGAAGTGAGACACTTAATCAAATCAAAGCATACCATACGATTTACATTACAACATAAACATAAACTGGGATACAACACTTGGGAACGGGGGGAGATGGTTAGCCTAATCAAAAGAGACGACGGGCTAGGGGTCAGGTGCTACTCAAAAGTGGAACTCCAAAAAGTCATGGAGGCCTAGACTATCTAAGGGTCGAGCTCGCGGTCATCGTCGGAATCGTCGCGGCGTACTGGGTCGTACTCCTTCAGGTCTTCCTCGTCTTCCTCTTCCTCTTCTTCTTCAAGCTCTGGCTCTGGATCTGCCTCATCCTCGGGTTCAGGCTGATCATGGTAGATGGCCTCTCCGTCAGGGTTGTACTCCTCCTCCAAAGGCTCGTCCTCGGAATCGTCTAGCTCTGCGTCATCCTCCTCGGGCTCGGACTCGTCCGTCTCCATGGGATCTTCGGCGTCAGAGGGCCCCACGATGTCGCCATCAATCTCGGGATTCTGAGACGGTGCCGGCGGCAAGTCTGGATCAGTTGCGGTCTGGGAGTCAGTGAGCTCCCCATCAGCAGGGTGTACGATCGAAGGATCCTGCTGGCCAATGACATCCCACGGCACATCAAAAGTCCTCAGCGGCCCAACCTCAAGGTCTCCATCATGGTAGAACCATGCTGCAAACTTGTCCGCCCTCCAATCTGCTAAGCCTATATCCATCCAGATGGTGCCATACTTCCTAATGTAGGCTTTCCCCTCTCCCACCGGGTACTCCGTGGAATACTGCTCTATCCAGACGGGCACCCCAAAAATCGGCGGCGGCGGCATGCCTAGGGTTTGGGGTCTGAAAATGGGGGTCCCACGACGGGGTGAGATAAACTCAGTAAACTAACCCTAACCCTAGACCAGGCACAAGGGACTTCCAGACACTCCCAAACACATGCAATGACCAAAACATGCAAAGGTAGGCAAATGGCACTCAACAGCTCAAATAGAGTATAATAGGGCATCCAATTAACATTTTATAGATTGACTTGGCTTCGTACTAGGTAACGTGGCACTTATCAGTATGTAGCATAAGGATAGCTTATAATCATAATATGGTTGCACTTCGCATGGCAGAGCCCGCGTAATAACGCATCAGGCTTATAATATCGCGGAACCCGCGTTTAACGCCTCAGGTTATCCTTTGCCATGACATGACCCGCGTTTAACGCATCAGGTCTATCCCGCATTTAACGCATCAGGATAATATACGCACATAGGCCCATAATTCAACCAATTATAGCATAAAACAATCATATGTGCATAACGTCCATACAAGGACCACTTGGCCATTCTAAATCACAATCCCGTACCGTGGCACATCATTATATCACAATCGATGAAGGCCCTTAACATATAACATAATTACTCGCATTTAAATCATAATACTTCATTTCAAGCATTAAGGCCATTTTAGGTACCAATCCTCGACAAGACAATTATGTTACGATCTCAATCAATCGGGGCCAACACGACATCCTACAATAAGTCTCATTTTCAATTAAACAAGTTGCTTTCCATCCCTATACCAATCGGCCATCACAATCTCATAAAGCCAATCACGCCATACACCACAAAATGCATCAATTCACCACGTAAAGCCTAATGCACAATCATTGTCCCCATTCACCCATTAAATCACATCATATTGTTCATGACCAGAATGCTACAAGGCCGCTTGGCCATTTTTCAAATCATGCAATTTCCCAAAGGACCGATCACACCTAGACACTAATTAGGATTTCCCTAGTTCCAATAAGCTAAATTCAAGCTCTAACACTTCTAAGGGTATCATAGGGTATTAGGTCAGCATATAAGGGTATCTACCAACCTATTTAAACCATGATTTTCACATTCCAAACATTAATTTCCATCTAGCACAATCAACCCTCTAAAACCCAATTTCGGGTTTCCTATGCACCAAGCCAAAACAGCCCCTTAAACACTTCAAAACCAACTCTCACTTGGTCCTTCCCTCACCATGGTCCTAGTATAAGGTTAGGGGAAGCTTACCAAGTCTTCCAAAGCTAAGCAAAGCCGGCGGCAACGGCGGAGGAGCGGCGTGAGTGGTCTGGTCCGGCGCGATCAGACCTGGTCCCTAGGAAAAATCCACCATTTACCAAGCTAACTTAATGAGAAACACTCCTAACACAAGCCACTAACCTCTTAACATGTCTTCCTAAGTACCAAAGGCCGCTTACCTCAAGAAAATCAAAGTTTTCCCCAAGAACTCCTTCGGTTCTTCCTCGGTCCGAATCTGGTCGGCGACGGCTCGGGCGGTCCCAGGCTGAACGGCGGCTCCCAAGGCGGTCTAAGGGGAAGAGGTGGTGGTGTTGGCGAGGCCTCGAGGTGGCGGAGTGGCGGCCGGTGGTCGTTCCTCCGTGAGGGGAACCGAGAGCGAGAGAGAGAGAGTGGCGACGGGAGGGAGGAAGAGAGAGCGAAAATGGGAGAGAGAGAGATCTGATGGGGTGATGGCCAAATGAAGAGGAGAGGGAGAGTGTTTTTGGAGGGAAAAGGGTGAGTGGAGTGGTTCATGGGGTAGAGGACATGAATAGTAGGCATGGAATGACACATTGAAAGAGGGTTGTTCATGGGGTTTGGGTCTTGTCACTCAAGTCTCTTCCAAGTCAAATAATTCAACTCCCAAATGACCCTATTGCCCCTAGATTTTCGGCCAAAGGCTAGGGGAAGGAAAGGTCCAAATTGCCCTTACTTAGTCCTTGGAAAAGTGTGCTAATCCTATGGGTAAAAAGGTCGATTCGCTCGTCGGTTCGAATTTCACTTTTCTAGCCTATACGGGACTATTTCTAACCTTGATAGCTCTCTGATGAGGCGACGTCCAAATTTACTCCAATGCGATCTCCGAATGTCCGGCCTCCAATCTCGAAATCCAATCTATGGCTAAATTTTGTCAATTGTCATTCCAGTGCGTCTCTGACTAACGGGCGGCTCTTAGGAGTTACGCGTATCGACCCGCGACTTATGTCGTGTTTAAGAGTTACCAAGCCACGGCGGCTTTGGTTGTCATGTAATCGCGAGGGTCAATTACTAGTTCCGCAGGTTACGATCGTCAGAGATTGAGTTAGGTTAATTCGCAAATCACGTCATGGTCATACGGATTCACCCGTGAACCAATCGCGTGACACTAGCAAATTGTTCTAAAACCATTCTTAGATCGACCTATAGCGGTTCAGAATATTCCCTCGACGATCCTTATGGTCAAAGCACCGACTCGTGGTTAAGCTCTTTGGTCCACGTACTTTAAATCCTATACGGTCATTCCCCATTGGTTAGTCGACTCGAGAGTGATCAGTTCTGAGCGAGATTAACTGGAATACATCGATAGACATTCATTCATTGATAAGTTTCGAGATAGGGTCAGAATTCAGAATGTCACAACTTCCATCTGACCCTACGTCAGAAGCACTTCCATCTGACCCTTCGTCAGAAGCACTTCCATCTGACCCTTCGTCAGTGTGACAGAATTGGAATCACTCAACCTGCTGCTTACACATTCTTCCTGCATCACATTACATTAAACAATATCTTTTGAAGGTTTTGTCAGAATCAAAATATAGAAGTATTTCCACAACAGTAGCCCTATCTTGTGCTTCCTTTCCCATTATCTCTCCAATCTGTTCTAAGGCCCTCAAGACTCCATCAACTCTTGGATCCTCGGCCGATGTGCTCTCGAGCTAGACACTCCTCTAGTATTCCTACCTCGATTGCTCATCTCACTAGCTTCCATAACACCTGAACCACTACAATTCCATTCAGGAATTAGAGACCTAAGTCACTCACTTAAGTCTAACAACTCCAGGCTACTTATCACATCAACAAGTCATTCATCACAAGTCAAACAATTAAAGGCATCACAATAGGGAGATTTCACTCATACCTCAAGTCCAGACGCATCTGCACATTAGCAAATCGTAACCAGCTTTCGAGCATATCAACATATCACGACCAGTCATGCCTGAACACAATGCCAATCACAAGCGTCAATTCATATGTCATGCATTTCGTGCATAACTCTATTGAATTCCCCTAGAGTCTCACTACCCAACCATCCTATAGTCACCACTCCTTATCACTCCAGACATCGAAAAGATTTGATCGAGCTAACCTCGCTCTGATACCATTTAAATGGGGATGTCACACCCCGACCCCAGCGGGCACGCTAACATCCCACACAGCCGTCAATCTTAATAAGATAACCCAAGATCCAACGGCCTAACTCTCGGAGCGCGATATGGAAAGCACATGCGGAAGCGGAAATAAAACCCCAGACATAAAATAAGGACAAGGTGACATAGGATTAAAACAAACATGCATTGTCTTACAAATAAAAGTGTTTATTACAGCAAAAGGAAGTAGGGTTCGGAGGAAGGCACTATAAGACCAAAAAGAAGAACTTCAAAAAGAAATCCACAAACTCGGTAGACTCGTCTTCATCTTCCTCCTTTTTCCTTCTTCATCATCTTCGAGGCATTCTTCAAGGCTTTGGGTCTGAAAATGTTTATCCCACGACGGGATGAGATAATAATCTCAGTAAGTTAACCATAACCCTAAGCTAGACTATTGGTACCTCTAGGCACGTTTGAAAATATGCAAGTTTTGACAAAATAATTTTCACACATGACATTTAAGCGATTGGCATAATAAAGCAACTCAGGCATATCAGGCAATCAAGTTCCTGTCTTTCACACGTTCGCTTTCCAATCTGGACTTCATAGGCCACACAGGCATAACAGAGATCCCATGCACTCCAAGCATTCCAGACCTTCCAGCCAATTCAAGCATACATACCCGGAAACATATCAAAGCCATGTTTCAGCCTTTTATCTTCTTTACGCCCACCAAGGGCCGCCCTACTTGGGCCGCGAGATGATTCGGTCATTCACATGACTCTCGTCGTCTTATCGAGATGATTCGGTCATCATGACTCTCGCTGTGAGATGATTCGGTCTCTATAGCGACTCTCAACACTCCGTGCCATCGAGATGATTCGGTCGACTATAGGACTCTCGCGTCCGGACCTAAAGATGATTCAATCACTACCTGACTCTCGATTCTTACAGTCTTCGAGATGATTCGGTCAAGGTAGGACTCTCTAGCCGCAAGACCTTGTCAGGTCGGTGGGAGTAACTCTCTCCTTAGCGCAATGCATTAGCCATAAAAAATCATTGTGGACCTTCTAGTTAGTCCCAATTTCGCAATCACAAGCAAATTCATGCCATCGCCACTTAAGGAATGCAGTCAATCACATCAGGTTCATCATTTAAAACAAGCCATTCGGCCATCATACACATGCACATCGTCACACCATGCATCATTCGACACCAATTGCGACACCGAGCTTCCTCGATTGAATCCCAATTAATCATCACATGCCCATTTTCTCACATAGCATTTCATCATTAAACAACCACATCATCAACTTGACACTCCATAGGCATGTTAAAGGGACATTCAATCAAGAAAAGTCATCAATGACCCCAATCCACAGAACTGCCCACCCACGACCAGGTTCGTTCTCAAGAAAAATGCAATTTGTTTACTGACTTTTTGGAAAAAAAAATTAGAATCTTTTTCTTCAAGATCTTATGGTCGTGTGGATGAAAACGCTACTCAATTTGGATATCGGATGAATTAGAACGGGCCATTTTAAAAATGGTGTGCGCTGAAAACAGATTTGAGTACCTCTCGGGTCTCTCACGTTTTTCTCACCAAAAAAACTTTTAAAATCCTTTCAATTTCACCAAAGATCCACCTTTAGTAACCTAACATCTTAGGGAAGGGTTAGAATCGACTTACCAAGCTAATTTAAGCAACAAACTCCTCCAAGAATTGCAATAATCTTCGGATCCTAATCTGTCCGGTACAGGCCAGATTCTGTTCCTAGGAAAATTCATGCAAATTGGCCATCAAAACTTCAATCTAACCCATCTATCATTTGCTAACATGTAGTATCATGTATTAGGGTGTCTTACCAACAAGTTTCGGGGCAAGGCGACACCTCGGCGGACCTCAAAAGCTCACGCGGATTCCGTCCGATTTTGATCTCGGGCTCACACCGGTAAAAATATTTAACCAAATGATAAAATTCCACTTGGAGCTTATCAAGGACACATATATCTTACCTCTGGTGGTCGGCGCTCGTCAAATGGACATCGAATGAGGCCGGTCGAGCACACCGAACAAGGAGGATAGAATTTGTCTTTTGATGTAGTTTTGCTAGAGAGGAAAATGGAGAGGATTTTGAAGGAAATGGAGGAGGGTAAGGGAGTGCATGATTTTTGCAGCTGCTAGGGGATATTTCCATCAAATAATTGAGACAATTTTGACAAGATTGTATTTAATGGTGATTAAGGCATGGTTTCATCCTAGAGTGACACTTGGCAATGGCTCCAATAATTGGTCCATAATCTTTGACTTCCATTGACTTGTCTCTCACCATTTTCAGCAGCTTCTATGGGAGGGTAGAATGACTATTTTGCCCTTCCAACTTTCTTAAGGCAAAGGTACAAGGTTGAGGGACAAAACGGTAATTTGCCACTTTTCGTCCGAAACTTCATTTTTCTCATTTTGAGTGTCTATTGGTAAGGCGACGTCAAATCCTTTTCCAATTTTGAAATTCTTCATTTCCAATTGCCAATTCGAGCTTCTATTTCATGATCATTCATTCGTCGATCGTATCTTCAGTTTATCTCGAACTAACAGGCGTCTTTTGTAGACGTTACGCGTATCGACTCTATGACTCCCGTCACACTTAGGATGCCTCAGGATAAGACGACTTTAGTTATCATGTAATTGCGAGGGTTCATTACTAGTTCCGACGGTCTCCATCGTCAATGTTCGATTTTGGAAAACTTCACAAATTATACGTCGGTTAAGCGGATTCACCTGCACGCCAATCATATAACACTAGCAATGAATTCCATAATCGTTCTTAGATCGACCCTTAACGGTTCTAAATGTCCCTCAGCAATTCTTATGGTCAAAGCGTCATTTTCATTTCGAGTTTCCTAGGTCGACGTACCTTGTCATGCGTTAGCCTTTCCCTTTCTGGTTAGTTAACTTGAATTGATCTGGTCCGAGTGAGATAAAATTGAAATACGTCGATTGATACCTCTCATTCCATAGTCTCAAAATGGCAGAAATTCAGAATGTCACATTATGGGACGTGTAGAACGGGATTCTCTTCATAGATGTATAACTTGGGACAATCTACAACGACCAGGTTTGACGATGGTGGGGAGTATACGGCGGGACAGAGAGGTTCGGACAAGGAGCGGCTCCTAGCAGGCTTCTAAGATAGCAAGGAGGCAGGAATGATCCAAGTCATAAATTGAAAGAGAGAGTCTAGGTATCAGATAGAGTCTAATTTTGGTTAAGAGATGTATTGCACCAAGGTGATCCTCACAGTGAATTTTCAAAATTGCATGGCATTTGTAATGGCGTATGTTATTAGCATGGTTAGGAGCTTAGTACATGACAATGGGTGTTGTTTGAAAAAGAAAATTGATGCGTGTGTTTGGCCTGTATGGCGAGTTTTGGCATTGAATGCCGTTTGATTAGTATCTTGTGAATTGAGTTAGCCTGTTGAGTTATTGCTAAGTCGTAGATACGTCTGGACTTAAGGTGCAAGCACTTGATCCAATGAATTGTGACTAGAGAGTTTGCCTGGTTGATGGCGAGTAGTTGAGAAATTACCTAGTTGAGGCTAGTTGGATAAGCGGTTGCCAATTAAGGATTACTTGGAATCCCTGGATGATTGGCTGGTTGCTTGAGACTGCCATGATGTTGAGCAGCCTGAGACTGCTAGATTCGAGAGGATGACTCAAGTCTTTAATTCATGGAGGGAATTGTAGTGGTTCAAGTGCCCTGAGAACTTAATGTGGTCGAACGACCAAAGTATGGTCACTGGAGGAGCATTGGCTCGAGTATGCAAGATATGAGAGGACTCTAGAAATTGAAAAGAGTCGTGAAAACTGAGTAATGATGAACACTAGAATAGCGTTTGGTTTGAGTTTGTGAATTACGTAAAACCCAAGAGTAAAAGGAGGTTATAAGAAGCTTGAATGGAAATAGAAAAAAATGGATGAGTAGACAGACTCGAGAAGGAGCTGCAATTATTGCCTAAGTCACTGAGGTGACTGATGCCAATGCTGATAAATTAAGTGATGGAAGTCACGAGAAAGATGACACCGAGATTACTCAATTCTAAATGGAAAATGTGGAAAAGAACCACGAGAGTTTTGAATAGCTTGTGAAATGGGTCATGAGGTTAAGATTGACTAAGGTTCAATGGGGAAGATGATCCTGAAACCGCATTTCTCTAGACTGAGAATTCGTAAAGGAACCTTAGGGATACTGAGTCCACTGAAGAAATGAAGTAACTTTGGCAATTGTTAGCCTTAAGAGGCTGCTGATGACTGGTGAAAGGTCACCAAAGGAAGAATCTCCTTGAAGGCATGGTGCCTAATTGAATTGCCCTGTCAAATTGACTGATGAGAGGTATCTTTCTAATGCTACTCGAGAGCAAAGGTTGCCTGAACTCCGATAACCTTGTAGGGACTTGAGGAAGGTCGACCGCTATGAGACGTCTTAATGTATTAAGGATGGTTAATGACCCTTTGAATGAGACGTAAAGTCTTTGAGTGAATTGAGGTTTGGAAGCCTTATGGCTAGTTGTTATTCCTTATTCTAAGGAACAGTAATGGATCCTAAGTAGATGGTTGGAAGAGGTGTAAGTAAGAGCAGTATCACTCATGGATTACGAGTAAGGAAATTTTCATTTATGGAACATAGAACGCGCTTGTAAAGAATGGTCGTTACCTTGGCATAAGGCTTATGGTGATTAACCTTTTGCTGTCATGAGAAATATTAAGGAGACTGATGTGTCAGTCTGTCGGACCCTGTTGATTCAAATGAGATTGGTTGAGATCGAACTGGAACCAATAGAAGTGGAGATTTCGAGTCGTTGTCCCTAAAAGATAAGTCGTTGTTCTTAAGGACGATGGACCATGAGATGGTCGTTGATAGAAAGAAAAGTGAACGGACTTGATAGTCTTAGCAGATCGTGATTCTAATGGATGGTTGAGCAAACAAAAAGGGCTGCTCGGATTATAACTGTAAGGTGGCTTGATTTAAATTGATTTGAATATCCAAGGTGTGGATTTATGGAGACTGAAGAGGAACTTCGACCCCTTAGGACCTTGTCACTTGAGGTGACTAAGTTATTGGGAAAAGAATGTCGAATATGGTGGCATCTGAATCTTGGAGTAAAGGTACTGCTGTGGCGTAGGCTTCTAGATTGACGTCTTATGGAACGAGAAAGACGAGGTGGATTCGAAGTAAAAGAATGCCACTGAAGTATATAGCTTCCTTTATAGGGTAAGAGACCCTAGTGTGGAAGGAAGAGAAAATCCTAAATATCTTGGTGTTAAGGTTGAACGCCTGGATTAAGGATGTAGACGTAAAGTTTGAATGACTTCTAAGAATTAAGTCTGAGAGACTTGTCTTGTGGACAATGTTGGATTATGAGATAATGTCGACTTTCAGTCAAACGACTTGAATTGAGACAATGTCGCATTGGTTGGTTATGGAATCCAGCGTGTATGACACTAATGCTTGCTAAGGAAAGAGTGACAAAAATGAACAAAATGCTGCATGGTTTAATTGGGGATCCGTGGAAGCAGAGAAAGTCAAAACATATGCTCTTAAGTGGATGGTGTAAAGGACGGTTGGAATAATTCGACACCCGGTAGTGAGAAAGCTGATAACGATCGAATCGAGTACTCAAGAAATAATTGGATTGATTATTACTGTCTTGAGAGATGATGGTCGGATTCATTCAAGGAGTCATGAAGAACACAAATGGCCTTTGAAAAGTATCATGTGGACCTTAAGGAAACTCTCACTGTATCCTAAGAGCAATGGATGCGAGTTTCAGCTGGTTAAGGTGGTGTTTCTTAAGTCGTAAATTTTCTGGGAAATGGAATACTTGAGGAGGTAACAAACGATGGTGGATTGACTAAGGCTAACGAGAGTTGCTGAGGCTTGAGGTTTCCTAAGTCTGATGGATCGTAATAGAATGCTATAGATGTCGTGGGAAGATTTCCCAGAATAGTTATTCCATTGAAGAAACGGAATAAGGACGAGATGTAGCATGAGTGGATGAACAAACATGAAAAGGAAATTCCAAGGAATTAAGCCTAGTTGGTGACCACGCCAATATGAGTACTTCCATTGGAAAGTGAAAAGATCATGAGAATCATAACGACGTGTCGCAGAAAGAAAATTTGAGGCGTAACAAGTCGATTTGAAATGGCACTGCATGTACGTCGTGACAGTAAGATCCTATGAGTAGGAATACCCCCATGCATGATTGGAATTGATATACAACCGCCCCTATAGCGAAGTTTGGGAAACCCTGGAGTTTCATGGACAATGAAACATGCCCACAAACAAAACGGAAGCTTAGAGAGAGGATTTTATGAGAAGTTCATATGAAGAATCATGGCATATATTGGAATAGCACGAAAGTATGTTAAGACCTACATTGGTATTAGAAATGTAAGGAATGGAAGAGAAGGAGACCAAGTACATGGTTGGAAGTTGTCGCGTGCCATTGAGGGAAAGTATAACCTTTGCAAGTGATAGATTAATTAGTCGTTAGAGAAACTTGAATGTAATCAAGGAAGGACGACTAAAGATTCAATCATGGGTTTGCTTGAGTAATTGAGGAGGCTATAGTTCAATTTGGGCAATCGAGGTTAAGCTAATGGAACTTGTACGTCCCCGACGATACGAAAGGACGACGTATGGATTAAAGGATTATGCCTGAAAGGTGGAAACACCGAAGAGTACGATTTCATGATGGTCTAATAATGGTCGTGATAGAAAAAGATCTTGAGTCTACTACAGCATCCAGGAAATGCCTTTCGACAAGGAATTTGAAAAGTAGGGGTTACATTATGATGCATGTATTATTCGAGGACCAGCAGACAAATTGAAAGGAAGGTTCGAATGCTTGAAAGTATACCACCAACCAAGGTTATGAATGTCGAAAGAGAGTAGAGAAAAGTAAGTACAGGTTGGGGACGAAGGGAAACAAGTCCTAGAGGAAGAGAACTTTTGCCAAAAGAGGGCAAATGGGAACTTCTATTAATGGGAAGAGTTATCATGGAAAAGTGAGGATGCGAAGAGGCGTCAGTACCCCATGAGATTGGATAATTGGAAGATTGCAAATTTCGAGGACGAAATTTCTTTAAGGAGGGAAGAGTTGTGACATTCTGAATTCTGACCCCTCTCGAGGCTATTGAATAGAAGGATATCGATCAAGTATTTCAGTTATAACTCGCTCGGAGTTGGCCACTCTCGAGTTAACTGACTAAAAGGGAAAGCCTAATGCGGAGTCGGGTACATGGGCCTGGGGGATTTGAATGAGAAATGGTACTTTGACCATAAGGATTATCGAGGGAATATTTTGGGCCAGCAGAGATCGATCATGGAATGTCTTGCTAGCGTTATACGTTGGGACGCGGGTGATTCCGCTTAACCAATGTGTGATTTGCGAGAATTTCCTAAATCGAATTTCGATGATCAGGATCACAGGAGCTAGTGATAAACCCTCGCAATTACATGACAACCAAAGTCGCCACAGCTTGAGAAAAATCTCAAGGTCGATACGCGTAGTGCCTGCAAGAGTCGCCCATCAGTTAGAGATAAACTGGAATTACAGTCGACGAGAGTTCGACATGAAATTGGACCTCGAGATTTGGGTATTGGACATTGAGGAATTCTAACATTTGAATTGAATTTGACGTCGCCTCATCGAGGGCAATTTAAATTGAAAAAGTGAAATTTCGGACGGCGAGTGCAGAATTACCATTTTGCCCCTCAAGCCTTGCCCTTGCCTTAAGATTTTTAGAAGGGCATTTTGGTCATTTTGGACCCCCCATGGCTGCTGAATTTCATGTTCAAAGAAGGTCAATGGTAGGCTAAGATCTTCTAGAAGCAAGACAAGTGTCACCACAAGAGAAAGAGTTATCAATTAGCAATTAATTGGGGTCTTGTCTCACCTACTATTCAACCCATTTTACCAAATGAATTTGTGGACAAACCCCATATCTCTCTCTCTCTCTCTCTCTCTCTCTCTCTCTCTCTCTCTCTCTCTCTCTCTCTCTCTCTCTCATCTCTTATTGTGCTCGGCCGAAACCCTCTCCCTCTCATCTCTCTCTCATTTTCCTCACTCTCTCTCTCGCCCGCCAGCTCGCGTCCAGTTCCGACCAGGCCCACTGTTCCGGTCATAACTTTGTCGTCCGATATCAGATTGAGGCGAGACTACCACTATTAGAAAGATTATCCTCTTACCGTTCCAAAAAGGTAATATGAACCAAAATATACCTAGCCATTTGTCCCATAGAGCCGTTTGATGGAGCAAAGGTTAGGCTGGTCGAATATCTGACTCGGTTTGAGAAAGAGTCTTCGTGCGTCCACTTCAAGGGCTCGATTGCTTCCAAATTTTTGGTGAGATCCTCTTGACTTCTAGTTTAAGATCTGAGAAAGTTATTTTTTAGAATTAGATGGAGTTAGAATGGATTTTGAAGTTGGTTTTGTGTGATATTCCAAAGTCAGTTTCTGTGCCGATTCTGTTCGTGAGAAACCGAGGCTGTTAGAAGGGATTTGGGGTATCGCCTTGCTATGGATTGCTTGGTAAGACCTCTATTGATGTTGTATGATGTGTTGGCAAGGATATCTTGCAAAGAATTGGAGTTTAGAAGTGTTTGAAGGGCTGATTTGAGGTGAAAACAGAAAACCGTGTAGATTTGCTCCCATCGCGCACTAATTTTAAAATGGCTCGTTCTAGGTCGTCCGGTGTCCAAATTGAGCTCTATTTTTGTTCACACGTCCATAAAACCTTGAAGGATGAGGCTATGGAAGTAGATTTCTCAAAAGGTCAACAAATCAATACCAGTTTATTCGAGACTGACTCTGGTCGTGGAAGGCCAAGAATGGACAGCTAGGTACCACGACGTTGCGTTGATCGTTTTATGGAATCGCTTGGCCTAGGCTCGAGGTAAGTTATGTCTAAACCTTTATTAGGAGGTTAGGTTACTAAAGGACGGAGTTTTGAGTTTGGATTGAATGGTTTTATGGCTTGATTTTGTGAGAGGCGCGATGGAGTCCAAATCTGTCCATTTTTGAAAGTTAGTATTCTTTGGGCCGTTCTTGATTGAAAAGTTAACGTTTAAAGAGTCTTGCTTGACCGTGAGTAGGTGCTTTATTGGCCAAATTGATTCCCTTAAGTTGGAAAGGCTCGGAAAATATTTTATTGAAAGAAATGTCAAGCTTTGAGATGATGAAAGGGCCTTGACTATTGTCAAGCCGTGAGTTTTGTGAACTGGCCGTGTTCATTGAATTGCTTGAGGCTTTATTTGAATTTGCACATGCTTGACTGAGAATTTATGACGTGGAATATATTTTGTCCAGTTGAATGACGTTTGAAACGAATGCCTTATTTTGGCGATGAACTACTTGATTTCATAAGTTGTTCTTGAATGATGAATTTTGAGGCGTGAATTATTTTCTTTAAATGAAAATTTGAGGCTTTCTATAATTGAAATTGTTATGAAAAAAATGGAGTGTGGGATCGCCGAGGAAATGATATGTGCATTGGCGTGTGGGATCGTCGAGAATTATAATTTGGCCAACGTATTGGGAGGGAGTTACTCCCATTTGACTTGACGAGTTCGTATGGCTAGAGAGTCCCATATTGACACGATTCATCTCGATTGAAAATGGGTGTCGAGAGTCATATGGCGACCGAATCATCTCTAGGTCCGAACGCGAGAGTCTCATATGTATCGACGGGTCATATGGTGACCGAATCATCTCGCAGCCCTAAAAGTGGGCGGCCAAGGAAGGGCGGATATGGAAGGAATTATTTCTTGAAAAAATTAAAGAATGGTTTTTGAGACACCGAATTTGCCTTATGATTTGAAAATGGCCCAGAAAGGGCGTGAGAGAAAAGAATGTGTTTTCTAGAAATTCAAGAAACGGTACTTTTGAGAAAAGAATGGAGAGTTGCCTCATGTTTTTGAGATGTCGTCGAGTGCTTGCGTGTGATTGAAAACCTTGTCTTTGTACGAAGCTTAGATTCTTCACGAGTTATGACTGAGTCGAGTCGATTTGAAGTACTGAAATGCCAGGTTTTGGACAAGTACCCTATTTTAAACATGCCAATGTTTTGAACTCAAAATACCTCGTTTTTCAAAAGTGTCTGGAGGTACTAGCAGCCTAGTTTAGGGTTAGGTTTGACTTACTGGGATTATATATCTCACCCCGTCGTGGGACTATTTTTCAAGTCTCAGACGATGGAAACCCGAACTTGCCGCGGGTTGGCATTTGAGGAAGTCAATTGGAGAAAATCAAGATGATTCTGATTGAGACCTTAGAAACCATATATTGTTTGGAATTAGAATTGTAATTGACTTTGACATTTATGAGATGTGTACATCTTTTTCGTCCTAAGTCATCTTGTATTGTTTTATTTGTATGGGGCTGCTTCACGTTTCCGCATGCGTCTCATTTAGAAGCCTTGATTCCGTAGTTGGCCGTTGGATCCTGGGTAATATCTTGATAAGAGGAACGGCCTGGTGGGATGTTCGCGTGCTCGCCGAGTTCGGGGCGTGACATGCTTACTCGCAGCTCCACTTGTCAACTACATGCTTTCTCCGACGCAGGTTGGGATGGTGATCATGACACTCGTAGGTCTGTTGATGGTTATAGTGTCTTTCTTGGATCTAATCTTATTTCTTGGAGCTCCTGTAAACAATGGACTGGAGCTCACTCTAGCATCGGAGCGGAATTTAAGTGTCTAGCCGATACAACGGCCGAGCTCATATGGATATAAGCCTTATTACGCGACTTCTATGTCTCCTTGCCGTGTCCTCCTGTCTTATGGTGTGACAATATTTCGGCCATTTACCTCACCGGTAATCTCGTTTTTCATGCCCGAACGAAGCATGTTGAGATTGACTATCACTTCGTTCGGGAACGTGTGGTTTAGAAGCAACTCCATGTTCAGTACATCTCCCTATAGATCAGCCTGCGAACATCTTCACCAAAGCTTTATCTACCACTCGATTTCATCTATTGCAACACAAGCTTACTGTGAAATCTCTCACATCAGCTTGCGAGAGGATATCAAAGGATATCAAATCTAGAATATGATATTCATCCGATATCTAGCAAACATTCCTTATATTCAGCAATCACTCCTGATATTCAGCGAATCCCCTGCAACTAATTCTGATACTAGCAATCGCTTCTGATATTCAGTAGATCTCTTACGATCACTCCTTGATTTCTTTTGATTTGTTGTTAATTTGTTTATATCCTCAACTTCTTATAAATAGAAGTTGTAAAGAGAGATACAGATGTACATAAACATTTTATCTATAATACAATACAATTTTACGCTTCTACACACCTAAAACCTTTCGACAAAAAAACTAAAACTAAAACCTACCTTACCAGTGACGACCAGTTGTGATTTTCTGACGAATTTACATTTCAAATTTTTCGCGTGACCAGACCAAGAGCTCACGAAGCCTAGCCATGGCGTCTCAAGCAAAGCCGATGAAAAAAAAAAACCAACAACAACAACAACAAATAGGCTAGGCTTAGAGATGGCTTCAGATGATAATCGAGCAATAAAAACGCACAAACAAGGCCGAACAAAGGATTTGCCATTAAAGCACAGCTTGAGCAAGTAAGAGAGAAACCGACCTGTTCGCGACAATGGTGACGATCCAAGGTGATCTTGAACTTCCTCAGGCTTGAATGAAGACTACGAGAAACTCTGGCAAGTTCAATCCCCTTCGCAAATGGCTGATCGTAGCTCGAGGTTTCTCTCAACATTGCCCAACTTCTTCTTTCTCTAAAACTCTCACTTCTCTCTATTGTGTTCGAATAAGAACCCCCCTCCGAATGACCCTCCCTCACACAGATATAGCCTCGGCCAGTTTGGTTGTTCAATAGATTTTCCCGCTCCAATTTCGACTTCGCCAGCTCACTCCACACGTGCGCCACACATGAGAAAAGGACATATCTAAAACTTGGGAAGGTGACATTTGGTCCAATTGGTTTGATTATCTATAAAACCCCCTAAATTTTTTTGTATCAAATTCAACATGAATTGACAAATCGAAACCTGTAATGACAAAATTGTGCAAGTCTAACTTCACCAATGTGTTCATTAGGATCAATTATGCCTGGGTAAAAGTTCATTTCTAATTGAAAACAATCAACTGAACAAAATCCCCAAATAAGGTCCTAAATGTCCCAAAATCAGGTCAAAATTTGAAAGTGTTAGAAATGTGAAATTGGTTCAACCAAAATGAAATTAAAGGTCCCTAAACCAAATGTCATAACAGACTCAAAGAAAAACAATAACTGGAAGTGTCTCAATTTGTATTTAATGTTCGATTAAGGATATGAAATCCCAAGATTGGGAATAACTATGATCCTAATCGAAATTTGTAAAATTAATTTGGCTAAAGTGAAATTGGCATTAAAATAAAATTATTGACTATTTTTTCAGATTTTTCTGACTTTATTTGATATTTTAATTGATTTTCAGCTCCTTTTTAAGAGAAACAAGATTTCAAAAACTCTGAAATATTCGAAAATATATTATTTGTTCAAAATTTATTGCTTATAATTGACCAAGGGTCCAAAATTGATTTTTGATCTTTATGAATTTTTTTGATACTTTTAATCATTTTCTTAAAATAAAATAAAAAAAAAAACCAAAAATTCAATTGTCAACATCTAGTACATGGAAAATATCGAATCCGAGTCTACTTAATATGATCCATTTCAGCCATGAACAAATAGATCCGACTTGAACCTCACTTATGAGTTATGAGACCCTCATGAGTCATATCTAATGAATGAGATGGACTCGCCCGCAGTCAGACAAGAATTCCCCTGGTGCCAGGTATCTCTGACAGACTGACACGATGATGCATACGCATGAAAAGAGACTGGATTCCACTCTCCTACGAATTTGCTGTCTTTACCGCTGAATGGCACTAAACCCATGAAACAGCTCAAAGTACACCGAACCAACTTCCGCATTTTTTATTCCTCAGAGTTCATACTTCTCCGGAAACAGAGGGAACCTCAGATTAGACAGTCAAAATCTTGCAACTTCTGTTTCCCTCCGTAAGGTCTGTGATGGTGTTCCCTTGCCGAGGAAAGTCCGGGGAATGGACATACATGATTTTGACTACTACGGCAAAGTGAAAAAAACAGAGAAAATTTCCCACTCGGATTCGTTCCCTTCTATACAGATGGAGATAAGAGTGCTCTGACTCGCGCTAGGCAGTTATCTGTCGGCCTCGAATGGGGCAAGTATCTTGTTGCACATCCGGGATTCAGTCGTTCCAGCCTGCCACATGTAAAACCAGAAGGTCATTATCAGATGAGGGCTTTCGGTTTACTGATTTTCTTTCAAATCCATAGCAAGACATTCTTTTACATCTAGGTGGGCGGTTATTATTTCAAGACTTACAACAAAAGCGTGATTTTCATGGAAAGAACGAAGGGTGTAGTTCGGGTGGAAATCAGTTTGGTATGGTTGCGTCTGATTGTGTTTTATGGCGAGAAAAGGGTTGAGCTTGTGTCTCTGTGCGGCCTGAACGGGTAAAGGAAATAAAATGCCCCCAACTGAAGAGCATTGTATTATTTCTACCTGATCGTTTCTGTTCTAAACCTACTATGATTAGTTTACGAAGCGATGCCATGACATCATAAATTTAGAACTAACTGATTCTGATTTTACTCAAAAACCACTGCCCAGTTACACAGAAACGGTATGAACTCACTTCCTTACTCAATGTAAGTTCTTATCACCTCGATAAGTAACGAGCGCATATGTTTGAAGGCTTGCTGGTTTCTTTCTAGGGTTAATACCACCAAAAGCCCCAAACTGGTACAGTTGTGATAAATTTACCGCAAAGTATTTTTTTTACCATGAAAAACCCCCAACTACTATACATATGACAAATTTACCCCAAACTGGTATACCTGTGATAGATTTACCCTTCGTTAGTTTTCAATAAATTTTACCATCAAATTGATGATTTAGATGACATATGATGATTGTTGGGTGTACACATTACCCTATGTTTGCTACATGTATATCAATTTAGAAGTTTTCGTGGTATTAACTCAATTTAACGAAAATTTACAGAGGGTAAATTTGTCACATGTGTACCAATTTAGGATTTTTATGGTAAAAAAATTAATTTGAGGAAAAATTTGTCACAATTGTACCAATTTAGGATTTTTGGTGGTCAAAAATATATTTTGGATAAATTTGTCACAAGTATATCAGTTTTGGGTTTTTGGTGGTCAAAGAAATAATTTGGGATAAATTTGTCACAGGTGTACCTTTTCCTTTTATTGCTAAAAACCTAACACTTTTAACTTGCTGGAGTAGCAAGAAGAACAATAAAAAGAGAATGGGAATTATTCGACAAACTCACCTATAGTTAAGAAGGAAATGATGCAGGAAAATTGCTATCTCGAGCTTTGCGAGATCATTTCCAGGGCACAACCTGCTTCCTGCTCCAAAGGGAAGAAAACTTCCTGGTTTGGGGGTGTAATTCTGAGAGTCAAGGTGCGATATTACTAAGTAGAAAGCGTTCTCACATCATGTTATTAACTACCAACAGCATAGTACTTATGATGGCATCAAACTTACATCCCATCTGGAAGGATCGAACTTCTTTGGATTAGGATATATTTCGGGATCCAAATGAACGGTTCTGAACCAGACCAGAACTTTCCAACCCCGAGGAATAGTGTAACCTGAGGATGATCAAATGTATTCAGCACAATCATGAGACAACAGGTGTTATATGTTCTCTTATGTAAGAGGAGAGGGTGGAAAACAACTCACCGTTCATACTGACATCTGATTTTGCTTCACGAAAAACCACCAGTGAGAATGTGATCAAGCGAAGTGTTTCATCAATAACCTTTCATATCCAGTGAGAACTCAAATTCTGTTGCATTTTGTCAACTGCATAGAAAAGGATGATGCCAAATAGAGAGAAAACGAAAGGGAAGTACCTTGGACAAGTATTCCATCTGCCGAAATTCCTTGAGGGTCATACCCTTTTGTGCCGGCGGCCTCTTCTTCACGATCTCTTCTTGCTCCTCCTATCATGCGGTACAGAGAAGCTAAGATGCTGTGGGTAAAAATCATTGCATAGCTTCACCCCAACGCCAACAAAACAATGCAATGTGAAAGTGAATCAAGTTTTTCATGAAGATGGTCAACGATATGGTTCGGCTCATAAAATGTACTTCCAAAAAGACCTTATAGAAATACTGAAATATTATTCCCTTGGTTAAATGCTCTTCCTGTCAGCTACATCATCACCCCTTAACACTTTGTTGTGCTAGTGTATTGGACTGGCACATATATTGGAGAGGCTGATGCGAAGCATTTGGTGATACTTATATAATCGAACTGTGGTAGAGCAAGGAAAAGCATATTGCCATACTCAAGCACAGAAGCTTTGCAAGATGATGGTTACATTGTATATTACATAGAATCAACAAATTAATAATGCCTAAGTCAGTACCTTGGCTTTTTGAAGGATGTCCTGGTTCTCTTCTAGGAAGATGGTTGCCCACATTGTGATGTGACCGGAAGATTCGTGGCCTGCATTTAAGTACATTAATAACACATCGATGATTTCCTCATCGTTCAACTTTCGACCATTTTCCTCTTCTACTTCTAGTAGGGCATCCATCATGTCCTTCTTCTTTGCAGAAACCTTAGTCTCCTTCTGATTCCGTCGTTCGTTCACAATGGATTGGAATACTGCCACTAGATTTTTCCGAGCCTGATGTAAGAAAATAAAGAAAAAGAAAAGACAATAGGCGCTGAGTATGATATTGACTGCAAGTCAACCATTCTATTTATTATCCATAACAATTGGAATTGTTACTGGGCTTTTTTAGCCAAACTTACTTAAAAAATATTAGAAGAGAGGGTCATCGAGATTGGATTATGATCAGTTCTTCTGTGAATTGGTTTTGAAATTGAGAGAATGAGTATTTACAACTGCCATGTTCCTTTTGGAGGTCAAAAGATTGAATTACTAAGTGTTCTCTGTGTAAGACTATAAGTCAAACATGCCTCAGTGAATCAATTCGCACCTTGAGTGCTTTGTGATAAGCAAATCCTGGAAGGTTGATGGTCATGGCTCTAACACCATAATTGAGAGTGGTGTATTCCCTTTCTAAAGCCTCCATCACCGGTTCGCTCTCTGAGCTAAGAAAGATATACATGATTATCCTGAAGGTGAGCTTCCGAAGTTCAGTCAAGAACTGAATTTGCCCCATCTTTGACCACTTATCAAGCGCAGATATGACATTTTCTTCAATATATCCCATATACAGAGACAAAGCTTCATGACCATTGACTGGAGCGGCGGTCAAACGCCTAAGCCTTTTGTGTTCTTCATATGAAATCCCTATAAATGATTTCTTCCCGATTAATTTCATAGTTGAAATGGGCCAACCAGGTTGGAATTTCTCATCATCGGTTAATACTCTTCGGCATGGCTCAGGCATGGTCACAATCACGCTCGGGCTCCCAAACATGAAGGCCTTGTAGATTCCAGTACGACCAAATCTGCAAATGCCAACTAAGGTTATTTGCTAAATTCTTTAACCCAAGAACAGCATTATCTTATGAAATTTGTGCTCAACATTGGATGCGACAGGACCACTGATGCTTTCCAACCCAATAGTCAAATAGTTATCTGCCAGTTTTCCACTCCAATCCTTGAAATGTTTTGGTGAGATAAATCAATACCATTAATTAAAGTAAGATTAACAACTAAAAGCTTGATCATATTGATGATTTTAATGGAGATTCCAACCATTACAGTCTCAAATCATTTTTTCTTTGTTAATACACATGAAGGGTTTATGACCAACACAATGCTTCTGGATGATGGGAAGCTATCGTCCTTATGTGAGAGCATACCTGTGCCTTTTTTTTTTTGTGGAGGGGGGGGGGGGGGGGGGGGGGGGGGGGAGCTAATAAACAGGTCCCCTAGAAGGGTTACCTATTAAAATATCTCTAGTTGCCTGAATTAATAAAGAAAGTGAAGCACAACAGAGCAGAAGCGGCTTACAAAAAGGTATCGACAATGTGAGCGGAAGAATGAGGAAAAAAAACAACCCCTTGAAGATACCCAAGTGGGCATTCTCTATCTGCGACTCACTTCATCAACTAGAGCGGGGACCATGTTACAGTTGGTGCTAAAGTTTCACACATCAATTTCGACATGAGAATCTTTAACCACTTCAGTAGTTAATGAGACCCCAAAAGCTGCTTTGTTGCTGCCTTTCAAATTTTTTCATTGAATTGACCATAACCAATGCATGCTTAAGGTCGGGTTGTGCATTAATCTTGACAGAACTTATATTCTTGATTCATCGTTGCGTTTAAAGCTCTTAAAAATGTGGTCTTTGTGTTCTCTTGGTAGATCCAGAACCTCGAAGCCCCTTGACAATGATTTAGTATGCAAGTAAGTATTCTAGTACCGGGAAGAAACAATGACAGAGAACCAAGAAATGGACAGCGGAATAAAAAAAGTAGCACAATATTCAAAGTAGTTATGGACTGAATTTAACTGATAGTTAAAGAGCAGTTGCATTATCCACTACCATCCAAACCACAAAAGGCTGATTTCTTTCCTTCCTACCCCCAAACAACATGGGACCACTCCATTGTATGTTGTAGTGATTCAACCATTTGCAAAGCAACCAGCCTTTTTCAACACATAATGTCTGCATCTGGTTTGTGATTTTACTTGTCTATTTGTCCACAACTCAAAAACCAAATCACCCGCATAATCTCTCGTTAGATTTCACACCTAACCCAAGGGAAAAAAAAATCACAGAAAAAGATGAATGCAAATCCTAGTTGATGATTCTGATTCTAAATAAAAGTTTGAGAGAGACAAGGCATGGTCAATCAGGCTCTCAAATAAAGTTCTATCACTGTTCCAAATGTTTGTTTTAGCCCTGCTAAGCATAAGTACTGTACTTGTCTATCACTCCTAACAAATAACACACAGACCAGCACATATCACCAAAGAACCTTTTCTCATCTGTCATATCTGAGAGTTAGTAGATTCCACGAATAAGTTGAGTGGCACACGTGTATGGCTGTGATCAGATCGAGCATTAGATTCATTTTATCTGATGTCGAGAGAAGGATGGAAGGGTAGGGGAGCCACATCGAAACGTTTGTGGGCGGCGGAGACAATGGTTGAGACGGCGGTGGCCGGGAAGAGTTTGCTGGCGACGGCTGACAGATTGCATGGGGGGGAGAGAGAAGGCCACAAGGTGGGAAGGGAGAAGAAGGGTTTCAGAAAAAAGTGTTTGTTCAAGTGCACGCGAGCCAGCCAGCGAAAGAGTGGCAAGTAAATTTTCTTGATTTTTTTTTTTTTTGCAACTAAAAGAAAAAAAGAAAAAGAAAATCTTACGATAATAATAATAATCGAAGAAAAAACGAAAGACATAGGTGAAATTTGTAGGGATTCAAGACCAATTATGGAACGGTGCCACATGGCTGGTGTCCTGTACTTTTTTTTTTTTGGTGGGGGGGGGTGTTGGGGGTCGGAAATGTCTCCTACGTTAAAAATATAGAAGAATTTGTGGAGCTGTCCTTGGGACAGTGAAAATGACAAAATCAGCCAGCGCTTCCTCTCTCCAGTGAATCGTTATCAGTGACGTCCTACTCTTTAACTCGAGTCTCAAGATTGTCCTCCTGAACTTTTTTTTTTTTTTTTTTTATATAAGAGAAGCAGAGCAACAGAAACCCAAATGATAAAAAGCTCATAACAAGTCAGCGGTTAATCATCGCCTCGGTGATATGATCAAGGAAAATGTTCTTAATCATCACCTCAGTGATATGATCTAGAAAAAGCAAAATCCGACGACTTTAACAAATTCTTGATCAAGACCCAGAATTTCTCTAAGGCAGAGGAATCAGACCCAGAATTTTTTTGGATCACTCTTGTACTTTTGCATGTACAGAACAGAGAGGTTTTCAGAGCAGAGAGGTGAATTGCATCTTTTTGTGCTTGCGAAGTCGAGGAAAATGTCTGATGAAATAATGCGAGCAACAGAGCCAATCTCAATTAACTAAGAAACTTTTCTTTCACGAGACCGTTTTGAAGCCAGACTCACACTCCTAAGAACAGTAATTTCTCACACACAGGAAGAGAGAGAGAGACCTGGTGATGAAGGAGGACATGAAGGAATCAGGATCGCCAGACTTGAAAGCCCGGAGGAAGGACCACATGTTCCCAATGAAAGGCCATCCGAGATCACCGGGAGGGTAACGAGCGTCGCCGCTCCTCATCCAGCTGGGCCTCGTACAAGTACCAGTTTGCACGCTTGAGAAGCCATGCTAGCGCCATCAATGCCACGAGTATCAGAAGCGAAGCAGAGGATATGGAAGAAGCGAGCTCCATGACACAGAATGGCGATGAACTCCTCTTGCCTTCTCCTTGGATGGAGCCACAAAAGCCTTTTCCTTAGATTTTCTTCACAAACAGCTGATGAGGAAACAGAGGCTCATGAGAGAGAGAGAGAGAGAGAGAGAGAGAGTGGAACTCAGAAACATCCCTCTCAGTCCCTTTCGGTGTCCTACGCAATGCGAGCCTTATATACACCTGAGAGAGACAAGTAGCCGGGCTTATCACCATAGCATGGTACAAATAAAAGAGAGTTCAGTTTACAGGTCAAGCACACTAAAATAAAATAAAATAACCTACCCAAACTGATACATTTAAGATAAATTTATCTTAAATTATTTATTTGATTACAAAAAATCTCAAACTGATGCACTTATGATAAATTTACCATAAATTAGTTTTTTAACTAACATAAAATCCCAAACTGGTATATCTGTGATAAATTTATTCAAAACTATTTTTTTTACTCATGTAAAATCCCAAATTGATACACATGTGATAAATTTATCTCAAACTATTTTTCTGACCATAAAAAATCATAAATTGATAGACATATGACAAATTTACCCTAAACTTGTATACTTGTGACGAATTTACCTTAATTGATACCATGAAAAATCGTAAATTGATACGCATTGACTATCACTCGACATCTAACTCAGCAATTAGACGGTAAAATTCAACTGAAACTAATGAAAGGTAAATTGTCACAAGTGTATTAGTTTAAGGTAAATTTCTCACAGGTGTACCAGTTTAGGATTTTTAGCGGTATAAAAAATAGTTTGGGGTAAATTTGTTACGATTGTACCATTTTAAATTTTTTGGTGATATTAACCCAAAAAAGAAAAAGAAAAACCACTCATAAATATGTGTCTATTTTGTGAGGACAATTTCTTTTTTTAACACTTTTACGATCTCACTAGATTCTCGAAACCTTCTCATCTCGACGTGATCATGTAACTGATTATGGTAGAAGACCATTAGAAGGGGCATCAAGAAAATGGGCCTAATATCCAAAAAACCTCTAACTTTAGCATTCGTGTCAATTATATCCGAAACTTTTTTTGTATAATAAAAAACCCCCAACTTTTACTTTTGTCCCAATTCTACCGGTCTAATCTCCGAAAAAACCCTCAACTTTAGCATCTATCTCAATTATATCCAAAAAAAAAAATTAGCTCCTAAAAATCATCAACTTTTACTTTTATCTCAATTCTACTACCATCAGCCTTTTGTTCATAATCATCGTTAGTTAATCCTACGTGACTCGAGTTTTCTTGCCGAATTTACCAATGAATTTTCGAAATTTAAAAACAGGTTTCAAGGACGTTGATATTTTAAAAACCGTCTGAATATCTCTATGTCTAGCTGTTCTTTGGGCTATTGAGTGCTGAAGAAAATACGAAACGTGTCATCTTGAGTGACTATATATCTCTCAGCAATATATATGTGAAGCAAATAACAGAAGAAATGTTCAAAATTTTTTCATGTCAACTTTGTTGAGTTGTAATTCATTAATGACATGAAAATGCCATGTAAGATTAACTAATTATGGAAGGAAGGCTAATGGTAGTAGAATTGAGATAAAAGTAAAATTTGAAGGTTTTTTATGAGACAAAAAATTTAAATAAAATATGCGACATATGCTAAATTTGAGGGGTTTTTTTTTGTACTAGGTCGGTAAAATTAAGACAAAAGTATAAGTTCTGGGTAAAATTGGGACAATAGTAAAAATTGGAGGTTTTTTATGAGACAAAAAAATGGATATAATTGTCATAAAATTAAAGGTTTTTTTGGGTATTGGCCCAAGAAAATGAGACTCAAGTCCCAAGTGGCCTCATTGACAAGAAGATCGAATTCGATTGAGTCTTAACCGACTCCATTCGTCTTTGAAATTTGAAAAGCCTACTCAGGAAACATTTAGCTTAAGGAAAAAGGAATAAATTGAGTCATGATTCTGTGAGTCATCCACTTTACTATGCCAAATAAATTAAGTACGAATCCGAAATATAAGAGTGAATGTTTAAATGCGCCAAAAAGGAATTACAAGAAAAGAAAAAGTAAAGGTACATATGACAGATAAAATTGCGTATGTTATATTGAGGAATAGAATGAGCATTCCTTCTACCAAACGACTGTAAGGCTACGTTTGATCGTCGGGGTTTCTAGACATGATAGGATAGAGATATAAAATCCAGGATTTTACTATATCCTAACCATTGTTTTGTGACTAGCAATAATAAAGCCGGATATTTTTACATCATATTTTGTTTGGTATGAATGACATATTAGTGTAAAAATTAAAAGTTTCACAAACGAAAATGATAAGAATTCCTTGCGATACTTTTTCCTACCTCATTTTTGTTGCTACTTTTTTTTATTATTTTTTTCTTATTTATTTATTTATTTTCCCTTCCATCATTCTCTAATAACATTTTACTAAATATTAAATTATACTAATATTCCTAAATTACTAAAATACCTAAAATAAATAATTAATATAAAAAATTATATATAAAGAATTTATATTATAAGATAGAGATAAATTCGAGTGCGTAAATAAAAATAAGAATAAATAATAATGAATTTATTTTTATTTTTTATTTATTTTGAATTTTTTATAGTAGAAATCAAATATTATTTATATTCTAATACTATTTTAATTTTATTAGTTTGAGAAAATTGTTATTCGAAAAAAATAACTCATGCATTAATGTTATTAAAAATCCTATCCACCTTTATCCCACCTCCCCATGAGATAATTTTATCTAGGTTATGTCCCTCTTATATCTCACTATATCATATCTTAGGCAGACACCAAACGCAGGATATGATAAATTTATCATATGCTGAATATTTTCTCGACTACCAAACGCAGCATAAAAACTTTCAAATTGCTAAAAGTATTGTCCCTTAGTTCCATTGAGACCTTCTTTCAATGGGATAAGTATACCGCAAGTTGCATAACTTGTGTACCACGCTTACTCGAGTGTCATAATTTTTTTTCGCTTACTTAAATATCAAATCGGAGAAAAATAGATCACTTGAGTGCCACATCCAGCAAATCGTTCTATGTAGCTTTTTTAACTATTTTTTATTGATTTTTTTTATCACACATGGATTTTTTAACCATTTTTATATTATTTTTAATTTTACTTTTGTTTTTTTTTTCTGATTTTTTTTTTACCATTAGCCGTCGAAAGTCACCGGCGGCGCTCGCTGACCATGAATCTGTTCTCGAGGGATGAGGGTCACCTCGCTCTCAGCCTGCGGGGGGCATGATGGCCATAGCGGAGGGCTATCCGGCCACCAGCATGGGCATTAAATCCCTTGTTAGATCTGGGCAAGGGCTCTCGTGGCCTAGCCGGCCATGGCCACGAAGGCCCTCGCTTAGACTTGGCGTGGGCTGTCGCCCCACCCCCCGTGTGGTGAGGCGAGGGCCTTCGTGGCAATGGTCGACGAGGGCCCGCTGACTAAGGGCGAGGCGCCCCTTGTCCCTCAGCCATGAATTCATGGCCGACAAGGGTTGCCAATGACCCTTGCCAGCCAATGTAAAACACCAGAAAAAAAATTACAAAGGATAATAATAAAAATTCCAAAATTAATAAAAATAACAAATATTTTCCAAAAAATGTTAAAAATTTCAAAAAAATCATGCGGTGATGTCACATCAAATTTTTCGGCGTCCACATAAGATTTTCGGCAAGCCAAATCGCCGATGACACTCAAGTGATCAATGTTTAAAAGTTTTGGCACTCAAGTGAGCAAAAAAAAAAGTTATAACACTCAAGTGAATGCCGTACACAAGTTACGACACTGGTAGTATACCTACCACTCTTTTAATCGGTTCAAGTAATTTTGTCACCAGGAAAAGACAACATGGAATTTTAAAAAAATTACATATTTTTCAGGCAATAAACCCTTCTGAAACTGATGGAGAAGGGCTTCTAATGCAACTATAAAAGTAGAGGGGCTACTTTCGCTATATATGAAGTACGTGGGGTCACTGGATAAATACTACAATAGTAAAGTACGAGAGTATTTTGAGTAATTTTCCATTTTTAAGATTATTTTAGCAACATAAATTCATTTTTATACACCATAAAATGCAGAAAAGATTTTTTCTACAATAAAAGTAATAGGAGTTATGCATGGAATATTATAATCCAACCTAAACCAATCAATTGGTTGAATCAAGTCTTAATCATTTATCAAACAATGCAGCCGACTCTTAAACCTTTTTCGTTGATTTAATTCATTTAAACATTTACTGAACAATACAATTAAGTTAGAGGACTCACATTGAAAAGGGCAAATTAAGGGTGCCACGTAGGCGATTTTTGAGTCACACACAGACAATCTCCTCGACAATACTTGAGTGCACTTGCAAAAAAAGTTTAGGATCTAATTGAATCATTTGAAATGTTTATGTATTAATTGTATTCCGGGACATAATCAAGGACTTTTGGGTGCACTTTTTCTAATATTTATGTGCATAAAGCGGGATCCTCCAAAAAAAAATATATATATATTCCGTAATACTAGCGATGGGGTAAGGCATGACTCAAAGGACAAGGGATGCGCTATAGATATAAAATCATCTGTACTTTCTAATTTGAATACCCGGACTTATTCATTCCACACTAATCCGTTCCTTCGCCATTAAAACAACCTAATGATGACACTATAGATATGAAATCGTGTGTACTTTCTGCTAACGGATAACCAGACTTATTCGATCGGCACAAGTCGGTTCCTTCGTCATCAAAACAACTTAATGGGGTCACAAATTTTATTTGTCCGTGCCTGCCCTTTTTGTCCGATGCTTCATGTACCACCACATTCGAATCAATCTAAAGAAACATTCCACTTTTCATTTTTAATGTGAGAAAAAGCTTAGACGGAGGGTAATGGAGAAAAAGTAATTTGGCGGGAAGGGAGTGTCCTCTATGGAAATGGCCTTCATGCGAGATAGAAAGAGGTTGCCGGCCTATATAGCCTTCGTTTGTCGCATTGTCCATTGGCTTTTGTCATTCTCTTCTCTCTCTCTTTCTGACCACAAAACTTGAAGCTTTCAAGAACAAAATGTGTTTTTGGCTACTTTTTGCCTGGGTTTAGAGAGAGAGAGAGAAGAAGAAGATTTGGCCTACTTTGTTTCCACTTGGCTTGTCATGACGTCCACACAAGTCACTCTTTGTTCTCTAGATGCTAGTGGACAAGGCACGTACTGAAAAGCCGTATCTGGTTTTTCTGAATAAACCCGTGGTTTTGTTTTACAAGTTGTTTGTATCTAAAGCGTTTGAATATGCTGCAAGTGCAAAACCTGTGCTTGCGGAATCTACTATGATCATGCTTGGACCATACTTTGAGTTACTGGCGCTAAATGCAATTCACATCTTCTTTTAGCATCTTCGAAAGAAGGTGGTTCATGATGGGACTATGTTAAGTTATGATGAGTTGAAAGAAACCGATCTCGTCACAGTCCATCTTCGAGGTGGACATGCAGAGCTTAACTAGAGAGACTCATGTAAAAAGATTAAAAAAAGATAGAGATAAGAGCTTTAGAAGTCTTGAAATCTATCGTGAAAATGTAACCGAGTCCTAAAAATTTCAAAATGCGCAACTAAGCCCTAAAGCTTTTAAAATTGGTACGATCAAGTCCTTCTGTCAGTTAAATTGATGTGGCTTTTATTATTATAATTATTTTCTCTCTCTACATGGCTGCTGATGTTAATGTGAACTAATGCCTCAAACTATTATGTTTTTCTCCGAACCTTAAAATTTTTTTCGTCATACAACAATTAGGTGAGATTTAAAATGTTTTGTTTGGACAGAGAGATTTAAAAGTTAAAGATGCTAAAAAAATCAAAAAGATGAAAAAAAAGGCTCGAGAGAAGCAATGGGCCCCTAACATCACAGGTGAGGGTCGTTATGTTGAGAAAAACCCTAGGTGATTTTGAAGTTGACAAAACTATCCAAGTACTCTTAAGTTTTCGAGATAATGCCGTGGAATACTTGTTTTGCAGATTATCATTTGGTGCGGGGATGCACATGATTGAATTTGTCAAAAGCTTTTGCTCAGATGGAATTTCTGAGAGACTCAGATGCTGGTTGGAGCTCAGACGTTGAGTGGGGATAACTCAGACGTTGAACGTTGAGAGGGGAAAGCTCAGACGTTGAACGTTAAGCGAGGATAGCTCAGACGTTGGACTGATGCTCAAGCTCTGAGTGGAGTATTCACCTGCAGTAATCAGAACTTGAAGAGGACTTGCAAATGTGTTTATTTGAAATACTACAACGGATACAATCGAGCTAAATCATTCTTGAGGATTCTCGGGGATAGAGATCAATCAAGAATGCGAAATCAAGGAGACAAACATACTGCTTTCCAAATGAGTGAAATGATCTATGGAAACCCAGGATCATAATTATATGGGCGATTTGATCCGAACGGGAAAGACTTTCTTTTGGCGATCCCCAACGGCTACGAGTTCTCCTTTTGGTATGTCTTGTCCAAACGGGAAGTTTTGGAGAGACCTCTTCTAGAAGCCTTGCAACGGGTAGATTGGAGGTGGAGGAGTATAAAAGACATCTCAAGGTCGAAGGGACAAAAAGGTCGGCATTAAGAGGGAAAAGTATTTATAATTCTTAGATCGAGGGCAAAAGTACACTTTTAGTGCCAAAAGTTGTGTACGAAAATCACTTTAGTGCCAAAAGTTTCAAACAGACAACTTTAGTGCCAACGTTTTTGTTAAAAAAAGATTACTTTTAGTGCCAACTTCTTAAAAAATGATCACTTTTAGTGCTAGAGCTGACGTGGCTCGTCGAAAATCCGACACGTGCTATTTTTATTATTTTTTAAGCTGACGTTGCATATAAGAATTGACACTAAAAATGATCATTTTAAAAAGAAGTTGGCACTAAAAATGATCGTTTTTTTAAAAAAGTTGGCACTAAAGTGATATTCGTACACAACTTTTGGCACCAAAGTGGTCCGTTTGAAACTTCTGGCACTAAAATGATCTCCGTATACAACTTTTGGCACTAAAAGTGTACTTATGCCTAGATCGAGAGTACTTCATTTCATACACACTTCTTGATTCATCCGTTGTAATTGTGAGAAGGTATACACTAGAGTGTTGAGCGCTAGGTGGGGTATCCTGCGTGTCAAGGAGATCACTAAGCTGTAAGCTCTCGAGCAGTTTACTAGTGGAATCCAGTCAATTGGCTGATAGTCGAAGAAGTGGACGCAGGCTTAACCAAAGCCGAACCACTATAAACCCTATGTGCAGTCTTCTCTATCTCTACTATGATCATATTATATAAACTGTGATAGTAGAACTACACACGAACTGTTTATATTGTTATACTGTGTTGCCATCGTCTGAGACGTTATAAAAACACATGTGCAATTGATATTCGGCAAAAAATTGTAAGTTGCACTATAATTACCTATTCACCCCCCTCTAGGTGATAATGTTAGCCACACCAATTGGTATCAGAGATTGGTGCCCATATTTTGTGAAGTGTTTTTACTTCCGAGCTAACGATCTTCATGGCCAGCAATTTTTCTCCCACATGGATCGAAGGTGGAAGCAATCCATTCCAATGATCACATCAAAGTCATACATAGGTAACACAGCCAGATCTATTCTTTCCTCACTACCACCAATCACTATTTTACAGTCTACTATCACATTATCCTTTAATGGTGTAGTAACATGCAACATCACATTCAGTGGTTTCAACTCTACACCACCAAATCAGCAAACTTTGCAGATATTAAGGAATGCGAAGCCCCGGGATCAAATAAAGCATAAACATCATGGTCACACAAATAAATCATACTTGTGACCACGCCAGGCACTTCTTCCGCCTCTCTGCATGCCACAACATACACTCTTCCTTGGGCTGGTGGTCGAATCTTCTCATTCTGTGGGGCTACGGCTAGCTGTCCAACTTGTGGTCTCTGTCCCCGAGCTCGGTTTCCTGGAGCCTGATTCGGACAATTCTTCATCCGGTGGCCCAGCTGACCACATCTATAACATGCTGCCGCTCGCCTCGGGCAAGGTCCACTTCATGCCTTCGCCCACAACTACGACAATACCAACCTGACTGAGCTGGCGGCTTCCCAATATTCCTTCGAGCAGAAGGAACAAAACCTCTATTACTCACCATCGACCTTTTTCCCAACTGCCGATTATCTCCCAAAGGAGTGAACCGCGATCCAAAAGCAGCAGTTCCTTCTTTAGTGCCTCTTTCAATCATTTGACTTCGTTCGTAAATCTCCCGATACGTTTTCAGGTCCATAGTGATAATTCTGCTTCGAATCTCTGGTCTCAAATCATCTCGAAACCTTTGCGCCTTCTCTATCGGGTCCTCAACCGACCTCGGTGCATACCTTGACAACCTTGCAAACTCAGCCTCATACTGGTCCAAATCAGCTGATTCTGTTGCAGCTGCTGAAATTCTAATCGCTTCCTTTCTCGAGCTGTTGCCGAGAAATACTTGTCATTAAAAGCTATAGTAAAGGCAGCCCACGTCAAGGCAATATCTTCAGGGAACACTGCATTCTTCGAAGCACTCCACTAGTCATTCGCAGTCCCCTCTAGCTGATAAATAGCTAGCAGTACCTTCTCCTCATCGGTGCACCTCAGCACCCCAAAAGCCTTTTCAAGCTTCTCAATCCACCTTGGCGCTAGGTCAGGATCTCTAGTCCCATCGAACTGAGTTGGCTTTAACTTTATAAACTGCTTAACTAACTGGCCCATCTGCCAATTAGCATTAACATCGCCTTGGGCATTACCGGCTTCAGCGCCCTGCACATTATTTCCATTTGCTAAATTCACAGCTGCCACCGCAGCTTCAGCAGCCTGAGCTATAATCTCAGCTCTATCCTCGGCTTGTCGATGGGCCGCAGCAGCTCGATCTTGAGCTTCCTTGTCCATTAACTCTCCAATCTGAGCTAAGGCCCTCAAGACACCATCCAGCGTAAGATCCTTGGCCGCTGGTGCTCCAGAGCTAGAAGCTCCACCTCTCGGCCTTCCAGATCTATTGTTCATATTGCTCAAACTTAGCTCACCTGAGTCACTATAATTCCACCACGGAATTAGAGGTCTAAGTCACTTGCTCAAATCTAGTGATTATATGCTACTCAGCAAGGCAGCAATCACAACACAACAATCAATCACTCAGGCATTCCCTTGAGCAAATCATCAAGAGTTTACAACCATATCTCAAGTCCAGGCGCATCTGCAACTTAATACAATCAGAGGTATTATCTCATTTGCCAAACCAACATTCACAACAACATGCTAAGTGCAGAGCACCCCTTATAGGTTCATTACAATCATGCCATTTCACGATGCCAATCACATGCGCCAATCATATGCCATGCATTCATGCTTAACTCTAGCGACTACCCCTAAGGTCTCACTACCCCAATCGTCCAAATTCCTTTACCCCTTATTACTCAAATCCTCAATCTGTTGCATTCTAATTAACCTGGCTCTGATACCACTTCGACGGGGATGTAACGCACGCGTCCTTTGGAGCTCATCACATCCGCCACCGGCCTAAAATTTATCCCAGGACACACCAGGCTCAAAATGGAATGTAATGCGTATGCGGAAAGCGAGACCTACTTCTCCGTACAAAAGAAATAAAAGGAAATTTGGAAAGATTAAAAACACACCTATTTATACCTTGCAACAGATCCCAGTACATAGAACGGAAAGGAAAAGACAAAAAAATAATAATAAAGCCGCACACCTAGGTAGGTAAAAGGAACTAAGGCCTAGGTTCAGAGTTACCACTTAGCCTTCCCTAAAATCTAACATCAAAATTATTCCTAATCCTATTGTCCCTACACCCCTTTCATCCAGCTATTTGGAAGAACCGCTTGAACCGTCGCTTCCAATGTCCTCCTTGTCCTCTGGGTTATAATCAGAAAAAGTCTTAGATGGTACGTCCTCAGACATCTCCTCGGAATCCTCCTCAGTTGCCTCTTTGTCATCCTCATCGGAGTCCTCGATCTTGTCGGCTGAGAGTTCAATGTAGTTCATGTATTCCTCCGTACGATTAGACTTCGATTCTTCAGGGATATTCCTTGAACCTCCTACTGACGTTGGGTTCTCCACTTCTACTTCCGGTCTAGACGGATGACACCAATTAGGAGCCGCTTCCGATAGAACATCCTCAGGCAATAGAGGTCCCATCAAATTACCGTTACCCAGGCAACAGAACCATGCTTCGAAGCGGTGGGGTTGTAGCTCCGGTTTACCATCATCTACCCAGACAGTTGTGTGTTTCCCTACATATACCATACCTCTCCCAGCAAAGAACTCGTCAAAAAGGGCGGGTCATCTCCTTTGGATCGCCCAGTCGTATTGGCAGCATCATTAAGGTTTGGGGTCTGAAAATGGTTCCCACTACGGGATGAGATCGACATCTCAGAAAGTGAAACCTAACCCTAAACCTCAATACCAGTCCCACCGGACCACACACAGATGCCACCAAACAAATAGTCGAACATGCAATGGCATAAGGCTACAATGCTTTGAATGTGGCGACAACCAAACATGGATGAAACACAACCAACCACATTTAACCTCAGGGTTCAAGCTCAGTACACATAGCACATGAATCAATGCACATAAGCAACACATTGTTCACAATACCTTAATAACTGGCCTTCGGCCACATCATGCATCTTTGGCACTCTTGCTAACTGGTATTACCAGGGCCACATGCCAATCGATATCATGATTACTTCTTAGTCAAACTGTACTTCCGAGGCCACAGGCCAATCGGTACATCTGGGCTCACAGCCACTTGATACCTCTGGGGCCACAGGCCAATCGGGATCGTCATTGTTACACACAGTAAAGTTCACACATCATGGCATTAATCAATTTCAAGTTGCATGCTTCATCAGTCATTCAATTCATCCACTAAATCATCCAGCAATGTCCTAACATTCAGGTAAAGGTTTAGGAAATATTTACAGTGATTAATTAGCAAAAATCTACACCAAACAAGTCTCCTCAATCCACAGGATCACAATCAAACGAGAACCACGTGCCGTCCTAGAAAGTTCATCACTTTCAAGTCAAAATCCACTCAATAACCAAACAAATGGCAACTCAGGTGCAAAGGTTTCTAGTGACGAAACCAAAGGAATCGAGGTTCCTCCTCGGCTCCCCACAAACTCGAAACTAGGGCGATCGACAGGATGAAATTGAATTACCCTACTACCACAATCCATTACAGCCCCTTGTTTACTCAGCCAGTCCATTCCAATAATGGCATCAAAATCAAACATGGGCAACACAGCCAAATCTATTCGTCTTTCACTACCTCCGATAACTATCTTACAATTCAGTCATCCTAGTGAAACAAGCACTCTATCCACTAAGGGTGTTGTCACATGCAAGATAACATCCAGCGGTTCCAATTTCATTTCAGTCAAATCAGCAAACTGGACAGACACAAACGAGTGCGACGCTCCAGGGTCAAACAAGGCATAAGCAGCATGATCACAGAGAGAGATCTTACCCGTGACCACGCCAGGCGTCTCCTCCGCCTCCCTGCGAGCTACAGCATACACCCTTCCTTGAGCCGGTAGCCTATTTTGATTGGCCTGCGGGGCAGCTCCAGCTTGTGGTCCTTGTTGAGCTCGTGGCGGTTGATACTGAGGACCTACATCTTGTTGTCCACACTCCCTTGCCATGTGGCCCATCTTTTCACACTTAAAGCATCCTCCTATCTGTCTTGGACAGGGTCCACTTCCATGCCTTCGCCCACAGAGGCGACAATTCCAGTTATTTTGGTGAACAGGCTTCGCGATATTCCTCTTAATTGGGGGAACAAACCTCATGTTGTTCACCATAGGACCTTTGCCCAAATTTCTATTGTCTCTGACTATATTAAACCGCTGTCCTAAGGAAATTTCTCTATTCCTCATATCTCTTTCAATCATCTGGCTCCTGGTATAGATCTCATTGTAATCCCTTAGGTTCATTGAGATCATCTGGCTGTGAATATCGGGCCCCAATCCATCTCGGAACCTTCTCGGCCGATCCCACGGATTCTCCACCATCCTTGGTGCATACTTCGACAACCTTGCAAATTTCGCCTCATACTGATCAACAGTCATTTGATTCTGACGAAGGTTCTAGAACTCAGCCAACTTCTGTTCTTGGGCAGCTTCAGAGAAATATTTCACATTAAAAGTTTCGGCAAAGATCGCCCATGTCGGTTCAATCCCTTCAGGAAAAACCATTCCCTTGGTGGCCTTCCACCAATCGTTCGCAGTTCCTTGGAGTTGGTAAGCCGCTAGGGTCACCTTCTCAGCTTCAGTGCACCTTAAAACTGTAAATGCTTTCTCCAGCTCTTCAATCCATCTAGGAGCTAACTCAGGGTCTCCTCTGCCATGAAACCTCGATGGTTTTAGCTTCAAAAATTGCTCCATCATCTATCCCATAGCACGATTCTCAGGGCCTTGCACATTGCCACCTCCAATTCCTTGGCCATTATTTTCATTTTCTAGGTTCACAGCTGCCACTGCAGCTTCAGCAGCTTGAGCTATTATCTCCGCTCTATCTTTGGCCTGTCGAAGGGCCGCAGCAGCCCTATCTTGAGCTTCCTTTCCCATTATCTCTCCAATTTGCTCCAGCGCCCTCAAGACTCCATCAACTCTTGGATCCTCGGCCACTGGTGCTCTCGGGCTAGACACTCCTCTAGTGTTCCTACCTCGGTTGCTCATCTCGCTAGTTTCCACAACACTTTGACCACTACAATTCCATTCAGAAATTAGAGACCTAAGTCACTCACTTAAGTCTAACAACTCCAGGCTACTTATCACCTCAACAATCACAGCTAGCCATTAATCACAACTCAAACAACAAAGGCATCACAACAGGGAGATTTCACTCATACCTCAGGTCTAGACGCATCTGCGTATTCCCAAAATTGCAACCAGCTTTCAAGCGTATCAACATATTGTCGCAACCCTCTCGCGGGAGGAGGGGGCTAATGGGCCGTCTGATGTCGCCTGATCGGACGCTGGGCCCCTCCCAAGGTCCATTACCCAAATCGCAACGGCTGGATATACGTGGTCGACCTTCAGTGCGGTCTGGTGACATGTGATATGTGTACATGCCAAGCAGTCGCCACCAATCGTTTCATGGAAGGTACAATCAGAAACCCTATCAAATAGTTGGGAGCGATCTATTCGATTCTGCGAAAACTAGAGAAGTGGGATCGGGGACTTTGTTACGCCAACTGTCAGAGTTGACGCCCTTTCGGCACCTAAGGTGAATGATTTATCTAGTCTTAAGATTCATGCAGATAGGAATGGCTACCCTATCATTCACAATCAGTAAGAAATAAATGCGCAAATCAAGGATCCAAAACATGCGGATAAATCACATGAAAGCAGCGTGGTATCCCTAATGAGGCCCTATTAGCCTAGAGAAGTATTAATCAAGGCTTAGGAGTGATTTTGACATGATTTGCCCATGAGGGGAAAAATCGTAATTTTGAGAATTTGGGAACAATTTACCTCGAAAGGGAAAAATCGTCATTTCAGATGAAGTGTGTAGTCAAAAGATGGTGAAAATAGGATTGGCGATCAAGCCAATCAATTTCTTATTTTTCAGGAATTTCCAGGATTTTTCTGGAATTTAAAAGTGATTTTACCTTTGGAGGGGTAAAATTGTCATTTTAGACAAAGAAGAGAATTGAAAATCTCAAATATCAGGGTTGGTCACCCACCTAAACTAAGCCCTAATTTTAAGCAATTTTCAGGACTCGATTGGAATAAGAAAGATGATTTACCCATTGAGGGGTAAAAATAGTCATTTTGAGAAAAGGGACGAGATTGAAAACCCAAGCCCAAGAATTGGTCGCCTAACCGACCCTAATTCTTACCTTGGGATTATCGACTTTATTTCGCATATACGGCAGAGGCGACTTACCCCGAAAGGGTAATGTCGTCAATTCTTCGGAAGAATGGATAAGAAATCCCAAAAATAGGATTGAGCAATTGTCTGTGGTCAATCCTCGATTTTTGGAGATTTCTGGAGTATCTAGGATTTTCTCACAATTTTTCTATATTTTTTTGGGATTTTCTAGGATTTTCTAGCATTTTTTAGGATTTTCTAGAATTTTTCTGATTTTTATTTTTATTTTTTAAAATCATTTTTTGAATTTTTTCATTAAAAAAATAATTCGGACCGGGTCGACCCGACCCATTCGGGTCGAAACCCGGCCCAGACCCGGACCCGCGCGACCCACGACTCAAAACGACGCCGTATCAGTTTTTTTTTCCCGATTATTTAGACTTGATCCGACGGTTCCTATTGAACCGCGTGGCTAATCCACGGCCACCGGATCAGATTACTAAAACCTACGGCTTAGATTGAACGGAGACCCAACCAGGGCCGTCTGATCAACCTACTAAAATCTACGATCAGGATTAGAACGCAAGACTCGATCTGGACCGTCCACCCTCACTAACTTAAACGACGCCGCACTACCACTAATCCAAACGGCACCGTTTCAATCTATTTTGATTTTCTGATTTTAAAATATTTTCGAATAAACCTAATTACTAATCGGACGGCCACAAGAATTTAGACTCGATTTATCTGAGCCGTCCGATCTATTTATTTGAATAACAGACCCCCAACGGTCGTGCTGACTAGACTAACACGTGGACCAATGGCCGACTGCCACCTAGGAATGTTGACTCGTTGACCCGCCACGTCAGCTTCTTCTTCAACCTCGCGACTGCCTCTGAACGGACGGCCGAGCTTCTCCAATGATGATCCAACGGTGGGATCTTAATGAAATCGCGCGAAACCAGTACCAATCGACTCGCAACAGTCTCTAGCTCAACATATCTAAAAATCATGGCATCTAATTCACGAAATCACGAGTATCATGCAACATGCCGTATACGGGCATGGAAGTTCGATCGCACGATTCACTCCAAACCATAGCAATTCAGTCACAGGATAGCATCAATAGAGGTTCAGAACACTTACCTCGAGCTCCGATCGAGCTCGCACGGCCTAGATTTGGCTAGGCAAGAACAAATAGGGACTGGCGATGGAGGCTAAGTTTGAAGACTCGATTCGAGGTATTTAAGCGAAGTCGATGCAAAATGAAGATGCAATGATGGTTAGGGATGCTTGAAGAGTAAAATGCCTACCCTAACTCGAAGAATCAAGGTCGGAATCGAGTTCCGCCATTAAAGCACAGTGCGAAAGCTTGAAGACCAGACTCACCTGTTTTCGCGGCTTCAGCTTGCGCGGTTGACGGCGATTGCTTCCTGGGAGCTTGGAGGACCTCCTCACGACCTCGTCGAGCTTTGGTTTAGCCTCAAGAGGCCCAACCTGTGCTCTGTAAATCCGAGCTCTACCCTCGACAATGGTGATGGAGGGGAGCTCGCGCTCTCTCTCTCTCTCTCTCTCTCTCTCTCTCTCTCTCTCTCTCTCTCTCGTTTTCTTTCTCTGTTCGATTCTGTTCACTCTCCCCAACCGAATCAACCAACTCCCTCTTCTAGAAAGCTCTCGCGGGCTATATACTATTTCAAGGATTTTTGCCGCGAATCGGGGGACCTCTGCCCACTTGAATTCACGTGCCATCACGTGCCAAATGGTACGCTAACGGCGACGGAGATGCTGGGTATTTCGTCCAGCTCCATTTGGTTCTCCGACAGGTCTCATTCTGCACGAATTTAGAACGAATTTGACCTGCGTTTGGTAAATGTGGACTTTCGCAGGTCCGCAGCTTGACCGGTCGATTGCTCTCTCTTCCGGCAACGTTGGATGGTGCCGTTGGTGTCAATCGGCGGGGAACGATGAGAGGAACAAGACACCTACCAATCCCCTTCCAATTATTCGCGAATTGCCCCTCAATTTGACCATCAAAATCAACATGAGGACTGTTCATCCGCGCGGGAGCTTGGGGGAAGACGAAGCACTGTAACGAACCGGTTCGACCGGTCCAACCGGCGGTCTGACAGGTCTGAACCGGTTCCGACTTGCAATTTTTCAAATTAAACCCAAATTGATGGGAAATATTTGCAATTGGACCTCATAATCGAATTTAGGGTATAAATTTTATCTAAAAAAGTGGTTTTGCCCAAAAGTTCATATCAATTTCAACAAAACCCCCAAATTTTCATTTAATTGGAATTAGGCAAATCATGAAATTGAAGGCTCAAATGATCAAATTGGACCAAATTACCTATGCCAATCGATTCAAAATGGTGAAAAGCATTGGGTAATGGTTTCAATTTGTAATGGTATTCCTTGAATTGAAAGTAATTTCAATTATGCCCAATTTCAAGGACTAAAATGCAATTTAGTATACAATTTTGCCCAATTCATGCAATTAAGCAATTTATGTAAAAAATTGGGCTAAATTGCAATAAGGGACAATTAGATTGAATGTGAAGATCCTAAAAAAATTACCGAAATTGCAAATAAAAAGAATCAATTGATATTTTTTTACCAAATTCAGTCATATGTGTAACAAAGGAACACATAAAATTGAATTTAATTTTGGACTTTTTGTGAGGTAAAAAAGACAAGGGATTTAAAAGAAAAATATTGGCTATTATTCCATATTTTTGTGGCCTCAAATGCTATTTTTCTTGAATTTCCAAGTATTTTCCTAATTTCCAAAAATACTAAAAAATGCGAAAAATATGAAAAATTATTATTTTTTGTCAAAAAATGGTTCCTTAGGCTTAGCCAAGGCCACTAAAGTTGATTTTACAATTTTGTTTTGAATTTTTATGAATTTTTTTATGAATTTTCTAAAGATAAGCTAAAAGAGGCTGATCCAAAATTAGGTGTCAACAGCTGCCCCTCTTTGAGAGGAATCTCATGAGATGTTTCTCTCAAAGACAGGTGACACCTTAGTCTAGATCGACTCTACTGGGAAATAGAAAAATGAATCTTGACATCTAATCTTTCTTGTCCCGTTGGTAAATGCTTTGCCCTATCTTTGCCGATGTGAAAGGGAGAGAGGCGAAATAGAGATGCTTACCTATTACTTACCTGCCTGATGCTCGTGCGAAATGCACGGTGTATAGCGGGTTCAAGTGGATACCTAGGGGCCCGTCTCTTGAGCATCATAGGGCGGTTAAACTCTAGCCTGTATGGTAGGCCAAACCAGAGTGAGATTCCTATATTTGACAGGAACCTATGAATGACGTACCTACTTTTTAGGGATTGTCAGAAGTTTCGATCCGTATGGTGGATCAAACCATGAATAGGACTCCTCTCTGTTAGGAACCTATGGATGACGCACCCGTTCTGTAGGGATTGTCGAACATTTTGATCCGTCAAGGGGATCCGGCTGTGAATAGGACTCTTTTCTGCTAGGAACCTATGGATGATGCATCCGTTCTATAGGGATTGACGAACATTTTGATCCGTCAGGGGGATCAGGCCGTGAATAGGATTCCTTTTTGCTAGGAACATACGGATGACACACCCGTTCTGTAGGGATTGTCTAATATTTTGATCCGTCAAGGGGATCAGGCCGTGAATAGGACTCCTTCCTACTAGGAACCTATGGATGACGCACCTGTTCTGTAGGGATTGTCGAACACTAAGCTGATCCTACACTTTGAGGAATCAACTAGGGCCTATATAAGTGAGATGCGCCTAACTTTTAGGCTTTCCAAATGAGCTATTTGGGGTCTAGGGATTACCTAGAACTTAACAGAAAGATGGTTCTGAAGATTGTCCTTTTGACATGTGAGGTGCCATTCTGGGATCTGGGGACTCCAAGTATCCTGCAGAAAGCTTGAACCTACAAAAACTTTGATAAGATTTTTCTAGGATTTAGGGGTTACCTGAAATCTCGCAGAAAGACGATTTTGAAGATTGTCTTTTCGACATGGGAGGTGACATTCGGGGATCTGAGGACTCCAAGCATCCTGCAGAAAATTCAAACCTACAAAAACTGAAATCTTACAAAGAGACGATTCTGAAGATTGTTCCTTCGACATGGGAGGTGACATTTTGGGATCTGGGACTCTAGGCATCCTGCAGAAAGCTCAAACCTACAAAAACTTTGATAAGATTTTTCTGGGATTTAGGGATTACCTGAAATCTCACAGAAAGACGATTCTGAAGATTGTCTTTTTGACATGGGAGGCGATATTCTGGAATCTGGGGACTCCAGGCATCCTGTAGAAAGCTCAAACCTACAAAAACTTTGATGAGATTTTTCTGGGATTTAGGGATTACCTGAAATCTCGCAGAAAGACGATTATGAAGATTGTCTTTTCGACAAGGGAGGTGACATTCTGGGATCTGGGGACTCTAGGCATCCTGCAGAAAGCTCAAACCTACAAAAACTGAAATCTCACAGAGAGACGATTCTGAAAATCTTCATTATGAAGCATAGTCTACTTTTTGGACCTAGGGCTGCTATGAGTCTCATAGAAGCTTAGACTTGAGAGTTCATTCCTCATTTGAAAAGATATTAGTCCTCTTGAGGTAATGATAATTATAATGCAGGTAAAGGTTCCTTTTAACTAATGCAATTATGCAAAATGACTTAGGATGCCGGAGGTTATCCAAAATATCTTAAAGCATACGAGGATGATCAAGAATCCTTGTGAGGAAAATCCTTGGATCAAACAATTCGAAGTTTTCCAACCAAAGCTTGCTTTCGAGCATTCCATTGGAATGTCTCTGTCAGAAAGGGCTTCTTACCAATTCTTTGACTTGGTCTTTTCATAACAAGCGCACTCGAATTTCCTAATACCCCGTATTCGGGTTTTCGAGGCCGTTCGCAGCGCATACATTTAGATCAATTGGGAGGTCTTTACGGGACCGTAATGTTGGGCTTGGACATGGTTTCCGAAGGGGGACTCACTTTCTGAGTAAGGTCTTTTTTGGACACAAAATTTTCTTCATCTGCTCAGGGTTTACAAGTCAAGAACCCTGCAAAAATGAGAAAGAAATGATCTTGCTCGAACTTCTTCAAGCTAAGCTTAAGCATTAAACCCTACGCTAACCCAAATGTTTTAATCAGAAAAGACTTCTCAGGGTTGTAACACAGATAGGATTGGGGACCGAAAAAGGTTTGTTTTTCGCTCAGAATGTATAAAGGGTTTAACATTGGTGATCACTGCAGGTTTGCTGCCGATCAGGTCCCTTCCAATTCAAAGAGCGTCTTCAGTCTTCGAAGTGCATTGATAGTCTTTGGAGCACATCTCTCTCATGTCAGTACGACGTCAACATCTTGTCTATCCTTTCGTTGTCTGAATGTGACATAATCTGGGAGTATCTTCCGCAGTTTATCTCCCTTGGGATTTTCTTTTACAACCAAATCTCACTAGTGACCTATACAAAGGTATCATGCCATCTTTTGGCATTTACAAGGTTGACCAAATGATTCACAAGTGTACAAGTATTTGGAGGGGCATTGGCCTTGCTTTTACCAAGTACTTTGCTTTTTCTTGATGCCCAATATTGGATTTTTTTCTTTTTTCTTTTTTTTTCTTTTTCTCGTCTTTTGTTGAGATCGCACCTTTTTCTTTCTTTTGGAAATTAAGATTTTCAAATAAGTGTGCTAGATATGCAGCTTGAATCTTAGCACTCAAACATTAACCTAGGAATTTTTCATAATTCCTATTTTTTGAACTCTTCCACTCTTGAAGTGACGTCGTCTCCGTCTTGGAATATGCAATGATCACCAATGTGTTTGTGAAATGAACGTATAGGCTCAACTGGGCTGTATAAAGGGTAAAAGTGTATAGGATAGAGAAACGAACGCTTTTCGTCATCTTAAAGCACTTGAATCACCAAAGAAGTAAAAATGACAAGCAACACACGAAGATTGATACAAGTCTGAGCAAGAGAATTTCTAACCATTTATCTCCTGATACTGCTGGACTTACCTCCAGTTGGCCCCAATGTAGGGTGGTTCTTAACAGGGGTAAAGAATGTAACCGCCGTTCAAAAGGTTATCAATGGTCACCTGTAGTGTTTAGGATGAGGAAATGAACGCCTCCGTCATCTTAATCTATGTAATCGATGCGAAGGGCCCTTATATCCTCAGATCCAGGCTTTCCTATTGTCACATTTCTCTCATCTCTCGAGTGTATGTAGGACGTGTTTGGATTAGGTTTGCCTTTCATTTGGAGGAACATCCCTACTAGATAGTCTAAGCAAGCCATGTTTTTAGAAAAATCACTTTATTTTTCTCCAGGCATTTTATTTCACAGGAGATTTCGATGATGCATCATGTATACTTAAACCGTGCTTGGACAACCTCCAGTTCTGACAGGTGTGCAATAAATGTCAAGAATTCAATTTTCAAAAACGGGGTTTATTTCTAAGTTCGAGCACGTGAATGTTCATTCACTTGCTCTTCTCATCTTATAGGAAGTGAGAGACTTTACTGTGTTTCTCCTTCGTCGTCTTCCGTCTCCATCAGGGGTTCCTGCATGTAAAATAGAATAGATGTTTCTGTGAGTGAAAGATGGTTTAACCCTTGATGGAACAGACGACACATATCACCTGGTTCTTGATGTCGAGGACCCTTCTGTCTAGGGTTCCATTTGGATGAATCCGATTTTGAGTCCGCTTCTTGGAATCCTGCAAAATTGAACACATGCTAGTGTATGCATGGATGCATGATATGCTTATGTAATGACCGTTATGGCGATTCGGATCATTTCGAGACAAGGCACATAATCAATATCTGATTTCATTTCAAGGATAATATTTCTTCATAGCATCTGAATGTACAGGGTGCCCAAATTCTTCTCCTTCAGAATTTACAAGAATCAACGCTCCTCTTGTGAGAATCTTCTTGACAATATAGGGGCCTTCGTAATTTGGGGTAAACTTGCCTCCCGGGTGGACATCATTTGGCAGAGTCTTCTTTACCACTAGGTCGTTCACCTCAAAATTTCTGGCTCTAACTTTTCGATTAAATGACTTGGCCACCCTTTTCTGGTAACCTTGACCATGACAGATCCCTCTAAGACGTTTCCTGTCTATCAAATTCAGCTGTTCATATCTGCGTTTGGAGTATTCTGTCTCGGAGAGCTTACCCTCTGATAAGATTCTTAAAGAGGGAACCTTAACTACTATGGGCAGGACAGCTTCCATCCCGTATACCAGAGCGTAAGGAGTTGCCATTGTAGAAGTCCTGATCGAAGTTCGATATGCCATTAAGGCGAAGGGTAGCCTTTCATGCCAATCCCTATAATTTTCTGTAGTCTTAGCCCGGATCTTTTTTATATTCTTGTGCTTCCACTGCCCCATTCATCTGTAGGAGGTAAAGGGGAAGAATTAAGATGTCGAATACCAAAGCGGTCTAGTAGATCATCGATAATCTTGTTGTTCAGGTTGGACCCATTATTTGTAATGATCGCTTGAGGGGTACCATATCGAGAGATTATATCTCTCTTAATAAACCTTGCCACACTCCTTGCGGTGACATTCTTGTAAGAATTGGCCTCATCCACTTTGTGAAGTAATCGATCGCCACCAGGATGAAGCAATGACCAATTGAAGCCGTTGGATTAATGGGTCCTATCATGTCTATCCCCTACATAAAAAAAGGCTAGGCTTCGGACATTTGATGCAGTTCATTCGGGGGCCCATTAATCTTATCGCCGTATATTTGGCATTGGTAGCACGACCGAACATGCTGGCAGCAGTCTAATTTGATGGTCATCCAACAATATCCGAGCCGCATGATTTTCTTGGTGAGGAGGCGGCCGTTCATATGGGGCCCACATATACCTTCATGGATCTCCTTCATGAGAACATTTTCTTTTTTAGCATCTACGCACCTTAACAGAGTGGAGTCAAATGACCTTTTGTACAGAACTTGTCCACTGAGGAAGAACTTGCTGGCCATCATGGTTATGTATCTCCGGTCTCCCACCTGACATCCTTCGAGAAACTCCCCCATTAAGAGATAATTCTTGATGTCATAGTACCACGGCTCTCTCGCGAATTCTTCTTCTATCATCATACAATAGGCCTGTTTTTCGACTATGCCGATCCTTAGTTGTGGCATCCCCCGTTTGCTAGATTTTTAATGAGCAAGGATATCCGAAAGGGATTAGAGAATTGACTTTAATAACAAAGATTCGGGACCTCATTATACTGGATTAAGCAAAGAGGCCAAGATATGTGAAGGTGACATATGTGAAAGTGAGTTAGGAAATTATCAAGGAACTTGTCAATTTTGGATTGTCATGTCTCAAGTGATATTGTGAGGAATCGATCGTGTACAATGAGAAATATGATGGATAGAAATTCGAGTTCTATTGACCATTTTCCCATAGAATGGAATTAAGGAGATATTAGAAAGATTAATTAAGGAATTTCGTATTCAAGGACTATGGTACATTGGTCAAGGTTTATAGTTCCAAGATCAAGTTATTATAAAGTGCAATTGATGAGGAATTAAGGGATATAAATTGAAATTGGTTCATGGCCAAAAAAATTGGAAGAATTATGGCTACCATTGGATCAAGCTTAATGACCAAGGAATTACGGTATTAGTCGATCAATCAAGGACCTACGAGGATTAGTATAAGCTTGGCTTGATGGAATTAATTCTCATGGACTTTGGGAGCAATGAATTTGGAGCACTAAGGGCAAGGACACTTGGCAAGATCATTCTATGTGCATGAAATGCTAGTGGTCGAATAACATTAGGAATTAGCAAGGGAACATGGCCAATCATTGGCTCTTAGTCCCGTCTAGATCTTGTAAGAGATAGTCGGCCATTAAGGGTAAGGACAAGTGGCGGCAACATTTCTCTTGCATGAAATTTTATTGGTTGAATAAACCTAGGGAACATGCATGAAAGGTTATTGGTTGCCAATCCCCATGAAATCCCACAATGATGTTCGGTCATGGAGGAGTTGTACAAGTGGCGATTTTCTTCCCATTTGCATGAAGTTTAATTGGTTAATCCACCTAGGGAAATTGCTAGGAAAATCATTGGAGTGAAGTCCTATCAAGATTTGTGTCAAGGATTTATCACCAATGGAGACCACGCAAGGTGATGATCACACTCTTGATGCATGAAATTCTATTGGCCGTTGGGGACCTTGGAATTGGTGCTAGAAGGAAAGTCATCTATTGGCCTATGTTCCATCAAAATCTACCCTAACTATTGAACCACTAGAAGACTAGGCAAGTGCCGTCTATGACCTTGTTTGCATGAAATTCTATTGGAGAAACAATCTTGGGAATGAGCACTTCCTTGTGTGTGACAAATGACTAATGGGGGTAACGCCAAGTGGCATGAGTTTTTGAGGGGAAGATTTCCATGCCTTAGAATGGATAACAAGTGTCACCTTAGGAGTTTCTTAAGACATGCAACAAAAAGAGAACCTTTCACCATCTTCCTTCCCCATTGTTTGACCAAGGCAAGCAAGAAAAGAGGAAGAGAGAGAGAGAGAGAGAGAGAGAGAGAGAGAGAGCGAGCTCGGGAGTGAGGGCTGAAAATTGGTTTAGCCCATGTCACTTTTTCACCCATGTCACTTTTGCACTGGTGGAGTGACTAGATAGTTCTTGATCTTCTGGAATGCTTGGTTACATTCTGCATCCCATGTCACTTTTGCACCCTTTTTGAGAAGTATGAAAATTGGTTTAGCCACATCTGATAACTGATTGATGAATCTGGCAATATAGTTTAATCTCCCCAGAAGACTTCTTACTTCTTTTACTGTGGAGGGAGTTTGTGGCATCCCCCATTTATTAGATTCCTAATGACCAGGATTGGTCAAATGGGTTTTGAAGTTGACTTTTGACGCAAGGAATTGGAAATCATAAGACGGACGATGGAGAAATAATGGAGGGTTTTATTTTAAGAAGCGACGATCATTGGATTGATCGATTACTTATGAATTTTGAGGATTCTTGCCCATAGGATTGTATGTTCGAAAATTCCTAAGCTAGGTGCAAGAGTGAGAATCGGCCATGAGGACAATGTAAAGGGTGGCATGATATTTTCTTATGCAAGACTAGGTGGTCGACCGTCCAAAGGAATTAGCTAGAAATAAAATTTTGGATGCCAATTACCTAGGTGATGTTCGGCCGTTGAGTGGGGAGCAAGATACGATATACTCCTCTTTGGCATGAAATTTCCATTGACCATAGAAGACCTAGGAAGTGGCGCAAGAAGCAAGCTTTTCCATTGGCCTATGTCATATCAAAATCTACTTTAGATAATAGGCCATTGAGGGTAGCGCCAAGTGGCGCATGGGCTCCATCTTCCATGGACCCTCATTGGGCCAAAACCATGGGGAAATGGCAAAGAATTTCACTAGTGATTAATCATATCAACTTTTGTGACAATGATTGGCGGCCATTGGGGGTATTGCCAAGTGGCAATTGAAGGTTAGGAAGTGAAGGCATCCATGACAAGTGTCACATGAGAGCTTCCCTATGCCATGCAACAAAAAGGAAAACCCTCCATCTTCTCTTCCCTTTTCCCCTATCATCGTCCGAGCAAGTGAGGGAGAGTTCCTGAGAGTGAGCTTGAGTGAGGGACTGAGAGCTCGCGAAAGAGAGAACGGGCGACCAAGGAGCGTGAAGAAGAAGAAGAAGAAGAGGCGGTCCGGCGTGGCATTGTCAAGGGAACCGAGAAGAGAAGACGTTGAGCTCGAGCTAGGTAAGCTATCGAGGCAAGATTTCCTTCAATCTTACCATAGGATAGAAGTATTTAGTGGCTTTGTTTCATTGAGGAATCCACGTGAGGTTGTAAGGATGGAAACCGTTCGGTGGTCTTCGTTTTGGAGATGCAGAATTTTGCGTTCTGTTCGTGGCACGAGGCGTGACTAGCTTAAGTCATATTGCGTGAAAATGGTAGTGGATCTTGAGGAAAAAGGAAGGAAATTTCGAGGACACTTAATCACCAAGCTAGATGGAGTAGTTTGCACGTTGAGGGCCGAACTGAGTTCGGTTTTGGCCTTTCTTTTTTTGTCCCACCGATGAAGTGAAATTAGATTGTGTTCCATTTCCTTTTCTCGAGTTTTTATTGAAAAGCTAGCCTCGGATGGCATGACCATGACAATGGCTACTCGAATTGAAAGAGATTTAGAGCTTGAATGTGTGGGAAATACCATGTTGTCTTCGGTTCAGCGGGTTATGTTTCTTTTCTGTTTAGTAAGTCGATTGATGATTTATTTAACTGCCTTGCATTACCTCAAGGTGTATAACCAAGTGATAGGTCTAGGCAAAGAAGGATTTTGGGTGACTCATCGACTTGGAACGGACAATGGACTGAGCAACGATCCTAAGGAAGTCAAATTCTGATTCTGGTATAGTGCAGAATAGGTCCGATTTTGTAGAAATAATTGTTGTAGCTAAGCTAGACTTACTTCGCTTCTTTATGATGGTGATCGTAAACTCATGATGGTACAAGTTGGATGAAACGATTCGTTATATTGGAAGAAGAAGACTCCGTCCTAGGAAGTGAACCGTGGCGGTGCGAAAGGAGTATAGAACAAAAACTTGGCACAAATTGACGACTAAAGTCCTCCATAAAGGAATCTCATGAAGGAAGCAATTGTGACCTTCTTTTAATCTTGTGTCATGAGCTTAGGCTAAGTTACTTGCTAGATTTATCGTTCGATGGCCAATAGGTCGGTAAACCCGAGAGCTTCCATGGGAGAATTGATGATTTTCGTAGCCAATAAAATTCTCTCTAATGCTTTGGTCGATTGGTTTTCATTATAACATATCTCATGAGTATTATCTTGTGAATTGGCATACTCATTTTGTTGGCCTGGCATTGTTATATCAATTACAGAATTGATAGTGAGAATCTTGTGATTCATGGCTGAGCATGCATTGGCACATGGTGCCGAGCGATATATGATGAGATATGTGGAGTAATTGCTCTTCAGTGCACTGAATTGAGATGACGTCCCTAGGCTCTGTGCGGGGATTTGTACGTGCTTGACGACCCTGCGCTGTGTGCTGGGTAGAACCGTACCATGCGTCGAGGACGCCCTGGAGTAAGGGGTCTCCGCAAGCCATTGGGCTTGGCGATGGTTGTGTGAGCGAAGATCACGTCATTGCATTGCATCGTGGCACTTCTGCATCTTATGACTCTTGTTTGAAATTTTGAATTGTTATGGTACATTATTGTCATAGAAATGTCCTATAGTTTGTCCTAGGGAGTCGTAGGACCCCTATGGTGGGTTTGAATGTTTTCTTGCTAGCCGTTGCGCTAACCCATGTTTGTGGACATATTTTTCAGATTAGCATCATGGTGACCATTCACAGGCGCTTTGGAGTTCCTGTTGACTATGACTCTTACTATCGTGATATGATACATTTAGATGTTTCGCACCTTAAGTTAGTAGCTCTTGTACATACTGTGTGGGTCGACGACGGTGAGCCTGCGTTGACTAGATACCGTTGGTATGCCATCTACATTCGCGAGGGCAATAGACTCATTAGTCCATTTTCTAAGAGCACTTTTGATGCACCTCCCATTCCTGCTGTACCAGTAGCTCATGTTGAGCCTGTAGCTCCTGCTGCTCCTGCGCCTCCTCCACCTGTTGTCCCCGTTGTCCCAGTTGTCGCTGCTCCTATTCCTGCTCCAGCACCCGTGCCAGCTGTGTTTGTTCCTCCACCCGAGCCACTCGAGGAGTCCGAGGATGAGGAGATGTTTCCCTCCGACCTGTCTAGGGAAGACTAAGGGTTTGGAGCTAGTCTTGGCGACTTTTTGGAGTAGGCGACTGATGTAGGATGGAGTAGTTTTATTTTGGCCATCCTAGATTATGCCTATGGTTTCACGACTGAGTCATGTTTTGTTATACATATATGTATGAACTCATATGGTCGTGTATGACGCTTATATATATAGGTGGTTCACTAAGTTGTTATTATTATGTGGCCTGTGGATACTTATTATTATTAAGTTAATCTCTGTTTATCGCTATTAGAGACCTATGACAGTAGGGTGGCGGTCTGGGACGCCACAGTTCTCCGAGGTGGTATCAGAGCATAGTGTTACCCGGAGTAATAAGGTACGATAGGGATTAGGGTGTTAGGATGCATGCATAAAGGACTAATGCATGTGATTGTTTAATGGCCGTATGTTTGGTGACCTTGTTTAGGCTACTCGGAGAGTTTTCCATTGGCAGTGGCAGTGAGATTTGATGAGACAGACTCAATTGAATATGGATTGATGTGCAGAATCAATAGATCATCATGAGAAGAACAAGGGCATCATCCTCTGGAGGAAACGATGATGCTAGGGCAGGAGGTAGAGTTGAAGGACCAGTTGATCGGACTGATGAAATCCTGCAAGCTTTGGCTAATCTTGGTACATCAATAGGAGTTCAACCACGACAAGCTCCAGATAGAGCCGATGATGGAACGGAAGAACGACGTTTACAGAAGTTGGTAGAGCGTTTCCTAAAGCTAGAGCCACCACGATTCACAAGATTAGGAGAACCTTATGAGGCTGAAAAATGGATAAAAAGTATGGAGAAAATTTTCAGGTTATTCTACTATAATAACGTGGATAGGGTCACTCTAGCGGAATATCAACTGGAAGACAATGCTCAGCACTGGTGGGCTGCGAGCAAGGATGTGGTATTTCCACCAGGAACGGCTGTGACATGGGAAGCCTTTGTCAATGCCTTCTATGGCCAATACTTTTCTGATTGTGCTAGGGATCAAAAGATTTCTGAGTTTATGAACCTGACTCAGGGCAGTATGACTGTAGTGCAATATGAAGCAAAGTTCTCTGAGCTTTCCAGGTTTGCTCCTCAACTGATTGAGACTCAAGAACGCAGGTGCAAGAGGTTCCTGAATGGCCTCAAGATTGAAATACAGAAACAACTAGCGTCCCTAAGGATCAGGGAGTATACTGAGTTGTATGAACGAGCCTAGTTGGTGGAGCAAGTGTTGTCAAAGGAAAAGAAAGAAGTAGAACAAAAGGCGGGAGGCAGCCACGTGGCGACTTAGGGACAAGATAACAAAAGACCCAGATGGTTTGATAGATCCCAAGAAACTCCCTATAAAAGGCGTAACTTTGGAAGATTCCGTGGGGTTGGAAAGAATTGAGCATTTGGACAAGCTCGAAATCGCGATAGAGTCTGTAACCGCTATAGTAAGGCTCATGGAAATCTGCCATGTAATACTGGAAGAGAGTGTTATGGATGTGGACGAGTGGGACACATAATGAAGGATTGTCCCCAGAAAAGACAGCAAGTCCTGCAGAATCAAGACAATTGAGCAAAACCCATTGGAGCACCACAGAGACCTCCAGCTCAAGGCAGGATTCAAGCTATGACTTGAGAGGAAGCAGAAGCTTCTGGGACCGCTATAGCAGGTATGATTCCTCTATGTGATAAGGATGCCTATGTGTTATTTGATACTGGAGCAACGCATTCTTTTATATCGTCGAGATTTGCTGAGTCGTGTGAATTAAAGCCTGAAACACTCGAGGTACCCCTTAGTGTATCCACACCACTGAAGGACAAAATAGTGACTACTATGATTTGCAAGGGTGTGAAATCGTAATAGGAGGACAGAGTCAGAAAATCAACTTGATTGTTATGGGCTTTTATGATTTTGATGCCATTATTGGTATCGATTGGCTGCGTGACATGCGAGCCACTGTAGATTGTTTTAAAAAGGTAATTCGATTTAGCCCTCCTAATAAGACCAGTTTCGAGTTTGTGGGGACTGGAAACCGTGCGACTATACCTTTAGTATCCGCAGTGGAAGCTCATAAACTTCTAGGCAATGGGTGTCAAGGATTTCTTGCTAACGTCAGAGAGTTAACCAAGAAGGAAGTCAATATTGGTGATGTCCCAGTAGTTCAAGAATTCTTAGATGTTTTCCCTGAAGAATTACCAGGATTACCCCTGAAGCGAGAAGTTGAGTTTACTATTGAGCTAGCCCTAGGAACTGAGCCTATTTCTAAAGCTCCATATAGAATGGCTTTGACTGAGCTTAAGGAACTGAAAGTACAATTGCAGGAATTGCTGGATAAAGGATTTATTAGGCCAAGTACTTCACCATGGGGAGCGCTGGTACTATTTGTCAAGAAGAAGGATGGATCACTTCGTTTATGCATCGATTACAGACAACTGAATCAGGCGACCATCAAGAATAGATATCTTCTGCTAAGAATTGATAACCTCTTTGACCAACTGCAAGGAGCCTCTGTTTTCTCAAAGATTGATTTAAGGTCAGGTTACCATCAATTAGCAGTTAGAGAAGAAGATATCCCCAAGACTGCTTTTTGAACCAGGTATGGACACTACAAGTTCGTAGTCATTCCGTTTGGACTTACAAATGCCCCAGCCGCATTCATGGACTTAATGAATAGAGTTATCAAACCCTATCTGGATCAATTTGTGATAGTGTTCATAGACGATATTTTGGTATATTCCAAGGGACGAAAGGAACACGAGAAACATCTACGGAAGGCGTTACAAATATTGAGGGAACACCAGTTGTATGCGAAATTCAGCAAGTGTGAATTTTGGTTGGATGAGGTTATATTTCTTGGTCATATGGTGATAGAGAAGGGAATCTCTGTCGATCCAGCCAAAATCGAGGCTATTATAAATTGGCCACGACCAACTACTGTTGCCGAGATACGAAGTTTCCTTGGTCTCGCTAGATATTACCGCAGGTTTGTAGAAGGATTTTCTCGACTTGCGGGACCCTTAACTTAATTGACTCGAAAAGGAGTTAAATTCGAATGGACAGAGAAGTGTGAACAAGGCTTTCAAGAGCTTAAGAAAAGATTGACTTCGGCCCCAGTATTAACTATACCGTCAGGACTAGGAGGATTCGTGGTATACAGTGATGCATCTCATAAAGGATTGGGTTGCGTTTTAATGCAGCATGGAAAGGTCGTAGCATATGCTTCAAGACAGTTACGACCCCATGAGTTGAATTACCCGACACATGACTTAGAACTGACAGCAGTTTAAAGTACATTTTCTCTCAAAAGGAATTAAATATGAGGCAAAGAAGATGGATGGAATTACTCAAAGATTATGACTGCGAAATATTTTACCACCCTGACAAGGCAAACAAAGTAGCAGATGCTTTGAGTAGGAAGACTACACTACGTATGGCAAGTCTGGTGAGTAAAGAGTGGGAATTATTAGAAGAAGTGTCGAATTCAGACTTCATAATGGAGTTGGATGAAGTGACTGGCGTGTTTGCCACATTGAGAATCGAGTCTGAATTGGTACAAAGGATCAAATAATTGCAACAGACAGATCTCCAAATCTATAAGCTCCGACAAGAAACAATAGAGGGCAAAAGGCCAGATTTCTCAATTTCGGAAGAAGGAATTCTTCGTTTTTAAGGACTTTTATATGTACCAGAAGAGGAAAGACTAAGAAAGGATATTATGAATGAAGCCCTTCGAAGCAATTATAGTATTCACCCTGGATGTACTTGTACCGAAATCTCCGACAACATTATTGGTGGAATGGGATGGAGAAAGATATTGCAGAATTTGTCGCGAGATGCTCGACTTGTCAACAAGTAAAAGCAGAACATTTGAAGCCTACTGGTATGCTTAGACCATTAGACATTCCTGAATGGAAATGGGAACACATAACGATGGATTTCGTGCAAGAATTACCTAGAACTTCGAAGGGACATGATTCTATCTAGGTAATTGTGGATCGATTGACTAAGTCAGCTCACTTCCTAGCAGTCAGGACTACATACTCATTGGAGAAATTAGCTGAATTGTATGTACAAACGATAGTAAAGTTACATGGAATTCCAATGAGCATTACTTCAGATCGAAACCCAAGATTTACGTCAAAATTTTGGAAAAGCCTACAAGAAGCCATGGGAACTAAACTTCAGTTTAGTACAGTTTTTCACCCCTAGACCGATAGATAGACAGAAAGAGTTACACAAATCCTTGAGGATATGCTCTGAGCATGTATTATGGATTTTAAAGGTAACAGGGAAGAGAAATTATATATAGCAGAATTTGCTTACAATAACAGTTACCAAAAGAGCATCGACATGGCACCGTTTGAGGCTTTATATGGACGGAGATGCAGAACGCCTGTATGTTGGGATGAAGTAGGAGAACGAAGGATCACAGGGCCATAATTGATCCAAATCACAACTGAGGTCGTACAGATTGTTTGTGATAAACTGAAAACAGCCTAAAGTCGTCAAAAGAGTTATACGGATAAACGACGAAGACCGTTGGAGTTTGTGGTGGGCGACTACGTGTTTCTGAAAGTCTCGCCACTCAGAGGAATATCACGGTTTGGAAGGAAAGGGAAACTGAGCCCAAGATATGTCGGACCTTTTGAAATACTGGAGAAGATAGGAGATTTAGCTTATCGGATAGCCCTACCGCCAAAACTGTCAAACGTGCATGATGTGTTTCGTGCTTCTATGCTGAGGAAATATCATCCAGATACAGAGCACGTATTGGACTATGAAACTATTGAAGTGAGCGAGAAAGGTGAATACATAGAAAAGCCATTGCGAATTTTGGATCGAAAGGAACAAGTCTTGAGGAACAAGACTATTCGTCTAGTGAAAGTTTTATGGCAATACCATGGTATGGAAGAAGCCACCTGGGAACTTGAAGAGACAATGAGACAACAGTACCCCCACCTATTTGAAGCAACATGTCAGTTTTGAAATCCTTCACTAGACATGTTGCATTTCATTTCAGTGAGTACTGTAGAAGGAGCATGACCTATTTATGAGGTACAGAGTGATTGACTTAATCATTTGACCTTTGGATTGAAGAAAATAGTAAGCAGCCGTTATTTGTGTAAAGGAGTAGTTAAAATAAAATTTTGAGAGCCTTAGGACCGCTGTCGGCACAATAGCCGAGTAGCACCCCGGGGAATGATATGGTCCGATGAAGTGGTCGCTAGATCGAACCACAAGAGGAACGGATGTACATATTGTAAATTGTTACCTGTGAATAAACATAGTGAAACACTTTTTGCTGCGAACGGCTGTAGAGGAGATGGGTCATTTTATGTAGAGTTGGCCGTGGGGCTAGAAATTTAATTTCGAGGATGAAATTCTTTTAAGGGGGGTAGAAGTTGTGGCATCCCCCATTTATTAGATTCCTAATGACCAGGATTGGTCAAATGGGTTTTGAAGTTGACTTTTGACGTAAGGAATTGGAAATCATAAGACGGACGATGGAGAAATAATCGAGGGTTTTATTTTAAGAAGCGACGATCATTGGATTGATCGATTACTTATGAATTTTGAGGATTCTTGCCCATAGGATTGTATGTTCGAAAATTCCTAAGCTAGGTGCAAGAGTGAGAATCGGCCATGAGGACAATGTAAAGGGTGGCATGATATTTTCTTATGCAAGACTAGGTGGTCGACCGTCCAAAGGAATTAGCAAGAAATAAAATTTTGGACGCCAATTACCTAGGTGATGTTCGGCCGTGGAGTGGGGAGCAAGAGGCGATATACTCCTCTTTGGCATGAAATTTCCATTGGCCATAGAAGACCTAGGAAGTGGCGCAAGAAGCAAGCTTTTCCATTGGCCTATGTCAGATCAAAATCTACTTTAGATAATAGGCCATTGAGGGTAGCGCCAAGTGGCACATGGGCTCCTTCTTCCATGGACCCTCATTGGGCGAAAATCATGGGGAAATGGCAAAGAATTTCATTGGTGATTAATCATATCAACTTTTGTGACAATGATTGGCGGCCATTGGGGGTATTGCCAAGTGGCAATTGAAGGCTAGGAAGTGAAGGCATCCATGACAAGTGTCACATGAGAGCTTCTCTATGCCATGCAACAAAAAGGAAAACCCTCCATCTTCTCTTCCCTTTTCCCCTATCATCGTCCGAGCAAGTGAGGGAGAGTTCCTGAGAGTGAGCTTGAGTGAGGGACCGAGAGCTCGCGAGAGAGAGAACGGGCGATCGAGGAGCGCGAAGAGGAAGAAGAAGAGGCGGTCCGGCGTGGCATTGTTAAGGGAACCGAGAAGAGAAGACGTCGAGCTCGAGCTAGGCAAGCTATCAAGGCAAGATTTCCTTCAATCTTACCATAGGATAGAAGTATTTAGTGGCTTTATTGTAGGACCCCTATGGTGGGATTGAATGTTTTCTTGCTAGTCGTCGCGCTAACCCACTATTGTGGACATATTTTTCAGATTAGCATCATGGTGACCATTCACAGGCGCTTTGGAGTTCCTGTTGACTATGACTCTTACTATCGTGATATTATACATTTAGATGTTTCGCACTTGAAGTTAGTAGCTCATGTACATACTATGTGGGTTGACGAGGGTGAGCCTGCATTGACTGTATATCGTTGGTATGCCATCTATATTCGCAAGGGCAATAGGCTCATTGGTCCGTTTTCTGAGAGCACTTTTGATGCACCTCCCGTTCCTACCGTACCAGTAGCTCCTGTTATGCCCGTAGCTCCTACTGCTCCTGTGCCTCCTCCACCTGTTGTCCCCGTTGTCCCAGTTGTCGCTGCTCCCATTCCTGCTCCAGCACCCGTGCCAGCTGTGTTTGTTCCTCCACCCGAGCCACTTGAGGAGTCCAAGGATGAGGAGATGTTTCCCTCCGACCTGTCTAGGGAGGACTGAGGGTTTAGAGCTAGTCTTGGCGACTTTTTGGAGTAGGCGACTCATGTAGGATGGAGTAGTTTTATTTTGGCCATCCCAGATTATGCCTATGGTTTCACGACTGAGTCATCTTTTGTTATACATATATGTATGAACTCATATGGTCGTGTTTAACGCTTGTATATATGAAGTTCTAGTTCTTATGATTGTTTGCCTAGGTGGTTCACTAAGTTGTTATTATTATGTGGCCTGTGGATACTTATTATTATTAAGGTAATCTCTATTTATCGCTATTAGAGACTTATGACCGTAGGGTGGCGGTCTGGGACGCCACACCCACCCTGAGAAGCTTCATCACTTCTTCCTTAATTTTGTCTTCCAACTCGGCTTTCATCCGTCTGCTGCTTTGCTGACAGATTTAACACTGGGATCTGTGGTTAATGCATGTTCAACAATTCTAGGATCCAAACCCGGCATGTCAGCATAAGACCATGCGAAGACATCCTGATACTCCCTTAGTAATTCTGTAAACCTGAGCCTTTCATCTCGAGATAAATGTCCACCGTTCTTGATTTTCTTGATATCCATAGTGTCACCCAAGTTAATAACAACCGGCTCTTCTTGTTGTGGAAATTCTCCTATATTTTGATTCTAACAAAACCTTCAAATAGAAATTGTTTAATGAAATGTGATGCAGGAAGAATGTGTAAGCAGCAGGTTGAGTGATTCCAATTCTGTCGCGCTGACCAAGGGTCAGATGGAAGTGCTTCTGAAGAAGGGTCATCAGATGGAAGCACTTCTGACGAAGGGTCAGATGGAAGTGCTTCTGACGTAGGTCAGATAGAAGTGCTTCTGACGAAGGGTCAGATGGAAGTGCTTCTGTCCAAGGGTCAGATGGAAGTGCCCTTGATGATCTAAACAGTGACGGATGGATCACATCAAATCTTCGTATTACCATTCCGTGCCAACTAATCTAACCCACGTATGGCAGGTTTCCGATCAAGGCAAGTGATATTCGATTATCCTGATATCCCCTCTAATCAATTAAGGGACTTTCTATAATGGGATATCATCTTCTAAGGAATATATCCTTGGGAATCAACTCAAACTTATCACACTTATGGAAGCTGGAGATTCAGTTGTATGGGCGATTGAATCAGAAGGGTTCAATGTCTTACCCAACGGTCTACATATCTTCTGAAGATACAGTCTTGTTCAATCACGATTGATGACGTCCAATCAAGGATTGAAGAACGATCCCTTGGCTGGAATCCAATGGCTAGTTCAGAGGCATGGGAGTATAAAAGAAGAATCATGATGGACTAAAGGAAGATGAGCGAACAACAATCCAAAGTGCAAGCATAATTTGAGTTTCATCCAAAGAGTATTCTGTGTACCCAAAATCCTTCACTGTGAAAATCTGTGTGAGAGAGAAACAAAATACTTGAGTGGTTGTAATCCTCTTGATTCTTCATAGTGAAATCCAGCCGATCGGCTGTCATCGTGGGAGAGTGGACGTAGGCTTAATCTAAAGCCGAACCACTATAAATATCATGTGCAATATTCTCTAAACTCTTACCCCTGCGTTTAGATTTTCTGCACACTGTTATACGGTTCTTGTTGCCAATCGTACACTGAACTTTATTCATTCCGCAAGAAATTTTAATTTTGTTCGGAATCTCCTATTCACCCCCCTCTAGGAGATATTGCTAGAGACATCACTTCTGAGGTAGGAGGCATTGACTCCTCGAAGGCACTCCATTCTCTGCGGATAGACGCATAACCTTCATCCTCATCCTCTTCTTCAATATTGTAAGAATAGTCAATGTGGTGATTCGAATCGTATAACAACCTGGTATGTATGTTTGAGATGATATGCCTGAAATGTCATGAGCATGGTTCGTCTATACTCCTTATAGAAATGTCATGCATGAGTGTGAAAAACCTTTTCAAAAGAGAATTCAGAATAAGTGTAGGTACAAATGGAACTAGTCCTCATATCATGGAACATCTTTGTCCCTCAGAAATCCTTTTAGAAATTAGGAATCATATGAAAAATCAGTCCTCAAGCTTTTGCGTGGAAGACTAATATCATCATCGGGCTGATTTGTTGTTCCATATGTTCTTAACAAAACTTGTGTGATTTTATTGAATGCAAAATGGGCCGCATTACAAGCTATGCTGTTTGGACCAATGGCCATGGATCCAAAGGCATTTTTCTACATTTATTTCAAACAACGGAATTTGAAAGTGCGACGAAATGCATGAAATCTAAATGCAGTATCAAGAGTAGGGAAGATATTTCTTTACTCAGAAGTAGTGGCTTCATCACCCAGCCACTCTATAATGACATTCACGAAGTTATCTCTCAGGAAAGGGTTCGCCAGATCTGGTTTTGCTGTTGGAGTTATATCTTCTTCTGACAACCACCTAGAGTTCTTACTGAAGTACTCGTTTAAAGGGCTGTTGAACATCTTAGATCTGCCTCTCCAAGCTGGAGAACCAATGAATGAATATCTTTGGTTTTTTTGGCTTCCATGGCATCCTAAGCTCTTGCCTCAGTCTCGGCCCGTTGTCTTAGGGGTAGACTCGCCTAGGTGGTTTTTCTGTTACCCCCCAAGCCCATCCTATGCTCGTTAGATTTCAACTGTAGAGGGGTATTCATTCCTTGACCATATTTTCCCAGACCTTCTCCAAGGTTATATCCATATGCCAGTAGCATCTTTGCTGGTAAAATGTTGGCATCAGAAATATATGGAATAATCAATCTTACCCCCACGGGATTGTGTACTGCTGCCACTAACTCAAGGGAATGATAGCTTGCTTCCATCTTAATTTCGGGTTCGATGTAGTGAATGGCGTTGCTCTAATATGTTTGGAGATCAACTTCTCCATGTACAATAATCACCTTCCCATCTACTACAAATCATACTCTCTGATGTAGTCTTGAAGGTACGGCTCCTGCTACATGAATCCAAGGTCTTCCCAACAGGAATCCGAATGCACTAGGCAATTCCATTACTTGGAAGTTTATAGAGAATTTGGTTAGGCCGATGAGTATGTCGAGCTCAATCTCACCTACCACAGTCTTCTTCATCCCATCAAAAGCTCTCACATATGTTTTGGGGGTTTTAACCATCTCTTCTTTGATGCCTAAACTCCTCAAGGTAGCTAAAGAGCATATGTTGAAAGCGGATTCGTTGTCAATTAGTACGTGTGCTATTCCTTTTCCATTATATTGTGCAGTAATGTATAAGGCCTTGTTGTGTCCTCTCCCTTCCATGGGGAAGTCTTCATCTGAGAAGCTCAATTGATCTTCCAAAAGGATTGCCCCTACAAAGTCCCATAACTGCACATCATTAATAGTTTTAGGGACATGTACATCAGTCGGTATCTTCAACAGTGCATTTTTGTGGTTCTCTGAGTTGATGAACAGATCCAATAAAAATATTTGGGCCGGCATTTTCCTTAACTGCTCTATCACTTCAAACTCACTGGTTTTAATAATGGACATGACCTTTTCTACATCTTCCTTCGAGACTTCTTTTTTTTTCGGACTCGCCTTCCCTTGGGGCGTAAAATTATCCAGACCTCATTACCGTATCTACTTCCTCCGTCCCATAGTCCCAGTGGACTACCTTAGGATCGTACTCTTCTAACGGAGGGACTTTTATGGTTATTGTCGTCGGGCAAGATGCCTCTAGTTCAGCTGTATCGTCCGCTTCCTCTCTTGGCAGTCGAATCACAACATGTTTGATCAGACAATCTTCTACCTCACTCAAGCTGTCAAGCTCTACCAGTTTGATCACCACAGTTGTAGCGGCTTCAATCATTGACACAGTGTCGTCAAAGTCCTTTGAGAAAATTTCATTTTCCAGTTGACGATGCCGGTCGTCGTTACTTAGTTTTGCTGATGTCGCAAATTTCGGGTACTCTCTCATTCCCTTGAGTAGTTCAACTGAATCTTGTCGCTATTCCTTCGATCTCTCTATTTCGACATACTGCTTTGCGTTAAGCTTGGTATCTATCATCGGGTCAATCGATGATTCAAGCCCTTTCGTAAAAGGCTTTTCCACCTCCTTCGGGGTTTCTGGTTGAACGGGATCGTCCATACCCTCAATCCGTCTGGTATGATATCCTCCATTCTCTGATAGAAACTAGAAGGCGCAGAATATTTCACCTTAAAGTTATATCCTCCAGAATCTTCACCCAGGTTGTCTATGATTTCTCCCATTCTAATGCGTTAGTCATGAATCTGCGATCTGCAAAACTTCGCCTGCTAGCTTCCAGTTCGTCCTCGTCGAGTTCTTCTTCCTGCTTGATGATCGGCCTAAGATCGCCTACCAGACTCTCGTGCGGGATACTCCACGTGCTTCCCTACTCAGTTTTAATCACAAAGTGGCTCCCTTCCAAGCTTAGAGAGGCCTCGACTCCCTTGAATCTTTCATCGGTAACATTTGACATCATCCCCAAGCTCATTATCTTAGCGATACATAATTTCTTCATGTCAGTAGAGACCTCCTCTTATTTCGGGTATAGTGAAGCGATCGCCGGAATGTTAGTCAGCTTAGGTATGTCCACCTTTAGCTTAAGGTGGTTTTCCTCGTTAGTGAATATTGCCCCTACTACTTGGTGGTCAGGAAGCAGGTTTTCTTGTACATTCGGAGCCATGTTATCAAACTTCAGAATCTGACTGTCGATCAAAGCTTGTACCTTCAGCTTAAGGATATAGCAATTATCAACGTTATGCCCCCTTTCACCCATGTGATAGACACAGGTCTGGCTTTCAGCAAAGCTAGGATATTTAACAGGATTTACCCTAGGTGGTTCCTTCGCCACCAAGTGTTGTTCTAGCAGCATTGGGAGCAACTTGGATAAAGGCCTCGGGAGCTGAGAAAACTGCTGTTGGGGTTGCCTCTTTCTAGGCTCTTGCCCTTTTGGTGCCGACCACGACGATCCTCCCTTGGTTTGATTAGAGTTGTTAAACACCTTAGTCTTATGGGGGTCTGGTATGAAGGCTATGTCGAGCCCCGCCTCTCTCTCATTTTTCAAGGGATATTATTTTCTGATAGAAGTTTCATGCGGCCTCCTTTCTCTTAAGGCGCACTTGAGCCTTTTTGCCACCTTTATCAAATGTGTAAAGGTTTGACATCCTGAGGTGTTCAATCTGTCGAAGTATTCGTAGCAGGTCTTCTCTTGTCGGGGCCGTAGCTGTGTTGAACTTATACTGCCTGAGAAAGTCTTCTGCAGGATCTTCCCACCCATCATAATCGTCCAGGTCCAACTCGATGAACCAAGTCAGGGCGGCGCCAGCCAGACTCTCTTGGAACGTATTCATCAGCAACGGAATGTAGTCTGAATATTGCGCCATCTTACGCATGTAATATTTGAGGTGAGCGCGGGGACAGCCTATCCCATTATACTTTCTCACGAAGTCTGGTTCCTTGTAGTCAGGAGGGGTCTCCATCTTGGCAAAATGAGATATCTTGTCAAAACGGGCCAACTCATAACCCTGGCTGCTTAAACATTCCTCAATCTTGGCTGTTCTCTTAGCCTCTGCTTTAGTTTTCACGGTCTACTTCCCCTTTTCATCTTTCTCAAGGTTGATGAAAACAGGGGGTGTCTTTTGTTGTGACTGGATGTTCGGCATACGGACATCTTCCTCTGTATGTTGGGTATCTTCTACCGTTTCTTTATCAGCCATATCGGGTGCAAATGGTGGACTTGAGTTGTTATGGTTAGGAGCCACTGCCTATCTGGTGTGGGAGGCATCCAACATTGCCTTAATATCAGCCATCATAGTCGCCATAGCAGTCATCTGAGTTTCTAGCATGCCTACTCGCGGGGTCAACTCCTATTGTTCCATTCTTTTCTTAAGCCGAGTGCGAAAATGATGTGTTGGTAATTTCGTGATGAGAGTATACCTATTTTTAAAAGGATTTCCAGTGAGTATTTCTTCAGTATTAACAAAAGAAAGTACTTGATTCTTCTAATTGCATGTTTTCCATTGATAAATGAGAAAAATGACTACCTTGTGAGCCTTAGTCTCATGTGAGCAGTTATTTTAATCATTCTCCAAAAGAATTCATGAAATTAAAAGAAGCATAATTTTTTACGATAGTTTTTATGCATTTGTAAAACATGTCCACACTCATGCATATGCGTTCAAAGTAATATTCAGTACAAGTGAGTATGCATGAAAATGCATCATAACATTTGCTTATTTTACACTTGACAGAATAGCCTATTCAAGCCTAGGACGCATGAGGTCTAAGGTATCCTCATCATCCCAACATGGATCCATCTCTTTAGTTTGGGACTCTTCATCTTCTGAATACGACGGTGATCTCATATCTTCGGGTATGTACGGCTCTATCCCAAGTATGTTTGGTACGATATATTCGGGTACATAAGGCTCAACAAGACTGCGTCTGACCGCCTCAAAGTGCTGAATGTATTCTATGGTAGCCCTGTGAACATTCTCCTTGCGAGTCATATTTTCTAGACATCTTTTATCTTCAGCTTGAGAGTTTTTCAAAGAATGTATAATAAATTCCACGTTAGCTTCAATCTGTTTCTTCTTTTCTCCTGTAAGGGTCTTTTTTGGTATGTAAAATGAGAAGATACCAGGCCGCGGTGGAGAAGGGATTTTCTGTAATGCCCCAAATTGTTGGATAACCCTCTTTGGATAATATACAGCAGCGCCTGTGAATCCTAGCAAAGGGACTGGGTCTTCGCCATTACATGCGAGCCTGACTTTGCCCAGTGTTGGCAATCTAAGCCGCCATCGGAGCTGTTCTGGTTTCAGATTTTCAAGGAATTTTTTCCATTCTATGAAGTTGAACTTAGGAATATGTGGGAAATTAGGTCTCTCCGAACTCTCGGCAATGGTAAGCTGTGCTCTCTCGGCAATGGACGGCGACTGAAAGCTTCTTCTCTGTCCTGGCCGGTTTCCGGCGGACTCCGGCGGCCACGGCGGCTGGTTTTCGACACAGTGACTCGCAACACCCCCACCTTCCATCCCTCTGAACGATTTTGCTTGTCGTTGGCTACTGTTCGAGTGTCTCCAGATCTGAGAACCCAGTCTTCGCTCGACCACGAGGGAGCTAAGCGGCGGTTTCTGGCTGATTTAGCTGGCGCCGAAGGCTCGCCTTCCACCTTGGTGGTCGCCTAGACCTCCTCCATCTTTCCCCCAGCTCGATTTCACTTATTATCCCACTGGTGTAGCGATTGGATCTCTCTGCCCAGCGATCTAGGGTTCTGCTCATACCCGAGGTCGCGACGCCCTCTGAGTATTCCAATTGGCAACGCCGACTTATCAATTGCCTCTGTGGTTGTTTACACATTTTTCGTCCTCTTCCTGAAGCATCATCCCTGCTATCCCTCTGGCGAAGCAAGGATCCCTACAACACAGCTCCATTGTTCGTCTTGAAGATTAGTCGTGGCGCTTTCTGGCATCTTTCGTCGGCGCTGAGGTTTCGACTATATGCCATTGTGCGTCCAGAGCTGCTCTTACCTTGGTATTCATTGGTGAAGTGTGGTCCTCTCACGACGAAGTGTCTGTCGTCAACTTGAAGATCTACCCCCGGCGGTTTCTGGTGATCCTGTCCAGCGCCAGCGTTTGGGGTTCTGCTGTGGTTTTCTAGCCTTCCCATTCCACTCTATACGCTCCTACTTGCCCTTTGACGACCATTGAAAGTTACTATCCCCTCCCTTATGCTTGCTTCTGCTGGGGTAGTTGTAGCGGAGGGTTGACTGGTGGTTGTGGATCGGGTAACTGGCGATTAAGTGGAGTTTTCTTGATTGGTGGTTGTCTTTCGAGGGAAGGTGTCTGGTAATGCTCATTTGCCTGGTTGTTGTCGACGGCCTCACTCGTTCTGTTAATGCTGCTAATTCTCGTCAACTACGCATTGTTGTTGACTTGCTGCTACATTCTGGTATTGCTGCCTTGAACTATGGCTACAACTTCTGCTGGAGGGTCGGGGTCTGAAGGGCTTAACTCGGACGAGCCTTGTTTGGAACCCCCCATTTGCATGGCCTCTTTCGACGATTTAGTGCCATCCACTTTTCCTGAGCAAGGTCCCCTGCTCTCATCCTCCTTTCAATTGCCTTCCCATGTTGCTGCTATAGTTGATGGTGTGATGGGGCAAGGCAATGTCAAGACCATTGACAACCCCATTGGGGAGAACGAATTGCCTCTAGTTGATATTGAACCTCAGCCCTTGGGGAATAATAGGGAACTATCATGCAGTGATGGTGGTAGACGAGCAGGTACAACTGCTGGTGGTAGTGGGGCTGGTGTTGAAGGATTGGATGATGGCCAGTTCCATGCTGACAAAGGAAGGGCTGTTGCTCGTGGACAGGACCCTATTCAACCTGAAGTGGCTAATGTCCAGTTAGCTGGGGACCCTACGGTGAGAGTTGGGAGCCTCAACATCCAACTTAACAAAGGAAAAGAAGCTCTGCATGTAGGGAATGAGGTTGTTCCTCAAGTCTTCGCACCTGGGAGTAAAGGTTCTGCTGAAAATGAACGACCTGACTTTGGTAAGGTGACAGATGGTGGTCCTATCATTGAAAATGCTGGGCCCTCAAGGATGGCGAACACCAGGAGGAGATCCTCTTCTGGTGGTAGGAAAACAAGACAACGCAGTGTCCATTTTAGTCCAAAAACAGCTCCTTCATCTGGGATCAGGGATGACTTAGGGAACCAGGAGCCAGATACGGGTGGCCCTTGTATGCAAGGTGGAGAGACTTCACATGGGATTTCTGCTGCTTCAAATCGCAGCCTCAGCAGGGGTAGAAGCCGGAGTAGGGGAAGGTCCCGTGCAAGGAAATGGTCTACTGTGGCTCAGGTTGGTACCCAACAAGAGGCTCATCAGCCTGGTGTGGCTCGGCCTACTGGGGTGGTGCACAGCAGACCTCCTCCAACTTGGGCTGATACTGCGAAGGTTATGTCAAAGGGTTTCAACCTCTCTTTTATTGCTCCTACACCGAATGATGGAAGGGCCCGAGTAGTCATTCCTCCGGAAGAGGCTCTGAAGGAAAACCCATTCCTTAAGGAGTGTGTTGTGGGGCAGTTTTTAGGGAAGAAATTATACAGACAACTCACTGAAGATGTTATTAGGAAGACTTGGGGCAGCCAGGTAGCGGATATCCGTCTACATGGGAATGGCTTCTATTTCCTCCATATACCGGATGAGCTTTTTAGAAAGAAAATTCTGGAATTGGGACTTGTATCCATCCTTAATTGCACCATGATCCTCAGGCCATGGCACCCGAAGCTTAAGTTGAGGAAAGATGTGCATGAGACTTTGCCGATATGGGTTAGACTGAGAGATATTCCCCTATCACTTTGGAACCCAACGAGCATTAGCCGTATCGCTAGTGCCATTGGGAACCCCCTCTTTGTGGATGCTCAGACTGAACAAATGAAGAGGATGTCTTTTGTTAGAGCTTGCATTGATATAAGGGCCGCTGAACCTCGACCTCAAGAAGTGGAGATTGTCTGGGACGATGAGATAATAATGGTTGGGGTAGAATATGAATGGAACCCGCTAGTTTGCCACTCTTGCCGAGTATATGGGCACAAAAAGGGTGCTCACAATTTTTCCTGTGCCGAACCTCCCCAACATCCCCCTGGCCAGGTGCCAAGACAACAACAAAATGCTGAGGGTGAATGGAGACAGGTTCAGAGGAGAAAAAGAGGAAGTAACAACCGGTTTCCCCAACAGGAACATCTAAGCATAGAAGAACTGAACTCGGGTGTAGAAGCTGGACCTACCATCACTACATCTGGTCCCCATCCCTTAATTACACTGCCAGGACATATCTCAGAGCAGGCGCCTAGCCGGGAGGATACTCAGGCTCCCCTGGCCCCTGTTCTGCCTTTGGTACAAGAGTCGGCTCGCTCACCCGTAGTTGTGGATGAGGGTCTCCAAAAACTGCCCTGCCATGCACCAGCCACAGAACAGCATGGTGGCCCTTCGGGGGATGCCTTGGAGAATTCCAACTTAGCTGAACTTCCAACTGTGGATGGGACCTTGCTTAAGTATGCTGACATGCCATTAGCAGCTGGTTCCCGAACAAGCCCAGTACAGACATCTAAAGATCTGGCTCTTGGTTTATTGGCGACTACCTCTACCACTATCCAAGTCCCATTATTTGATACCATCTCAACATCACGGGAACAGAACCTGCATCCCAAAACCCTAGTGTCCACCTCTACTACAAAATCTGCTGCCAATAAGAGTAGAATGACCGCTCTCCATACCCAAAATGCACGGGCTGCTCCTGTGACCAGGAGTAGTTTGGCTGCGGCTAATCACCAATCCACTGCTATTAACTCCGCTGGTTTGACCGCACTACCTGCTCTGCCCCCCCTTCTCAGATCCCGATCTGCCCCTGTCACTGACAGGTCCAAACCTGTGGTCGGCCATCAACCTCTCCCTATGGTTGAATCCTCACATGACTCAGACAGCGATGTTCACAGTTCTTCACCTTCAAGGACCGGCAACCAGAAGTCCAAGAAGAAGAAGACAAGAAAGAAACATCGGTAACTCCCCAACAATACTGTACATATGTTTTTTGGAGTCTGGAACATTAGGGGCTTGGGTAGCCCTCTTAAACAGGCTGAAATAAGGAACTTTGCTAGAAGCAACTCGCTTTCTTGTATTGGAATTTTGGAGACGAAAATTAAAGCATCTTCTTTTTCAAGTATTTCCAATAGTTTACTACCTGATTGGAGGTGGATGGCTAACTATGAGTACTCACCTCGTGGTAGAATCTGGATTGGATGGGACCCTCAACTTATCGAACTCTCTGTATTATCTTGCTCGGCCCAAGTTATACATACTCGCCTGCGGTCGACTGATATGGACAAAGCTTTCCTCCTCTCTGTGGTCTATGGGGAGCACTCTTTTGGTACTAGAAGAACACTTTGGAACGATCTCATTCATTTTAGCAATTGTGATGAGCCGTGGGTGGCGGCCGGAGATTTCAATGCTATTAGAGATCACTCGGACAGGATTGGGAGTTCTACTCCTTGGATCCCAGCCTTTGATGAGTTTGGTGCTTGTCTAGACCAGGCGGGATTAGATGATCTTCGATATGTGGGATTCATATTCACTTGGTTCACCTCTTCCGGAGCATCAAGGAAACAGCGAAAGATTGATCAGGTACTAGTTAATGATCTCTGGAGACAGTTGTTCTCTTTTTCTAAAGCCTCCTTCTTGGCCCCCGGAATTTCTGATCATACGCCGATGGTCGTTAAGTTAATGACTATGCCAACCTCGAAGAAACCTTTCAAGTTTTTTAAATACTGGATCACTCACCCTTCTTACAAGGACATTGTATCCCAGGTGTGGGCCACTCCTTTCACTGGTACCCCAATGTTCATTGTTTGTAGGAGACTCAAGTTATTGAAGTGCAGACTCAAGCACCTGAATAGAAGTTCCTTTTCTGATATCTCTAATCGTACTGAACAAGCCAGAGTGGCTCTTAATGCGATTCAAGATGCTTTAGTGCATGATGCTACTAATCAGAGTTTGGTTGACCGAGAAGCAGAACTTCTAAGGGACTTCTCCACTTTGCGACTTCAGGAGGAGTCATTCTTTCGGCAAAAATCAAGAATTAAATGGTTGAAAGAAGGTGACTCAAACACGAGCTACTTTCACCACTTCGTCAACAAGAGGAGGCTTCTCGGATTCTGCTGGGGAAGTCATAACCGAACCTACTCATGTACGGGCTCACATCGTCGATCATTTCACAGCCCTCTTGAATGGGGACCCGTTGAGTTCTGTCCCTGCGATATCTCAGATTCGAGAATACATTACAAAGACGTTGGATGAAGAGCAGATCCTTCTTCTCTCCCAACCGGTTACTAATGAGGAAGTCAAAAGCATTCTTTTCTCTCTTGCCAAGAGTAAAGCCCCCGGACCCGATGGCTTTATTGTGGAATTCTTTACCAGCTCCTGGGATGTCGTTGGGTACTCGGTTACAGTTGCTATCAAGGAGTTTTTTAGAACTGGTAGACTTCTTAAAGAAATCAACACCACAATATTAACGTTAGTTCCGAAGTCTCCAAATGCTATGGCCATGCAGGATTTCCGTCCCATAGCGTGTTGTAACACTTTGTATAAGTGTATCACTAAAATCTTGGCCAACCGGATTTCTTCTATATTGCCGTCTCTTATTTCTCCTTCTCAGGTGGCTTTTGTGAAAGGAAGGAGAATAAGTGATAATATTTTGCTTGCGCAGGAATTATTTGCTGATTTCCACCATAACCCATACCTCCCCAAGTGTGCAATCAAGGTAGACTTTCAGAAGGCCTACGATACAGTGGACTGGAGCTTCTTGGAGGCTGTATTACTTGCCTTTCGGTTTTCGGGTCCGATGGTTAAACTTATCATGGAGTGTGTCTCTACACCAAAGTTCTCGGTTGCTATTAATGGGGAATTACATGGCTTATTCCCCAGTAAAAGAGGCATTAGACAGGGAGATCCCATTTCCCCTTATCTCTTTACTTTGATTATGGAGATATTCTCCGGTATTCTACACTCCAAGGCATGTCAACCGGGCTTCAAGTACTATTGGCGATGCAAACAAACTAAACTTTCTCACCTCTTTTTCGCTGATGATGTCCTGCTATTTGTCGAAGGAAACATTTCTTCTATTCGATCACTTAAGGAAGGGCTCGAGCTCTTTTCCACTTGGTCGGGACTGAGGCCAAACCCCAACAAAAGTGAGCTCTTCTTGGCTGGTGGAACGTGTACATTGCGGGAGCAAATTCGGCAGCTCCTCGGTTTCCAGGAAGGTGCTCTTCCTTTTCGTTACTTGGGGGTACCCGTCATATCGTCGAGACTTGGTAAATCACATTGTCATGTGTTGGTTAATGCTATTACTTCTAGAGCGCGATCGTGGGCTCACAGATTTCTATCTTATGCCGGGCGTCTTCAGCTTGTCAAATCTGTACTCCAATCTATCCAAGTATTTTGGTCTGCTGTCTTCACTCTTCCCAAAGCTGTTTTGAATAGAATTGAGCTCGTTCTCAGACAGTTTCTATGGAAAGGACCACACTTAGGTGTCGGAGGAGCGAAAGTATCTTGGGTTAATATATGCCTTCCCAAGAATGAGGGAGGATTGGGTATTCGACGGCTACAGGATTGTAACATAGCCATGACACTTAAGCACATCTGGACTCTATTCACGGACAAGGAATCTATGTGGTGCAAGTGGGTACACTCAACCTTTTTAAAGAAAAGAAATTTTTGGGTAGCAAAAAGGCCGACATTTTGCTCGTGGGCATGGAAGAAAATACTAGACCTTAGAGTTCACTTTCGATCACAATTCAAGTGGGAATTGGGAAATGGCCAGTCCACGTCCTTCTGGTTTGATAACTGGCATGAAGGGGGCCCCCTCCATTTACGATACGGGGATGGAGATATTTATCGAACTAGAATACCACGAGACATATCGGTATATGATTTCTTCCGTTCTGAATGGGAACCGTCGCATGTCTTGGAGGACTTACTAACCTATTTAGGAACGGTACCTACCTTCCGAGACACGAGGGATGATAAACTCGGATGGGGGGGCCATAGCTCGGGAGATTTTTCCGTCTCCTCGGCCTGGGAGCTCATTCGGCATAAAGGACTACCTGTACACTGGCATTCCTTTATATGGGACAAAGCTTTAGCTCCTCGTCACGCTTTCATTATGTGGTTGGCCACGTATCACCGGTTACCTACACAGAGGTTATTAATTCAGTATCACAGAATAGATGATGTTACATGTGCATTTTGCCAAGCGATACCGGACTCCGTTAACCACCTCTTCTTTGAGTGTTCGGTCACCAGAGAATTAGCAACCGTTTGGGCGACCAGATGTAACCTGAGATGGAGGAATCGGCCGTGGGACAACCTTATTCTTTGGGCAAGACAAAGTATTGGCAGCCGATCTTTCGGACATCGTATTGCTCGGTTTTCCCTAGGCGTATTGTGCCATATCATTTGGACAGAGAGGAATGATATACTCTTCCGTGGCAAGAAGCTCTTCCTACCAGCACTCATCTTGCATCTTACAAAATTGATCAAGGACAAAGCGGTTCCTATGGGGAGGGTGCGTGATCATCCCGGTAATAGGAGCATCCAGAGAAATTGGGGCCTTTCCCCTAGCATCTTTGATGAGACCTCTCAGAATATGTGATGTTAACCTTCTCTGTGCATTCTGTTGGCCATATGCATCAACTCATTTCTAGATGCAACACCACGGGTATACCGAGGTGGAGGAGACCCAGGGAAGATAAGACGTGCTACGATTTTATAATGCTGCTATTGGCCTTCTCTACAGGCTGTGCTGCCCTGATCAACTCAAAGGAGGCACATTTACTTCTATCCGGACTAAGCAGACTCAGTCTTGTTCTCATCCGGAGGTTGATAACCTTTCTGCTGCCTTGCTGCTGGTTTTACTGCTCTCTATGTCTCCAGGTGGACTCTGTACCTGCTATCTTCCGCCTAATGGTGTGGGACAATTGTACCATCCAGCTGGACTATTGCCATCCAATGGGGAGACTGCTTTTAAATTCTGATTTTATACTGTTGCGGCTACTGTATTATATGTGTGGACATTGGAGCCGGGTACCTCTATCCCCTGCTGTCGCCTTGTTGCTGATGCTGCGGCTCTTTGAATGCCCCCGCTCTGTTTATGCCCTGACCATTGGTGGATCCTCTCTGTCTCGGTGGGAGCTGGCTGAGGTGCTGTTTGGATTTGCTCAGAGGAGGACTTCTCTACCATGGCGACTGACAGATTCAGCCTTGTTCTCTCCTGGTGGTCGGTTTTTGTATTTTCACCCTGCTGTCCGACAGACTGCCCTTTATTTTTGTCCACGTGCTGGGCTTTGCCCTTGTTGCGACCAATGAACTGAAGAGGGAAACCTGCTCCTTACTGATGAGCTGTTGGCGCCTTTTGGGAAGTCTGATCTTGAAGGATGCCATTTTTTAGTTGTGCACCTGCCGTTTTTTATTTGTTCCCTTTGCAGATGGCTCTCTTCTTCTTCTGACATTTCCTTGCTGCTGTTGCTACGCCTCCTGGCCTGCCTCCTATCTGCTTTTCTGCCCCGGATCCTCTTTGGCTCGGTGGGAACTGCCACGTTCTTCTGGCTTGGCGTTTTTTGTTGTGCTTCTGTACATTCGCTGCACTTTCCGCTCCATTTGGGCTTCGGATGGAATCACTGCATGATCAGGTGGACCTTCTCTGCTGCTGGCCTCCTCTCCCTAGGCTGACGACTGCTTTTTTGGGAGAAGGTAAATCTGATACTGCCCTGTTGCCTTGGCCTGGTTACTGGGAGAACATAATTCATGACCCTTCACCGGTTGGTTTTCTATGTACCCCACCCTGTGGTCATTGCATTGACCGCCTGCCTTTTTTGCCACCTGTTTGGCATTGTTTATCTTTTAAGAGTAATGGCCGCTCTAGTTACGCGCGTGACGCGACGTTATATTTTGCATCCGGTTCACCGTTGAACCAATCTTGGCACTCATTGTCAATTTCGGTTCATGGTTTTTGTGACCGGTTTTTTTGTACCTAGTATCTTGAAAAGTATATACAAACTTACCTTACCCAAAAAAACTTAGGAATATGTGTATGGGTTTTGACAAAGGTTTTAAGAGGATGGGCATTGGAGCTAATCTCAGTGAAACCCATGCGGATATGGAATTATCTGATATGAGATGTGAACCATAGGTACAGAAGATCACTAGAGGCTCTAAAGATTCCCTTCTTGTTTTTCTTGAAGTAATTTAGGGAAAGGAAGGTCTCAGCAAGGATAATGTTCGAGTAGTCCCACCCACAACAAACTTGTCTGACTACTATAGCCATAATAGGGTCGAAGGTGACAGACGAGATCGGGAATAGCACAAAGCTAAAGAAAGCCGAGACAAAGGCTCTACCAGATTTAGTTTCCTTAGCGGCAGGGAGGTTGGGGAATCGATCTAGAAGGAAGGATAGTGAAATTCGTCCAGAATTACTTTTGGCATCTGCTTTGACTTCGTTTAGGCTTGTGCCAAGGAATTCAGCTAGTTGACTCAAGGGCTCAAATCTTATGGGAGGTTGAACTAGTAAGTGAGTAAACTCAACTCCGATGGCGGCGCTATACTCTTCAAGAGTAGGGGTAACTTCCAGCCCTTCCATGCAGAATGTAGCGGTGGTAGGATCCCAATAGAGTGCCATGGCTTGAATAAAGGCAAGTGGGCACTCAATCTTCAGCTGGTCCAATAGATACCCCAGTCATGATTTGGCGTATTTCTGGCTGGCTTCGCCCATGCTATCCCACCATGATAGGAGCTCGGTTCGAGGAACTTTGAACACTTGAATATCTTTCTTTTCCATCAAGTCTAAAATATGCAAATGATTTTGAAAAGTCAATCGTCAAAAATTACTTTAAACATGTGACTATGCAAATGTCATGAAACATGCATGGGCTAACTTAGTTGCATAGTTCAATTGAAGAAATGGAAATTAGGACCTTTTTCAGGTACTAAAGGCCTTACTTAAAGTCTAATTTAAATTTCAGGAAAGTGAATTATGCAATATAGTTAGGTTCACTCCAGTAACTAAGAGAAATAACAACGTCACATTCCATTGGTCAATACATCAAATGGGAATAGAGCGGAATGAATCCCTTATTACAACCAGAACGCCTAACGAAAGAAAGGTAAAGAGAGACTCTACAAACAAGAAAGCCATAAAAGGCCGATGGAATGTGAGGATCTAAATGGCCCTTTCCCAAAGGTCTATTTTTCTTCACAATGATAGTTAGTCGGGAACCTTCCCCCAGTTGAATGTAAGAAGTCATCTTCAGTGAATTGATCGAGGCATCTCAGCTCCTCTGACCATTCTCTGGTCCATGGTATAATAACTTCCGAAGTCTTCTCGCGTTTCGTCTTTTTGAGTATAATATGTTTCGATCTTGTCTTGATCGCATGGCGTCTCCTTTTTCCCCAAAAGGTGATCATGGGTACACCTTCGTTAGCTTGCCGTTCAACCTTTCGACGAGCATAGCGTCCCTAGCTAAGCGGTTGCGATGTTGTCTCTTCATTTCCAAGTAATCCTTAAACATTTCGTCTGCTTGTCGCTTAAACCTGAGGTTATCGACGTAGTAGCGGGTTTGGCAATCTTCGGCGTATCCCAACTTGCGTCCAGTCAGCTCCCGGCCATGCACAAATCTAGTAAAGTGCAACCTCGTGTTAGGTCTAGGGCGAGTGACTTTCCTTAGGTACTCGAAGGTCACCAACTCTGTTGAACTTCTAGGGAACAGCGACCTCCTACCCCTTTATCATCGTTATTTCAATTAGTCACTTGAGTGATTTTCATGATGCATGCAAATGCATGAGGATGTATGTAATGCATGAGTCATACTATAGAACATGGAATAGTATTGTACATTGAAAGTAAATGCCTTACCAACCAGACTCGGGGAATGTGAAATGTTCCCCTATAACAATGGGCGGTTTTAGGTATACCAACCATACATAGACATACGCATGAGACAAGTGGATATACTCTAAAAATCAAAAATCAGGTGAAGAACCTATGGCTCAGGCTCCCACGATCCAAATGAGACAGACTCCTCCCCAAGGGTACCCACCCAAGAGGGCTAGATATCGCCAATTTGGATTGTAAGCGAGAACGAACACGAAAATCTCAAGTGCTATCAAACACGAGATCCTTTTGCATCATTTCCCTATCTAAGGTAACCTAGAGGTGGTTGCAGATGGGGTTTGACCGCCAGTGTGTGCGATGTGTCGTGATCATCACAATGCAAGTTATGCACAACAGTTTGTATCAAACACCGCTTCAATATGTGCGTAAGATAAACTACATTCCAAACTCCAACCTGCAGGAAAGATGTCAGCAATCACTACACCACTTTTTTCTCCATTCTCCAAAAATATCTAACACAATGGTTAGCGTACGTACCTCATCTTCAAGAGCATCTGCAGAAAATAAGGTCAGATAAACCAACCAACTTTTTAATCGGCTCAAGTCCTCTGGTCTGCGAAACCAGAGATTTTGGTTTAGAATGATTCCCCAGTGGAGTCGCCAGTCTGTCGCGACCCTCTCGCGGGAGGAGGGAGCTAATGGGCCGTCCGATGTCGCCTGATAGGACGCGGACCTCTCCTATGGTCCATTACCCAAATCGCAACGGCTGGATATACGTGGTCGACCTTCAGTGCGGTCTAGTGACATGTGATATGTGTACATGCCAAAGAGTCGCCACCAATCGTTTCATGAAAGGTACGATCGGAAACCCTATCGAATAATCGGGAGCGATCTATTCGATTCTGCGAAAACCAGAGAAGTGGGATCGGGGACTTTGTTACGCCAACTGTCAGAGTTGACGCCCTTTCGGCACCTAAGTTGAATGATTTATCTAGTCTTAAGATTCATGTAGACGAGTGGGATACGGATCCTAAATATAGGAGTTCATGCAGACAGGAATGACTACCCTATCATTCACAATCAGTAGGAAATAAATGCGCAAATCAAGGATCCAAAACATGCGGATAAATCACATGAAAGCAGCGTGGTATCCTAATGAGGCCATATTAGCCTAGAGAAGTATCAATCAAGGCTTATGAGTGATTTTGACATGATTTGCCCATGAGGGGCAAAATCGTAATTTTGAGAAATTTGGGGACAATTTGCCTCAGAAGGGCAAAATCGTCATTTCAAATGAAGTGTGTAGTCAAAAGATGGTGAAAATAGGATTGGCGATCAAACCAATCAATTTCTTATTTTTCGGGAATTTCGAGGATTTTTCTGGAATTTAAAAGTGATTTTACCTTTGGAGGGGTAAAATCATCATTTTAGACAAAGACGAGAACTGAAAATCTCAAATATCAGGGGTAAAAATTGGCTTTATCACCCACCTGACTCAAACCATAATTGAAAGTAATTTTCAGGACTCGATTGGAATAAGAAAGACGATTTACCCATTGAGGGGTAAAAATCGCCATTTTGAGAAAATGGACGAGATTCGAAAACCCAAGCCCAAGAATTTGTCGCCTAACCGACCCTAATTCTTACCTTGACATTATCTGCTTTATCTCGCATATACGGCAGAGGCGACTTACCCCTAAAGGGTAATGTCGTCAATTCTTCGGAAGAATGGATAAGAAATCCCAAAAATAGGATTGACCAGTTGTCTGTGGTCAATCCTCGATTTTTGGGGATTTCTGGAGTATCTAGGATTTTTCCACAATTTTTCTATATTTTTTTGGGATTTTCTAGGATTTTCTAGAATTTTTTTGATTTATTTTTTATTTTTTAAAATCATTTTTTGAATTTTTTTTATTAAAAAAATGATTCAGATCGGGTCGACCCGACCCATTGAGGTCGAAACCCGACCCAGACCTGGACCCGCGTGACCCACGACTCAAAACGACGCCGTATCAGTTTTTGTTTTATTTTCGGATTATTTAGACTTGGTCCAACGGTTCCTATTGTTCCGCGTGGCTAATCCACGGCCGCCAGATCAGATTACTAAAACCTATGGCCTAGATTGAACGGAGACTCAACTAGGGCCGTCTGATCAACCTACTAAAATCTACGGTCAGGATTAGAACGCAAGACTCGATCTAGACCGTCTACCCTCACTAACCTAAACGACGCCGCACTGCCACTAACCCAAACGGCACCGTTTCAACCTCTTTTGATTTTCAGATTTTAAAATATTTTCGAATAAACCTAATTACTAATCGGACGGCCACTAGAATTTAGACTCGATTTATCTGAGCCGTCCGATCTATTTATTCGAATAACAGACCCCCACCGGCCGTGCTGACTAGACTAACACGTGGACCAATGGCCGACTGCCACCTAGGAATGCTGACTCGTTGACCCGCCACGTCAACTTCATCTTCAACCTCGCGACTGCCTCTGAACGGATGGCCGAGCTTCTCTGATGATGATCCAACGGTGGGATCTTAACGAAATCGTGCGAAACCAGTACCAATCGACTCGCAACAGTCTCTAGTTCAACATATCTAAGAATCATGGCATCTAATTCACGAAATCACGAGTATCATGCAATATGCCGAATACGTCCATGGAAGTTCGATCGCACGATTCACTCCAAACCATAGCAATTCAGTCACAGGATAGCATCAATAGAGGTTCAGAATACTTACCTCGAGCTCCGATCGAACTCGCACGGCCTAGATTTGTTTAGGCAAGAACGAATAGGGACTGGCGATGGAGGCTAAGTTTGAAGACTCGATTCGAGGTATTCAAGCGAAGTCGATGCAAAATGAAGATGCAATGATGGTTGGTATACCTAAAACCAAAAATCATTGGGTACCTCTTATGGTAAGGTCTTTCCGGTATTGTTTAATTTACCTGCAGCCTCGTATTTGTTGCACAACATGTTGCATTCATCGAGTCCGATGGTTGGGTCTAATTCCATTCTACAGTTTAGATAAAGTGGAGATGGTCTCCCCAAATCTGTCCAAGGTCCCGGGGGTATTTCAGTACGAGCGACGCGTCATCCGTCATGAAGCCACTGAGACGTTCAATGGATTCCACTCCTTCCGTTTCATCCAAGGAAGGGCACTTACTGGACGCAACCTTATCCGAGGAACGAATTGTTTTTACACCAAGTCTGCGGAACAACTCGAGCGCGCACACAAGTTCGAGCACGACAGGGATAAGATATGGAATATCTATCTGAAGCTGAGGGACATGTATGGCAAGATGAGAGCAATGCCGACACCCCTTCCAGAGGTTATCGAGATCTCGTCAGATGAAGAAGAGTCTCCCGAAGGACATTCGTCACATTCCCTCCCCATAGTCGTTTCATCCGATGAGGAAAGAGGCCTGGACCTAGACAGAACAATGGGGGCATCTGACATCGCCTGATGACCTAACTTGGGGCATCTCTTTAGGTTCCTTAGGGTCGCTTTCCGGAGGTGTTTTAGAATTATTCAATTTTCTGAGTCTTCTGAGTCTGTAAAGGGAATCCGTCTGTGGGTCTCCCTCCTATCCCTTGCGCTTTAATTCCCGAGTCATTCATAGGCGTCTTAATACCGGAATGCGACATTGGAATTTCACCCAACCACTCGGACTTTTCTGTTTCAATCATACGTCGCTTCCGTTTGAAATTTTTGTTAGAACTCACACTTGGTTTGTTCGACACAAGTGCGAAGATCTAATTCTCATTTCATGGTGTGTGCGACGTATAACGGAAGTGGTCCACGCCATGCATAAGCATATCATCTGCATAACATCATTATTTTCGTCCAATTCATTATGCCTATTGATGGGATTAGCATGAGAACCCTAGTTTGGCATTCCCTTTATCCAAAATGTGGGGACTCAACCCTCGTTACATCACGGGTAAATAATGATTTGAACGAATCTAATGTCCGAGTAATCCATGGATAATTAATCACATTCTCATATTCTAGACTCGATGGGAAGAGGTGATATCCAAATTCTGCCGGTCCCGCATAGAGAATTGCTAGTTTGGTGGGGACGCCTCAACAAGACCAACCAGGCGTATGTTAAGCAAAGGCTGGGGCATCTGGTTGACCTTATCAAAATCAAATACCAACCGGCACTGATACAAGCAGCAGCACGGTTCTGGGATCGCAACACACTAACATTCAACTTCGAAGGATTGGAGGTCACACCCACAGTGGAAGAATATATAGCCGTCATCGGAGTCGAATTCAAAGGACAGTTAGTCCATCCTCCTTTAGGCCTTGACCCATCCAAACTGCTCTCCAAGTTCCTTCGCCTCAAGACCACCGAGATTGAAAGGATTCTCAAATCCAACTCTGGCAGGTTCCCGTTCTCATTCCTATTCGACAATTACTCGAACCTACCCATTGACACTGGCCATAGGGCCGGAGGGGTCTTCATCCTGGCCTTCTTTGGATTCGTGCTATTCCCTACATCCAGGACCACATTCAACCCTCTCATTGTCCACATAGCCCAGCAGGCATGTGACCAATTGGATTATTCCTATATGATCCTTGCTGAGACTTTGCTATCCCTGAATCGCTATAAAGCCGCACGGGATGATTCCAAATCCACCCGGAAAACCATTTTCCAAGCCTCCAATGGCCTTCTCTTCTTGTGGATCACTTCCCATCTTAAAAAACTCAACCTTCGCGCTGGATGCACTCGAATCGATGAAGACGTCCACCCTATCCAGTCCTTCCTCAAGTGCCAGTCACTCATTGCCAACCGCTCTTTCAACGACTGGTACGAACTCCTAGAAAAATTAGAACCCGAACCACTCCGATGGCGGCTAAGGCGACCGAAGATGCATAAAGCACGCATTGCCACCAAGACCGGTGGGCCAATTCCTCTCTTGGGTTTCACAGGGGCCATGTCATACTACCCGATCAGAGTCGTCAGACAATTTGGCATGTTGCAGCAGATACCACCCCAAAGTCCTCCGGACGAATTCGCCTTCGACATTCCCCAAGGCCCAATCACCAAGAGGACCAAGGCGCGCCTCCAGATGATGATCAATGACTTAGAACATGCACTGAAAGACTCCCCACCTCAGGATGTGGAGTGGCCAGATCAGTTGGACCCTGAGATGAACATCCACCGGGCCTCCGAGGAATATATCCGGGCTTTCAAAAGAGTTCGGCCGACTCCAGTCGAACCATATGTTCCAGAATACATCATCCCATACGTACCAGGAGTGGAGCCTTACATACCGGAAGACGTCGGGCCGCCAGCCTATCCTGAAAACGAAGAAGTCCAGAGTTGAAGACTCGGCTCTCCCAGCAATATCGGAGGATGACAGAGGAGCCAGCCCCCCCCATCGAGTTTAGAATAGTCAAGTATTTTCATTTCCCATTGTGATCAAACTCCTCCGGGAGCTCTTTTATGCATTATCCAAGCATCTTTCCAAAAAGAACTTATCCTAATTATCATGGATTACTCTTTGCATAACGACATGCTTGCCTTGACAAACTGGGGCAAGACCGCGCAAGCATGATCAGGCCGCCGTGCACTTTACGGCACATGATTTATCTCTCGTATCCATAAGCCTAACTTTTAATCTTCCAAATAGGTAGCTCTCAATCACGAGGACTCGAGCCCAAGCGCGTTCTCAAGCCCGTATGGAGCACGAACAAGTTGACGCCCGCCTCGGGACTCTGGAAGCACGATTAGACCAAGTGACTCAGATGCTGGCCGAAATGAAAGACATGTTCGTCGCAGCCAACGCCAGGCCCACTCTACCAGCTGATCTTAACCAAGCTGCAAACCCAAACACGCCTGCTGGTTCCGACACAGGTGGACCCGCTGGGACGAATGCTGCACCTGGCACTGAGCAGGCTCCAACTGTTGAAGTACCGCCAAGAGCCCCGCCTGTCACCATCAACCTAGAAGGGAAACAGAGTGAGAAGTCTGTCAAGGTTGATGAGGGAGTAAGAAGGATTGCCAAAATCAAGGAATGCCTCACCAGCCAGGGATTTGAGTTGTCAAAATACGATAGAATCATGCCTTTCACCAAGATTGAGGTCCCTGCGGACTACAAGGAGCCGGATTTCTCAAGGAAATATAATGGGACAGGCTGTCCCAAGACCCACCTGAAGTACTACTTGTACAAGATGGCTAAATACTCAGATTACACGCCATTGCTGATCAACACCTTTCAAGAGAGTTTGGCTGGCGCCGCTCTGTCTTGGTACGTGGAGTTAGACATACAAAGATATGACGACTGGGACGAGTTTGCAGGAGACTTTCTATCCCAGTATAAGTTCAATGCGCTGACCACTCCAACCAGAGAAGACCTGCTGCGGACCGCGAAAGGGAGGACTGAAAGCGTCCGTTTATACGCCCAAAGGTGGAGGGCGCTCGCCACTCAAGTGAAACCGCCCATCCCGGAGGAAGAGTTGGTAGACATCTTTCTGAAAGCACTGCCGTATGACTACTTTGACAAACTAAACACCTCTGGGTGTCAGACTTTCGCGCACTTAATAAAAGTGGCGGAAAGGCACGAGTGGGCTATAAGAGAAAGGCGTGTGCCGGAAGTAACTCCAAAGCGACCATTCCCCGCAAAGAAAGAGCGAGAATCTACTGCAGAGGTTGCTTTCGTTTCCAATCCACCAAGAGCCAAAAAGTTCGAAAACTCCACCCCGACCCAGGGGAACACCTCTTGGACGGCCCAGAGGATCTTAGCACCAAGAGGAAGGGGTCCTCCCTCTTTTACCCCGCTCCCAGTCCCGATGTCAAAGTTACTCCCTAAGCTTCTAGACGCAAGGTTGTTAGCCAAGAAGCCGCCAGGTCCTAGCCATCATTAGAACTAGCGAGTTCGAGGTGGTCGAGCAGCTGAGAAAGATGCCTGCACAAATCTCGCTCTTGGACCTCTTCAAAACATCTGAGAAGCATCGAAATGCCCTTTTGAAGGTGCTGGACGAGGCCCACGTACCTGAAACAATCAATGAGGCCCAGCTGGAAGACTTCGTGGGGGCAATCCTTTTGAAAGATCAAGTCTCATTTTCAGATGAAGACTTCCCACCTGAGGGACGAGGACACAACAAGGCTCTCTACGTATCAGCAATGTGCCACGACAAACGGGTATCTCGAGTCCTCGTAGATAATGGGTCTGCATTCGACATATGCCCTTTAAGCACGCTCAGAGGCCTCGGGGTGAAGGAAGATTTAATCAAAACCTCGAAGTCCACCATTCGAGCTTTCGATGGGGCTAAAGGCGAGGTAACTGGAGAGATAGAACTACCTGTCCTTGTGGGCCCAACGGAATTCCTGATCAATTTCCAAGTCATGGATATCCCAGCGTCATTCGGGTTTTTGCTTGGAAGGCCTTGGATTCACACGGCTGGCGCCGTGCCCTCCAGCTTACACCAGAAGGTCCGGATGGTCGTTAACGACAAACTGATCACCATACACTCAGAGGCTGATCACTTAACGAGCCACATCGACACTATTCCATTGGTGAAACCTTCGTCCGGAGAAGAATCAAGCTTCCGCGCTGCGGAGAGGATGTACATTATGCATGTACCAGCCGGTACAACCATGAGGCCCCCAAATTGCTCCAAATCCTCGATCATGGCGGGAAAAATACTGACGCGGCACGGTTTTATCCCGGGCCTTGGTTTAGGCAAGCACCACCAAGGTATTCAAGAGCCAGTTAGCTTGGCGACAGTAAAGAACCGCCGAGGGCTGGGTTATAAAGGAGAACCGAATCGACATTTCCAACCAGAAGGTTATGGGAGAGGTAGGGGCCGTGGCGGCCGCTTCCGAGGGTCGAATACTTGGAAGGGCAAGGGAAAGATGTTTGAAACTCCCCTGAGTCGTTTCTTCGATGAGGCGTCTAAGTGGCTGAAGGACGAGAAGGTGGACGTTACAACGGAGGACCCCCAGTTGGCCAGCCTGTTCCTGGAAGATTCTGTCAACGTCATTATCGAGGGAATCGACGACGACGCGTCCGTCATTGAGTAAAGAAATTTCCACCCCCTCTGATGCATCTGAATCTACATCAGATGCCTCGAACTATCACCTTTGTTTTATGTCTTTACGTCAAAATTAAAAAAAAAATCAAATCAAAATAATAAAAAAATCAAAAAATCCCCATAAAATACAAAAATTGGGACGTGGGGGAACCACAAATCGGTCGATGACGACCCAAATGAGAGAAAAGAAAAGATGCAAAAAAAAGAGTTGAAAAGAAAAGAAAAGCCCTGAGACTTGATTTCCCACACGTCTCCCAGTTTCCAAAATTTTGGGAGGCAAGGATGTCCAATGATATGAGGACTAGCCCCCATCTCACGTTTTCAGTTTTAATCTTTGTTCTTAAAACATCTCCCAAAGAAATGCATCGCCCATGAGCCTTATCTATTATATGTCAACTAACCATCTTCATGACATTTCAGGCATACCATTTCACACATACATAGCAGGTTGTTAAGTTATCCAAGCTCTCAAAAAGAAGCTACCCTCCATATCGAGGGAGAGGAAGACGATCGGGTCGAGGAGGGAATCAGAGTTGATTGGAAACGCTATGAAGACTCCAAGCCACCCACTGCGGAGGGCACTACCTCGGTGAACTTAGGGACTCCAGAGAATATCAAGGAGGTGAAGATTGGAGAAAGTCTACCGCCGACAGAAGCATCCAGAATAATTGAGCTCCTACGAGAATATCAAGATGTCTTCGCATGGTCATATGCGGATATGCCGGGTTTACACCCTAGTATCGTGGAACACGCTTTGCCAACCGACCCCAGCATCTTGCCCAAGAAGCAGAACCTCAGGCGTACAAAACCCGAATTGGCAAAGAAAATCGAAGAGGAGGTGATGAAGCTCCTCAAAGTGGGGTTCATCGAAGTGATTGCTTACCCAGAATGGATCGCTAATATCATCCCCGTCATGAAGAAGGACGGGAAGGTCCGAATCTGCGTAGACTACAGAGACTTGAACAGAGCTAGCCCCAAAGACGACTTCCCATTGCCACACATTGGCGTCCTAGTTGACAGCACAGCCGGATTTGAACGATTCTCTTTTATGGATGGTTTCTCGGGCTACAATCAAATCCGCATGAGAGAGGAGGATAAAGCTAAAACATCGTTTATCACACCTTGGGGCACCTTTTGCTATAAAGTCATGCCATTCGGCCTGAAGAATGCAGGGGCAACTTACCAGAGGGCGATGGTTACCCTATTCCACGATATGATGCACAAGGAGATAGAGGTGTACGTGGACGATATGATAGCGAAATCCAGACATGGTGAAGACTACGCCCTGGTACTAAGGAAATTGTTTGAACGACTCAGGAAATACAAGCTGAGGCTGAATCCCGCAAAATGCGTATTCGGGGCGAGATCAGGCAAGCTATTGGGGTTCATAGTTAGCAATCGTGGCGTCGAGATTGACCCCACCAAGGTTCAAGCTATCCTCAACCTTGAGGCCCCTTCAACAGTTAAAGATGTAAGGAGCCTCCTGGGCAGATTAAACTACATCGCCCGCTTCATATCTCACCTTTCAGAGTCAGCTAAGCCACTCTTCAAACTTTTGAAGAAGAATGCCAAAATCAAGTGGGATCACGAGTGCCAGCAGGCTTTCGAGGAGATCAAGGGACATCTGGTCAGTCCGCCAATACTGGTGCCCCCGATCCCGGGGATCCCCCTAACCCTTTACCTCACTATTCACGACGAGTCCCTAGGGGCCTTACTCGCTCAAACAAGCCCAAAGGATAGCAAAGAGCGAGCTGTGTATTACCTAAGCAAGAAGTTCACCGCGTCAGAGGCAAGGTATCAGGAGGTAGAGAAGACGTGCGTCGCGCTAATCTGGGTACTCCGCAGGCTAAGGCAGTATACCCTTCACCACACCATCCAGTTAGTCACAGAGAGTGACCCAATCAAATACTTGTTAGAAAAGCCGTCATTGATAGGGAAGCTGGCCAAGTGGCAGGTGCTCCTTTCTGAGTTTGATGTCAGGAGCTCAAACCAGAAGTCAGTAAAAGGGCGAGCCATTGCTGACATGCTAGCCGAGAATTCCCAAGGCCACGATGCCCTTGAGGAGGAAGAGAATAAGGCGGAAGGCCACGTTCTGACACTCTCGGACGACAAATGGACCATGTATTTTGACGGCGCGGTCAATTTAGCTGGGGCAGGTACCGGAGCCGTCCTCATATCTCCAGATGGCCAACGCTACCCCGTGGCCGCAAAGCTGACATTTCCATGCACTAATAATGTGGCTGAGTATGAAGCATGCATCCTTGGTTTGCAGCTCGCCACTAACTTGAAAGTGCGGAAGTTACAGGTCTATGGAGATTCAATGCTAATCATCCTCCAGACCCAAGGCGAATGGAAAACTAGGGACTTTAAGCTCATCCCGTACCATAAATTCTTGGAGGAGACGATCAAGGAATTCGAAGTAATTGATTTTGAATATCTGCCGAGGTTACAAAATCACTTCGCAGATGCATTGGCTACTCTGGCCTCTATGCTTCAAGTAGCGAACGGCATAGACATTGAACCATTGCGCATAGGCATTACCCGAGAACCTGCACATTGCATGGTAATTGAGGAGGGGTTCGAGGACCTACCGTGGTATCATGATATAAAGAACTACCTGGCAAAAGGGGAATTCCCTCCGGGTGCTCAAGCAGGAGACAGGAAATACATTGCAAAGATGGCAGGCAAGTTTTTCCTCAGTGGCCCAACTCTCTACAGGAGGTCTTATGACTCAGTCCTCCTCAGGTGCGTAGACGCCAATGAAGCTAGATCGCTTATGATCGAAATACACGAGGGGGAATGTGGCCCGCACATGAACGGCCATCTTCTCGCCAAGAAAATCATGCGACTAGGTTATTTCTGGATGACACTGGAGTCAGATTGTAATCAACACGTCAGATCATGCCATCAGTGTCAAGTGTACGGAGACAGGATTAATGCGCCCCCGAATGAGCTTCATCAAATGTCCGAGGCCTGGCCTTTCTCAATGTGGGGTATAGACATGATAGGGCCAATCAACCCTAAGGCCTCGAATGGACACAGATTCATACTGGTGGCAATAGACTATTTCACCAAATGGATTGAGGCTGCGTCATATGCTAACGTGACTGCGAATAACGTGGCTAAATTCATCAGGCGGGACATCATCTCAAGATACGGGACCCCTCAGGCCATCGTGACCGATAATGGCTCGAACCTGAACAACGAAACGGTGGATAACCTTCTGGACAGTTTCAACATCCGCCATCTCAATTCATCGCCTTACCGACCCCAAATGAATGGAGCAGTAGAGGCGGCGAACAAGAACATCAAGAAGATATTGGCTAAAACAGCGGAGAATTACCGTGATTGGCATGAAAGGCTACCTTACGCGCTGATGGCGTACCGAACTTCGATCCGGACTTCTACCGGGGCAACGCCTTACTCCCTAGTGTACGGTATGGAAGCGGTCCTACCAGTCGAAACAGAAATCCCATCGTTGAGAATTTTGTCTCACGTCGAGCTCAGTGAGGCGGAGTGGGTACAACAAAGACACGAGCAGCTGAACTTGATAGACGAGAAGCGTCTGCATGCAATTTGCCATGGCCAAACATACCAGAAAAGAGTCGCTAGATCGTTCAATCGTAAAGTTCGACCGCGAAAGTTCGAAACTGACGAGCTCGTCGTCAAGAAGATCCTCCCGAATGTGTCGCACCCGGGGGGCAAGTTTACCCCGAATTACGAAGGACCGTACGTGGTTAAGAAGGTCCTACCTGGGGGGGCCTTAATTCTGGTAAACATGGATGGAGAAGAACTGGGACACCCTGTGAACGCCGATGCAGTCAAGAGGTACTATCCATGAGCAAATCAGTGAAGGGGTCGTTGACATTAAAAGCCATGAAAGAAAACAGCTCACCGACGTAGATGCAAGAAGAAGTATCGGTCTCAAGGGGCAAGCCTCTAGGAAGTGGAATCCTAAAGAGTGGCACGGGAGGCATCCAAAAGTACAAATTGATCTCATCCAGTGCAAATCCTAGAGAAGGATTCGTTGCCAACCAGATGGGTGTATCATGGCCACAAGCTAGATGGCCGACTTCGGCAAACCTCACATTTGCGTTCAAATGGAGACGCGAAGCGAGAGTAAAGCAGTATCGTTTCAATTTGTCTTGAATTTCGAAACACGAACTGACACTTGATGTTTATTGTTGACAGGGATTCGCCGTCAAGATGGACAGAAAATTGTTGGCACCATAAAGCTGCAAAATAAAAGAACTCGCCGACGAGGAGGGAACTCTGAAGAACGGCGTGGGAATGCGTCCAAAAGCATGAATGAATCTCCTCCAGTGCAAATCCTAGAGAAGGATTCATTGCCAACCAGAGGGAGGGATCATGGCCACAAGATAGATGGTCAACTTCTGTAAGCCGCACGTTTGTGTTCAAACGGAAACAAAGAACAGAATAAGGCGGTATCGTTCCAATCTATCTTGAATTTTGGAATACAAACTGACGCATAGCTCCCGTCCTTGACAGGGGCTCGCCATCTAGGCGAAACAGGTTTTCACATCCCATGTATTACTCGTTGGAACCCATGACCAAGGGTAGGATGTATCGTTCCAATTTTTGAAAAATTCAGGAACGTACAATAACATGTTTCTTCCGCATTTTCAGGGATCTCCAGCCGCGAGGGACAGGTAAGTATCCCTTTCCCTAATCAATTGAAAATGTTGAATAAAAACATAGGGAAAAAGAAAAGCTTTCAGGATCTAATGTCTGGAAAAGGCATAGAATTCCAACTTCATTGGCATTCATGTTTTAAAAACAAGAGGTTGTCCAAACATGAAAAACAACATGCATTGTGCATCACAAAATCCTCTTTGATGGGTAAAATTTCTGGAGAAAATGAAAGAGATTTCTCCAATCAAAAATTGTTCAAAATTTTCAAAAGGACGTTTTCTCAAAAGACGAGAGGCAAAACCTAATCCAAACACGTCCTATACACACTTGAGAGAGAAGTGAAGCGAATCAGATAGCAAAATCTGAACCTACGGGAGTAGGGACCATTCGCAGCGATTACATGGATTGGGACGACGGAGGCATCCGTTTCATATCCTCAAAACACTACAGGTGACTATTGACAACCCCTTCGAACGGTGGTTTTCATTCTCAACCCTGTCAAGAACCACCCCACATCGGGGCAAGAACGAAAGTGAGTCTAGCAGCATCGGGAGAGAATGGTTAGAAACTTTCTTGCTCGGACTAACATCAATCTTTGTGTGTTGTTTATATGGTATTCCAAGTGCCATAGGATGACGAGAAGCATTCATTTCTCTATCCCACACACCATATCCCTTGCATAACCAAGTTGAGCCTGCAAATTCATTTCATAAACCCGTTGGTGGTCATTGCAAGTTCCAAGACAGAGGCAGCGCCAATTCAAAAACGGAAGAGTTCAAACTTAGGGTTTGCGAAGAAATCCCTAAGTTAATGCTGAAGCTTGTTAGACCTTTGATCTCTCGAAGATGAGAAAAGGTGGGATTTCAAAGGAAAAATGAAAAGGAAAAGATGATGAGAAAAATCCCCAGCATCAAGAAAAAGCAAAGTGCCTAGTAAAAGCAAGGCCGATGCTTGGTTGAACAATTTGTATCAATCCCCCAGTGAAATCTGTTTGAAAAGGGGAGAAGGAAAATTCAGAAGGGGTCAGATTCAAAAGACTACTCCTCAAAAGGTGTCAAGTGCAGGGCAAAGACGCAGATAGAGTTGTTAGTCTCTTAATGCAGCCAGAGGCGCTTTCACAAGAATTTGTACACGCCTCAAAAGCGGTCGTGCACCTCAAAAATTGAAGATGCAAAATGGAAGAGACAGGTGGCAAATTTGCAATGATCACCAATGTCAATCCCTTCACAAATTCTGGGCCAAAAACAAGCCTTTTTCTCGGTCCCCAATCCTACCAAAGTTACGACCCTGAAACAGTCTTCTCTGATTAAGACACTTGGGTTAACATATGGCTTAGCTCGAAGAGGTACGAGCAAGACTATTTCTTCCTCATTTTGCAGGGTTCTTGACTTGTAAACCCAGAGCAGATGGTGAAGACTTTCATTCGATGGCCTCGACTCTAAAGCGGGTCCCTCTTGAAAACCAATATCCAAGCCCAATATTACGGTCCCGTGGAAGACCTCCCGACCGATCAAAATGTATGCGCTGCGAATGAGCCTAAAACCTAGGCACAGGTTAGTAGGGAATTGAATGTGTCCCTTATAAAAAAACCACTATCGCAAAACAGGTGAGAAGACCTCTTTGTCGAGAAATATTCCAACTGATGTTTTTAACAAACTCTTTTTTGGATTTTTCAAACCATTGATCCGGATTTTCCGTGCATGGGATTTGTGATCACATTTGCATGTTGCAAGAATGTTTTTGATAACCTCCAGCATCAAAATGCACATTCACGATTAAAACTTAAGTCATACGGTTTTTGTCAAATGGACAGTCGTGGTCTTCCCAAAGATTACTAACGTTTTCTTGGTGAAGAAAAATCTTTCAGGCTCAAAATTCTGCAGGGTACCTGGAGAACCCAGCTCCCAGAATGTCGCCTCAACAAATGATGGTAGAAACCGCCTGAAGGGTCAAAACAAGGGTAGAAACCGCCTGAAGGGTCAACCAAAGATAGAAACCGCCTGAAGGGTCAACTCAATGGTAGAAACCACGCCATGGGTATCTTTTTCAAAAAAGGGGAAAGAAGAACTCCTCTTTCAGAAGACCAAACAATCCCATCGGACGTAGAAAACCTCCGTGTTGGGAAATCCTTTTGAGAACCAAACCAGCCCAGCGGACGTAGAAAACCTCCGACTTGGGAACCATTTGAAGAACCGAACAATCCCGTCGGACGTGGAAAACCTCCGTCTTGGGAATCTTTTTAAAAAATAAACAATCCCATTGGACGTAGAAAACCTCCAATTCGGGAACCCATTTCAAAAATCAACAATCCCAGCGGACGTGGAAAACCTCCGACTTGGGACCCCTTTTCAAGAGAAACAAACCATCCCAGCGGGCGTGGAAAACCTCCGACTTGGGACCCCTTTTCAAGAGAACCAAGCCATCCCGCCGGACGTAGAAAACCTCCGTGTTGGGAACACCATTTGAAGAAACAAACCATCCCAGCGGACGTAGAAAACCTCCGACTTGGGAACCATTTGAAGAACCAAGCAATCCCATCGGACGTAGAAAACCTCCGTATTGGGAACTCCTTTTGGGAACCAAACCACCCCAGCGGACGTGGAAAACCTCCGACTTGGGACCCCTTTTCAAGAGAACCAAACAATCCCATTGGACGTGGAAAACCTCCAATTCGGGAACCCTTTCAAAAATCAGGAAATCCTATTGGACTTGGAGAACCCTTGTCCTGGGAACCTTTTCAAAAGATCAAACTGTCTCGCCGGACGTAGAAAACCTCCGACTGAGAAAACCCCTCTGACCCCGCTAGTCAGCGCCATGGGATCCCCTTTGAAACCAAAAATATCCCCTCTGTCACCGCTAGTCAGCGTCATGGGATCCCCAAAACATGGGGTGCTCGATAAATCTTTCCGTGAGTGTTTCCTGTCAGTAGCCGGGAAAGGTTTTCGAGGAATAAAGCCTGGGATAGTGTGTCAGAAGCTACGAGGGCCTATAAAAAAACAAAAAAAAAAACAAAAAAACAAAAAAACACATAAGGGGAACGAGCCCCTCCTTTTTCTCGGCATCCTGAGGGCACAGTGATAAAACCCCAGACTCCGCATGCGCAGGACCCAATGGGCAGACTTCAGGTAAGCCGCTCTCCCTCAGGCCCACGTTCGAATTGCAAGAGTAAACTGGTGATTAATTTGAGCATTCATCGAAAGACTTAAGGGTTCGATGTCATAGTATTTCTTTTCCACAGTTGAGTCGGTTAATATTCAGGTGTCATTTTGTCTTTGAAAGCAACCTCTGACGAGCTCACTCTCAAAGAGGGGCAGCTGTTGACACCTGATTTTTGACCATCTGTTATTATAAGCTTTTTATTTCTAAAATTAATTAAAAATAGCAAAAAAGGTCAAAAAATTGCAAAATCAACTTTGGAAGCCTTAGCCTAGCCTTAGGAACCAATTTTGAACAAAAAATATTTTTTGAATTTTTTAATATTTTTTGGAATTTATTTAATTATAAAAATACCCAAAAAATCAGAACAAATACCATCCGTGGTCAGAAAATTACAAAAAAATATTCAAAAATTTTATGGGGTTCCTTCACAAACCTAAAACCGAACCGAGCCTGAAAAATCCTTTCCGAGTCTTTTAATTTTTAATTCTCACTTTTTATAAGCTATGACATTGGACTCCAAAGTATTGAAATGCAATTGGGTCAATTTGCCCTCCAATTTGATCAATTTTAACCAAAAGGGCTTAATTGCACAAATTTCATTCAATTTAGTCCCCGGTTTTGCAATCTTCGAAATTAAATTTCACACGGGCACACCCATTAAAATTAAATACTCCTACCCTATAGTTTTCATCGTGATGAATCCATTGGTGGGCTCATTTTTGAATAATTCGATCGTTTGGTCCCTCAATTTGGCGAAATTCGTTTCCGGATCCTAGGGGCAATTTGGGGTTTTCACAAAATTTCAATCAATTGATTCACGAAAATACCCTTATTGGATAGAAAATGTGTTAAGGAGTCCGATTATGCCATCAATTTCATGAAAATAGGTCAAATTGGGGCTCAATTTGGCGAAATGATCGAACCGGGCCGGTCGGGTCAAACCCGACCCGACCCGGTCCGACCGGGTCTGTAACAAACAGACCCGGTTCCTTCTCCCTTCGCGTGGCCGACCAAAAAAAAACAGGGGATGATGGAGCGTTGGATTTTCGAGTAAAAAAGGGCGAGCAAGCGTGGGGGACATGAGCAAGAATCCATGCTCGCGTTGGGCGTGCCGAGGCGCGCCGGTCGGCCACGAAAACCGGCGAAGGAGCTCGGTTTTAAGGAAGCTCGGCAAAGAGAGAGGGGGGTTTTTTTTTGGAGCGAAAGGCAGCGAGAGGAGAGTTCGGGGACCTTCATCATACCTCACTGATCACCGTCGAAGCATCCACCGTCGCCGACGATCCTCAGACAGGTCGGTACGCCGTCTTTACCCCTGTTTCCATAATGCATATCGGGTGCTCGACGAAATGTCTGCCTGCACGTTTGTTTTTTTTTTTAACCCGCGGTCGGTGCATTCCCGAGCTCCATTTGTGCGTGTCTAGCCTCAAGCATACATTAAAACCGACTCTAAGCTCGTTCTGCCCTTTTGTTGCATCAAACCGTGTTCGCCGAGGAGGCCCGACCACCACCGGCCTTGGTCTCGGCTGTGAGCTCGTGCTGGCGCGAACCCGAGGATTTCCAGCTCTAAACGAGCTGAGGTAAGTCTCTAAACCTCTTTTAGACGTTTTCTGAATGGTCGGGGTAAGCTTTGAACGTTGAAATTTTTTGGAAAATCCCTCGCCGGAGCCGAACCTGTGGGGGTTCTTTTTGCCGATTTCCGATGTGTCCCCGGCCGTTGAAATGCTTATATTTTGATGCTGAATGTTTGAGGATTCGAATGATGCAATTTGGGTAAAAAAATTCGAAGATCCGGAGCTGTTTTGCATTTTCCGGCGAGAATTCCGGCGAAGTCGCCGGAATTTTTACTGTTCATCGTCTTCTCCGGCGACTTCGCCGGCGGTCAGCGGTCAACGGCCGACGTGGCGTGCCACGTAGGCAGCCACGTCAGCCGGGTGGGGTCCGGTCCGAGTATTTTCAAATAAAATAAAATCAACGGCCCCGATCGTGACACGTGTCGCGATCTCGTTTTTTTGGAAAATTAAATAAATGATTTTCGAATAATCGATCCGGCGGACAAGGATATGCAAAGTGGCTCACTGAGGGACGTCCGATCTTGTACAAGATCGAACGCACCAGAGGAAGCCACGTGGCACGTTCTAGAGCGTCCGATTTGTGTGGTTTTTCTAAAAAAGAAAATAATCGGTTTTTGATCCGATGGCCACGATTTGGCCACGTGGCTCACTGAGGGACGTCCGATCTAGTATTTGATCGGACGCACGAGATGAAGCCACGTGGCACGACGTGGACCGTCCGATCCGGGGAATTTTCGGATAATTAAATAAAATAGATAAAAAATCAAAACAAAATTGCTAAAAAATAGAAAAATGTTTTAAAAATCAAAACGGTGTCGTTTTAGGCCGGTGTCGACCCCTAGGGTCGGGCCGGGCGCCCGAGAGGCGCTGGCCGGGTTTGACCCGGCCCGAAAAATATTTTTAAATATTAAAAAAATTAAAATAATAATAAAATAATCAAAAAATCAATAAAAAATGAAAAATCATAAAAAATATTCAAAAAATTCGAAAAATTCAGAAAAATTCTAAAAAATTCCAGAAAATAGGAAATGGCCGCGTTCAACTGGCCATGACCTGTTCCGGGTCATTTGACCCCCGATCTTTCCAGAAATGACGGTTTTACCCTTCCGGCAAACCGTCTTCCAAAAGAATTCTAAAAAATCCAAGAAAATCCCCAAAAATAGGAAATGGCCACAAACAACTGGCCAAGGCTCATTTCGGGTGTTTTGAACCCCGACCCTTCTTAAAATGACGATTTCGCCCTTTGGGCGAATCGTCTTCCAAAAATTGAAGAAAAATCAAGAAATTCCAAAAAATTCTCAAAAATGGGAAATGGCCACGATCAACTGGCCATGGAATAATTTGGGTAATTAGGTATCCAAACCTTCCAAAAATGACAATTTTGCCCTTCGGGCTATTTGTCCCTGAATCTTCCCATTTTACCCCCAGTCTTAAATCACACATTCTCTAAGCCCTTATAGCTATACTAGGAGGCCAATGATTGAAATTGATGTGCATTGACATGATTTATTTATGCAGTTGACTTGCGCTTTCATTATAATTGATTGTGATTGATAGGACTAGTTTTCCAATCTGCATGAAACCCTAAATCAGACCTACCTCACCCCAAATTGCGTCTGCATGAACTCTTAGTCAGGAAAATCACTCGCGTTAGGTACCGAAAGGGCGTTAGTAATGACACCGACGTAACCAAGTCCCCGAACCCAAAATCTCTGGTTCCGCAGAACTGATCGATCTCTCCCAATCGGTCAGTAAGGTTTCTGGTCTACCCTCCAAGAAAGACCGGTGGCGACTCCAAATGCATGCACAAGTTGCACATGCCACCACGACCACACTAAGGTCGAAAGCGATCGACTCTTATCGTCGAATCCCTCAAAAGACACTCCCGCCGCGATTTGGTATGGGCCTGGGAGGGCTCGCGCCGATCCAAAGCCCGCGATCGGTAATCCATTAGCCCGCGTCCGATTTCGGACGGGTCGCGACAGGGACTTACTCCCATTGGACCTGACGAGGTCGTGCAGCTAGAGAGTCCCATACTGACACTATTCTTCTCGATTGATAATGGGCGTCGAGAGTCGTATGGTGACCGAATCATCTCTAGGTCCGGACGCGAGAGTCTCATATTTACCGACAGGTCATATGGAGACCGAATCATCTCGCAGCCCAAGTGGGCGGCCCAAGATGGGCAGGAATGGAAAGACTTGTTTTATGAGAAATTCAAAGAATGGGTTTTGAGAAATCGAAAATGCCTCATGTTTGAAAATTTGCCTTATGAAAGGAAATTGGCCCAGAAAAGGGGCGTGAAAGAAAAGAACGTATTTTCTGGATATTTCAAGGAATGATTCTTTTGAGAAAGAAGTGAAAATTTCCTCTTGTTTTTGAGATGGAGTCGAGTGCTTGCGTGTGATTAAAAAACCCTGCCTTTGTACGAAGCTTAGAGTTATCACGATTCTTCTTGATTGGATCAAGCTGTTTTGAAAGTACTAAATGCCATGTTTTGGAAAGTACCCCGTTTTGCCATGCCAAGGTTTTTAATACCAAAATACCCACGTTTTTCAAAAGTGTCTGGAGGTACTGGCAGCCTAGTTTAGGGTTAGGTTCGACTTACTGGGATAATATATCTCACTCCGTTGTGGGACAACATTTTCAGGTCCCAAACGAAGGAAACCCGAGCTTGCTATGGATTGACATTTGAGGAAGTCATTGGAGGCAATGGAGATTAATCTGATTAAAACCTTAGGGATTGAATATATTCTTTGGAGTTAGAATTGTACCTGACTTTGGCATTAAAGAGAAATACACCCTTTTCTTTAGTCCTAAGTCATCTTGTGTTTTATTTTTATGGAGTTGTCCTCGCTTTCGCATGTATGTTTCATATAGATCTTTAAGCAATGGCCGTTGGTTCCTGGGAGATAATCAAAGGTAACGGCGGAGGTGGGATGCTCGCGTGCTCGCCGGGTTCGGGGCGTGACATCCCAGTTTAAGTGGTATCAAAGCAAGGTCAGCTCGATCCAATGTGATTGAGGTTTGGAGTGATAAGGAGTGATGACTTGAGGACAATTAGATAGTTAGACCCTAAGAATTAAGTATTGATTACTGAATCATGGGGATTATCGGCTTGAACTTGTGTTGCACTTTAATGGTTATAGTATCGATCTCGGTTGATGAATTTGAGTGGAAATATGATTGAGGTTCATGAGGAAGCAAATAGAAGTCAAGGAGCATTAAGCATGGATTTGAAGTGTAAGTGTGTTTGAGGTTAATAGATGATTGCTTATGAGTAAAGGGTCGATTTGATTCTATGATCGTGATTGTGACTTTGAGGTATATGGTTGATCCTAGGCACTTGATCTGTGAGATGAACGGTCCTTTGCGGTAATAGAAATCTTCTACTACTAAGAGTTGATCCGAGAGCGAATGTGATGTGGTGAGTATTGAGGACGATCATTCATTGCATACGTTTATGGCATTAAAATGACAGTTGAGGAAGGTGAATGCATGAGCTTATCATTATTAGACTTGACAAACTGTCGCTTGGTATGGGACGAGTTGATGGGATACCTACAAACTGTAATGAAGCATGTTATGGGACGTGTGGAACAGGACTCTCTTCGTAGATGTATGTCTTGGGACAACCTGCAACGACCAGGTCTGATGAGGGCAGGGAGTGTACGCCGGGACAGAGAGGTTCAGACAAGGAGCGGCTCCTGGCAGGCTTCTAAGATAGCAAGGAGGCAGGAATGACCCAAGTCATAAATTGAAAGATAGAGTCTAGGTATCGGATTGAGTCTAATTTTGGTTAAGAGATGTATTGCACCAAGGTGATCCTCACAGTGAATTTTCAAATTTGTATGGTATTTGTCATGGCGTATGTGATTGGCATGGTTAGGAGCTTCGTACATGGCAGTGGGTGTTGTTTGAAAAAGGAAATTTACGCTTGTGTTTGGCCTGTATGGCGAGTCTTGGCATTGAATGCCGTTGGGTAATGTCTTTTGAATGTGAGAAAGCCTGTTGAGTTATTGTTAAGTCGCAGATACGTCTGGACTTAAGGTGTATACGTTTGATGCATTAATTTGTGGTTCGAGAGTTTATCTGATATTGACCCAGTAGAGTTTTGGCCTTTGCCTAGTAATTGGCGAATAGCTGAGAAATTGCCTAGTTGAGGCTGGCTTGATGAGTAGTTACTGATGAAGGATGATTTGAAATCCCTGCATAATTGGCGATTGATTGAGGATTTGCTTAGAACCCCTGGGCGGTTGATTGCTTGTGATGGCTATGATGTTGAGCAGCTTGAGACTGCTAGGCTCAAGGATATGACTTAATCCTTTAATTCCTGAAGGGAATTGTAATAGCCCGAATGTTATGAGAATCTAATAAGGTTGAACGACCAGAGTATGTTACAAGAGGATTGTTAGCTCGAGCATGTAAGATATGAAAGCACTCTAGAACTGAAAGGAGTCGTGAGAACTGAGTAAAGATGAACAACTGAAGTATGAGTGAAGAAAGAACATTTGGCTCAAGTTGGAAAAGTGCGCCAGACCCAATAATTGAAGGGGTCATGAGAACTTTGAATGGAAATGGGAAAAGTGGAAGGGTAGACAGACTCAAGAAGGAGTTGCCATTGTTACCCAAGTTGTTGAGACTGTTGTTGCTATTGTTGGCAAAGTAAATGGTAGAGATCGTGGGAAGGACGATGGAAAATGAGAAATGTGGAAATGAACCATGAGAGCTTTGAATAACTTGTGAAGTGGATCATGAGGTTGATATCGACTGAGGTTCGATGGAAAGATGATCCCGAAACTGCTTTTCTCTAGATTGAGAACTTGGAAAAGAAACCTTAGAGGTTTTGGGTACACTGAAGAAAGGAAGTGATCCTGATAGTTCCTAGCCTTAAGAGGCTATTGATGATTGGTAAAAGGTCACCAAAGGAAGATTTTTCCTTGAAGGCGCGGTATTTAACTGGATTACCTTCGTCAAATTGTGCAATGAAATGTGACATTCTGAGATTGCTCGAGAGCAAAAGTTGTTTGGATTTTAATAGCCTTGCAAGGATCTGAACACGATCGACCAATGTGAGACAGAGTTCTCAAAGTCGTTTAGGCATATACCAAAGGTGGTCCAAGACCCGTTGGGTAGGACAAAAGGTCCAGGAATGGATTGAATTCGAACCCCCGTAGCTAGTTGATGCTTATGAATTTGAGAAGCTGTAATAAGCATAAATGAAAAGGTCAAATGATCGGAAGAGGTATAAGTGAGAAAGTTAACGCTTATGGATCATAGAAAGTGCCTATAAGGAATGGCTGATAGGCTGATTACCTGGGCATAAGGCCCATAGTGGAAAAAATTGAATTGATAGTTCGTCTCTTTTGTCATGGGAAGTGTTAAGGGAAAAATTGGCATATTAGTTGCCTGGGTTTAATGATTCTATGAGATTGGTTGAGAATGAACTTAAACCATTAGAGATGGAATTATAAGCTGTTATTCCCTAAAGGATAAGGCGTTGTCCTTAAGAATGATTGGACCATGAGATGGTCGCTGATGGAAAGAAAAGTGAATGGACTTGATAGTCCTGACTACGCGCGGTTCTAATGAATGGTTGAATAAACGAAAAGGGTGCTTGGACTATAGCCGCATGGTGACTTGATTTAATCGAATTGAATTTCCAAGGTGTGGATATGTGGAAACCAAAAAGGAACCTCGATCCTTGAAACCTTGTCACTTGAGGTGATTGAGTTAATGAAAGAGGAAGGCTAAGTACGGTGGCATCTGAATTCTAAAGTAAAGGCATTGTTGTGGTATAGACGTCCTATGGAACGAGAAGGACAAGGTGGACTTGAGGCAAGGGAATGCCATTGAAGTGTATAGTTCCTTTATAGGGTAAGAGGCCCTAGTGTGAAAGGTAGAGAACATCCGAATTGTCTTGATATTAAGATTGATCGTCTGGATTGAGGAAGAAGATGCAGAATTTGAATGATCCCTGGAAGTGAAGTCTGAGAAACTGTCCTGTAGATAGCATTGAATTCCAGGATAATGTCGACGTTCGGTTAAATTGATGAAATTGAGACATGGTTGCATTAGCTGGTTGTGGAACCCAGAAGCTGAGGCACTAATGCTTCCTGAGGAAAGAGTGACAAAAATGAATGAAATATTGTATGGCCCTAGTGAGGACCCTTGAGAACAGAGAGCAAAGATATGAGCTCTCAAGTGAATGGTACCATGTACAGTTGAAATGATTCGACACTTGGTAGTAGAAGAACTGATAACAATCGAATTGAGTATTCAAGGAGTAATTGGATCGATTGTTATCGTCTTTAGAGATGATGATCAAATTATTCGAAGAGTCAAGAAGGACATGAACACTCGTTGTATGCGAAGAGTAATAAATGTGAGTTTCGGCTTAATAAGATGGCGTTTCTTAAGACGTAAAGTCTGTGAAAAATAGAATCCATGTGGAACCTTCAAGGGTGGGAAATGATAGTGGATTGAGTAAGGCCGATGTGAGCTACTAAGGCTTGAGGTTTTTCTAAACCTGATGGATTATTGTGGATGATACGTAAGAGGAATCCCTGCAATAGTTAATCTGGTGATAGGACTGACTAAGAATGAAACGTATCGTGAATGGATGGATGAACATGAAGGAGTTTTAAGGACTTAAGTCAAGTTGGTGATCACGTCGACAACGGCATTTCCGTTTGGAATTGGAAAAATCCTGAGAACGTAATGACATGTCGTAGAAAAGAGATATGAAGCGTAACAAGGAGATCTGAAGTGGACATGGGGTGTATGTTGCGATAGTAAGACCTTACGAGTTGGAGTGCCGAATGCATGATTGGAGTTGGCTCGCAAACGCCCTTGTGATAAAGCTTGAGAAACATTACTTGCCTGAAGAAAGGATGTGAGTTCACATAGACTGTGAGGACTTAAAGTATTTGGTTTCCTAAGAGAAATGAACGAGGAGCAACGTGGATGAATGAAATTGCTTAAGGACGAAGGAAGATATTTTATATCGCTATGGAAAGGCGAATACGGTAGCGGATGTGTATAGTAGGAAATTGAGCATCGTGTGCTTGGCAATTGGAGGACAGACCTTACCTCATGAAGTGAGAGATTCAACTTCTAAATCGGAAGTTTGCCGATTGACGGGCATAATAACTACCTCAAGTATTAGACCTGAGGGTCAGGAAGAGACTAAGGTATGTTAATCCACGGACATTAATGACAAAGGGATAGTGTGAATAAAAGTGACAGGGAGAAAATTCAGACTTCTGAATACCTGGGGAAAGAACATTGAAATTGAGAGTGGGAATTTTAAAGTTCAAGGACGAGGAAACGTGCCAATGAGGAAAAGTGTAACCGTTGTAAGATTGATGGAATAAATGGTCATTGGAGAATCTTGAATGGAATCGAGGACGAACTACTAAGGACTCAATCATGAATTTGCCTCAGAAGTCGAGAAGGCTATGGTTCGATGTGGACAACAGAGGTTAAACAAATGGAGCTTATATGTCCTGGACGATACGAGTCACTTTGGCCATAAAAGAAACGGTGAGGCGTTGAAACCCCATAAGATTGGATGATTTCGAAGGTTGTAAATTTCGAGGATGAAATTTCTTTAAGGGGGGAAGAGTTGTGACATTCCGAATTCCGACCCCTCTCAGGACTATGGAAGGGAAGGATATCGATCGGTGTGTTTCAGTGGTATCTCGCTCGGAGCATGCCACTCTCGAGTTAACTGACCGAAAGGGAAAGACTAACACAAGGTCAGGTACGTGGACCTGAGGATTTTAAATAAGAAATGGTGCTTTGACCATAAGGATTGTCGAGGGAATATTTTGGGCCAGCAGAAATCGATCTAGGAACGATCATGGAATGCCTTGCTAGCGTTATACGTTGGGACGCGGGTGATTCCGCTTAACCAATGTGTAATTTGCGAGAATTTCCTAAATCAGATTCCGATGATCAGGACCGCAGGAACTAGTGATAAACCCTCGCAATTACATGACAACCAAAGTCAACATGGCTTGAGAAAAATCCCAAGGTCGATACGGGTAGCGCCTGCAAGAGTCGCCCGTCAGTTTGAGATAAACTGGAATTACAGTCGACGAGAGTTCGACATGAAATTGGACCTTGAGATTGGGCATTGGACATTGATGAATTCCAACATTTGAATTGAATTTGACGTCGCCTCACCAATGGTCATTCAAAATGAGAAAAATGAAGTTTCAGATGAAAAGTGCCAAATGACCATTTTACCCCTCGCCCTTTTGCCCTTTATCTTTGAAAGGTCAAAATGGTCATTTACCTATCCCTAGTAGCTGCCGAAAATATGGAGGGAGAGCTGGTCAATGGAAGTCAAAGCTCAAAAGACCAATAATTGAACCTTGCCATGTGTCATCTTTTGATTGGACCAAGCATTAAATGGAATTAATTGAAATCTTGACAAATTGGCACCAATTATTTGAGGGATGTCCATCTTGCAGCAGAAAAGTCGTGCTCCCCCTTCCTCCCCCACCATTTCCTTCAATTTTCCTCTCCAATTCCTCCATAGCCACTCTGCTCGCGCGACTGGTTCTGTGCCTTCTGTTCGGTCAACTCGAGTGGCCCTTCCCGGTGTCCATTTGATGTGTTTAGACTACCACTGGTTATATCTATGTGTCCTTGACAATTGCCCGTTGGTTTCATGATTTTTGGAGGTCTGGTTAATTTATGGTGATTTTTGGAAGAAAAGTGGACAGATTCTGAGCTAGCTGAGGAAAGGTGGTGTTTCTAGCTCATAGAAAATCCAAATGACCTCAAAATTTCGAGGGTAGCTTCATAGCTTATAGTACTACATGTGTACCAACATAAATGATTTTTTCAATTGAGATTTAGGGGTGTTTCATGGCTGAGATTGAGTGGACAGAATTGAGTGAAAATCTGATCGGTGGACAATCTGTGGAGGTTGAGCCATTTGAACATCCTAGGGGTGTTATTTTGCTTCCAAATCATTAAGGGATGTCAAAATATGTAAATCTAGGTCTTGGCAAGAAGATTGGACAATAAATTGGTGATTTGAGGTGAATTATGGGCTGTTGGAATAGGGCAAAGGCAGAACAGAATGCTGTCCAATTCTGTTCCAGCTTTGACCGAACCCTTTGGTGGTTCTAGGAAGTGTTTCTATGGTCCAAATTGATTATTGGGATGTCCCAGGATGTCAATTGATGTCTCGGCAAGAAATTAGTTCGATCGGATTGAAATTTGGCGGAGTTAATTGACGGGAATTGTACTTTGTCCGTAGGACGACGCTTGACGTGATTTGGCTATGCATTTGTGGGCTTTAGAAGGAATTTCACGTGGCATTTGTTAGCTTTCTTGAAGAGGTAAGTTATGCCTAAACCTTTATTAGGAGGTTAGATTACTAAAGGACAGAGTTTTGAGTTGGATTGAATGATTTCATGGCCTGGATTTTGTGAGAGGCGCGAGGGAGTCCAAATCTGTCTGGTTTTGTGAGTTAGCATTCCTTGGCATGTTTGATTGAAAATCAATTGTTTGGGGAGCCCCAATTGACCATGAATGTGTGTTTTAATGGCTATTTGAGCATGTGAGATGAGAAGTCGAAAGTTTTGATTGAAAGGAAAGCCAAGATTGACAGTGCCGAAAAATGTGATTTTGAGTCAAGCTTTGAAACTATGAATTGGCCGTATTTGTTAAATTGTCCGAGGCCTTGTTTGAATTAATTCGTGTGATGCATGTGCTTGACTGAGAAATTTATGACTTGAAACATGTTTTGTCTAGTGACAGACGTTTGAAATAAATGCCTCGAGTATGCGATGAACTGCTTGATTTCATTTTATGATGGGGAATATGTTTTGTTTAGTTGAGGGACATTTGAAACGAATGCCTTGTTTTGGCAATGAATCTCCTGTGTTGTTTTTGAATGATGAATTTTGAGGCATGAATTTTTTTCTTGAAATGAAAAAGCTGAGGCTTTCTATGACTGAAATTTTTATGAATAAAATGGCGTGTAGGATCGTCGAGGAAATTATGTGTGCACTGGCGTGTGGGATCGTCAATGGCGTGTGGGATAGCCGGGAAAAATTTTAAGTGCACGGGCGTGTGGGATCGCCAATGGCGTGTGGGATCGCCGATAATTTATAATTTGGCCAATGTGTTGGGAGGGACTTACTCCCATTGGACCTGACGAGGTCGTGCGGCTAGAGAGTCCCATACTGACACGATTCATCTCGATTGATAATGGGCGTCGAGAGTCGTATGGTGACCGAATCATCTCTAGGTCTGGATACGAGAGTCTCATATGTACCGACGGGTCTTATGGAGACCGAATCATCTCGCAGCCCTAAAGTGGGCGGCCCAAGATGGGCGGGAATGGAAAGACTTGTTTTATGAGAAATTAAAAGAATGGGTTTTGAGAAATCGAAAATGCCTCATGTTTGAAAATTTGCCTCATGAAAGGAAATTGGCCCAGAAAAGGGGCGTGAAAGAAAAGAACGTATTTTCTGGATATTTCAAGGAATGATTCTTTTGAGAAAGAAGTGAAAATTTCCTCTTGTTTTTGAGATGGAGTCAAGTGCTTGCGTGTGATTAAAAACCCTGCATTTGTACGAAGCATAGAGTTATCACGATTCTTCGTGATTGGATCAAGCTGTTTTGAAAGTACTAAATGCCATGTTTTGAAAAGTACCCCGTTTTGCCATGCCAAAGTTTTTAATACCAAAATACCCACGTTTTTCAAAAGTGTCTGGAGGTACTGGCAGCCTAGTTTAGGGTTAGGTTCGACTTACTGGGATAATATATCTCACCCCGTCGTGGGACAACATTTTCAGGTCCCAAACGAAGGAAACCCGAGCTTGCTATGGATTGACATTTGAGGAAGTCATTGGAGGCAATGGAGATTAATCTGATTAAAACCTTAGGGATTGAATATATTCTTTGGAGTTAGAATTGTACCTGACTTTGGCATTAAAGAGAAATACACCCTTTTCTTTAGTCCTAAGTCATCTTGTGTTTTATTTTTATGGAGTTGTCCTCGCTTTCGCATGTATTGTTCATATAGATCTTTAAGCAATGGCCGTTGGTTCCTGGGAGATAATCAAAGGTAACGGCGGAGGTGGGATGCTCGCGTGCTCGCCGAGTTCGGGGCGTGACAATAGAGTCAACCAATCGATGAAACCATTCAAGGCACCAATTATAACTCACAAGGCCGAATTCCTTTAATTGAGATATCAATTCAATCTTTTCCATTACACAATAGTACACGGCCAAATAGCAATGGATGCAATGATCATTTAAATGCGACGAAACATTACAATCCTCTCATGGCCAAATACGTCTATGATTCATTTATCAATTCAATCAATCATTCTTGTGTCTTAGTTCATGGCCGAATATCGTTTGAGATCATTAGGTTGTTTCAATGCGTTATCTCATCTAATTTCATCATGGCCGAATGAACACAAACTCAAGCAAGGGCCATTATCAAATCCATCAAGTTTAAACAAGTTCTAGTCTTCTCAATGACACACATAGCCATTCGGTTCGTCCATGAACACATCCATTCGAACTACCACAGCCATGGTTCGACCATTTCAAGTTCCATTTAACACAATCACAACCGATACAAACAACTCCAATTCGGATTTCATGAAATTCTTCTACGAACAGCCCATAAAACAATCTAAACCGCACCTAGCTTGGTCCTTCAATAACCTAAGGTCCTAATAGAACTAACTTACCAAGAGTTCCAAGTGATGAAATTGGTCCAAGGAAAGCAGCAAGCTCACGTTCCTCCATTGGGCAGAACTGGTCCGGTTTCGATCGGTCAAGAATGGCGAGAAATCGATCTGTTAAATCTATTAAAACCTAAACTTAATCTTAAGGACAAGTTGCTCAACATCTTAGCAAGGTTTAGGAAGTGTCTTGCCCAAGGATTTGCCCCAAACAAGCTCCCAAAGTCTAGCTAGGCGTTCTCGGGTCTAACTGGTCCGGGCAGCGACCTTTGCTCCTTCAAACGGCTCTACAGGAAAATATGGCTAGGTAGATTTGGACCCATAATACCTTGTTAGAACGGCAAGAGAATAAGCTTTCTAATGGTAGGTGGGTCGTTGAAATCTGACAAAAGACGACGGAGATATGGTGTAAACAACAGACGGCCTCGGAACTGATCCGACGGGCAGCGAGCGAGAGAGAGAGTTTGAGAGAGAAAAATGAAATGAGAGGGTGAGAGAGAGCTATGGTCGGCCAAATGAGGTGAGGGAGAGGGAGATAGTGTTATCCACACGAAGAAGAGGGAAAATTGGAGGGGAAAAAGTGAGTGGGGTTTGGTATATGACAATGAATAGTAGCTTGGAAGAGACTAGTTGGTGGGAGTTGTTAATGGGGAAATGGCCAAATCACTAGTCTAATCCTTATCCCAAATAATTCAATGGCCAAAAAACCTCTTTACCCTTGAAATTTCGACAGCAAAAAGGGGAAGGGAAAATGTCCATTTTGCCCTCACTTAGTCCTAAGAGAAAGGGTACTAACTTAGGGGTAAAAGGGAAATTTCCAATTGTCAGTCCGAATTTCACTATTCTAATCAATAAAGGGCGAATTCTAATCTTAATTGTCCTGATGAGGCGACGTCCAATTTATTACCGTTGGAATTCTCGAATATCCGACGCTGAATCCCGAAGTCCAATCCGTGGCTAAAATCCGTCAATGGCGATTTCAGTATATCTCAAACTAATCGGTGGCTCTTAGGAGTTACTCTTATCGACCTGTGACTAATGTCAAGTTTAAGAGTTATTCGAATCATGGCGACCTTGGTTGTCATGTAATTGCGAGGGTTAATCGTTAGTTCCAAAGGACGCGATCGTCAAGAAATGATTTAGGTTAATTTGCAAATTATACGATGGTCAAACGAAATCACCCGTGATCCAATTGTATATCACTAGCAAATCGTTCTATGACCAATCTCAGACCGGCCTATAATGGCTCAAAATATTCCCTCGGTAATCCTTATGGTCAAGGTACCAATCCATGGTCGAGTACTTTGGTCCACGTACTTAAATCCTACTTAGCCTTTCCCTATCGGTTAGTCTTCTTAAGAGTGGCCAACTCTGAGCGAGATGTAAATAGAGCGCACTGACGAGAAGTCTCATGAAATCTTACTTCGAAAAGGGTCGGATTTCAGAATGTCACAACTCTTCCCTCCTTATAAAAATTTCGTCCTCGAAATTTACCATAAATCCCACCAAACTTAACAACTAGGTCCCGACGCCTCATCACTTCTTCAGTTTCCTCGATGGTCCCCTTTTGTTGCCAAAATCCCAAGCAAGTCTACAAACCTCAGACTCAACTTTTCAAATCGGGTAAGCCTCGCATAGGTGATGCCTTAAGGAAGACATGATCTCCCACTTGAAATTCTAAAGACCTATATCGTCTGTCTTTGTAATTCCAATATCAATGTCAAGGCCTGCGTAATGACGCACCGGGCCATCAGACTCATCATGGATCCGCGTAAAATGCCTCAGATCATTATACTTTTCCGAAACATGTGCCTCAACGTTTCAGGTTAACATCTCGTGTAACAACGCATCAAGATGCGTACAAATCCCTGTTGTGGAAATTCTCCTATATTTTGATTCTGACAAAACCTTCAAAAGAAATTATTTAATGAAATGTGATACAGGAAGAATGCGTAAGCAGCAGGTTGAGTGATTCCAATTCTGTCGCGCTGACGAAGGGTCAGATGGAAGTGCTTCTAACGAAGGGTCGGATGGAAGTGCTTCTGACGAAGGTTCAGATGGAAGTGCTTCTGACCGAGGGTCAGATGGAAGTGCTCTTGATGATCTAAACAGTGACGGATAGATCACATCAAATCTCCATATTACCATTTCGTGCCAACTGATCTAGTAAGAATCAATCTCTTCTAGACGAATCTGAAGAAAGATCAGTTTCTGCATTTTACAAAACGCGAAGACCCACGTATGACAAGTTTCCGATCAAGGCAAGTGATATTCAATTATCCTGATATCCCCTCTAATCAATTAATGGACTTTCTATATTGAGATATCATCTTCTAAGGAATATATCCTTGGGAATCAACTCAAACTTATCACACTTATGGAAGCTGGAGATTCAGTTGTATGGGCGACTGAATCAGAAGGGTTCAATGTCTTACCCAATGGTCTACATATCTTCTGAAGATACAGTCTCGTTCAATCACGATTGATGACGTCCAATCAAGGATTGAAGAGCGATCCCTTAGCTGGAATCCAACGGCTAGTTCGGAGGCAAGGGAGTATAAAAGAAGAATCATGATGGACTAAGGGTAGAAGGAGAACAACAATCCAAAGTGCAAGCATAATTTGAGTGTCATCCAAAGAGTATTCTGTGTACTCAAAATCCTTCACTGTGAAAATCTGTGTGACAGAGAAACAAAATACTTGAGTGGTTGTAATCCTCTTGATTCTTCATAGTGAAATCCAGCCGATCGGCTGTCATCGTGGGAGAGTGGATGTAGGCTTGATCTAAGTCGAACCACTATAAATATCATGTGCAATATTCTCTTCTCTAAACTCTTACCCTTGCGTTTAGATTTTCTGCACACTATTATACGGTCCTTGTTCCCAATCGTACACTGAACTTTATTCATTCCGCAAGAAATTTCAATTTTGTTCAGAATCTCCTATTCACCCCCCCTCTAGGAGATATTGCTAGATACATCAATTGGTATCAGAGCAGGTTGCTCATTTTATGAAGTGTTTATTGACTTCAGAGTTAACGATCTACTATGTCTAGCAATCACTCTTGAGGAACAAGCGATTCACACTTTGCCAACAAGCCACCATACTTTGATGGAAATGATTACAATATGTGGAGCAACAAGATGAAGTGGTTCTTCAAAGCCTATGATGATCTGATGTGGGATGTCGTTACAAATGGAATAGTTCCTGCAAATGCTACAAATCCAACCTCTGCTGACGGAGTAAATACTATCACAACAATGACTGATGCTGAAAAGGCTAAAAGAAGAGGCCTTGATTCTAAAGTTGTCAATGCTCTCTTTTGTGCCTTATCTACTCCTCTTTATAATCGTGTCTCAGAGGAAGAATCATCTAAGGCAATATGGGATAGACTTCATGTTACATTTCAAGGAACAAATCGTGTGAAAGAAACAAAGCTCAGTATTTTACTGAGTGACTATGAAGCATTTGAAATGAAGCATGATGAATCTATTGCAGATATGATAGACAGGTTTCAGACTCTGGCAAGTGGACTTGCAAGACAAGGCGCACCTATCGCTGAACTAATGCAAGTCAGGAAGATACTGCGTGGACTCACAGATGATTGGAATTACATCAAGCCATCAATTCAAGAATGCCAAACAATCAGACCACTCTCGGTGGATGAGCTAGTCGAGACTTTGCAATCCTATGAAACAGAACGAGCAAACAAAAAGGGAGAACAGAAAGGTAAAAAATCTATTGCCTTAAAAACTGAAATTAATCAATGTTTTTCTGATACAGATTATGAAGATGAGGATGATGAAGAATTAGCCCTCATGGTTAAGAAATTTAGGAAGATGGCTCGGAAAGGCAGAAACATCAAAGGAAAGAAACCTTGGAAGAAGAGTGATGTAAAAATATCAAGCAACGACTCACAAGATAGCAAAGACGTGATCTGCTTCCACTATAAGAAGGCAGGACATATCAAACCGAACTGCCCAATTTTGAAGAAGGACAAACTCAAGTATGAGAAGTACAAGAAGGCTCTAAAGGCAGAAACTTTAAGTGATTCTGATGAAAGCGAAAATGATTATGCAAACATCTGTCTCATGGCAGAATCAGATTCTAGTTCAGATTCAGAAACTGAGGTATGTTCATCTGAACTCCCTGATGAAGTTATTGAATTTATTGATGAATTGTGTAGAAACTACAAAGAAGCTCTTGAGAAAGTTTCTTGATTGAAAAAGGAAAATACTTATTTAAAACATCGAAATTCGTCCCAAAAAGAAAAAAATTGATTTTCTACAACAAGAGTTTCACCAGATGAAAGAAAATCATGATTTAGTTTCAAAAGAAAATACTTCCTTGAAAGAACAAATTTCTGATATATCAAAAAGATTTTCACAAAGCTCAGTAACTCGAAATAGCATTATTTCAAAACAAATACCCTTCAATGACCGATCTGGGTTAGGTTTTAAAAGGGAAAGTAGCCAAAGAAATATCTTTAAAACTGAATTTCGAAAACCAACGTTTTCCGATTACAAGCATCATTTTCATAAGCATTTTACTAGATCCTACATTCGACAACCCTGTGTGAATTATGGTGATCCTAGCCATACTAAGGATTACTGCAAGAAAATTTGGAGACCTATTAAAAGGTCAAAATATACTAACATAGAAGGACCCAAGAAAACATGGGTACCAAAGAAACAGTAAGTTGGTTATTTATTGTAGGTATCAAAGAGAAGGAAGAACAAGTGGTTTCTGGATAGTGGTTGTTCAAGTCACATGATTGGAAATCCAGATGTATTTATATCCTTCTCAGATTGTGATGGAAGAAGCGTGTCGTTTGGAGGAAAGAACAAGGGAAAGGTCATCGGGAAAGGAAATGTAAAGATTGGGAATCTGACCGTTAAAGATGTCTTCTAGTCAAAGGATTGAACTACAACTTGATTTCTGTAAGTCAACTCTGTGACTCTGGATATGATATTTGGTTCCAAGATCTAAAATGCACAGGTATGAGCAAGGATAAGAAGCAATCCTTCACGGGACGAAGGCATGGGAACATTTATCTTTTAGATATTAATGCTGACTGTGAACATGCTCAATGTCTTATTTCTGTTAAGGATGAATCTGATCTTTGGCACAGAAAGTTAGGTCATATTAGTGTAAAACATATTTCAAAGCTTTCCAAGAAGGGACTTGTTCGAGGACTACCTCAAACAAAATTTGAGAAAAGTGGACTATGTCATGCATGCACACTGGGTAAGCAGGTAAGAAGTTCTTTTAAATCCTTAAATCAAGTTTCCACTAAGCATTGTCTGCAGCTACTTCATATGGACATCTTCGGACCAAATAGAACTCTAAGCATTTGAGGTAAGAAATATTGCCTTGTCATAGTTGATGACTTCTCTAGATTTACATGGGTTTCATTTCTTGCTCACAAAAGTGAAGCTTTCATATCCTTCTAAAAATTTGCTAAAAGAATTCAAAATGAAAAGGGTTACACTATTTCCAGTTTGAGAACGGATCATGGGGGAGAGTTTGAAAATCAAAGTTTCTCTGATTTTTGCACTAAGTTCGGAATTCAGCATAACTTCTCTGCACCTTATACTCCTCAACAAAATGGGGTAGTAGAAAGGAAAAATAGATCTTTGCAAGAAATGGCCAGAACTCTTCTTATTGAGAGTAAAATTGCGTCTAACTTTTGGGCTGAGGCCATTTCAACAACTTGTTATATCTTAAATCGAATTTCCCTCAGACCTCTTTCTGAGAAAACTCACTATGAATTTTTCAAAGAAAGAAAGCCTGATGTTGCATACTTTCATGTATTCGATTGTAAATGCTTTATTCTAAAGAATGCTAATGATCGAGTTGGAAAGTTTGATGAGAGATCAGATGAAGGAATTTTCTTGGGATATTCAACAACAAGCAAAGCCTACAGAGTCTACAACAAGAACACTCGTGCTGTTGAGGAATCAGTGAACATCAAGTTCGATGAAAGCTACCAGGATGATGAACCTGAATCCATTCAAATGCATACACTTCATCAAGTCACGAACTCACGACCAGACTCAGATGTGAATACGGGTTCGGAGAATGTTCAGAAGGAAACTTCCTTAGTTGAAGTAAGACCAGAAGATGAACAGAATGAATCCACAATATCCTCAAATGATGGCCTTGACAAAAACTGGAAGCATAAGTCAAGTCATCCAAAGGAACTTATCATAGGCAGCATAAGTGATGGCGTAAAGACAAGATCCAAGTTCAAGCAAGCAATGAGCAACATCGCCTTGGTATCTGAATTAGAGCCAAAAAGGATTGAAGATGCATTAGCAGATGAAAACTGGATAAATGCAATGCAAGAAGAGCTACATCAGTTCAAGGTCAACAATGTTTGGGAACTGGTCAATCGTCCCAAAAATCGTCCAGTAATTGGAACAAAATGGGTATTCAGAAACAAACTTGATGACAAAGGAAAAGTTGTAAGAAACAAAGCAAGACTTGTAGCAAAAGGCTACTCTCAAGAAGAAGGAATAGATTACGATGAAACCTACGCACCGGTTGCCAGGTTAGAGGCCATTAGGCTACTTCTTGCTTATGCTTGTTACAATGACTTCAAACTTTTTCAGATGGACGTAAAAAGTGCCTTCCTAAACGGCTACATCAAAGAAGAGGTATATGTTGAACAACCTCCTGGCTTCGAAGAACCTAAAGAAAAGGATATGGTATGTCTTAAAAAAGGCACTCTATGGATTGAAACAAGCACCCCGCGCCTGGTATGAAAGGTTAAGTAACTTTTTATCTCAACACAGCTTCACTAAAGGTAATGTAGACACCGCTCTTTTTATTCAAAGAAAAGGTAAAGATATCCTTTTAGTTCAAATTTATGTTGATGATATTATATTCGGCTCCTCTAATAAACTTCTCTGCAAGAAATTTTCTAAAGCAATGCAGGATGAATTTGAGATGAGTATGATGAGAGAATTACGGTTCTTTCTTGGTCTTCAAATTCATCAATCTCAGAAAGGAACCTTCATATTTCAAGAGAAGTATGCATTGGAAATAGTGAAGAAGTTTGGTCTGGAGAATGGCAAGAAGACAGAAACTCCTATGTCTCACTCCTCCAAATTAGATAAAAATTAAGATGGAAAGGAAGTTGATCCCAAACTATATCGGAGTATGATTGGATCATTACTCTATCTCACAGCTTCAAGACCAGACATCCTATATAGTGTCTGCTTATGTGCAAGATTTTAGTCAAGCCCAAGAGAATCACACCTATCAGCAGTCAAGAGAACAATCAAATACATAGGGACTTATCCCAACTATGGTTTGTGGTACTCTAAATCTTCTGATTTTATACTAAAGGGATATTCAGATGCAGATCTTGCAGGTTGCAAAGTTGATAGAAAAAGTACATATGGAACTTGTCAGCTCATGGGAAACATGCTTGTCTCACGGTATTCAAAGAAGCAAAATACAGTGGCACTCAATACAGTTGAAGCAGAATACGTATCTCTTGGAAGTTGCTGCACTCAAATACTTTGGCTAAAACAGCAGCTCAAAGACTCTGGTGTTGAAGAATCAACTGTGGAAATCCTATGTACAAGTGCCATAAGTCTCACAAAGAATCCTGTACTTCATTCAAGAACAAAGCATATTGAGATCAAGCATCACTTCATACGTGATCATGTTCAGAACCGTGATGTTAACATTCAATACATTGATACAAAAAATCAACTTGCAGATATTTTTACTAAACCACTTGATAAACAGAGTTTTAATTTTATCAGAAATGAATTATCCATCATTAACCTTCCTTCTTAAGTATACCTTAGAACATGGAGCATCAGAAGGAGCATCAGAAGGAACGTTAGAAGGAGAGTCAGAAGGAACGTCAGAAGGAGCGTCAGAAGGAGCATCAGAAGGAACGTCAAAAAGGCGCGTAAGAAGAAATTCACACTTTCTTTTAAAAAAAGTCAGTTATCTCTAAAAGCTATCTTTTAGGTAAGTTCCTCATATAAATAGATATCTCTGAATATCTGATTGACTGTGAATATTTGTTTTATTAAAGGAATTTTTTTATTTCCCTTTAGAAAATCAAAATTCTCTCTTTGGTTTTCAAAAACGCTGAACCGTCACCTCTGTTCTCTTACTTTCAAAGTTCTCTCAAATCAAAACCCTAAAACCGTATTCGAAATCTCTCGCTCTCGATTTCCTCCTCAAAACAACACTCTTTCACTCAAAGTTTTAAACTTTCTACACATCAATGGCTCCAAAATCAGCCTCTGACTCGAAGAAGACGCCTCAGTCGAAGAGGAAGTTCTCCACCTCAACTACAAGTGGCGTGGAACTCACAGAAACCCAAATCAACGAACAGCGAGAAGTACTTCGCCTGGCAAAAGGTCTGTCTCTGTCTGCCTTTGAAGGAAAAGAATCTATGGCTCATTCTATTAAGCCAATGTATGATAGGATTAAGGCTGTAGGAGATTTTGGTAACGAACTTAGAAAACTGCTGAACACTCACTATTTCGATAGTGAGGGCGAACTATTGGAATTTCTTGCTTGCCTGGGAAAATCGTTGAACCAATTGCTGTAGAAAAACCTGCATCAGTCTCTAGAAAAGGACAGGGGAAAGTGGCAGAGACAAGCTCGAAACGAAAACCATCCCTAATTAGACCTGGCAGCACGAAGGCAAAGGTGGAAGATGATGATGACATTATGTTCAATGACTTTGTGAAAAATATAGGCTTTATTTTGGATAAAAGCTTTCCTGATCCCTTGTTCCAGAATCAGGCTCACAAAGAAAGGTTTGAAGCAATGAAACGGAGAGGTATTATACCTCAAAGGGTATTTGAGTTAAAGTACTTTGACAGCAATGACATCTATCTGAGGAAGCATCTAGAAAAAGGTGAAGATAGATCAGTTTATAACTAAGAGAGGCTTCACTTTTCCTGATTTGGTAGCTTACTTCTATTCAAATCTTCAGTTTGTCAACTTCAACTCTCTAGCTTTCACGGTCAAAAGAGAACAGTATTTTCTGACTGTTGATGAATTGGCTGCAATCATGGGAACCAGAAAGGGAGATTTCAAACCATTAGATGTCACTGCAGGTGAAGCTTTCTGCTTCTTGACTGGCAAATCGAGTTTCTCAAGGGAATCAAAGTCACATATTGCCTACACGGACTTTCCCTTGAAACATATCATGATGCACAAGGTGATCATCGAATGTCTCAGACCCAAGGCATCATCAAAGACAGATATATCAAAGTACGAGGCAAAGCTGTTATGGGGAATCTTGACAGGACAGAGGATTTCCTTTGCTCATACAATACTATTGCACATGTACAGATCAGCTCTCAAGCCAAAGGGCCAACTTCCTTATGCCGCCTTGATCTTCAGAATAATCAATTATTTCAAGATTGATGGCCTAGGTGCCTTTATCATGCAAGAAATTCCTCCGATGATTGCTGGAGAAACTATGGTAACAAAGTTGGGGGTACAAGATGACTCCTGCTGGATGGAGAACAAAGAACAATGAACCAGTCATTGTGGACTTCGAGGAAGAGTCAAAGCAGAAATCTCTAAAAAAGAGAAAAGTCATGGCTATTAAGGGGCAACAAACAGACAGTCCTACTGACAATGACTCAGACGCAAGTGAGGAAGAAACAGGGGAATATGATTCTGAAGCTACTCAATCTCGATGTGGATCAGATGAAGATGGTGAGTCCGAAAATCATAGTGCTGAAGGAGATGAGGAAGAAGGAGATGAAATAGAAATACAACCACAAGAAAAAGTTGTGTATCCCTGTGATCTGACTGAGGAAGAATTCCTCACAATGTGGGATGAGGAGCAAGCTGGACGAATTGAAGATGACACAGAGTATGACATCACAATTGTCAACTGTGATCATGAGCAATTGCTAGCACAAGTTCTAGCAAATTTGGCGTCAAAAGAACAGGAGGAAGAACAAGATGACATTGGAGCTTACTCTGTCTCTTCCACCAGGGGAACAATTCACAAAGATGCTACAAGTCTAGCTTCAGCAATTGCTCGAGAAGATCAATTGTCCAGTGCACAGTCCATTCCAATGGATATTGATGAGGAAATAGTCTCCGTGCCAAGCTCAAAAGCAAAAGGGAAAAGAGCTATAAATCAGGGGGAGAAAGAGCCTATGCCTGTTACATCAGATGTTTTTCTCACTGAAGTCCTAGCTTCTCAAGCTTTCACCAAGGCACAAACTGAGGGGGAGACTCAAGAACCTGCACCTTCAGAACCACAAATGGAACTTCAAGCGCATTTTGAAAATCTTCAAAATACTCTTCTTCAGACGATGGCTGCAATGGAAACAAGATTTGATCAGAAAATGAAGGCTTTTGAACAGAAGACAGATAGGAAGCTGCAGGGTTTGACTAGTCAGGTGACTAAGTTGGAAAAGTCCATTGATCTCTATGGGCGAATGTTTTGTGCTGAGATCGCCAACATGCCTACATACACACTGGTCAGAACGAACAGAACAACTTCAAACCTGCAATCCTCTCAAGCTGTAAGAGACCATGCTTAGATGATGGGAAGTAGCTATGAAGGCCCTTCCCGAGTGGAGGCTGATAATGAGCCTGAAGATCATCCCTCTTCTTAAAAACTCACCCACATTCTCCTTATTTCATTTTCTATTCTTATGGGACGCGTTATTATTTTTTTAAGCAACTTTTAAATTTTATACAAATTTCTTTCTAATGTTGACAAAAAGGGGGGAGAAGTTGAATTTACTTTTATGCAGTCTCATTAGATTACCTCTAATTATATTTCAATTTAGAAGAAAGGGGGAGAAGAACCTAACTTACCTTTTTGCAGGATAATCTATTAAGTTTAGTTTCGTGCAGGATAATCTTACTCTAATCATGCTCTCCTATGAGAACACCTTCATTACAGGATCTCTAATGATGATTACTTGCAGGAGCAAATGTGATGGTTACTCACTTTTATTATTTTATCACTGGTTAAATTTTCCTTTAATCACTCATTTGTAATTTGCAATTGGAGAAGTTTTGTCACCATAAAAAAAAGGGAGATTGTTGTGGAAATTTTCCTATATATTGATTCTGACAAACCTTCAAAAGAAATTGTTTAATGAAATGTGATGCAGGATGAATGTGTAAGCAGCGGGTTGAGTGATTCCAATTCTGTCGCGCTGACGAAGGGTCAGATGGAAGTGCTTCTGACGAAGGATCAGATGGAAGTGCTTCTGACCGAGGGTCAGATGGAAGTGCTCCTGATGATCTAAATAGTGACGGATGGATCACATCAAATCTCCGTATTACCATTCCGTGCCAACTGATCTAGTAAGAATCAATCTCTTCTAGACGAATCTTAAGAAAGATCAGTTTCTGCATTTTACAAAACACGAAGACCCACGTATGGCAGGTTTCCGATCAAGGCAAGTGATATTCAATTATCCTGATATCCCCTCTAATCAATTAAGGGACTTTCTATAATGGGATATCATCTTCTAAGGAATATATCCTTGGGAATCAACTCAAACTTATCACACTTATGGAAGCTGGAGATTCAGTTGTATGGGCGACTGAATCATAAGGGTTCAATGTCTTACCCAACGGTCTACATATCTTCTGAAGATACAGTCTCGTTCAATCACAATTGATGACGTCCAATCAAGGATTGAAGAGCGATCCCTTAGTTGGAATCCAATGGCAAGTTCGGAGGCAGGGGAGTATAAAAGAAGAATCATGATGGACTAAGGGTAGAAGGAGAACAACAATCCAAAGTGCAAGTATAATTTGAGTGTCATCCAAAGAGTATTCTGTGTACTCAAAATCCTTCACTATGAAAATCTGTGTGACAGAGAAACAAAATACTTGAGTGGTTGTAATCCTCTTGATTCTTCATAGTGAAATCCAGCCGATCGGCTGTCATCGTGGGAGAGTGGACGTAGGCTTGATCTAAGCCGAACCATTATAAATATCGTGTGCAATATTGTCTTCTCTAAACTCTTACCCTTGTGTTTAGATTTTCTGCACACTGTTATACGGTCCTTGTTCCCAATCGTACACTGAACTTTATTCATTTCGCAAGAAATTTCAATTTTGTTTAGAATCTCCTATTCACCCCCTCTAAGAGATATTGCTAGATACATCAATCCCCGCGTCAACACGCTTCATGGTATAAGGTGACAACCTATACATAATTTCGAGCAATTTAGTCCATAAGATAAACTAAGGACCCACCCATGCCATCCAAAAGGCATAACACAGTCCGATGCCATCATCAGCCAGTCTCTAATGAAGTCATTTCAAATCGAGATAGATCATTCACAAAAGTCCTCACTCAAGTAATCTTGACTAAGGTAAGGACCAGTCACTAACCAATCATCAAATCTCTCTGCAGGCAATTGTCACTGCAGTTAACTCCACCACGTCTGGCTATTCATTCCTACTTCCTTTAAAGCTTGTAGTACCCGCTTGCACCATACTCTCAATTGCCTGATCTGACCTCTCAGATTGTCCACCTATCTACGTGAAATAGGGTGCGTTATATCACGACTTCGTCCTCATGATGTCTTAAAGACTCTTCCAAAAGTTATGGTGACCGTAGGATCTCTATTTGGCACAAAAGTCATAGAAATTCCACACGAACGACCTGACTCCTACACGATTCGACGTTCTCATGATGATACAATTCGATTCATGGCCCTATTGTCCTTTTAGATAACCCCATGGACAAATCCATAACAATCCATTCTTGGTTCCATTCGATAGTTTCCCACGACTAGAGCAACTCGCCAAACTAACCGAGTCATGCTTCCCTTGTTGGCACGCCCGATTCTTAGCCACGAGCTTGGCTATTACTATTTTAATTCTATTCCATCACTGGTACCGACGCAAGTCCTGATACCATAATCATCACGATGAGTTCCTCACATGACCTTGCCCTTTAGGTCCACCATCATTGGATACATACACTCGTCCATGAAACTTCGAGGTGTCCATTATTAGGTACTCAAAATCTGGATTTTCTTCCTGTTACAATCACTTCCATGATCTTCAAGACATCAGGGTCTGTAGGTTGCAATGTTTTAGTTTCTTCTAACTTCCAGGCTTGACGCTCTAAGTAGCCGTCTGACTAGCCTTCTGTAACCTCCAATTTAGAAGTTGAATCTCTTATTTCCTTGAGCAAAGTACATCCGCTATCCACCAATCTCGCGATGCTCGATTCCAAACTGTATGCGTCCACTATCCTTGTTCTTTCTCAAAGTGAGGTAAGACATCGTATTCTAATTCCTTATGCAACTTCATCCGTCTACGTTGTTTCACACGTTCAATTCCTTTTTGAGGCGATGGGTACTTCAAATCTCCATGGTCGTCATCAATCTGAAATCCTTCTCACCACATAAGTGATATCTCCAAATTTCCAACGCAAGAACGATAGCCTTCAGTTCTAAAATTATCAGTTGGGGCATCTATTTCGTTATGTCTTACTATCGCGACGCATAGGCAACAACCTTCCACGTTGCATTACTATGAATCTTAATCCTTTCATGACATGTCACTGTAGTTCTCACAATGTTTCAACTCCCAATGAAAACACCAATGTCGGCGCGGTTACTAACCAGGTTTAAGCCATCGACAACTCCTTTCTAGTTTGTTCATCCATTCACGCCACATCTTGTCCTTAGGTCATTTCATTAATATGACGGCTCCTGTAGGGGATCTTCCCACGATTCGTCTACAGCAAACCATTGATTCCAGAAGGCTCCAACTTTCAGTAACTCATATTGACCTTAGTTAATTCACCACTTAAGCTAGTCCTCAAGGGTTCTACAGGAGTTTCATTTCCCAGAAACTTTATGACCAAGAACTCCGCCTTAGTAGACTCAAATCTCGCACTCCTTTAATCCGCATATAGCGAGTGTCCTCTTAGGGTCCATGGAATACCGTCCAAAGGCCGTTCACGTTCCTCTTGACTCCTTGATTCCGATCAATTCCTATCAATCGAAAATTTCTAATTCCACGAGCGACTATCATATCTCAAAGATCAATTGTCTAACATAAATTTTATAACCTCAACTCTGGTCACCATTCAAGTCGAATCCATATGCATTCGATTACAACTGGCCTTTATTTCAAACATTCCTTGTCCACTTCCTTGCATACATCTCGTCTCACACCTTCTAAGGCCGTTAATAGCAATCGATAACTAAAACCATCAAGAGGTAACGTAATTCAAGCCTAAATCCATTAATACCAATTGTCTCTTTATAACTCATATTCACAAATGAAGTTTATCTGTCAGACGTTTCCATTTCGACATATTGCCTAATCCACTATCGATCTCTGGATTATAATCACAAAATAACCCTAAAGGTCATCAATTAAAGTCGGTACTAAACCATCAGAACGCAATAACGGTTCAAGCCTATGATCCTTGAGGCACTACCTGATGACGTTCACTCTTAACACCAAGACAAGTAAAATTCATCCTCTTTCCGTACTAGGGCCTCCTACGCTATGAAGGAGACTATACACTTCTGTGGTATTCTTCTGTTTCGAACCCACCTTGTTTTCCTCGTTCCACAGGACGCCAACCTTAGAGTCTTTGCCGAAAGTGGTACCCTTACTCCAGGGTCGAAATGTCACCATACTTGCCATCCTCCTTCCAATAGCTCTGTCACCTCAAACGACAAGGTTCCAAGGGATCGAGATTCCTCCTTGGTCTCCACAAATCCATACCTTGGGTATTCAAATCGATTACTTCAGGTCACTTTGCGATCATAACCTAAGCACCTCTTTCCTGCTTACTCGTCTATCCGTTAAAATCACAAGTAGCCAAGACTATCATGTCCACTCACTTCTTTCTTGCCAACGACGATCCCATGGTCTAATCGTCCTTTAGAACAGCGCCCTATCCTGTTGGGGACAACAACTTATAACTCCATCTCCGATGGTTCGGTTCAATCTCAGTCATCCTCACAGAATCATTGGACTCAGGTAGACTGGCATGCCGATTTCCCTTAACACTTCCCACATAACGAGAGAGACAGACCACCAATTTCCCTTCTAGGCCTTACGCTCAGGTTTAAACCATTCCTTACAGGTACATTCTATGTTCTATGAATGGAAATCCTCTTTACTCATGGTTTCCCCAGTCATTTACCCCTTCAAGAAGAGGTTCATCATAACATTCCAAATTTAAGAACACCATTCGCCACGATGCTTCGAACTTTGATTCATTCTCGAACCCCTTCGTCTTATCCAACGGGTTCCTAACCATCCTTAATGCATGCTTAGGCAATCTCGAGAACTCTACTTTGCAATGGCAGATCCATCTCTGATTCTCACAACTTCTGGGACTCCAACAACTCTTGTTCCTTAACAATCTCAGTAATGTATTCCGCAGTGATCAACTAGAAGAAGGCAAATCCGATTAAGTGCTACGCCTTCGAGGGAAATTCTTCCTTTGATAACCATTCACAAATCATTAGCGGTGCCTTAGAATGTTCATCTATAGCGGCATTTTCTCCTCAGCATACCCCAAAGCTTCTAAGGCCTTCTTACAAATCCTCAATCCAGGAGTAGTCTCATAATTACATTTCCTATCAACTCAGTCGACTTTGACTTTACTAACTATTCCATAAGCTAGCCCCTTTGCCAACTTCTATCCCCGTCTTCAATATCATTCTTTTGATTATTACCATTGGCTCTAATAATAGCAGCAACGACAGTCTCGGCTGGCTAGGTAACACTGATAGTCCATTCTTGGGCCTACCTACTCATCAAATTTTCAATCTCCTTTAAGGCTCTCACGACTCTATCAACTCTTGAGTCTTCCACGACTCGTGTTCTCGACCTAGGTGACCCTCTATCATTCTTGTCTTAGCAGTTCATCCTTACTAGGCTCTAGTCATCACATGGACCGCTACAATCCAATCAAGGAATTCAAAGGACTATGTCATCTACTCAAGTCTAGCAGTAAACTGCTCACCACAATAACAATCGTAAGCCAGCAATCCACTTCCAAGCAATTTCAAGCAACCTTCGATCATGAGTCGATTACCAAACAAGCCTTAACTAGACAAACATCAAACAAACACTTAAGACACCAATTTAATGAGATACTTAATCATACCTTCAGTCCTCTCGCACCTGCGACTTAGCAAAATTTTCAACAAGCTATCTAGCTGCTCAAAGAAGGCTTAGTCAAACAACAACTTGATGCCAAATAAGCCAATCACAATTTGAGCAATTAGAGGTACACATCAAGAAGTTATCGCCCGTACCTCAAGTCCGGACGCATCTGCAACTTAGCATAACAACTACCATCATCCAGCACATCAGACAAGCAATGGCCAAACAACACTTATTGCCTAGTACGAAGCTTTAAAACCATTAATCGCCTACGGCGATGCAAACCAAAAGTGCCATTCACATGCACCAAATCAAATGCCATGCACTTCATGCCAAACTCTAGTGAGTTCCTAAAGTCTCACTATCTAGCCATTCTAAAGTCATCACTCCTTATTACTCCAGGTCTCATCCAACTTAGATCGAGCTGACCTTATACATTGGTTAAGCGGCTTCACCCGCGATCCAATCGTATAACGCTAGCATTGTATTCCTTAATCATTATCTGATCGGCCTCATTGGCTCTAAATGTTCCCTCGACAATCCTTATGGTCAAAGCGTCACTTCCTTTTTCGAGTTTCCTAGGTCCACGTACCTTGTTATGCGTTAGCCTTTCCCTTTCTGGTCAGTTTACTCGAATTGATCAGGTCCGAGCGAGACAAAACTGAAATACATCGTAAGGTACATTCACATTCAACAGCCTCAAAATGGCAGGAAATTCAGAATGTCACACCGGAGATGTTAGGTGGCAGAAGTGCCAGTGGTGTATGTGGATGGTTGAGAAAAAGGTGACTATGATTTATTTGAGTATATGTTCTTGGGTATGAGACCCTGTAATTGAGCATGATTGTTTGTATCGATTGTCCATGCTTGCTAATTGATATTGTCGTTGTGTGTTGCCTTGTGCCATTGTGTTATTTGTTATTTTGCATATGAGCGGCATATGTGGGTGGTCTGGTAAGACTGGTATTGAGGTATAGGGTTAGGTTTCACTTGCTGAGATATATATATCTCACCCTAGTGGGGGATTAACTTTTTCAGGTCTTTGAAGACGGAAGTACAGGTGAGATGAGGATGAGCTCTCGATGAAGTAATGGAATGAATGGTTTTATGTCTTTGGTGGCCTTAGGGATTGTATCTGAATTTTGAGGATTAGGAATTGACTTTTGGGTACTTGACTGCGACAACTTCTGAGGAGAATTTTATTTATAAGAGGTGTATACCCTTTGTCCTGAGTCATCTCATTGTAATTTGTACGGAGCAAGTTTTATGGCTTCTGTGATATCGTTTCTTTGTCAAGTTGTTATATGATTAGCCAATGGATCCTGGGAGATAACTGAAGATCAACGGCCTGGTGGGATGTACGTGAGCTCGATGGGGTCGGGGCCTGACATCCTCGTTTAAGTGGTATCAGAGCAAGGTCAGCTCGATCCATTTTGATTGAGGTTTGGAGTGATAAGGAGCGATGACTTGAGGATAATTAGGTAGTGAGACCTTTAGGATTAAGTACTGAACACTGAATCTTGAGGATTATAGGATTGAACTTGTGAGATATTCTAATGGTCCTAATGTCGATTTAATGGATGATCTTGAGTGATTTTAGGGATAAGGCTCACAAGGAAGTGAGTAGAGATTGAAGAGTCATAAGCCTGGATTTGAGGTTGTTAGAGAATAGTTTCTGAATGAAGGGTCAATTGGAGTATATGATTGTGATCGTGACTTGTCGATGACCCAACTTGGAGAATATGAGTTATAAAGAGACGACTGGCATTAGCGGATTCAGACTTGAATTGCATTGTATCTTGATGGTTTAGTTATCAATTGCTATTGACAACCTTGGGTGATATGAGATGAGATGTATACAAGGAATATTTGCATTGAATATCAGTTGTGATCGAATGCCTATGGATTTGACTTGAATAGTGACCGGACTTGAGGTATTTGATGGAATATAGGCGATTGATCGGTGAGAGGCGATGACACTTGTGGAAATTAGAGATCTTCTCTTGATAAGAATCGATCTGGGGACAATTGTGGTATGACAAGTGGTGAGAACAAACAAGTTGTGCATGGGTTTGTGGCTGTTAGCTGAAAGTTGACAGGGGTGCATGCATGAGCTTATCACTAGCAGACTTAATAAACTATCGATTGGTATGGGACGAGTTGATGGGATACCTATAAACCGTAATGAAGCATGTTATGGGGCGTGTGGAACGGGGCTTCCTCTGTAGATGTATGACTTGGGACAATCTGTAACTTCCAGGTCTGATGAGGGCGGGGAGTGATCACCGGGACATAGAGGTCCGGACAAGGAGCGGCTCTTGGCAGGCTTCTAAGATAACGAGGAGGCAAGAATGACCAAAGTCATAAATTGAAAGGGAAAGCCTAGGTATCGGGTTGAGTCTGATTGTGGTTAAGAGATGTATAGCACTGGAGTGATTTTTAAAGTGAATGTTCGAAAGTGGCATGGCATTTATAATGACGCCAGTGATTGGCACGGTTAAAAGCTTTGTGCTTGGCAGTGGATGCCGTTTGAAAAAGAAAAGTGATGATGTGATTGGCCTATTAGGTGTGTTTTATAATTGGTGTAATGTGATTGGCATGGCCAAGGTTTAACTGCGAGATTAGACGGCATATGGGGTTTATACCCGTTGAACTGATGTCTTTTGGAATTACGATAGCCTGTCAAGTTTGTGACAGAGTGGCAGATGCCTTATGCTTTGAGTTTGGGCAACTGACTTATGGAAGTCACGCCTTGAGTATTTGCTGGGTATTGGCCTAGTTGAGTTTTAGTCTAGTTGAGGCTTGCCTAGTGATGGTTGTTAAGTGAAAAGTTGCCTTGTTGAGGCTGGCTTGTTGCGTGGTTGGTACTTAAGGATGATTTGGAATCCTTGTATAATAAGCAATTAGTTGAGAATTATTTGGGAACCACTGATGGTTAATAATGAAAGATAATGAGGGGAGCAGTCTGAGACCGCTAGACTTGAGTAGATGACTTAGGTCTTTGATTCCTAGAGGGAATCATAGTGGTTCAAGTGATATGAGAACCTAATGACGTTGAACGACTACAGTATGGTCGTAGAAGAGCATTGGACTCGAGTATGTAAGATATGGGAAGATCCAAGAACTGAGATGGATCATAAGAATTGAGCAAAGATTCTGGAGAATGAGTACTGGGAGAGCGTATGGCTCAATTTCGTTAATCGTGCGAGACCCAAGTGTGATAATGGGTTGTGAGAGCTTTAAATGGAATGAGAAAATTTGTTGGGTAGGCAGGCTCGTGAGGAGTTGCCATAATTGCTTAAGCCACTGTGGTGACAAATGCTAGTGCTGATGAATTAAATGATGGAAGTCACGAGAAAGGTGACTCTGAGTTATTTCATTCACGAGAAATGTGAATGTGTGGGAAAAACCATGAGAGTTTTAAAAGTTTGTGAAGCTATGTATAAGTTGAGATTGCCTGAGTTTGAAAGAGGGATGAGATTTGAAACTGTCTCCCTCTTGATTGGGGATCTTGACAAGGAAACCTTGGAGGTTTTGGGTACACTGAAGAAATAAAGTAACCCTAGCAGTTACTAGCCCTAAGAGGCTATTGATAATTGGTGAAAGGTCACCAGAGGAAGGGTTTCCTCGAAGTCATGAAATCTGCCTGGACTACCTCTGTTGAGTTGTTCGATGGAAAGTATCCTCCTGGGATTGCATGAGAGTAAAGGTTGTTTGGATCCTGATACTTTTGCAAGGATCAGAGGATGATTGACTAGTGTGAGACAGAGTTCTCAAGGTCGTTTAAGCATATGGTAAATGTGGTCAAGGACCCTTGAATAAGATAAGTAAATCCCTGAGTGGATTGGAACTTGAGAGCCTCATGTCTAGTTGATATTCTTGATTCGAAGGAACTATAATGGATCCTAAGGAAGGAAGTGGATGATCGAAAGAAGATTTCTGTTCATGGATTACGAATATAGAGATTTCCACAAAATGCGCTTGTAAGGAATGGTTGTTATCTTGGCGCAAGTCTCGTAATGAGAGACTGACATGTCGTTCCTTCCGTTGTGGGGAAAGTTGAGGAAAGAGATATGTCAATTGTCTGACATTGACGATTCTATGAGATTGATTGAGCATAAATCTAGACCACTAGAAGTGGTATTGTGTGTTATCGCTCCTAAAGGGTAGGGCGTCATTCTTAAAGGACGATTGGACCATGATATGGTCGTTGATGAAAAGAAAAGTGAACGGACTTGATAGTCCTGGATGTTCGTAATTCTAGTGAACGATTGAGTAAGAGAAAAGAGCACTTATAGAATACTTGCAGAGTGATTTGAGGTAATCGAATTGAGCATTCGATATGTGATTTGGTGGAGACTAAGGACGAACGGATATTGTCACTTGAAGTAACTGAGTTATGGGAAGGAAAATGTAAAAGCATGTTGCATTTGAATCCTGGAGTAAAGGTATCGCCGTTGGCGCAGACTCCAAGGTTGACGTCCTATGGAATGGGAAGGACAAGGTAGATTCGAAAAAAAAAAAAGTCACGGAAGTGTATAGTTTCTTTCTTAGGGTAAGAGGCCCTAGTGTAAAAGGAAGAAAAAGTTTGAATTGTCTTGGTATTGTGGTTGAGCGTATGGACTGAGAAAGAAGACGCAGAATTTGAATGAATCCTGGAAGTGAAATCCGAGAGACTGTCCTGTAGGCAATGTTGAATTCCAGGGTGATGTTGATGTTTAGTTGAATGGATGGAATTGGGATAAGGTCGCATTAGCGAGTTGTAGAACTTAGAGGCTAAAGAACTAATGCTTCTTGAGGAAAGAGTGACAAGAATAAACAAAATATTGTGTGGTCCTAGAGGAGACCCGTGACAACAGAGAGCCAAGGTTTGAGCTCTCAAGTGAAAAGTGTGAGAAACTGTCACGCCCCGACCCCGGCGGGCACGCTAACATCCCACACAGCCGTCAATACAAATAAGATAACCCAGGATCCGACGACTATACTTTGAGAGCGTGACATGAGAAACGCATGCGGGAGCGAAACAAAACCCCGGACATAAAAGAAAAAGACATAAGGCGACATAGGATTTAAATACAACACACATCGTCTCCCAGTTAAAAGATCTAGTACATCAAAAGGCAAAAGGGTTAAGAGGAAGGCACTATGGGACCACAAAAGAAGAACTTCAAAAAGAAATCCACAAACTAGACAGACACGTCTTCATCTTCTCCCTTCCCTTCTTCATCACTTCCTAGGCATTCTTCAAGGCTTTAGGTCTGAAATGTTGGTCCCACGACGGGGTGAGATAATAATCTCAGTAAGTAAACCCTAACCCTAAGCTAGACTATTGGTACCGCCAGGCACGTTTGAAAATATGCAAGTTTTGGGCAAAATGATTTTCACACATGACACTCAAGCAATTGGCATAATAAAGCAACTCAGGCATATCAGGCACCAGTTTCATTTCTTTCATACTTTCACTTTTCAATATGAGTTTCTCAAGCCATACAGGCATAATAAACATTCCATGCACTCTAGGCATCCCAGGCATTCCAGCCAATTCAAGCATACAGACTCGGAAACATATCAAGAATCATGTTTCAGTCTTTTATCTTCTTTACGCCCATCAAGGGCCGCCCCACTTGGGCCGCGAGATGATTCGGTCAATCATATGACTCTCGAGTTCTTATCGAGATGATTCGGTCATCATGACTCTCGCTGCGAGATGATTCGGTCTCTATAGCGACTCTCGACACTCCGCGCTATCGAGATGATTCGGTCGACTATAGGACTCTCGCATCCGGACCTAGAGATGATTCGGTCACTACCTGACTCTCGATTCTTACAGCCTTCGAGATGATTCGGTCAAGGTAGGACTCTCTAGCCGCACGACCTCGTCAGGTCAATGGGAGTAACTCCCTCCCCGGCTCAATGCATTGGCCATAAAACATCATTGTGAACCTTTTCATTAATCTCAATTTCATAATCACAAGAAAAATCATGCCATCGCCACTCAAGGCACGCATTTAAGCACATCAGGTTCACCATTTAAAACAAGCCATTCGGCCATCATACACATGCATATCGTTACACCATGCATCATCCGACACCAATTGCGACACTGAGCATTAAAGCCCTCGATTGAATCCCAATTAATCATCACATGCCCATTTTCTCACATAGCATTTCATCATCAAACAATCACAGCATCAACTAGACACTCCCTAGGCATGTTTAAGGAACATTCAATCAAGAAAAGTCATCAATGACCCCAATCCACATGACTACCCACCATGACCACGTTCATTCTCATGAAAACTGAAATATTTCTACTGACTTTTTGGGAAAACGAATTTCATGGTACTAAACTTCAAGATCTTGTGGTCGTGTGGGTGAAAACGGTGCTCAATTTGGACATCGTATGAATTAGAACGGGCCGTTTTAAAATCGGTGTGCGCAGAAAACGGGATTTGGACACCTCTCGGGTCTCTCACGTTTTTCTCACCAAAACCACCTTTAAAATCCTTTCAATTTCACCAAAGATCCACCCTTTAGTAACCCAACATCCTAACAAAGGCTTAGAATCAACACTTCTCCTCAGCTAGCTCTGAGTATAATACTAGACGTTATGAAGCTCTCCTAAAATATTTGAGGTCATTTGGAATTTCTAAGAGCTAGAACCAACACTTCTCCTCAGCTAGCTCAGAATCCGTCCGCCTTTTTTCCAAAAATCACCATAAATCAACCAGACCTCTAAAAATCATGAAACCAATGGAAAAATGTCAAGGACATCCTGATCTAACCTGTGGTAATCGACGGCGGCGATACAACATCGGGAGAGGCCGCTCGTACGGACCGAACGGGAGGGCAGAAACCTGACTTTTCTGGCAGTTTTCTGTTGAGAGCAAAATGAAGGGGAAATGAGGTGAACGTGTGGAGGAGGCTTGCAAAGCAGATGGAGTCTTCAATTTATTTGTCTCACACCAATAATAGAGCTTCAAATTGATAAGATGGGATTAGATGGGTAATAAATGCTTAAGGCCTCCAATGGGTGACAAGTGTCATGGGTCCAATAATGCAAGATTAGCTTTGACTCCAACTTTGACCCCTCAATGAATTTTCGGCAGCCATAGGTGGGGAGAGGAAATGTCCATTTTGTCCTTCATGAAGTCTTAAGGCAAGGGTAAATGGTCCAGGGGCAAAATGGTCTTTTTGCACTTTCAGTCCAAACTTCACTTTTCCAATTCGAAACTACCATTAGGTGAGACATTGTCAAATTCCTACTCAGAATTGGAATTCTCTATTTCCAATTGCCTATTTTGAGCTTCCATTTCATGATCATGCGTCCGCCGATTGAAATTCCAATTTGTCTCGAACTAACGGGCGGCTTTTGCAAACACTACGCGTATCGACTCTGTGATTCTCACGAGGGTTCATCGCTAGTTCCGACGGCTTCGATCGTCATAGTTCGATTTAGGAAAATTTGCAAATTATACATTGGTTAAGCGGCTTCACCCGCGATCCAATCGTATAACGCTAGCATTGTATTCCTTAATCATTATCTGATCGGCCTCATTGGCTCTAAATGTTCCCTCGACAATCCTTATGGTCAAAGTGTCACTTCCTTTTTCAAGTTTCCTAGGTCCACGTACCTTGTTATGCGTTAGCCTTTCCCTTTTGGTCAGTTTACTCAAGATTGATCAGATCTGAGCGAGACAAAACTGAAATACATCGTAAGGTATATTCACATTCAACAGCCTCAAAATGGCAGGAAATTCAGAATGTCACAAAAACAGTTTGAAAGATTCGACACCTAGTAGAAAGAAGTTGATAATAGTTGAATTAAGTGCCCAAGGAATGATTGAGTTAATTATTACCGTCTTGAGAGACGATGATTGGACTCATTTAAGGAGTCATGAGGAATATGAATAGCTTTTGAGAGAGTCCTATGGACTCTAAAGAGATGCTCGTTATATGCTGAATGTGAAGAGGACGAGTTGTGGACTTGACAAGGTAAGATTCCTCAAATGTGAAACTTCTGAGAAAGGAAATCCCTGTGGAGCCTTTGAGGATTAGAATAAGTGATGAATCGACGGAGTCGATGTGAGTTGCTGGAGGTTGAAATTTTTCGAGATTGGTAAATTGTTACAAACAGATCATGGGAAGATTCCCCACAAGAATTGTTCCATTGGTGAAATGGATTAAGGACAAGACGTAACACAAATGAATGAACGAACGTGAAAAGAGTTGGCGAGGACTTAAGTCAAGTTGATGACTACGCTGTTAAAGGCGTTTCTGGTTTGAAGTGGAAAAGCTTATGAAGGTCGTAATGACGTGATGTAAAATGAAACTTGAGGTATAATGAGGCAACCGAAAGTCGGCATTGTATAAGGCCATATGAGTTGGAATGCTTAGAGCATGATTGGAGTTGGATTGCAAATGTCCTTGCGACAAAGTTCGGGAAACATTGTGGGTAAAAGAAGACTTCAAGTCAATATCTAACACGAGAGAATAATGTAGCAGTTTCCTGAGAGGAATTGAACAAGAGGCAACGCTGATGCGTGAAGTTGTTTGTGGATATGAGAGCATTTGTTTGAATAAAGAAAGATCTCCAAATTATGTGAACTATAAGAGATTGAGAGTAGGGACTGCCTAAAGAGAATTGAGGGCGAGTCATGTGGAACGAAGAGATCACTCAAATGTTGTTATGGCGATATTCATATCGCTAAGGAAGGGTGAACTGTTTCGCGGGTTTCGCGGATGCTTACAATTGAGAATTAAGCATTGTGTAATTGGCGATTGAGGGACAGATCTTCCCTCATGAAATAAGAGATTCAACTTTTCAATTGGAAGTTCGCCATGTGGATAGTTTGATGGCTACCTGAAATATCAGGCTTGAAGGATATAAAGGAATTGAGAAATTACCATGATCAGACCCTGATATCTAAGAGGTATGGAAATGATTAGAACATGGAAAGCTAAGATGCTCCTGGGGATGGCACAAAGGTGTGCCAAGATTGCCTTAACACTATCGATGATGTGGATCGAAGGTTGAATTAGTATAACGTTTGGTCTAGCATTGGACATGCCGACAAGAGAGAGAGACATGATCTTGAAAGTTGATGGACAATCGTTGGAAGTCTTCGAATGAAGTCGAGAAGGCTATAGTTCGATTTGGACAATCGAGGGTAAGCTAATGGAACTTGTGCGTCCCCGATGGCACAAAATGACGTTTGAAAAGGATGATTATGACAATTGATAGAGGCACTCAAGGAGTGCGTTTTCATGACGGTTCGGTAATGATCGTGATAGAAAACGATCTTAGATCTATTGCGGCGTTCTGGAAAAAGCCTTCCGACAAGGAATTTGAAAAGTGAGATTACAGTATGACGTACATATTATTTCCAGACCAATGGACGAATTGTAAAGAAAGTCCGTATGCTAGGAGGTGTACCACCGACCAATGTTGTGAATGTTAAAGGAGAATAGAGAAGTAAATGTAGATTAAGGACTGAGGGAAGCAAGTCCTGGAGGAAGATAACTTTTGTCAAAGAAGACAAGTAAGAATGTCAAGTAATGGGAGTAACTACTTTGGAGAGTGAGGATGCGATGAGGCATCAATACCCCATGAGATTGGATAATTGGAAAGTAGCAAATTTCGAGGATGAAATTTCTTTAAGGGGGGAAGAATTGTGACATTCCGAATTTCGACCCTCTTGAGGCTATTGAATGGAAGGATATCGATCGGCGTATTTCAGTTGTAACTCGCTCGGAGTTGGCCACTCTTGAGTTAACTGACCAAAAGGGAAAGACTGACGCGGAGTCGAATATGTGGACCTGGGGAGTTTGAATGAGAAATGGCACTTTGATCAAAAGGATTGTCGAGGGAATATTTCGAGCCAGCAGAGATCGATCTAAGGACGATCATGGAATGTCTTGCTAGCGTTATACGTTGGGACGCGGGTGATTCGGCTTAACTAATGTGTAATTTGCGAGAATTTCCTAAATCGGATTCCGATGATCATGATCGAAGGAATGAACGATAAACCCTCGCAGTTACATGACAATCAAAGTCGCCACGGCTTGAGAAAAATTCCAAGGTCGATACGCGTAGCGTCTGCAAGAGTCGCCCGTCAGTTTGAGATAAACTAGAAGTACAGTCGACGAGAGTTCGATAGGAAATTAGACCTCGAGATTGGGTATTGGACATTGAGGAATCCTAATATTGTGATTGAGATGGACGTTGCCTCATCGAGGGTGGTTTATACTGGAAAAATGAAAGTTCAGACGAAAATTGCCAAATGACCATTTTGCCCCTCGACTATTTTCCCTTGCCTTAACTTTTCAGAAGGACGAAATGGTCAATTCCCACTCCTCTCCATGGCTATCGAAAATAGTGTGCATGGGTCAAAGAAGAGTCAAAGCCAAGGATTGCATTATTAGATATGTGCCATGTGTTACTCATTGAAGACCTCAAGCATTTATTGCCCACCTAATTCAATCTTGTCACATTAAACCCTCAATTAATTGAGGAGAGCTTCATTCTCCTTCTTTCTCAGCCGTGCACCCCCTTCCCCTCACTTTTCCTTCTTCTTTTTCTTTTTTTTTCTCTCTCGGCCGAGCGGTTTCTCGCGGACAGACAGAAACTGGTTCACTGTTCCAGCCATAACTTTGTCGTCCGACATTGGAATGAGGTAAAACTATCGTCACCTGAAAGCTTATTGTCTTTTCGTTCTAGAAAGGTATTATATGATCAATTTGGCCCAGTATTACTTCCCATAGATCCGTTTGAGTGGACAAAGGTCAGAATCTTACCCTATTTTGGAGAGGCTGCTTTTTTTGGGGCTTCCGGACTCCAAATGACCTCGAATTTTCGGTGAGATATTCATAACATCTAGTACTTGCATTTTTTGAGCTTTGGTTGCTATTTTAGTTGAATTTTCATGGGTGTACATGGTTGATTTGTGGAGATTTTTACCGAGCATAATCTGCCCGTTTGAGGAGCGTGTGGAATCTGGGCTGTTCAGAGGTCTTTGGAGTGTCGTTCTGCTTCAAATCTCTTGGTGAGCTCTCTAAACCCATAAATAAAGGTCTTAGCAAGTTTGTTTGTGAAGAATTAAGGCTTGGAATTGAAGTATGGCTTGATTGAGCGGTTGGAAATCGAAACCGGTTCTATTTTGAGGATGAACTATTGCTGGCCGGTTCTGTTTAGAGCTGATAAAGGAGTAATTGAACTTCAAATGGACCTACAATACCCTATATGATGTGATGTGAAGTGTTAATGAGAAGTGTGTGAAGTGGATTTGGCGTTTAGAAGTGAATTATGGCAAAATTGGTGCATGAACCTCTAATTTGAGTATTGCCATGTATATGACTGTGTGAACCGAACACATTAAGGATTCGAGGGGAGCGTTCCCATGTGCTCAATTGTTAGAAAAGGTGTCTTGAATTGCCTATAATATGACTAAGAAAGGATTGGATTAATGGAAGTGAGCGTTCCGTGTTTTTTTATTTAAGATTGGTAAATCTTTCTAGGTTGACAAGGAATTCGTGGAGAGTTCATACTTGTGGCATTGAGAATAGTCACTTTGTGTGACATTTTGCTAATTGATCAAGGTAAGTGTTACCTAATCCTTTCTCTGAATGCCTGGACACATTGGATAAGTAATTGAATGGCGTGATTGAATGATGAATTTTTATGAAATGAATTGCATGTGTGTCTTGATGGCATGGTGAAATTGAATGAGAAAGGTGTTGAGGATACCATTTGGTCTGATGACCCCGGCGGTATCGGAGGGTGGTGAAATAAAATAAAAATGTGAATGCCATTTAGTCTGATGACCCCCGGCGGCATAGAGTGGCTGTAAGCCTGGAGAGTACCGATTGGTCTGATGACCCCAGTGGTATGTGAACATCATTGGTCTGATGACCCCGGAGATGTCAGGTGGCAGAAGTGCCAGTGGTGTATGTGGATGGTTGAGAAAAAGGTGACTATGGTGTATTTGAGTATATGTGCTTGGGTATGAGACCCTGTAATTGAGCATGATTGTTTGTATTAGACATGGCCCATAGAACGATTCTCAGGGCCTTGCACATTGCCATCTCCAATTCCTTGGCCATTATTTTCATTTACTAGGTTCACAGCTGCCACTGCAGCTTCAGCAGCCTGAGCTATTACCTATGCTCTATCTTCGGCCTGTCGAAGGGCCGCAGCAGCCCTATCTTGGGTTTCCTTTCCCATTATCTCTCCAATTTGCTCCAACGCCCTCAAGACTCCATCAACTCTTGGATCCTCGGCCGCTAGTGCTCTCGAGCTAGACGTTCCTCTAGTGTTCCTACCTCCGTTGTTCATCTCGCTAGTTTCCACAACACCTGGACCACTACGATTCCATTCAGAAATTAGAGACCTAAGTCACTCACCTAAGTCTAACAACTTCAGGCTACTTATCACCTCAACAGTCACAGCTAGCCAATCATCACAACTCAAACAATCAGAGGCATCACAACAGGGAGATTTCATTCATACCTCAGGTCCAAACGCATCTACGTATTAGCAAAATCACAACCAGCTTTCAAGCATATCAACATATCACAGCTAGTCATGCCTGAACACAATGCCAATGACAAGCGCCAATTCATATATCGTGCATTTCATGCCTAACTCTAGTGGATTCCCCCATAGTCTCACTACCCAACCATCCTATAGTCACCACTCCTTATCACTCTAGACATCGAAAATATTTGATCTAGCTAACCTTGCTTTGATACCGCTTAAATGGGGATGTCACGCCCCGACCCCGGCGGGCACGCTAACATCCCACACGGCCGTCAATACAAATAGGATAACCCAGGATCCGACGGCTAACTCGTAGAGCGTGATATGGTAAGTACATGCCGAAGCGAAAATAAAATCACAAACATAATAACAAACATAAGGTGACCTAGCATTTAAAAGCCAACACACTTTGCTTTACAAAATAAAAGGGTCTATTACAACAAAAGGGGGTAGGGTGCAGAGGAAGGCACTATAGGACCACAAAAGAGAATTCTCAAAAAGAAATTCATAAACTAGACAGACTCATCTTCATCTTCCTCCTCTTCCTCTTCTTCTTCTTCTGGGCACCTTCAGGGCTTTGGGTCTGAAAATATTGGTCCCACGACGTGGTGAGATAATAATCTCAGTAAGTTAACCCTAACCTTAAGCTAGACTATTGGTACCTCCAGACTCGTTTGAAAATATGCAAGTTTTGGAAAATGTTTTCATACATGACATTCAAGCAACTGGCATAATAAAGCAACGCATGCATATCAGGCAATCAAGTTCATGTCTTTCATACTTTCACTTTCCAATCTGAGTTTCTCAAGCCATATGGGCACAGTAGACATTCCATGCATTCCAGGCATTCCAGCCAATTCAAGCATACAGACTCGGAAACATATCAAGAACCATGTTTCGGTCTTTTATCTTCTTTACGCCCACCAAGGGCCCCCTTGCGAGATGATTCGGTCAATCATATGACTCTCGACGTCTTATCGAGATGATTCGGTCATCATGACTCTCGCTGCGAGATGATTCAGTCTCTATAGCGACTCTCGACACTCCGCGCCATCGAGATGATTCGGTCGACTATAGGACTCTCGCGTCTGGATCTAGAGATGACTCGGTCACTACCTGACTCTCGATTCTTACATCCTTCGAGATAATTCGATCAAGGTAGGACTCTCTAGCCGCACGACCTTGTCAGGTCAATGGGAGTAACTCCCTCCCCGGCTCAATGCATTGGCCATAAAACATAGTTGTGAACCTTCTTATTAATCTCATTTTCACATTCTCACGCAGATTCCTTCCATCGCCAGTCATGGCACACCATTCAAGCACACTAGGTTCATCAACTCAAACAGGCCATTCGGCCACTAGCAGTACATGTCATCCCACCTCAAGCAATTGAATCACCGAAAGCACCAACAAGCATCAATGCACTTGATTGAATCAAATAAGTCGATGCACATCAAAATTCACTCATGGCACCTCATCATCAAGCATGCACAGCTTTAATTAAACATTTTTAGGAATGCCAAAGAGTCATTAAATCAAGGCAAAGCATCAAAAAAACTCAATTCATCAAAACTTCCCAATTCAAGACCGCACGACTTGGTTCAGTCTCTCAAAACCTGACATTTTGCTACTAACTTTTTCAGAAAAAAAATTCCATGGTATTAAACTTCAACATCTTACGGACATGTGGGCGAAAAGGAAACTCAATTTGGATATCGGATGACTTAGAACTGGCCGTTTTAAAATCGGTGTGTGCAGAAAAATGGGATTTGGCAGCTCTAGGGTCTCTCACGGTTCCACCCTCAAACAACCCTTTAAAACCTTCAATTTTGCATCAAGAAATCAACCCTTTAGTGACTCAACATCCTAACAAAAGGTTAGAAGTGTTCTTACCAAGCTAATTAAGCCAACAAACTCCTCCAAGCACAGCAACAACCTTCGGATCCGAATCTGTCCAAAGCAGGGCAAATTCTGTTCCAACAAGTTTCCATATAAACCGATCATCAAAACTCCAATCTAACTCATTTATCCTTTGCTAACATGTAATATCATATCTTAGGGTGTCTTACCAACAAGTTTCGGGGCAAGGCGACACCTCGGCGGGCCTCAAAAGCTCACGGATCATCTACCGGTCGGAGGAGGCAGAATCTGTTCGGTAAAGACCACCTCAAATCAGCCATAAAACTCATTCTAAAATTATCTATTTGCAGTCATAAACCACTGAACATAGTACTAGATGTTATGAAGCTCTCCTAAAAAATTTGAGGTCATTTGGAATTTCTAAGAGCTAGAACCAACACTTCTCCTCAGCTAGCTCAGAATCCGTCCGCTTTTCTTCCAAAAATTCTCATAAATCAACCAGACCTCCAAAAATTATAAAACCAATGGGACAATGTCAAGGACATCCTGAACTAATCTGTGGTAATCGGGCTAGACCAAAAAACACCGGGAAGGGGGGTTCGATCAGACCGAACAGGAGAGATGGAAATTGTCTTCTGGGGTAGTTTTCTGTTGATGGAAAAATGGAGAGAAAATGCAAGGGAAAATGGTGGGATGGCTCTACACGGCTGATGAGGCTTCCATATACTTGTCTCACACATATAATTGGGGGTAATTTGATTAGACTTGATTAGGTGAGGTCATTAATGCTTGAAGGCCTCGATGGTTGACATGTGGCAAGTGACCAATAATACAACTTAACCTTTGACTCATCCATTGACTCCTTGGGTAGCAACTTTTGGCAGCCTATAAGGGTAGGAGAAATGTCCATTTTGTCCTTCTTGAGTTCTTTAGGTGTGGGCAAATGGTCGAGGGGCAAAACGGTCTTTTCGCACTTTCAGTCCAAATTTCACTTTTCTCAATCTAAATTACCCTCGATGAGGCGACGTCCAAATTCTTTTATAATGTTAGAATTCTTCATTTCCATTTGCCAATTTCGACCTTCCGTTGCTTGATCGATCTTCTATCATATGTATCTTCAATTTATCTCAAACTAACGGGCGGCTTTTGCAGACGTTACGCGTATCGACTCTGTGACTCTCGTCACACTTAGGATGACTCAAGTTACGACGGGTTTGGTTGTCATGTAATTGCGAGGGTTCATTACTAGTTCCGACGGTCTCGATCGTCATTGTTCGATTTAGGAAAACTTCACAAATTATACATTGGTTAAACGGCATCACCCGTGCTCCAATCGTATAACGCTAGCAATGGATTCCTTTTTTCGTTATTTGATCGGCCTTTAATGGTTCTAAATGTTCTATCGGCAATCCTTATGGTCAAAGCGTCATTTCCTTTTTCGAGTTTCCCAGGTCCACGTACTTGTCATGTGTTAGCCTTTCCCTTTTTGGTCAGTTAACTCGAATTGATCAGGTCCGAACGAGATAAAACTGAAATACATCGATACATACTTCTCATTCCATATTCTCAAAATGGCGGGAATTCAGAATGTCACAGACGCCACATCTAGTTTACTGAGATTTATATCTCACCCCTCGTAGGAACAACATTTTCAGGTCCCTAAAGATGAAGTCCCGTGGATGCCGAAGATGATTAGCCGAAGAAGCACTCGATGTATTTTAGACATGTGACCTTGTATGATCTTCCATTTGTAAACCGAAGCCTCTTTGAATGTTTGGTTAAATATTTTTGACGCATCATTCTAATGCCCTCTTTTATTTAATAAGTGTTGGGTTGTTTTTCTCGCTTTCGCTTGCATGCTTCATTTAGGTGCTTTGGCATTTGGCCGTCGGATCATGGATGACTATCGAAGTTAACGGCTGCTGAGGGATGTCCATGTGCCCGCCGGGCTCAGGGTGTGACAAAAGGTCTCTCCAAAACTTCCTATTTGGATAAGACAAATACCAAAAGAAGGTCTCGTAGCCGTTAGGGATCGCCAAAAGAAAGTCTTCCCCGTTCGGATCAAATCGCCCATACAATTACGATCTTGAGTTTCCATATATGATTTTATTCATTTGGAAAGTCCTATGTGTGTCTCCTTGATTTCGCATCCTTGATTGATATCTATCCTTGAGAATCCTCAAGAATGATCCAGCCGGATTGTATCCGTTGTAGTGTATCAAATAAGCACATTTCAAAGTCCTCTTCATGTTCTGACTACTGCACGTGAATACTCAACTCAGAGCTTGAGCATCATTCCAACGTCTGAGCTATCTCCACTTAACGTCAGAGCTCGAACCAGCCTCTGAGTCCCTCAGAAATCCCATCCGAGCAAAACTTTTTGACAGATTCAATCCTATGCATCCCCGCACAAAGAATAATCTGCAAAATAAGTTTTACACAGCATTATCTCAAAAATTAAGAGAACTTGGATTGTTTTGTCATCTTCAAAAGCACTTAGGGGTTTTTCTCAACACGAGACACTTATGATATTGCCGAGATGAATTAACTATATTGGACACCCCTTCTTACCTTTCTACTATTCGAATAGAAAGGTTTGACTCCCTGATACATGTGCGATGGGTGGGCGAATTTCGTTTTGAGTGATGGATAAAGAAATCAGGACAAATCAGAGTGTACGAAGATGGATGTCGGTGAAATGAAGGAAATGATATCAAAATACAGGATAGATGCGATCTACGCCGAAACGTAAAGGACAAACCACCAACCAACATACATATCGAGATCGATAGAGCTCAGCTCACCACCATGGCATAAAAGCTACGCCACCAACGAAGGATAAAAGGCTTTGAGATAGGAAAGCTCTCCACCAAGGCCTAAGGATATCACCAGCCAAGGATAAAGGTGATGCGTGCGTGAGGCAGACAAATGTGTTTTGAGTGATTATGAAAGGAAATGTGAATAGATCAGAGTGTACGTGAGGACAATAGTCGAAGGATGAATGCTAATGCAGGATTGATACGATTACCACCAAGGCTTAAAGATAACACCAGCCGAGGATAAAGATTGGGATTAGAAAGAAGCTCACCACCACGGTATAAAAACTATGCCACCAATCGAGGATAAAAGACTTTTGGTTCACCACCAAGGAGTATCCACTATCCAAGGGTAAAGATGCTGTAGAGTTTAACAATCAACTCACAAAGAAGAATTCTCATTCATCAACTATAGTCTATCTCTACAATGGAGATTTCACCTCATTATATAGATGGATAAGGCAAAACAAATAGGAAAAGATAAGAAATGACAATCAATCTCATCCACCAACTTTATATAGCTAATAACAACCTTAAAAGATCTGCTAATTCCAAAAGAAATAACTCCAATCAGCCTTCCATTAATATTTCTTTGATTTGGCAACAAATAAGCAACTAATTAGGCATCCGGCAAGAATGTATCCCTTGGAATCAACAATCAATTTGCTAATCAATCAATCTGGTGAATCGCCATGAAATTCGCAATCAATCTGCTAACCAATCTTATTTTTAAGGAAAATAATTGAAACTTTATAATCAACAATCCTAGTCGGTAGTCATCATTATGACATTGGGATCATTGGTGACATAATGGGATGCTCTGCATCAAAAAGTTTTTGGCTCACCATGGAGGAGTAGTCTACTCTCCACCAATAAAGAAACCAAGCATTTATCGAACTTCCGAAGATGTTCACTCAAGTTGAGCAAACTCTCATTTGTATTTTCATTCATTAAATCAGTAAGTCTGCGTTACAACTGAGATTTCGCCTCATTATATAGACGGACTCAGACATAGGAAATAGACTATGAATTAAAGACCAACCAACAATGGTATGGGAACTAGACAACAATTAAAACATAGGGACTGTATAACATGGGAACCACAAGGTAATTAAACTCATAGTAACAAGAAATGCATTAAAAGACCAATGAACTGGAAAGCAATAAATGATTTCTTCTTCCAAATTCATCTATAAGCTTGGTCCATCAAATAGCCATCTTGAAATATCACCAAACAAGTAATGACATGGTTCAGAATAGCCTCCCATTTATATGTTGATGATTAGTTTCAAAATCGACTACTAACTTGGTGAACCGATAACTTAATCGGCTAGGGAAGAGTGGGTAGCTTAATACATAACTGACTAGGAAGAATCAGAAACTCCATAACTGGAAAGTGTCGGCATCTCGATTGCTAGTCTTCACACCGAAAACTTCATCTTGAGCTTGATCCCCCCGAAACAGGTTTAGCCTAGAATCGCTTTGGCATGAATAGACATTGATGTCACTTTGACTAGTTGACAAAATCATATTGAAACTTGTCGGTTGTTCCTTAGAATCGGCTGCTCGTGCATCTTTTGTTGGATTAACTAATGAGGACTGAGTTGTGATCCGATGGATAGAACCCGCTACACCCAGATCACCCCCAAAAGCTCATAATTTCAATTTGATGCTTTTCTTGGTAAAGTGCAAGAACAGTATAGGCAAATAAACACAATTAATGAGGCACGTACTATTTGTGCTTCTAAAGAAAGGTTTTCAGGTGGAGAAACTCGTGCTTAGTATGACTTCGTTTAATTTGCGAAAAATAAACAATTAGGACAACGATTTTTTTTCATAAATGATGTTTTATATCACTTCTAGAAATGATAGAATGAAAAATATTAATAGCATCCAAAAAAATTGATAGAAATTACTATCGATAAAGAAATTTTTTTATTGATTAATTATTTTAAGAGGTACAAGAGATAATTTTAACAAAAAATTAAATCATTTATATTTTGCAAAACAAACGGAGCATAAAAATTTAATGTGGCTTATACATTGCCAAACGGTTTATGAGACTTCGTCTTTCATAAATAAAGTGAATCTGGTGGAAGCCCGCAATGCCAAAACAAATTGGGTCATACCAAACGCAATATGGGCCGGACCTTTCTTTGAACGGGCTTCGTTAGTCCAACTAACTGCAAGAGCGGGTATGCATGAGACATGCTTAAGTCCACACATTTCTGACAAATTACTTAAATAACATCAATCAAACTTCAGAATCAACCAAAAAATATTTTTTAAAATTTTAAAATATCATGAAAAATATTATGTGAACCTATGTGCTATCATTTACATGCGTGAAAGTTTTAGGTACTTAAAGGTTTAAATTAAGTTAAAGCATGAGCCGCGAATTTTGAAAAATGAAAAATATAAACAATAAAAATAGAATGGATCAAATCCTATTTATTTCAAATGTTAGACTCTAATTTTTACTGTCTAACGTCATTCTTGAATTGATCCTGATTTATTTTCAACTAGAACATTTGCTTTAGTTTAGTTTGTCATAATATACATTTGGTTTCTAATCGAAACGTAGCTTAACTTATGCCTCACCCGTAATTCTGTATAGATATATTTTTCATCCATAATGAAGTTTAACTTAGTCAAAATTTTATCTACATACGATTAAATTCCACATTTTCTTGCACTAATTGGCTTAGTACTCTATATTATCGTGCCTACTTCCTGCAAATATGGAAATTCAATTTAATCTTATTTTTTTTAAGTCTCGACAACATATTTGGCATATTAAAAACTTGGACACATATTGGCAACTGCCAAAATTAGAGTAAGTAGATTGTAGTTTCTTTATTTTTTTAATCATTTTATGGGCTCACATCTTATTGGACATAATAGACACTTGGATTTCAATGGCATGGCCAAATGTCAACGATAGAGCAAATCCATTGGATCTCCCTCCTTAATTTATTTATTATAAAATTGTGAAAACACCGCACTTTGCCGCGGTATCGTTTTATAATAAATCTCTACGGTTTGTTTCTACAATTTGCATTAAATATGAACTGAATTGATACAATTACAATATTTTTTTAAAAAAATTTCCAATGAAGTTTTTCCAGCAGTTCAAGGCACGAAAGGGCATTATATTTGAAAAATAGAAAGAACGTATAAAAACAACTTGGAAAGAAAAGCAGTTTTTTTTTTTTTTGTCGTTGAAGAAAATAAAAGAAATAAAGTAAGAAATCAGAAAATTCACATATCTTTAAACCAAACCAAATTAATGAGTTGTCCAAATGTCAACACATCATATCTTTAGACCCCTATTTTGCAAGATTCAGGTCTTTCCTTTCATTTTGATTTTAATACCAGCTTTGGCCAATGTCAATGATGCAAACTGATTGGAAGCGAAGTCTCTTCATTGCCTTGGTTGAGAACTGACCATGTCGAAGACATCAAAAGCAACTTCAACGACCAGCAATCGGCGTTCGATTACCCCGGAAATAAACAATTCAGAGCTTTCGTTTCATGTTGAAAATTCACAAAATCTGGTCCAAAGTGTCTTGCTAATCGATCAACTCGATCATGACTCCAAAGTAAAACCAGATATCTCCAATAAATTCCAAGGATGAGAATCCACCAACCACATTTAGAAATCGGACATGAGAATTTGCTGTTTTCAAGATTCGAAAGCTAACCGTCTTTTCACTTGTTTGATATGATTATAGCTTACGTTAGGAATTTCGAATCGGTAACTTACAGATTTGTTGACACTCAAAAGTTATCCCAAAGAACCACGTGATGAACACGAGCGAGGGTTATGATTACCTGCGGGCAGCTATACTAAAACTAGACGAGGGTTGGCTTCGAGGATGCCACGCGGCAAGGTGAGTTTTGGCTGTATTTTCCCCGAAAAATAAGGGAAAAGGGTGAGCAAAAGGAGTCACGGTTGAGGCAGTTGCAAAGATTGACGGCAATCCCCAAAAGCTGAGAAGGGAAAGGCGCGAAGGGCCAAGGAAACCGCCAAAGGAGTTTTCCATAAAGAGAATGTGCTTGAAGCCCACGACAGCAACCGTTCGACGGTTACCAGGAGTAAGCCTATAAATACCCAGGTCATCCAGCACACAAAAAATACACAGAACACAACAAAACCAGTCTTTATCTTTCAATTAGCTCTTAAACTTAGCTATAGTTTTCATATTCCCGTCGTCGATTCAATTCCGACGTGTTTCATATCTAGAGTTAGGTGTCGTCGATTAGATTCCGACGTCTACTCGCCCAATCTAGTGTCGTTGATTAAATTCCGACATTGTATTGGTTCATTCACCTATCCACTACCGTTGATTAAATCCGGTGTTGTATCCCACATTTCCACCTGTTCGGTGTCATGGATTAAATTCCGGCATCGTGTCCTATAGTAAGGTTCAGCATCGTTGATTCAATTCCGATGTTGTATCTTGGTTACATTTGCGTCGAAGTAATTCGACAAGTTTCATTGAAGCGTCACTAGGAAGTCTGTCGAAAGTCTGTACAAAGCTGTCGAAAGACGCATCTCTATCAATACATATCTTGTATTTGACACTCTCTGTCCAAAACTTACCCGGAACCCTCGTTACTTAATACGCCATGGATACTTTTGGCCGTCAATCACAAAGGACTTCATTGACTATGCTAAAGGATGTCAACCTCGCCAAAAATATGGGCCAGTCCAACATGTCCCTGCTGCATTGATGAACCCCACTGTCAAACCAAGGCCTTTCCGTGGGTGGGCAATGGACATGAGAGGAAAGATCTATCCCCCCTCGTCAAAGAAGCACGGTTTCGTTTTAGTGGCCACATATTATTTCACTAAGTCGGTTGAAGCAGCTTCTTACAAGAATGTTACGCAGACAGTCGTCAAAGTATTCATTGAAGAGCGGATCATTCACAGATTTTGTGACATTCCGAATTTCGACCCTTTTCGAAGCAATGAATTGGACCTCAGAAGTGAGTATCAGATATTGAGAAATTTCAACATTTGAGAGGAATTGGACGCCGCCGCATTGAGGGTAATTAAGATTTGAAAAGAGAAATTTTGGACTGGAAGCGGGAAATTACCCTTTTGCCCCTAGAGGGACATTCTTGCCTTAAGATTAGACCAAGGGCAATTTAGTCATTTGTTTATCTCCCAATGGTGGCCAAAAAAGCAAGGGCAATTTGGTCATTGAACTCGAGATTTTTATGGATAAGGGACAAGTGTCATGATTAGGGATTAGAGACCTACTTAGCATTAATTGTAATCTAATCCCAACTACCATTCCAACTTGCTTTGACTGTGGGAGATTAAGAAAGCCTCTTCTCTCTCCTCCCTCCATTCGGCCAGACCACACACTCTCTCTATTTCCCATTTTCCCTTCTTCCTTCTCTTTTTCTCTCTCGCTCAGACTTACTGGCCAATCCTATCGCCGCTCACTATTTCGGTCATAACTTCGTCGTCCGTTGTCGGATGGCGACGAGCCACCCACATTAGAAAACTCTTTCTCTTGCCATTCCAATAAGGTATTATGAGCCCAAATCCACTCAGCCGTTTGTCTCGTAGAGCCATTTGAAGAAGCAAAGGTCATATTTGTCTGATCCGAACCTACGAGCTCCAAGGTGGGATTTTTTAGCTCTTTTCACTCCAATCTTCGGTAAGCGACTCCTTGAACCTAGTTAGGACATTTAGCAACTTGTATTTGAGGTTGAGATGGATTATTGATGGGTTTTGATGGTTAAATTCCCATGAACTCCAAAGGGCAAAATCTGACCGCCGCCAACCAACGGAGGAACCGTGGCCTTTGAGGATCCTAGAGGCATTATCTTGCTTGGAAATCGTTGGTAAGTTGCCCTAGGATGTAGGGTTATGTGTTAATGAGGGGTATGTGAACTAGAATGAAGTTTGGAAGGATTTTAACGGCTGAATTTCTTGTGGACTCGCTAAGAATAGAATCTGATCGCTGGAAGACCATGATTGAATCTGCGAGCCTTGTGCGGTCCTTTGGTTGATTTCCTTGGCTCAAATTTTGGTAAAACCTTCTTGACACATAGCATAAGGGTTTAACGACATTAGATTGAAGTTTAGTTGAAGATTGGAAGGGTTTTGATAGCTAAATTCTCATGAACTTCCTAGGAATAGAATCTGTTCCCTACCGACCAGTTTGGAAACCGTGGCCTTTTGAGGACCTTCGAAGCATCGCCTTTCTTGAAAATTATTGGTTAGCCACCTTAAGACATAGTAGTATGTGTTAGCAAGGGACATGTGAGTTGGATTGGAGTTCAAATGGGTTATAATGTCCGGTTTCATGTGAATCATTTTAGGAACCGGTTCTGCCCTTTACCGGTCAAAGTGGAAACCGTGACTTGTGGCTGCTCTTGGTGGAATTTGCTAGCTTGATTGGTGTTGTACGTTTATCCTAACCCTCTTTTAGAATGTTAGGTCACTAAGGGACAAATTAGAGTTTAATTCATGAAGATTTATAGGCTGTTTTGGCATGAAATGTGTGCAACCGAAATCTGACCGGTTAGAATTGTGACGTTGTTGACTTGTCTTGATTGAATGTCATGTTGTCATGCCAAGAAAATGTTGAATTGATGCTGTGATTAATCGGTGAAGGAATGCCGTGTGTGGAATTTGGCATGTGTCGATGAATTGTAACTCGATTGCATGCTTGATGCATGATTGTGCAATCGGTGGCTATGCAGTTTTGTGAGAAAGCATGAAATTGTATGATGGCCGAATGATATGCCTTGATTTGGCGTGAAATGCTTGTTACAAGATGAATGCTTGTGATGTCCTATTGGCCGTAAGATGCTTGAATTGCATGAGTTGTTTTCAAATGAAAATTGAGGCCATATATGTAGTAATGGGTCTGAGTAGTTAATTTGGGCTTTGAGGGCCGAACTATGAGAATCCCTAATGATGGTTGTGCTTTTTAATTTATTTGGCCAATGATTGATTGAATCATGAGTATGTGTGCATGTGTTGCCTTGATGCGTTAAACGCGGGGTTTAAGTAAATCCTGAGGCATTGTTACGTGAGATTTGACCTGAGATGTATTAACGCGGGTCTATGAAAGGCAAGTTGTGCCCTGAGGTGTATTGACGTGGGGTTTGGATTATCTTGATGCGTTATTACGCGGGATATTGCACTTGGCCAAGTAAGGATGACTAACCTGATGCGTTATTATGCGGGTAGTATGCTAACCTGATGCGTATTATGCGGGCGATTGAGAAACACGACCTCATGCGTTATTACGCGGGCCCTAGTAATATGTATGTGTTGACTTGAGCATTTGGCGTGGGTCTTGTCAAGCATGTTATAGCAGCTGGAAGCGTTATTACGCGGCCCTTGCCATTTGGAATTGAAACATATGATGAAAAATACCTCATGAATTGAAAATTGGCCACGACTGTATGTTTTTGATTGAAAACCCTGCCATTGTACGAAACTAAGATTTATCATGATTCATGACTGAGTTGAGCCGATTTTGGAAATACTGGAATGCCTTGTTTCACAAACCATGTTTTTGCCATGCCAAAGCTTTTGTTTCTGAATTACCTATTTCCAAATAGTGTCCGGAGGTATTGGCAGGATAGTTTAGGGTTAGATTTAGCTTATTGAGATTTATATATCACTCCGTCGTGGGATTAACATTTTCAGGTCCTAGACGATGGGAACTCGAGTATGCCATGGATTGGAATTCGAAGAAGTCATTGGAGGTGATGGACGATAACCCTTATCTGGCTGTAACCTTTTTATGGCCTTAGGGACTGTGTATTGTTTGTGGATTTAGAATTGACAAATTGGTACACGACCACTGTGACCTCTGAAGTGTATTTGGTAACATGAGATGTGTACCCTTTCCGTCCTAAGTCATATTCTATTTTATACAAATTGGTACACGACCACCGTGACCTCTAAAGTGTGTTTGGTAACATTAGATGTGTACCCTTTCCGTCCTAAGTCATCTTCTATTTTATGTATGGGGTTGTTTTCTCACTTCCGCATGCTTATATCATTTAGAGAGAATGAAGTGTTTACCCGAAAGATCCTAGGTACCATTGAATCAAAATGGCCGCTGTGGAATGTTCGCGTGCCCTTCGGGTTCGGGGCGTGATAGATTCAGGATCCTAGAGACCATAACTACTAATGAGGGAACAATCTTCATAGGGTGAGAAATATTGGATTTTTCTAAGTTGAGAGGAATCAAGATGATCCACTTAACGCCCTATTATGCCCAGGCCAATGGTCAAGCTGAAGTTTCGAACAAAATTATCATTGGCTTGATAAAGAAGCATTTGGAAGACAACCCTAGGGAGTGGGATTCATTGTTAACGACAGTCTTGTGGGCCTACCGAACATAAAAAACATCGAGCATCGACGTCAGTCCGTACATGCTAACATATGGACAAGAGGCCATTCTTCCTCTCGAGATCACCGTGCAATCAATAAGGGTGAAGCTCCAAGACGACAAGTCGAAGGAATAGTACAACCAAATGATGTATACAAACATCGACGAGTTGGGAGAAAATCGAGCCTTAGTGCTTGAAAAATTAGTGGCCCAGAAGCGAAAAGTGGCCAAAGCTTACAATAAGCATGTGAGGATCAAGCGTTTCGACGTGGTTGAATTAGTTTGGAAGACTACTCTTTCCACGGGTCTTGATGACGAGAAATTTGGCAAATGGTCATCGAAATGGGAAGGACCATAGTTGATAACCGACGTTCTCCTAGGGAACACATATTGAATGATGGAGATTGATAGCAAGGAGCTTCCACGATTAATCAATGGAAAGTATTTGAAGAGCTGCTACCCATCAATGTGGGAAATGCAAGAAAACATAGAAGAACAAGGGGGCAAGAAGTGAAGAAAACACGTCTTATTCATCGAAAAGGAAGACAAGTACATTTTCCTCTCATCTCTTTCCTCTCTCTTCTCTCTTCTCTCTTCTCTCTTCTCTCTTCTATCCTATATCCTTCTACTCTTCTCTCTTCCTCTCTCTTCTCTCTTCTCTCCTTCTACTCCTCTCTCTTCCCCCCCAGCTCTGCCCAGTCCGCCCTCACTTCTGCCTGAGATGCTCCCTATAGAAAATGATGAAGTGGCGGAGGCGGTCCTCTAGCTTCCTGTTCTCCCCCTCAGCAGAGTGCTTGGCCTTGGCCAGCTCGTCTAAGAAAGCCTCCAGGCCGTCCCGTTCTCGCTCCAACTTTTGAAGGTGCCCTATCTAGGCTTACACCTGATCATCAAGACTGTTCAGAATCACCCTTAGGGTCTCAACGTGACCGTCGACAGAAGTCGAGGAGCAAGCCTCACAGCTTTTACCCAACTTGTACTCCTTCCTCTCGGCATCCCTCAGAGGTTTCGACAGGTTTCGCCGGCTCCTTGCTAACCGATCGAAAATAATACCTCGAAGTTGAAGGACGATGGAGTAAGAGGCAAAGATAGCTTCCTGGGCATTGCAGAGCTCCTTATACGACCCTTCACCATTCTTAATCTCCATAATCTTAAACCACATTTCGTGGTCGTAAGTTAGTGGTGGGAGATCGCTACAAGGTTTTGTCGAAATTTATCGACCTCATAGCTAAATGTGGTGAGGAACTCATCGAAGTCCTCCCGAAGAGGATGGGCAACGGGGAGATGGTGAGGGGCAGCACACTGTAGGAGGTTGTTATACTTCTCAAGGGCTTTGGGGCACAATAACAGTACGGTGTAAGTATAGCCCAGGAAGGAGATAATTTCCTTCTAGAGAGAAGAAAACTCTCGAGTAAAGACCAAAGGAGAAGAGGCAGATGAAGACGTAGAGGATGGTGTAGGCTTCATAATGGCAAAAGGAGATAAATGGCTTGTATACTAAAGGATGGAAGGATTTGTGAATACCCACTTGGCATGAGCAGTACTATTTGTAGATAAAATCCAAAAGGCGTCTTCTCCATGATGCGAAGTATTCGACCATGATCTTCACATAACCGAGGCTGTTGAGATAGTGGGTACATAGCGAGTTACGAGGTAATCAAGTGCATTGTGGGAAAAGTGGAGATGTGCAGTTAACCCTAGTGACGTTGGCAGCAACATTGCGGTTACTTATCGTTTCCACCAAAGCATCGCGACTATTGGGTTTCTAGATAAACCTGAAACGACGTCTAGCATTAAATGCCGCGAAGGAAAAAACGATCTTACGAAATCATATCATGATGAGCTAAATAGATTCGATGCCAGAACCAAGGGGCATTGATTGAGAATCGGACAAAACAAGGACAACGAAATAAAAAAGGATGACATTGACCGGGAGCAAGTAAAAGTGAATTACAGAACATGCTGCTCAATAGTCAAAATAAAGTTATATATCACTATTGCAAGTAGCATCAATAATTGCTTCTTTTTGATGTTCGACCCTTAGCAGCTCGACATTGAGATACTCGCAAATCGCCTCTTGCCTCCTGATTGATTTCAATTGGATATACAAAGCTTGCAAGGAAGTATAGAGTCCCCTTCCAGCTTGACAATGGCCTCCAGATCTTCCCTCCTTGCCCCATATGATCTCAGAGTTGAGCCAAAAGTAAGAAAGAGTTCATTCAGCGAATTCAAGAGCTCGACATTGGATTGGGCAAGACAAATGAGCTAGGAAGTTGAGGAGAGCCTTGATTTCGTCTTCAACAGTGATATCATCACATATGGAAGCATAACCCCTCTCCAACAGGTCATGCAGCCTTAACCACTTGCTTCGGATGAACTGATAATCGTCACAGATCGCATTCAACGGACCAGTAGAGATACCTACTACGTTTGAATGGACAATCCATGAACCGTTGAATCCTTCAGTACGACCATCCGAGGCCAATGAGTCATCTACGGAGAAGATCGGGTCAATATATGCATTCGACAAGAGGACATAAAGAGTGTTTACCTTCATCGACTGATTGTTCAGGGATGATATTCGACATGAATAGAGGAACATGCTTTATGGAAGGGTACAATAAGCCCAACGGAGCTCGATGAATTTTTGAAAAGATAGTGCTCACACTAGCAGAAAATAGAGAACGAGGGTAATCATTCCACCAGATGTCGAAGAACGACAAGCTGCATGACCGACCAGAAAAAATGATGAAGTTGAAACGTCCAAAAATGGTATGTGCAATCTCAACGTGGCAAATCATATATGTTGTCATCACCCGGTTGGCAAGGAAGGGGAAGTTCACTAAATATACCATTGGCATTGGAACACCCTAAGTAAGCCCGAATTTGAGAGCACAATAGTGGGGATTATAAATTTTGAAGCCTGATGAAAATTTGCCACCGTTGGATAAGTTCAAGGCCAAATCACTCGGAACTAAGATACTCATCCAGAACAGGTGTGTCTCAGGATTCGTGCTTGACAAGAGATTGGTACCATCATCCATAGGTAATCTATAGAAGTCAAAGCTGGTAAGCGATAGCAACCCTTCGAGGAAATCATCGAATGGAGTGAGCCCATTGGGTGTATGGCGTAGTGTTTGGTCAAATACCATGGGCAGCAAGGTGTCCTTGATAAGTGATGGCTCAGCTGTCGAAATGGAGGTTCCCTCGTGAAACAAGTAGGGGAAGTAAACTTGAAACCACCGGTGTAGCATCCATAAAAGACCAAAAAAAGGATCCGGATGGACCCCATCAAAAAGGCTTGTGCATCCGTCAGACCACGATAAAGTGCAGCCAAAGTCATCCGACCCAATCCAACGTCAATGCCGCGAGCAAGTGCACTCGATACGTCAAGAAACTCTGAGGATACTTGGCACGAAGGAAGACATAAGATGAATTTGGAAAGCCAACATAGAAGGAAGGCAACATGTTCTTCTAGTAAAATGGGTCCCGAAGGTTGGACGTAGCAATCCATGAAATCCTTAAAAGGAAGGTCGAGACAGCATGATGTGCCAATCGAGGGATCGACGCTTGGGAATTAGACATCACATTCGACCAAAGGAGAAAGATCGGTTAGTGACCAAATGTTGAATAGGGTAATGGTCACTGGGCCAATAGGAAGAAAGAAACAGTTCAATGAGGGCGACTAGAAGCAACTTAAGCTGCCGATAAGGCCATACTCTAAATGATTAATTAATATTCCACAGAATGTCAACAAGAAGTCGATCCTAGCCTGCGCCCAAATATAGGAAAGAGCTCCCCTCAATCATTGGTACCGGCCACAGAATTGATCGTCAAAAGATGGGTATGATGAAAATCGATATTTATTCGACAACCAAGCGGAAGCACATATGATTGATTCCTCAATGGACAAAGTTTCTTCAGAACAACGAGGGAAACAGTTTGCAAGCGTCGAAGAAGGCGACAAATGTTTGAGGTATGGACCCAGGATAATATGGTCATTTTCAGGATAATGGTCCATGAAAGACAATAATACCCGTTTCTCGCCTTCATAACGAGAAAGAACGTTAAGACGCGACAGGTGCAGAGCTATGCGAACATATATGTTATTCGAGGGATGGTTCGCCATAATAAGTTGGTATAGGAAGACGCTTGGGACCAAGGGTTATATAGAAGAGCTAGCTCAGGCGGTTAGTCGGTTATGCGAATGTAGAGGAGTCACGTCGTACGAGTTGGCGACAAACTTTGGCACGAAAAAGAAAAAGAAAGGGGCGATTTCATTGAGAGCTGTTTGGGAACAATATTTCCTTCGCCAACCTAAGAAGACTACAAAGTATGTTTTGAAATATGGTATTATGGTTAAGATTATTACTCCTAACTTGGTGGCGTTCCACTTCTACTCGCCACGTCCTCGCACGGTCAGCATGCTTTTTATCCTCGAAGGAGGCAACATATGCTTTAAACTATTCCTCAGCAGCAACGTGACGAGAAAGTATGACCAAGCATTGGCGTCGCACTTCCTCAATTTCCATTTCTATTGCCAGTTTTTGTTGTTCAATTAAGCTTTCCTTGTCGTTCAAGAGAGTAAGCTCGTTGGCAATAGATTGGAGAGATTGCTGCTCTTGGTTCACGAGGCCTTTTGCCTCTTGAGTCTCAACACTCGATGTGGAAGGTTGGTCAACAAATTTGGCCAGGGCAATCACTTGATCTCGGTGTCGTCGAAAATGCTCGAAACTTGCCGAGAAGTGTTTCAAGAAAATTTTGAACTATTGAACCAAGCTCGCGGGAGCCTAGCACCAGCGTCCCCCTCGGCTAGTTCCTCCATTACGGATCTGATCTCCTGAAGAGCCGTTGATCATTAATGAAGGAAGCAATCCCAAAATAAGCAAGTTCCAAGGAACAAGTCAACATAACCTCTAGCTTGCTGAAGGTCTCTACATTATGAGGAATATCGATCTGAGGCGCATCAGAAGAGTGGGATAAATCAGCAAAATAAGCTTGAACGTCTTTCACGGATGCCGAAGCAAGATCTTGCACAAGCCTTGCAGATAGGGGGTTAACAACTGATGGTGTCTGAACTGGGGTTGGGGATAAAGAAGAAGGTCCACCATGGGTAATCGGAGTAGCAAAAGGCTCACCTAGAGTTTCCAAGGACAATGGGATTGGAACCATCGCCGAAACCATAGGAGCAAATGATTTATCGGCAACAAAAGTGGTGTCAAGCTCTTCGATAGATTGCCCAGTACCCTCCAAAAGGTTCCCCGGGGGAATGGTCTCGGAAGTTTCATCAAGGATAATCGGAGACTCCGTTGAGGACTTATGTCTTTTTTCCGTTGAAGGAGAGCCCCTCTTCCGTCGTTTAAATAAGGAAAGAGTCTCCCTATCAACTTCCTCGTCCGAATCTTCATCTAATAGGAGATTACATGTAAGTCTATTTTGAACCGTCGGCAGATTCTAAAACTACAAAAGTAGGCACTTACTTGTGGCAAGAGTTGTCGAGCACCTGGGACTATCAATCCGAAAGGTCTTCGTCACAATCTTCTTCTCCATGAAATCAAAAGGTCTTATCCTACCACCTTTGAGGATTGACTGTCACGCCCCGAACCCTGCGAGCACGCGAGCATTCTACCTTCGCCGTTACCTTTGATGATCTCCTAAGAACCAACGGCCATTAACTTAAAGACCTATATAAAGCATGCACGCGAAAGCGATAACAACTCCATAAAAACAACTCATCAAGATGACTTAAGACAAGAAAGGGATACACTTCTCATTAAAGCCAAGTCAGGTACAATTCTAACTACAAAAAATATACAGTTTCTAAGGTCTCAATCAAATTAAATATTCACATCCTCCAAAAACTTCTTCCAATGCCAGTCCATGGCAGGCTCATGTCTCCATCGTCTGGGACCTGAAAATATTATCCCACGATGGAGTGAGATATAATCCCAGTAAGTCAAACCTAACCCTAAACTAGGCTGCCAGTACCTCCAGACATTTTGGAAAATAGGGTATTTTGGAATTAAAAACTTTGGCATGGTAAAACAGGGTACTTGTAAAAAATCTGGCATTTCAGTACTTTCAAAACAAAAGACTTGACTCAGTCACAAAGGATTTCATGAGTAAAACTGAGCTTCATATAATGGCAGAATTTTTCAATTACAAGCAAGCACTCGACGCGATCTCAAAAACAAGATGCAACTTTCACTTCTTTCTCAAAAGTATCATTCCTAAAAAATTTCCAGAAAACATATTCTTTTCTCTTACGCCCCTTTCTGGGCCAATTTCAATTCATGAGGAAAATTCAAAACTCATGAGGCAAACCTCCGTACTTGAGGTAAATCATCAAAACATAAGGCATAATCAATTTCTCAAAATCATTCTTGATTTTTTCGGAAAACAAATCTTTCCACTTCGCCCATTCCTGGGCCGCCCACTTTGGGGCTGCGAGATGATTCGGTCACCATATAACCCGTCGGTACATATGAGATTCTCGCGTCCGGACCTAGAGATGATTCGGTCACCATACGACTCTCGACGCCCAATTTCAATCGAGATGAATCGTGTCAGTATAGGACTCTCTAGCCGCACGACCTCGTCAAGTCCAATGGGAGTAATTCCCTCCCAATACATTGGCCAAATTATAAATTCTCGGCGATCCCACACGCCATTGGCGATCCCACACGCCAGTGCACTTATGATTTCCTCGACGATCCTACACTCCATTTATTCATTAAATTTTCAGTTATAAAGCAGCCTCAAATTTTCGTTCAAAGAAAATAATTCATGCCTCAAAATACTTCATTCAATAACAACTCATGAAATCAAGCAGTTCATCGCCTACTCGAGGCATTCATTTCAAACGTCCCTCACTAGACAAAACACGTTCCACGTTGCGAAATTCCCATTAAGAAAACAAGCATCATTCAGTCATTTTCACAAAACTCAAGCTTGACATCAATCACGGTTTCAAAGTCTTCATTAGAGACCTGATTAGTCATCCATGCCCCTCATTACACTCAATTAAAATGGGAATTTTTATAAAACATGCCAAGAAGTTCAACCACATTCCACTACCAGATTAGGACTCTTCAAAATCACCTTGGTTTCATAGTTCCTCATGCCACAAATCAATCAAGTACAACTTGCCAAAACAGGGCAGATTTGGGTTTCCTCGCGCCTCTCACAAAATCAGTCCACAAAATCTTTCATTCCAACTCAAAGCTTCGTCATTTAGTAACCTAACATCCTAATAAAGGTTTAGGAATAACTTACCTCAAGCAATTAGCAAAAATCCACACCAAATGAGCCTTCTCAATCCTCAAGATCACTGTCAAATGAGAACTGCGAGCCGTCCTAGGAAGTTCATCAATGTCGAGTCAAAATCCACTCAATTTTGGATTAGAAACAATCGAACTTCACTTTCATTAAACCATTCTCTCGATCACCAAACAAATGGCAACTCAGGATGCCTTAACAATTGATCAAATACACGTCGACATCACCATGAACCCTTTATGTATTCGGTTCAAACAGCAACTTATAGGGCAGAATATAACTCAAAGGTTTCGCGTCCAAATTAGTCCTTAAATCACTTTTAAATCCCAATCCACTTCATATACTTTCCACTAACACCTTAATCAATATTATAGGTAGTCCCTTTCGTCAATTTGAAGTCAAAACACTCTTATATCAGCCCCCAACAAAATCGGTACACAAAGAACATCATCCAAAACATAACCGATTTTGGGTTCCAACCGCTCAATCGAGCCATGAATCAATTCTAATCCTCAATCCTTCAATAATAAACTTGCTAAGACCTTCTTTTATGGGTTTAGGAAGCTCACCGTGAGATTTGAAGCGGATTCATACCCCAAAGACGTCGAAACAGCCCGATCTCTTCAAAGTCAGAATCTGTCCATTTTTGTACCATCCATAATCAGTCATAAAATTCATTCTAAAACCATCTATTTGCAGTCATACACCATCTGAACATAGTAATAGATGTTATGAAGCTTTCCTAAAAAAATTGAGGTTATTTGGAATTTCTAAGAGCTAGAACCAACACTTCTCCTCAGCTAGCTTAGAATCTGTCCGCCTTTCTTCCAAAAATCACCATAAATCAACTAGACCTCCAAAAATGATGAAACTAACGAAAAAATGTCAAGGACATCCTGAACTAACCTGTGGTAATCGACGGCGGTGAGAAGCCTCCGGGAGAGGCCGGTCGTACGGACCGAACAAAGAGGGCAAAAACTGTCTTTTTGGGGTAGTTTTGCTATAGGGGAAAATGGAGAGGATTTTGAAGGAAATGGAGGAGGGGAAGGGAGTGCACGACTTTTACAGCTGCTAGGGGATATTGCCATCAAATAATTGGGGCCAATTTGTCAAGATCACAATTAATGGCAATTAATGCTTGGTTAACCATAGGATGACACTTGGCAACCTCCCATTGGTTGCTTCATTGACTTTGACTTCCATTGACTTTCCTTGCCTTCTTCTCCAAGCATTTTCAGTAGCCTCTAGGGATGGGTAAAATGACCATTTTGACCTTCTTGAGTTCTTTAGGCATAGGCAAATGGTCTAGGGGCAAAATGGTCTTTTCGTACTTTCAGTCCAAACTTCACTTTTCCAATTCGAAATTACCATTTGGCGAGACATTGTCAAATTCCTACTCAAAATTGAAATTCTCTATTTTCAATTGCCAATTATGAGCTTCCATTTCATGATCATTCGTCCGTCGATCGTAATTCCAGTTTATCTCAAACTGACGGGCGACTCTTGCAAGCACTACGCGTATCGACCTTGGGATTTTTCTCAAGCTGTGGTGACTTTGGTTGTCATGTAATTGCGAGGGTTTATCGCTAGCTCCTGCAATCCTGATCATCGGAATCCGATTTAGGAAATTCTCGCAAATTACACATTGCTTAAAGGGAATCACCCACGTCCCAACGTATAACGCTAGCAAGGCATTCTATGATCATTCCTAGATCGATCTTTGCTAGCCCAAAATATTCCCTCGACAATCCTTATGGTCAAAATGCCATTTCTTATTCAAAATCCTCAGGTCCACGTACTCGACCTCGCGTTAGTCTTTCCCTTTCGGTTAGTTAACTCGAGAGTGGCCTACTCCGAGAGAGATACCACTGAAACACATCGATCGATATCCTTCCATTCCATAGCCTCTAGAGGGGTCGGAATTCGGAATGTCACATCGACGAAGTAGCCTCCTCAAATGAGCTGTTAAAAGCAAAGGATGCCCACCAAAATTTATATCCAAATGTCACCTCAGGATTCGATAGAAGGGTTGCGGGAATATCTCCAAAAACCTGGTTTTACATCAAGACAGTGGCTTTAGCACAGCAATCAAAGGGAGCGTCAACCTTCATGTTGTACGATTTCTTGCTCATTGAAAGGATTCGATAGAAGCGTTGCGGGAATATCTCCAAAAAACTGTGTTTACATCAAGACAGTGGCTTGAGCACATCATTCAAAGGGAGCGTCAACCTTCATGTTGTACGATTTCTTGGTCATTGAAAGGAAACCAAACTGTCAAGCGCAATACTGAGGAGAATATGGTTCAAACCCACGGTGAAACCTACCCTTAAGACAAAGTCGGATTGGAAGATCCTTGGAAAAAGTATGAAAGTCCAAAAATCACGATGATTAAACCGTTTCAATGATCTAGAACCAAAAAGAGGGCCGAATTCGCCAGAACGATAGGGAAATAAGTCTACTCGATTCGTCTCCCGAGATAAGATTTGCTGAAGAAAGAAGCGCACAGATGGAATGTCAAGAGGAGCCTTCAGTGGAGTAGCTCGAAGCAACCTCGTGCCAAGACTATAAGGTGCCCTAATGATGTCATAACCAGGGATGCTCTCGAATAGAAAATGAAGATAGAGGGCTATCCAAGCTTGGAGAATCTAGAGTGGACTTGCCAACACGCCATCCTCATCATATGTTCCCATCAATAAGGCAAAATGAGTCATGCCTCTGTATAGAGAAGCTAGAGCAATACTCTTTCCCCGGGCTAAATTAGAAGCAAGCGCAAGGTAATCCTTGGACACCTTCACAGTCGGACTAACAAACAGATATTTTGGCAACCCAAAGAGAAGAAAAGCTGTTCGTTCAGATGGTGTGACAGCACCAGAAGTTTTACAGTATGCTTCCAAGAATTTCCCTAAGCAAGAGTATTGTCAAGGATAGAAATATCGGTCACCTTTTCAAGGTTGGCAACAGGAGTCCCAAAAGGAGGAAGGCCAGCAATGGTAAATGTATCCAAAAGGGTCACAGACATAGGACCCCACGGAAAGAAAAACGAGTTGGTCGAAGAGGACCAGAAGCTTACAACAGAACCTAGCAAACCCATTATTCAAATCATGGGACAATAGACTGACCTCAAGTGCGGTCCTTATGTTCGCAGTCGCCCAAGAAGAGGCAGTCGATACATCGCTTGCAAGCTGATTGAACCAGGCATAGAACTTATCATCATATATTGGAAGGCTCTTGAAACGTTGGGATGATAGTGACCAAATATCCTTCAAAGGGGTGGCATGAATAGGAAGCTTTTCATCTTCCTGCATTGGAAAACAAGGTTGAAGGGACGCAGGGACATGGTGATGACTTTGGAGGTTAGGGCCGAGGATGAACCCGACGTACTCCTGTTGAGTATTCAGTAACCTGAAGAGGCAGTGATCAACATCTCTATTATTGACTAACTAGTCGAAACAATCGATAAGCTAGCTTGGGTTGAATTCGGAAGTTTCGGTCGACCATGAGAAAACGCGGAAGAGTTCGAAGGGTTTAGGGTTTAGAAGAAGACTCATGTGGCATCCCCCGTTTGCAAGTTTCCTAATGAGCAAAGATATCCGAAAGGGATTTGAGAATTGATTTTAAGAATAAGGAATTGAAACCTCATTATACATGATTAATCAAAGAGGTCAAGATATGCCAAGGTGACATATGTGAAAGTAAGTTAGGAAAGTATCAAGGAACTTGTCAATTTTGGATTGTCATGGCTCAGGTGATATTGTGAGGAATCGGTCGTATACATTGAGGATTATGATGGATAGAAATTCGAGTTCCATTGACAAATTTCCCATAGAATGGAATTAAGGAGATATTAGGAAGATTAATTAAGGAATTTCATATTCAAGGACTATGGTACAATTGTCGAGAATCGAAGTTCCAAGACTAAATTATTATCAAGTCAAGTTGATTGGAAAATTAGAAAATTAATTGGATTTATACCATGGCCGAGAATGAGAGACTTTAGTCACCATTGGATCAAGCTTGATGACCAAGGAATTAAGGTATTGGTCAATCAATCAAGGACCTAGAGGATTAGTATAAGCTTGGCTTCATGGAATTAATTCTCTTGGACTTGGGGAGCAAGGAATTTGGAGCAATAGGGGCAAGGACACTTGGCAAGATCCTTCCATGTGCATGAATTTCTATTGGCCAAATGACATTGGGAATAAGCAAACCTTTGTATTGGACATTTGACCACTTGGGATAATGCCAAGTGGCGTAAGTTTGTAAGGAAAATCCTCATATCATGGGATGTAAGACAAGTGTCAAATCAAGAGCTTCTTAAGACATGTAAGAGGACATTTGGATTAGAACCATAAGAATTTCCTTGGCCTTCATTAGAATGAGAAATAGCATGAAAAACGTCATTTGACCCGAGAGCCCGTATTTCCGTTTTTCTGCTCGCGTCGAAAGTAAAACGGCCCGTTTGAAGTCGTCCGGAGTCCAAATTGAGCTCCGTTTTCTCCCACGCGACTGTAAGACGACGACGAACATGAATCTGAGTTTTGATTACCAGAAAAGTGGACGAAAAATTGTCAGTTTATGTGAGAGTGAACCTGGACGGGATTGTGGGACATATTCAAGTTCTTGTGCATGTGTAACAAGTGTCAAGTGGGAGAGGGTAATGTGGCGTGAGTTCTTCCATTGGCCGAAGGAGCTTAGGGAGTTGCGTGGGAAGCAAACTCAATCATTGGCCAAGGGTTTAATCAAATCTCTTCTTGGATAATGGAGCAATGAGGGTATTGACAAGTGGCGTGTGACTCTTCCTTCCATGGGCTTCTATTGGGCGGAAATCTTAGGGAACATGCAAGGAACTCCATTGGTGAGCCATCATCTCTACTTTTGTGACAATGACTAGTGACCATTAGGGGTATTGCCATGTGGCGAGTGAAGACTAGGAAATGGTGCATGCAAGACAAGTCATTTGAAATCTTTCATGGACATGCAACAAAAGGGATTTTCCATCTTCTCCTCTCCCTTCGCCATTTCGGTCGTGCAAGCTAGTAAGGGAGAGAGAGAGAGAGAGAGAGAGCCCGAGAGAGAGAGAGAGAGTGAGGAAGAGACCGAGAGACCAAGAGCGACCGAGAAAGAGAAGAAAAGGAGCGGCGCGGCACTACCAAGGGAACCGAGAAGAAGAAGAAGGCGTTGAGCTAGTACAAGTATTGAGGCAAGAAATTCCTTCAACCTTGTCATAGGGTAGTTGTCCATAGCTTGATTCTATCGTTTTAGGAAATTAAGGTTAAATGTGATTACATTGCTTGATCTTGAGTTGGCTATTGACAAGCTAGATGAGGATTATGTTGAGTGGTGAATGCTAGGAATTTTGAAGGCTTCGGGCTTGATTTGTGAGGTATAAACAGAATCTGTTCTGTTTTAAATACTGATTTTTTTGTACTAGATTGAGTCGTGTTATGCTATCTTGCTCTTACTAACAAGGTGCTAGGCTTAGTTGATGAAGGGTATGAAGGGCTAGCTCAATTGAGGGTCTTTGGATTTATTTTAGGGCATAAAAAGTCAGAAACTATTCTATTTTGGGGCAGATCAGATTTTTAGAGTGAATCCGTAAGGCAATTGGTCAATTGAAGTGTTCTATGAAGGGATTAACTTGAGGAATGAGTTAGTAGTTTCCTTGATGGTCTTTAGGCCTAAGAATTGATGATTTACTTGCTGGAAATGTGATTTAAATGGCTAGACTTCACTGACCCGAGGCAAGGAAATGAAGTGGGTCTGTTTAACTTATTAAGGAGCTTCGGGTCAGGTTCTTTTAAGGTAAAACTTGAATCTGTGAAATTCGGACCTAGGTTATGTTTCATGTGTTGAGAATATTTTCGAGCCTTGTAGGATGAGAATCTGACAAAACTTCCTTCATAAAACTTGTTCGTCACATCATTGGCTATAACCTAATTTAATTTCAGAATTTTTGGATTTGAGGTGATATTTATAATTTCATTAAAATCACACGGGCTCAACCAGTTTCTGACGAGTTTAACCGAGACCCCTTACCGTTCGTGTTTCTAAACTGATTTTTGAAGAATGATTTAGACCAACTTCACTTCATGAAAGTTTAAGAGGACATATTTTACTACATCGTATAAAAATTTGGGATTTTTCTGATCTGGTTAACCCCACGAAAATATTTATTTCTGTGACATTGACACTGGTTTACCGAAGGTCAAATTTCCTCTAGATTTCGTGAATTACTGCAATTTTTCTAGATGGGATTAATTCAAGATTTCTTGACACAATGTTTTCCAAGGTCTTAAGTATAACGTGGTAAAATTTTATGATTTTAGGAGCTCATTTACTATTTTTTAAAAAGGGACGACTCGTATAACTGTGCAGTGCTGAAATTTCCCTGCTTAAGAACCGAGTTTGATTACTTTAGCTTAATAAGAATCTTGAGTGACTAGTCGGTTGGAACATGGAGTGGACTGAGTTGGGGTCACGATTTGGTGGAAAATCTGATTTGTTTTAGGGATATAGCAGATTCGGTTTTGGTGGATTAGTCGATTTATCGAGTTCAGTTTAATGGAGTGATTGGGCTATTTCTAGCCGATTGGAACAAGGAAATGGTCGAGGCTTTTAGTGATTATGTGACATGAACCTTGATTGAACTTCTTGTTAGAAATGGTCGTTTGAAGGTCGAGGGTTTGATAAACCGAGAGCTCCCAAGGAAGGACTGATTATTTTCTTAATCCTTGAAATCCTAATTGTGATGCTTTGCTCGATTGATCATTGTAATAACATATCTCATAAGTGTGATCTTGTGAATTGGCATGCTTGTTTTATTGACCTGTTGTTGTTATATCAATTGCAGAATTGATAGTGAGAATCATGTGATTCATGGCCGAGCATGTATTGGTACATGGTGCCGCGCGATATATGATGAGATATGTGGAGTATTTTCTCTTCAGTGCACTGAATTGAGATGACGTCCCTAGGCTGTGTGCGGGGATTTGTACGTGCTTGATGACCCTATGCTGTGTGTCTGGGTAGAGCCGTACCATGCGTCGAGGACGCCCTGGAGTAAGGGGTCGCTGCAAGCCTTGGGCTTGGCGATGGTTGTGTGAGCGAAGAGCACGTCATTGCACGACATCATGGCATTTTGCATCTTATGACTCTTGTTTGAAATTGTGAATTGTTATGGTGCTTTATTATTATAGAATTGCCCTATAGTTTGTCCTAGGGAGTCGTAGCACCCCTATGGTGGGGTTGAATGTTTTTCTTGCTAGGCGTCGTGCTAACCCACGTTGTGGGAATATTTTTCAGATTGAGAGATATGACAGCTAGGCTGATGGATTGGTATCGGAGTTGGCGGCTAGGAGGGACCTGGGATGTCACAACTCAGATATGGAGAACACGATGATTCGAAACTTTCACCTAAAAAGGTGATTTGGGAGACCAACGCATCATGGGAATTCTAAACGATCACGCTTTGGAAAGGAAAATCGGGGAAAAGCATAATCATTACATACGGTTGGCAGCTGCCAAATCAAGGAAAATCTTTTAACATATATAAATCTCTTATTTATTTCTTTTAAAGGGGGCATTTGTTGACACCTAAAGGTTACCCCAAGAACCGCGTGGCGAACACGAGCGAGGGTTATGATCACCTGCGGGCAGCTATACTAAAACTAGACGAGGGTTAGCCTCAAGGACGCCATGTGGCAATGTGAGTTTTGATGGTATTCTCCCTGAAAAATAAGGGAAAAGGACGCACAGAAGGAGCCACGATCGAGGCGGTTGCAAAGATTGGCGGTAATCCCCAAAAGCTGAGAGGGGAAAGGCGCGAAGGGAAAGGAAACCGCCAAAGGAGTTATCCATAAAGAGAACGTGGTTGAAGCCCACGACAGTAACCGTTCGACGGTTACCAAGAGTAAGTCTATAAATACCCAAGATCATCCAGCACACAAAAAACACACACACAACACAAGAAAACTAGTCTTTATCTTTCAATTAGCTCTTAAACTTAGCTATAGTTTTCAGATTCCCGTCGTCGATTAAATTCCGATATGTTTCATATATAGAGTTAGGTGTCGTTGATTAGATTCCGGCATCTACTCTCCCAATCTAGTGCCATTGATTAAATTCCGGCATTGTATTGGTTCATCCGCCCGTCCAGTACCGTTGATTAAATTCTGGTGTTGTGTCCTACATTTCTACCTGTCCGGTGTTGTGGATTAAATTTCGGTATCGTGTCCTACAGTAAGGTTCAACATCGTCGATTCAATTCCGGTGTTGTATCTTGGTTATGTTTGCGTTGAAACAATTTGACAAGTTTCATTGAAGCGTCACTAGGAAGTCTGTCGAAAGTCTGTACAAAGCTGTTGAAAGATGCATCTCTATCAATACATATCCTGCATTTGACACTCTTTGTCCAAAACTTGCTAGGAACCCTTCTTACTTAACGAACTGCTAACGTTCGATAAAAGAATTTTCCCGCGTTGTCAACACCTTTCGGCTTCAACCTTTTGGGCCGAACCCCGGGATGATCAATCAGGCTCGACCGAGGGGTTTTAACGCGCAACAAGATAAAGAGGGTTTACTATGCAAATTATAAATGAGCCACGAGATTTTGCAGTTTTGAAGGCCCGAAAGCTGACTTTCATGTTGCTCGTTTGATACGATCATAGATTGTGTCTTGAAATTTCAACTCGGCAATTGATTAGCACAAAATTCATCCAAAAGTTTGATTGCGCCTCGAACTTTTGACCATGGTGTCATTTTGGTCTTGAGTTTTGGTTTGGATAATATGACTTCTTGCAAGGGACATGTTTTTCCGATCAATTTTTTTTGCAAGTTCCGGTTCCGAGCAATAAAAAGATAAGCAAAAAAACTATGGTTTTGGAAAAGTGTAATTCGATCGGATATAAGTGAAAACATACAAAAATTCACATTTGGTCCGATGAACTCGCACCTCACAAGGACGTCGCTCACAACCTTTTTAGCGATTTGGAACGGAAAGCATTTGCAAAGGCAATGAGCACAAGAGATCACGAAATGGCAAATCGAACGCAATTGCGATATTCCCTCATCTCAAGCGAAGACATTTTCTGCACGGTCTAATCGATAGGCCCGCTTGTCATGTCAGAGCGACATTGCCACGTGGGCTTCGGATCGGGAAATCCTAAAATAACTGTCCCGGGGTATGGCCACGCCGAGACACCAGCAATCGCAAGAGGGGAGGGTTTGTCAATCAAATCCAACGAGTGCGCTAGGACAACATGATCCAGGCTAAGGATCTGAACTGCCCATGAAACTCACTTTCATGTCGTCGCTTTGGGGGGCAAACTTTGTTGATATAAAGCACCAAAAGGAAAATACATCTTTCTATCTTGGTTGTGGCTTGAATTGGGGAAGATAGAGCCCACATACTGAAGAGGAGAATCGGCCACGTCCTTTTGCTGAACTTTGAAAACCTTGTGCTCAACGAAGCGTTAAGTACCATTATTTGTTTGACAATGGCACTAGTAATCATCTCTCGAGACAACAAGAGATATCGGCACACACTCGTACAATCCGCAAATTTCAAAACTGATCGAGTTATGTCCCCCTTTCGTTGACTAATTAGGGCTTTTTTGATTAAGTAGGATTTCAAATTGCTCGGCACCAATTGGCTCTGAGGTGGCCCGATGATTTGATTGCTTTCGTTTTCTTTAGTAGAAGGGCATTATGAATTGCTTTTTATAATTTTTTGGAAAGATATTTCTGAATAAGAAATGAGCTAATAATTTAATGTTTTTCTATGGGAAAGATGTCTTGATATAGCTACCACACAAATTCTGTCACATTGGCTTAGCTTTTTTGAAATCCGCTTTGGTGTATCCTTTATTCAGCTTAACAATTTTGTCATTCTCGTCAAACGGATTGTTGCAATACGCCAAGTTTCATATCTAATGGAAGAGACCTATTTAATGATTCATCGATAAGACTTGCTTCACCATCTTATATGGTCGTCCAAGTATTCCATTTCTAGGGACTTGGCACAGATGGATCGGGCAAGGTCCTTACTTTTGGAAAACGAGGGTGAGTATCATGGTCCGCCAATGTATGCTATCCCAGTCCCTTATCCTTTTAGATTGAGTTTGGTAGTTATGATAAAAATTAGGATAGGATAAGATTTATTCTATCCTGTGTTTGACTCCTGCTCAAGATAAGATAAAATGAGATGTAAGGAGGATATAACATGGATATAATTATCCCATGGGGAGATCGGATAAGGGTGGATAGGATTTTGTATGTCTATGATATAAAAGCTTTTTTTTTCGAATAACAAAATTAAAAATAATAATTAATTTTGAATTATATTTGAATTCTAATATTAATGCTAACATAAAAATAAAAAAAATTATTATTTTATATATACATGTATGTATTTATAAATTTGAGTTTCTTTCTACTTTATAATATATATTTTGTGCATAAACACATACTTCATATCCATATCATTATGTATTTTAAGTATGGTAATATAATATATTATTTAATAAAATATTTATTAAGAAATGATGGAACGGAACAAAAATAATGAAAAATGATATACAATATATATATAAACTCAATAAATAAAAGATGAAGTAGAAGAACCATATTTTAAATGAACAAATTTGAACTTGAAAATGATCCTTCTAATTCTCGAACAATGTAGGACAATGAAATTTCTAAAAGAAAAACCTAGAAATCTCAACCTTCTTATCTTATGTATTTTTGGTTCATGTTGTAGTTTTTTAGTTCATGTAAAAACTTTACGAAAAATGTGAGTGAGTCGAAACTTCTTCTCGATAGTAAGCTTTTGGTTCACGTGAAAGTTTATAAAAGCATAATGAGAGTCAAACTCATTCTCCTTTGTAGCTTTATGGTTCATGTTGAAGTTTAACCAAAGTAACGAGAGAAAAAAAAATAATTTTCGTAATGTGAATAATCATATTTTCTCTAGCTTACTAGAGTTGGGAGTGAATTATGAAAGATTCTTAAACTCACCGTTTGTGCATTTTCAGGTTCGTATTACATTGATATGTGCAAATACCAAACAAAGAACATTATAAGATATTCACATATCCGACTTTATTACTATGATTCTCCAAATAGTGGATAGGATAGACTGAAATTACTAGATTTCATATCCTTTCCTATCCAATCCTATCATGGCTAGAAATCCAAATTACAAAATGTAGCCAAAATAGCTACCAAAGGTAGTTATCGTTTTCAAACGTGAATAAGAATCACTCTTCATAACATTGTTAGTTGGTTGTTCCTTTAACAGAGAAGAATGTCGTTCTTTCTTAAGATAAAAGGTACGACAAATTTCGACTCAACTCCCGAACATCAAACGGACGAACGTCTCTCGAAGGACTACAAAAGGAACATTTAATCTATGAAAAGTCGAGGTGCATTCGTTCTATGATGCATTTCTTCGATCAGTAATTCAAGTAAGTTTCTAGGCTTGTTAATTACGCATAATCCGCTGCGTTTGTATAGGGATGAGTTCCTTTTGTTGGTATCAGAGCACATTTATACTTGTGACGCCATGGAAATTCGATATCTTTTCTATATTAGAATATGGTCCATGGACTGGCTATGAGTCCCATTTGGCTTCTTGAGATTGAATCTCGAAGAATTAAGCAAAGGAAATTGAGAATTTCCTGATCGACGATCGAATTAGTTTAGGGTTCGATCGATTGATCGTTTCATTTTAGGATCGAGATTCCTAAGCTTAAAGTTTGTTCTAACTCAAGAGAGGTGAGATTGGACAAGATTACCCTCAAAAGATTATCAATTTACCAAATTACCCGTGGCCTAACAATTTACCAAAATACCCTCGACATTTTGAGAAATGACAAAAATGCCCCTAAGGTTTTAGATTCCCTATAACATGGTGTAATTCACCATGACATCACCACGACCTCCTCGTGACATCACCATGACATAATCATGACGTCATCATGACATCACCTTCCATGACATCATCCATGATATCGCATGACATCATCGATGACATCATCTTCTAATTGTCCCACCGCTTAGGAAATAAGGGTACATCGATATATATATGCCTCTCCCTCTTGAACACTCTCATTCTCGCCCCCTCTCTCTCACTTAACCCTCTCTTTCATGCGCGCGCTCTCGCGGGTTCTACGCACGCCCAGAAAGAAATCGTTTATATGAGCTCGTCCAGAGGCCAAATTGAGCTCTGTTTTCCCCTATGCGACCGTAAGATCAAGGGAAACTCATATTCGAAGGCTATTTATCAAATAAATCCATTGGAATAACCCAAGTCAGCTCGGAACCAAACCTGTCTCTGTTTTGCCGGTTCTATTTTCAGTTTCTGTCTTGTGGAAACAAGGCTCGTTCGCATAGCAAATGGACTCAAAACCACCCCAAACTTTGTACACACCTTCCTTAGCTTCTCTACCATTACTGATCCTTGAAAACTCTGATATCAGTCCTCTAAATTGAAACTGTACACGTTGCCATTCGGACTGCTCATTCAGACCCGATTTAAGGAATATAGGTCATATCTTGTCCCCGTAAGATGCCGCTGTTACCCCGATGCCTTGGCAACCTGCCTAGACTTTTTAAGATCATCACCAAACCATCTCATGGTCCATAGAAATCCATAAAGGTTCGAACATCCCTGAGAGGTAAGAACAGATTATGTTCTTGTTCGGTTTTGATTCTATTTAGATTATATCTTGCTGGTCGTTGCTCAATCGAGCTTCAACATGACCGTGCTGACTCATGTGATGCTCTAATAAGTCTTGGTTACAAGTTGACCACCACATACCACAGCCACCCTCCTCCACTCGACTGATTGCTCTAGAGCCCCCAGAGAGAGCCCAGCAGGCCGAACTTTGTTATGCCCCCTGTTCTGCCACGTTACCCCTATTTACCATCGCCGCTTCTATTCCAGCAGTTACGACGTCCTGCAACTGTCACACGAGCTTCGTCGTCATCCTTAGTAGCCATCCTCGACCATTTGTCGATTGTGGGAGTCAATGAGCCGAGGCTCAGCCCCAAAATCGAGTCCCAATATTTCCCCTTCCTTTGTCCTGGTTGCCCTGGGTGACGGTGGTCACGGCCTCAGTTGCCGTGGCTGAGGACCCTCATGACTTCGCCTGCCACTAGCCCGGGAGCTTCGCCTAGACTTTGGGCCGGCTGTCGCGGCGCAACCCTTGATTATACGCGTGGTGGGAATGTTGGTTCTAGACACAACACCTAATGATGACATTCTAGGAGGGCAAAACTAATTCGGGAATTTGGTCGAACACGGAGCGTGCTTTGTGGAGTTCGTTGGTCTCGGGGTCAGCATAGAACGCGAGAAGCTTGGAAGACGTTGCGAGGTAATTGAAAGCACCAAATTCTTCTTGAGAGGCAAAGCATGGAGTTACTTTGTTTCTTGAGTTGTCCCGCAATTTAGAAGGAGAAAGAAGTCAAAGTTCTGAGGAAGGTCATGGCGGATAGGAGGAGGAGATGTCGCGAGCTTTAGCATTAAATAGGTCGCATCGCAACGGCCGTCGCCGCCTCACCGGCCCTAGGTCGACTGGTGGTGGCCGGCAAGGGTTACCGGTGACCTTATCGGCCAAGGGGGATGTGACATTCTGAAATGCTACCCCTTTTCGAAGTAAGATTGCCACGAATTGGACTTTAGAATTGGGCATCGGGTATTCGAGAATTCCAACAGTAATGAATCGGACGTCGCCTCATCAAGAACCATGGAGATTAGAATTCGCCCATTATCGATTAGAAAAGTGAAATTCAGATCGACGATTAGAAATTATCTTTTACCCCCCTAAGTTAGCGCACTTTCCCTTAGAAATAAGTAAGGGCAAAATGGACAATTGCCACTCCTCACTCTTGGCTAAAAGTCTAGGGGTAGTGTGGTCTTTTGACCCTTGAATTATTGTTGATAAGAATGGATTTAATTGACATGACATTTCCCCATCAACCACTACCAACTACTAGTCTTATCCATGTCACTATTCATTGCCATCAACCACCCCACTCACTTTCCCTCCAATTCTCTCCTCTCTTTGTGTTGGATAAACACATCTTTCTCTCTCTCTCCCTCTTATGTTCGGCCGACCACTCCCCCTCCATCTCTCTCTCATTTCCCTCGTTTCCCTCATCTCTCCCTCACGCTCTCTCCCGCTCACTCTCTTGGTCTCTAGGTGGAAGCCGACCACCACCACTTTAAGCCACCACCAACCGACCTCCTATTTCTCTTGAACCGTGAAGGACTGCCGTTCAAAGATCGAAGGCCGCGCGAACACCCCGGTCCGAACCGAGCCGTGAGCAAACCGAGGGTTATTCTTGGAGAGTCCTTGTTCGATCTTAAGGTAAGTGACTCGTGGGACCTAGATAATCGTGTTAAGGGGTTATAGGCTTAAGTTAAGAGTGTTATTGACTAAGTTCATTGGCCATTTTGGTTGAACCTTAAGGAACCGCATCCGTTCGCCGCCGGACCCGATCTGCATGTGCCTTCCGTCGCCATTTCCACCGGTCTTCCTTGGTTTCTTGGCTTGGTAAGCTTAATCTAACCCTTAGTTAGTACCTTAGGTCATGGAAGGACCGAGTGAGAGTAAGATTTAAAGAAATTTGTGGGTTGTTCTAAGGAGAGTTTAATGAGGACCGAATTTGTGATGCTAAGGAAGGTTGGTGATTGATGAGTTGTGGTACTTGTAGGGTTGATATCATGGTTGAACTAGGCTAATGGAGTTGATCCTGTTTGAACCGAACACCTTGATGTGCCATAGGGAGTGCTAGAGCTTGATGTGCTTGATTAAATTAATGAAATCCCTTGATTTGGCCTAGGTGAGTTCGGCCATGGTGAGGATAGTGTTATATATTGCATGAAAGTGGCCTAATGTCCCTTAGTCCTATTTTGGCCGTGTAATGAAATGGGGGTTTAATTGATTGAAATGACACTATAGAAGTGGATTTGGCCTTGTGTGATGAATTAAAATCTTGGATGAGTTAATTGATTGATCGGCCCCATTGATTCATACCATGGCCGAATAGTGATAATGACAAATGAGGTTTTATTCAATCGAATTACATTCTATCACGAAGTATTAATATGGCCTAGCTTAATTGATTGAGGCAATGTGGTATCGTGATATGAGATCGAGGATGTGATGATTATATGATGCCTTGAATTGATAAAATACACAACGGGATGCGTTTATCTATAATTGATTTAATCGTGGGTTTATGTGTACGTGGAATCCCGATGCGCCTATACGACGTGGGATTGATTGATGAGAATATCCTGATGTGCCTATACGACGCGGGATTGTGTGAAATGAGAATATCCTGATGCGCCTATACGACGCAGGATTACGTGTAATGAGAATATCCTGATGCGCCTATACGACGCGAGATTGTGTAATAAGAAATTCCTGATGCGCCTATACGACGTGGGATTGTTTGATGAAAATGCCTGAGGCGCCTATATGACGCGGGCATGACCACGAAATGTAAGGTTGTACCAAGCATGAGTGCTATTTTAGATGAGATGAGTATTTGAGTGCCAAAGTACGAAGCCTAGCCTAGAATTATGAATGTTACGATGTTATAAGCATTAATCGAATTGTCGCATGCCGTTTGTCTTGCGTTTGTTGTTTGGTCACGCATGTGTTTGGGAGTGTCTAGAAGTACTAAGTGCCTAGCTTAGGGTTAGGATTAGCTTATTGAGATTTATCTCACCCCGTCGTGGGACCCACTTTTTCAGACCCCAAGCCTTGACCCCGATGATATACTGGAGAATCTCGATGCTGAACTTGAAACTGGAGAGTCTGGACTAAAGTCGATGGATGTTGTCAAACCAGGGGCGTAGGAGTAGTCGTATCACTTATTTTCGGATGTTTCCTAGAAATAAACAGTTTGAAGTTTAGGACCGACCCAGTCATATTTTATGATTTCAAGCTGAATATTGTAAACCGACTATTCTGTAATTATATTGAACACATTGTAAGTCATCTTGTGAAGTTGTATGTATGGATTTTGGTTTATCGCTTCCGCATGTGCATTTCATTCCGCGAGCATATCGATAGACGAGTCGATCCTTGGGACGTATCGCGAAGGCATAGCAAAAAGGAATGTTAACGCGCTCATAAAGGACGCGGGGAGTGACAGGGGAAACCCAAGAGTTTCATTTTTTTTTAAATCTTAAATAACTAAAAATAAAAATAAAAAATTCCAAATAAATAACAAATAAAAAATGACGTGGAATTTCCACATGGCACTCAGAAATTCAATAAATAATAGTGAAAATTCTACGTCATGTTTTCGGGGAAAATTGCACTCAAGTGAACGCTTTTGACCGGAATTGGCACTCATCTGAACATTTTTGCTTCGACGTGGCACTTAAGTGAACGTTTTGAAAGTTATGGAACTTAAATGAACGTCGTACAAAAGTTATGGCACTTGAAGTGTACTTATCTCGACATTTCCCATTTAGATTAATGCGAGGTAAATGATAAAAGGATCATCACTACTAACAATGTTCCCTAAAGATCGTAAGCAAAGGAAATTCATTTGAACACAATTAGAAAGCTTAACTGCCGACCCTCAGAAACATATTCTAAAAATAACCAGGCTTGCATCAAATCGAAAGTCTAGGTCATTTGACTAGCAGGAACAAAATTATACACCATTATGGTCACATAATTATGCATACAATGTATTTTTCGATTCTTTCTTAAGTTGGGTGGCGAAGCTGGGAAGGTTGGGTTTCTACTCCAGCGTCTATTTACAAACAAAAGTCGCCTAATATCCAAAAGATCAGTGAGTCGTAAGAATCAGCCTCAGTCCTCGGTCGGGTCTGAACTAGGTAGTTCCTCCTCCTCGGGCTCCTCCTCGTCCTCCTCAAGTGGCTTTGGAGGTGGAATAGTCTCAACGGGTACTGTCACCGGTGATATGGGCTCCATCTCTCCATTTGGTTCGGGTGAAAAAATGGGCTGGATTGGTGCAGGGGCGATAGGCTCCATAGGAGCATCAAACGAGTCCATAAGGGGTCCAATGAAATGGTCACCATAACGTATATATAATGCATATCATCTATATACCATTATACCTCGTCGACCACCCTCACTAACCCATAAATTTCACATGTACATAGTTAAGTTAATATGCTCATCCAAGTGAATTAAATCACGGTATTCAGACGTGAAATCCACAGGTATTCTGAAGCACCTCCCTACCATGCGTAGCTAATCTGAAAATGATCCCACGACGTGGGTTAGCATAATGCTAGCAAGAAAAACACCCAGCAGAATCGTCCCTAACCTATAACCACATTACGATATTCATTAAATTGTAAAATATAACTCAAGCGTTGTCACACCCTGCACCCTTTGGGGCCTGCTAACATCCCGCCACGGTAGTTTTCTATCAAATAATCCCAGGATACAGCGACGAACGTCTTAAACGCGATATGATGTGTACAGGTGTAAGCATAAGCGAAACACCATAAAAATTCAAAACCATATGACTTAGGACAAACACAATACATAACATAATATTAAAAGGTTTACACTGCAAACTTGAAACAGCAGTACAACATAGCTGGGTTCGGGAATAGGTAATACATAACATCAAAAGGTTACACTAATCCAAGTCTAATTCCTCAAACCTAGGAAGGTGTCCAAAAGGTAGGTGTCACAGCTTCACCTAAACATTGACTTCACTATTGTCAATTGTTGGAAATATGAGGTATTTTGATGGTGAGTGAATGAGAAATTGTTTCTCAAAGAACACCATTGAGTTGGAAGTGGGAAGTGACAAAGCACTAGTCCCACATAGGAAAGGAAGAAGGCCTTGAAGTGCTTTATATATGGATACACTCTCTTTGAGTGGTAACTATCATAGCACAAGCACTATGCCTCGCGCGCACGCGCAGGGGGGGTGCAAATCCCGGACCCCGACGGAAGCCCGACAAGTTGAACTTGGGCGCGAGCGCACGACCTGCGTACGCGAATGCTGGACCGGAAAGTGGGCCTTGCGACAAGCCCATTTTTGCCTTCTGTTTTTAATTTTTCCAACTCAAGCCGTTAATCGTGCTTACGTTAATTACCGGTGTGTAAATGGTATTAACTAAGTAACGGCTGCTATAATTCTGTGGTTACAGAATTAATTACATAACGGCAGAATTAATTTGGCCGTTATTATTTATTTCCGCAATGCCTCGCTTAGCCTATAAATAGGTGGCTTCCTGTTCTATTTCTAAGATAGAGAGTACATGACGAAAAGAACTACGAAAATCTCCTTCTTTGGAATTGTATGCATTTTCATTGTTTTCGATAGTGTTCTCGTGTTGTTCAAGTTCGCCGGAAGCGTTGGGGTGCTGTGCTAGCATCTATCGCTGCTAAACCGTTGTATCTTGGGAGACAGACGTCCACGAAACCTCAAAGCACGTACTGGAGGGGACGAATCTGTTTTAAGGAAATTGTGTTGAACACAGGCCTCGGTATTCCTTCTAAATTCAATTTATTTATATTGTTAAATTTCCGTTCGGATTTTGGTTCTTAGAAGGAAGCTCAGAAGGAAACTCAGAAGGAAGGGTCAGAAGGAAGCTCAGAAGGAAGGGTCAGAAGGAAGGTCAGAAGAAGGCTCAGAAGGAAGGCTCAGAAGGAGACTCAGAAGGAGGGTCAGAAGGAACTCCATCTGACGAGTCCAGAAGGAACTCCATCTGACGGGTCCAGAAGGACTGCATCTGACGGGTGCATCTGAACTGCATCTGACGGGTGCATCTGAGTTGCATCTGACGGGTTCAGAAGGAACTGCATCTGACGGGTTCAGAAGGAACTGCATCTGACGGGTTCAGAAGGAACTGCATCTGACGGGTTCAGAAGGAACTGCATCTGACGGGATCAGATGCAGTTGCATCTGATGAATTTTTTGCATCTGATGAATTTTCAATACTGCTTCTGAAGGCTCAAATTAGTATTTTCATATTTGAGGCAGCTTGCTTATATTTATTATTGTCATTCGAATTGTAAGTATCCTCCATACTCTTTAAACAGTTTTGTTATTTATTTAACACTGTTTTCCAACAATCTTAAAACAGATTCGATTCGATTCAATTCGACACTTACAATTCAAATGGCTACTGGAAAAGAAGCTGTTGATGTGCATGCTGATGACATCACCAAAAGCTCTGCCTCTGCTGTCCATCAGCCTGGGTCATCTTCTGCTTCTGCTGCGCCTTCTTTCCACCATGGTGAGAAACCTGAAAAGTTCAACGGATCGAACTTTAAAAGGTGGCAGCAGAAAATGTTGTTTTATTTAACAACACTGAATCTTGCGAGATTCTTGACTGAGGAACCTCCTAAGGTATCCGATGGAGAAACTGATAAGCAAGCCTTCAATGCTGTTGAGGCTTGGAAGCATTCTGACTTCCTGTGTATGAATTACGTCATGAATGGCTTACATGACTCATTGTACAATGTTTATTGTGCAATAAAGACGGCAAAGGAGTTGTGGGAATCCTTAGACCGGAAATATAAAACAGAGGATGCCGGAGCAAAGAAATTTGTTGTCGGTCGATTCCTTGATTATAAGATGGTGGATTCTAAGGCTGCAATCAGTCAAGTGCAAGAAATTCAAGTGATCTTGCATGAGATTCAGGTTGAAGGAATGAACTTGAGTGAACCTTCCAAGTGGCTGCGATTATTGAGAAGCTACCTCCTGGATGGAAGGATTTCAAGAACTACCTCAAGCACAAGCGAAAGGAAATGAACCTAGAGGAGCTGATTGTTAGACTTCGAATTGAAGAAGACAACAGAAGCTCTGAACGCAAAGGATTCAATCCTGCTACAGCTAAGGCAAATGTTGTGGAGCATAAGCATGGCCACAAGAACAAGAAGGTCGCCAAGCCAAAGTTGGGACCAAAAGGAGGAGTTTCCAAGAACAAGTTTCTAGGAAAATGCTTCAACTGTGGCAAGACGGGTCACAGATCTGTGGATTGCAGTCTTCCAAAGAGGAAGAGTTATGAGACAAATATGGTGAATGGCATGACAAAAGACGTGTCGGATATAAATATCTCTGCAATGATTTCTGAAGTGAACTTGGTTGGGTCCAATCCAAAGGAATGGTGGATTGACACTGGTGCTACAAGGCACGTGTGTTCCAATAAGGAATTGTTCACAACTTTCGAACCAATTGATGGGGAGAAAGTATTCATGGGAAACTCTGCCTTTTCTGCGGTTGAAGGCCAAGGGAAGGTGCTTCTGAAGATGACTTCTGGGAAAGAGCTGACTCTGAACAATGTCTTGTATGTGCCGGAAATTCGAAAGAATCTGGTATCCGGATCACTGTTGAACAAGCATGGATTTCGCATGGTGTTCGGGTCAGACAAAGTTATTTTGTCAAAATCTGGAATGTATGTGGGGAAGGGATATGTAACTGATGGGCTTTTTAAGCTCAATGTTATGACGATTATCAATAAAGATAATAAAGTCTTCCGTTTATTTGCTTGAGTCCTCCAATTTATGGCATGGTAGACTCAGACATATTAATTATGATACATTGCGTAGATTAATTAACTTGGAACATATACCCTCATTCCAAATTGATTCAAAAACACAAATGTGAAATTTGTGTTGAGACAAAATTAACGAAATCATCGTTTCAATCGATTGACAAAAGTACCGTACATCTTGAATTAATTCACAGTGATGTTTGTGATTTGAAATTTGTACAAACAAGAGGTGGTAATAAATATTTTATTACCTTTATCGATGATAGCACTAAATACTACTATGTGTATTTTCTTAAAAGCAAAGATGAAGCTTTAGAGAAATTTATTCTCTATAAGAATGAAGTTGAAAATCAACTTGATAAGAAAATCAAGAGATTGAGAAGTGATAGAGGCGGTGAGTATGAAGTAGCAATTGGTGAATTCTGTGCACAACACGGAATTATACATGAGGTAACTGCGCCCTATTCACCTCAATCAAATGGTGTTGCTGAACGTAAAAATCGCACATTGAAAGAAATGATGAATGCGATGTTACTAAGTTCAGGCTTACCTCAAAATATGTGGGGTGAAGCTATTTTGTCGAGCAATTACCTTTTAAATAAGGTACCTCGAAAGAAAGAGGATAAAACCCCTTATGAGCTATGGAAAGGTAGGAGACCATCCTACAATTGCTTACGAGTGTGGAGGTGCCTTGCTAAGGTAATTGTTCCAACACCAAAGAAAACTAAGATAGGTCCTAAAACGGTGGACTGTATCTTTATAGGCTATGCACATAACAGTAGTGCATATCGATTTCTTGTGCATGAATCTAAGATTCCGGATGTACACAAGAATACGATCATGGAGTCTAGGAATGCTTCATTTTTTGAAGATGTTTTTCCTTATAAATCCAATGATGGTTCAAGTTCGTCCAAACGAACAAATGGAACTATGAACGATGAAAGTCATGATTCAGATCATGAACTAAGACGTAGAAAAAGAGCAAGAGTGGAAAAATCATTTGGAAATGATTTTCTAACTTATTTGTTAGAAAAAGAACCACTAACTTATACAGAAGCTGTGAGTTCTTCTGAGGGACCTCTATGGAAAGAGGCAATAAAAAGTGAAGTTGATTCTATCTTGCAGAATCATACTTGGGAGCTAGTGGATCTTCCTCCTGGTTGTAAACCTTTAGGGTCCAAATGGATCTTTAAAAGGAAGATGAAAGCAGACGGCTCCATTGATAAGTATAAAGCCAGACTTGTAATCAAAGGATACAGGCAACGAGAAGGCTTATATTACTTTGATACTTATTCTCCTGTGACGAGAATAAACTCCATTAGGATGATACTTGCGATTGCAGCATTGCGAAATCTAGAAGTACATCAAATGGATGTAAAAACAGCTTTCCTAAATGGTGATTTGGATTAAGAAATCTATATGGAACAACCTGAAGGTTTTGTAGTTCCAGGACAAGAAAGGAAAGTCTGTAAATTGGTAAAATCATTGTATGGTCTAAAACAAGCGCCAAAGCAGTGGCATGAAAAGTTTGATAATGCAATGATTACCAATGGTTTCAAAATCAATGAATGTGATAAATGTGTCTACATTAAAGAGACAGAGAATGGATATGTCATTCTATGTTTGTATGTAGATGACATACTCATTGTTGGTAGTGATGACAGAATAATCAAATCTACCAAGAATATGTTGAATTCAAGATTTGACATGAAAGATATGGGACTTGTTGATGTGATTTTAGGGATTAAAATCACGAGAACATCGGAAGGTTTAGTTTTAAACCAGTCACACTATGTGGACAAGATTCTTGAAAAATTCAGCAAGAATGATTCTGGTATTGCTAGAACACCATTAGAAAATAGTCTTCATCTATCCAAGAATAGAGGAGATGGTGTTTCTCAAGTAGAATACTCCAGAATTATTGGAAGTCTAATGTACTTAATGAGTTGTACTAGACCAGATATTGCCTATACGGTTAGTAGATTGAGTAGATATACAAGCAATCCGAGTGCTGACCATTGGAAAGCAATAGTGAGAGTACTCAGGTACTTACGGTATACTCGGAATCATGGCCTGCACTATACTAGGTATCCATCTGTATTAGAAGGATACAGTGATGCAAACTGGATATCTGATATAAAAGACTCAAAATCTACTAGTGGATATGTATTCACACTGGCAGGTGCGGCTGTATCTTGGAAATCCTGTAAACAAACTGTTATAGCCAGATCCACAATGGAATCCGAGTTTATAGCTTTGGATAAATGTGGTGAAGAGGCTGAATGGCTACGCCATTTCCTAGAGGATATTCCAAAATGGCAAAAACCTGTGCCACCAATCTGTATACATTGCGATAGTCAATCTGCGATTGGAAGAGCACAGAGTAACATGTATAATGGTAAGTCTAGACATATACGTCGTAGACACAATACCATTAGACAACTTCTCTTAACTGGAATTATCTCTATTGACTACGTAAAGTCAAAGGATAATATTGCGGATCCGCTAACCAAAGGGTTAAACAGAGAGTTAGTTGAAAAGGCAACAATAGGAATGGGACTACAGCCCATTACAGAAAAGTTTGTATAACGGAAAACCCAACCTTGCTGACTGGAGATCCCAAGATCTAGGTTCAAAAGGGACAACCTAAGTATACGAACTTAAGATATCACTGTGGGGGTCTATCCCTCAAATCATTCCTATAAAAGAAACAATGATTTGATATCCCCCAAGTATGTGGAGTAAATAAATTACTGTGGGGGTTTATCAGGAACAAGGATAGCAATTATGCTTTAATAATTCTTAAGTGGAGTAAATCAATTACTCAAGATTAAGTAATCACCTATGTGAGAGAGAAGTGGGGCCGCTTCAAAGGAGAATTATTGAGGGCTGAATTCTTTAGAAACTTTCGCAGAACCAGGACGATGTTCATGGCCAAAACGAACATACTCATGAGAACTGAACAAACGTTGATGATTCCTGTGTGAAGTGTATGGGTCATTTACTAAGAAAGCAGGACAATTCAAGGACATCATGTCTACTGGACAGCTGGTAAATTAAATATGCTTTCACAAGGGAAGGTTCAAAGGGTGATACCTACCTATCCTATGCAGGTTTCATTTGTTGAACACTATCACAGAGTTAAAACCAAAAACAATTTTCATTCATGTGGGGGATTGTTGGAAATATGAGGTATTTTGATGGTGAGTGAATAAGAAATTGTTTCTCAAAGAACACCATTGAGTTGGAAGTGGGAAGTGACAAAGCACTAGTCCCACATAGGAAAGGAAGAAGGCCTTGAAGTGCTTTATATATGGATACACTCTCTTTGAGTGGTAACTATCATAGCACAAGCACAATGCCTCGCGCGCACGCGCAGGGGGGGTGCAAATCCCGGACCCCGACGGAAGCCCGACAAGTTGAACTTGGGCGCGAGCGCACGACCTGCGTACGCGAATGCTGGACCGGGAAGTGGGCCTTGCGACAAGCCCATTTTTGCCTTCTGTTTTTAATTTTTGAAAACTCAAGCCGTTAATCGTGCTTACGTTAATTACCGGTGTGTAAATGGTATTAACTAAGTAACGGCTGCTATAATTCTGTGGTTACAGAATTAATTACATAACGGCAGAATTAATTTGGCCGTTATTATTTATTTCCGCAATGCCTCGCTTAGCCTATAAATAGGTGGCTTCCCGTTCTATTTCTAAGTTAGAGAGTACATGACGAAAAGAACTACGAAAATCTCCTTCTTTGGAATTGTCTGCATTTTCATTGTTTTCGATAGTGTTCTCGTGTTGTTCAAGTTCGCCGGAAGCGTTGGGGTGCTGTGCTAGCATCTATCGCTGCTAAACCGTTGTATCCTGGGAGACAGACGTCCACGAAACCTCAAAGCACGTACTGGAGGGGACGAATCTGTTTTAAGGAAACTGTGTTGAACACAGGCCTCGGTATTCCTTCTAAATTCAATTTATTTATATTGTTAAATTTCCGTTCGGATTTTGTTGCTTAGAAGGAAGCTCAGAAGGAAGGGTCAGAAGGAAGGTCAGAAGAAGGCTCAGAAGGAAGGCTCAGAAGGAGACTCAGAAGGAGGGTCAGAAGGAACTCCATCTGACGAGTCCAGAAGGAACTCCATCTGACGGGTCCAGAAGGATTGCATCTGACGGGTGCATCTGAACTGCATCTGACGGGTGCATCTGAGTTGCATCTGACGGGTTCAGAAGGAACTGCATCTGACGGGTTCATTAGGAACTGCATCTGACGGAATCAGATGCAGTTGCATCTGATGAATTTTTTGCATCTGATGAATTTTCAATACTGCTTCTGAAGGCTCAAATTAGTATTTTCATATTTGAGGCAGCTTGCTTATATTTATTATTGTCATTCGAATTGTAAGTATCCTCCATACTCTTTAAACATTTTTGTTATTTATTTAACACTGTTTTCCAACATCAATTAGCAATCTCGGCTCCACAGAATCAGGTTTAGTATCCATAGGGGTGCTCATCTAGCTCTCTAGGTCCGAATCAGTCTAGATGTCCATCCTCAAATTAGTGTCGAAGGGCAACGCTACAACTCCAACCTCCTCAAGTCTCGGTAACTCCAGTTCCGGCTCCATCTCAACAAGTCCCATGTCGGAATCAACAACTACGCTACCGGGAAGAATATCTTCAGCAGGATCCGTAGCTCCAAGCACCTCGTTAAGTATGACACACTCCTTAAGAGGTCCAAAATACGTGTCCCCATCTCAGTAGGTCCAAGCCAAAAAGGAAAGGGGCCTCCAGGAATCACCTCCCTCGTCTACCCAGACTATACTAGCTTTCCTACAGTACGCCTGGTTCTTGCCTACTGGATACTTGGTGGTCACGGTCTCAAGGTCCATCGGCATCCCAAAAAGTGGTGGCATGGTAATCAGGGTCAGGGCTTAGGGTTTGAAATTTGATCTTGCGACGAGGTGAGATTATATCTCAGCAATTTAACCCTAAACCTAAACTAGGCCAATAGTATCTCCAGACACTATTAAGATATGCAGTGCTAATCAAAAGTAATCACATAGCAATCGATACATTAACCAAAGTCATGATGCATGGCACTTCACACTTCCACAATAAAATTATAATCGAGGAATTCAATTTACAAATAAGACTAAGCTTCATACTTTAAACATTTAATCAAGAAATTGCTCATACAAGATGATTCCATCGATTATAGCGATTCTCGTTATCCATTGCACACTCGAGATGATCCCATCGATTATATCGACCATAAGCACATTGGAGATGAATCTATCGATTATACCGATTCTCGTTATCTATTGCACTTTCGAGATGATTCCGTCGATTATATCGACTCTCGATACCATTTGCTCATCCGAGATGATTCCATCGATTATATCTTGATAATATTTGCTCATTCAATGAATCCAAGACAAGTCATATATCGATTCTCGATACCATTTGCTCATTCAATGAATCCAAGACAAGTCATAATTGTAATAGCACAAGTTCCAAAATCAATTCATGCTTCACAGCCAAGTAAGGATGGTTTGACCACCTCATCCAAAATTCGCCATTTAATCCATTTTCATACTTCATGATAGAGTATAACGAAAACAATCAAGGTATTTAGCCATTTCAGTCCACAACTCTTCTCATGGCCGAACATACATTGGGTTCATTTAGCCATTTAGCAAAACAAATTACATAGCTTAGTCATGGCCAAGTGCTCTTAGGGTTCTATTAATCAATTCGAGCACTTGATATTTCATTAAAAAATGCTTGCACATTCGGCCCTCGTAGGGTCTCACATAACTCACCTAAGTGTCAAACCACCATCAACAACGTTTCAAAGTTTTAAGGCCACAAACAACCAATACATGTCAACTCAATCAAGACTCTCACGACACACCCTTGGCCACTCTTGGCCGAACCTATACACCCCAAGGCAGTCACAATTTTTCCTCACTTCAACCACCATAACATTCATCACAAACCAAGTACAAAAATCAAGTTCGGGTTCGCAAATGCTCATGCCAAAACAGCACACAAACTTCAACAAAAATCATCATAAATTCATCCATTAGTATCCTAGAGTCCTAGTGTGACATTCTGAATTTCCGACCATTTTGAGACTTATGAATAAGAAGATATCTATCGATGTATTTCAGTTTTATCTTGCTCGGACCTGATCAATCTCAAGTTAACTGACCAAAAGGGAAAGGCTAACGCATGACTAAATACATGGACCTAGGAACTTGGATAAGGAATGACACTTTGACTATAAGGATTGTTGAGGGGATATTTAGAGCCAATAAAATCCGATCTAAAAACGATTATGGAATCCATTGCTAGAGTTATAAGATTGGAGCACGGGTGATTCTACTTAACCGACGTATGATTTGCGAACCATTCCTAAATCTAACTCTTACGATCGCAACCGACGGAGCTAGCGATAAACTGTCACGCCCCGAACCCGGCGAGCAGTAAACATCCCACCAGGCCGTTATAACTCTATAGTCTCCTAGGATCCATGGCCGACAGCTTAATACTCCTAAATGACACATGCATGCGGAAGCAAGAAAATGACTCCAGACAAAATAAACCCAAGATGACTTAGGACATAAAAAGGTACACCATCTGTAAAGGCCAATCATACATCAGAGATTAGAATTCTAAATCCCCAATTCCATCATTTACAACCCTAAGGTCAAATAAGGATTCGTAACCATTTCTTCCAATGACTTCATCGAATGCCAATCCATGGCGAGCTCGTATTTCCTACGTCTGAGACCTGAAAATGTTGGTGCCACGACGGGGTGAGATATATAACCTCAGTAAGTTGAACCTAACCCTAAACTAGGTGCTAGTACCTGCAGACACTTTTGAAAAATCGGGTATTTTGGGTAATAAAAACCTTGGCATGGCAAAACGGGGTACTTTTCAAATCATGGCATTTAATACTTCCAAATCATCTCAACTCAGTCACAAAAGATTTCATAAGTAAAACTAAACTTCGTACAGTGGCAGGGTTTTCCAATCAAAAGCGAATACTCGACGCCATCTCAAAACATGAGGCAACTTTCACATTTCATCAAAATATCATTATCGAAATTTACAGCCTTTTCTTTCACGCCCTTCCTAGGCCATTTTCAATTCATGAGGCAGACTTTTTGATCTTGAGGCAAACTTCCAAACGACGTGATTACACGACTTGAAAAAGGCCAAGCTTAAGACATCTGATGAAGTTCCTTCGGGGGCGCATTAATCTAATCACTATACACTTGGCATTGGTGGCATGACCTGACATGTTGACAACAGTCTGATTCGATGGTCATCCAATAATAGCCAAGCCGCATGATCTTTCTAGCGAGGAGATGGCCATTCATGTGTGGCCCGCATATACCTTCATGGATCTCCTTTGCGAGAGTATTTGCTTCTTTAGCATCTACGCACCTTAACAGAGTAGAGTCAAATGACCTTTTGTACAAAATTTATCCATTGAGGAAGAATTTGCTAGCCATCTTGGCTATGTATCTTCGGTCTCTCGCTTGACATCCCTCGGGAAACTCCCTTTTCAAGAGATAATTCTTGATATCATGGTACCACGTCTCTCCGTCGAATTCTTCATCGATCAACATATAATAAGCTGGTTTTTTTATTATGCCAATCTTCAGTGGCTCTACTTCTAACCCATCAGTTATTTGCAACATTGAGGCCAACGTGGCCACGCGTCTGCAAATTGGTTATGCGATCTTGACAAGTATCAAATGACATTTTTTCGAACTTAAGTGTCAACTCTTCAAGATACTCATGATAAGGGATAAGTTTCGCGTCCTTTATTTTCCATTCCCTCTGTGTCAGTAAAATAATAAGCATGGAATCTCCATAAACCTGTAGCTTAGGTACCTTCATGGAGATGGCCAACTATAGGCCTAGAATACATGCCTCTTATTCTGAAATATTGTTGGTGCAAGGGAAAGTCATTTTTTATGCAATAGGATAATGTTGACTATCAGGGTATATCAGTACTGCCCCTATGCCAGCTCTCGATAGATTAACAGCACCGTCGAAATATATGCCCCATTTATCCTATGTCAGATTCAAAACTTGGCCATCCACTTATGTCTTTCCATAAGATGTGCAATTTTGAGAATTCTCTGCCAACATATTGGCTATGGCTCTCCCTTTCATAGATTTTTGTGGAGAACTCCTGTTGTCAAATTCGGACAACATCACTTGCCATTTTGCTAACTTCCCAATCAAAGCGGGTTTCTCAAGGAGATATTTGATGGGGTCATTTTCTGTCACTAGTTGAATATGGTGGTGTAGGGTATATTGCCTCAATCTGCGAAGTACCCATACCATTGCTACGCAGGCCCTTTCGACAAGCACATAATTCGTTTCAGACGAGGTAGATTTCTTGCTTAAATAGTATATGGCTCTTTCTTTACCATCTACCGGGCTTGTTTGAGCAAGTAAGGCTCCCAAAGATTCTTGTTGTATAGTCAAATACAAGGTCAATGGGTGACCTGGTATGGGCGGCACAAGTAATAGTGGAGTGACTAGATAGGTTTTAATCTTTTGGAATGCCTAGCTGTATTCTGTATCCCAGGTCACTTTCGCACCCTTTTTTAGCAGTCTAAAAATCAATTTAGCCACATCTGATAACTGATTGATGAACCTGGCAATGTAGTTTAATCTCCCTAGAAGACTTCTTACTTCTTTCACCGTTGAGGGAGTTTCTAGGTCATGAATAGTTTGAATCTTCGAAGGGTTGATCTCAATGCCCTTGTTGCTGACCATAAATCCAAAAAGTTTCCCATATTTTACCCCGAACACACATTTGTTAGGGTTTAACCTCAACTTGTATTTGCGCAGTCGCTCAAACAGTTTTCTTAACACTTGAATGTGATCATGTCCTCTCTTGGATTTGGCGATCATATCATCGACATATACCTCAATTTCCTTATGGATCATGTCATGAAATAGTGTGATCATTGCCTTCTGGTAAGTAGCCCCAACGTTCTTTAGTCCAAAGGGCATAACCTTATAGCAAAAGTTTCCCCAAGGCGTGGTAAACGTAGTTTTCGGTTTGTCCTCCTGCCTTATGATAATCTGATTATACCCGGAGAATCCGCCCATAAATGAGAATAATTCATACCCTGCAGTACTATCCACCAGCACGTCAATGTGGGGAAGTGGAAAGTCATCTTTTGGGCTTGCTCTATTCAAGTTTTGATAATCCACACATATCCGGACTTTACCATCTTTTTTCATAACGGGGACTATGTTTGCAATCCAATCTGAATACGAGATAGCTTCAATAAAGCCCACTCTAACAAGTTTCATCACTTCTTCTTTAATTTTGTCTTCTAACTCAGCTTTCATCCGTCTGCTGCCTTGTCTCACCAGTTTAACACTAGGATCTGTGGGTAATGTATGTTCCACGATTTTAGGATCCAAACCCGGCATATCAGCATATGACCTTGCAAATACATCCTGATATTCCTTTAGTAATTTTACGAATCTGAGCCTTTCATCTCGGGATAAATGTCCACCAATCTTGCCTTCCTTAATATCTGTAGCGTTACCCAAGTTAATGACAGTTGGCTCTTCTGAAGTATGAGGCATCGATCTTTCAAAGGCTCTCCACTCCTTACGGATAGCCGCATAACCCTCATCCTCATCTTCCTCAATGTTGTAGGAATAATCATCGTGGCAATTCGAATCGCATAATAACCTAGTATGCATGTTTGAGATGATATGCCTGAAATGTCATGAGTATGGTTAGTCTCTATTTCATATAAAAATGCTATTCATTAGTGTGAAAAATCTTTTCAAAAGAGATTTCAAAATAAGTGTAGGCGTAAATGGAACTAGTCCTCATATCCTCAGACATCCTTGTTCCTCAGAAATCTTTTGAAAATCAGGAATCATATGGCAAATCAGGCCTCTAGCTTCCCATATGGAAGGCTAGTGTCATCATTGGGTTGATTTGTGGTTCCACATGTCCTTAACAAAACTTGTGTGTTTTATTGAATGCAAAAATGGACCACATTACAAGTTATGCTATTTTGACCAACGGTCAGAGATCCAAAGGCGTTTCCCTACATTTATCTCAAACAATAAAAATGAAAAGTGTGACAAAATGAAGGAAGTTTAATTGCAGTATTAAAAGCATGGGAGATGTTTCTTTACTCAGGAGTAGTGGCTTCATAACCCAGCCACTCTATGATGACATTCACAGAGTTGTCTTCCGGAAAAGGATTTGCCAAATCTAATTCTGCTGACGGAGTTATCTCTTCTTCTAACAACCACCGAGAGTTTTTGCTGAAATACTCGTTCAAAGGGCTGCTGAACATCTTAGATTTGCCTTTCTAGGCTGGAGAACCAATTAAGGAATCTTTCTGGTTTTCTGGCTTCCATAGCATCCCTAGCTCTTGCCTCGGCCTTGGCCTACTATCTTGGAGGTAAAATTACCAATACGGGTATTCTGATATCCCAAGCCTACTTTGTGTTCGTTGGATTTTAGCTGTAGAGGAGCGCTGAATCCTTGACCATGCTTGCCTAAACCATTTCCTGGGTTGAATCCATATGCCAGTAGTATCTTAGCTGGTAAAAGGTTGGCTTCAGAGATAAAAGGAACTTTCAGTTTTGCCCCCACAAGAGTATGGACCACTGCCATCAACTCTAGGGAATGGTAGCTCGCGTCTTGCTTAACTTCCGGCTCAACGTTGGGAATATCACTATTCTAATATGCAAAGAGATCAACTTCTCCATGAACGGTAATCACCTTCCTGTTGACACCTGACTTTTTGACAAAGTCTTTTTAAGCTTTATTTTGAAAAAAAAATCCATAAAAAGTCAAAATAATTGCAAAATCAACTTTGGTAGTCTTGGCCAAGCCTAAGGAACCATTTTTGACAAAAACAATTCATATTTTTTGCATTTTCTAATATTTTCAGAAATTCGAAAAATACTAAAAAATCAAGAAAAATAACATTTGAGGTCACAAAAATATGAAAAATAGCCAATATTTTTCTTTTAAATCCCTTGTCTTTTTGACCTCACAAAAAGTCCAAAATCAAATTCAATTGTATGTGTTCCTTTGTAACACATATGATCGAATTTGAGAAAAAAAATATCAATTGAGTCTTGTTATTTGCAATTTTGGCATTTTTAAGGACCTTGACATTCAATCTGATTGTCCCCCACTTCAATTTAGCCCAATTGTTCTAACAAATTACTCAATTGCATACTTAATTGCATTTTAGTCCTCGAAATTGGGCATAATTGAAATTACTTTCAATTCAAGGACTGTCATTGCAAATTAAACATACTACCCAATGGGTTTCACCATTTTGAATCGATTGGCATAGATAATTTGGCCCAATTTGATCATTAGAGCCCTCAATTGCACAATTCCCCAATTTGTAATTACATGAAAATTTAGGGTTTTTATAGAAATTGATATGAACTTTTGGGCAAAATTACATTTTTAGATAAAATTCATGCCCTAAAATCGATTCTGAGGTCCAATTGCAAAAATTTCCCATTAATTTGGGTTTAATTTGGAAAATTGTAAGTCGGAACCGGTTCAGAATCAGGTAAAAGTACTGCAATCAGAGACTGCATAAAAGGACTACATAAAGGTAAATAAGGTAAATTCAACTTCTCCCCCTTTTTGTCAACATCAGAAAAAATTTGTATAAAAAAGTAACGCGTCCTATATGAATAGAAAATGAAATAAGAGTTTTTAAGAAGAGGGATGTTCTTCAGGCTCATTATCAGCCTCCACTCGGGAAGGTCCTTCATAGCTTCTTCCCATCATCTGAGCATGGTCTCTCACAGCTTGAGAAGAGGGCAGGTTTGAAGATATTCTGTCCGTTCTGACCAGTGTGTAAGTAGGCATGTTGGCGATCTCAGCACAAAACATTCTCCCATAGAGATCAATTGACTTTTCCAGCTTAGTCACCTGACTAGTCAAACCCTGCAGCTTCCTATCTGTCTTCTGTTCAAAAGCCTTCATTTTCTGATTAAATCTTGTTTCCATTGGAGCCATCATCTGAAGAAGAGTATTTTGAAGATTTTCAAAATGCGCTTGAAGTTCCATTTGTGGTTTTGAAGGTGCAGGTTCTTGAGGCTCCCCCTCAGTTGGTGCCTTGGTGAAAGCTTGAGAAGCGAGGACTTCAGTGAGAAAAACATCTGATGTAACAGGCACAGGCTCTTTCTCCCCCTGAATTATAGCTCTTTTCCCTTTTTCCTTTGAGCTTGGCACGGAGACTATTTCCTCATCAATATCCATTGGAATGGACTGTGCACTGGACAATTGATCTTCTCGGGCAATTGCTGAAGCTAGACTTGCAGCATCTTTGTGAATTGTAGCCCTGGTGGAAGAGACAGAGTAAGCTCAAATGTCATCTTGTTCTTCCTCTTGTTCTTTTGACGCCAACGTTGCTAGAACTTGTGCTAGCAATTGCTCATGATCACAGTTGACAATTTGGATGTCATACTCTGTGTCATCTTCAAATCGTGTAGCTTGCTGCTCATCCCACATTGTGAGGAATTCTTCCTCAGTCAGATCACAGGGATATACAACTTTTTCTTGTGGTTGTATTCCTGTTTCATCTCCTTCTTCCTCATCTCCCTCAGCACTACGATTTTCAGACTCACCATCTTCATCTGATCCACCTCGAGATTGAGTAGCTTCAGAATCATATTCCCCTGTTTCTTCCTCACTTGCGTCTGAGTCCTTATCAGCAGTACTTTCTGTTTGTTGCCCCTTAACAGCCATGACTTTTCTCTTCTTTGGAGATTTCTGCTTTGACTCTTCCTCGAAGTCCACAATGACCGGTTCATTGTTCTTTGTTCTCCATCCAGCAGGAGTCATTTTATACCCCATCTTTGTTACAATAGTCTCTCCAGCAGTCATCAGAGGAGTTTCCTGATTGATAAAGGCACCTAGGCCTTCAATCTTAAAATAGTTGATTATTTTGAAGATCAATGCGGCATAAGGAAGTTGGCCCTTTGGCTTGAGAACTGATCTGTACATGTGCAATAGGACTGTATGAGCAAGGGAAATCCTCTGTCCTGTCAAGATTCCCCATAACAGCTTTGCCTCGTACTTTGATATATCTGTCTTTGATGTTGCCTTGGGACTGAGACATTCGATGATCACTTTGTGCATCATGATATGTTTCAGGGGAAAGTCTGTGTAGGCAATATGTGACTTTGATTCCCTTGAGAAACTCGATTTTCTAGTCAGGAAGCAGAAAGCTTCACCTGCAGTGACATCTAAGGGTTTGAAATCTCCCTTCCTAGTTCCCATGATTGCTGTCAATTCATCAACAGTCAGAAAATACTGCTGTCTTTTGACTGTGAAAGCCAGAGAGTTGAAGTTGACAAACTGAAGATTTGAATAGAAGTAAGCTACCAAATCAGGAAAAGTGTAGCCTCTCTTAGTTACAAACTGATCTATCTTCACCTTTTCTAGATGCTTCCTCAGATAGATGCCATTGCTATCAAAGTACTTTAACTCAAATACCCTTTGAGATATAATACCACTCTGTTTCATTGCTTCAAATCTTTCTTTGTGGGCCTGATTCTGGAACAAGGGATCAGGAAAGCTTTTATCCAAAACAAAGCCTATATTTTTCACAAAGTCATTGAACAAAATGTCATCATCATCTTCCACCTTCTCCTTCGTGCCGCCAGGTCTAATTGGGGATGGTTTTTGTTTCAACCTTGTCTCTGCCACTTTCTCCTTTCCTTTTCTAGAGATTGATGCAGGTTTTTCTATAGCAATTGGTTCAACGATTTTCCCAGGCAAGCTAAGAAACTCCAATAGTTCTCTCTCACTATCGAAATAATGAGTCTTCAGCAGTTTTCTAAGTTCGTTACCAAAATCTCCTGCAGCCTTAATCCTATCATACATTGGCTTAATAGAATGAGCCATAGATTCTTTTCCTTCAAAGGCAGACAGAGACAGAACTTTTGACAGACGAAGAGCTTCGCGCTGTTCATTGATTTGGGTTTCTGTGAGTTCCGCGTCACTTGCAGTTGAGGCGGAGAACTTTCTCTTCGACTGAAGCATCTTCTTCGAGTCAGAGGCTGATTTTGGAGCCATTGATGCGTAGAAAGTTTAAAACTTTGAGTGAAAGAGTGTTGTTTTGAGGAGGAAATCAAGAGCGAGAGACTTCGAACACGGTTTTAGGGTTTTGATTTGAGAGGAATTTTGAAAGTGAGTGAACAGAGGCGATGGTTCAGCGTTTTTATAAAAGAGGCGGTTATTTTTGGAAACAAAAGAGAATTTTGATTTTCTAAAGAAAGAAGAAAAAAAAATTCTTTTAATAGAACAAATATTCACCGTCAATCAGATATTCGGAGATGTCTATTTATATGAGGAACTTACCAAAAAAAAACTTTAGTAATAACTGACCTTTTTAAAAGAAAGTGTGAATTTCTTCTTACGCGCCTTTTTGACGTTCCTTCTGATGCTCCTTCTGACTCTCCTTCTGACGTTCCTTCTGATGCTTCTTCTGACGCTCCTTCTGACTCTCCTTCTGACTTTCCTTCTGATGATTCTTGTTCTAAGGTATACTTAAGAAGGAAGGTTAATGATGGATAATTCATTTCTAATAAAATTAAAACTCTGTTTATGAAGAGGTTTTGCAAAAATATCTGCAAGTTGATTTTCGTATCAATGTATTGAATGTTAACATCACCGTTCTGAACATGATCACGTATGAAGTGATACTTGATCTCAATATGCTTTGTTCTTGAGTGAAGTACAGGATTCTTTGTGAGATTTATGGCACTTGTGTTGTCACATAGAATTTCCACAGTTGATTCTTCAACACCATAGTCTTTGAGCTGCTGTTTTAGCCAAAGTATTTGAGTGCAACAACTTCCAAGAGATACGTATTCTGCTTCAGCTGTACTGAGTGCCACTGTATTTTGCTTCTTTGAATACCATGAGACAAGCATGTTTCCCATGAGCTGACAAGTTCCATATGTACTTTTTCTATCAACTTTGCAACCTGCAAGATCTGCATCTGAATATCCCCTTAGTATAAAATCAGAAGATTTAGAATACCACAAACCATAGTTGGGATAAGTCCCTATGTATTTGATTATTCTCTTGACTGCTGATAGGTGTGATTCTCTTGGGCTTGACTGAAATCTTGCACATAAGCAGACACTATATAGAATGTCTGGTCTTGAAGCTGTGAGATAGAGTAATGATCCAATCATACTCCGATATAGTTTGGGATCAACTTCCTTTCCATCTTCATTTTTATCTAATTTAGAGGAGTGAGACATAGGAGTTTCTATCTTCTTGCCATTCTCCAGAGCAAACTTCTTCACAATTTCCAATGCATACTTCTCTTGAAATATGAATGTTCCTTTTTGAGATTGATGAATTTAAAGATCAAGAAAGAACCGTAATTCTCCCATCATACTCATCTCAAACTCATCTTGCATTGCTTTAGAAAATTTCTTGCAGAGACGTTCATTAGATGAGTCGAATATAATATCATCAACATAAATTTGAACTAAAAGGATATTTTTACCTTTTCTTTGAATGAAAAGAGTGGTGTCTACATTACCTTTAGTGAAGTTTTGTTGAGATAAAAAGTTACTTAACCTTTCATACCAGGCGCGGGGTGCTTGTTTCAATCCATAGAGTGCCTTTTTTAAGACATATACCAGATCCTTTTCTTTAGGTTTTTCGAAGCCAGGAGGTTGTTCAACATATACCTCTTCTTTGATATAGCCGTTTAGGAAGGCACTTTTCACGTCATCTGAAAAAGTTTGAAGTCATTGTAACATGCATAAGCAAGAAGTAGTCTAATGGCTTCTAACCTGGCAACCGGTGCGTAGGTTTCATCGTAGTCTATTCCTTCTTCTTGAGAGTATCCTTTTGCTACAAGTCTTGCTTTGTTTCTTACAACTTTTCCTTTGTCATCAAGTTTGTTTCTGAATACCCATTTTGTTCCAATTGCTGGACGATTTTTGGGACGATTGACCAGTTCCCAAACATTGTTGACCTTGAACTGATGTAGTTCTTCCTGCATTGCATTTATCCAGTTTTCATCTGCTAATGCATCTTCAATCCTTTTTGGCTCCAATTCAAAAACCAAGGCGATGTTGCTCATTGCTTGCTTGAATTTGGATCTTGTCTTTACGCCATCACTTATGCTGCCTATGATAAGTTCCTTTGGATGACTTGACTTATGCTTCCAGTTTTTGTCAAGGCCATCATTTGAGGATATTGTGGATTCATTCTGTTCATCTTCTGGTCTTTCTTCAACTGAGGAAGTTTCCTTCTGAACATTCTCCGAACCCGTATTCACATCTGAGTCTGCTCGTGAGTTCATGACTTGATGAAGTGTATGCATTTGAATGAATTCAGTTTCATCATCCTGGTGGCTTTCATCGAACTTGATGTTCACTGATTCCTCAACAGCACGAGTGTATTTGTTGTAGACTCTGTAGGCTTTGCTAGTTGTTGAATATCCCAAGAAAATTCCTTCATCTGATCTCTCATCAAACTTTCCAACTCGATCATTGGCATTAGAAATCAAGTTGTAGTTCAATCCTTTGACTAGAGAGACATCTTTAACGATCAGATTCCCAATCTTTACATTTCATTTCCCGATGACCTTTCCCTTGTTCTTTCCTCCAAACGATACGCTTCTTCCATCACAATCTGAGAAAGATATAAATACATCTGGATTTCCAGTCATGTGACTTGAACAACCACTATCTAGAAACCCACTTGTTCTTCCTTCTCTTTGGTACCTGCAATAAATAATCAACTTACTGTTTCTTTGGTACCCATGTTTTCTTGGGTCCTTCTGTGTTAGTATATTTTGACCTTTTAATAGGTCTCCAAATTTTTTTGCAGTAATCCTTAGTGTGGCTAGGATCACCACAATTCACACAAGGTTGTCGAATGTAGGATCTAGTAAAATGCTTATGAAAATGATGCTTGTAATCGGAAAACGTTGGTTTTCGAAATTCGGTTTTAAAGATATTTCTTTTGCTACTTTTCCTTTTAAAACCTAACCCAGATCGGTCATTGAAGGATATTTGTTTTGAAATGATGCTATTCAGAGTTACTGAGCTTTGTGAAAACCTTTTTGATATATCAGAACCTTTTTCTTTCAAGGAGACATTTTCTTTTGAAACTAAATCATGATTTTCTTTCATCTGTTGAAACTCTTGTTGTAGAAAATCAATTTTTTCTTTTTGGGACAAATTCTGTTGTTTTAAAGAAGCATTTTCATTTTTCAAACAAGAAACTTTCTCAAGAGCTTCTTTGTAGTTTCTACACAATTCATCAATATATTCAACAACTTCATCAGGGAGTTCAGATGAACATACCTCAGTTTCTGAATCTGAACTTGAATCTGATTCGGCCATGAGACAGATGTTTCATAATCATTTTCGCTTTCATCAGAATCACTTAAGGTTTCTGCCTTTAGAGCCTTCTTGTACTTCTCATATTTGAGTTTGTCCTTCTTCAAAATTGGGTAGTTCGGTTTGATATGTCCTGCCTTCTTACAATGGAAACAGATCACGTCTTTGCTATCTTGTAAGTCGTTGCTTGATATTTTTACATCACTCTTCTTCCAATGTTTCTTTCCTTTGATGTTTCTGCCTTTTCGAGCCATCTTCCTAAATTTCTTGACCATGAGGGCTAATTCTTCATCATCTGTATCAGAAAAAAATTGTTTAATTTCAGTTTTTAAGGCAATAGATTTTTTACCTTTCTGTTCTCCCTTTTTGTTTGCTCGTTCTGTTTCATAGGATTGCAAAGTTCCGCCGAGCTCATCCACCGAGAGTGGTCTGATTGTTTGGCATTCTTGAATTGATGGCTTGATGTAATTCCAGTCATCTGTGAGTCCACGTAGTATCTTCCTGACTTGCATTGGTTCAGCGATAGGTGCGCCTTGTCTTGCAAGTCCACTTGCCAGAGTCTGAAACCTGTCTATCATATCTGCAATAGATTCATCAGGCTTCATTTCAAATGCTTCATAGTCATTTAGTAAAATACTGAGCTTTGTTTCCTTCACACGATTTGTTCCTTGAAAAGTAACATGAAGTCTATCCCATATTGCCTTAGATGATTCTTCCTCTGAGACACGATTATAAAGAGGAGTAGATAAGGCACAAAAGAGAGCATTGACAGCTTTAGAATCAAGGCCTTTTCTTTTAGCCTTTTCAGCATCAGTCATTGTTGTGACAGTATTTACTCCGTCAGCAGAGGTTGGATTTGTAGCATTTGCAGGAACTATTCCATTTGTAACGACATCCCACATTAGATCATCATAGGCTTTGAAGAACCACTTCATCTTGTTGCTCCACATATTGTAATCCTTTCCATCAAAGTATGGTGGCTTGTTGGCAAAGTGCGAATCGCTTGTTCCTGAAGAGTGATTGTTAGACATAGTAGATCGTTAACTCTGAAGTCAATAAACACTTCGTAAAATGAGCAACCTGCTCTGATAGCAATTGATGTATCTAGCAATATCTCCTAGAGGGGGGGTGAATAGGAGATTCTGAACAAAATTGAAATTTCTTGCGGAATGAATAAAGTTCAGTGTACGATTAGAAACAAAAACCGTATAACAGTGTGCAGAAAATCTAAACGCAAGGGTGAGAGTTTAGAGAATATTGCACACGATATTTATAGTGGTTCGGCTTAGATTAAGCCTACGTCCACTCTCCCACGATGACAGCCGATCGGCTGGATTTCACTATGAAGAATCATGATGATTACAACTACTCAGGTATTTTGTTTCTCTCTCTCACAGATTTTCACAGTGAAGGATTTTGGGTACACAGAATACTCTTTGGATGAAACTCAAATTATGCTTGCACTTTGGATTGTTGTTCGCACGTCTTTCTTTAGTCCATCATGATTCTTCTTTTATACTCCCCTGCCTCCGAACTAGCCGTTGGATTCCAGCCAAGGGATCGCTCTTCAATCCTTGATTGGACGTCATCAATCGTGATTGAACGAGACAGTATCTTCAGAAGATAAGTAGACCGTTGGGTAAGACATTGAACCCTTCTGATTCAATCGCCCATACAACTGAATCTCCAGCTTCCATAAGTGTGATAAGTTTGAGTTGATTCCCAAGGATATATTCCTTAGAAGATGATATCCCATTATAGAAAGTCTCTTAATTGATTAGAGGGAATATCAGGATAATCGAATATCACTTGCCTTGATCGGTAACCTGCCATATGTGGGTTAGATTAGTTGGCACTGAATGGTAATACTGAGATTTGATGTGATCCATCCGTCACTGTTTAGATCGTCAGGGGCACCTCCATCTGACCCTTGAACAGAAGCACTTCCATCTGACCCTTCGTCAGCGCGACAGAATTGGAATCACTCAACCTACTGCTTACACATTCTTCCTGCATTACATTTCATTAAACAATTTCTATTTGAAGGTTTTGTCAGAATCAAAACATAGGAGAATTTCCACAACAAAGTGTCCTAGACTTGAATAAACTATTCTGTCAAGTGTAAAATGAGCAAACTTTGTGATGCCTTTTCATGCATTCTCATTTGTACTGGATATTATTTTGATATATGAGCGTGAATGTGGACATGTTTTACAAATACATCAAAAAAAAACTATCGTCAGAAATTACACTTCTTTTAATTTCATGAATTCTCTTTGGAGAATGATTAAGAACTACTTACGTGAGACTAAGGCTCATCAGGTAGTCCTTTTTCTCATTCACCAATAGAAAACATGCAATTAGAAGGATCAAGTGACTCCTTTTGGCAATACTGAAGAAATACTCATTGGAATTTCTTCTGGAAACAGGTACACTCTTATCACGGAATTACCAACGCATCGTTTTCGCACTCGACTTAAGACAAGAATGGAGCAACAAGAGTTGACCCCATGCGTAGGCATGTTGGAAAAACAGATGACAGCGATGGCAACTATGATGGCTGATATTAAGGCGATGCTGGAAGCCTCCCATGCCAGATAGGCAGTAGCTCCTAATCAGAATAACTCAAGTCCATCACTCATACCCGATGTGGCTGATAAAGAGACAATGGAAAATACCCAACGTACAGAGGAAGATATCCGTATGCCCAACGTCCAGACATAGCAAAAGGCACCCCACGTTGTCATCAACCTTGAAAAGGATGAAAAGGGGAAACAAATGGTGAAAACTGAAGTAGAGGCTAAAAGATTAGCCAAGATTGAACAATGTTTAAGCAGCCAGGGCTACGAGTTAGCCCGCTTTGACAAGATATCTCCCTTCGCCAAAGTGGAGACCCCTCCCGACTACAAGGAGCCGGACTTCGTGAGGAAATATAACAGGAAAGGCTGTCCACGCGCTCACCTCAAGTATTACCTGCGCAAAATGGTGCACTATTCGGATTATATTCCTTTGCTGATGAATACATTCCAAGAAAGTCTTACTGGTGCCGCTCTGGCATGGTTCATTGAATTAGACCTCGAAGATTACGATGGGTGGGAAGATCTTGCAGAGGATTTCCTCAGACAATACAAGTTCAATACAGTTACGGCCCCAACGAGGGAAGATTTGCTGCGAACCTCGAAGGCAAGGGGCGAGTTGATCAGAACATACGCCCAGAGGTGGCGTGCTCTGGCTACTCAAGTAAAGCCATCAATCTCGGAAGATGAGCTGATCGATTTGTTCTTAAAAGTGCTCCCCTACGAATATTTCAATCGGTTGAATACCTTCGGATGTCAAACCTTCGCACACCTGAATAAGGTGGCTGAAAGACTGGAGTGGGCTTTAAGAGAAAGGAGGCCTAATGAAATTTTCACCAGGAAACAGTATCCCTTGAAGAAGGAGAAAGAGGCCGGGCTCGACACAGCATTCATACCGGACCCCCAAAAGTCCAAAGGATTTAACAGTTCTAATCAGACCAAAGGAGGATCGTCATGATCGACGTAAAAAGGGAAAGAACCCAGAAGAAGGCAACCCCCAATGCAGTTCTCACAGCTCCCAAGGCCTTTATCCAAACTACTCCCGATGCTGCTAGAGCAACACTTGGTGGCGAAGAAACTGCCAGGGCAAATCCTGTTAAATATCCTGGCTTTGATGAGGGCCAGACCTGTATCTACCATATGGGCGAAAGAGGGCACAATGTTGATAACGGTTATATCCTTAAGCTAAAGGTAAGGCCCTGCTTGACAGTCAAATCCTGAAGTTTGACAGCGCGGCTCCAAATGTGCAAGAAAACCCTCTCCCTGATCATCAAGCAATTGGGGCAGTATTCACTGAAGAAGAGGAGGACCACCTCAAGCTGAAAATAGACATGTCTAAACTGACTGACCTTCTAGTCACCGTTTCGTCATATCCAAAAGGAGGGGAGATCCCTGCTGACGTAAAGAAACTTTGTATCACTAAGATGATGAGCTTAGGGATAATGTCTGATATTACCAATGAAGGATTCGAGGGAGTCGAAGCTTCTCTGTCTTTCGAAGGAAGTCATTTCGTGATCAAAATTGAGTAGGGAGGCATGCGGAACATCCCGCATGAGGGTCTGGTAGACGATTTTGGGCCGATCCTTGAACTAGAAGAAGAACTCGACGAGGATGAAATGGAAGCCAAGAAGCGAAGTCTAGCAGATCGCCGATTCATGGCCGACGTGCTAGAAAGGGGAGAAATTACAGATAACCTAGGTCAGGATTCTGGGGGATATAATTTCAAGGTGAAGTACTCTGCTCCTCCTAGTTTTTATCAGAGAATGGAGGATATCGTACCAGACGGATGAGAGGGTATGGACGATCCCGTTCAAATCCCGAAGGAAGTGGAAAAGCCTTTTACGAAGGGGCTCGAATCACTGCTGGGCCAAATGATAGGCACTAAACTTAACACGAAACAGTATGAGAGATCGGAGGATCAACAGCCGAGTTCAGCTGAACTATTCGAAGGAAGGAGAGAATACTCGAGATCTGCGACATCAGCAGTACTGGGTGACGACGACCGGCATTGTCAATTAGGAAACGAAATCCTCTCAAAGGGCTTTGACAACACTGTGTCAATGATCGAAGCCGCTGCAGCTGTGGTAATTAAATTGGAAGATCTTGATATCTTGAATGAGGTAGAACATTGCATAGTCAAGCCTGTCGTGATTCGATTGACGGAGGAAGAAGAAGACGACACAGCTAAACCAGAAACATCTTATCCAAATACAATAACCGTAAAAGTCCCTCCAGTAGAAGAGTACGATCCTAAGGCAGTCCACTGGGACTACGGAACAAGGGAGGTGGACGCAGTAATGAGGTCTGGACGATTCTACGCCCCTAGGGAAGGCGAGTCTGAAAAGAAGGAAGTCTCGAAAGAAGACGCCGAAAAGCTCATGTTCATCATTAAAACTAGCGAGTTTGAAGTAATAGAGCAGCTAAGGAAGATGCCAGCCCAAATATCTTTACTGGATTTATTCATTAATTCAGAGAAGCACAAGAACGCGCTGTTGAAGATACTCAATGAGGTGCATGTCCCTGAAACGATTAATGATGTATAACTAGGGGACTTTGTAGGGGCGATCCTCCTAAAAGATCAACTGAGCTTCTCTGATGAAGACTTCCCCATGGAAGGAAGAGGGCACAACAAGGCCTTGTACATTTCTGCACAATGTAATGGGAAGAGAGTGGCGCACGTATTAATCGACAACGGGTCGGCCTTCAACATTTGCCCTCTAACTACTTTGAGAAGGTTAGGAATCAATGAGGAAACGATTAAAACCTCCAAAACAGCTGTAAGAGCTTTTGATGGAATGAAGAAAACTGTGATAGGTGAGATCGAACTCGATGTACTCATCGGCCCAACAAAATTTTCCATATACTTCCAAGTAATGGATCTACCTAGTGCATTCGAGTTCTTACTGGGAAGACCCTGGATCCATGTAACAGGAGCCATACCGTCCAGTTTGCATCAGAAAGTATGCTTTGTAGTGGAGGGGAAGGTGATTACTGTGCATGGAGAAGTCGACCTCCAAAAATACCATAACAGCGCCGTTCCCTACGTGGAACCTGAAGTTAAGACAGAAGCGAGCTATCATTCCCTGGAATTAGTAGCGACAGTTCATACCCAAGTAGGGACAAAATTGAGAGCCCCATACATCTCTAAAGCCAAGCTTTTACCAGCTAAGATGCTACTAGCATATGAGTTTAACCTTGGAGAAGGTCTAGGTAAATACGGTCAGGGAATAAATACCCCATGCAGTTAAAAGCTAACCAACATAGGATGGGCTTGGGGTATCAGAAGGATTGCATGGATGAGCCCGTCCCAAAGGTAACAGGCCGAGGCCGAGGCAAGAGCCTAGGACGCCATGGAAGCCAAGGCAACTCAAAGGGTTCATTCATTGGTTCCCCAACTTGGAAAAGCAGATCACAAATGTCCAAAAGTCCTTTGAACGCCTATTTTAGAAAAGATTCCAGGTGGTTGTCAGAAGAGGATATCACTCCGACAGTAGAACCAGATCTGGCAAACCCTTTCCTCAAAGATAACTTCGTGAATGTCATCATAAAGTGGTTGGACGACAAAGCGACTTCCTCTGAGCAAAGAAGCTTCCTTCCTTCTTTAAATACAACACTTAGAACTTTCTGCATTTTATTTTCATTACTTGTTCTAGATGTAAGAAAAAGTCTTTGGATCTCCGGCCGTTGGTCCAAATAGCATAGTTTGTAAGGCGGCCAATTCTGCATTCAATAAAAATCACACAAGTTTTGTTAAGGACATATGGAACCGTAAATCAGTCCGATGATGATACTAGTCTTCCGCACAGAAGCTTGAGGCCTGATTCATCATATGATTCCTAATTTCCAAAGGATTTCCACGAGGCCAGGATGTCCGATGACATGAGAATTAGTCCCGTTTATACCTGTACTTATTTCGAAAACTATTTCGAAAAGATTTTCCACAATCATGCATGGCATTTTTATCAAGTACGAACTAACCATGCTCATGACATTTCAGGCATATCATCTCAAGCATACATACCAGGTTATTGTGTGATTCGAATCATCATGATGACTGTTCCTACAATATTGAAGAAGAGGATGAGGATGAAGGCTATGCATCTATCCGCAGAGAATGGAGTGCCTTCGAAGAGTCAGTACCTCCCACCTCGGAGGAACCAGTTGTTATTAACTTGGGAGACCCTATGAATATCAAGGAAGTCAAGATCGGTGGACATCTATAACGGGGTGAAAAGCTCAGATTCACAGAATTATTGAGGGAGTATCAGGACGTCTTTGCATGGTCCTACGCTGACATGTCGGGTTTGGATCCTAGAATTGTGGAACATGCTTTACCCACAGATCCCGGTGTCAAACCTGTCAGGCAAGGCAATAGACGGATAAAAGCCGAGTTAGAAGACAGAATCAAAGAAGAAGTGATGAAGCTTCTTAGGGTGGGCTTTATTGAGGCTATCCCATACTCGGACTGGATTGCCAACATAGTCCCCGTCATAAAGAAGGACGGTAGAATCCGGATCTGCGTGGATTATCGGAATTTGAATAATGCAAGTCCGAAAGATGATTTTTCGCTGCCTCACATCGACGTATTGGTTGATAGTACCGCAGGGTACGAGCTATTCTCATTCATGGATGGCTTCTCCGGATATAACCAGATCCTCACAAACCGAAGACTGCCTTCACCACCCCTTGGGGAAACTTTTGCTACAAGGTTATGCCCTTTGGATTAAAAAACGCCGAGGCCACCTACCAGAAGGCTATGATCACATTATTCCACGACATGATCCATAAGGAAATCGAAGTATATGTCGATGACATGATCGCTAAGTCCAAGAAGGGACAGGATCACATTCAGGTATTACGAAAGCTGTTTGAGCGACTGCGCAAATACAAGTTGAGGTTGAACCCTAACAAATGTGTGTTTGGGGCAAAATCTGGGAAACTTCTCGGATTCATGGTCAGTAATAGGGGCATTGAGATTGATCCTTCAAAGATTCAAGCCATCCATGATCTAGCAACTCCCTCCACAGTAAAAGAAGTGAGAAGTCTTCTAGGGAGACTGAACTATATTTCCAGATTCATCAATCAGCTATCAAATGTGGCTAAACCAATCTTCAAACTACTCAAGAAGGGCGCGAAAGTGACATGGGATACATAGTGCAATCAGGCATTCCAGAAGATCAAGAACTACCTGGTCACTCCGCCAGTACTTGTGCCGCCCATCCCAGGTCATCCTTTGACCATATATCTGGCTACACAACAGGAATCTTTGGGAGCCTTACTCGCCCAAACGAGCCCGACGGATGGCAATGAAAGAGCCATCTATTATTTGAGCAAGAAATTCACCTTGTCTGAAGCAAAGTACATACCTGTTGAAAGAGCATGTGTGGCAACCGTATGGGTACTTCGTAGGTTAAGACAATATACCCTACATCACCATATTCAGTTGGTGACAGAAAATGACCCTGTCAAATACCTCTTGGAGAAACCCGCCTTAATTGGGAAATTAGCAAAATGGCAGGTGATGTTATCTGAATTTGACATCAAATGTTCTCCACAAAAATCAGTAAATGGGAGAGCTATAGCTGACATGTTGGCAGAAAACCCGTCAAACGGTGAGCCTTCTAAAATGATAAAGGCAGAAGATCAAATTCTGAACTTAGAAGAGGATAAGTGGGTCATGTATTTCGATGGTGCTGTTAATCTATCAAGAGCAGGCCTGAGGCAGTATTGATATCCCCTGATGATCAACATTATCCTGTTGCAGTGAAGATGACATTCCCTTGCACCAATAATATCTCGGAATACGAGGCATGCATTCTAGGCTTACGATTGGCCATTTCCATGGGAATACCTAAGATGCAGGTTTATAGAGATTCCATGCTCATCATTTTGTAGACACAAGGAGAGTGGAAGACCAAGGAAGCGAAGCTCATCCCTTATCACGAATACCTTGAAGAATTGACACTTAAGTTCGAAGAAGTGTCATTCGAGTACCTATCGAGGTCTCACAATCAATTTGCAGGTGCGCTAGCCACCCTGGGCTCAATGTTACAAATAACTGATGGGTTGGAAATAGAACCCCTAAGGATCGGCATAGTTAAAAAGCCAGCTTATTGTATGCTAATCAAAGAGGAATTTGATGGAGAGCCATGGTATTACGACATCAAGAATTATCTCTCAAAAGGAGAGTTTCCTGAAGGATGCCAGCCAGGAGACCGGAGATACATAACCAAGATAGCCAGCAAATTCTTCCTCAGTGGACAAATACTGTACAAAAGGTCATTTGACTCTACTTTGTTAAGGTGTGTAGATGCCAAAGAAGCAAATATTCTCATGAAGGAGATCCATAAAGGTATATGTGGGCCTCACATGAACGGTCACCTCCTCGCCAGGAAGATCATGCGGCTTGGCTATTATTGGATGACCATCGAATTAGACTGCTGTCAGCATGTCAGGTCATGCCACCAATGCCAAATATATGGCGATAAAATTAATGCACCCCCGAATGAATTACATCAAATGTCAGAGGTTTGGCCTTTTTCTATGTGGGGAATAGACATGATAGGGCCCATTAATCCTGCGGCTTCAAATGGTCATCGCTTCGTCCTGGTGGCGATCGATTACTTTAGAAAATGGATAGAAGCCACTTCTTACAAGAATGTCACTGCAAGAAATGTGGCAAGATTCATCAAAAGAGACATCATCTCTCGATGTGGTACCCCTCAAACAATCATCACGGATAATGGATCCAACCTGAACAACAAGATTGTCGATGGTCTACTGGATCACTTTGGTATTCGACATCTGAATTCATCCCCTTACCGCTCGCAGATGAATGGGGCAGTGGAAGTAGCCAACAAAAACATCAAGAAAATCTTGGCTAAAACAGCAGAAAACTACAGGGATTGGCATGAAAGGCTATCATTTGCCTTAATGGCATATCGAACTTCAATAAGGACCTCTACAGGAGCAACTCCCTACAGTCTGGTGTATGGGATGGAAGCAGTCCTGCCTGTGGAAGTTAAGGTCTCCTCTTTAAGGACCTTAGCAGAGGGTAAACTCTCCGAATCTGAATACTCCAAGCTCAGATATGAACAGCTAAATTTGATAGATGAGAAACGTCTTAGAGCAATCTATCATGGTCAAAGTTACCAGAAGAGGGTGGCCAAGTCATTTAATCGAAAAGTTAAAGCCAGAAATTTCGAAGTAAACGACTTGGTGGTAAGAAAGATTCTGCCAAGTACTGTCCATCCGAGAGGCAAATTTACCCCGAATTATGAAGGCCTCTATATTGTCCATAAAATTCTCACAGGAGGAGCATTGATCTTGGTAAATTCTGAAGGAGAATAATTAGGGCATCCTGTAAACTTGGATGCAGTGAAGAAGTATTACACTTGAAATAAAATCGAATTTTGGTCATACGGCTTGTCCAGAATTAGTTCGAATCATCATAACGATCATTGCATAAGCATATCATGCATCCACGCATACACTAGCATGTGTTCATTTTTGCAGGGTTCCAAGAAACAAACTCAAGATCGGGTTCATTCAAGCGAAACCCTAGATAGGAGAGACCTCGACACCAAGCACCAGGTGATATGTACCTGTTCCATCAAAGGTTAAACCACCTTTCACTGACAAGGATGCCTCTTCTGTCTTACACGCAGGAATGGGTAATGAAGATGGAAGATGGCAAAAGAAAAGCACAGTAAAGTATCTCTCACTTCTTGTAAGATAAAGAAAACAAGAGAATGAACATTCACATACTTGAGCTCAGGAATAAACATTATTTCTGAAAATGAATTCATTGCATTTATTGCACACCCGTTAAAATCAAGAAATGATCCAAAGCATCGTTGAAATCCCCTGTGGAGTGAAACGCTCGAAAAAAAAAAGAGCTGATTTTTTCAAAAACAGGGCTTGCTTGGACTATCTAGCAGGAATATCCCTCTGAATGAGAGGCAAACCTAATCCAAACACGTCCCCCATATACTCGAGAAATGAGGGAAGGGTGAGAATAGGAAGCTCTGAATCTGAGGATACAAGGGCCTTTCGCATCGATTACATGGATCGGGAAGATGGAGGCATTCATTCCTCTATCCTAAACACTACAGGTGACTATCGATAACCCTTTGAACGGCGGTTTCATTCTTTACCCCTGTCAAGGACCACCCCACATCGGGGCAAACTGGAGATACGTCCAGCGGTGTCAAGAGGTAAATGGTTAGAAATCCTCTTGCTCAGACTTGCATCAATCTTCGTGTGTTGCTTGTCATTTTAACTTTCGTGGTGATTCAAGTGCTTTAACATGACAAAAAGCATTCGTTTCTCTATCCTATACACTTTTACCCTTTGCACAGCCCAGTTGAGCATGTACATTCATTTCATAAACCTGTTGGTGATCAGTACATATTCCAAGACGGAAGCAACACCACTTCTAGAGCAAAAAATTTGAAAGGTAGGATTTATGTAAATCCTCAGACTAATGATTGAGTGTTGAGAATCAAGTTGTACCTCAAGCACATTCATTTGAAAAATCCTGGCTCCCAAAAGAGAAAGAAGGGATCTAAAAAAACGAGTGAAAGAAAAATTCCATCCTTGGGCATCAAGAAAATGTAAAGTGCCTGGTAAAAGCAAGGCCAGTGCTCGTTCAAATATTTGTACCTTTATGAATCATGAGTTTGATCTTGAAAATGCCAAAAGACGGCATGATACCTATGTATAGGTCACTAGCGAGATCTGATAATGTCACATTCAGATGTTGACGCCACACCAAGAAAGGGGTTCTCCAAATATTACCAATGCACTTCAAAAACTGAAGGCGCTCTATGAGGTACCAGATCGGCAGCAAACCTGTGATGATCGCCAATGTTAAACCCTTCACATATTCTGGGCCCAAAAATAAGCCTCATTCGGTCCCCAATCCTACCTATGTTACATCCCTGAGAAGTCTTTTCTGATTAAAGCACTTGGATTAGCATAGGGTTTAAAGCTGAAGCTTAGCTCGAAGAAGTTCGAGCAAGATTATTTCTTTCTCATTTTGCAGGGTTCTTGACTTGTAAGCCCGGAGCAGATGAAGAAAATTTCGTTCAAAGACCTGACTCTGAAAATGAGTCCCCCTTCGGAAACCATATCCGAGCCCGACATTACGGTCCAAGAAAGACCTCCCGATTGATCTAAAATGTATGCGCTACGAACGGCTCTGAAAACAGGTACAGGGGTATTAGGGAATTCAAGTGCTATAATTGTGAAAAGACCAAATCAGAAAATTGGTGAAGAGACCTTTCTGACAGGGATATTCCAATAGAATGCTTGAAAGTAAGCTTTGGTTGGGAACTTCAAATTGTTCGATCCGAGGATTTTTCCTCACAAGGATTCATGATTAGCTTTGCATGCTTCGAGATGTTTGCATAACCTTCGACGTCCTAAGCTGTTTTACATAAACTACATAGGTTAAAAAGAAGCCTTTCTACCTACATTGTGATCGTCATTACCTCAAGAGGACTAATGTTTTGGCAAATGAGTAATGAACTCTCATGTCTAAGCTTCTAGGACTCCTGGTGACCCCAGATTCCAGAAGGATGCCTTGCTCTGTGAAGAAGAGCTTTCAAGTTTATTTTCCTGTAGGATCCCTGGTAACTCCATATCTCAGGAAGATACATTCTTATGAAATTTTTTTTGTAGGTTTGAGCTTTTTGCAGGATACCTGGAGTCTCCAAATCCCAGAATGTCACCTCCAATGTCAAAAGGACAATCTTCGAAATCATCCCTCTGTGAGATTTCAAATTTATAGGTTTGAGCTTTCTGCAGGATACCTGGAGTCCCCAGATCCCAAAATGTCACCTCCAATGTCGAAAGGACAATATTCAATATCGTCTTTCTGTGAGATTTCAGGTAATCTCTAAACCCAGAATAGCTCGTTTGGTGAAGCCTAAAGGTCAGGTACACCTCATAGGTTCCTAGCAGAGAGGAGTCCTATTCATGGTCTGATCCACCATACGGATCAAAACCCCTGACAATCCCTAAGAGACTGGGTGCGTGATCCATAGGTTCCTAGTAGATAGGAGTCCTATTCATGATCTAATCCACCATACAGATCAAAATCTTGACAATCCCTAAGAGACTGGGTACGTCAACCATAGGTTCCTCTCAAGTATAGGAATCCCATTCTGGTGCGGCCTATCATACTGGCTAGAGTTTAACCGCCCTAGGACACTCAAAAGACGAGTCCCTAGGTATCCACTGGAACCCGCTATACACCGCGCATGCCGCACGAGTGTCAGGCAGGTAAGTAACATGTGAAGTATCTCTATCCATCCTCTCTCTCTCTCACCTCAGATGAAACGAAATGAGCAGAGCATTCACCAGCGGGACAAGAAAGATTAGATGTCGAAATTCATTTTTCTTTTTCCCAGTAGAGTCGGTCTAGACTCAGGTGTCACCTGTCTTTGAGCAAAACCTCTCATGAGATTCCTCTCAAAGAGGGGCAGCTGTTGACAACAGACTTTTTGACCAAGTCTTTTTCAGCTTTATTTTGAAAAAAAATCATAAAAGATCCAGAAAAAATAAAAAAAAAAAATCAAAATCAACTTTGGTGGCCTTGGCCAAGCCTAAGGAACCATTTTTGACAAAAAAAAATAATTTTTCATATTTTTCACATTTTTTTAATATTTTCAAAAATTAGGAAAATACTAAAAAAATCAAGAAAAATAACATTTGAGGTCACAAAAATATGGAAAAATAGTCAATATTTTTATTTTAAATCCCTTGTCTTTTTGACCTCATAAAAAGTCCAAAATCAAATTCAATTGTATGTGTTACAAAGTAACACATATGATCGAATTTGAGAAAAAAATATCAATTGAGTCTTGTTATTTGCAATTTTGGCATATTTAAGGACCTTGAGATTCAATCTGATTGTCCCCCACTTCGATTTAGCCCAATTGTTCGAACAAATTGCTCAATTGCATACTTAATTGCATTTTAGTCCTTGAAATTGGACATAATTGAAATTACTTTCAATTCAAGGACTATCATTGCAAATTAAACATACTACCCAATGGGTTTCACCATTTTGAATCGATTGGCATACGTAATTTGGCCCAATTTGATCATTAGAGCCTTCAATTGCACAATTCCCCAATTTGCAATTACATGAAAATTTGGGGATTTTATAGAAATTGATATGAACTTTTGGGCAAAATTACATTTTTAGATAAAATTCATGCCCTAAAATCGATTCTGAGGTCCAATTGCAAAAATTTCCCATTAATTTGGGTTTAATTTGGAAAATTGTAAGTCGGAACCAGTTCAGACCGGCTAGACCGCCGGTCGAACCGGTCCGCTACAGTGTCTTCTTCTTCCTCAGTTTCCTGCGCAAATGAACAGTGCCGAGCTTAATTTTGGTGACAAAATTGACGGTCCAATCGACTAAAATTGAAGATGCAATGGTGGGCGTTTGATTCCTTAGGCATTTACCCGTCGATTGACACCAAGATCGCGACCAATGGTCGCCGGAGGAAGGAGTAATCGCCCGGTCAAGGCTGCAGCACCTGCGAAAGTCAACGAGGACAGAATTTGGATGAAATTCGCCCAAATTCGTGCCAAATGCAATCGCCGAGGGCCCCAAACAGAATTGCCACTTGATGCCCGTCGTCCCCGATGCCGATCTAACCTAAAATCACGTGGTAACACGTGCTATTTGAGTCGGTTGAAACTCCCCAAATCGGTGACAAAAATTGGAGAAGCTATATAAGCCTGCCAAGGCTTTTAGTTAAAGAGGCTGGTGAGTTCAGTTAGCAAGGGAAAAAAACAGAATCGAAAGGAGAAAGAGAACGAAAGAGAGAGAGCTCCCCTCCATCGCCATTGTCGAGGGTTGAGCTCGAACTTGCAGGGCGCTGGTTGGGCCGTCTCTGGCCAAACCGAAGCCAAAGAAGACTGCTAGAAGGTCGTCTAGTGTGCCAGGAAGCGAACGCCACCGATCGCGCCGCCTGAAATTGCGGAAATAGGTGAGACGTAGCTTCAAGCTCTTCACTATGCATCAATGGCGACTTGCCTGTTTCACGTTCTTTTTTGCGATTTGTGTGTGCGTTTCCTTCCCTGAACATCACTGACCATACCCGCATCTTGATTTTGCATCGATTTTACCTGAACACCTTGAATCAAGTCTTCGAACTTAGCTTCCATAGCCGACCAATGTTCATACTTTCCTAGCCCAATCTAGGCCGTGCGAGCTCGATCGAAGCTCGAGGTAAGTCTTCTGTACCTCCTGCCATGTCAATCTATAGATGAATTGATCTGATTTCGAGTTTTTACGTGATTGAACTTCCATGGCCGTACTCGGTACTTTTCTCGATGCTTGCGATTTTGCGAACGATGTGCTGCGATTCTTAGATATGTTAGATTAGGGACGATCACGAGTCGATTGCCGTTGGTCTCGCACGATTTCATCAAGAATCCACCGTTGGATCGTCGTCGGGGATCCACAGCCGTTCATTCAGTCGTAGTCGAGAGGTTGAAGACGATGCGTACGTGGCAAGGTCAACGAGTCAGCGTCCTAGGTGGCGAGTTACCATTAGTCCGCGCTAGCGTCGAGTCAGCTCGACCGTTAGTCTGTTAGGACGAGTCAGCGTTAGATCGGACGGTCTAGGTTAATCGAGTTTATTAAATGGGGACCGTCCGATTAGAAATTAGGATAATTCGAAAATAGTTTTTTAATCAGAAAAGCAAAACTGGTTGAAACGGCACCGTTTAGGTTAGTAGTAAAGCGGCATCGTTTAGGTTAAGTGGGTATGGACGGTTCAGATCAAGTCCTATGTTCTAATCGTGGCCATGGATTTAGTAAGTCATTCAGAAGGTCCCGAGAGAGTCATCGTTTAATCTAGACCGTAGGTCCTAGTAATCAGATCCAATAGGCGTGGATTAGCCACGTGGTCCACCAGGGATCGTCGGATTAAATCCGAATAATCAGAAAAATAAAAAATGGGAAACGGCGTCGTTTCGACGTGTTTGGTTTCGCGAGTCCGGGTCTGGGCCGGGTTGTGCCCCGAGTGGGCCGGGTCGACCCGGTCCGAAATATTTCTTTTTTTAAATAAAAAAATCGAAAAATGATTTTAAAAAAATAACAAAAAATCCTAGAAAATCCTAAAAAAATGCTAGAAAATCAAAGAAAATTCCAAAAAAAAAGTGGAAAAATTGTGGAAAAATCCTAGACACTCCAGAAACCCCCAAAAATCGAGGATTGACCATAGACAACTGGTCAACCCTATTTTTGGGGTTTCTTATCCGTTCTTCCAATAATCGACGATTATGCCCTTTAGGGGTAATTCGTCCATGCTTTGTATTTTGAGATAGGTCGAAAATGCCTAGATTAGGATAGGGCCAGTAAGGTGGCAAGTCCTTCTGCGAGGGTTTTCAAATCTCATCATTTTCCCTGAAATGACGATTTTACCCCTCAAAGGGTAAGTCGCCTTTCCTGTTCAAATAGAATTTTTGGAAATTGCTTAAAAATAGGATTTGGGTCAGGTGGTCGACCATTCCTAAAGTTTAAGATTTTCAACCCTCGTCTTTGTCCAAAATGACGATTTTACCCCTCTAAGGGTAAAATCACTTTTAAATTAAAAAAAAAATCCCGGAAATTCTCGAAAAATGGGAAATGGGTTGGATTGATGGCCAATCCTATTTCCCCCGTCTTTTGACTTCCCAATTGATCTAAAATGATAAATTTTCCCTTTCAAGGCGAATCATCCCTGAATTGTTCAAAATTACAATTCTGCCCCTCATGGGCAAATAATGTCAAATCACTCCTAAACCTTGATTGAGACTTCTCTAGGCTAATAGGGCCTCATTAGGGATGCCATGCTGATTTCATGTCATTTATCCGCATGCTATGGATCCTTGATTTGCGCATTTATTTTCATGAATTGTGAGTGATAGGGTAGTCATTCACATCTGCATGAACTCCTTCATTTAGGATCTGTACCCCACTCGCCTGTATGAAATCCTAGGATCAGATAAACCATTCAGCTTAGGTACCGAAAGGGCGTCAACTCTAGCAGTTGGCGTAACTAAGTCCCTAAACCCATTTCTCTGGTTTCCGCAGAATCGAATAGACAGCTCCCAACTATTCGATGGGGTTTCCGATCGTACCCTCCAAGAAACGATTGGTGGCGACTCCTGGGCATGTACACATATCACATGTCACTAGACCACACTGAAGGTCGACCACGTATATCCAGCCGTTGCGATTTGGGTAATGGACCTTGGGAGAGGCACGCGTCCGATCTGGCGATGATCGTTCGGCCCATTAGCCCTCGCTAGCCAGACAGCGCTCGAGATGGTCGCGACACTTCCCATCAACCACGAATTGCACTTTCTGATGTATACTTGAAGGTACAGCTCCAGCAACATGAATCTAGGGTCTTCATAACAGGAATCTGAATGCGCTCGGCAAATCCATCACTTGGAAGTTTATGGAGAGTTTGGTTGGGCCTATGAGCACATCCTGCTCGATCTCACCTATCACTGCCTTTTTCATTCCATCAAAAGCTCTAACGTCTGCTTTGGAAGTTTTAATCATCTCCTCTTTGATACCTAAACTCCTCAATGTAGCCAGAGGGCAGATGTTAAAAGCAGATCCGTTGTCAATTAGCACATGCGCTATTCTCTTTCCATTACATTGTGCAGTAATGTACAAGGCCTTGTTGTGCCCCCTTTCTTCCATGGGGAAATCTTTATCTGAGAAACTTAATTGGTCTTTTAGAAGGATTGTCTCCACGAAGTCCCCCAACTGCACATAATTGATAGTTTCAGGGACATGCACTTCATTTAGTATTTTTAACAGCGCGTCTTTATGTTTCTATGAGTTAATGAACAAATCTAATAGAGATATCTGGGCCGGCATCTTCCTTAACTACTCTATCACTTCGAACTCACTGGTTTTAACGATGGATATGAGTTTTTCTGCGTCTTCCCTCAAAACTTCCTTCTTTTTGGATTCGCCTTCCCTTGGGGCATAAAATCGTCCAGACCTCATTACAGCGTCTACTTCTCTTGTCACATAGTCCCAATGGACTGCCTTAGGGCCGTAGTCTTCTACCGGGGGGACTTTTATAGTTACTATCGTCAGGCAAGATGCCTCTGGTTCAGCTTTATTATCTGCTTCATTTCTTGGTAGGCGAATCACAATGGGTTTAATCAGGCAATCCTCTTCTTGACTTAGGCTATCAAGCTCACCTAGTTTGATCACCACAGTCGTAGCAGTTTCAATCATCGCCACAGTGTCGCCAAAGTCTTTTGTGGCAATTTCATATTCTAACCGGTGATGCCTGTTAATATCACTTGATTCTGCTGACATCGCAAATTTCAAGTATTTTCTCATTCCCTAGAATAGTTCAGCCAAGCTTTGCCACTGAGTTTTTGATTTCTCCATCCTGACGTATTGCTTTGCGTTAAGCTTATCATCTGTTGTCTAAGAATGACTGCACTTTGTTAATCGGAATGACATATCCTCCATTTCCCCAAAAAAACCATTTACTTGCTCTTCAATGCGCAGGAAATATTTCGACATCACCTGGTCGAGCGGTGATTCAGGTTCTTTTGTAAAAGGCTGTATCACATCCTCCTAGACCTCTGGTTGAACAGGATCATCAATACCTCCCCACCTATCAAGTATGATATCCTCCATTCTTTGGTAGAAACTAGGAGGAGCAGAGTATTTCACTTTAAAGTTATATCCACTAGAATCTTCACCCAGATTGTCAATAACTTCACCCCTCTCTAGCGCTTTAGTCACAAATATGCGATCTGCCCGACTTCGCCTGGTAGCTTCTAGTTCATCCTCGTCAAGTTCATCTTCTAGTTTGATAATCAACTCAAGGTCGCCAACCAAACTTTCATGCGGGACATTCCACATGCTTCCTCGTTCGGTTTCAACCACAAACTGGTTCCATTCTAGGCTTACAGAGGCCTTAATCTCTCCGAACCCTTCATCATGCTCGAAATTATCCCCAAGCTCATCATCTTGGCGATACATAACTTCTTCCTGTCAGCGGACACTTCTCCCTCTTTTGGATACAATGAAGCGATTGCCAGAATGTTAGTTAGCTTAGGTACATTCACCTTGTCACGCCCCGAACCCGGCGAGCACGCAAGCATCCCACCTTTGCCGTTACCTTTGATGATCTCCCAGGAACCAACGGCCAATGCTTATAGGTCTATATGAAACATGCATGCGAAAGCGAGGACAACTCCATAAAAATAACTTTTCAAGATGACTTAGGACAATAGATACACTTCTCATTAAAGCCAAGTCAGGTACAATTCTAACTACAAAGAATATACAGTCTCTAAGGCCTCAATCAAAGAAAATCTTCACATCCTCCAAAAACTTCTTCCAATGCCAGTTCATGGCAGGCTCAGGTCTCCATCGTCTTGGACCTGAAAATATTATCCTACGACGGGGTGAGATATATAATCCCAGTAAGTCAAACCTAACCCCAAATTAGGCTGCCAATACCTCTAGACGTTTTGAAAAACAAGGTATTTTGGAATTAAAAACTTTGGCATGGTAAAACAGAGTATTTGTAAAAATCTGGCATTTCAGTACTTAAAAAAATGACTTGACCCAGTCACAAAAGATTTCATGAGTAAAACTGAGTTTCGTACAATGGTAGGGTTTTTCAATCACAAGCAGGGTTTTTCAATCACAAGCAAGCACTCGACGCGATCTCAAAAATAAGAGGCTACTTTCACTTCTTTCTCAAAAGTATCATCCCTAAAAAATTTCCAGGAAACATATTCTTTTCTCTTACGCCCCTTTCTGGGCCAATTTCAATTCATGAGGCAAATTCAAAACTCGTGAGGTAAACCTCCATACTTGAGGTAAGTCATCAAAACATAAGGCATAATCAATTTCTCATAATCATTCTTGATTTTTTCGGAAAACAAATCTTTCCACTTCGCCCATTATTGGGCCGCCCACTTTTGGGCTGCGAGATGATTCGGTCTCCATAGGACCCGTCGGTACATATGAGACTCTCGCGTCCGGACCTAGAGATGATTCGGTCACCATACGACTCTCGACGTCCATTTTCAATCGAGATGAATCGTGTCAGTATGGGACTCTCTAGCTGTACGGCCTCGTCAGGTCCAATGGGAGTAATTCCCTCCCAATAGACTGGCCAAATTATACATTCTCAACGATCCCACGCGCCATTGGCGATCCCACACGCCAGTGCACTTATAATTTTTCCCGGCGATCCCACTCGCAGTTGGCGATCCCACACGCCAGTGCACTTAGGATTTCCTCGGCGATCACACAAGCCATTTATTCATAAAATTTCCAATTATAAAGCATCCTCAAATTTTCGTTCAAAGAAAATAATTCACGCCTCAAAATACTTCATTCAATAACAACTCATGAAATCAAGCAGTTCATCACCTACTCAAGGCATTCATTTCAAATGTCCCTCACTGAACAAAACACGTTCCACGTTATGAAATTCCCATTAAGAAAACAAGAATCATTCAGCCATTTTCACAAAACTGAAGCTTGACATCAATCACGGTTTCAAAATCTCCATTAGAGACTTGATTAGTCATCCATGCCCCTCATTACACTCAATTAAAATGGGAATTTTTATAAAACATGCCAAGAAGTTCAACCACATTCCACTACCAGATTAGGACTCTTCAAAATCACCTTGATTTCATAGTTCCTCATGCCACAAATCAATCAAGCACGACTTGCCAAAACAGGGCAGATTTGGGTTTTCTCGCGCCTCTCACAAAACCAGTCCATAAAACCTTTCATTCCAACTCAAAGCTTCGTCCTTTAGTAACCTAACATCCTAATAAAGATTTAGGAATAACTTACCTCAAGCAATTAGCAAAGATCCACTTCAATCGATCTTCCTCAAACTCACAAGTGTTCGGCCTCCCAAGATTCTCGCACCGTCCTAGGAAATTCATTAACTTTGGATCAAAATCCAATCAATTCTCAATTCTATCCCACCAATCTCTCAATAGCCAATCAAATGGCAACTCAGGATGCCTAATCAAATGATCGAATACACCACAATATCTCCATGAACCCTTTATATATTTTGTTCATGCAGCAAAATGCGGGACATAATGTAGCTTGGTGATTCATGCATAAAATAGCCCTTAAATCATTCCTAAATCTCAATCCACTTTACATACTTCCAATTAACACCTCACTTCACATCTTATAAGGTCTCATGAGTTATTTTGAAGCCAAAATACCACTGAAAAACATCCCCAACATAATTGGACAGAACAGGGTAGAAGCAGGGCACAATCGGTTTCAATCTAAACTGTGCATATCAACCCACAAATCATCTCTAGGCTCCAAATTCTCACGAGTCACACTTACTAACACCTCAATACAAGTGTTAGGGAGGCTCACAGAAGGTTTCGAAGAGAAACAACACCCCGAAGACCTCCAATCAACTCAGTTTCTCCTTGGCGCGCGACAGTCATAATCTGTCCAGTTTTGTATCACCCATAATCAGCCATAAAACTCATTTTAAAACCATCTATTAGAGCCATAGACCATCTTAATATAGTACTAGATATTATGAAGCTTTCCAAAAAAATTTGAGGTCATTTGGAATTTCTAAGAGCTAGAACCAACACTTCTCCTCAACTAGCTCAGAATCTGTCCGCTTTTCTTCCCAAAATCACCATAAATTAGCCAGACCTCCAACAATCATGAAACCAACGGCAAAATGTCAAGGACATATTGAAATAACCGGTGGTGGTTGCAGAACAAAAAAATAGCGACAGAGTGGACCCCTCAAGGAGGCCGAACAAAAGGCTCAGAAACTATCTTCTGGAGCAGTTTTGGCTAGAGAGGAAAAGAAGGAAATTTTGAAGGAAATGGAGGAGGGGAAGAGGTGCACGAACTTTTCAGTAGCTAGGGGAGATGTCCTCAAATAATTGGGGCCAATTTGTCAAGATCACAATTAATGGCAATTAATGCTTGGTTTAACCATATGATGACACTTGACAACCTCCCATTAGTTGCTTCATTGACTTTGACTTCCATTGACTTTCTTTGCCTTCTTCTCCAAGCATTTTCGGCAGCCTCAAGGTGTGGGAGAAATGACCATTTCGACCTTTGAAGATCCTTAAGGCAAAGGCAAATGGGCGAGGGGTAAAACGATCATTTGTCATTTTTCGTCCGAAACTTCGTTTTCTCTATTCTGAATGACCATTGGCGAGACGACGTCAAACGTTTTTCAAATTTTGAAATTCTTCATTTTCAATTGCCAATTCGAGCTTCCATTTCATATCTCAAGCCTCGAGGAGCGAAAATTCAGAATGTCACAATTCTTCTCTCTTAAAGAAATTTCGTCCTAGAAATTTGCCATCTTCTTATCCACTCAATCTATTGGGCATCGACGCCTCACCTCTACCTCACTCTTTCAGATATCCTCTACCATTCGCCTAACACCATTATTATTAAATCCTCGCCAGAATGTACTCCTTAGTGCCCCTGCCATCAGGCGGATCATTCTTTTCAAACTTCCGTTTGTACTAATAGAGATTCAAGGGCTTAATCAACTTGCCATCCATTATCCAAATCGAGCTATGGCCCTCTCGATTTCTTAAACCATTTCACAGTTACTACCGCAGTAATCAGTTCTCGACTCCATTCGAAAATTCCCTTGAATCAAAGTAATCCATTAACTTTCATGGTCATGTCCCTCTCTTATCGATATGTCTAATGCTCGACCACATGATAGACTAATCCAACTCTCAGTCCATATTACCAATAGTATTAAGGAAAATCTCGGTACATCCTTGTGCCATCTCAATGGGCACCATAATTCTCCCTTCAAATTTCCGATGAGGCCATCTCTTTAAATTTCCCTTTTAATACTGGACTCATACCCTTGTCCCTGGAACGTCAAGGTTTCTATTCTCAACTTCCATAATTTCTTTCCCAAGTACTTGGAAGTCTGGGTTTCTTTTCTGCTATGTTCACTCTCATAATTCTTTGGATCTCAAGGTCCACTCCTCGCAATCCCCTTAATTCCTTTATGACTTTCGGGCCTGATTATTCCAGTAGCCATCATCCTAGTCAATTGGGAAACTTCCAATTTAGAGGTTGAATCTCTTACTTCTCATGGGAAGATCTGTCCCTCTATCCCCAATTACACAATGCTCCACTCTCAACCACTTATAATTCACATAACTTGCGAGGCCTCTCTTTATACAAGCAACGCTTTCATACTCATAAGCACTTATTCGTGTTGCATCATGCTCAATTCCCCTCGGGAATCTCTTCATACTACCTTACTCTCTCGTGGTAGATATAGACTCAATATCTTATTCCACTTAAACAAGGTTTTCCAAACTTTGTCGCGAGGACAATCGCAAACCAATTCCAATCATGCTCTAAGCATTCCAACTCATATGGCATTATCGTCACGGCGCATTCATGCAGCTCGTATCAGCTTGCAACACAACTACTCAAATTCCTCTCTTACGCCACGTCATTATATTTCTCTTAACTCTTTTGATTCCAAACAGGAACGCCATTACCAATGTAGTCATCAACTTAACTCAAGTCCTCAAAAACTCTTTTCACGTTCATTCATCCACTCGCTTCACATCTCGTTCTTAGTCCATTTCTTCAATGGAATAGCTCTTGAGGGGAATCTTCCCACGATTCGTCGGTAACAATTCATCAATCCCAAAAAACTTTAAGTTTCAGTAACTCACATTGACCCTAGTCGATTCGTCACTTATCCCCATCCTCAAAGGCTCCACAGGGATTCATTCCTCATAAATTTCACGATTGAGGAATTTTACCTCATCAGGCCATAGCTCGTGCTCTTCACATTCCACATATAACGAGCATCTTCTTAAAGTCCATAGGACACTCTCGCAGGTTGTTCATGTTGTTCGTGACTCCTTAAACGAGTCAAATCATCGTCTCTCAAGACGGTAACAATCAATCCAAGTGCTTCTTGGATACTTCATTTGACTGTTATTCACTTCATCACTATCAGGTGTCGAATCATTCCAACTGTCCATGGTATCATTCACTTGAGAGCTCATATCTTGCCTCTTTGCTTTCAAGGGTCTCCACTTGGACCATACTCAACATTTTGTTCATTTTTGTCACTCTTCCCATAGGAAGCATTAGTGCATTAGCCTCTGGGTTTCACAACCAACTAATGTAACCACACCTCAATCTCATCCATTCGACTGAACGTCAACATTATCTTGGAATTCAACGCTGTCTACAGGACAGTTTCTCGGACTTCACTTCCAGGAATCATTCAAGCTCTGCGTCTTTTTTCACAGTCCAGACGCTCAATCTCACTACCGATACAATTCAGATGTTCTCTTCCTTTCACACTAGGGTCTCTTACCCTATGAAGGAAACTATACACTTTAGTGGCACTCTCTCACTTCGAATCCACCTTGTCCTTCCTTTACCATAGGTCGTCAATCTTGGAGTCTATGTCAACAGCAGTACCTCCACTCCAAGATTCAAATTTCACCATGTCTGACACTCTTCTTTTAGTGACTCAGTCACATCAAGTGACAAAATTCCAAGGAGTTAAGGTTCTTCCTCGGTCTCACAAATTCCTGTATCGAATACTCAATTCGACTACCTCGAGTCACTTTTGTAATTACACTTTAAGCGTTCTTTTCGCTTACTCAACCATTCATTAGAATTAGGAACAACCAGGACTATCAAGTCCATTCACTTTCCTTTCCCTTAATGACCATCTCATGGTACAATCGCCCTTTAAGAGCGACACCCTACTCTTTAGGGCTGACAACACACAATACCACCTCTAGTGGTCCCGATTCATCCTCAATCAATCCCATTTCATTCAACAAGGTCAAACAACTGATATTACTTCTTCCCTAATTTTCCTCACGACGGAAGGAACAAAACATCAATCTCCCATTACGTGCCTTACGCCAAGGTAAAAGCCGTTCTCACAGGCACGTTCCATGTTCCATAATGAACATCTCTTTGCTCGTAATCCCTAAGCATGAGTTCTCTTATTCATATGTCTTTCGATCATTCTCTTCTTTTACTGAATCCCATTAACATTCCTCAAAGTCAGGAATAACTACTAGCCACAAGACTTTCAAATTCCAATCCACTCGAAGATCTCACGTCTCAGTCAAAGGGTCATTGACCACCTTTAATATATGCTTAAACGACCTTGAGAACTATGTTTCACATCGGTCGATCGTCCTCAGATCCTTGCAAGATTGTTAGGATTCAAACAACTTTTGCTCTCAAGCAATGCCAGGAAGGTACTTCCATTAAACAACTCAACGAAGGCGATCCAGACATATACCATGCCTTCTAGGAAAACTCTTCCTTTGGTGACACTTCACCAATCATCAACTGCCACTTAGGGCTAACAACTGCCAGGGTCACTTTCTTTCTTTAGTGCACCTAAAACATCTAAGGTTTTCTCACAAAACCCTCAATTTAAAGGGAGGCAGTTTCAAATTTCACCCTTCCATCAAACTCAGTCAATCTTAACTTTATGCATAACTTCACAAGCTTTTCAAAACTCTCGTGGTTCTTCCCACACTTTCACTTTAGAATGAGGTAACTCAGATCCACCTTTCTCGTGACTTCCATTACTTAATGCATCAGCATTAGTCATCTCAGCGACTTGGGTGCAAGGCCAGCTCCTTCTCGAGCTTGCCTACCCATCAAATTTCCTCATTTCCACTTAAGTTCTCATGACCCCCTTATTACACTTGGGTCTCACACGATTAACAAAATCGAACCATACTCTCTTCCAGTACTCATACTCCAATGGTTCTCTTTACTCAATTCTCATGATCCCTCTCAGTTCTCGGATCTTCCAAACCATGTACACTCGAGCTCAATGCTCTTCTACGACCATACTTTGATCATTCAACATTGTCAAGTTCTCATGCCACTTGAACCATTATGATTCCCTCCAGGAATCAAAGACTTAAGTCATATACTCAAGTCTAGCAGTCTCAGGCTGCTCAACATCATAGCTATCACAAGCAATCAACCACCTAGTGGTTTTAGGCAAATCCTCAATCAATCGCCAATTACTTAGGCAAACGCCAAAACTCAAGTAGGCCAATATCATGTAAACTCTCGAGGCAAAATTTAATGCGTCAAACGTTCACACCTTAAGTCCAAACATATCTGCGGCTTAGCAATAACTCAGCAGGCTTTCTCACATTCAAAAGACATCGCCCAACGGCATTCAATGCCAAGACTCGCCATACAGGCCAAACACAAGTGTCAATTTTCTTTTTCAAACAACACTCACTGCCATGTACGAAGCTCCTAACTATGCCAATCACATGCGCTATGACAAATGCCATGCAGTTTTAAAAATTCACCTTGAGGATCACTTTAGTGAAATGCATCTCTTAACCAAAATCAGACTCAACCCGATACCTAGACTCTCTCTTTCAATTTATGACTTGGGTCATTCTTGCCTCCTTGCTATCTTAGAAGCCTGCCAGGAGCCACTCCTTGTCCGAACCTCTTTGTCCCGTCGTACACTCCCCGTCCTCGTCAGACCTGGTCATTGCAGGTTGTCCCAAGACATACATCTACGAAGAGAGTCCCGTTCCACACGTCCCATAACATGCTTCATTACGGTTTGTAGGTATCCCATCAGCTCTTCCCATACCAAGCGACGGTTTATCAAGTCTAATAATGATAAGCTCATGCATTCACCTTCCTTAACTTTCATTTCAATGCCACAAGCGCATGCATTGAATGATCGTCCTCGCTACTCGTCATATCACATTCACTTCTAGATCAATTCTTATCAACAGAAGATTTCTAGTTCTACAACTGACCATCTCACAGATCAATTGCCTATGTTCAATAATATACCTTAAGGCCACAATCACAATCACATAATCCAATTGACCCTTTATTCATAAGCAATTCTCTATTAGCCTCAAACACATCCACAACCTCAAATCCATGCTTATGGCTCATCAATTTCTTCTTATTTCCTTGTGAGCCTCTATCATAGCATCACCCAAGATCATCAACTAAATCGGCACTAGAACCATTAAAGTGTACACAAGTTCAAGCCTATAATACTCAAGATTCAGTGATCAATGCTTAGTCCTAAAGGTCTCACTATCTAATTGTCCCCAAGTCATCACTCTTTATCACTCCAAACCTCAATCAAATTGGATCGAGTTGACCTGCTCTTATACCACTTAAACGGGGATGTCACGCCCCGAACCCGGCGAGCACGCGAGCATCCCACCTTCGCCGTTACCTTTGATGATCTCCCAGGAACCAACGGCCAATGCTTAAAGGTCTATATGAAACATGCATGTGAAAGCGAGGACAACTCCATAAAAACAACTTTTCAAGATGACTTAGGACAAAAGATACACTTTTCCTTAAAGCCAAGTCAGGTACAATTCTAACTACAAAGAATATACAGTCTCTAAGGTCTCAATCAAAGAAAATCTTCACATCCTCCAAAAACTTCTTCCAATGCCAGTTCATGGCAGGCTTAGGTCTCCATCGTCTAGGGCCTGAAAATGTTGTCCCACGACGGGGTGAGATATATAATCCCAGTAAGTCAAACATAACCCTAAACTAGGCTGCCAGTACCTCCAGACGTTTTGGAAAATAAGGTATTTTGGAATTAAAAACTTTGGCATGCTAAAATAGAGTATTTGTCAAAATATGGCATTTCAGTACTTTCAACAAAATGACTTGACCCAGTCATAAAAGATTTCATGAGTAAAACTGAGCTTCGTACAATGGCAGGGTTTTTCAATCACAAGTAAGCACTCGACGCGAACTCAAAAACAAGAGGAAACTTTCACTTCTTTCTCAAAAGTATCATTCCTAAAAAAATTTCAAAAAACATATTCTTCTCTTACACCCCTTTCTGGGCCAATTTCAATTCATGAGGCAAATTCAAAACTCGTGAGGCAAACCTCCATACTTGAGGTAAATCATCAAAACATAAGGCATAATCAATTTCTCAAAATCATTCTTGATTTTTTTGGAAAATAAATCTTTCCACTTCGCCCATTCCTGGGCAGCCCACTTTGGGGCTGTGAGATGATTCGGTCTCCATATGACCCGTCGGTACATATGAGACTCTCGCGTCCGGACCTAGAGATGATTCAGTCACCATACGACTCTCGACGCCCATTTTCAATTGAGATGAATCGTGTCAGTATGGGACTCTGTAGCCGCACGACCTCGTCAGGTCCAATAGGAGTAATTCCCTCCCAATATATTAGCCAAATTATAAATTATCGGCGATCCCACATGCCATTGGCCATCCCACACGCCAGTGCACTTATGATTTCCTCGGCGATGCCACAAGCCATTTATTTATAAAATTTCCAATTCTAAAGCAGCTCCAAATTTTCGTTCAAAGAAAATAATTCACGCCTCAAAATACTTCATTCAATAACAACTCATGAAATCAAGCAGTTCATCGCCTACTCGGGGCATTCATTTCAAATGCCCCTCACTGGACAAAACACGTTCCACGTTACGAAATTCACATTAAGAAAACAAGCATCATTCAGCCATTTATACAAAACTCAATGTGGCGTCCCAAACCGCCACCCTACGGTCATAGGTCTCTAATAACGATAATTAGAGGTTAACGTTATAAAAGTTATCAATAGACTAAGGTACAACAAAACAAGATGATCTGAATAAAATTTAACAACTCAGAAAAGTAACATGAGGCAATCAAATATAAGGGCCACAACTTTTATTTAATAACATCATACATGACCACATATGAGTTCATATATAATTAAGCAAAAGGTGACTCTGGTCGTCGATCCATAGGCATATTGGGATGGCCAAAAAAACTACTCCATCAACCAACGTAGTCACCTATGCCAAAAAGTTGCCAAGGCCGTCTCCAGTCCTCCATCCTACACGGACTGGTCGGAAAGAAACATCTCATCATCGTCGTACTCCTCAAGTGGCTCGGGCGGTGGCACGTACACGTCAGGCATAGTAGACTCTAGAGGCGGCGGAATAGGTGCAGCGACGACAGGAGCAACAGGAACAGGTGGAGGAGGCACAGGGGCTGCAGGCACTACAGGAACTAGGGGTGCGTCTAAAGTACTCTCAGAAAAAAGGGCCAATTAGTCTATTACCCTCACGAATATATAGCATACCAACGGTAAATGGTTAAAGCGGGCTCTCCCTCATCATCCCACATAGTATGTACATGCACTACAAGCTTCAAATGCGGCAAGTCAAGATGTATCATATCGCGATAGTAGGAATCGTAATCATACGGAACTCCAAAACGCCTATGAATAGTAGCCATGGATGCTAATATGAAAATATGTCCACAAACGTGGCTTAGCGCGACGGCTAGCAAGAAAACATTCAATCTCACCATAGGGGTCCTCAGACTCCCTAGGACAAACTATAAGCAATCCTGTGACAGTAAAAATACAGTAGCATTTTAAGAAATATCAAACAAGGATCACGGAATGCAGAAATGCCATGGTATGATGAAAATGACATGCTCTTCGCTCATACGACCATCGCCAAGCCCAATGGCTTGCGGCAACCCCTACTCCAGGGCGTCCTCGACGCATGGTACGGCTCTACCCCTCAAATAGCTTAGGGTCATCAAGCACGTACAAATCTCCGCACACAGCCCAGTGTCGTCATCTCCATTCAGTGCATTGGAGAGTAATTACTCAACATATCTCGTCATATTTCAATCAGCATAGTGTGCCTATGCATGCTCAGCCATGAATCACAAGATTCTCACTATCAATTTTGCAATTGATATAACAATGCCAGGCCAACAAACAAGCATGCCAATTCACTAGTACATGTTCATGAGATATGTTAACACAATGATCTTTCGAGCAAAGCATCACCACTGGATTCTCAATGACTCAGAAAATTTCGATCCTTCCTTAGGAACTCTCGGTTTCGCCAAACTATCGGCCATTAAACGGCAATTTCGAGCAAGAATTAAGCTAGGCTCACAACACAAAATCAAAAGGAGACTTCCCTCAGTTCTATTATAAATTTCCATCTTAACAACTTAAACGTAACCATTTCTTCATCAATTCGAGCCACAAAATTATCCTGATTTTTAACCCCTGATCATTCGCTCTCCCACTTCTTCCCAACATACAGGTGTTCTATATTTTCGCCCATATAAAGCTTCGAATGTTGCCATATCTATGCTCTTTTGGTAACTGTTATTATAAGCAAATTCCGCTATGTGCAATTTCTCTTCCCAGTTACCCTTAAAGTCCAAAATACACGCTCGAAGCATATCTTCTAGAATTTGTATGACTCTCTCTGTTTGTCGATCGGTCTGGGGGTGGAAAGCAGTACTAAATTGAAGTTTACTTCCCATGGCTTCTTGCAAACTTTTCCAAAATTTTGATGTAAATCTTGGGTCTCGATCTGAAGTAATGCTCACTGGAATTCCATGCAGTCTCACAATAGTCTGTACGTACAGTTCAGCCAATTTCTCCAAAGAGTATGTAGTTCTTATAGCTAGGAAATGAGTTGACTTAGTCAATCGATCCACAATCACCTAGATAGAATCATGTCCATTCAATGTTCTTGGTAATCCTTGTACAAAATCCATTGTTATATGTTCCCACTTCCATTCAGGAATATCCAACGGTCTGAGCATTCCAGCAGGCTTCAAATGCTCTGCTTTCGCTTGTTGACAAGTTAGACACCTCGCGACATATTCGGCAATATCTCTCTTCATTCCGTTCCACCAATAATGTTATCGGAGATTTCGATACATCTTTGTGCATCCAGGCTAAATACTATAATTTCCTCGATGAGCTTCATTCAGAATATCCTTTCTTAACTTTTCCTCTTCTAGTACACATAGACGTCCTTGAAAGCGTAGAATTCCATCATCCGAAATTGAGAAGTCTGGTCTCTTGCCCTCTGTTGTTTCTTGTTGAAGCTTAGAGATCTCAAGATCCGTCTGTTGTAACTCCTTGATCCTTTGTACCAATTCTGATTCGATTCTCAGTGTGGCAAACACGCTAGTCAATTCATCTAATTCAACTACAAAATCTGAATTCGACACTTCTTCTAATAATTCCCACTCTTTACTCATCAGGCTTGCCATATGCAGCGTAGTTTTCCTACTCAAAGCATTTGCCACTTTGTTTGCCTTGCCAGGGTGGTAAAGAATTTCACAATCATAATCCTTAAGTAATTCCATCCATCATCTTTGCCTCATGTTCAATTCCTTTTGAGAGAATAGGTACTTTAAACTTTTGTGATCAGTAAAGATTTGGAATTTCTCTCAATACAGATGATGTCTCCAAATTTTCAATGCGAAAATCACTGCTGCCAGTTCTAAGTCATGTGTCGGATAATTCAACTCATAAGGTCGTAACTGTCTTGAAGCATACGCCACAACCTTTCCATGTTGCATTAGGACGCAACCCAATCCTTTATGAGATGCATCACTGCATACCACGAATCCTCCTGGTCCTGACGGTATGGTTAATACTGGGGCCGAAGTCAATCTCTTCTTAAGTTCTTGAAAACCTTGCTCGCACTTTTCTGTCCAGTCAAACTTAACTCCCTTTCTGGTCAATTGAGTCAATGGTCCTGCAAGTCGAGAAAATCCATCCACAAATCTGCGGTAATATCCAGCTAGACCAAGAAAACTTCGTATCTCTGTAATAGTAGTCGGTCGTGGCCAATTTATAATAGCTTCGATTTTGGCAGGGTCGATAGAGATTCCCTTCTTTGTTACCATATGACCAATGAATATGACCTTGTCCAACCAGAATTTGCATTTGCTAAACTTTGCATACAACTGGTGTTCCCTCAATACCTGTAACACCTTTCGTAAATGTTTCTCATGTTCCTTCCGTCCCTTGGAGTATACCAAAATATCATCGATGAACACTATCACAAATTGATTCAGATAAGGTTTGAATACTCTGTTCATTAAATCCATGAATGCAGCTGGGGCATTTGTAAGTCCAAAAGGCATGACTACAAACTCATAGTGTCCATACCTGGTTCGAAAAGCAGTCTTGGGGATATCTTCCTCTCTAACTACCAATTGATGATAACCTGACCTTAAGTCAATCTTCGAGAAAACGGAGGCTCCTTGCAGTTGGTCAAATAAGTCATCAATTCTTGGCAGAGGATACCTATTCTTGATGGTCGCCTGGTTTAGTTGTCTATAGTCAATGCACAAACGAATTGCTCCATCCTTCTTCTTGACAAATAATACGGGCGCTCCCCACGGTGAAGTACTTGGCCTAATGAATCCTTTATCCAATAATTCCTGCAATTGTACTTTCAACTCCTTAAGCTCAGTCAAAGCCATTCTGTAGGGGGCTCTGGAAATAGGCTCTGTTCTTGGGGCTAGTTCAATAGTGAACTCAACTGCTCGCTTCGGGGGTAGTCTTGGTAGTTCCTCAGGGAAGACATAAAAAAACTCTTGAACTACTGGGACATCATTAATGTCGACTTCCTTCTTGGTTAATTCTTGAACAATAGCAAGAAAACCCCGACACCCGTCACCTAAAAGTTTATGAGCTTCCACTGCGGATACCAATGGTACAGTTGCACGAGTTCCAGTTCCCACAAACTCGAAACTGGCCTCATTGGGAGGGCTAAACCGAATTACAATTCAGCAAATCTCGTTGATATAAAAGAATGCGTAGCTCCAGTGTCAAACAACACATATGCATCCTTGTCACATAAAGGAATCATACCTGCTATAGTAGTCCCAGAAGCTTATGCTTCCTCTCGAGTCATAGCCTAGATCCTGCCTTGAGCTAGAGGCCTTTGTGGTGCTCTAATAGGTTTTGCCCGATTGTCTTGATTCTGCGGCGCTTGCTGTCTTTTCTGGGGACAATCTATCACTAGGTATCCTACTCGTCTACATCCATAACATTCTCTCCCAGTATTACACGGCAGATTACCATGCGCCTTGCCACAACGATTGCAGACTCTGTCTCGATTTCGAGCTTGTCCATTAGCTCGATTCTTCTCAACTCCACGAAACTTTCCATAATTGCGCCTCTTATAATGAGTCTCTTGAGATCTATCGAACCATTTAGGTCTCTTGTTGTCCTGATCCTGAGTCGCCACGCGGCTAGCTCCCGCCTTCTGCTCTGCTTCTTTCTTTTCCTTTGACAGCACTTGCTCCACCAGCTGAGCTCGTTCATATAACTCAGTATACTCTTTGATTCTTATAGACGTCAGTTGTTTTTGTATTTCAATCTTAAGACCATTCAAGAATCTCTTGCATCTATGTTCCTGAGTTTCAATCAGTTGAGGAGCAAACCTAGAAAGCTCAGAGAATTTTGCTTCATACTGTACTACAGTCATGCTACCTTGAGTTAGGTTCATGAATTCAGAAATCTTTTGGTCCCTAGCACAATCGGAAAAGTACTGACCATAAAAGGCATTAACGAAGGCTGCCCAAGTTACCGTTGTTCGTGGTGGAAACACCACATCCTGGCTCGCATTCCACCAATGCTGGGCATTGTCTTCCAGTTGATACTCTGCCAAGGTGACCCTATCCACATCGTTGTAGTGAAATAACCTGAAAATTTTCTCCATACTTTTTATCCACTTTTCAGCTTCATGAGGTTCTCCTAACCCCGTGAATTGTGGTGGCTTCAACTTCAGGAGATGTTCTACCAACTTCTGTAAACGTCAGTCTCCCGTTCCATCTTCAGCTCTAGCTGGAGCTTGTCGAGGTTGAGCTCCTATGGCTGTACCAAGATTAGCCAAAGCTTGCAGGATTTCATCAGTCCGATCAATTAGTCCTTCGACTCTACCTCCTGTCCCTGCATCATCGTTCCCTCCAGAGGATGATGCCCTTGTCCTTCTCATAATGGACTATCGATCCTGCACATCAATCCATATTCAATTGAGTCTGTCTCATCAAATCTTACTACTACTTGCCAATGGAAATCTCTGCGAGTTGTCTAAACAAGGCTGCTAAGTACACGACTATTAGACAATTACATGCATTGGTCTCTGTTGTATGTGTCCTAATATTTCAATTCCTATCGCACCTTATTACTCCGGGTAAAGCTATGCTCTGATACCACCTCGGAGAGCTGTGGCGTCCCAGACCGCCACCCTACGGTCATAGGTCTCTAATAACGATAATTAGAGGTTAACCTTATAATAGTTATCAATAGAATAAGGTCTAAGATCCACAGGCCACAACAAAACAAGATGATATGAATAAAATTTAACAACTCAGAAAAGTAACATGAGGCAATCAAACATAAGGACCACAACTTTTATTTAATAACATCATACACGACCACATAGGAGTTCATATATAATTAAGCAAAAGGTGACTCTGGTCGTCGATCCATAGGCATACTGGGATGGCAAAAAAAACTACTCCATCAACCTACGTAGTCGCCTATGCCAAAAAGTCGCCAATGCTGTCCCTAGTCCTCCATCCTACTCGGACTGGTCGGAAAGAAACATCTCCTCATCCTCGGACTCCTCAAGTGGCTCGAGCGGTGGCACATACACGTTAGGCAAAGAAGGCTCTAGAGGCGGCGGAATAGGTGCAGCGACGACAGGAGCAGTAGGAGCAGGTGGAGGAGGCACAGGGGCTACAGGCACAACAGGAACTGGAGGTGCGTTGAAAGTACTCTCAGAAAAAGGGCCAATTAGTCTATTACCCTCACTAATATATATAGCATACCAACGTTAATGGTTAAAGCGGGCTCTCCCTCGTCAACCCACATAGTATGTACATGCACTACAAGCTTCAAATGCGGCAAGTCAAGATGTATCATATCGCGATAGTAAGAATCGTAATCATACGGAACTCCAAATTGCCTATGAACAGTCGCCATAGATGCTAATCTGAAAATGTGTCCACAAATGTGGGTTAGCGCGACGGCTAGCAAGAAAACATTCAATCTCACCAAAGGGGTCCTCAAACTCCCTAGGACAAACTATAAGCAATCCTGTGACAGTAAAAATACAGTAGCATTTTAAGAAATATCAAACAAGGATCACAGAATGCAGAAATGCCATGGTATCATGAAAATGACAGGCTCTTCGCTCATATGACCATCACCAAGCCCAATGGCTTGCAGCGACCCCTACTCCAGGGCGTCCTCGACGCATGGTACGGCTGTACCCCGCACATAGTTCAGGGTCATCAAGCACGTACAAATCCCCGCACACATCCCAGGGGCGTCATCTCTATTCAGTGCACTGAAGAGCAATTACACCACATATCTCATCATATTTCAATTGGCATAGTGTGCCTATGCATGCTCAGCCATGAATCACAAGATTCTCACTATCAATTCTGCAATTGATATAACAATGCCAGGCCAACAAACAAGCATGCCAATTCACAAGTACATGTTCATGTGATATGTTAACACGATGATCTTTCGAGCAAAGCATCACCACTGGATTCTCAATGACTAAGAAAATATTCGGTCCTTCCTTAGGAACTCTCGATTTTGCCAAACTATCGACCATTAAATGACAATTTCGAGCAAGTATTTAATCTAGGCTCACAACAAAAAATCAAAAGGAGACTTCCCTCGGTTCTATTATAAATTTCCATCTTAACAACTTAAACGTAACCATTTCTTCATCAATTTGAGCCACAAAATTATCCTGATTTTTAACCCCTGATCATTCACAATTTTGAACCCCAAAACGAACCTAGTACTTCTCAAGCGACCACCTATACATAGTCCTACGATTTAGGGGCAAGTCCATAAAGCAAATAGAACACTTAGCCTCATGAGAACAGATTTTCACCTCAAGGTTTCACGAGGACCCGAACAGACTTCTACTGCATACCGAACCCAACTTCAGTTCTAACTAGGAGATTTTGTTTCAAATGCATCAATCTATCTAGACATCGACAAATCCTCAGTAATTCGTGTCCCACTCATGTCACCTTAAGCTAGTTCCTCAATAAGTAGCTCAAAGACTAACGATGCTACTCAATCTACTCCCTTTATTCGAGAGAACCGAAAAGGATAACTCTAAAACCGAACCTAGTATCGGTCCTAACATACAATTTGTTCTAAATCATCCCAACCTAGATAGATAACCAAATATCTATGACATTCCCTTCCTTTACCATGAGAACTTACTTTCAATATCTTGCAATATAACTCCAAGAAACGCTCAACTCAGCATGTAGACCAAAATCGTATAATATCAGTCCCTTCACCAACTCATAGAAACTATTTCCAGCTTTTAAATCCCCACATGAATTCCGTGGTGAAACAAAACCACAATGTACATCTAACCTACAATGAGATTGAAGGGATTCTTGCCTTTTCTTGCTCGTGCACGACGCTTCCTCCTTGGTTTCCTTCGAAATGCCGTGACGTTCCTCTTCTTCCTCTTCTCGGTCGCTCGGCCTCTTCCTCTCGCTCACTCGCCCTTCACGATCACTCTCTCTCTCTCTCTCTCTCACTAGCTTCGGTCGAAGAAATGGGAAAAGGGAAGAAGAAGGTGAAGAGTCTTCCTTTTGTTGCATGCCTTGGGGAGTCCTCTATGTGACACTTGTCACACATGCATCACTTCCTAGTCTTCACTTGCCACATGGCATTACCCCCAATGGTCACTAATCATTGTCATAGAATTGATAAGATGGAACACCAATGATTCTTCATGCCATTTCCCTAGGATTTTCGCCCAATGCTGTTTCATGCAAAGAAGAGTTCACGCGCCACTTGGCGCTACCCCCATTGTTGTATTATCCCATCAAGATTTTGATGGAACCCTTCGCCAATAGTTGAGCTTGCTTCATTGCCAACTTCTAGGACTCCTTCGGCCAATGAAAAAATTATGCGCCACTAGTTCCCTTCACCTCTTGGCCGAACACCAAATGGAAATTGGTATCCAAAATCCCATTTCTTGCTATTTCTTTAGGATGATTGGCCAATAGCTTTTGTACCAAGCCGCCACTAGTCCATCTACTCCATGGCCGAATATCACATATTCATCAAGCTTGGGGAATTTTCGAACATTATCTCATGCATTACTCATTCCTCATGAAATTTTATTAGTCGATCGCCCTCGCACATCTTAATTCACGTCCCTTCCATCAATGGTGGTGAATCACCTAGTCTCGGCCGTGACTTTCCCAATGGCATAGAATTATTCATCGCCAGAAATACTTATTAGAAACTTCGACTAATGTTTCTAATTTCCCTTGTCCTTTAGGTCGTCTGAAGAAGTTCTCATTTTCTCTCCGTCTTCTAGGTTACCTTGACCAGTCTTGCTTTCCTTGCCTCGACTCGTATTCCAAAATCCTAAATCCTTGCGTGAAGAATCAGCTTCAAAACCCATTTGACCATCTCTGGTCATTAGGAATCTAGTAAACGGGGGATGCCAAACTCAAGCTTGATATCAGCCATAAAACTCATTTTTTAACCATCTATTTGCAGCTATAGACCCTCTGAGCATAGTACTATATGTTATGAAGCTCTCCTAAAAAATTTGAGGTCATTTGGAATTTCTAGGAGCTAGAACCAACATTTCTCCTCAGCTAGCTCAAAATCTGTCCGCTTTTCTTCCAATAATGACCATAAATTAACCAGACCTCCAAAAATCATGAAAACATTGGCAAAATGTCAAGGACATATTGAACTAACCGGTGGTAGTTGGAGAAAGGAAAAATGATGACAGGATGGACCCCTCGAGCAGGCCGAACATAAGGCTCAAAAACTGTCTTCTGGAGCAGTTTTGGCTAAAGAGGAAAAGAAAGAAATTTTGAAGGAAATGGAGGAGGGGAAGAGGTACACGAATTTTTCAGTAGCTAGGGGAGATGTCCTCAAATAATTGGGGCCAATTTGTCAAGATCACAATTAATGGCAATTAATGCTTGGTTTAGCCATAGGATGACACTTGGCAACCTCCCATTGGTTGCTTCATTGACTTTCTTTGCCTTCTTCTCCAAGAATTTTTGGCAGCCTCAAGGTGTGGGAGAAATGACCATTTTGACCTTCGAAGATCCTTAAGACAAAGACAAATGGGCGAGGGGTAAAACGGACATTTGTCATTTTTCGTCTGAAATTTCGTTTTCTCTATTATGAATGACCATTGGCGAGACGATGTCAAACCCTTTTTCAATTTTGAAATTCTTCATTTCTAATTTCCAATTCGAGCGTCCATTTCATATCTTAAGCCTCGAGGGGCGGAAATTCAGAATGTCACACACCTTCAGCTCAAGATGGTTTTCTCCTTCATCAGCGAATATTGCATCCACCGCTTGGTGATCAGGAAGTGGATTCTCTTTCATGTTTGGAGCAACATCATCAAACTTTAAAATCTGACTGTCGATGAGAGCTTGAACCTTCAGCTTAAGGATATAACAATTATCTACATTGTGTCCTCTTTCACCCATGTGATAGACACAGGTTTGGCTTTCATCAAAACCTAGATATTTAACAAGATTTTATCTAGGAGGTTCTTTTGCCACCAAGTGTAGTTCTAATAGCATCGAGAGCAGTTTGGATAAGGGTCTCGGGAGCTAGGAAAATTGTTTTTAAGGCTGCCTCTTCCTAGGCTCTTGCCCTTTAGGCATTGACCATGATGATCCTCCCTTGGTTTGATTGGAGGGAATCCGGTATAAAGGCTATGTCGAGTCCAGTCTCTCTTTCTTTTTTCAGGGGATATTGCTTCCTCGTCGAAGTTTCATGCTGCCTTCTTTCTCTCAAAGCCCATTCAAATCTCTCGGCCACCTTTATCAAATGTGTAAAGGTTTGGCATCCTGAAGTGTTCAACCTGTCGAAGTATTCGTAAGGAAGTAATTTTAAGAACAAATCAATCAACTCCTCCTTCGGGATTGGCGGTTTTACTTGGGTTGCCAAAGCCCGTCATCTTTGGGCATATGTTCTGATGGTTTCACCTCTTCCTTTCAGAGTTCGTAGCAGATCTTCCCTCGTCGAGGCTCTAGCTGTGTTAAACTTATACTGCCTCAGGAAATCTTTAGTAAAATCTTCCTATCCATCGTAGTCATCAAGGTCTAACTCAATGAACCAAGCCAAAGCAGCGCTAATCAAACTCTCTTGGAACGTATTCATCAGTAATGGAATGTAGTCCGAATATTGCACCGTCTTACGCATGTAATATTTGCGGTGAGCGCGTGGATAGCCCGTCCCGTTGTACTTCCTCACGAAGTCTGGCTCTTTGTAATCAAAAGAGGTCTCCACGTTGGCGAAAGGGGGTATCTTGTCAAAACGGGCTAGCTCATAATCTTGACTGCTCAAACACTCCTCAATTTTGGCTATTCTCTTAGCCTCGGCTTCAGTTTTCACGGTATGTTTCCCTTTTTCCTCCTTCTCGAGGTTAATGATAACAGGGGGTGTCTTTGGCTGTGACTAGACGTTCGGCATACGGGTGTCTTCCACGGCATGTTAGGCATCTTCCGCTGTTCCTTTGTCAGCCATATTGGGTATTGAGGATTGACCTGAGTCGTTCTGGTTAGATGCCACTGTTTGTCTGGCTTGGAAGGCTTCCAACATTGCCTTAATGTCAGCCATCATAGTTGCCATAGTAGTCATTTGGGTTTCCAACAGGCCTACTCGTGGAGTCAACTCTTTCTGTTCCATTATTGTCTTAAGTCGAGTACGAAAATGATGTTTCAGTAGTTCCGTGATTAGAGAGCACATGTTTATTCAAAAATTACAAGTAAGTATCTCTTTAGGATTGATAAGGAAAGTACTGAATCCTTCCAATTGCATGTTTTCTATTGATGATTGAAAAAATGACTACCTTGTGAGCCTTAGTCTCACATGAGCAGTTCTTTTAATCATTCTCTAAAAGAATTCATAAAATTAAAAGAAGCGTAATCTTTGACGATAGTTTTTTTATGCATCGATAAAATGTGCCTATGCTCATACACATGTGTCTAAAGTAACATTCAATACAAATGAGTATGTTGAGGAGACATCATTTTTACACTTGACAGAATAGTCTATTAAAGTCTAGGGCGTTTGAGGTCTAAGGCACCCTCATCGTCCCAGTACAGATCAATTCATTCATTCTGGGATTCTTCATCTCCCGAGTATGATGGCGATCCTATGTCTTCAGGTATACACGGCTCCACTCCAAGCATGTATGGCACGATATATTCAAGCACATAAGGATTAACAAAGCTGCGTCTGGCTGCCTCAAAGTGTCGAATGTATTCTGTAGTAGCCCTGTGAGTATTCACCTCACGAGTCATATCATCTGGCCATCTTATGTTTTCAGCCTAGGAGTTCTTCAAAGAGTGTATAATGAATTCCACCTTGGCTTCGAATTGTTTCTTCTTTTCCCTTGTGAGGGTCTCCCTCGGCATGTCAAACGAGATGACACTTGGTCGTGGTGATGAGGGGATCTCTTGCAACGTTCAAACTGTCGGATAACTCTCCTTGGATAATATGCGGTGGCGCTTGTGAATCCTAACAAGGGGACTGGGTCTTTGTCATTACATGCGAGCCTGACTTTACCCAGTGTTGGTAATCTAAGCCGCCATTGGAGTTGTTCTAGTCTTAGAGTTCTAAGGAATTTCTTCCATTCTCTAAAGTTGAACTTAGGAATATGTGTATAAGTTTTGATGAAAGTTCTAAGAGGATGGGCATCAGAACTAATCTTAGTGAAACCCATGCGGATATAAAATTGTCTGATATGAGATGTGAGCCATAGATATAAAAGACCACTAGAGGCTCCAAAGATTCATTTCTTGTTTTCCTTAGAGCGATTTAGGGAAATGAAAGTTTTAGCAAGGATAAGGTTCGAATAATCCCACCTATAACAAACTTGTTTAACCACTACAGCCATAATAGGGTCAAAAGTAATAGATGAGATCGAAAACAGCACGGAGCTAAAGAAAGCCAAGACAAAAGCTCTCCCTGATTTAGTTCCTTTGCTAGTAGGGAGGTTTGGAAATCTATCAGAAGGAAAGATAGGGAAACCCGTCCAGAATTACTTTTGGCATCTGCTTTGATTTCATTGAGGTTTGTATCAAGGAATTCAGCTAGTTGACTCAATGGTTCAAACCCTATAAGAGGTTGGACTAGCAAGTGAGTAAACTCAACTTCGATGGCGGTGCTATACTCTTCAAGGGTAGGAGTAACTTCTAATCCTTCCATACAGAACGTCGCGGTGGTAGGATCCCAACAGAGCGCCATGGCTTGGATAAAGGCAGGTGGACATTCAATCTTCAGTAGCTCCAATAGATACCCTAGTCGTGATTTGGCGTATTCCTAGCTGGTTTCGCCTATGCTGTCCCACCAGGCTAAGAGCTCTGTTCAAGGGACTTTGAACACTTGAATATCATTCTTTTCCATCAATTCTAAAATATGCAAATGATTTTGAAAAGTAAATCGCCAAAGATTACTTTAAACATGTGATCATGCTAATGCCATGAAATGTGCATGGACTGATTTAATTGCATAGTTTAGTTAAAGAAATGGAAATTAGAATCCTTTTCAGGTATGGAAAACCTGACTCAAGGTCTAATTTGAATTTCAAGCAAGTGAATTATGTAATTTAATCAGAATCATCCCAGTGACTAAAGGAAATGACAACGTCACATTCCATTGGTCAAAACATCAAATGGGCGTAGAGCGGAGTGAATCCCTTGTTGCAACTAGGACACACAATGAAAGAAAGATAGAGAGGAACTTCGAAAACAAGAAAGCCATAAAAAGGCCCATGGAATGTGTGGATCTAAACTATCCCTCCCCATGATCTAATCTTCTTCAGAATAGCAGTCAATTGGGGGTTCCTTCCCAATGGAATCTTCATCTGTCCCTCTTTCAGGATATGGCTCTATAATTGGGACCTCTCCCCTAGTTGAGTATCCCTCAGGGTGTGAAGAACATTCTTCGGCAATTTGGTTGAGATGACTTAGCTCTTCTAGCCATTCTCTTCTCCATGGTAAAATGACCTCAGGTCCTTTTTTGGGTTCTATCTTTTTAAGTATGATGCGTTTCGGTTTCGTCTTGGTTGCAGGGCGTCTTCTCTTTCCCCAAAGAGTGATCATTGGTCTGTTCTCCTTGGCTTGACGTTTAGCTTTTCGACGGGCGTACACATTTCTAGCTAGGAGGTTGCGATATTGTCTTTTCATCTCTATGTAATCAGATTTACATCTCGTCCGCCTGTCGTTTGAATCCGAGGTTATCGACATAATAGCAGGTTTGACAATCTTCGGCGTATCCCAACTTGCGTCCAGTTAGCTCTCGGCCATGCACAAATCTAGTAAAGTGCAACATTGTGTTCGGTCCAGGACGAGTGACCTTCCTTAGGTATTCGAAGGTTACCAACCCTGTCGAACTTCTAGGAAACAGCGACATCCTATCCCCTTATCATTGTTATTTCAATCAGTTACTTGAATGATTTCATAATGTACGCAATGCATGTAGAAGTGAATATTGCATCAACAAACTATGAAACATGGAATAATGAAGTACATCGAAAGTAAATGCCTTACCAACTAAAACCCGGGGAACGTCAAATATTCCCCTGTAACAATGGGTGGTTTTATGTCACGCCCCGAACCTGATGAGCACGCGAACATCACCCAGGATGTTGATATGTTTATTTTCCCAGGATCCTTCAGCCAATCAGTCTTAACATCAAGAAGAAACAAGGTCACAGAAGCAATACAATAGCTCCATTAAAAATTAATACTGAGATGACTTAGGACAAAAGAGTACACTTCTCTTCTTTCATAAAATACACCTTTCTCTCAGTTCTTCATGGTCAAATGCCAGAGATTCTGTTCCTATATCCACAACTCATAAATACAATCCCTAAAATCCAAAATGTGATTTCATATCATGTAATTCCTTCTTCGAATACCCCACTTCGACAAACTTGTCGTTTCTTCGTCACTGGGACCTGAAAAAAAATGTTAGTCCCCAACGGAGTGAGATATAAATTCTCAGCAAGTGAAAGCCAACCTAGACCAAACCACTAGTCCCACCAGATCACACAATAATGCAATGATGTAGGGAATTCATCAAGCAAAGGCATATGGCAAGTCGGCATCATTCTTCACAAAAACAATTGGCATATTAAATCATCACTAGACACACCACATACTATAGGACCCAAGCTTCACACTTTAGCATAACTTAAACATACACTTTCGTGGGTCAATAGAATGACAAAATCTTTTGTTTATCGCCAGGGCTCCCGGGCTGCGATGTAACTCACAGGGCTCTCTGGCCATAATATCAGGGCTCTCTGGCCATTTATTTGCATCGGGGCTCCCGGGCCATGCAATCTCAAGGGCTCTCTGGCCATTTAATAAAGCACGGGGCTCTTTGGCCAATTATGATGCATCGGGGCTCTTTGGCCAATTATGATGCATCGGGGCTCTCTAGCCATTAAAATTTCAAGGGCATTCTAGCCAAACAATCTCATATGGACATTCTCGTCATTAAAAACCATACATTCATAGCTATCTTGCTATTGTCACACCACCACGCTACACAAAGCAATCATCCAGTTGCTTCCTAGGATTCAAGTAAGGGTTTAGGAAACACTTACCTTAAGCAATCAGTAAAATTTCTCACCAGCCAATCTTTCCCAATTCAACCAGGGCACAGCCAAACAAAGTTCTCACGCCGTCCTAGGAATTCATCAATTTAAATCAAAATCTAATCAATTCCCATTACCGTCATACCAATCCTTCAATCGCCAATCAAATGGCAACTCAGGATAACTTTATTAATCGATCAAATACACGTCGACATCTCTACTAACCCTTTATTTATTCGGTTCAAATGGAAACCCATAGGGCAGAATATAGCTTGAAGGTTTCGCACCCATAATAGTCCTTAAATCACCTCTAAACACCATTTCACTTCACACGCCTTCCCTTTACACCTCAATCAACATTATAGGTAGTCCCTTGCATCAATTTGAAGTCAAAATACCCTTCTAACAGCCCCCAACAGATTCGGTACAAATAGAGTATTATCCAAAACAGAACCGGTTCGAGCCTATCCCAGATAATCAGTCCATATTTCGATCCTAGGTCCCAATTTCTTATGAAATAAACTTGCTAGAACCTCAATACAAGTGTTAGGGAGGCTCACCGAAAGTTTCCAAGAGAAACAACACCACGAAGACCTCCAATCAACTCGATTTCTCCTTGGCGCGCGACGGCCAGAATCTGTCCAGATTTTGTCACTCAAAATCAGCCATGAAAATACCTCAAACCTCCAATAAAATTTTCATTTCTGCTCTGTGAACTCAAGTACTAGATGTTATAAAGTTCCCAAAAAAATTTCGGAGTCATTTGAAATTTCTAAGAGGGTGAACCATGGCCTTCTCTCAGTTAGCTCAGAATATGTTCGCTTTTCTTCCAAACATCACCATAAATTAACTAGACCTCCAAAAATCATGAAACCAACGGGAAATTGTCAAGGACATCCTGAAATAACCTGTGATAGTCAGCGACGGTGAGGCGACGACGGGAGAGGTCGGTCGTAAGGACTGAACAGAGGCACAAAAACTGGTCTTCTGGGCAATTTTTGGTTGAGGTGAAAATGAAGAGGAAAACCAAAGGGAAATGGTGGGGAATGGTTCACACGGCTGAAGGGCTATAAATGGAGGTGTTCCACACCAATAATGAAGGTTAAAGTGACAAGATGAGATTAGGTGTGTATTAAATGCCAAGTTAACCCTAGCTTGACACTTGTCCTTGTGTCAATTATTGGTCCAATGGCCATTGACCATCATTGACCTTCCTCAAGCAGATTTTTGGCAGCTCATGGTGGAAGAGAGAATGACCATTTTAACCTTTAATTTTCCTTAAGGCAAAGACAAATGGGCGAGGGGTAAAATGGTCATTTGGCATTTTTGTCCGAAAATTCAATTTTCTCATTCTGAATGGCCATTGGCGAGGCAACGTCAAATCCTTTTCCAAAATTGAAATTCTTCATTTCCAATTGCCAATTCGAGCTTCCATTTCATGGTCAATCTCTCGTCGATCGTATCTTCAGTTTATCTCGAACTAATGGGCGGCTTTTGTAGACGTTACGCGTATCGACTCTGTGACTCTCGTCACACTTAGGACGTCTCAGGATAAGACGACTTTGGTTGTCAAGTAATTGCGAGGGTTCATTACTAGTTCCGACGGCCTCGATCGTCATTGTTCGATTTAGGACGAATTTCGCAAATTATACATTGGTTATACGGCATCACCCGCGCTCCAATCGTATAACGCTAGCAATGGATTCCTTAATCGTTATTCGATCGGCCTCATTGGCTCTAAATGTTCCCTCGGCAATCCTTATGGTCAAAGCGTCATTTCCTTTTCGAGCTTCCCAGGTCTACGTACCTTGTCATGCGTTAGCCTTTCCCTTTTGATTAGTCTACTCAGGATTGATCAGATCCGAGCGAAATAAAATTGAAATACATCAATAGATTCTTCTCATTCAATAGCCTCAAAATGACAGGAATTTCAGAATGTCACAATTCTTCCCCCCTTACAGAAATTTCGTCCTCGAAATTTGCAATTTCCCAGCTATCCATTTCCATGGGGGTACTGACGCCTCACCGCATTCTCACTTTTCAAAATGGTTCCTCCCATTGCTTGACATTTCTATTTGTCCTTTCTGACAAAAGTTGTCGTGACATTCTGAAATCCGACCCTTTTCGAAGCATGATTTCATGAGACATCTTGTCAGTGCGTTTCAGTTAAACCTCGCTCAGAGTTGGCCACTCTTGAGAAGACTAACCGATGGGGAAAGGCTAAGTAGGACTTAAGTATGTGGACCAAAGAACTCGACCATGGATTGGTACCTTGACCATAAGGATTGCCGAGGGAATATTTTGAGCCATGACAGGCCGGTCTAAGATTGGTCTTGGAACGATTTGCTAGTGCTATACAATTGGATCATGGGTGATTCCGTTTGACCATCGTATAATTTGCAAATTAACCTAGACCGATTCCTGACGATCGCGTCCTTTGGAACTAGCGATTGACCCTCGAAATTACATGACAACCAAGGTCGCCATGACACGAATAACTCTTAAACGTGACATTAGTCACGAGTCGATACGCGTAACTCCCAAGAGCCGCCCGTTAGTTTGAGATATACTGGAATCGCCATTGACAGATTTTAGCCACGAATTGGACTTCGGAATTGGACGTCGGGTATTCGAGAATTCCAACGATAATAAATTGGACGTCGCCTCGTCAAGAACCATTGAGATTAGAATTCTCCCATTATCAATTAGAAAAGTGAAATTTCGAACCAACGATTGGAAGTTACTTTTTACCCCTAAGTTAGTGCTTTTTCCCTTAGAAATAAGTAAGGGTAAAATGAACAATTGCCACTCCCCACCTTTGGCCGAAATTTGAGGGGTAGGATGGTCATTAGACCATTGATTTATGAAGGGATAAGGATGACAAGATTGGACTTGAATGACTTGATGTCTTCCCCATAAACAACTCTCACCAACTAGTCACATCTTTGTCTTTCACCATCAAATCCCCCATGAACCACTCCCACCTACTCCCATCAACTCTCTCTCTCTCTCTCTCTCTTGCATTGCAAATGGATGAAGCCAACTTTCCCCTCCTCATTTCCTCCCATTCGGCCGAACACCATCACTCTCCCTCACTCTCATTTCTCATTTTCTCTCTTCCTCTCAAACTCTCCCTCTCGCTTTCTCTCTCGGCCGCCGCTCCACCCTCACGACCGAGCCGCCTTGTTGCCGGTCTTCAAGCTTAGTTCGTGAGCTCCTCAAGCTCATTTTCCGTGGTAAGTCTCCCTAAGACTAGATCCCATGTGTTGTTTGGTTAGTAAATGAGGTTTAGTGCAATTTTGGGAAGAAATCCATGGCTAATCCGTAGGGTTAATGTTCGGACCTCTTTGGACAGATTTCAACCGCGGGTTCCGTCGCCATTTCCGCCGGTTTTCCTTAGCTCTTGGACTTGGTAAGTTATCCCTAACCCTTTATTAGGATGTTAGGTTACTAATAGATGGTTTATGGTTGGATTAGTAGAGTTTAAGGGCTGTTTTTTGTGAGAAAAACGTTGATACCCGAGAGCCCGCGTAATCCCGTTTTCAGCGCGCGTCGAAAATAGAATGGGTCGTTCTAAGTCGTCCGGAGTCCAAATTGAGCTCCGTTTTCGCCCACGCGACCATAAGATCCTGAAGAACGAGGTTCTAAAGTTAGATTGCTAAAAAAGTAAACAGATTTATGTCAGTTTTTCTGAGAGTAAGCCTGGTCATGGAAAAACCGAACCTGCCATGAAATGGATGATCCGCGCTTGGTCGTTTCTTGGATTAAAAATGGCGAAATTGAGTTTAATTGATGAAGTCTTATTCTGGTCATGAATGATCTTAGGGTCTTGAGCATGTGTTGAAGTCATTTTAATTGAATTTGAGCAAGTGAAGTGGTTTAATAGACTAAACCGGAGTTTGAATGGGAAGTGAAAAAAATCGAATGCTCATGGATGACCTATGATCGTGGCTATGTGCCTTGATTGTTAATTGCTTGACTGAGTGATCTTGAGTGCAATTGGCCGTTGGAATGAGATGTATAAGTACTAAATCACATATTAACCTATTAAGGTTAAAGCATGACCCGAGAGCCGTTTTTACGGGGGGTCCTGGTAAACATATAATAGCCTGGGCGTTATGACGAGGGCGTTTACCAAATGCAAGTATGACCTAAGAGCCGTTTTTACGGGGGGTCCGGGCAGATGAATTTATTAGACCTGGGCGTTACGACGAGGGTCCTGCCTAATACAATGTGATTATTAAGCTATGTCCCGGGCGCTACGGCAAGGGCTGAATAGCTAGAATCAAGTTATTGATGGATTGCCTTATTCGAGTAGTTGATTGTTTAAATGCCTAAAGTACGAAGCTTAGCTTAAATCATGAAATCGCATCTTGAATTGGATTGAATTGAGTGTCTATTTGTTGTACTTCTATTTATTATCATAATTGCCTAGTTTAGGGTTAGGAATGACTTGCTGAGATTTATTCTCACCCCGTTGTGGGACAACATTTTCAGGTCTCGAATGACGAGGATTTTTTCACAATTTTTTTCACAATTTTTTTGGAATTTCACGGAATTTTCTAGCATTTTTTTATTTTCTAGGATTTTTCTGATTTTTTTTAAATCATTTCTGATTTTTTTATTTAAGAAAAATGTGATTCGGACCGGGTCGACCCGACCCACTCGAGTCGGAACCCGGCCCAGACCCGGACCCGCGAAACCAGCTTCCGTGAAACGACGCCGTTTATCCCTTTTTTATTTTTCTAATTATTTAGGCCTGATCCGACGGTTCCTATTGGACCGCGTGGCTAATCCACGACCGCCGAATCAGATTACTAAAACCTACGGTTCAGATTAGGCGAAGACTCGATCAGGGCCGTCTGATCGGACTATTTAAACCTACGGCCACGATTAGAACCTAAGTCTTAATATGAACCGTCCAATCCTACTAATCTGAACGACGTCGCCTCTCGACTAACCCATACGGCGCCGTTTCCATCATTTTTTTTTTATTTCTGATTTAAAATCATTTTTCGAATTATCCTAAATTCTAATCCGACGGCCACCATTTATTAGACTCAACTAATCTCAGCCGTTGGATCTACCTATTCGAATAACAACCTCCAACGGCCGAGCTGACTAGACTGACACGTGGACCAATGGCCGATTGCCACCTAAGCTTCTTGACTTGTTGACCACGCCACGTCAGCTTCGTCTTCAACCTCGCGACCATTGTTGAACGAACGGCCACGACTCTCCGGCGATGATCCGACGGTGGAATCTTAACGGATTGGAGCGAGACCGGCGGCAATCGACTCGCGATGACCTCTATTTTAACATATCTAAGAATCGCAACATTTTATTCACAGAGTCGCAAGAATCATGCAAAGTGCCGAGTACGGCCATGGGAGTTCGCTCGCGTAATTTATCTAAAATCGTAGCAATTCAATCACGGAACAGCACCAGTTGAGGTTCAGAAAACTCACCTCGAGCTCCGATTGAGCTCGCTCGGCCCAGATTTGGCTGGGGAAGGATGAATAGTGGTTCGACAATGGAGGTTGGATTGGAAGACTCGATTGGGTGTGTTAAGACAAAATCGATGCAAAATAGATATGCGACAATGGTCAGTAATGTTCAAGGAGTAAAACGCACATAGTAATTGAAAGAATAGGCAAGAAATGCTAGAACCGCCATTGAAGCTCAGTTCAAGAATCAAAGCTCGGCCTTACCTGTTCTCGCGATTTCGCGGGGCGCGGCCGGCGGCGATCGCTTTCTGGCGGTCTGGGCGAACTTCGAACTGTCCTTTCTGGCTTTGGTCTGGCCGGAGACGGCCCAACCGGCGCCTTGCAGTTGAGCTCGAGTTCTCGACGGCAAAGGGCGGAGAACGAGCTTTTTTCGCCTTCTCTCTCTCTCGCACGTTTTAGTTCGTCCTCCACCAACTGAATCGACCAACTTCCTCAACTGAAAGCGATCACGAGCTTATATAGCTCTTGGGAATTTTGGCGCCGAACCATGGAGCTTCAACCAACTCGGTTTGGCACATGTAGTCACGTGCAATTAGGTCCAAACGACGTCGGGGGAGGTGGGTATTTCGCTCTATCCTGTTTGGTCCTCCGGCGAGCTTTACTTCATGTGAATTTGGCATGAATTTGACTTGCGTTTGGTATTTGCTGACTTTTGCAGGTACCGCAGCTTTGACTGACCTCGCCGGAGCTCGTCCGGCGGCCATTTGTTTCGGGGCTGGTCTCGATCGAAAGGTCTCGAGTCAAAGAACAAAATGCCCACCAGTACTTCTCCAATTGTAATTGATTTGTCGATCAATTTTCTCTTTGAAATTACATCTTCTACTGTTCACTCGTGCACAGGCCTGATGAAGAAGAAGACACTGTAGCGGACCGGTTCGACCGGTCCAACCAACGGTCTGACCGGTCCGAACCGGTCCCGACTAGCAATTTTCCAAATTAAATCCAAATTAACAGGAACTTTTTGCAATTGAACCTCATAATCGAATTTAGGGCATGAATTCTATCAAAAAATATGATTTTACCCAAAAGTTCATATCAATTTCAACAAAAACCCCAAATTTCCTTTTAATTGCAAATTGGGGAATTATACAATTGAAGGTCCAAATGATCAAATTGGGTTAAATTACCTATGCCAATCGATTCAAAATGGTGAAACCCATTGGGCAGCATGTTTAATTTTCAATGATAGCCCTTGAATTGAAAGTAATTTCAATTATGCTCATTTTCAAGGACTAAAAATGCAATTTTAGTATGCAATTTTACCAAATTCGTGCAATTGAACAATTTGTACAAACAATTGGGCTAAATTGCAATAAGGGACAGTTAGAATGGATGTCAAGATCCTAGAAAATACCAAAATTGCAAATTAAAAGACTCAATGGATATTTTTTTCTCAAATTCAATAGTATGGGTTACAAAGGAACACCCATAATTGAATCTGATTTTGAACTTTTTGTGAGGTCAAAAATACAAGGGATTAAAAATAAAAATATTGGCTATTTTTGCATATTTTGGTAGCCTCGAATGCTATTTTTCTTGATTTTTTGAGTATTTTCCTATTTTCTAAAAATACTAAAAAATATGAAAAATATGAAAAATTATTTTTTGTTCAAAAATGGTTCCTTGGGATTGGCCAAGGCCACCAAAGTTGATTTTGTAAATTTTTGACTTTTTATGGATTTTTTGTGATTTTTCAAAATAAAGCTGAAAAAGACTTGGTCAAAAAATCAGGTGTCAACAGTCGCTTCCGCATGTACATTTGGTATTATACTTAAGTCGTTCGCCGTTGATCCTGGGAACTACTCAATGAAAATGGTCGTGACGGGATGTTAGTGAGCCCGAGAAGGGCACGGAGCGTTACAGTTATCCTCCTCCAGAACTTATTTCCCTTCGTTCTCAACCTGTACTTGCTTTTCTCTATTCTCTCTTGACATTTATAATATCTATCAATGATACACCCTTGAGCATTTGAATCTTCCGTTCAATTTGCTTACTAGTCTGAGGATAATACGTGCATCACATTGCACCCCTGTATTTGAAATTCCCAGTCGGAAGGCTTTTACAAAATGTCACCTTAAGTTCATGTTCTTTACCTATCACGATCATTACTAGATCGTCATGAAAATGTACTCACTGGCGCCTTTACCGTTTGGCATAATCATCCATTTCCAACATCTTTTCGTATCGTTAAGGACGCACAAATTCCATTAGCTTACCCTCGATTGTCCAAATCGAACCATCAGGCAAACTCATGATTGAGTCCTTGATTGCTCTTCCTCGATTACATTCGAGATCCTTCAATGACCAATTTAATCCACCAACTCGCAAAGGTTATGCTTTCCCTTCAATCCCCTTGGAGCAGTCAACATTCCAACTCTTGCATTTCACATAGTTACGAGGTCTTTCTTTACACGAGCAACGCTCCCGTATCCGTAAATAATTTCATCCATCGGCGTTGCTTCTCATCAATTCCTCTCGGGAAACCACTACCTTATTCTTTTGTGGTAGATATAGACTTGAAATCTTCTTCCACCCAAAAAATGTTTTCCAAACTTTGTCGCGAGGACATTCGAAAACCGACTCCAATCACACATTAGGTATTCCAACTCATATGGCCCTACTGCCATGGCGTAGGTGCAATGTTTACTTCAGATCGCCTTAATACGCCTCAAATTCCCTTCTTAAGCCACGTCATTATGATTCTCTCGACTCTTTCGATTCCCAACAGGAGAGCCATTCACAACGTAGTCGTCAACTTGATTTAAGTCCTCGAAGACTCATCACATTCATTCACCCATTCACGTTACATCTCACCCTTAGTCCATTTCATCAATGGAACAATTCTAGTGGGGAATCTTCCCACGATCCATCTGTAACAATTTACCAATCTCAAGAAATCTCAACTTCCAGCAACTCACATCGACTCTAGTCGATTCATCACTTATTTCATTTCTTAAGTGCTCCACAAGGACTTCATTTCTCATAAATTTCATGACTGAGGAATCTTACTTCACATACCCACAGCTCGTGCTTTTCACAATTATCACACAGCGAGCATCTCTTTAGAGTCCATATGTTACTCCCGAAGGTCATTCACATTTCTCCTGACTCCTTAAATGAGTCCACTTATCATCTCTCTAGACTGTAACAACCAATCCAATTATTCCTTGGTTACTTAATCTGGTTATTATCCACTTCATTATTATCAAGTGTCGAATCATTTCAACTGTCCATGGCATCATTCACTTGAGAGCTCATATCTTGGCTCTCTGCTCTCAAGGGTCCTCACTAGGGCCATACAACATTCCGTTCATTTTTGTCGCTCTTTCCTCAGGAAGCATTAGTGCCTCAGCTTCTGGATTCCACAACCAGCTAATGCGACCTTGTCTTGATTTCATCCATTCAACTGGACGTCAACATTATTTCGGAATTCAACGTTGTCTATAGGACAATTTCTCAGACTTCACTTCCAGAGATCATGCAAGTTCTGCGTCTTCTTTCTCAACCCAGACGCTCAATCTTAATATCAAGACAATTCGGATGTTCGCTTACTTTCACACTAGGGTCTCTTACCCTATGAAGGAAACTATACACTTTAGTAGCATTCCTTTACTTCGAATCCACCTGGTCCTTCCCTTTCCTTAGAGTGTCAATATTGAAGTCTGCGCCCACGGCAGTACCTCCACTCTAGGATTCAAATTTCACCATGTCTGGCACTCTTTCTAGTGACTCAGTCACCTCAAGTGAAAAAATTCCAAAGAGTCGAGGTTTTTCCTCGGTCATCACAAATTCCCATATCGAATACTCAATTCGACTACCTCGAGTCACTTTGTAATTACACTCTAAGCGCTCTTTTTCGATTACTCAACCCTTCATTAAAATTAGGAACAACTAGGACTATCAAGTCCATTCACTTTCCTTTCCTCAACGACCATCTCATGGTCCAATCACTCTTTATACCAAGTTCCAGAAATCATCCAAGTTCTGCATCTTCTTCCTCAGTCCAGACGCTCCATCTTAATACCAAGACAATTAAGATTTTCTCTTCCTTCCACACTAGGGTCTCTTACCCTATGAAGGAAGCAATATACTTCAGTGGCATTCTTTTACTTCGAATCCACCTCGTCAATCTCGGAGCCTATGCCACAGCAGTACCTTTACTCCAGGATTCAGATGCCACCATATTTGACATTCTTTTCCCAATAACTTAGTCACCTCAAGTGACAAGGTCCTAAGAGGTTGAAGTTCCTCATCCGTCTCCATAAACACACACCTTGGATATTCGAATCAAATTAAATCAAGCCACCTTACAGTCATAATCCGAGCAGCCATTTTTGCTTGCTCAACCATCCATTAGAATCACGAGCAGCTATGTCTATCAAGTCCGTTCACTTTTCTTTCCATCAACGACCATGTCATGGTCCATCGTCCTTAAGAACAATGCCCTATCTTTTAGGGACAACGACTCGAAATCTCCACTTCTATTGGTTCCAGTTCGATCTCAACCAATCTCATTAGAATCAACAAGGTCTACAGACTAACACATCAGTCTCCTTAATATTTCTCATAACAGCAAAAGGTTAATCACCAAAAGCCTTATGCCAAGGTAACGACCATTCCTTACAGGTGCGTTCTATGTTCCATAAATGAAAATTTTCTTACTCGTAATCCATGAGCGATAATGCTCTTACTTACACCTCTTCCAACCATCCACTTAGGATTCATTATTGTTCCTCAGAATCAGGAATAATAACTAGCCATAAGGCTTCCAAGCCTCAATTCACTCAAGGACTTTACGTCTCATTCAAAGGGTCATTAACCACCCTTAATACATTTCAATGACTTTGAGAACTCTGTCTCATAGTGGTCGACCTTCCTCAGGTCCCTACAAGGTTATCGGAGTTCAGGCAACCTTCGCTCTCTAGTAGCATCAGAAAGGTACCTCTCGTCAATCAATTTGACATGGCAATTCAATTAGGCACCATGCCTTCAAGGAGATTCCTCCTTTGGTGACCTTTCACCAGTCATCAGCAGCCTCTTAAGGTTAACAATTGCCAAAGTTACTTCCTTTCTTTAGTGGAGTCAATATCCCTAAGGTTCCTTTCTAAGTTCTCGATCAAGAGAAAGGCAGTTTCGGGATCATCTTTTCCATCGAACCTCAATCGATCTCAACCTCATGATTTACTTCACAAGTTATTCAAAGCTCTCGTGGTTCTTTTCCACATTTCCCATTTAAGAACGAATAGTCTTAGAGTCACCTTCCTCATGACTTCCATCACTTAATTCATCAGTACTAACATCAGTCACCTCAGTGATTTAGGCAACAATGGCAGCTCCTCCTTGAGTCTACTCACACCTTTTAGATTCATATTTTCATTCAAGTTCTCACGACCCCTTCTTTTCTTGGCTCTCGCGCACTTTTCCAACTTGAGCCAAATGTTCTTCCAGTGCTCATACTTCAATTGTTCATCTTTACTCAGTTCTCACGACTCCTTTCAATTTCTAGAGTCCTATCATATCTTGCATACTCGAGCCAATGCTCCTCTAGTGACGATACTCTAGTCGTTCGACCTCATTAAGTTCTCAGGGTACTTAAACCACTACAATTCCCTCCAGGAATTAAAGACTTGAGTCATCCTCTCGAATCTAGCAGTCTCAGGCTGCCCAACATCATGGCAATCTCAGGCAACCAGCCACTCATTCAGGGATTCCAAGTAATCCTTAATTGGCAATTGCTTATCCAGCCAGCCACAACTAGGCAATTTCTCAACTAATCGCCATCTACCAGGCAAACTCTCTAGTCACAATTCATTGGATCAAGTGCTTGCACCTTAAGTCCAGACGTATCTGCGACTTAGCAAAAACTTAACAGGCTAACTCAATTCACAAGATACTAATCAAACGGCATTCAATGCCAAAACTCGCCATACAGGCCAAACACACGCGTTAATTTTCTTTTTCAAACAACACTCATTTCCATGTACGAAGCTCCTAACCATGCCAATAACATACGCCATTACAAATGCCATGCACTTTTGGAAATTCACTGTGAGGATCACCTTGGTGTAATACATCTCTTAACCAAAATTAGACTCAATCTGATACCTAGACTCTCTCTTTCAATTTATGACTTGGGTCATTCTTGCCTTCTTGCTATCTTAGAAGCCTGCCAGGAGCCGCTCCTTGTCCGAACCTCTCTGTCCCGGCGTACACTCCCCGCCATCGTCAGATCTGGTCGTTGCAGGTTGTCCCAAGTTATACATCTACGAAGAGAGTCCCGTTCCACACGCCCCATAACATGCTTCATTACGGTTTATAGTTATCCCATCAGCTTGTCCCATACCAAGCGACGGTTTATCAAGTCTAATAATGATAAGTTCATGCATTCACCTTTCTCAACTTTCATTTCAAAGCCACAAACACATGCACTGCACGTTCGTTCTCACCATTTGTCATACCACAATCATTTCCACATCAAGCCTTAATTATAAAAAAACCTCTGGTTCCACTAATGACTGTCACATCTCACAGATCAATTGTCTATATACAACCATATACCTCAAGTCTAGTCGTTATTCCAGTCAAATCCATATGCGTTCGATCACAACTAGCCTCTAATCAACATATTCCTTGTCCGCTTCCTTGTACACACCTCATCTCATATCATCCAAGGTTGTCAATAGCAATCGATAACTAATCCATCAAGATACAACGCAATCCAAGCCAAAATCCACTAATGCCAGTCGTCTCTTTATAACTTGTCACGCCCCGACCCCGGCGGGTACACCAACATCCCACACAGCCGTCAATACAAATAAGATAACCCAGGATCCGACGACTCTACTTTCAGAGCGTGATATGAGAAGCACATGCGAAAACGAAAATAAACCCCAGACATAAAAGAAAAAGACATAAGGCGACATAGGATTTAAAAACAACACACATCGTCTTACAGTGAAAAAGGTCTAGTACATCAAAAGACAGAAGGGTTCAGAGGAAGGCACTATGGGACTACAAAAGAAACTCCCAAAAAGAAATTCATAAACTAGACAAACTCGTCTTCATCTTTCTCCTTTTCTTTCTTCATCATCTCCGAGGCATTCTTCAAGGTTTTGGGTCTAAAATGTTGGTCCCACGACGGGGTGAGATAATAATCTCAGTAAGTTAACCTTAACCCTAAGCTAGACTATTGGTACCTCTAGGCACGTTTGAAAATATGCAAGTTTTTGGCAAAATGCTTTTCACACATGACATCCAAGCAATTGACATAATAAAGCAACTCAAGCATATCAGGCACCAGGTTCATTTCTTTCATACTTTCACTTTCCAATCTGAGTTTCTCAAGCCATACAGGCATAATAAACATTCCATGCACTCTAGGCATCCCAGGCATTCCAGCCAATTCAAGCATAAAGACTCGAAAATGTATCAAGAACCATGTTTCAGTCTTTTATCTTATTTGCGCCCATCAACGGCCGCCCTCCTTGGGCTGCGAGATGATTCGGCCAATCACATGACTCTCGACATCTTATCGAGATGATTCGGTCATCATGACTCTAGCTGCGAGATGATTCGGTCTCTATAGCGACTCTCGACACTCCGCGCCATCGAGATGATTCGATCGACTATAGGACTCTCACGTCCGGACCTAGAGATGATTCGGTCACTACCTGACTCTCGATTCTTACAGCCTTCGAGATGATTCGATCAAGGTAGGACTCTCTAGCCGCAAGACCTCATCAGGTCATTGGGAGTAACTCCCTCCCCAGCTCAATGCATTGGCCATAAAACATTATTGTGAACCTTATCATTAATCCCAATTTCACAATCACAAGCAAATTCATGCCATCTCCATTTAAGGCACGCATTCAAGAACATCTGGTTCATCAATTAAAACAAGTCATTTGGCCATCATACACATGCACCTTGTTACACTATGCATCATTTGACACCAATTGCGAAACCGAGCATTAAAGCCCTCGATTGAATCCCAAATAATTAACACATGCCCATTTTCTCACATAACATTTCATAACTAAACAATCACAGCATCAATTAGACACTCCCTAGGCATGTTAAAGGGACATTCAATCAACAAAAGTAATCAATGACCCAATCCACCGAACTACTCACCCACGACCAGGTTCGTTCTCAAGAAAACTGAAATTTTTCTATTGAATTTTTGGGAAAAATTTTTGAGAATCTTGTTCTTCAAGATCTTACGGTCGTGTGGGAGAAAACGGTACTCAATTTGGATATCGGACGAATTAGAACGAGCCATTTCAAAACCGGTGCGCGCTGAAAGCAAGGCATTCGGCAATTCGGACTCCCCACGTTTTTCACTCCAAAGCAACCCCTTAAATCCTTTCAGTTCCACCAAAAATCCACCCTTTAGTGACTCAACATCCTAACAAAAGGTTAGAAGTCTTCTTACCAAGCTAAATAAACCAATAAACTCCTCCAAGAACCGCAACAAACTTCGAATCCTACACTGTTCAGTGCCGGGCAGATTCTGTCCCTATGAAAAACCATGCAAACCGGGCATCAAATCTTCAATATAACTTATCTATCCTTTTCTAACATGTAGTATCATGTCTTAGGGTGTCTTACCAACAAGTTTCGGGGCAAGGCGACGCTTCCACGACCTTCAAAGGTGCTCGGTTCCTAAACCCATCCAAGAGGACAGATTCTATCCTAGATGAAATCCATCAAAGTTCATCCATTAAAACCCATCTTTATTTATCCAAACTTCAATCTAAACTTCCTAAACCTTAATACTATATCTTAATAAGGTTTCACCTTGATTTGGAAGCAAGCCAAGCTCCCAAAGTCTGTCCAAAGGAGCTCACTGCCTGGTTCGCTTCGAATCTGACCTTCGTCCACTCAAATCGAGCTACGGAAAGATGTACTGGGTCAAATTGAGCTTATAATATGTCTATGGAAAGATAAGACAATAAAATTTCTAATGGAGAAATAATCACCTCAATCCGATGTCGAACGACGGAGTTATGGCCGAAACAGTGAGACGGATCTATGATGGCCGTGAGCTAGTGGGCGAGAAAGAGGGAAAACGAAAGGGAGATGGGAGAGAGATGGAGTCCGGCCCAGCTTGAGGGAAAGAGAGGGACTTGACTTCTTCCATTAGTCAAGAAGAGAGAGAGAGAAGATTAGGTGGAGATTAGACTTGTATTTCATGCAATCTAGGCATCTAACCCTAGTCTAAAAGGATAAGGTCTCTTCACTTGATGACACTTGTCCGATGCACATAAAAATCTTGAGCCAAAATGACTAATCTACCTTATTGAATTCGGCAGCCCTTGGGGAGGTCTAAATGACCTTTTTGCCCTTCATTCATCTTAAGGCAAATGTATAAGGTTGAGGGGCAAAACGATAATCTGCCACTTTTCGTCCGAAACTTCATTTTTCTCAATTTGAGTGTCCATTGGCGAGGCGACGTCAAATCCTTTTCCAATTTTGAAATTCTTCATTTTTAATTGCCAATTCGAGCTTCCATTTCATGATCGTTCGCTCGTCGATCGTATCTTCAGTTTATCTTGAACTAACAGGTGGCTTTTGCAGACGTTACGTGTGACATTCTGGATTTTCGACCCCTTGAGGCTTGAAGTATGAAATGGAAGCCCGAATTGACAATTGAAAATGAAGAATTTCAAGATTGGAACAAGATTTGACGTCGCCTCGCCAATTGCCATTCATAATAGAGAAAAAATAATTTTAGACGAAAAATGCCAAATGACCGTTTTACCCCTCACCTATTTATCTTTACCTTAAGGATCTTTGAAGGTCAAAATGGTCATTTAGCCACCCCTAGTAGCTGCCGAAAATGTGGAGGGAAAATTGGTCAAAGATAGTCAAAGGGAGCCAAAGTCAAAGATGTAACCAGTGGAAGGTTGCCAAGTGTCAAGTGGAGAAGATGCCAAGCATTAATTACTTGGCCAATCCATCTTGTCAAGATTGGCTCCAATTATTTGATGGTTGTCTCCTCTTAGTCTTCTTCAGCTGCAAATGGACGACCACCCCTTCTTCCTCCTCCATCTTCTTCATTTTTCCTCTCCATTTCCTCCATAGCCACACTGCACGCCCGATCAGTTTCTATGCCACTGTTCGGTCCGTACGACGGCCACTTTTCGGCGACCATTTGAGGAGCGCCGAGCACCACAGGACGATGCGAGATGTGATTTGGCCGTGAATTTGTGGGCCTTGGAAGTGAATTGCACGTGGCGTTGGCTAGCTTAGCTAATTGCACGCCGTGAGAGCCGTGTTTGGCCGTGAACTTGCTGACCTAGGAGGGTCGTTTGGATTGAATTGGTTAGCGTGCTTAAAAAGGTAACTGTCCCTTAAACCTTCACTCGAATGTTAAGACACTATTGGATAGATTGGTTGGATGATTGGATTGCTTGTTGAAGCCTATAGCTTGAATTGCTTGATTGGTCAATTCAAATGGCAAAGAAACCTAATTGTGTGATTGATTGCCTTGTGGTATAGTGCGGCTATTGAGCCATGTATTCGTATGAATTGGCCGTGGGCCCTATTATTATTATAAAATTGGCCGTGGGCCCTATTATTGTTATTGAATTGGCCATGGGTCTTGAGAAATTACATCGCGGCCGTGGGCCCTGGCAATGCTTGAGTGAGTTGAAATTTCATCGCAGCCATGGGCCCTAGCGATGACTGAATGACTTGTGAACTACATCGCGGCCGTGGGCCCTGGCGATGATTGAAAACTATATTGCGGCCTGTAGCCCTGGCGATGACATCGCAGCCGTGGGCCCTGGCGATGATTTGGCTTGGAGCCATATGAAATTATATCGCGGCTTGGAGCCATGGCGATACATCGCGGCCGTGGGCCCTGGCGTTGATTTAATGGTTGTCATATTGATGACTTATGAAAACGATAAGTTTGTTTTAGGGTAATGTGTGAAACTTGGATCTCATAGTATGTGATGTGCTTGATGGCGATGTTCTTTATATCAAGGTGCCATGAGAAAGTGATATTGAGATGCTAGATGATAATGCCTCGATGAGTTTCTGTGAATTGCATTGTGGTATAGTCTGGGGGGACTAGCGGTCTGGTCTAGGTTTAGGGTTACTTGCTGAGATTTATATCTCACCCTAGTGGGGGCTTAGCTTTTTTTCAAGTTCCAGGCGATGGGGTATCAAAGGTCATCAAGGTTTGATGTTCGAGGAAGAAATTATAGGATATGGATTCATATATGGTGTTATTAGGAGGGATCGTATTATGTTTTGTGAATACAAGGATCGATTCATTAGTATTGACCATTTTGCAAGATATGTTTTTATGAACCTGAGAAGTGTACTACTTGTTGTCCTAAGTCATCTGGATTTTGTATATGTATAGAGATGTCTTCTTGCTCTCGTCTGTGTGTCTGGTCAAATGAGTTGTAACCCGAGGAATCTTGGGAGTCAATAGAAGGATCAGGGTTTGGGGCGTGACATCCCCTTTTAAGTGGTATCAGAGCAAGGTCAGCTCGATCCAATGTGATTGAGGTTTGGAGTGATAAGGAGTGATGGCTTGAGGATAATTAGCTAGTGAGACCTTTAGGATGAAGCAGGGATTACTGAATCTTGAGAATTGTAGGCTTGAACTTGTGTTGTATATCGATGGTTCCAGAATCGATGTTTAATGTATAATCCTGAGTGATGTAGGGATTGAGATTTAAGTGGAAGCAAGCTGAAATTAAAGAGATATAGGCTTGGATTTTGAGGTAGTAAATGTGCTTGAGGTTGCTAGAGAATTGCTTAAGATTAAAGGGCCAATTGGAGTATATGATTGTGATTGTGGTTTGTCAATGATCCAACTTGAGGAATATGAGTTATAAGGAGACGATTGGTACTAGTGGATTCAGGCTTGAATTGTGTTATGACTTGATGATTTTAGTTGTCAACTGCTATTGACAAATTTGGGTGATATGAGATGAGATGAATACAAGGAATATTTGGATTGAATATCAGTTGTGATCGAATGCCTACGGATTTGACTTAAATAGTAACCGGACTTGAGGTATATGATGGAATATAGGCGATTGATCGGTGAGAGGCGATGACCACTTGTGGAAATTAGAGATCTTCTGTTGATAAGAATCGATCTGGGGACAATTGTGGTATGACAAGTGGTGAGAACAAACAAGCTGTGCATGTGTTTGTGGCTTTGAGCTAAAAGTTGACAAGGGTGCATGCATGAGCTTATCACTATCAGACTTAATAAACTATCGCTTGGTATAGGACGAGTTGATGGGATACCTATAAACTGTAAGGAAGCATGTTATGGGACGTGTGGAACGGGGCTTCCTCCGTAGATGTATGACTTGGGACAACTTGTAACAACCAGGTCTAATGAGGGCAGGGAGTGATCGCCGGGACAAAGAGGTCCGGACAAGGAGCGGCTCCTGGCAGGCTTCTAAGATAGCGAGGAGGTAGGGATGACCCAAGTCCTAAATTGAAATGGAAAGCCTAGGTATCAAGGTTGAGTCTGATTGTGGTTAAGAAATGTATGGCACTAGAGTGATTCTCGAAATGAATTTTCGAAAGTGGCATGGCATTTGTAATAACGCCTGTGATAGGCATAGCTGAGAGCCTTGTATTTGGCAGTGTGTGACATTCCGAATTTCCGACCCTCTTGAGAGTATTGAATGAAAGGATAATGATCGACGGACGAATGATCATGAAATTGAGGTTCAAAATTGGCACTTGGAAATAGAGAATTCCAATTTTGGATAAGAATTTGTCAATGTCTCGCCAAATGGTAATTTCGGATTGGAAAAGTGAAGTTTGGACTGAAAGTGCAAAATGACGATATTGTCCCAAGACCATTTACATATGCCTTAAAAATTCAAGAAGGGAAAAATGGACATTTATCATATCCTATAGGGCTGCCAAAAATATCTTGTACAATGGTCAAAGATGAGTCAAAGCTAAGATTGAATTATTGGGGGAGTGCCACTTGTCAATCATTGGGAGTATTTGGCATTAAATGCCCACCTAACCTTGTCTTATCAATTTGGGGCCCAATTATATGTGTGAGACAATGGTTTTAAGGACTTCATCTGCTGTGTAGCCTCCCCTTACACGTTCACCTCATTTTCTCTCCAAAAACACCTCAACCAAAAACTGCCCAGAAAAACAGTTTTGAAGCCTTCTGTTCGGTGCAGTCTAGCGGCTCTTTCCGGTGTTTTTTGGTCACTTCCTCTTACTAAAGGTTATTTCAAGATGTCCTTGACATTTTGCCGTTGGTTTCATGATTTTTGGAGGTGTGGTTAATTTATGGTGATTTTTGGAAGCAAAGCGGACGGATTCTGAGCTAGCTGAGGAAAGGTGGTGTTTCTAGCTCATAGAAAATCCGAATGACCTCAAATTTTAGATGGTAGCTTCATAACTCATAGTAATACATGTGGATGAGCAGAAATGATTTTTTTAATTGAGATTTATGGGTGTTTCATGGATGAGATTGAGTGGACAGAATTGAGTGAAAATCTGATCGGTGGACAATCTGTGGAGGTTGAACCATTTGAACATCCTAGGGGTGTTATTTTGCTTCCAAATCATTAGGGGATGTCCTAGACATGTAAATATAGGTCTTGGCAAGAAGATTGGACAATAAAATGGTGAATTGAGGTGAATTATGGGCTGTTGGAATAGGGCAAAGGCATAACAGAATGCTGTCCAATTCTGTCCAGCCTTGGTCGAACCCCTTGGGTGGTTCTAGGAAGTGTTTTTATGGTCCAAATTGGTTCTTAAGATGTCCTAGGATGTCAATTGATGTCTCGGCAAGAAATTAGTTCGATCGGATTGAAATTTGGCGGAGTTAATTGACGGGAATTGTACATTGTTCGTAGGACGACGCTTGACGTGATTTGGCTATGCATTTGTGGGCCTTAGAAGGAATTGCACGTGGCATTTGTTAGCTTGCTTGAAGAGGTAAGTGGTCCCTAAACCCTTACTTGAATCCTAGGACACTACTGGATAAAGTGGTTGAGTAATTTGATTTCTTGGTGAAGTCCTTGACTTGAATGGCATAGCATGACAATTGAACTGCGGTATGCCTTGATGACATATTTGGCTATTAAGCCATTGATTGTTTAATTGGCTGTGACGCCTACGTGATTTATATGGCTATAGCGCATGTGTGATATAGATTGGCTTGTATGCCCTATTATTGAATTGGCTGTGATGCCATGTTATTGGATGAGCTATAGTGCCCCATCGATTGTTGGCTTGGTGCCCCGGAGATCGTAATTTGCTTGGTGCCCCTTTTGCATCGTAATTGGCTTGGAGCCCTGATGCAAATGAATGACCATTGCTTGGTGCCCCTTTCGCATCGTAATTGGCTTGAAGCCCTGATGCAAATGAATGGTCAGAGTGGCCCATGGTGATGATTTGGCTTGGAGCCCTGATGATACCATTTGGTCTAGTGAGACCCCGGCGGTATCGGAGAGTGATAAAATTGAATGAAAATGTGAGGATACCATTTGGTCTAGTGAGACCCCGGCGGTATCGGAGGGTGGTGAAATAAAATGAAAATGTGAATACCATTTGGTCTAGTGAGACCCCGGCGGCATGAAGTGGCTGTAAGCCTGGAGTGTACGATTGGTTTGATGATCCCCGTGGTATGTGGACATCATTTGGTCTGATGACCCCATCGATGTCAGGTGGTATGAGTGCTAGTGGAATATGTGGGTGGATGAGAAAGTGGTGACTGTGGTGTATTTGAGTATATGTGCTCGGGTATGAGACCCGTCAATTGAGCGTGACTGTTGTATTGATCGTCCATGTCTATAATTGACATTGTCTTGTGAGATGCCTGGTGCCATTGCATTGCTTGTGATTCTGCATTTTGAGTGGCATTTGTGTGTGATCTAGGGGGACTGGTATTCAGGTCTAGGTTTAGGTTTCACTTATTGAGATTTATATCTCACCCCAGTGGGGGCTTAACTTTTTCAGGTTCCAGGCGAATGAAGCCCGAACTTGCCAATGATTGGCATCTGAGGAAGTAGTTGACCAAGCGTTTTTAAGACGTTGGATGACCTTAGAAATTGTATGTTGTTTTGTGGATTAGTCTTGACCACTAAAAAGAATTGAGGTGTATTTTATACTACGAGAGGTGTACAATTATTTTTCTATCCTAAGTCATTATTGATTTTATTTGTGTACGAAGGAGTCTTTTGCTTCCGCATGTGTAAGATATAAGGTTGATGATGGCCGAAGGATCCTGGATGGCACAGCTTGGTTACGGCCTGGTGGGATGTTCGCGTGCTCGCCGGGTTCGGGGCGTGACACAGTGAGTGCCGTTTGAAAAAGAAAATTGATGTTGTGATTGGCCCAGTTGGCATATGTTGTAATTGGCATCATTTAATTGTTGTGGCTGAGGTCTAACTGAGAGATTAGACAGCATGTGAGGTTTATACCCATTGAACTGATGCCTATTGAGATTGAGATAGCATGTTATGTTTATGCTAGAGTGGTGGATGCCCCTAGATTTATGGCATGAACGATTGAAATAGCCCTTTGAGTACTTGCTTGACGTTGGCTTAGTTGAGTTTTAGCCTAGTGAGGCTTGCCTAGTAATTGGCTGTTATTTGAGAAGTTGCCTCATGGAGGCTTGCTTGATGTATGGTTGCCGCGTAAGAATTAGTTGAAATCCTTGGATAATGGACAACTAGTTGAGAGTTGTTCGGGAACCATTGGATGATTGATTGGTGGTGATGAATGATGAGATGAGCAGCCCGAGACTGCTAGACTTGAGTAGATGACTTAAGTCTTTGATTCATGGAGGGAATCATAGTGGGTCGAGTGACATGAGAATCTAATAAGGTTGAACGACCAGAGTACGGTCACTAGAGGAGCACTTGGCTCGTATATGCGAGATACGAGAAGATCCAAGTATTGAGATGGATCGTGAGAATTCAGTAAAATCGAGCGACGGTAGTATGAGTAATGGAAGAGAGTATGGCTCGATTTTGTTGATCGTGCGAGACCCAAGAGTAATAAGGGGTCGTAAGAACTTTCTGTGGAAATGAGGAAATTAGATGGGTAAGCAGACTCGTGAAGGAGCTGCCATTGTTACCCAAGTCGCTGAGACAACTGGTGCTGATGCATTAAGTGATGGAACTCACAAGAAAGGTGACTTTGAGATTATTCATTTCCAAAGAGGAAATGTGGAGAAAGTGAAATTGAAACTGCCTGTTTATAAATTGAGAGTTTCGTGAGAAAACCTTAGAGGTTTTGGGTACACTGAAGAAAGAAAGTGACCCTGACAGTTGTTAGCCTAAGAGGCTATTGATGATTGGTGAAATGTCACCAAAGGAGAGTTTTTCTTGAAGGCATGGTATCTATTTAGATAGCCTTCATTGAGTCGTTTAATGTAAGCACCTTCTTGGGATTGCTTGCGAGCAAAAGTTATTTGAATCCTAGTAGTCTTGTAAGGATCTGAAGATGATCGACCAATATGAGACAGAGTTCTCAAGGTCGTCTAAGTGTATTAAGGGTGGTCAAGGACCCTTTGAGTGAGACGTGAGGTCTCCGAGTGAATTTGAATTTGAAAGCCTTGTGGCTAGTGGTTATTGTTGATTTCGAGGAATGTTAATGGGACTCGGTAATAGAAGTGAATGATTGAAAGACATGTGAATAAGAGAACTCTTGCTCATGGATTACGAGCAAAGAAATGTTCATTATGGAACATGGAACGTGCCTGCGAGAAACGGCTTTTGCCTTGGCGTGAGTCTCGTAATGAGAGATTAGCATCTCGTTCCTTCTGTCGTGGGGAAAGTTGAGAAAAGAGTTATGTCAGTTGTCTGACATTGATGATTTTATGAGACCGATTAGGGTTGAATCGGGACCACTAAAAGTGGAATTGTGTGTTGTCAACCCTAAAGAGTAGTGTGTCATTCTTAAAGGGTGACTAGACCATGAAATGGTCGTTGAGGGAAAGGAAAGTGAATGGACTTGGTAGTTCTGGCTGTTCGTAAATTCTAATAAATGATTGAGTAAGCGAAAAAGAGCGCTTAGAGAGTAATTACAAAGTGACTCGAGGTAGTCGAATTGAGTATTCGATACGGGAAATTGTGGAGACGGAGGAAGAACCTCGACTCCTTGGAATTTTGTCACTTGAGGTGACTAAGTCACTGGAAGAAGAATGTCAGATATGGTGAAATTTGAATCCTGGAATGGAAGTACTGCCGTTGGCCCAGACTTCAGGATTGACACCCTAAGGAATGGAAAGGACAAGGTGGATTCAATGTAAAAGAATGCCACTGAAGTTTATAGTTTCCTCCGTAGGGTAAGAGACCCTAGTGTGGAAGGAAGAGAAAATCCAAATTGTCTTGATATTAAGATTGAGCATCTGGATTGAGCAAGAAGACGCGAAACTTGAATGATCCTCGGAAGTGAAGTCCAAGAAACTGTCCGGTAGACAGCGTTGAATTCCAGGATAATGTCGACATTCAGTTAAATGGATGAAATTGAGGTATGGTCGCATTAGCTGGTTGTGGAATCGAGAGGCAAAGGCAATAATGCTTCTTGAGGGAAGAGTGACAAAAATGAACAAAATGTTATGTGGTCCAAGTGGAAACCCTTGAAAGTAGAGAGCCAAGATATGAGCACCCAAGTGAATGATACCATGGACAGTTGGAATGATTCGACACCTGATAGTGATGAAGTGAATAACAGTCGGATGAAGTATCCAACAAGCATTTTGATTGATTGTTACCTTCTTGAGAGACGATTGTCGCGACCCGTCCGAAAATCAACGGACGCGGCTAATGGATTACCGATCGCGGGCTTTGGATCGGCGCGAGCCCTCCCAGGCCCATACCAAATCGCGGCGGGAGTTTTCTTTTGAGGGATTCGACGATAAGAGTCGATCGCTTTCGACCTTCAGTGTGGTCGTGGTGGCATGTGCAACGTGTGCATGCATTTGGAGTCGCCACCCGGTCTTTCTTGGAGGGTAGACCGGAAACCTTACTGACCGATTGGGAGAGGTCGATCAGTTCTGCGGAACCAGAGATTTTGGGTTCGGGGACTTGGTTACGCTGGTGTCGTTACCAGCGCCCTTTCGGTACCTAACGCGAGTGATTTTCCTAGCTAAGAGTTCATGCAGACGCAATTTTGGGTGAGATAGGTATGGTTCAGGTTTTCATGCAGATTGGAATGCTAGTCCTATCAATCACAATCAATTTAACGAGAGCGCAGTCAATTGCATAAATAAATCATGTCAATGCACATCAATTTCAATCATCGGCCTCCTAATATAGTCATAGGGGTTTAGGGAATGTGTGATTTCAGACCAAGGGTAAAATGGGAAGATTTGGGGACGATTAGCCCGAAGGGCAAAATCATCATTTTTGGAAGGTTTGGATACCGAATTACCCAAAATATTCCATGGCCAGTTGATTGTGGCCTTTTCCCATTTTTGAGAATTTTTTGGAATTTCTTGATTTTTCTTCGATTTTTGGAAGACGACTCGCCCAAAGGGCGAAATCGTCATTTTCAAGAAGGTTCGGGGTTCAAAACACCCGGGATGAGCCTTGGCCAGTTGTTTGTAGCCATTTCCTATTTTTTGGGATTTTCCTGGATTTTTTAGAATTTATTTGGAAGACGGTTTGCCGGAAGGGCAAAACCGTCATTTTTGGAAAGATCGGGGGTCAAATGACCCGGAACAGGTCATGGCCAGTTGAACATGGCCATTTCCTATTTTCTGGAATTTTTTAGAATTTTTCTGAATTTTTCGAATTTTTTGAATTTTTTTTATGATTTTTCATTTTTTATTGATTTTTTGATTATTTTATTATTATTTTAAATTTTTTAATATTTAAAAATATTTTCCGGGCCGGGTCAAACCCGGCCCGCGCCTCTCGGGCGCCCGGCCCGACCCTAGGGGTCGACACCGGCCTAAAACGACACCGTTTTATATTTTTAAATATTTTTTCCTATTTTTTAACAATTTTTTTGATTTTTTTATCTATTTTATTTAATTATCCGAAAATTCCCCGGATCGGACGGTTCTCATCGCGCCACGTGGCCTCATCCTGTGCGTCCGATCTTCCACTAGATCGGACGTCCCTCAGTGAGCCACGTGGCCAAATCGTAGCCATCGGATCAAAAATCAATTATTTTCATTTTTTAGAAAACCTACAAATCGGACGCTCTAGAACGTGCCACGTGGCCTCCTCTGGTGCGTCCGATCTTGTACAAGATCGGACGTCCCCCAGTGAGCCACGTGGCACATCCTCGTCCGCCGGATCGATTATTCGAAAATCATTTATTTAATTTTGCAAAATTCCAGGATCGCGACACGTGTCGCGATCGTGGCCGTCCGTTTGTTTTATTTAAAAATAACCGGATCGGACCCCACCCGACTGACGTGGCTGCCTACGTGGCACGCCACGTCGGCCGTTGACCGTTGACCGGCCGGAGGGTCACCGTAGAAGACGATGAACAGTGAAAAATCCGGCGGGAATAGTGAAAATTCCGGCGAGGTCGCCGGAAAAATGCGAAACGGACCCGAAACTTGGTATTTTTCGCCCGTTCTTGCGGCATTCAACTCATCATGACTTCAGCAACAATATAAGACCAAAACATGGCAAGAAACACGTCGGGAACCGCCCCAAAAATCCGGCGACCGAACCGGCTCCGGCGAACCGATTTGCAGAAATTTTTTTGTCGCTCAAACTCGTTTTCTTTCATTCACATAGCATCCAAGGGAGGTTTGAGGACTTACCTGGGGTCCCTTGATGGTCGGCGGCCGCCAGAAATCCCTCGCCGAGCTCCCGGTCCGGATCAAAGCCGGCGAAGCTCCGAGCCGTGTTTCGTCGCGGTTCAATGCGAAACAAAGGTCAAAACGAGTTTAGAAGCAATGCTAGTACATATTCAAAGCTTGATACGCGCAAATGGGGGTCGGGAAAGGCACGGCCGAGACAAAACCAAGTCGAGGCATCCATCGGTATTTTGTCGAACACATGGCGTGCGCATGAGAAACGGTGATCGGAGGAGAATACCGACCTATCCGGAGCTCGCCGACGACGGTTGAGGTTCCGACGAAGCTTAGTGTGGCCTCTTGAAGGCCGAGGACGCCCGCTTTTCCTCGGTTTTTCGCCAAAAAAAACCTCTCTCTCTCTCGGTCCCTTTTGCTTAAAACCCGAGCGCCCCGCACGTTCCTCGTGGCCGACCGGCCCCTTTTCGATGCCAATGCTTCTGCCAAAACCGAATATGCCCTGCAAATTCGCTTCCCATGCTCGGTTGTCCATTTTCCTTTAGAAAAATCGCGCCCCGCACGTTCCCACGTTCCCCTGTTTTTTTTTGTTTCCTCCCACGGCTTGCTGCACATTCTGTGCAAGCCTTGCAGACCCGGGTCGGGCCGGGTCGGGTCGGGTCGGACCCGACCGGCCCGGTTCGGCCAAATCGCCCAAATCGCCAAATTGACCCCCTAAATGACCTCTTTTCATGAAATTGATGGCAAAATCAGATTCCTTGACATGTTTTCCATCAAATATGGGTATTTTCGTGAATCAATTTATTGAAATTCTGTGAAAACCCCAAATTGTCCCTAGGATCCGAAATTCAATTTCGCCAAATCGAAGGCCTAGACGATCGAATTAGCCAAAATTGAGCCCACCAATGGATTCAGCATGATGAAAAATGTTGGGTAGAGGTGTTTAATTTTAATGGGTGTGCCCGTGTGAAATTTAATTTCAAAAATTGTGAAACCGGGGACTAAATTGAAAGATTTTTATGCAATTAAGTCCTTTTGGTTAAAATTGATCAAATTGGAGGGTAAATTGACCCAATTGCATTTCAATACTTTGGAGTCCAACGTCATAGCTTATAAAAACCAAAAATTGAAAATTAAAAGACTCGAAAGGGATTTTTTAGGCCCGGTTCGGGATTAGGTTTGTGAAGAAACCCCATGAACCAAGCCAAATTTCCCTAATGAAAAGAGAAAATATTAAATATTTAATTAAAATAAAATTTCTGAATATTTTTGTGTAATTTTCTGACCACGAATGGTATTTTTCCTGATTTTTTGGGTATTTTAATAATTAAATAAATTCCAAAAAATATTAAAAAATTCAAAAAATATTTTTTGTTCAAAATTGGTTCCTAAGCCTAGGCTTAGGCTTCCAAAGTTGATTTTGCAATTTTTTGACCTTTTTTGCTATTTTTAATTAATTTTAGAAATAAAAACTAAAATAAAAGATGGTCAAAAATCATGTGTCAACAGCTGCCCCTCTTTGAGAGTGAGCTCGTCAGAGGTTGCTTTCAAAGACAAAATGACACCTGGATCTTGACCGACTCGACTGGGGGAAAGAAATGCTATGACATCGGACCTTCAAGTCTTTTGATGAATGCTCAAATTAATCACCGATTTACTCTGACAATTAGAACACGGGTCGGAGCGAGGGAGGCTTACCTGACGTTTACCTGCCTGTTGAATGCTGCGCACGCGGAGTCTGAGGAGGTTTTTTTTTTTTTTTTTTTTTTTTTTTACCCTTCGTGGCGTCTAGTTCGCCATGCTGGGTTTTTATTACTCCCTTCATGGCTCCTGATTTTTCACTTTGGGGTCTTGAAATTCTTTTCCACGGCTACCGGTTGCAATCCATTCCGAAAGGTGAGAGCTTCGAGGCGTGGCTATCCGGCGCGTGCTTCGTGGAAAAGGCGGTCACCGTATCTCTAGGCGGCAAGTCGCGAGCGTTATGGGCTCTGATCTTGAACCGTGCTTTGAGACACCTCTGTCGTGAATCCCTGTGTAGTGGGACTTTGGGTGGAATAAATGTCTTTCCCGCGGCTACCGGCTGCAATCCATTCCGAAGGGTGAGAGCTTCGAGGCGTGGCTATCCGGCGCGTGCTTCGTGGAAAAGGCGGTCAACGTATCTCTAGGCGGCAAGTCGCGAACGTTATGGGCTCCGATCTTGAACTGTGCTTTGAGACACCTCTGTCGTGAATCCCTGTGTCGTGGGACTTTGGGTGGAATAAATGTCTTTCCCGCGGCTACCGGCTGCAATCCATTCCGAAGGGTGAGAGCTTCGAGGCGTGGCTATCCGGCGCGTGCTTCGTGGAAGAGGCGGTCACCGTATCTCTAGACGGCAAGTCGCGAGCGTTATGGGCTCCGATCTCGAACTGTGCTTTGAGACACCTCTGTCGTGAATCCCTGTGTTGTGGGACTTTGGGTGGAATAAATGTCTTTCCCGCGGCTACCGGCTGCAATCCATTCCGAAGGGTGAGAGCTTCGAGGCGTGGCTATCCGGCGCGTGCTTCGTGGAAGAGGCGGTCACCGTATCTCTAGGCGGCAAGTCGCGAGCGTTATGGGCTCCGATCTCGAACTGTGCTTTGAGACACCTCTGTCGTAGATCCCTGTCTGGTGGGATTTGGGGTGGAAGAAATCTTCTGTAGCTGAAAATTGGCGATCCGGTCCGGAAGATGACAGATCCGCGGCTACCAACCTGTGAACACTTACAGAGAGATTTATTTAGGTCATCGTGCTTTCGAAACGGCAAGCGAGCCTTTTGAGCTCCAGTCTTGGGTCGACTTCTAGGCACCTATTTGCTTTAAAGGATCCCATGACGCTGACTAGCGGGGCCAGAGGGGATTTTTCAAGTTTTGAAGAGGGTTCCCAATACGGAGGTTTTCCACGTCCGACTGGATTGTTTGTTTTTGAAAAGGGGTCCCAAGTCGGAGGTTTTCCACGTCCGCTGGGATGGTCTGTTTCTCAAAAGGAGATCCCAACACGGAGGTTTTCTACGTCCGATGGGATTGCTCGGTTCTTCAAATGGTTCCCAAGTCGGAGGTTTTCTACGTCCGGTGGGATTTCCTGATTTTTGAAAGGGGTTCCCGAATTGGAGGTTTTCCACGTCCAATGGGATTGTTTGTTTCTCAAAAGGAGTTCCCAACACGGAGGTTTTCTACGTCCGATGGGATTGCTCGGTTCTTCGAATGGTTCCCAAGTCGGAGGTTTTCTACGTCCGGTGGGATTTCCTGATTTTTGAAATGGGTTCCCGAATTGGAGGTTTTCCACGTCCAATGGGATTGCCTATTTTTGAAAAGGATTCCCAAGGCGGAGGTTTTCCACGTCCGACGGGATTGTTTGATTTTCTTGAAAAGGTTCCCAAGTCGGAGGTTTTCTACGTCCGATGGGAATGTTTGGCTCTTCAAAAGGAGTTCCCAACACGGAGGTTTTCTACGTCCGATGGGATTGCTCGGTTCTTCGAATGGTTCCCAAGTCGGAGGTTTTCTACGTCCGGTGGGATTTCCTGATTTTTGAAATGGGTTCCCGAATTGGAGGTTTTCCACGTCCGACGGGATGGTTTGGTTTTCATTAAAAGGGGTCCCAAGTCGGAGGTTTTCCACGTCCGCTGGGATTTCCCGGTTTTTGAAATGGGTTCTCGAATTGGAGGTTTTCCACGTCCAATGGGATTGCCTATTCTGGAAAAAGATTCCCAAGGCGGAGGTTTTCCACGTCCGACGGGATTGTTTGATTTCCTTGAAAAGGTTCCCAAGTCGGAGGTTTTCTACGTCCGATGGGAATGTTTGGTTCTTCAAAAGGTTCCCGAGTCGGAGGTTTTCTACGTCCGATGGGATTGTCTGGTTCTTCAAAAGGTTCCCAAGTCGGAGGTGTTCTACGTCCGATGGGAATGTCTGGTTCTTCAAAAAGTTCCCAAGTCGGAGGTTTTCTACGTCCGATGGGATTTCCTAATTTTTGAAATGGGTTCCCGAATTGGAGGTTTTCCACGTCCAATGGGATTACCTGTTTTTCTGGGAAGGGATCTCATGACGAGGTTTCTCCACGCCTGATAAGATTGCCTGTTTTTCTGGGAAGGGGTCTCATGACGAGGTTTCTCCACGCCTGATGAGATTACCTGAATTTTGAAAAGGGGTCCCATGACGAGGTTTCTCCACGTCCGATGAGACTGCCTAAATTTTGAAAAGGGGTCCTAGGACGAGGGTTCTCCACGTCATGCTAAGACTGCCTGATTTTTGAAAGGGGGACCTAGGACGAGGGTTCTCCACGTCATGCTAAGACTGTTTGATTTTTGAAAAGGGGTCTTAGGACGAGGGTTCTCCACGTCATGCTAAGACTGCCTGATTTTTGAAAAGGGGTCCTAGGACGAGGGTTCTCCACGTCATGCTAAGACTGCCTGATTTTTGAAAGGGGGTCCTAGGACGAGGGTTCTCCACGTCATGCTAAGACTGTTTGATTTTTGAAAAGGGGTCCTAGGACGAGGGTTCTCCACGTCATGCTAAGACTGCCTGATTTTTGAAAAGGGGTCCTAGGACGAGGGTTCTCCACGTCATGCTAAGACTGCCTGATTTTTGAAAAGGGGGTCCTAGGACGAGGGTTCTCCACGTCATGCTAAGACTGCCTGATTTTTTAAAAGGGGTCCTAGGACGAGGGTTCTCCACGTCATGCTAAGACTGCCTGATTTTTGAAAAGGGGGTCCTAGGACGAGGGTTCTCCACGTCATGCTAAGACTGCCTGATTTTTGAAAAGGGGTCCTAGGACGAGGGTTCTCCACGTCATGCTAAGACTGTTTGATTTTTGAAAAGGGGGTCCTAGGACGAGGGTTCTCCACGTCATGCTAAGACTGCCTGATTTTTGAAAAGGGGTCCTAGGACGAGGGTTCTCCACGTCATGCTAAGACTGTTTGATTTTTGAAAAGGTTCCCAAAACGGAGGTTTTCCACGTCCGATGGGATTACTTGGTTTCTACCATGATTTGACCCTTCAGGCGGTTTCTACCATAATTTGACCCTTCAGGCGGTATCTACCTTTGAGTTGACCCTTCAGGCGGTTTCTACCTTTGAGTTGACCCTTCAGGCGGTTTCTACCTTCGAATTGACCCTTCAGGCGGTTTCTACCATCGGTTGACCCTTCAGGCGGTATCTACCTTGGTTTGACCCTTCAGGCGGTATCTACCATGATTTGACCCTTCAGGCGGTTTCTACCATCATATGACCCTTCAGGCGGTTTCTACCATAATTTGACCCTTCAGGCGGTATCTACCATTGAGTTGACCCTTCAGGCGGTTTCTACCTTTGAGTTGGTTGAGGCGACATTCTGGGAGCTGGGTTCTCCAGGTATCCTACAGAAGTTTGAGCCTGAAATATTTTTCTTCACCAAGAAAATGTTAGTAATCTTTGGGAAGACGATGGCTGGCCACTTGCCGAAGCCGCATGACTTTAGTTTAATCATGAAATGTGCATTTTGATGCTGGAGGTCTTCCAAAGCATTCTTGCAACATGCAAATGTGATCACAAATCCCTTGCACGGAAAATCTGGATCCAACAATTTGAAGATTCCAAAAAGAGTTTGCTCAAAACATCAATTGGAATATTTCTCGACAAGGAGGTCTTCTCACCTGTTTTGAGATAGTGGTTTTTATAGGGGACGCACTCAATTCCCTACTAACCTGTGCCTAGGTTTTAGGCTCATTCGCAGCGCATACATTTTGATCGGTCGGGAGGTCTTCCACGGGACCGTAATGTTGGGCTTGGATATTGGTCTGCAAGGGGGACTCTTTTTTTGAGTCAAGGCCATTGAACGAAAGCTTTCATCATCTGCTCCGGATTTACAAGTCAAGAACCCTGCAAAATGAGAAAGAAATAGTCTTGCTCGTACCTCTTCGAGCTAAGCTATATGTTAACCCAAGTGTCTTAATCAGAGAAGACTGTTTCAGGGTTGTAACTTTGGTGGGATTGGGGACCGAGAAAAGGCTTGTTTTTGGCCCAGAATTTGTGAAGGGATTGACATTGGTGATCATTGCAAATTTGCCACCTGTCTTTTCCATTCTGCATCTTCAATTTTCGAGGTGCATGTCGCGACCCTCTCGCGGCGCGGAGGCGGGGAGCGGGCTAATGGGCCGCCCGACCGCTGGCTTGATCGGACGCGGGCCTCTCCCAAGGCCCATTACCCAAGTCGCAACTGTTGGATGTACGTGGTCGACCTTCAGTGTGGTCTAGTGACATGTGATGAGTGTACATGCCAAGTGTCGCGACCCTCCCTAGGCGGAGGGTTAATGGGCCGCCCGATCGCTGGCTGGATCGGACGCGGGCCTCTCCCAAGGCCCATTTCCCAAATCGCAACTGCTGGATGTACGTGGTCGACCTTCAGTGTGGTATAGTGACATGTGATGAGTGTACATGTCAAGGAGTCGCCACCAATCGTTTTGCGGAGGGTACGATCGGAAACCCTATCGAATAGTTGGGAGTGGTCTATTCGATTCTGCGGAAACCAGAGAAGTGGGTTCGGGGACTTAGTTACGCCAACTGTCTAAGTTGACGCCCTTTCGGTACCTAAACTGAATGGTTTATCTGATCCTAGGATTTCATACAGACGAGTGGGGTATAGATCCTAAAACTAGGAGTTCATGCAGATGGGAATTACTACCCTACCAATCACAATCAATGGAAATAAGTGCGCAAATCAAGGAAATAGGATTGGCCATCAATCCAATCCATTTCCTATTTTTCGGGAATTTCCAGGATTTTTCTGGAATTTTCAAGTGATTTTACCCTTGGAGGGGTAAAGTCGTCATTTGGACAAAGACGAGGAACTGAAAATCTCAAATATTAGGGTTGGTCGTCCACCTGACCCAAACCCTAACTTCAAGCAATTTTCAGAACTCGATTGAGACAAGAAAGACGATTTCCCCACTAAAGGGCAAAATCGTCATTTTGAGAAAAGAGGCGGGACTCGAAAACCCAAATTTAAGAATTGGTCGTCTAATCGACCCTAATTCTCACCTTGGCATTATCGGCCTTATCTAGTATGCAAAACAGAGGCGACTTACCCCTAAAGGGTAATGTCGTCAAGTCTTGGAAAATTGGATAAGAAACCCCAAAAATAGGGTTGACCAGTTGTCTGTGGTCAATCCTCGATTTTTGGGGATTTCTAGAGTGTCTAGGATTTTTCCTAATTTTTCCACATTTTTTTTGGAATTTTCTGGAATTTTCTATCATTTTTTAGGATTTTCCGAAATTTTTCGATTTTTTATTATTTTTTAAAATCATTTTCTGATTTTTTTTATTAAAAAAAGATGTTATCCGGGCCGGGTCGGGTGACCCGGCCCACGGTCCACGAGCAACCGGCCCAACCCGGATCCGGCCCGCGCGACCCGCGCCCCCCAAAACGGCGTCGCTTTAATTTTTCTGTTCAAAATCTTTAATTCCCGCCTAATATAAACCAAGGGCCCAGATTGTACCACGTGGTGATTGATTGACGGCCTGATCTAGGGCTGGCAACTGACGGTCCAGATTGAAAATCCTAATCGAACCACGACCGTCCGATCAATTTATCTGAAAGTAATTTTTATTTCCGAAAATTGCGAGATCTCAACACGTGGCACACTATCCACCGTTGGATCAAGTTTGTTTTTTTTTGTTGCAACCGAACGGCTGACGTGGCTGCCACGTGGGCGCCACGTCAGCGCCACGTAGGCGTTGACCAGTCAACTTTCGTTGACTGGTCAGCAGAGCTGCCGGGGAAGACGACCGGCGCCGGCTCTGACTCGCCGGCGCCGCGTCGGAAGCCGTTTTCTCCGCGCACAAGCCACCAAAATTCGCGAAACCAATGGCAAATGACTCGTTTCGACCTCTTCTATAACATATCAGAACTTCGACGCAGCAGATTATCATCTCATCCATGTGCAACCTCCGGCCGAAGCTAGGCTCCGGCGGCTACTCGTCCTAACCATTTCTATCGTCACCTAGCTAAAAGAATCGATCAAGAAGCATCACCGAGGGTAGAGGAGACTTACCTGACCGTCGTGGAGCTTCGGCTTGGTCTAGGACGAGCTATGGAGCTCGCGGCCGATCGGCCATGGCAGGGGGTGGACTCGGTGATTTAGGCCATGAAACGACATGCGACCAAAGGCAAAAATGCTCAGGGAGGAGACACAAGCACATTGCAACCCGAATCGCAGCAGATGGATGACTATAATTAAAGTTGCCATTGAAGGCCGAGCTTGAGTTCGAAGGAGGAGCTCACCTTTTTCAAGAACGTCTTTGAATAAGGCTTGGTCCGACGCCTTCTCCGGGCTGAGACGAAGCTGAAAGGGGAGACGACGTCAGTTGTCGTCGTTTGAATCGCGAGGAATCCGAGCTTGAATTTCTCGGGTTCCAAGCTCCAATGGCCGCACGCGCTCTCTCTCTCTCTCTCTCTCTCTCTCTCTCTCTCTGTATCTCTCTCAGCGAACTCTTTGTTCGCTTCCTTCTCTCTGAGTCGTTTCTTGCTTTGTCTTCGCCCGCCTGTTCTCTCTGTTCTTCGCCCGCGAGCTCTCCCTCTCTCCTACTCTCTCTGCCAGTTCTTCGCGCGAACAGACTTCTTCCCCCTCTCTGTTCGTTCTCCCCTTTTTTGTTGCACCCGCTCCAACTAACTCGTTTTTGTTGCCAACTGATTTTCCAGCCCAACAGATCTCCTTCGCCAACTGATTTTTTTTCTTTTCCATTCATCTCCCCCCGTTCTGTTTGTGCGCCAAAGAAGCGAAGAGCCAGCAGGTGCTCTGGGTTATGACCAATATTGGTCAACGGGTTGACTGGGTCAGGTCAACCCGAACCAGTTGACCCGGTTCGCCAAAAATAGGCCAAATTGACCCACAAAAATTCCTAATTTCTCAAATTAAATTTGGAAATCGGCTTCCATGAGATGAATCCCATCTAGTATGGTGATTTAGTGAAAAATGAGTGTGGAATTAAATGAAAACCCCAAATGTTGAATAAGATCCGAAATCGATTTTTGTCAAATTGGGGTTCCTAATGGACGAATCGACCCCAATTGAGCCCATCATTAGATTCAGTGGGTCAAAAACTATAGGGAGGAAGCATTGGAGTTCTATGGGTGTCCCTCAGAAAATTTTAATTTTGGATTTGGTACTTTAGGGGCTAAAATAAAAAGTTTTTATGCAATTAGGTCCCTAAAGCAAAAATTGATCAAATCGGCACACAATTGAACCAAATTGAAATGTGGAGCATTCAATTCGAATGTCAAGATTCAGAAAATGCAAAAGATCGCAAATAGAAAGACTCAAAACATATTTTTTGACAAATTTAACCCTGTGCGTTACAAAGAAACACACAAAATTAAACTTGAATTTCGACTCTTGATGAGGTCAAAATTACAAGGGATTTAAAAGAAAAATATTGACTATTTTCCTATATTTTTGTGACCTCAAATTCTATTTTTGTTGATTTTTCTAGTATTTTCCTATTTTCTAAAAATACTAAAAGATGTGAAAAATATGAAAAATTATTTTTTGGTCAAGAATGGTTCCTTGGGCTTGGCCAAGGCCACCAAAGTTGATTTTGTAATTTTTTGACCTTTTATGGATTTTTCATGATTTTTCAAAAATAAAACTGAAAAAGACTTGGTCAAAAATCAGGTGTCAACAGCTGCCCCTCTTTGAGAGGAATCTCGTGAGAGGTTTCGCTCAAAGACAGGTGACACCTGAGTCTAGACCGACTCGACTGGGGAAAAGAAAAATGAATCTTGACACTCAATCTTTCTTGTCCCACTAATGAATGCTCTGCTTCTCATTCCTTTGCTGACGTGAGAGAAAAAGTAGAGAGACCCACTTGTTACTTACCTGTTGATCACCTGCCTGATGCTCGTACGGCATACGCGGTGTATAGCGGGTTCAAGTGAATACCTAGGGACTCGTCTTTTGAGTATCCTAGGCGATTAAACTCTAGCCTGTATGGTAGGCCGTACCAGTATGGGATTCCTACACTTGACAGGAACCTGTGAATGACGCACCCTGTCTCTTAGGGATTGTCGGGGTTTTGATCCGTATGGTGGATCAGACCATGAATAGGATTCCTTTCTGTTAGGAACCTATGAATGACGCACCCAGTCTTTTAGGGATTGTCAGAAGTTTTGATCCGTATGGTGGATCAGACCATGAATAGGACTCCTTTCTGCTAGGAACCTATGGATGACGCACCCAGTCTCTTAGGGATTGTCAGAAGTTTTGATCCGTATGGTGGATCAGACCATGAATAGGACTCCTTTCTGCTAGGAACCTATGGATGACGCACCCAGTCTCTTAGGGATTGTCGAACACTTTGATCCTATATTCTAAGGAATTAACTAGGATTTATACAAATGAGGTATGCCTAACCCTTAGGCTTCACCCAATGGGCTATTCTGGGTTTAGGGGTTACCTAAAACTTCACAGAAAGCTGATCTTGAAAATTGTCCTTTCGACATGCAAGGCGTTATTCTGGGATTTGGGGATTCCAAGTATCCTGCAGAAAACTTAAACCTGCAAAAACTTTGATAAGATTCTTCTGGGATCTAGGGGTTACCTGAAATCTCGCAGAAAGACTATCTTGAATATTGTCCTTTCGACATTGAATGTGACATTCTGGGACCTGGGAGCTCCAGGTATCCTGCAGAAAGTTCCAACCTGTAACACTGGGATCTCACACAGGGAGATAATTTCAAACATTGTCCTTTTGACATGGGAGGTGACATTCTGGGACCTGTGAGCTCCAGGCATCCTGCAGAAAGATCAAACCTGTAATATTGGAATCTCACATAGGGAGATAATTTCAAACATTGTCCTTTTGACATGGGAGGCGACATTCTGGGATCTGGGTACTCCAAGTATCCTGCAGAAAGCTCAAACCTATAAATTTGAAATCTCACAGAGGGATGATTTCGGAGATTGTCCTTTTGACATTTGAGGTGACATTCTGGGATCTGGGAGCTCTAGGTATCCTGTAAATTTGAAATCTCATAGAGGGATGATTTCGGAGATTGTCATTTTGACATTGGATGTGACATTCTGGGATCTGGGAGCTCCAGGTATCCTGCAGAAAGATCAAACCTATAAAATTGTTCATAAGAATGTGTTTTCCCGAGATATGGAATTACCAGGGATCTTGCAGGAAAATAAACTTGAAAGCTCTTCTTCACAGAGCAAGGCATCCTTCTAGAATCTGGGGTTACCATGATTCCTATAGAAGTTTAACCAAGAACAATAGCATTCTAGAATCTGGGGTTACCAAGAATCTGTCAGAAGCTCAGGCATATAAACTTTCCTTCTTAGAGAAATGTGTCATTCTGAGACCTGGGGTTACCAGGGGTCCTACAGAAGTTTAAACTTGAAATATATTCTTCACAAAAGAAGTAGCATTCTGAGGTCTGGGGATACCAGGGGTCCTACAGAAGCTTGAACATGTAAACTCTTTCTTACCAAGAGAAGTTGTGCTCTTCTGAGATTTGGGATTGCCAGGAATTCTGCAGAAGTTTAGACATGTTAAACGCTTCTCACCAAGAGTGATACAAGCCATTTTAGGAGCTGAAGTCATCAAGAATCTTGTAGAAGCTCCAATCTGAAAATTTTCTTACCAAAGGCACATCAATGGTCTTTAAGTGATATCCGATGTCAAACTGACAGCACTTTATGACTTATATCATAGTCATGAAAAATTTCAATGAATGCATTACGATGCTGGAGGTTATCCAAAACACCTTGCAATATACGGAAGTGATCAAAAATCCCTTGTGAGGAAAGTTTGAATCAAACAATCTGAAATTACCCACATGAGTTTGGTTAAAACGTCCATTGGAGTATTCTCATCAAAAAGGACTTCTCACCGTTTTGAGATAATGGTCTTTTACCAAGAATGCACTCGAATTTCCTATCAAACCTGCGCCTAGGGTTCAGGATCATTCGCAGTGAATACACCTCGATCGATAAGGAGGACTTCCAAGGGACTGTAATGTTGGGGCTTGGTCAACGGTTTTCAAAGGGGGACTTGCGTGCAAGTCAAGGTTTTCGAAGAGAAGTCTTCAATGTCTGCTCCAGGTTTACAAGTCAAGAAACCTGCAAAATGAGAAAGAAATAATCTTGTTCGAACTTCTTCGAGCTAAGCTTAGACATTAAACCCTATGTCAATCCATGTGCCTTAATCAGAAAAAGGCTTTTCAGGGTTGTAACGTAGGTAGGATTGGGGACCCAAAAAAGGCTTGTTTTTGGCTCAGAATACGCGAAAGGTTTAAACATTGGTGATCACTGCAAGTTTACTGCCATCTTGCCCCTTCTGGTTCAAAGAGCGTCTTCAGTCTTTGAAGTGCATATTTGTCTTTAGAGAACATCTCTCTCATGTCAAGACGGCGTCAATACCTTGTCTATGCTTTTGTCATCTGAATGTGACATAATCTGGGAGTATCCTTTGCTGTCCAGCTCCCTTGGGATTTTCTTTTATAATCAGATCTCACTAGTGACCTATACAAAGGTATCATGCCATCTTTTGGCATTTACAAGATCAAATACCTGATTCACAAGTGCACAAGTATTTGGGTGGGCATCGGCCTTGCTTTTACTAGGCACTTTGCTTTTTCTTGATGCCCAGGATCGAATTTTTCTCTCTTTTTTCTTTTTCTCATCTTTTGTCGAGATCCCACCTTTTCTTTTCTTTTGGGGATCAGAATTTTCAAATGAGTGTGCTAGATGTAAAACTTGAATCTCAGCACTCAAACATTAATCTAGGAATCTTTCACAAATCCTGTGTTTTGAACTTTTCCGCTCTTGAAGTGACGTCGCTTCCGTCTTGGAATATGCAATGATCACCAACGGGCTTGCGAAACGAACATATAGGCTCCATTGGGCTGTACAAAGGGTAAAAGTGTATAGGATAGAGAAATGAATGCTTTTCGTCATCCTAAAGCACTTGAACTACCATAGAAGTTAAAATGACAAGCAACACACGAAGATTGATGCAAGTCTGAGCAAGAGAACTTCTAACCATTTACCTCCTGATATCGCTGGACGTACCTCCAGTTTGCCCCACTGTGGGGTGGTTCTTGACAGGGGTATAGAATGAAACCGCCGTTCAAAGGGCTATCAACGGTCATCTGTAGTGTTTATGATAGAGAGACGAATGCCTCCGTCGTCTCAATCCATGTAATCACTGCGAATAACCCCTACTTCCGTAGGTCACGGTCTCGCTGTCCTTACCACTCCACTCATCTCTCAAGTGTGTATAGGACGTGTTTAGATTCAGGTTGCCTCTTATCTGAGGAAATATCATTTTGAACGGTTTTAAACAACTTTTGCTGGAAAAGTTCATTTTGCTTTTTCCAAAACTTGCCCTCAAAAGGGATTTGTGATGCACAATGTATATTTCAACCATGTTTAGATAACCTCCAAATCTAAACATGAATGCTAATGTCACAACTGTGAGAATTCTGCATCTTTCTAGACATGAGATTTGAATGCATGCTAGATTCCAAGTAGCCTTCAAATTCTAGAAATAAGGATTCTGACAGTCTTAAAAACCTAAAAGGTTGGGAAAGGAATACTTACCTGCCCCGCGCGGCTAGGGATCCCTGAAAAACATAAAAGGAATATGTCGGTGTATGCTCTCGAATTTCGGAAAATTAGAACGATACATCTTACCCTTGATCATGCACTCCAATGAAAGTGGATAGATTCGTGAAAATCTGCATTTTTCTTAACAATACAAGATGATTAAGTGTTCTAAAATTTCTTGAAATTCTCAGTCTTTGAAGAGAAAGGACGTGTACCTGACCACCATAACAGTAAGTCCTCTTGATCATGCATTCCAATCTGAACGCCAATATGTAGATTATAGAAAACGGTCATTTCGACCTATGGCGATGACGTCTTCGTCTGACTGGGGCCATGAATCCTGCTTGATGGCTTCATTCATCTTTTGAACGTCTTCCATGCCATTCTTCGGAGTTCCTTATTCAAGGAAAAATGAATTCTTATCAAAATGTATGCTAAAGCATATGGTGTGGAAGCGATACTTTTTACCCTCAACTTGATCTTATAGCCAAAGATCATTTCTTGAATGCTCGACTTCTGAAGCTGTTATCTTCAAAGATCATCTCGCCTTGAAGTTGAGTCGGCAAGTTCTTTCCCTCTGAATCCTTTTGAATGCCAATAATTTTTTGGATCTTCACTTTACTTTTCATCTTTGAGGTGTCATCCTTCCAATGCTTGAGAAAGTCGTTTGCTTCATGCATCTTTGTCACTTGTGACCATCCTTGTGATGTTCTCCTCTTTCTTGGACTCCTGATAATGTCCTAATGGCGTATTCTGCCACAGAAAGAAATGATTTTGCATTAGCAAATGCAAGAAAAAGGAGTAAATTGGATACGACACCCAACTACCCTTCTTTTGTCAATTGACATTTCTCTCTTGATTGAGTCCATCCCAATATTGTATGCTGATACGGGCAACATTTGTCGAATCCCTCCATCCATGCTTGAAGGTGTTGATAACATCAACAATCCATTTGCCCCAGTTGGGCGACGTCTAACTTGGCCAAATGCCTTAGCATTTTTCATATCATTTGACGATTTCCAATCCGATTTGAAGAGGTCTTTGTACCTGTACATGAAGCAATGAGTATTCATCCATGTTTAACTTTACATAAATCACCAAGGAACGTGATATTCCCTTTAAGGTATTTGCATTTCCGTTGATCAAGGAAATCATCTCTTTCGGTTGCTTTGCCCCAGTAGGGCATGTCTTGACATTTGTCATCTCTGGGCTTGATAAGTTGCTCCAATATGCTATTTTGGTGGCACACGAGCATCTTGCCCCCAGCTTGGTCTCTTGATAGGAAATGAGGGGTTTGCCCTAATGAACCTTCTTTGCTGGTTCTGGTTATTTATCTCAACCATCTGAATCTTCGATCACTTTTATCTACCTCTTGGTAGCTCGACGTCTTTGGAATTTGTCACATGACATCTTAGCGACCTTCTCAGTAATTCTGTAAACCTGAGTCTTTCATCTCGGGATAAATGTCCACCGATCTTGACCTCTTTGATATTTTCAGTATCCCCCAAACTAACAGTAACCGGCTCTTCCGAAGTAGGAGGCGTTGATTCCTCAAAGGCATTCCATTCCCTGCGGATAGACGCATAACCTTCATCATCGTCTTCTTCCTCTATCCCATAGTCCCAGTGGACTGCTTTAGGATCGTACTTTTCTATCGGAGGGACTTTTATAGTTACTGTCATCTGATAAGGCGTCTTTGGTTCAGCTGTGCCGTCTTCTTCTTCTTCCGGCAATCGAATCACAACAGGCTTGACTAGGCAATCTTCTACCTTATTCAAGCTGTCAAGCTCTTCCAGTTTAATTACCACGGTCGTAGCGGTTTCAATCATTGACATAGTGTTGTCAAAGTCCCTTAAGGAGATTTCGTCTCTCAGTCGACAATGTCAGTCATCGTCGCCTAATACTGCTGATGTGGCAGATCTCGGGTGTTCTCTTTTTCTTTTGAATACTTCAGCTAAACCCTACCGTTAATCATTTGATCTCTCTGTTTCAGCATACTGCTTTGTGTCAAGCTTAGTAACCCTCACTTGGTCAAGTGATGACTCAGGCTCTTTCGAAAAAGGCTTTTCCGGTCAAACGGGATCATCCATGCCTCCCCATTTGTCTGGTATAATATCATCCATTCTCTGATAGAAGCTAGGAGGAGCAGAGTACTTCACTTTAAAGTTGTATCCTCCAGAGTCTTGACCCAGGTTGTCTACAATTTCACCTATTTCGAGTGCGTTAGCCATGAATCTGCAATCTGCTAGACTTCGCCTCTTGGCTTCCAGTTTGTCCTCTTCGAATTCTTCTTCTGATTAAGTGACCGGCCCAAGATTGTCTACCAGATTCTTGTACGGGATGTCCCAGGTGCTACTCCGCTCAGTTTTGATCACGAAGTGGCTTCCTTCCAAAGATAGAGAAGCTTCGACTCCTTCGAATTCTTCATCGGTAATATCGGACATTATCCCCAAGCTCATCATCTTAGCGATACATAGTTTCTTCATATCAGCAGAGATCTCTCCTGCTTTTGAGTATGATGAAGCGGTCGCCAGAAGGTCGGTCAGCTTAAACATGTCCACCTTCAGCTGGAGGTGGTTTTCCTCATCTTTAGTGAATATTCCCCCAATTGCTTGATAATCAGGGAGCGAGTTTTCTTGTAAGTTTGGAGCCACGTTGTCAAATTTTAGAATCTGGCTGTCAATCAAAGCTTGTACCTCCAGCTTAAGGATATAGCAATTATCGCTCTAGGTGGTTCCTTTGCCACCAAGTGTTATTCTAGCAGCATCGGGAGTAGCTTGGACAAAGGTCTCGGGGGCTGAGAGAACTGCTTTTGGGGTTGCCTCTTTCTGGGCCTTGCCCTTTTGGTGCCGACCATGATGATCCTCCCTTGGTTGTTTTCTAGCAGAAGCTTCATGGGGCCTCCTTTCTCTTAAGGCTCATTCGAACCTTTCAGCCACCTTTATCAAATGTGCAACGGTCTGACGTCCCGAGGCGTTTAACTTGTCGAGGTATTCGTAGAGAAGTGCTTTCAGGAACAAATTAATCAGCTCGTCGTCTGGGATTGACGGCTTTATTTGGGTCGTCAAAGTTCGCCATCTCTGGGCGTATGTTATGATCAATTCTCCTCTTGCCTTTGAGGTTCGTAGAAGGTCTTCCCTCGTCGGGGCCGTAGCTGTGTTGAACCTATATTGCCTGAGAAAATCCTCTGCAAGATCTTCCTACCCATCATAATCATTCAGGTCCAATTCAATGAACCAAGCCAGAGCGGGGCCAGCCAAACTTTCTTGGAACATGTTCATCAGTAATTGAACATAGTCTGAATACTGCGCCATCTTGCGTAGATAATATTTGAGGTGAGCACGGGGATAGCCTGTCCCATTATACTTCCTCACGAAGTCTGGTTCCTTGTAGTCAGGAGGAGTCTCCACCTTGGCGAAGGGAGATATCTTGTCTAAACGAGCCAACTCATAACCTTGGCTGCTCAAGCATTCTTCGATCTTGGCTAATCTTTTAGCCTCCACCTTGATTTTTACGGTCTACTTCCCCTTTTTTCTCGTTCTCGAGGTTGATAATAACATGGGACGCTTTTTGTTGTGATGGGGTGTTCGGCTCACGGATATCCTCCTCCGCCCGTTGAGTATTTCCCTTCGTTTCTTTATCAGCTATATCGGGTGCAAGTGATGGATTTGAGTTGTTTAGGAACCACTTTCTGTCTGGCTTGGGAGGCTTCCGGCATTGCCTTAATACCAGCCATCATAGTTGCCATTGAACTATTTGATATTTCCCTATCAAGGGAAAGAAGGTTCGTGTCAGAACAGCATACAAAATGGGCAATTGGAATTGATACAATTTACCCTTCGTTCCTTGGGTCTTGGCATTTTCCTTTCACTTAGATTCTTTTGCCTTGACCTGTCGACATCTTTCATATAAGTGATGCATGCATGATATGTATGATGCAAGTGATCTAAGATGATTCATGTTTGCAACGAAAAATGGATTCGTGCCTTTCACTCTGTTCACAGAGAGCATTTCTTATCAAGCATGTCAATCTATAAAGTTTGAATTCTTTCTTTTCGAATGCTCTTTTCAAAGAGACTTCTAACTGTTAAGAAACTTTTTCAAGTTTTCTCGAGAATTTTGTTCGCAGATTGAGCCATTATGACGCTCTTGAAATCATCTATCCTAAATGCATGTGTGAGATGATATGAAAAGCGGGTACTCCCTGTTCTGTCATCTGAAGTCGTTGCTTCTTGGGTGTCTTGACTTTGTTTATCACCTGAGAGGAAAAAGATAGGAAATATTATTTCCACATCTGATTGAAACTTATTTAGGAACGATACGTCCTTTTCTACCAAGAGGGATGGCTCAGCGTTGTTCCTCTCGGAAGGGTTGCTGCTATGGCGGAGTGCTTTTCGTATTCAATGGACGGATTTCATTCCATTATGTTCCATGAGTGATAACCATCGTTTCGGGGACTTGCCCCACATATCACCATGGCAAATCTGATGTCTTCGACTTCGGCATGCTTTTTGGATAGGGAAATGATTTGCCTCCAGCAACTGAGTACTCCACCTTGAGTTAGCTGATTTAGTCATATGAAGCTCCATTGTATCACGCTAATGCTTTCCCTGTTGATTGAGTTAATCACTTCCATGTCAAGTGATTAACTCAATCTATTCTGACCCATGTCTTCGACTATCATTATCTTCTTGAGGTTGGGTGATCTTTCGCCACTTTCGCTCTATTAATGCATTTCAATCTTGAAGTGTTGCTTCGCGAATAAGCATTCAGTTTTCTTCATCCCTACATATAGAAAGGGAGATGATCATTTCATATCTTAAGAGGATTGAAATGAGGAACGATATACACCCTTTTATGGTTGAGTGGTCATCAATCTCATGATGGGAAATACGAGTATTTGTACTCCTTGAGACGTGCTTCAATCGGCGATCGTGTCATGCCACATTGGCCTCCAACTTTGAGGGTCCATAATTGGGTCTTCTTTAAAGGGACAAACGTCGACCTCACACAATCCTTTTATTTCACCTACATGACATGAGGAAGGAGTACGTCAATTGTTGCACAAAAAACTCTAATTGAAACGATCACAGATTTACTATCCCCAAAGTATATTTCCCCAGCTCCCATCACTTTGAGCCTCAGAGATGAAGGAATGTTCCTTAACGATCCTCATTCATCTTTTATAATCACATGCAAGTGTGAGTGACCATGTCATTGTTTAAACAAATCAATTTAATTTGGAACGAATACACCCTTTTCGACTTAGAGAGGTTGATCCAAATCAGGCATGCCCCCTCTTCATGTTGTCTTGTTTTGGGCTTATCATCGTCGATTTATCTTATTTTGGAAACCCAATGTGTGGCGTCTGATGAAGGCGCATTTTCTTTCATGTTACAGGGAAAATAAGTCTCGCACCATTGGCCTTCAACCGTTTTGACCTGTTGGCAAAAGAAATAACCAAGCAAGTCAAGTATAACACTCGAAGTTTTTATTGGAACGATTACAGTTTTACCATCATTCGATCACATCTCGCATGCGATTAGATGAAGGAATCTTCAATAAATGCATGTCATGTATAACCTGTCAGAAAGGAGACACACTTAGCATTTTACATAGCAAAGACGTCTCTCAATGAGGTCGCCTCTCATAATGAAAGCGAGGCGACAATACATACCCCATAACCCCTATTTACGGGCATCTGATGTCCGCCAAGATTTCAAGATAAGAGGATACGTCCTTAAAAGATCGATCCATGGTCATCAATCAAACACCCATTTAATTCCAAACGTTTAATACGCAAACGGGGGCATTAATCTTGAAAGATTGCTTTGTGACATTTTTCTTGTGAAAATCATGTGATCTTTGTTTTAAGAACTCACTACACAAAATGTGATTGCAAACATGGCCTTAACTTTATACCCCAAAATCTTGAATTGGAAGAATTTTAGACAAAAAGAAATGTCATCTTAATCCATGATTGAAAATTTGGATGAACCATCTATTCCGTAGGGACGGCCTAGAAGTGTTCCCACTTTTGTATCTAAAATTCATTGTCAAAAACTTTCATTTGTAAACTCAAACACCCAGGGCATTCAGTTGATTTCCATGAATTTCTTATCATGAAATTTTACTAGGAAATGAACAAGTAGAGGGAGAAGTCATACTTACAGTGATCAGCGAAATATTTTTTTTTTTTTTGGTTTTAGGTATACCAACCTCTCATAGACATGCGCATGAGACAAGTGGGGGGGGTATACTCTAAAAATCGAAAATCAGGTGAGGAACCTATGGCTCAGGCTCCCACGATCCAAATGAGGCAGACCCCTCCCCAAGAGTACCCACTCAAGAGGGCTAGATATCGCCAATTTGGATTGTGAGCGGGAACGAACATGAAAGTCTCAAGTGCCATCAAACACGAGATCCTTTCACATCCTTTCCCTATCTAAGGTAACCTAGAGGTGGTTGCAGTCGGGGTTTGACCGCTAGTGTGTGCGATGTGTCGTGATCATCACAATACTAGGTCATGAACAGCAGTTTGTATCAAACACCGCTTCAGTATGTGCGTAAAAATAAACATACATTCCCAACTCCAACCTGCAGGAAAAAATGTCAACAATCACTCCACCCCTTATTTCTCCAATCTGCAAAAACATCTAACACAATAGTTAGCATACGTACCTCACCTTCGAGAGCATCTGCAAAAAATAATGTCAGATAAACCAAGCAACTTTTTAATCGGCTCAAGTCCTCTGGAATTCGTAACCAGAGATTCTGGTTTTGAATAGTCCCCAGCGGAGTCGCCAGTCTGTCGCGACCCTCTCGCGGCGCGGAGGCGGGGAGCGGGCTAATGGGCCGCCCGACCGCTGGCTTGATCGGACGCGGGCCTCTCCCAAGGCCCATTACCCAAGTCACAACTGCTGGATGTACGTGGTCGACCTTCAGTGTGGTCTAGTGACATGTGATGAGTGTACATGCCAAGTGTCGCGACCCTCCCTAGGCGGAGGGTTAATGGGCCGCCCGATCGCTGGCTGGATCGGACGCGGGCCTCTCCCAAGGCCCATTTCCCAAATCGCAACTGCTGGATGTACGTGGTCGACCTTCAGTGTGGTCTAGTGACATGTGATGAGTGTACATGTCAAGGAGTCGCCACCAATCGTTTTGCGGAGGGTACGATCGGAAACCCTATCGAATAGTTGGGAGTGGTCTATTCGATTCTGCGGAAACCAGAGAAGTGGGTTCGGGGACTTAGTTACGCCAACTGTCTAAGTTGACGCCCTTTCGGTACCTAAACTGAATGGTTTATCTGATCCTAGGATTTCATACAGACGAGTGGGGTATAGATCCTAAAACTAGGAGTTCATGCAGATGGGAATTACTACCCTACCAATCACAATCAATGGAAATAAGTGCGCAAATCAAGGATCCAGTACATGCGGATAAAACACATGAAATCAGCGTGGTATCCCTAATGAGGCCCTATTAGCCTAGAGAAGTATCAATCAAGGCTTAGGAATGATTTGGACATGATTCGCCCATGAGGGGGCAAAATCGTAATTTTGAATGATTCGGGAAAATTTACCCTTAAAAGGGTAAATTTGTCATTTTAGACGAATTGGGAAGTCAAAAGACAATGGAAATAGGATTGGCCATCAATCCAATCCATTTCCTATTTTTCGGGAATTTCCAGGATTTTTCTGGAATTTTCAAGTGATTTTACCCTTGGAGGGGTAAAGTCGTCATTTGGACAAAGACGAGGAACTGAAAATCTCAAATATTAGGGTTGGTCGTCCACCTGACCCAAACCCTAACTTCAAGCAATTTTCAGAACTCGATTGAGACAAGAAAGACGATTTCCCCACTAAAGGGCAAAATCGTCATTTTGAGAAAAGAGGCGGGACTCGAAAACCCAAATTTAAGAATTGGTCGTCTAATCGACCCTAATTCTCACCTTGGCATTATCGGCCTTATCTAGTATGCAAAACAGAGGCGACTTACCCCTAAAGGGTAATGTCGTCAAGTCTTGGAAAATTGGATAAGAAACCCCAAAAATAGGGTTGACCAGTTGTCTGTGGTCAATCCTCGATTTTTGGGGATTTCTAGAGTGTCTAGGATTTTTCCTAATTTTTCCACATTTTTTTTGGAATTTTCTGGAATTTTCTATCATTTTTTAGGATTTTCCGAAATTTTTTGATTTTTTATTATTTTTTAAAATCATTTTCTGATTTTTTTTATTAAAAAAAAATGTTATCCGGGCCGGGTCGGGTGACCCGGCCCACGGTCCACGAGCAACCGGCCCAACCCGGATCCGGCCCGCGCGACCCGCGCCCCCCAAAACGGCGTCGCTTTAATTTTTCTGTTCAAAATCTTTAATTCCCGCCTAATATAAACCAAGGGCCCAGATTGTACCACGTGGTGATTGATTGACGGCCTGATCTAGGGCTGGCAACTGACGGTCCAGATTGAAAATCCTAATCGAACCACGACCGTCCGATCAATTTATCTGAAAGTAATTTTTATTTCCGAAAATTGCGAGATCTCAACACGTGGCACACTATCCACCGTTGGATCAAGTTTGTTTTTTTTGTTGCAACCGAACGGCTGACGTGGCTGCCACGTGGGCGCCACGTAGGCGTTGACCAGTCAACTTTCATTGACTGGTCAGCAGAGCTGCCGGGGAAGACGACCGGCGCCGGCTCTGACTCGCCGGCGCCTCGTCGGAAGCCGTTTTCTCCGCGCACAAGCCACCAAAATTCGCGAAACCAATGGCAAATGACTCGTTTCGACCTCTTCTATAACATATCAGAACTTCGACGCAGCAGATTATCATCTCATCCATGTGCAACCTCCGGCCGAAGCTAGGCTCCGGCGGCTACTCGTCCTAACCATTTCTATCGTCACCTAGCTAAAAGAATCGATCAAGAAGCATCACCGAGGGTAGAGGAGACTTACCTGACCGTCGTGGAGCTTCGGCTTGGTCTAGGACGAGCTATGGAGCTCGCGGCCGATCGGCCATGGCAGGGGGTGGACTCGGTGATTTAGGCCATGAAACGACATGCGACCAAAGGCAAAAATGCTCAGGGAGGAGACACAAGCACATTGCAACCCGAATCGCAGCAGATGGATGACTATAATTAAAGTTGCCATTGAAGGCCGAGCTTGAGTTCGAAGGAGGAGCTCACCTTTTTCAAGAACGTCTTTGAATAAGGCTTGGTCCGACGCCTTCTCCGGGCTGAGACGAAGCTGAAAGGGGAGACGACGTCAGTTGTCGTCGTTTGAATCGCGAGGAATCCGAGCTTGAATTTCTCGGGTTCCAAGCTCCAATGGCCGCACGTGCTCTCTCTCTCTCTCTCTCTCTCTCTCTGTATCTCTCTCAGCGAACTCTTTGTTCGCTTCCTTCTCTCTGAGTCGTTTCTTGCTTTGTCTTCGCCCGCCTGTTCTCTCTGTTCTTCGCCCGCGAGCTCTCCCTCTCTCCTACTCTCTCTGCCAGTTCTTCGCGCGAACAGACTTCTTCCCCCTCTCTGTTCGTTCTCCCCTTTTTTGTTGCGCCCGCTCCAACTAACTCGTTTTTGTTGCCAACTGATTTTCCAGCCCAACAGATCTCCTTCGCCAACTGATTTTTTTTCTTTTCCATTCATCTCCCCCCGTTCTGTTTGTGCGCCAAAGAAGCGAAGAGCCAGCAGGTGCTCTGGGTTATGACCAATATTGGTCAACGGGTTGACTGGGTCAGGTCAACCCGACCCAGTTGACCCGGTTCGCCAAAAATAGGCCAAATTGACCCACAAAAATTCCTAATTTCTCAAATTAAATTTGGAAATCGGCTTCCATGAGATGAATCCCATCTAGTATGGTGATTTAGTGAAAAATGAGTGTGGAATTAAATGAAAACCCCAAATGTTGAATAAGATCCGAAATCGATTTTTGTCAAATTGGGGTTCCTAATGGACGAATCGACCCCAATTGAGCACATCATTAGATTCAGTGGGTCAAAAACTATAGGGAGGAAGCATTGGAGTTCTATGGGTGTCCCTCAGAAAATTTTAATTTTGGATTTGGTACTTTAGGGGCTAAAATAAAAAGTTTTTATGCAATTAGGTCCCTAAAGCAAAAATTGATCAAATCGGCACACAATTGAACCAAATTGAAATGTGGAGCATTCAATTCGAATGTCAAGATTCGGAAAATGCAAAAGATCGCAAATAGAAAGACTCAAAACATATTTTTTGACAAATTTAACCCTGTGCGTTACAAAGAAACACACAAAATTAAACTTGAATTTCGACTCTTGATGAGGTCAAAATTACAAGGGATTTAAAAGAAAAATATTGACTATTTTCCTATATTTTTGTGACCTCAAATTCTATTTTTGTTGATTTTTCTAGTATTTTCCTATTTTCTAAAAATACTAAAAGATGTGAAAAATATGAAAAATTATTTTTTGGTCAAGAATGGTTCCTTGGGCTTGGCCAAGGCCACCAAAGTTGATTTTGTAATTTTTTGACCTTTTATGGATTTTTCGTGATTTTTCAAAAATAAAACTGAAAAAGACTTGGTCAAAAATCAGGTGTCAACAGTGCACGACCACTAATTCCTATGAGAGCGTCTCTGGCTGCATTAAGAGGCTGACAACTCTGTTTACGTCTTTGCTCCGCGCTTGACACTGTTTGAGGAGTAGTCTTTTGAATCTGACTCCTTTTAGATTTTTCCCTCCCCTTTTCAAACAGGTTTCACTGGGGGATTGATACAAATTGTTCACCCAAGCATCGGCCTTGCTTTTACCAGGCACTTTGCTTTTTCTTGATGCTGGGGGCTTTTTCCTCATCTTTTCCTTTTCCTTTTTCTTTTGAAATCCCGCTTTTTCTCAACTTCGGGAGATCGTGTTAGACATGTGACCAAAGGTCTAACAACTTTAAGCATTATCTTAGGGATTTCTTTGCAAACCCTAAGTCTTGAACTCTTCCGTTTCTGAAGTGATGATGCATCCGTCTTGGGACTTGCAATGACCACCAACGGGTTCTTGAAATGAATTTGCAGGCTCAACTTGGCTGTGCAAAGGATATGGTGTGTGGGATAGAGAAATGAGTGCTTCTCGTCATCCTATGGCACTTGGATTACCATATAAACAACACACAAAGATTAATGTTAGTCCGAGCAAGAAAATCTCTAACCATTTTCTCCTGATGCTGCTGGACTCACTTTCGTTCTTGCCCCGATGTGGGGCGTTTCTTGACAGGGTTGAGAATGGAAACCGTCGTTCAAAGGGGTTGTCAATAGTCACCTGTTGTGTTTGGGGATATGAAATGAATGCCTCCGTCGTCCCGATCCATGTAATTGCTGCGAATGATCCCTACTTCCGTAGGTCCAGATTTTGCTACCTGATTCGCTCCACTCTTCTCTCAAGTGTGTGTAGGACTTGTTTAGATTAGGCTTTGCCTCTCGTCTTTTGAGAAAACGTCCTTTTGAAGGTTTTGAACAACCTTTGATTGGAAAAATCTCTTTCATTTTCTCCAAAAATTTTACCCATCAAAGAGGATTTTATGATGCACCATGCATGTTCTAATCATGTTTAGACAACCTCCTGTTTTCAAAACATGATTGTTAATGGAGTTAGAACTCTATGTCTTTTCTAGACATTAGATTCTGAAAACTTTTCTTTTTCTCTTTTTTCTCTTTTTTGTTTAACATCTTCAATGGATTGGGGAGAGGGATACTTACCTGTCCCTCGCGGCTGGAGATCCCTGAAAATGCGGAAGAAACATGTTATTGTATGTTCATGAATTTTTCAAAGAATTAGAACGATACATCTCACCCTTGGTCATGTGTTCCCATGGGTAATACATGGGATGTGAAAACCTGTTTCGCCTTGATGGCGATCCCCTGTCAAAGACGGGAATTATGTGTCAGTTTGCGTTCCAAAATTCAAGACAAATTGGAACGATACCGCCTTGTTCTTGCTTTGTGTTTCCGTTTGAACACAAACGCGCGGCTTGCAGAATTTGGCCCTCTATCTTGTGGCCATGATCTCTCCATCTGGTTGGCAATGGAACCTTCTCTAGGATTCGCACTATAGGATATTCATTCATGCTTTTGGATGCATTCCCACGCCAATCTTCAAAGTTCAATCAAAGATCACTTCTTGGAGTCATGGCTTCCAAAGTTGATAATTCTATTCACCTCCTTGTCGGCGAATTCCTTTCTTTTGCGGCTTTTTGGCGCCAACAATTTTCTGTCCATCTTGACGGCGAATCCCTGTCAACAATAAACATCAAGTGTCAGTTCGTGTTTCGAAATTCAAGATAAATCGAAACGATACTGCTTTACTCTCGCTTCGCGCCTCCTTTTGAACGCAAATGTAAGGCTTATTGAAGTCGGCCATCTAGCTCGCGACCATGATCTACCCATCTGTTTGGCCACGAAATCCTTCTCTAGGATTTGCACTGGATGAGATCAATTTCTGCTTTTGGACGTATTCTAACGCCATTTTGCGGGGTTCCATTTCCTGGCAGCTTGCCCCCTACAACGGATATTTCTTTTCGCTTCCACGTTGGGCGAGATCCTTTCTTTTGTGGCTTTTTGGTGCCACCAATTTTCTGCCAAATGAGAACAAACTCATGTTAAGCATGGGATCTTTGGGAGACCAATTTGGAACGATACAAAGTTACCGTTCACCCAGGTTTGTATCCTGGGGTTTACTTCCGATGAGGACGACTCTGTCATTGCGTCCATGGATTTTGCCAGAGAAGAAATGTCCTTCCTTTGTCCGGCACACAAATGATTCACTTGCCCCGGTTAGACGTGGTTCATCATGGCTAGGTGATGCCTGCCCCAGCTAAATTCATTCCTGCGTTTTGCTATAATCTCCATCCTCTTTGGGGATGTCTTCCCTCTTGGGATTCCTGATGACGCCTTACTGACGTATTCCTTTCCTTCGTCGATTATTGACGCTTCTCATTTGATGTGGGTGATGGATGCTGCTTCATCTCGTCTGTATTTGTGGGTGTTGTTCGTGAGACGATCCTCAATCACGTCGACAACTGCTTTGCCCCAGTTGGGCGGTGTTCATCTTGGCAGCATGCCTTGGCATTCCCATGCTCCTGGACGATTTTCAATCCGATTTGAAGACATTCATGCACCTGCATATGAAGAGACAGGTGTGGGGATTTATCTGGCTTCATTTGAAATTTCAGGAAGGAGGTACTCCCTTCGAGACTTCGTCCTTCCAACATTTGAAGGAGCAGTGTTTTCCAAGTATTTTGCCCCAGTGAGGCTTGTCTCGGTGTTCGTCATCTCTGGGTTTGATAACCCTGGTTCGATGCACTTTCATGGGGGATCGTGAGAATTTGCCCCCGGCTTGGCTCCTCGAAGCAGGTGGGGAGCCCGCTCTCGTGAATTTTTGTCGATTCTGGTCATCTATCTCGATTGCCAGATTCTTCGATTATTATTATTTTTTTGTCCCTAGACAGCCTGACAATCTGGGGATTTGTCATGTGGCGGTTTGGTGATTCTCTCGATCACAGCCGCCATTTGAGATGTTCGATGTTCCCCTATTGAAAAGAAGAAATCTCATGAGTAAAGGGCATGTATAATTGACTGTTGGAGTCGATACAATTTACCCTTGAAATTTATCTTGTGGGAACCGGCATTTCTCCCTTTGGGTTCTCTATATGCAGGATATGTGCACGATATGCATGATGCATGTTAGGTGTGCCAGCAACGAAACATGAGTTCGTGCTTTTCACTCTATTCAGAGAAAGCATTTTTATCAGATATGTCAATCTGGAAAACTTGAAATTTTCTTTTCAAGCGCTCTTTTCACAGAGATTTATAAATGATGATAAACTTCTTCAAGTTTTCTCAAAGGTTTTGTTCACAAATTGAGCTATTAGAATGCTCTTAAAAATATTTAGCCAAAGTGCATGTTTGAGATGCCATGAAAAGGGGTACTCCTTGTTTGTCATTTGAAGGCATTGCTTCTTGGGCCCTCTGCTTCTGTTCCCAACCTGAAAGGAAAAAGAAATGAAACATTATTCTCATATCAAGAAAATAATCATTTTGGAACGATACGTCCTTTTACCAGAATCGATGGCTCCGTATTGTTCTCCTTCTCATTTAGAAGGGTTTGATGTGTTTTGTCTTTGATTGATTATTCCACTTCATCATGATTCATGGGTGATAACTGCTTCAGGGACTTCCCCTACGTACCCCCATGGTGAATTCGGCATATCCTACATTCGGTACCCTTTCTGGGTAGAGAGTGATTTTCCCCCAGCAACTGGATGCGTTGTCTGGGGCTGACTGATTTATTTATGGGTAGTTTGATCATGCCGTGTCGATGCATTCCCACTTAGTCGGAGCCGATCCACTCCGTGTCAGGTGATTTTGGCATCCCGCACCTTTCAAATTCTCTGACGCCTGGTATCTACTCTGTATTCTCTTTTGGGATACCAGATGATATGCTCATACAATCCTTCGAAGATTTCAGCATTTGATGTTCCGACACTTCTTAGTCTCATCAGTGCGTTTTGATTTCTTCATGCACCTTCTGCCTTGTCATCGTTTCATGACATCCCTCGAGCTTCTTGCTATTTGACATCAGCAAGCACGGGTGTACATGTGGTTGAATACTTTAACATCTTGAAGTGTTACTTCACAGGCCATGGTTTCCTTCATTGTGTCCTGTCTCATTCGCCTTACGCTTTAATAGTCTTTTATTTCATCTTCGGGCATCCAAGACGATGGAGATTCTTCGGTGGTCCCATTCACTTTTATCATCACCTGATTTGATCCATCTTGTTTTTACCAACCCAATGGGGGTGACATCTGATGAAGGCACCTTCATCTTCCTCTTGTAGGGAATGCAAGTTTCTATTTGTTGGTCTTCAACCATCTTATCCATCGTTCCACCATCATCTTGCATGTAGTCAGATGAGGGCATTTTCGGCAAATGTCTGCCATGTAAAACACGTCCCTCCTGTCTATCCGCAGATGGATTTTTCTTCTCGACCTGTTTTTCACCTGAGAGGAAGAGATAGGAAATATTACGCCAATATCTGATTGAAAATCAATTAGGAACGACACGTCCTTATCCTCGATCCGATTGCCCCGGTCAGGTGGCGTTTGCCCTGGCTAAGTGGGGTTTGCCCCAGTTGACTGCTTTGACCTCCTTCATTATTTTTGCAGTTCTTTTTTAATTTGGGGATATATGCCATTTGTAGTTTCTCGTCCCCCTTTTCGTCTCGATGGGCCTTTGCTCCGGTATGCTTTTTTGTGAGAAGTCGACTCATTTGTCTGCCTTCAAATGTCCATCCCGGTAGCTCGAGTTATCGACCAGCTTCAATCTTCTTGAAGCACCACTCCGTTTCTCTTGGGCGTTCCATGCTTTGGGCGGCACACCTGAGATGCCATGAAGCCAGTTAGCCCAAATATGGAAAAGAGAGTCCATACATGACGAATTTTTCTTAGAAACACATTTTGAAAGATTTGATTAGAAGGTGGGGAACGGGGGCTAATCCTCTTATCATCGGATATCTTCGCTACCCCGAAAGGTTTTGAAAACCAGGAGACATGTGGGAAATCAGGTCTCAGGAATTTTTCTCTTTTTTTGTTGTTTTTCTTGTTGTTTTTTTTTGTTGTTTTTTTTTGTTTTTTTTGTCGTCATTGACCGATTTGTGGTGCTCCCCCATGTCCCCATTTTTTGATTTTTGAATTTTTTTTTTTTTTTTTAGGGAGACTGCACTCGAGACTATATATGGACTAAAATGCAAATAGACTAAAAAGTGATGATGGAAAGGAGGAAGTGACTCCCTCATCCATGTAGTTTGCCATCATCAATTGTCTGATCAGCCGGATCGGGGTGGTCATTGATGGGGTTGTCTTCGTACACCCTGTCCGCCTGTTGGTTTTGCCGCATGTTCTCCCATGACTCTTCCCTCATAGCCTCTATCGCATATCCTTCAGAGGTTAAGCTCAACTTTGCGAAGGAAGTTGTAAAAGCGGGGTCTTCAACCCTACCGATGATGCCCATACTACCCATCTCAGTTAAGCATGGCTCTTTCCGCCCCATCGAGGTGGTATGCTTCTCCGGATTTTGAGAAGATGTAGTCGGTACCTCACGTGATTCGGGTACGTTGGTGATAAGCCTTAGATCGCTTTCCGGTCCAACCTCGGATACGTCACTGATTTTGCGATCCGACAAAAGGTCAGGCCGGACGTTGAGTCCTGTCCTATCGAACACTAGTATATCACAGTCGATGAGAGCCTGCACATCATATTGTAGAGTTCGGCAATTGTCGACATTATGTCCCTTCTCCCCTATATGGTATGCACAGGTCTGATTCAGGTCGAACCCCTGGAATCTTGGCGGTTTCACCCTTGGTGGCCTCTTGGCTACCAACCTTTCCTCCAAAAGCCGATGGAGCAGTTCTGACATAGGAAGTGGGAGCGGTGTGAATAATGGGGGACTTCTCTTGCTTGACTGGCCAGATTTCTCTATCTTAGGTGCTGGTTGTCTCTGGTGAGGAATGAAATCAGGCGGCTGATGTCTTGCCACGTGTACGGAATTTTGACTCGTGAACGTCATTCTTCGATAGTCGGTCGTCGTTTCCCTGACCGGTTCTTTACTCCTTTGAGAAAGCTCTCCGCGGCTTTCTTTGTTTCTGATCATGCTATCGCGCTTAGCCCATTCCATCCTTTCACCGGCATGCACAAGTTGTGAAAATGATTGGTAATGAGCCGTACCCAATCGATTAAAGGAATCATAGGGAAGAGCTTTCAGACAGTGCTCTATTAACTCATTTTCGTCCAGCGGAGGTTGGACTTGGGCTGCTTTTACTCTCCACCTTTGTGTGAATGATCTAAAGCTTTCATTTCTCCTTTGCTTCATGTGCATCAGATCCATTCTGGTAGGGGTGGCATTCCTGTTGAAATCGTATTGCTGGAGAAACTGATTAGCCAAATCACTCCATTCTCGGATGCCCTCGACATCAAGCCTCGTGAACCATTCTAACGCGGGACCGACCAGGCTATGCCGAAAATTTTGGACAAGAAGCAAATCGTCACGATCGAAATCGATCATCGCCTCCAAATAGTATTGGATATGAGTTCTTGGGCAACCGATACCACCATATCTCCTGGCAAGTCCCGGCCATTGGGGAATCTCAAGCGTCTTCCCTTTGGGGCATGTAGAAGAGACATTGTATGGACGGGTTTCAGCGGGGATCGGGTTCGCACGACCTCCAACATCCTGCTGGTGACTATAGTTTTTCTCCCGAATCAGGTGTGTGACGAACAGATCCTCTCCAGTCATCTCATTTTCCTCCATAGCACCATACTTTTCTTTATGCTGTTCTTCCAGGTTACTCATCATGGGTGTGCCTTCGGAGAAGTCTTCTACTTCCAGGGCTCGATCAACATCTGGCACGCCGGTTGAACCTGGTCGGGTGGTCAGATCAGGATTGAAGGTCGTCGGGGACGCCTCTTGTGTAGTGAGGAGGAATGTCTTCATCATTGCCAATATCTGAGTCATCTGACTCTCCAGTGCGGCCAAGCGCTTCTCCAGGCCAATCTGATCCATTTTAACCTGTGACTGAAGCTTCACACAAGTTCTTGGCTTTTGATTCCGGAAAACACCTGTTTCGAATGACAGGACTATGTTAGAAAGGGGAGTAAAGCATAAATCCTTTCAATTTTATGCTTTCTTGTGATTAACGAGGATAAAAACTTTTACACAAGCCTTAGCCTCGTGTGAAAAATTCTTATCGATGTTTTTCAAGAGAAAACATAAAACTAAAAGGAGTGTAATCCATGGTCATTACTTTTGGCGAATTCCCAGAAAATCTGTGGAATGTCCAAGAAGATAAAAATACAATTCCAATGTGTCCTAAATTCGGTGGGAGATAGGACATCCAAATTGGGATTGTTTACCAAAAATAATTCGAATATCTAATCTCCTCTTGAATTCAGAAGACACAGATGACTTTAGTTAATCACCATAGATTACCAATGATGCATGATATGGGCCGGTTCAATTCCATGTCCGGCGCACCATGAAATGAATGTTAGATTCTCGTACTTGGGTTAAACATGCCAAGTGTGAGTTCTAACGAAAATTTCATCTGGGTAAGACATGGAATTGAATCGAAAAATCCGAATGGTTGAGAGGAATTCCAATGTCGCACTCCAACGTGAAGACACTTAGACAAGAATTAGAAATCGAGGTGCAGAAGATAGATGGGAGACCCACAGGCGGGTGCTCCTTACAGACTCGATGATCCTGATAAAAGAAAATGGACGACTGGAACATGACCCTTAATAACCGAAAGAGATGCCCCAAGTCGGGTCTTCGGGGGACGACGCTTGATGTCTTCGGTCTGGCCACCTTTTTGATAATGTGCGGCAGGTGTCTCGGATTTTCCGTCATCGCACGTCCTTCAACTATCGGTATGGTTATTGGATCATTCCTCGGACAGCTCGAAGAGGGTAAACTCCGTTGAATGTTCCGACAGTCCGATGGCGGATGACGCGTCGCTCATACTTGAATACGTCCGGGATGTGGGATCGACTTGGAGAGATCATCTCTTCCATCCCTACTCTAACATGGAATTGGACTCAACCATTGGACTTGGTGAATGCAACATGTTGTGCAAAATGAAAGGCTGCAAATGAATTTAAATAGAAATGGCAGGACCTTACCATAAGTGGTACCCAATGATTTTTTTGGTTTTAGGTATACCAACCATCCACATACACGCGCATGAGACAAGTGAGGCTTGACTCTAGAAATCAAAATGGCTTAGGTGAGGAACCTAGAGGCTTCCCTCTATCCGAGTCGACAAATTCGTCCATGAGCGCAATCCACAACAAATGGATAAAAGTCTCGACTCAGATAGTGAGTGGGATCGAATATGGTCGACCCCAGCGCAAACCACGCTAGAGCGTTGCATATCGATCCCTAATCTATGGCTACCTAAAAAGGTGATTTCGCGGCCTGGGTTTGGGCGCTTTGTGCAAAGTGTCGTGATCCTCAAATATGCAGTGAATCACGCGCAGCAATTTATATATCAATCAGCGCTTCAAATCATCCATATAACATACATTCCTACGCCCATCCTGCATAAGACAATGTTAATCACAGACTACACCCCTTATCACTCCAATCTGCAAAAACATATAACACCTATCGTGAGCGGACTTACCTCACCTTCAAGAGCGCCTACAGGGTTAGAAAAATCACTCAACATTTTAATTACGGCCTAAGTCCACTTGAGGTCTAGAACCATAAGTTCTAGAACAAGTCCCCAGCGGAGTCGCCAGCTGTCGCGACCCGTCCGAAAATCAACGGACGCGGCTAATGGATTACCGATCGCGGGCTTTGGATCGGCGCGGGCCCTCCCAGGCCCATACCAAATCGCGGCGGGAGTTTTCTTTTGAGGGATTCGACGATAAGAGTCGATCGCTTTCGACCTTCAGTGTGGTCGTGGTGGCATGTGCAACGTGTGCATGCATTTGGAGTCGCCACCGGTCTTTCTTGGAGGGTAGACCGGAAACCTTACTGACCGATTGGGAGAGGTCGATCAGTTCTGCGGAACCAGAGATTTTGGGTTCGGGGACTTGGTTACGCTGGTGTCGTTACCAGCGCCCTTTCGGTACCTAACGCGAGTGATTTTCCTAGCTAAGAGTTCATGCAGACGCAATTTTGGGTGAGATAGGTATGGTTCGGGTTTTCATGCAGATTGGAATGCTAGTCCTATCAATCACAATCAATTTAACGAGAGCGCAGTCAATTGCATAAATAAATCATGTCAATGCACATCAATTTCAATCATCGGCCTCCTAATATAGTCATAGGGGTTTAGGGAATGTGTGATTTCAGACCAAGGGTAAAATGGGAAGATTTGGGGACGATTAGCCCGAAGGGCAAAATCATCATTTTTGGAAGGTTTGGATACCGAATTACCCAAAATATTCCATGGCCAGTTGATTGTGGCCATTTCCCATTTTTGAGAATTTTTTGGAATTTCTTGATTTTTCTTCGATTTTTGGAAGACGACTCGCCCAAAGGGCGAAATCATCATTTTCAAGAAGGTTCGGGGTTCAAAACACCTGGGATGAGCCTTGGCCAGTTGTTTGTAGCCATTTCCTATTTTTTGGGATTTTCCTGGAGTTTTTAGAATTTTTTTGGAAGACGGTTTGCCGGAAGGGCAAAACCGTCATTTTTGGAAAGATCGGGGGTCAAATGACCCGGAACAGGTCATGGCCAGTTGAACATGGCCATTTCCTATTTTCTGGAATTTTTTAGAATTTTTCTGAATTTTTCGAATTTTTTGAATTTTTTATGATTTTTCATTTTTTATTGATTTTTTGATTATTTTATTATTATTTTAAATTTTTTAATATTTAAAAATATTTTCCGGGCCGGGTCAAACCCGGCCCGCGCCTCTCGGGCGCCCGGCCCGACCCTAGGGGTCGACACCGGCCTAAAACGACACCGTTTTATATTTTTAAATATTTTTTCCTATTTTTTAACAATTTTTTTGATTTTTTATCTATTTTATTTAATTATCCGAAAATTCCCCGGATCGGACGGTTCTCATCGCGCCACGTGGCCTCATCCTGTGCGTCCGATCTTCCACTAGATCGGACGTCCCTCAGTGAGCCACGTGGCCAAATCGTAGCCATCGGATCAAAAATCAATTATTTTCATTTTTTAGAAAACCTACAAATCGGACGCTCTAGAACGTGCCACGTGGCCTCCTCTGGTGCGTCCGATCTTGTACAAGATCGGACGTCCCCCAGTGAGCCACGTGGCACATCCTCGTCCGCCGGATCGGTTATTCGAAAATCATTTATTTAATTTTGCAAAATTCCAGGATCGCGACACGTGTCGCGATCGTGGCCGTCCGTTTGTTTTATTTAAAAATAAGCGGACCGGACCCCACCCGGCTGACGTGGCTGCCTACGTGGAACGCCACGTCGGCCGTTGACCGTTGACCGGCCGGAGGGTCACCGGAGAAGACGATGAACAGTGAAAAATCCGGCGGGAATAGTGAAAATTCCGGCGAGGTCGCCGGAAAAATGCGAAACGGACCCGAAACTTGGTATTTTTCGCCCGTTCTTGCGGCATTCAACTCATCATAACTTCAGCAACAATATAAGACTAAAACATGGCAAGAAACACGTCGGGAACCGCCCCAAAAATCCGGCGACCGAACCGGCTCCGGCGAACCGATTTGCAGAAATTTTTTTGTCGCTCAAACTCGTTTTCTTTCATTCACATAGCATCCAAGGGAGGTTTGAGGACTTACCTGGGGTCCCTTGATGGTCGGCGGCCGCCGGAAATCCCTCGCCGAGCTCCCGGTCCGGATCAAAGCCGGCGAAGCTCCGAGCCGTGTTTCGTCGCGGTTCAATGCGAAACAAAGGTCAAAACGAGTTTAGAAGCAATGCTAGTACATATTCAAAGCTTGATACGCGCAAATGGCGGTCGGGAAAGGCACGGCCGAGACAAAACCAAGTCGAGGCATCCATCGGCATTTTGTCGAACACATGGCGTGCGCATGAGAAACGGTGATCGGAGGAGAATACCGACCTATCCGGAGCTCGCCGACGACGGTTGAGGTTCCGACGAAGCTTAGTGTGGCCTCTTGAAGGCCGAGGACGCCCGCTTTTCCTCGGTTTTTCGCCAAAAAAAACCTCTCTCTCTCTCGGTCCCTTTTGCTTAAAACCCGAGCGCCCCGCACGTTCCTCGTGGCCGACCGGCCCCTTTTCGATGCCAATGCTTCTGCCAAAACCGAATATGCCCTGCAAATTCGCTTCCCATGCTCGGTTGTCCATTTTCCTTTAGAAAAATCGCGCCCCGCACGTTCCCACGTTCCCCTGTTTTTTTTTTGTTTCCTCCCATGGCTTGCTGCACATTCTGTGCAAGCCTTGCAGACCCGGGTCGGGCCGGGTCGGACCCGACCGGCCCGGTTCGGCCAAATCGCCCAAATCGCCAAATTGACCCCCTAAATGACCTCTTTTCATGAAATTGATGGCAAAATCGGATTCCTTGACATGTTTTCCATCAAATATGGGTATTTTCGTGAATCAATTTATTGAAATTCTGTGAAAACCCCAAATTGTCCCTAGGATCTGAAATTCAATTTCGCCAAATCGAAGGCCTAGACGATCGAATTAGCCAAAATTGAGCCCACCAATGGATTCAGCATGATGAAAACTGTTGGGTAGAGGTGTTTAATTTTAATGGGTGTGCCCGTGTGAAATTTAATTTCAAAAATTGTGAAACCGGGGACTAAATTGAAAGATTTTTATGCAATTAAGCCCTTTTGGTTAAAATTGATCAAATTGGAGGGTAAATTGACCCAATTGCATTTCAATACTTTGGATTCCAATGTCATAGCTTATAAAAACCAAAAATTGAAAATTAAAAGACTCGAAAGGGATTTTTTAGGCCCGGTTCGGGATTAGGTTTGTGAAGAAACCCCATGAACCAAGCCAAATTTCCCTAATAAAAAGAGAAAATATTAAATATATAATTAAAATAAAATTTCTGAATATTTTTGTGTAATTTTCTGACCACGAATGGTATTTTTCCTGATTTTTTGGGTATTTTAATAATTAAATAAATTCCAAAAAATATTAAAAAATTCAAAAAATATTTTTTGTTCAAAATTGGTTCCTAAGCCTAGGCTTAGGCTTCCAAAGTTGATTTTGCAATTGTTTGACCTTTTTTGCTATTTTTAATTAATTTTAGAAATAAAAACTAAAATAAAAGATGGTCAAAAATCATGTGTCAACAACGATGATTGGACTCATCTAAGGAGTCATGAGAAACATGAACCATGTGCCTGATGAGGTAAGATTCCTCAGTCGTGAAATTTATGAGAAATGAAATCCTTGTGGAGCCTTTGAGGATGGGAATAAGTGACGAATCGACTAGGGTCAATGTGAGTTGTTGAAACTTGAAGTTTCTTGGGATTGATGAATGGTCATAGACGGATCGTGGGAGGATTTCCCACGAGAGTTGTCCCATTGATGAGATGGACTAAGGACGAGATATAACGCGAATGGGTGAATGAAAGCGATGAGTCTTTGAAGGCTTGAGTCAGGTTGACGATTACACTGTTAATGGTGTTTCTGTATGGAATCGAAAGAGTGGAGAGGACCACAATGATGTGACGTGGAAAACAAATTTGAGGCATAGCAAGGCAGATTAAAGTGGGCTGTGTGAATGCGTCGTGACGATAATGCCATATGAGTTGGAATGCTTAGTTGGAATTGATTTACGAATGTCCTCGTGATAAAGTTTGGAAAACCTTGTTTGAGTGGAAGACGATATTGAGTCTTTATCTACCACATGAGAATAAGACAGTATGAAGAGATTCCCAAGGGGAATTGAGCATGATGCAACACGAATAAGTAAAATTGCTTATGAGTATGAAAGCGTTGTTTGTATAAGGAGAGGCCTCGTAAGTTATGTGAATTATAAGAGATTGAGAGTGGAGCATTGCGTAATTGATGATAGAGGGACAGATCTTCCCATGAGAAATAAGAGATTCAACCTCTAAATTGGAAGTTCGCCAATTGACTAGTATGATGGCTATTGGAATAATCAGGCCCGAAAGTTACAAAGGAATTAAGGGGATTACGAGGAGTGGACCCTGAGATCCAAATAATTATGAGAGTGAACATAGCAGAAAAGAAACCCAGACTTCCAAGTACTTGGGAAAGAAATTATGGAAGTTGAGAATAGAAACCTAGACGTTCCATGGACGAGGGTATGAGTCCAGTATTGAAAGGGGAATTTAAAGAGATGACCTCATCAGAAATTCAAATGGAGAATTATGGTGTCCCTTGGGATGGCACAAGGATGTACCAAGATTTTTCCTTAATACTATCGGTTATATGGACTAAGAGTTGGATTAGTCTATCATGTGGTCGAGCATTAGACATGGCGATAAGAGAGAGACATGACTATGAAGGTTGATGGATTACTTTAATCCGAGGGAATTTTCGAATGGAATCGAGAACGGATTACTACGGAAGTAATCGTGAAAATTGTTTAAGGAATCGAGAGGGTTATAACTGATTTGGGTAATGGAGGGCAAGTTGATTAAGCCCTTGAATCTCCGTTGGTAAGAACGGACGTTTGAAGAGAATGATATGCCAGATGGCATGGGCACTAGAGAGAGCATTCTGGCGAGGGATTGTAATAATGGTGATAGACAAATGGAAGAGATGATGTGAATGCTCGAAGGTAAACTTCTGACAGATGTTAAGAACGTCGAAAGAAATAGAGAGAAACAAGTACATGTTGGGGATTGAAGGAAACAAGTCCTGAGAAAGTATGACTTTCGTCGGAAATGACAAGTAAGAACGACAAGTCATGAAAAAGGTTACCTGAAAGAGTGAGGTAATGGTGAGGCACCGATGCTCAAGAAGATGAGTGGATAAGAAGGTGGCAAATTTCGAGGACGAAATTTCTTTAAGGGGGAAAGAATTGTGACATTCTTGATTTTCGACCCCTTGAGGCTTGAAGTATGAAATGGAAGCCCGAATTGACAATTGAAAATGAAGAATTTCAAGATTGGAACAGGATTTGACGTCGCCTCGCCAATGGCCATTCAAAATAATCAACCTCCATTAGCCATGTAAGACGAACAATTCGTTAATACAAATTGGCCATGGTATTGCAAATGCCAAATGATTGTTTTACCCCTTGCCTATTTATCTTTACCTTAAGGATCTTTGAAGGTCAAAATGGTCATTTAGCCACCCCTAGTAGCTGCCGAAAATGTGGAGGGAAAATTGGTCAAAGATAGTCAAAGGAAGTCAAAGTCAAAGAAGCAACCAATGGAAGGTTGCCAAGTGTCAAGTGGAGAAGATGCCAAGCATTAATTACTTGACTAATCCATCTTGTCAAGATTGGCTCCAATTATTTGATGGTTGTCTCTGTTAGAGATATGCCCTAAAGCAATTATGTAATAGTTACATATTGGGTATATCCGTTGCACTTCTGATTTATTATCAATGGCAAAGACGTATTTATTCATTTGTCCAAATATAAATGAATAAAATCCATAAGATCAGTTGCAACCGAACCTATTCTTAAGACGTTGAGAATATGTGTGACAGGTTTACGGTTAGACTGAATCTTTAAAACAGTTCCCGATCAATGAATTATTGAATGGATATCAATTGTCCTATTGAGGTTGGTATGTTCTTAACTTCATAATTAAGTATCAGATACTTAAGGGAATGACGAGTCACAAGTCATTGGGTATTGCGATATCCGAGTTAGATCATAGGTGCTTGTATCGGACAAGTTCACTGAACGTGACACATATTGAATGATTAGCGACATGGAAGCTTTTTGCGTGGTCAATGTCTAATCGTTCATGCTTTGGTCTTGTGTAAATAATCCTTAGACCTGAGGTACAGTGTTGACTTGTGTGATAAATGGCTATGGTTCACAGGTGCGCATATTGGCGGGTCATTGATTCGTCTCTGTACTTGATGGTCGTAGTTCAGGCACATACGAAGTCACATGTGTACGCAATATGGAATCTGTCTCCTTATTAATAAAGGTATGATGTCCTATGTGATCTAATTGTAACAATGCATTGAAATCCTCGGCCGGGGTTATGATTGAGAATGAAATGTTCATGTCTCATATAAATGCATGTCAAGTTAGATTTGTACATATGATCGAATTGGTGGCTTGACAAATATTCTATGGCCTTTGTTCGATCGGGACATAGTTAGACAGAAGGATTGAATTACACTGTAGCCAAAGCTGACAGGTTCATAATGTTCTTAAAAAGAATTCACACTATCTGGGTAGCCATGACATATTGCTAGATGTCACTCATGGCTTGTAGGACCTAGAGGATGATCGGGACAATCAATTCTCTTGGAAGTACTAATGTGTTAGTGCATGTCTTACTGCCAGCTCGGTGATGAACCTAGGAATGTCACACACCTTAACCAATACATGACAACGCATTGTGCAAAGACGACATTGCAAAATTGTTTGCAATTATACCAATTAGTTGGGTTGAAATTAAATTAAATGATATTTAATTTTATTTCTCTTTTTGGTCACTTGCACGTGTATATACGATGTACACGTATGCTCTATGTATTTGTATGTTATACGTATTTTACTGTTTGGTAACCTCTTTAACTCCGGTAATAATAATAATGGTTATTATTATTTTTAACACCTTTGTTAGTGCTATTTTTAAATATCATTTTTGTATTGTAAAATGTGAGTGCTAATTATAAATTGTGAGTGCTATTGTTAGATAGCATTTATAATTGTTAGTGCTAATTTTAAATGGCATTTATTTATGATAAATTGTGAGTGCTATTGTTAGATAGCATTTATATTTGTTAGTGCTAATTTTAAATGGCATTTATTTATGATAAATTGTGAGTGCTATTTTTAGATAGCATTTATAATTATTAGTGCTATTTTTAAATAGCATTTTTGTATTATAAGATGTGAGTGCTATTTATAAATTGTGAGTGCTATTGTTAGTGCTATTTTTATATGGCATTTATTTATCATAAATTGTGAGTGCTATTTTTAGAAAGCATTTATTATTTGTTAGTGCTATTTTACAATACAATTTATTGGAAGGTGTTTTTGGCTATAAAAGGATGGCAAGAGTTTTGAGGTTGGGGTTAGCACATTTGTAGAGTGAGCAGATTTTTGAGAGCTTTGAGAGAACAGCACAAACACTCTCTATATTCTCATAATTTTGAGTGACCAAAATATACCAAGTTCGGAATATTGATTCCGTAAATTGGTTTGGAATATTGATTCCGCAAATTGCTAGCACAATTGTTGATGAATTATTAGTCGTCTCCCGTTCGTCAATTGGTGGTGTGTCTGAACTAGAGGCCCGACACTTGTGGGGCTGAGATCGAAGAACATCGAACCGACACCTCCGTTTCAAGCACGCTACAAGAGGTAGTCTATTTACTCCCTTTGGTGCTTTGTGAATTTTCGATTGAAATGCACGAAGTACGCCTCTGGAGATACATGTATGGGTTGTTATTTATTTCCGCTGCGTTTATTAATTTTTATTTACCCGTACGTGTTACGTGAATCCCAACAGTGGTATCAGAGCCAATCCTTAGGCGTTTTCGTGCATTTAATTGATTTTTGTTCGTAGTAATTTTTGCAATACCATGGCCAATTTGTATTAACGAATTGTTCGTCTTACATGGCTAATGGAGGTTGATTATTTTATATGATAAATTAATCAACGTAGCAAAAATTGAGACTAAATCAATTTTGAATCGAAAATTTATGGCTATCTTATTTTACGTAAAAATTCTGAATATGATTCAACGTAGAATTTTTATTGTGCCTTCCTAAGTTTTAAATTGTGAATTTATTACTTACATGGAAGGGTGGTGATCATGGAAAAATCCCTAATCAATATTATTGATGTATGTATGAATGTATGATGATTATTTATATTTTTGGGGTTGTAATTATTAAATGGAGGCTGCGTACTCCTTTTATTTTTCATGTAATCTTTATTTTTAGCATAGTCAATTGTTGATGTAAATGCTACGAGGATTACGTGGATGAGCCTTTTAAGCCGGCGAGCTCTTTGGGCCCGGTTCTTGAAGAGTTCAAGGAACCAAGAAGAAGTGAAGAGCGGCTCTCCGTTATTAAAATATTAAAATGATTAAATGTGGTCTCATTGGCTCGAGACCCATTAAATCATAATTCCATGATCACCACGTAGGATAGATGTTTATGTGATTGACATCTATTTATTTATTATGTTTACGTGAGCATGTTAAACCGGTTAATGTGCAAAGTGAGACCTATAAATGACTCAAAATCTCCTTTAAAATATATTAAGTCGTGACGGGTTTCGGACTCGTGGCCTTCCATCGTCGTGGTTTGATCCTATATTATAGTGGTTGATTGATCGGTTATGGATACATAAGGGTCAATTGTCATTTATAATTGTGGACCAATCCATTAAGCATATGATGTTGTGGGGTTGAGACCAAATGATTTCCAATAACTGTTAGGTGAGGGGATCGTTTGTGTTTTCAATACTTACATGAGGCGATGGGTAAGACTTAACTACGATTATGAAGTTAATAACTGTCAGGTGAGACTTTCATGATCTAGAGGCCAAAGTTATGATTGGGACTCGCATATGATGCGTTGAATAAGTTGATTCACTCACTAAGTTTATAGAACACCAATAACTGTTAGGTGAGGTGGACTATGAGCTCGTGGGACTCCAATCCCCGCTAGTAATCTTTACCCAACAAAGATTACCGTTTCTCATTTTAAGGAGTATGGGATCCGTGTATAAATTTAGTGGGAGGATCTATTTCATTTAAAGGCCAAAATGAAATAGTTATTTTGAAAGACAACGGCTAACAATGTATTTTCTGCACAGATATAAATTACTCTGAAAAATGGTGAATACAAACCCGCTCGCTTCAATACTCGACAAGAATTGTTTGACTGGTCCCAACTTCACTGACTAGGTAAGGAATTTGAGAATTGTTCTCAATTCTGAAAAACTCGGGTATGTGCTTGATGAAAATATGCCAGTCTCTTTTCCTGAGGGTGGGACCCAAGAGGAACGTATCACTTATGATAAGTGGCATGACGATGACTTAAAAGTTAGGTCATATATGCTTGCTTCAATGAACAATGACTTTCAGAAAAAATATGAAGCAATGGTAGATGCTAGGTCGATCATATTGCATCTAAAGGAATTCTTTGATGAGAATGGTCGAACCTCAAGATATGAGATATCTAAAGCATTGTACCGCATGAGGATGGCTGACAAATCATCTGTTAATGATCATGTCTTGAAAATGATCTGGCACATAGAAGAATTGGCTAGGCTAAATCTTGTCATGGACAATGACTTAGCTGTGGATTTGATCCTCCAATCCTTACCCGATTCCTTCTCTAGTTTTGTTCAAAACTTCCACATGCATAAAATGGAAAAAATTCTTGCTGAGTTACATAGCATGCTGGTAATTTATGAGAAGGAAATGCACAATACAAGGCCAAATGTTGTGGCTTTGGCTAAGGCTTCTTCTTCAAATAGTAAAACTATTTTGAAGAAAAAGAAATGGAAGAAGCCTATGAAAGCTGTTGTGCAATCAAAACCCAAGATTGAAAAAGGGAAATGTCATTATTGCGGTGTCATGGGGCACTGGAGGAGGAACTGTAAGAAGTACCTCGCAAGCTTGAAGGTCAAGCCAAAGAACCAACCTTGTGAAGGTATAGTGTCTATGATTATTGAAACTAATCTTATGGTTAGTGCTGAGTCCAGCTTATGGATTCTAGATTCTGCTGCAACGTCACATATTTGTATGTCTTTGCAGAATCTGGAAATAAGCAGGATGCTGGGGCAAAATGAGATTGTCCTTACATTTGCAAATGGGGCAAAAGTTGCTGCATTAGCTATAGGGACTTTTCGTTTATGTTTGCCTTCAGGACATGTTTTGGTTTTAAAGAACTGTTTGCATTATAAGAATGCTATACAAAACATCATTTCTATACCTCGTATGGGCAAAGAAAATTATGAATTTTCTTTTGCTGATGATGTATGTTCTATTTATTATAATAGAATGTGTGTTGGTTCTGGATTATTAATGAATAATCTCTATACCATTACAATGTCCGGTAATACGATTACCAATAAGCAAAATAATCATGATGTAAATGCCATAACCAATAAACGCCCTAGAGATACTCCAAATCCAAAGTATGTTTGGCATCTCCGATTAGGTCATATTGGAGAAGATAGGATTAACAAGTTGAGTAATGATGGATATATCGATCCAATTGGTTTTGAACCATACTCGACTTGTAATGCTTGTCTTCTAGGAAAAATGACCAAAGCGCCCTTTGTAGGACATAGTGCGCGAGCTGCTGACATACTAGGGTTGATACATACAGATGTATGTGGACCAATTAATGAAACTGCTAGGGGTGGTTATTCTTACTTCATTACCTTTACCGATGATTGTTCACGATATGGCTATTTGTACTTAATGAAGTATAAATCTGAATCCTTTGAAAAGTTCAAGGAATTTAGGTATGAAGTTGAGAAACAAACAGGAAAAAGTATTAAGGCTCTTCGATCGGATCGAGGAGGTGAATACCTTAGTACTGAATTCTTGGATTATCTTAAAGATAATGGCATTTTATCACAATGGACACCTCCTGCAACTCCAGAGCATAATGGTGTATCTGAAAGAAGAAATCGTACTTTATTAGATATGGTGCGATCTATGATGAGCTACACCGATTTGCCTATGTCCCTTTGGAGATATGCCCTTCAGACAGCTGCATATTTACTGAATAGAGTGCCATCCAAATCTGTTCCAACTACGCCTTATGAGATATGGCATAGTAGGAAACCAAGTCTTAATCATATCAAGATTTGGGGTTGTCCAGCTTTTGTCAAGAAGCTGAGAACAGAAAAATTGGAGGCAAGGTCTGAACATGGTCGCTTCATTGGATATCCAAAAGAAACTCTTGGATATTATTTCTATTTTCACTCTGACCAAAAAGTTTCGGTCAGCAGGCACGCTTCTTTTTTGGAAAATCAGTTCGTTCAGGAAGGTGGTGCTGGGCGGAAAATAGTCTTACAAGAAGATAATAATGAAGTATCAAATAACCAAGTTCAGACACCGATCTCTGATTCAGTGGGAGCTTCTGATACACAACCTCTTAGGAAAAGTGCGAGAACGTCTCGTATACCTATTCGCTATGGACACTCGGTTGAAAATATTGAGTCACTATTCATTATGAATGATAGTAATCAATTGAGTGATCCAAGCACCTATGAGGAGGCAATGTTGGACATCGATTCTGGTAAATGGCTAGAAGCCATGCAAACCGAAATGGATTCAATGTATTCCAACGATGTTTGGACTCTAGTTGATCTGCCTGATGGTATTGTACCAATTGGCTGTAAATGGATCTTCAAGAGGAAGATAAACGCTGATGGTCAGGTTGGAACTTACAAAGCACGACTGGTGGCGAAAGGGTATCGTCAAAAAGAAGGGATCGATTATGACGAAACTTTCTCACCTGTAGCCATGCTGAAATCTATTCGGATTATGTTGGCTATAGCTGCGCACCTTGATTATGAGATATTCCAAATGGATGTCAAATCGGCTTTTCTAAATGGTTTCCTCGAGGAGGATATCTATATGGAACAACCACGGGGTTTTGAATCTTCTGGTGAAAGTCGAAAGGTGTGTAAGCTTATGAGATCCATTTATGGACTCAAACAAGCATCCAGAAGTTGGAACATCCGTTTTGATGAAGTAATCAAATCGTTTGGCTTCATTAAAAATCCGGATGAATCATGTGTATATAAGAGGGTCAGCGGAAGCGCAATTGCGTTTCTAGTTTTGTACGTCGATGATATACTCTTGATCGGGAATGATGTACCGATGATATCATCGATCAAACTATTCTTGTCACAGAAATTCTCCATGAAAGATTTAGGAGAGGCAACCTATATTTTAGGTATCAAGATCTATAGAGATAGATCGAGACGATTGATTGGCCTCTCACAATCTACGTACATAGATAAAGTGTTAACACGGTTTAACATGCAATGTTCCAAAAGAGGATTATTGCTTTTTAGGCATGGAATCCGTCTTTCAAAGGAGATGTGTCCCAACACTCCTGAAGAAAGACAGCGGATGGCAAATATACCTTATGCATCCGCTGTTGGAAGCATAATGTATGCTATGCTATGTACGCGACTTGATATCGCGCATGCTGTAAGTGTTACTAGCAGATATCAGTCTGATCCAGGGGAAGAACACTGGATAGCAGTCAAGAATATCCTGAAGTACATACGAAGGACTAAGGATTTATTCTTGATATACGGAGAAGGAGAGTTTAAAATTGAAGCGTATACTGATTCTGATTTTCAATCAGATCCGAATGACTTTAAGTCTACATCTGGGTTTGTTTTTACACTCAATGGTGGTGCAGTTAGTTGGAAGAGTTCCAAACAAAGCACAACTGCTGATTCCACTACTGAGGCAGAGTATGTAGCTGCTTCTGAAGCAGCGAAGGAAGCTGTTTGGATGAAGAAGTTCATTTCTGAACTTAGGGTAGTTCCTTCCATTGAGCAGCCGATTACATTGTTTTGTGACAACAATGGGGCTATAGCTCAAGCTAAGGAACCACGGTCTCATCAGAAATCCAAGCACATAGAGAGACGCTTCCATCTCATCAGAGAAATAGTTGGGAGAGGTGATATCGCCTTGCAGAAAATTGCCTCAGCGTAAAACGTGGCAGACCCCTTTACTAAAGCAATACCTCAGTCTTTATTTGAAAGACACCTTGATAAAATGGGTTTGAGGTACCAAACTAGTTGGCTTTAGTGCAAGTGGGAGATTGTTAGAGATATGCCCTAAAGAAATTATGTAATAGTTACATATTGGGTATATCCGTTGCACTTCTGATTTATTATCAATGGCAAAGACGTATTTATTCATTTGTCCAAATATAAATGAATAAAATCCATAAGATCAGTTGCAACCGAACCTATTCTTAAGACGTTGAGAATATGTGTGACAGGTTTACGGTTAGACTGAATCTTTAAAACAGTTCCCGATCAATGGATTATTGAATGGATATCAATTGTCCTGTTGAGGTCGGTATGTTCTTAACTTCATAATTAAGTATCAGATACTTAAGGGAATGACGAGTCACAAGTCATTGGGTATTGCGATATCCGAGTCAGAACATAGGTGCTTGTATCGGACAAGTTCACTGAACGTGACACATATTGAATGATTAACGACATGGAAGCTTTTTGCGTGGTCAATGTCTAATCGTTCATGCTTTGGTCTTGTGTAAATAATCCTTAGACCTGAGGTACAGTGTTGACTTGTGTGATAAATGGCTATGGTTCACAAGTGCGCATATTGGCGGGTCGTTGATTCGTCTCTGTACTTGATGGTCGTAGTTCAGGCACATACGAAGTCACATGTGTACGCAATATGGAATCTGTCTCCTTATTAATAAAGGTATGATGTCCTATGTGATCTAATTGTAACAATGCATTGAAATCCTCGGCCGGGGTTATGATTGAGAATGAAATGTTCATGTCTCATATAAATGCATGTCAAGTTAGATTTGTACATATGATCGAATTGGTGGCTTGACAAATATTCCATGGCCTTTGTTCGATCGGGACATAGTTAGACAGAAGGATTGAATTACACTGTAGCCAAAGCTGACAGGTTCATAATGTTCTTAAAAAGAATTCACACTATCTGGGTAGCCATGACATATTGCTAGATGTCACTCATGGCTTGTAGGACCTAGAGGATGATCGGGACAATCAATTCTCTTGGAAGTACTAATGTGTTAGTGCATGTCTTACTGCCAGCTCGGTGATGAACCTAGGAATGTCACACACCTTAACCAATACATGACAACGCATTGTGGAAAGACGACATTGCAAAATTGTTTGCAATTATACCAATTAGTTGGGTTGAAATTAAATTAAATGATATTTAATTTTATTTCTCTTTTTGGTCACTTGCACGTGTATATACGATGTACACGTATGCTCTACGTATTTGTACGTTATACATATTTTACTGTTTGGTAACCTCTTTAACTCCGGTAATAATAATAATGGTTATTATTATTTTTAACACATTTGTTAGTGCTATTTTTAAATAGCATTTTTGTATTGTAAAATGTGAGTGCTAATTATAAATTGTGAGTGCTATTGTTAGATAGCATTTATAATTGTTAGTGCTAATTTTAAATGGCATTTATTTATGATAAATTGTGAGTGCTATTGTTAGATAGCATTTATATTTGTTAGTGCTAATTTTAAATGGCATTTATTTATGATAAATTGTGAGTGCTATTTTTAGATAGCATTTATAATTATTAGTGCTATTTTTAAATAGCATTTTTGTATTATAAGATGTGAGTGCTATTTATAAATTGTGAGTGCTATTGTTAGTGCTATTTTTATATGGCATTTATTTATCATAAATTGTGAGTGCTATTTTTAGAAAGCATTTATTATTTGTTAGTGCTATTTTACAATACAATTTATTGGAAGGTGTTTTTGGCTATAAAAGGATGGCAAGAGTTTTGAGGTTGGGGTTAGCACATTTGTAGAGTGAGCAGATTTTTGAGAGCTTTGAGAGAAGAACACAAACACTCTCTATATTCTCATAATTTTGAGTGACCAAAATATACCAAGTTTGGAATATTGATTCCGTAAATTGGTTTGGAATATTGATTCCGCAAATTGCTAGCACAATTGTTGTGGAATTATTAGTCGTCTCCCGTTCGTCAATTGGTGGTGTGTCTGAACTAGAGGCCCGACACTTGTGGGGCTGAGATCGAAGAACATCGAACCGACACCTCCGTTTCAAGCACGCTACAAGAGGTAGTCTATTTACTCCCTTTGGTGCTTTGTGAATTTTCGATTGAAATGCACGAAGTACGCCTCTGGAGATACATGTATGGGTTGTTATTTATTTCCGCTGCGTTTATTAATTTTTATTTACCTGTACGTGTTACGTGAATCCCAACAGTCTCATCTTAGTCTTCTTCAGCTGCAAATGGACGACCACCCCTTCTTCCTCCTTCATCTTCTTCATTTTTCCTCTCCATTTCCTCCATAGCCACACTGCTCGCCCGACCAGTTTCTGTTTCACTGTTCGGTCCGTACAACGGCCACTTTTCGGATGCCATTTGTGGAGCGCCAAGCACCACAGGACGGCGCGAGACGTGATTTGGCTATGAATTTGTGGGCCTTGGAAGTGAATTGCACGTGGCGTTGGCTAGCTTGGTTAATTGCATACCGTGAGAGCCGTGTTTGGCCGTGAACTTGCTGACCTAGAAGGGTCGTTTGGATCGAATTGGCTAGAGTCCTTAAAAAGGTAAGTGTCCCTTAAACCTTTACTCGAACGTTATGACACTACTGGATAGATTGGTTGGATGATTGGATTGCTTATTGAAGCCTATAGCTTGAATTGCTTGACAGGTCGATTGAAATGGCAAAGAAACCTAATTGTGAGATTGATTACCTTATGATATAGTGCGGCTATTGAGCCCTGTATTCGTATAAATTGGCCGTGGGCCCTATTATTATTATTAAATTGGTCGTGGGCCCTATTATTGTTATTGAATTGGCCGTGGGCCCTGAGAAATTACATTGCGGCCGTGGGCCCTGGCGATGCTTGAGTGAGTTGAAATTTCATCGCGGTTGTAGGCCCTAGCGATGGCTGAATGACTTGTGAACTACATCGCGGCCGTGGGCCCTGGTGATGATTGAAAACTATATCGCGGCTTGTAGCCCTGGCGATGACATCGCAGCCGTAGGCCCTGGCGATGATTTGGCTTGTAGCCCTATGAAATTATATCGTGGCTTGGAGCCTTGGCGATACATCACGGCTGTGGGCCCAGGCGATGATTAAATGGTTGTCATATTGATGACTTATGAAAACGATAAGTTTGTTTTAGGGTAATGTATGAAACTTGGATCTCATAGTATGTGATGTGCTTGATGGTGATGTTCTTTATATCAAGGTGCCATGAGAAAGTTATATTGAGATGCTAGATGGTAATGCCTCGATGCGTTTCTGTGAATTGCAGTGTGGTATACTCTGGGGGGACTAGCGGTCTGGTCTAGGTTTAGGGTTACTTGCTGAGATTTATATCTCACCCCAATGGGGCTTAACTTTTTTTCAGGTTCCAGGCGATGGCATATCAAAGGTCATCAAGGTCTAATGTTCGAGGAAGAAATTATAGGATATGGATTCATATATGGTGTTATTAGGAGGGATCGCATTACGGTTTGTGAATACAAGGATCAATTCATTAGTATTGACCATTTCGTAAGATATGTTTTTATGAACCTGAGAAGTGTACTACTTGGTGTCCTAAGTCATCTGGATTTTGTATATGTATGGAGATGTCTTCTCGCTCCCGTCTGTGTGTCTGGTCAAATGAGTTGTAACCCGAGGAATCTTGGGAGTCAATAGAAGGATCAGGGTTTGGGGCGTGACATCCCCACGTGTATCGACTCTGTGACTCTCGTCACACTTAGGACGACTCAAGTTACGACGGCTTTGGTTGTCATGTAATTGCTAGGGTTCATCATTAGTTCCGACGGTCTCGATCGTCATTGTCTGATTTTAGGAAAACTTCGCAAATTATACATTGGTTAAACGGCATCACCCGTGCTCCAATCGTATAACGCTAGCAATGGATTCCTTAATTGTTAATTGATCGGCCTTTAACGGTTCTAAATGTTCCCTCGGCAATCCTTATGGTCAAAGCGTCATTTCCTTTTTCGAGTTTCCCAGGTCCACGTGCTTGTCATGCGTTACCCTTTCCCTTTCTGGTCAGTTAACTCGAATTGATCAGGTTCGAGCGAGATAAAACTGAAATACATCGATAGATACTTCTCATTCCATAGTCTCAAAATGGCAGGAATTCAGAATGTGACAACTCTTCCCCCCTTACAAAAATTTCATCCTCGAGATTTGTAATAACCCAGATCTACTCAAATAAATCGGGGTACTGGCGCCTCATCGCTTCTTCGCTTTCCCAGGTAGTACCTTCTGTTCCATGGTGTTCCCAGATCACCTTGACGAGTGGAATCGTCTTGTTCCTCAGGACTTGCTCCTTTCGATCTTCAACTCGTATTGGCCTTTCCACATACAATATCTTATCGTCCACTTCGATGACTTCATGATCCAGTACATGAGTTGGGTCCGGTTCATATTTCCTCAGCATCGACACTTAAAACACATTATGAACTTGCGATAAGCTTGGCGGCAAGGCAAGACGATAAGCTAAAGTCTCAATCTTTTCTAATATCTCAAACGGACCTTCGTACCTTGGACTCATCTTTCCCTTCTTTCCAAATAGGGATAATGCTCGCATAGGTGACACCTTGAGAAAGACATGGTCACCCACTTGAAATTCCAAGGCCTTCGTCGCTTACCGTATAGCTTTTCTGGCGACTCTGGGCCGTCTTAAGCCTTTCTTGAATGATCTTAACAGCCTCAACTGATTGCTCTACCAATTATGGGCCTGTCATACTCCTCTCGCCAACTTCATCCCAGCATATCGGAGTTCTGCACGCTCTACCACACAACGCCTCAAATGGTGCCATTTCAATAATTTGCTGGTAGCTGTTATTATATGCAAATTCCACCAAGTGCAGTTTCTCCTCCCATCCACTTTTAAAATCAATAACACATGCTCGCAGCATATCCTCTAACATCTGAATCGTCCTCTCAGGCTATCCATCGGTGTCACACCCAGAGTCTGACGGGCACGCGGACATCCCTCAGCAGCCGTTAACTTATAAATTCATCCAGGATCCGACAGCCAAATGGCAAAGGACCTAAATGAAGCATGCAAGAGGAAGCGAGAAAAACAACCCTACACTTATTAAATAAAAGAGGGCAATAGAACGATGCATCAAAAACATTTAACTAAACATTCAAAGCGGCTTCGGTTTACAAATGGAAGATCATACAAGGTCACATGACTAAAATACATCAAGTGCTTCTTCGGCCAATCGTCTTCAGCGTCCACGGGACTTCGTCTTTAGGGACCTGAAAAATGTTGTCCAACGACGGGGGGAGATATAAATCTCAGTAAACTAGGCCTAACCTTGAACTAGGTCGCTAGTACCTCCAGACACTTTTGAAAATAGGTATTTTCAAATAAAAATATTTTGGCATGGTAAAAGTGTGATTGTCTCGGCAAAACCTGATCATTTACAAACAATGCACATTTTTGACCAAAAGTGGCGTTCCAATCCTTTTTCAAATGACTTGACAGTCAAAATTATGATAAACGCTCGGCTTCGTACTTGGGCAGGGTTTTGAGTTAAGCAAACTCAAGGAAAACAGTTCTTTGTCCCAAAATCAACATTCAATTATGTTTTTCTCATAAAACCTGGCATTCAGTTTCATTTCCTTTCTTCATAGAACTTGACTTTCAGTCAATGGTAACAAGTCGTTACCTGCCCACGCCAAAGCGCCTTGGGCCTCATTCAAATTTCCTTATTTCAATCGTTTCTTACTAAGAAACCAGACAATTATAGAAAATCGTTTTATCATTTCACTTTCAATCATGCTTTTCACTTTATTACGACGAGATGATTCAGTCGTCATAGTGACTCTCGCTCCCCAGCACGGTCGAGATGATTCGATCAACTATGAGACTCTCGTCATGGCCAATCCTGCGAGATGATTCGGCCAAACATGTGACGCCCGATACCTCAACTCCCTTGAGGCCGTCGATATGAAGACTCTCACGTCCGGACCTAGAGATGATTCGGTCAATACAGTGACTTTCGTTACTCTAGCACCACGAGATGATTCGGTTGACTTTAAGACTCTCTAGCCGCAGTGACCTCGTGAGGCCAAATGGGAACAAGTCCCTGAGCTCATAAACTTTGGGATCAAACACCCAAACACGGGATCAAACACCCGTCATTAAAAGTTGGGATCAAACACCCAACATCGGGATCAAACACCCGACTAGATTGGTCTCAAGTTTTCTTACGAATTTTAGTCATTCATAGAAAGACAAACGGCATAAAGCCTCAACGCACATCACAAGATTTCACAATTCGCAATATCGAATTTCAAGCAAGGAGGTCTTTCTTGGAACAAGCGCGAGCCATGTTCCCTCATAAACAAATCAACATAGCAAAAACATCGATCGACCTCACATTCAATTCGAGGCTTGTTATTCATTTCAATTGGTCTCGTGCTTATTAATCAAATCAAACAAGATAAACACCAAGACACGAAGTCACGGCTCTGCATTGCCCGTCTTGAATTCTCGATTCTCAAGTTACCACAAACTTGATTTAACAACCCGTGTCACTTAACACACTCAAATCAAGCCAAAATTACCCCAAGACACACTCGAGGTCCAATTCTCATCCATGACCAAATTATAACCTTGCCAATTAACTTTGATTCCACCAATTTCAATCCAAGAGTTCAACAAGCGTAATCTTCCAAACAAAGACAGGTTTGCTTTTAATGTCCCTAGCCTAAACCGGTCCATAAATCTTTGATTTCTCAAACAAGGGCGTCCCTTAGTAACCTAACTCCCTAGTAAAGGTTTAGGAATAGCTTACCGAGTTATCCAAGTAAGAGAATCCCACCAATTGATCACCCAAAGCTCTCGGTCAAGTTGGTCGGCATCGGAAAATTCTGTCCCCGAAAGAATTCACACAAAACGGACCGTTAAACACCATTTAAACACCACTCTATCCCATATACACCTTGCTTATACAGAGTACCATGTCCTATGGTAACTTACTGGAGAAATCTAAGCAAGACAAAGCTTTGAAAGTTCTTAAAGAACCACGGTTTTCCCCGTTAGTCTCGGCGGTCAGAATCTTCTCTCGGAGGAAAAACCGCACAAAATTAGCCATTAAAACTAGTCTAATCTCCGTTCCAAATCTCATACACCTTGCTAACATATCACAACACATCTTAGGATGACTTACCGACGATTTCCAAGCCAAATAATGCCTAGTCGGCTTCGAAGTGTCACGGCATCCTCACTGGTTTCTGCGGGACAAATTATGTCCAATTGGAAATCATCCTAAGTTTAACCATCTAACCACCTCTAAACTAAATCAAACTCATCCACAAGTTAACCAACACTTAGGTCTAGGTTCTAGAATAGCTCACCGAGAGAATGAGGTGTTGCAAGCTTGCGACTTGGGCTAAGGAAGCGATCGGGTTCAGCTCAAACCAATCTGACCTTTGCTCCTTCAAAAAGCTCTACAGGACAAACGGCTGGGTGGATTTGGGCTCATAATACCTTGTTGGAACGGAAAGAGGATAATATTTCTAATAGCAGTGGAATCACCTGATTATGATGTCGGACGAAGAAGTTGTAGCCAAAACAGTGGACTGGTCGGAGCAGGGCAGCGAGCTGGCGACGTGCGAGAGAGAGAAGAGGAAATGAAAGAGAGAGTGGAAAGAGAGAGGGCTGAAGAAAATGCAGAGAGAGAGAGAGGGGTCTTCTTGCTGTTCTTGGTCCCCAAGTCAAGGAGAGAGAGAGAGCGAGGAATGGTAGGTGGGGAAATGACTTGAAATCAATGCTAACCTAGGTCCCTAAGTCCTAATTAGTAGGCTTGTCTTTTTCTCCATCAAAATATGAAGAAACTAAATTTACCAAAGTGCCCTCCAAATTTTGGTCACCATAGGGGAAAATAAATGACTAAAATGCCCTTGCTTGCTCTTAAAAGAAAGAGTATCCTTGAGGGGCAAAATGGTCATTTCACATTTTGTCCAAAATCTCACTTTTCCAATTTAAATTGCCCTCGATGAGGCGACGTCCATTTCTCTTCCAATGTTGGAATTCCTCAATGTCCGATACCCAATTCTGAGGCCAAATTCATGTCGAGTTTTCGTCAACTGTAATCCTAATTTATCACAAACTTACGGGCGACTCTTGCAGGCGCTACGCGTATCGACCTTAGGATTTCTCATGTCGTGGCGACTTTGGTTGTCATGTGATTGCGAGGGTTTATCGCTAGCTCCTGCGGTCCTGATCATCGGAATTCGATTTAGGAAATTCTGGCAAATTACACATTGGTTAAGCGGAATCACCCGCGCCCAACGTATAACGCTAGCAAGGCATTCCACGATCGTTCCTAAATCGATCTCTGCTGGCCCAATATATTCCCTCGACAATCCTTATGGTCAAAGTGTTATTTCTCATTCGAGTCTCCTTGGTCCACATACTAACTCTGCGTTAGTCTTAGCCTTTCGGTCAGTCGACTCGAGAGTGGCCAGCTCCGAGCGAGATATGACTGAAACACACCGATCGATGCCTTTCCAATCAATAGCCTTGAAAAGGGTTGAAATTCGGAATGTCACTACTCTTCCCCCTTAAAGAAATTTCATCCTTGAAATTTACAGCTTTCCAGTTATCCAACCTTGTGGGGTAGTAACGCCTCATCGTTTCCTCAGTTTCCAATAATTCCCCATTTTCTCACGATGTTTCCATAATCGTCCTTACCAACAAACGTCTCTGTCCTTCGAAATTTGTTTCCTTCCGTCCCCAATCCACATTTGCCTTTCGACTAATGATGCTTCATTGTGACATTCTGAATTCCTGCCATTTTGAGACTATGGAATGAGAAGTATCTATCGATGCATTTCAGTTTTATCTCGCTCGGACCTGATCAATTTAAGTCAACTGACTAGAAAGGGAAAGGCTAACGCATGACAAATACGTGGACCTGGGAAACTCGAAAAAGGAAATGACGCTTTGACCATAAGGATTGCCAAGGGAACATTTAGAACCATTAAAGGCCGATCAAATAACGACTAAGGAATCCATTGCTAGCGTTATACGATTGGAATACAGGTGATGCCGTTTAACCAATGTATAATTTGTGAAGTTTTCCTAAACCGAACAATGACGATCGAGACCGTCGAAACTAGTAATGACCATCGCAATTACATGACAACCAAAGCCGCCGTAACTTGAGTCATCCTAAGTGTGACGAGAGTCACAGAGTCGATATGCGTAGCATCTGCAAAAGCCGCCCGTTAATTCGAGATAAGCTGGAGATACAATCGACGGACGATCGATCATGAAATGGAAGCTCAAATTGGTAAATGGAAATGAAGAATTTCAAAATTGGAATAGGATTTGACGTCTTCCTACCAATAGCTATTCAAAGTGAAAAAAAATGAAGTTTCAGACGAAAAATGACAAATGACCGTTTTACCCCTCGCCCATTTATCTTTCAATTAAGGAAGTTGGAAGGACAAAATGGTCATTTCTCCCACACTTAGAGGCTGTCGAAAATACTTGGAGAAGAAGGCAAGGAAAGTCAATGAGGGTCAATGGCCATTGCATCAATAATTGGTGCAAGGACAAGTGTCAAGCTAGGGTTAACTTGGCATTAAATACCCATTTAATCCCATCTTGTCAATTTTTGCCTCAATTATATGTGTGAAACACCCAATTTACAGCCCATTGGTCGTGGATGACACTCCCCCACCAATTCCCTTTGGTTTTTCTCTCTTTTTCCTTCTTACCAAAAAACTACCGGAAGACAGTTTCTGAGCCCCCTTGTTCGGTCCGTACGACCGGCCTCTCCCATCGTAGCCTTGTCGCTGCCGACTACCACAGGTTAGTTCAGGATGTCCTTGACATTTTGTCATTGCTTTCATGATTTTTGGAGGTCTGGTTGATTTATGGTAATTTTTGGAAGAAAAGCGGACGGATTCTAAGCTAACTGAGGAGAAGTGTTGGTTTTAGCTCTTAGAAATTCCAAATGACCTCAATTTTTTTAGGAGAGCTTCATAACATCGAGTACTATGTTCAGATGGTTTATGGCTGCAAATAGATGGTTTTAAAATGAGATTTGATGGCCGGTTTGCATGGTTATTCTTAGGGACAGAATCTGTTCGGCACAGAACGGTGTAGGATCCGAATGTTGTTGCTGTGCTTGGAGGAGTTTGTTGGCTTAATTAGCCAGGTAAGAAGACTTCTAACCTTTTGTCAGGATGTTGAGTCACTAAAGGGTGGAATTTTGGTGGAATTGAAAGGGTTTAAAGGGCGGTTTTTGGTGTGAAAAATGTGAGGGACCCGAAAGCTATGCAATCCTGTTTTCAGCGCGCACCGTTTTTAAAACGAGTCGTTCTAAGTCATCCGATGTCCAAATTGAGTACCGTTTTCGCCCACACGCCCGTAAGATCTTGAAGAACAAGATTCTAAAATTTGTTTTCCCAAAAATTTAGTAGTAAAATTGCAGTTTTCATGAGAATGAATCTGGTCATGGTGGGTAGTCCAGTGGATTGGGGTCATTGATGACTTTTCTTGATTGAATGTTCCTTAAACATGACTAGGGGGTGTCTAGTTGATGCTATGATTGTTTGATGATGAAATGCTATGTGAGAAATTGGGCATGTGTTAATTAATTGGGATTCAATCTAGGGCTTTAATGTTCGGTTTCGCAATTGGTGTCGAATGATGCATAGTGTGACAAGGTGTATGTATATGATGGCCCAATGGCTTGTTTTAATTGATGAACTGGATGTGCTTGAATGCATGCCTTAAATGGCGATAGCATGAATTTGCTTGTGAATGTGAAATTGGGATTAATGATAAGGTTCACAATGATATTTTATGGCCAATGCATTGAGCTAGGGAGGTAGTTACTCCCAATGACCTAACGAGGTCTTGCGGCTAGAGAGTCCTACCTTGACCGAATTATCTCAAGGGTTGTAAGAATCGAGTGTCAAGTAGTGACCGAATCATCTCTAGGTCTGGACGCAAGAGTCCTATAGTCGACTGAATCATCTCGATGGCGCGGATTGTCGAGAGTCGCTATAGAGACCAAATAATCTGGCAGCGAGAGTCGTAATGACTGAATCATCTCGATAAGACGTCGAGAGTCATGTGATTGACTAAATCATCTCGCAGCCCCAAGTAGGGCGGCCCTCGGTGGGCGTAAAGAAGATAAAAGACTGAAACATGGTTCTTGATATGTTTTCGAGTCTGTATGCTTGAATTGGCTGGAACGCCTGGAATTCCTTGAGTGCATGGAATGTTTATTATGCCTGTATGGCATGAGAAACTCATAATGGAAAGTGAAAGTATATTAAAAATTAACCTAGTGCCTGATATGCCTGTGTTGCTTTATTATGCCAATTGCTTGAATGTCATGTGTGAAAAATATTTTGCCAAAACTTGAATATTTTCAAACGTGCCTGGAGGTACCAATAGTCTAGCTTAGGGTTAGACTGATATTATTATCTCACCCCGTCGTGGGACCAACAATTTCAGACCCAAAGCCTTGAAGAATGCCTCGGAGGTGATGAAGAAGGGAAATGGAGGAAGATGAAGAAGAGTCTGCCTAGTTTGTGGATTTCTTTTTGAAGTTATTCTTTTGTAGTCCCATAGTGCCTTCCTCTGAACCCTTCTGTCTTTTGATATACTAGACCTTTTTAACTGTAAGATGATGTGTGTTGTTTTTAAATCCTATGTCGCCTTATGTCTTTTTCTTTTATGTCTGGGGTTTTATTTTGCTCCCGCATGCGTTTTTCATATCGCGCTCCACGAGTAAAGCCATTGGATTTGGGTTATCTTACTAAGATTGACGGCTGTGTGGGATGTTGGCGTGCCCGTCGAGGTCGGGGCCTGACATCTCCGTTTAAGTGGTATTAGAGCAAGGTTAGCTCGAGCCAATCTTTTCGATGTCTGGAGTGATAAGGAGTGGTGACTATAGGATGGTTGGGTAGTGAAACTCTAGGGGGATTCGTTAGAGTTAGGCACGAAATGCATGACATATGAATTGGCACTTGTGATTGGCATTGTGTTCAGGCATGACTGATTGTGATATGTTGATATGCTTGAAAGCTGGTTACGATTTTGTTAATACGTAGATGCGTCTAGACCTGAGGTATGAGTGAAATCTCCCTATTGTGATGTCTCTGATTATTTGAGTTGTGATGAATGGCTAGCTGTGATTGTTGAGGTGATAAGTAGCCTGGTGTTGTTAGACTTAAGTGAGTGACTTGGTCTCTAATTCCTGAATGGAATTGTAGTTGTCCAGGTTTATGGAAACTAAAGAGATGAGCAACCGAGGTAGGAATACTAGAGGAGCGTCTAGCTCGAGAGCACCAGCGGCTGAGGATTTAGGAGTTGATGGAGTCTTGAGGGCGCTGGAGAAAATTGGAAAGATAATGGGAAAGGAAGCCCAAGATAGGGCTACTGCGGCCCTTCGACAGGCCGAAGATAGAGCGGAGATAATAGCTCACGCTGCTGAAGCTGTAGTAGCTGCTATGAACCTAGCGAATGAAAATAATGGCCAATGAATTGGAGGTGGCAATGTGCAAGGCCCTGATAATCGTGCTATGGGTCAGTTGATGGAGCAATTTCTGAAGCTAAAACCATCGAGGTTTGATGGAAGAGGAGACCTTGAGTTAGCTCCCAGATGGATTGAAGAGCTGGAGAAAGCATTTACAGTTTTAGGGTGCACTGAAGCTAAGAAGGTGACATTAGCGGCTTACCAGCTCCAAGGAGCTGCGAATGATTGGTGGAAGGCCACCAAGGGAATGATTTTTCCTGAAGGGACTGAACCGACGTGGGCACCTTTTGCTGAGACTTTTAATGTGAAATATTTCTCTGAAGCTGCCCAAGAACAGAAGTTGGCTGAATTCCAAAACCTTCGTCAAAATCAAATGATTGTTGATTAGTATGAGGCGGAATTTGCAAGGTTGTCGAAGTATGCACCAAGGATGGTGGAGAATCTGTGGGATCGGGCGGGAACGTTCTGAGATGGACTGAGGCCCGATATTCGCAGCTAGATGATCTCAATGAACCTGAGGGATTACAATGAGATCTATATCAGGAGCCAGATGATTGAAAGAGATATGAGGAATAGAGGAATTTCCTTAGGACATCGGTTAAATCCAGTCAGAGACAATCGAAATTTGGGCAAAGGTCCTATGGTCAACAACAGGAAGTTTGTTCCCCCAGTTAAGAGGAATATCATGAAGCCTGCTCACCAGAACAATTGGAGTTGTCGCCTCTGTGGGCGAAGGCATGGAAGTGGACCAAGTCCAAGGAAAATGGGAAGATGTTTTAAGTGTGGCAAGATGGGCGACAGGGCAAGGGAATGTGGACAACAAAATGCTGGTCTTCAGTATCAACTGCCACGAGCTCAACTAGAACCACAAACTTGAGCTGCCCCGCAAGCCATTCAAAATAGGTCGCCAGCTCAAGGGTGTATGCTGTAGCTCGCAAGGAGGTAGAGGAAACGCCTGGCGTGGTCATGGGTAAGATCTCTCTCTGTGATCATGCTGCTTATGCCTTGTTTGACCTTGGAGCGTCGCATACGTTTGTGTCTGTCCAGTTTGCTGATTTGACTGAAATGGAATTGGAACCGCTGGATGTTAACTTGCATGTGACAACACCCTTAATGGATAGAGTGCTTGTTTCATTAGGATGTCGGAATTGTAGAATAATTATCGGAGGTAGTGAAGGACGAATAGATTTGGCTGTGATGGCCATGTTTGATTTTGATGTCATTATTGGAGTGGACTGGCTGAGTAAACAAGGGGATATAATGGATTGTGGTAGTAGGGTAATTCGATTTCATCTTATCGATCGCCCAAGTTTCGAATTTGTGCGGTGTCGAGGAGGAACCTCGATTCCTTTGGTTTCGTCACTAGAGGTGACTAAACTATTGAATGAAGGATGTAAGGCTTATTTAGCCATTGTGGTGGATACAACGATTGAGGAGCCTAAGCTAGAAGAAATAGCAGTGGTACGTGAATTCTTTGATGTATTTCCTCAAGAGTTACCTGGTTTACCACCTGAAAGAGAAGTGGAGTTCTCGATTGAATTAGCCCCTAGGCCGGAACCAATTTCGAAAGCACCATATATGATGTCTTTGTCGGAATTAAAGGAACTAAAGGTATAGATGTAGGAATTACTGGACAAGGGATTCATTCGTCCAAGTGCGTCGCCGTGGGGTGCACCTGTGTTATTTGTAAAGAAAAATGATGGGTCATTGCGCCTGTGCATTGACTATAGGCAACTGAATCAAGTTACTATTAAGAACAAGTATCCATTGCCAAGGATATATGACTTGTTCGATCAGTTGCAAGGAGCGTCCGTGTTTTCTAAGATTGACTTAAGGGCAGGTTATCATCAGTTGAGGATCAAGAAAGAGGATATACCGAAAACAGCCTTTAGGACGAGGTATGGACATTACGAGTTTACCATCATGTCGTTTGGGTTGACTAACTTCCCAGCAACATTTATGGATTTGATGCATCGAGTATTCAAGGAGTATCTGGATCAATTTGTTATCATCTTCATTGATGATATTTGATTTACTCGAGGTGCAATGAGGATCATGAACGACATTTGCGGATTGTCTTACAGACTTTAAGGGAACACTCGCTCTATGCTAAATTTAGTAAGTGCGAGTTCTGGTTGAATAAGGTAGCGTTTCTCGGTCACGTAGTATCTGGAGATGGAATCTCTGTGGACCCTTCGAAGATCGAGGCAGTTATGAATTGGCCTAGACTTACAACAGTCAGGGAAATCCGAAGTTTTCTGGGATTGGCAGGTTACTATAGACGCTTTGTAGAGAAGTTCTCATCTATAGCTATTCCGTTAACGAGGTTGACTAAGAAAGATACATGGTTTGAATGGACGGACAAATGTGAAAGGAGTTTTCAGGAGCTTAAGCGACGTTTGACGACTGCACAGATACTGACAATTCCGTCTGGTCTTGGAGGATATAAGATCTATAGTGATGCGTCGTTGAAGGGACTAGGATGCGTCCTAATGCAACATGGGAGAGTAGTGGCGTATGCGTCGCATCAGTTAAGACCTCATGAGATGAACTACCCGACGCACGATTTGGAATTGGCTGCAATTATTTTTGCATTAAAGATTTGGAGACATTATTTGTGTGGTGAGAAGTTCCAGATCTATACGGATCATCAGAGTCTAAAATATTTATTCTCTCAAAAGAAATTGAATATGAGGCAACGTAGGTGGATGAAGTTGCTTAAAGACTACGACTGTGACATTCTATACCGCCTTGGAAAGGCTAACAAGGTAGCAGATGCCCTTAGTCGAAAGTCGAGCATTGCGCATCTGTTGGTCAAGGGATGGTCTGTACTGGAAAGATTGAGAGATTCAGAGTTTAAGTTGGAAGTTTGCATATTGTCAAGTTTGTTGGCAACTTTGAGAGTCGAACCGAAAATACAGGAGATGATTAAGGCATTGCAATCCACGGACCCTGATATTCAGAAGATCTTGGAAATGGATGCGGACAAGAGGAAGTCTGACTTCCAAGTATCTGAAGATGGAATACTGAAGTTTCGAGGACGACTATGTGTACCTAATGACGAGGAATTTAAGGAAAAGATTTTGTCTGAAACTCACAAGAGCAATTATAGTATTCATCCGGGTAGCACAAAGATGTACCAGAACTTACGTCAGCATTATTGGTGGAATGGGAAGAAAGTGGACGTGGCTAAGCACGTAGCTAAGTGTCTGACGTGTCAGCAAGTGAAAGCGCATCATTGTAAACCTGGTGGCATATTGCAACCTTTGGAGATCCCCGAATGGAAGTGGGAACATATTACCATGGATTTTGTCATGGGTTTGCCGAGGAGTCAAAGAGGTCACGATTCAATTTGGGTAATAGTGGACAGATTGACCAAGTCCGTTCATTTCATACATGTGCGAAAGGATTTCACAATGGAGAGATATGCTAAGTTGTATATACGACACGTAGTGCGACTTCATGGAGTGGTTGTGACAATAACGTCAGACAGAGATCCTAAGTTTACTGTGAATTTCTGGAAGAGTCTACAGGATGCCATGGGAACGAAATTACAGTTTAGTACGACGTACCATCCACAGACCGATGGACAGTCTGAGAGGACGATTTAGACGTTAGAGGATATGTTGCGAGCATGTGTCATTGATTTTAAAAGCGGATGGGAAGAAAAGTTACATTTAGTGGAGTTTGCGTACAATAATAGCTACCAGCAAAGTATCGGAATGGCACCATTTGAAGCGCTATATGGCAGAGCGTGCATGACTCCGATCTGCTGGGACGAAGTTGGTGAGAGGAGTATAACAGGCCCAGAATTGTTGGAACAATCAGTTGAGGCTGTTAAGATCATTCGAGAAAGGCTTAAAACGGCCTAGAGTCGCCAGAAAAGCTATGCGGATAAGCGACGAAGGCCTTTGTAATTTCAAGTGGGTGACCATGTCTTTCTCAAGGTGTCACCTATGCGAGGATTATCCCCGAGTTGGGTAGAAAAGGAAGCTGAGTCCAAGGTACGTAGGTCCATTTGAGATATTAGAAAAGATTGGGACTTTAGCTTATTGTCTTGCCTTGCCGCCAAGCTTATCGCAAGTTCATAATGTGTTTCATGTGTCGATGCTGAGGAAATATAAACCGGACCCGACTCATGTACTAGATCATGAAGTCATCGAAGTGGACGATAAGATATCGTATGTGGAAAGGCCATTACGAGTTGAAGATCGAAAGGAGCAAGTCCTGAGGAACAAGATGATTCCACTCGTCAAATGATCTGGAAACACCATGGAACGGAAGGCGCTACCTGGGAAAGCGAAGAAGCGATGAGGCGCTTGTATCCCCATTTATTTGAGTAGATCTGGGTTATCACAAATTTCGAGGATGAAATTTTTGTAAGAGGGGAAGAGTTGTGACATTCTGAATTCCTGCCATTTTGAGACTATGGAATGAGAAGTATCTATCGATGTATTTCAGTTTTATCGAGCTCGGACCGGATCAATTCGAGTTAACTGACCAGAAAGGGAAAGGCTAACGCATGACAAGTACGTGGACCTGGGAAACTCGAAAAAGAAAATGACACTTTGACCATAAGGATTACCGAGGGAACATTTAGAACCATTAAAGGCCGATCAAATAACGATTAAGGAATCCATTGCTAGCGTTATACGATTGGAACACGGGTGATGTCGTTTAACCAATGTATAATTTGCGAAGTTTTCCTAAATCGAACAATGATGATCGAGACTGTCGGAACTAGTAATGAACCCTCGCAATTACATGACAACCAAAGCCGGAGTAACTTGAGTCGTCCTAAGTGTGATGAAAATCACAGAGTCGATACGCGTAGCGTCTGCAAAAGCCGCCCGTTAGTTCGAGATAAGCTGGAGATACGATCGACGGATGATCGATCATGAAATGGAAGCTCAAATTGGCAAATGGAAATGAAGAATTTCAAAATTGGAAAAGGATTTGACGTCATCCCACCAATAGCCATTCAAAGTGAAAAAAATGAAGTTTCGGACAAAAAATGACAAATGACCGTTTTGCCCCTCGCGCATTTATCTTTCCCTTAAGAAAGTTGGAAGGACAAAATGGTCATTTCTCCCACACTTAGAGGCTGCCGAAAATACTTGGAGAAGAAGACAAGGAAAGTCAATGAGGGTCCATGGCCATTGGATCAATAATTGGTGCAAGGACAAGTTTCAAGCTAGGGTTAACTTGGCATTAAATACCCATCTAATTCCATCTTGTCAATCTTTGCCACAATTATATGTGTGAAACACCCAATTTACAGCCCTTTGTTCATGGATGACAGTCCTCCACCATTTCCCTTTGGTTTCTGAGCCACCTGTTCGGTCCGTACGACCGGCCTCTCCCGTTGTCGTCTCGCCACTGCCAACTACCACAGGTTAGTTCAGGATGTCCTTGACATTTTGCCATTACTTTCATGATTTTTGGAGGTCTGGTTGATTTATGGTGATTTTTGGAAGAAAAGCGGACGGATTCTAAGCTAACTGAGGAGAAGTGTTGGTTCTAGCTCTTAGAAATTCCAAATGACCTCAATTTTTTTAGGAGAGCTTCATAACATCGAGTACTATGTTTAGATGGTTTATGGCTTCAAATAGATGGTTTTAAAATGAGATTTTATGGCCGGTTTGCATGGTTATTCTTAGGGACAAAATCTGCCCGGCACTGAACGGTGTAGGATCCGAAGATTGTTGCTGTGCTCGGATGAGTTTGTTGGCTTAATTAGCTAGGTAAGAATACTTCTAACCTTTTGTTAGGATGTTGAGTCACTAAAGGATGGAATTTTGGTGGAATTGAAAGGGTTTAAAGGGAGGCGATTTTTGGTGTGAAAAACGTGAGGGACCCGAAAGCTATGCAATCCCGTTTTCAGCGCGCACCGTTTTTAAAACGAGTCGTTCTAAGTCATATGATGTCCAAATTGAGTACCGTTTTCGTCCACACGACCATAAGATCTTCATGAACAAGATTCTAAAATTTGTTTTCCCAAAAAGTCAGTAGAAAAATTGCAGTTTTCTTGAGAATGAATCTGGTCGTGGTGGGTAGTCTTGTGGATTGGGGTCATTGATGACTTTTCTTGATTGAAAGTTCCTTAAACATGCCTAGGAAGTGTCTAGTTGATGCTGTGATTGTTTGATGATGAAATACTATGTGAGAAAATGGGCATGTGTTAATTAATTGGGATTCAATCGAGAGCTTTAATGTTTGGTTTTGCAATTGTTGTCGAATGATGCATAGTGGGACAAGGTGCATGTGTATGATGGCCGAATGGTTGTTTTAATTGATGAAATGGATGTGCTTGAATGCGTGCCTTAAATGGCGATGGCATGAATTTGCTTGTGATTGTGAAATTGGGATTATTGATAAGGTTCACAATGATGTTTTTATGGCCAATGCATTATGCTAGGGAGGGAGTTACTCCCAATGAATTGACAAGGTCTTGCGGCTAGAGAGTCCTACCTTGATCGAATCATCTCGAGGGTTGTAAGAATCGAGAGTCAGGTAGTGACCGAATCATCTTTAGGTCCAGAAGCGAGAGTCCTATAGTCAACCGAATCATCTCGATGGCGCGGAGTGTCGAGAGTCGCTATAGAGACCGAATCATCTCGCAGCGAGAGTCTTGATGACCGAATCATCTCGATAAGACGTCGAGAGTCATGTGATTGACTGAATCATCTCGCGGCCCTAAGTAGGGCGGCCCTCGGTTGGCGTAAAGAAGAGAAAAGACTGAAACATGGTTCTTGATATGTTTTCGAGTCTGTATGTTTGAATTGGCTGGAACGCCTGGAATACCTAGAGTGCATGGAATGTTTATTTATGCCTGTATGGCATGAGAAACTCAGATTGGAAAGTGAAAGTATGAAAGAAATGAATCTGGTGCCTGATATGCCTGAGTTGCTTTATTATGCCAATTGCTTGAATGTCATGTGTGAAAAGCATTTTGCCAAAACTTGCATATTTTCAAACGTGCCTGGAGGTACCAATAGTCTAGCTTAGGGTTAGGGTTAACTTACTAAGATTATTATCTCACCCCATCGTGGGACCAACAATTTTAGACCCAAAGCCTCGAAGAATGCCTCGGAGGTGATGAAAAATGGAAAAGGGAGGAAGATGAAGACGAGTCTACCTAGTTTGTGGATTTCTTTTTTGAAGTTCTTGTTTTGTAGTCCCATAGTGCCTTTCTCTAAACCCTTCTATCTTTTGATGTACTAGACCTTTTTAACTGTAAGACGATGTGTGTTGTTTTTAAATCCTATGTCGCCTTATGTCTTTTTCTTTTATGTCTGGGGTTTTATTTCGCTCCCGTATGCATTTTTCATATCGCGCTCCACGAGTAAAGCCGTTGGGTACTGGGTTATCTTACTAAGATTGACGGCTGTGTGGGATGTTGGCGTGCCCGCCGGGGTCGGGGCATGACATTCATTGTCCACCTTTATAACTTCACTCTTCACGATTAGAACCGGTCCGGGCCGCACTTCCTTAGCCCAGTTATTCTATGTTCAACTCTCCTTTCCTTCATATTGAAATGGGTCCTTTCTTTGCGACACTTTGAAGTGCACATAATTTTCCTCCTTAAACTCCAAAATTCCGTGTCGCTTATTCATTTGTTTCCCCTTCAATATTCTTATGCTTTCCTTAACCATCCTTGGTTGGCTCAATTAATGGTCAAGCTTGCCTCAGACCTTCTCATTTTCTTTCGTCACTCACGTTCCAGTATGTAGGGTTTTGTAAGTTCTATCATTCAACATCTTAGGTATTGCCAAATCGATCCTCTACTGGCCACTACCACTTTAGGCGAACTCTATCAAAAGTAATCGTTTCTCTTATTCTTTCTTGAATTCAATAACGTCGGTTCATAAGACATCCTTAGCTCGTTCTCTATAGACTGTCTATTGGTGCAAAGGCAATAGGCACGCCATGCTGCTACTTTTCTTCACTAATCCCTTGCCTTGAAGATTCTTCTAAAACATAGCATCAAACTTAAGATATCTATCTATCGTCATCGTTGCTAAATCATCATAAAGCCGTACTCCTTTGTATCTATGTCCCGTGAGGTACTATTCACTTCAAATGTCCCTTTTACACCATTATGCATATGCAGTTTCTAGTCGGCTTGTAATTTCCCCAACACGAGTCGTAGCCTTCTTGGCTCTTTAGTCAATCTCGTGGTTAAATCCACAATAACGGGGTTTCCAACGGTCTTAACAATCCATCAGACCTACGATGTCGTGTCATCTCTTGCTGGTACACCTCAACTCTTAGTCACGTGTTTGATTACTTTCGCTTCCATTCCATTCCTTTTTGGTGCCCATGTAAGTCTTAGCACTTCTTGTGCTATTCTAATAAATGCCTATGGCTCTTCCTATGAACTCCTCATAACATCCTCTCTTTCGTCCCCCTTCATTAGTGGGCGCGCGTCCTCAATCATGAAACTTCAAAGTTTCCCTTCTCAATTTCAATGTTCCTTTTTCCAAGTACTCAAAAGTATGGATGTTCTTCCTATTACTTTTATCCATTCTATCTTTTGGACATCAGAGTCCATCCATCACAATGTCTTAATCCCTTCCCGATCTTCGGGTCCGATGCTTAAGGCATTCGTCTAATTAGTCCTTCGGCAAGCCTTCAATTTAGAAGTTAGCTCCTTATTTCCCAAATAAGGTCTATTTCCTCATCGCAAATTGTGGAGTGCTCACTTTCCGATTGTAGGCATCTGTTTCTTTGTTAGCTTTCCCAGGATGATATCGGACATCAAAGTTATAACCATTGAGTAATGTCTTTATTCATCGTGACCTCTCCTTTACCCAACCACGCTTCCATATTGTCACGCCCCGAACCCTATGAGCACTTGAACATCCCACATGGCCCTTGTCTTGAGATTGTCTCCCAGGATCTCTCGGGCTACAACTCATTTTAAAAATCCATACATATACGGGAGCGACAAACATCTCCACTTTTCAATTTACAATTGAAATGACTTAGGACAAAAATGGCACACTTCAATTTATACAGCGGTCAAACACCAATGGTTCGTTCTTAATCCACAAAAATAATTACAATCTGTAAGGCCACCAAATATCTAATAATCATTTGATTACTATTTCATCGTATACCAATCCTTGACAAACTAATGCTCCATCGCTTGGGACCTGAAAAATGTTAATCCCCAACGGGGTGAGATATGAATCTCAGTAAGTAAACCTTAAACCTAGACCAGACCGTCAGTCCCCACAGACCATGCCACAAAGCAACATACAGAAGTTCATCAAGGCATTAGTATACACAAACACATAACTTTCACAAGCCACAAAAATGACATTTTATTCAAACATCGCCAGGGCTCCAAGCCGCGATGTAGTTCACAAGGGCACTCTCGCCATTCATTTGCATCAAGCCTCCCGGGCCAATTACAATGCACAAGGGCTCTCTGGCCAATTACAAGCATCAGGGCACTCCGGCCAATTACGATGCACAAGGGCTACAAGCCAATAAGTATATCACAAGGACACTCTGACCATTCATTTGCATCAAGCCTCCCAGGCCAATTACGATGCAAAAAGGGGCTCCAAGCCATGGTCATTCATTTGCATCAGGGCTCCCGGGCCAATTACGATGCAAAAAAGGGCTCCAAGCCGGGCCAATTACGATGCAAAAAGGGGCTCCAAGCCAATTGATCACTGGGAACTATAGCCCATTCACATCTTAGGGGCATCAAGCCAATTCACATATAAGGGGCATCAAGCCAAATCGTTTCACATGGGCATTCAAGCCAAATCATTTCTCAGGGGCCTTCTAGCCAAATCATTTCACATGGGCATTCAAGCCAAATCATTTCACATGTACTCATATTCGACCATCACAAATCCAATTTCAATCAATCCACTCATTGATCAAATCACTAGTCAAACGCATCCAGTAGTGTCCTAAAGTCCTAGTAGAGGTTTAAGGGACACTTACCTCATTAATCAAGCTAGCATATTCCATCCCAATGAGCTACCTAGCTCAGTAAACTCACGGCCAAACATGGCTCTCATGGCGTGCTTGGGAAAACCACATCGAAACTCGATTATTTCTCAATCCCATTGCGCCAATTCCTTAACAACATCGATAATACCTTATTATTATGTCATCATAGTGTTAATTTGATGCTCCTAAGCATGTCAATTGTTTCTCTATCAAGACAAGTCATCCAAAGTCTCAATTTACCAAAAATGCCCAATTTGAGCCCCCACAACCAGGTTCATTCTCACGAAAACTGAACTTTTTCTACTGACTTTTTGAGAACAAAAGTCAATGGTATTAAACTTCAAGATCTTATGGACGCGTGGGCGAAAACGGAACTCAATTTGGATACCGGACGACTTAGAACGACCCAATTCAAAATCAGTGCGCGTTGAGGACAGTTTGGTCGGCTGATCACGTTTTTCACTTCAAACAATCTTTAATCACTTATAAACTCCAATTCCTCACAAAATCAACTTGGCATAACCTCAATATACAAGTTTAGGAAGCTCACCAAGAGTTTCATTGCGAAATAACTCCACCAAACCTTCGAATAGCACGGTTCCTTCACGATCTCTCCACGGTCAGAATCTGTCCGATTTTAACCACCCACAATCAGCCATGAAAACCTATTTTAACACCACCAAACTTACGACTAAAGCTCATCCGACATGAGTACTAGATATTATGAAGCTCTCACAAAAAGTTTGAGGTCATTTGGAATTTCTAAGAGGGTGAACCATGGCCTTCTCTCAGTTAGCTCAGAATCTATCCGCTTTTCTTCCAAAAATCACCATAAATTAACCAGACCTCCAAAACTCATGAAACTAACGGAAAAATGTCAAGAACAACTTGAACTAACCTGTGGTGGTTGACGATGGCAAGACGACGACAGGAGAGGCCAGTCGTACAGACCGAACATAGGCACAGAAACTGGTCTTCTGGAGCAGTTTTTGCTAAAGAGGAAAAGAAGCAAATTTTGAACTAAATGGAGAAGGGGGAAGGGAGTGCACGACCAAACAGCGGCTGGGGAGGATGTCCACAAATTATTGATGCCAAATGACAAGATGGAATTTAATGACACCCAATAATTGGTTTACTCAAAGGGTGACACATGTCCTTGGCTCCAATAATTGGTCCCAATTACCATTGACTTTCTTTGACTTCTTTGACCCCATCCCCTAGCTTTTTCAACAGCTTCAAATGTATAAGGTTGAGGGGCAAAATGGTCATTTGGCACTTTGCGTCCGAAACTTCATTTTTCTCATTTTGAGTGACCATTGGCGAGGCGACGTCAAATCCTTTTCCAATTTTGAAATTCTTCATTTTTAATTGCCAATGTCGAGCTTCCAATCCATGTCATTAGCCCCGAGGGGTCGGAAATTTAGAATGTCACAATTCTTCCCCCCTTAAAGAAATTTCGTTCTCGAAATTTGTAACATCTATCCACTCTGTCTCTTGGGGCACTGATGCCGCACCGCACGCTCATTCCTCAGGATCATTCCTTTCATGGCTTAATGTTCTTACTTGTCCTTTCTGACAAAAGTCGTGTTTCCTCAGGACTTGTTTCCTTCAGTCCTCAATCTGTATTTACTTCTCTCTATTCTCTTTTGACATTTATGTATCCGTTAGCAATATATCCTCAAGCATTCCCATCGTCTCTTCCATTTGCCGATCATCATTATTACTAAACATTCGCCAAAATGCACTCTTTAGTGCCCATGCCATCAGGCGTATCATTCTCTTCAAACGTCCATTCTGTTGTTCCAAGCTAGGCTATACACCTAGAGGGTGTGAATAGGTGTATAGCCTAAAATAAAGGAAAAACCTTTAGGAAATCATTTTGATTGACATTAAAATATATGACTTAGCATCGAAATCTTTTCCAGATCATTGATCGTTGGTGGGGAAGTTTGATCTGCTAAGAGATAGAAAATAGGATTAGTTGACTTAGATAGAATTCACATGCAACGTGTTCGAATCTCGAACTAGTGTGCCTCTGCCATATGGTTTACCTGCTTCTATCAAGATAGATATGTTAGAGATCAGAAACAGTGAAGTGCAAATCCTTTAAGCACCATCAAATTCTTTTCACTAAAGCATGAACGGTTTTGTGTACTTCAAAATTAACTACAATATTCCTTACACGTTCATACTAACAGAGATTCAAGAGCTTAATCAACTTGTCCTTCGTTATCCAAATTGAGTCATATCATCGACAGTAATAGACTAATCCAACTTTCGGTCATATCATCGACAGTATTAAAGAAAATCTTGGCACATCCTCGTGCCACCCCAAGGGACACCATAATTCTCCCTTCAATACTGGACCCATACTTTCATCCATGAGACCTCAAGGGTTCTATTCATTCCCACAATCCCTTAAGTAACAAGGCTCGATCACGGCAATACCTCAATTACCTTCTAGCTTTCATGCTAGGTGCTTCCAGTAGTCGTTAACTAGTCAATTGACAAATTTCCAATTTAGAAGTTGAATCTCTTATTTCTCGAGGGAAGATCGGTCCCTCCATCACCGATTACACAATGCTCAACTCTCAATCTCTTATAGTTCACATAACTTCGAGGTCTTTCTTTATACAGGCGACGCTCTCATATTCATAAACAATTACATATATCCGCATTGCCTCTTGTTCAATTCCCCTCAAGAAACTACTACCTTATTTCCTTGTGGCAATTTAAAGACTCAAAACCTTTTTCCATCCAAACTTTGTCACGAGGACATTCGCAAACCAATTCCAATCATGCCCTAAGCATTCCAACTCATATGGCATTATCGTCACGGCGCATTCGCGCAACTCGTATCATTTTGTCATGTAACGACTCAAATTCCTTTCTTACGCCACGTCATTATGATTCTCTTGACTCTTTTGATTCCAAATAGGAACGCCACTAACAACGTAATCGTCAACTTGGCTCAAGCCCTCAAAGACTTAACACGTTTATTCACCTATTTGCGTTACATCTCGCCCTTTGTCCATTTCATCTATGGAACAGCTCTCGTGGGGAATCCTCCCATGATCAGTCTATAACAATCCCTCAATCCAACAAACTTCAAGTTTTAGCAACTCACATCGACTCTAGTCGATTCATCACTCATTCCAATCCTCAAAGACTCCACAGGGATTTCATTTCTCATAAATTTCACAACTGAAGAATCTTACCTCATCAGGCACATGGCTCATGCTCTTCACAATTAAAATACAACGAGCATCTCTTTAGAGTCCATATGATACTCTCGAAATCGATCATGTTTCTCATGACTCCTTAAACGAGTCTAATCATTGTCTCTCAAGACGGTAATTACTAACTCAATCGTTCCTTGGGCACTTAATCTGACTATTGTCAACTTCTTTCTGCCAGATATCAAATTTTTCAAGCTGTTCCTCACACTTTTCACTTGAGAACTCAAACCTTGGCCCTCTATTGCCACGAGTCTCCACTTGGACAATGCAACATTTTGTTCATTTTTTGTCGCTCTTCCCTCAGGAAGCATTAATGCCTTAGCCTCTGGGTTCCACAACCAGCTAATGCGACCTAGTCTCGATTTCATCAATACAACCGAATGTCAACACTATCCTGGAATTCAACGTTGTCTACAGGACAGTTTCTCGGACCTCACTTCCAAGAATCATTCAAGTTCCGCGTCTTCGTCCTCAGTCCAGACGCTCAATCTTAATATCAAAACAACTAAGATTTCCTCTTCCTTTTACACTAGGGTCTCTTACCCTTCGAAGGATACTATACACTTTAGTGGCATTCTTTTACTTCGAATCCACCTTGTCCTTCCCATTCCTTAGAGTGTCAACTTGGAGTCTGCGCCAACGGCAGTACCTCTACTCCATGATTCAAATTTCACCATGTCTAACACTCCTCTTTTAGTGACTCAGTCACCTCAAGTGACAAGATTTCAAGGAGTCGAGGTTCTTCCTCGATCTCCACAAATTCCCGTATCAAATACTCAATTCGACTACCTCGAGTCACTTTGTAATTACACTCTAAGCGCTCTTTTTCGCTTATTCAACCATTCATTAGAATTACGAACAACCAGGACTATCAAGTCCATTCATTTTCCTTTCCCTTAACAACCATCTCATGGTCCAATCGCCTTTTAAGAACGACACCTTACTCTTTAGGGCTGACAACACACAATACCACTTCTAGTGGTCCCGATTCATCTTCAATCAATCCCATTTCATTCAACAAGGTCAAACAACTGACATAACTTCTTCCTTAAATTTTCCTCACGACGGAAGAAACAAAACATCAATCTGTCAATACGAGCCTTACGCCAAGGTAAAAGCCGTTTCTCGCAAGCACGTTCCATGTTCCATAATGAACATCTCTTTGCTCGTAGTCCATGAGCAGGAGTTCTCTTATTCATATGCCTTCCGATCACTCTCTTCTTTTACTGAATCCCATTAACATTCCTCAAAGTCCGGAATAACCACTAGCCACAAGGATTTCAAATTCCATTCCACTCGGAGACCTCACGTCTCACTCAAAGGGTCTTTGACCACCCTTGGCACCTTTAGACAACCTTGAGAACTCTATCTCACACTGGTCGACCGTCCTCAGATCCTTGCAAAATTATCAGGATCCACACAACTTTTGCTCTCTAGCAATACCAGGAAGGTACTTCCATTAAACAACTCAACAAAAGCGATCCAGACAGATACCATACCTTCCAAGAAAAACTCTTCTCTTGGTGACACTTCACCAATTCTCAACAGCCACTTAGGGCTAATAATTGCTAGGGTCACTTTATTTCTTTAGTGCACCTAAAACATCTAAGGTTTTCTCACAAAACCCTCAATTTAAAAGAAGAAAGTTTCAAACTTAATCCTTTCATCAGATTCAGTCAATCTCAACTTCATACATAGCTTCGCAAGCTTTTCAAAACTCTCGTGGTTCTTGTCCACGTTTCCACTTTGGAAATGAGTAACTCCGGAGTCACATTTCTTGTGACTTCCATCACTTAACTCATCAACATTAGCATCAGTCGCCTCAGCGACTTGGGTACAAGGGCAACTTCTTCTTGAGGTTGCCTACCCATCAAATTTCCTCATTTCCACATAAAGTTCTTACGACCCCTTATTACACTTGTGTCTCGCACGATTAATAAAATCGAGCCATATTCTCTTCCAGTACTCATACTCCAGTCGCTCGATTTTACTCAATTCTCACGATCTATCTCAATGCTTGGATCTTCTCGTATCTCGCATATACGAGCCAACTGCTCATCTAGCGATCGTACTCTGGTCATTCAACCTTATTAGGTTATCAAGTCACTCGAACCACTAAGCAAGTACTCAAAGTGCCATTTCAATCATTCAGGCCATAAATCCAAGGGCATCTGCCACTCTAGTATAAACACAACATGTTATCTCAATCTCAACGGGCATCAATTCAATGGAGTATAAACTCCTCACGCCGTCTAATCTCTCAGTTAGACCTTGGCCATAATAATCACATGATGCCAATTACAAAACATGCCAATCAGGCTAATCATGTACATCAGTTTTCTTTTTCAAACGACACTCATTACCGAAAACAAGGCTCTCAGCCATACCAACCACAAGCGCCAATACAAATGCCATGCCACTTTTGAACAGTCACTTTAAGAATGACTCTCGTGCCATACATCTCTTAACCACAATCAGACTCAACTCGATACCTAGGCTCTCCCTTTCAATTTATGACTTGGGTCATTCCTGCCTCCTCGTTATCTTAGAACCCTGCTAGGAGCCGCTCCTTGTCCGGACCTCTCTGTCCCGACGATCACTCCCCGCCCTCATCAGACTTGGTTGTTACAAGTTGTCCCAAGTCATAAATCTACGGAGGAAGCCCCGTTCCACACGCCCCATAACATGCTTCATTACGGTTTATAAGTATCCCATCTATTCGTCCCATACCAAGCGACAATTTATTAAGTCTGACAGCGATAAGCTCATGCATGCACCCTCATCAACTTTCATTTTAATGCCACAAACACATACGCAGCATGTTTGTTCTCACTACCTGTCATACCACAATCGTCTCAGATCAATTCTTATCCATCAAAGATTTCTAATTCCATCAATGACGGTCACATCTCATAGATCAATTGCATATATTCCATCATATACCTCAAGTCTAGTCGCCATTCAAGTCAAACCCATATGCGTTCGATCACAACTGGCCTTTAATCCAAATATTCCTTGTATGCTTCCTTGTGTACATCTCAACTCATATCACTCAAGGTTGTCAACAACCATCAATAACTAAAACCATCAAGATAGAATACAATTCAAGCCATAATCCACTAATACCAGTCGTCTCTTTATAACTTATATTCCTCAAGTTGGGTCATTAACAGACCACAATCACAATTAGGTAATGCAATTGACCCCTCTTTCATAAGCAATTTTTTACTAACCTCAAGCACAATTACTACCTCAAAATCCATGCTTAGGTCTCTTTAGTTTCAGCAAGCTTCCACTTAAACCCTAATCACCACATCATTCAAGATCATCAATTAAATTCAACACTAGGACCATTAGAATACCACACAAATTCAAGCCTATAATCCTCAAGATTCAATGATCAACGCTTAATCCTATAGGTCTCACTATCTAATTGTCCCCAAGTCATCACTCCTTATCACTCCAAACCTCAATCAAATTGGATCGAGTTGACCTTGCTCTGATACCACTTCAACCGGGATGTCACGCCCCGAACCCTGTGAGCACTTGAACATCCGACCTGGCCCTTGTCTTTAGATTGTCTCCCAGGATCTCTCGGGCCACAACTCATTTTAAAAATCCATACATATACGGAAGCGACAAACATCTCCACTTTTCAATTTACAATTGAAATGACTTAGGACAAAAAATGGTACACTTCAATTTATACAGCGGTCTAACACCAATGGTTCATTCTTAATCCACAAAAACAATTACAATCCCTAAGGCCACCAAATATCTTCTAATCATTTGATTACTACTTCATCGTAAACAAATCCTTGACAAACTGATGCTCCATCGCCTGGGACCTGAAAAATGTTAATCCCCAACGGAGTGAGATATGAATCTTAGTAAGTAAACCCTAAACCTAGACCAGACCGCCAGTCCCCACAGACCATGCCACAAAGCAACATACAGAAGTTCATCAAGGCATTAGTATACACAAACACACAACTTTCACAAGCCATAAAAATGACATTTCATTCAAACATCACCAGGGGTCCAAGCCACGATGTAGTTCACAAGGGCACTCTGGCCATTCATTTGCATCAAGGATCCCAGGCCAATTACGATGCACAAGGGCTCTCTGGCCAATTACAAGCATCAGGGCACTCCGGCCAATTATGATGCACCAGGGCTACAAGCCAATAAGTATTTCACAAGGACACTCTGACCATTCATTTGCATCAGGGCTCCCGAGCCAATTACGATGCAAAAAGGGGCTCCAAGCCATGGTCATTCATTTGCATCAGGGCTCCCAGGCCAATAACGATGCAAAAAGGGGCTCCAAACCAATTGATCGCTGGGGAACTATAGCCCATTCACATCTCAGGGGCATCAAGCCAATTCACATATCAGGGGCATCAAGGCAAATCGTTTCACACGGGCATTCAAGCCAAATCATTTCTCACGGGCCTTCTAGCCAAATCATTTCACATGGGCATTCAAGCCAAATCATTTCACATGCACTCATATTCGACCATCACAAATCCAAGTTCAATCAATCCATTCATTGATCAAATCACCAGTCAAACGCATCCAGTAGTGTCCTAATTTCCTAGTAGAGGTTTAAGGGACACTTACCTCATTAAGCAAGCTAGCATATTCCATCCCATTGAGCTACCTAGCTCAGTAAACTCACGGCCAAACATGGCTCTCACGGCGTGCCTAGGAAAACCACATCGAAACTCGATTATTTCTCAATCCCATCGCGCCAATTCCTTAACAACACCGATAATACCTTATTCTTAAGTCATCACAGTATTAATTTGATGCTCCTAAGCATATCAATTGTCGTTCTATCAAGGTAAGTCATCAAAAGTCTCAATTTACCAAAAATGCCCAATTTGAGCCCCCACAACCAGGTTCATTCTCGCGAAAACTGTAATTTTTCTACTGACTCTTTGGGAAAAAAATTTCATGGTATTAAACGTCAAGATCTTACGGACTTGTGGGCAAAAACGAAGTTCAATTTGGATACCGGACCACTTAGAACGACCCAATTCAAAATTCGTGCCCGTTGAGGACAGATTGGTCGGCTCATCACGTTTTTCACTTCAAACAACCCTTAATCTCTTTTAAACTCCAATTCCTCACAAAATCAACTTGCCATAACCTCAATATACAAGTTTAGGAAGCTCACCAAAAGTTTTGTTGCGAAATAACTCCACCAAACCTTCGAACAGCTCGGTTCCTTCACGATCTCTCCACAGTCAGAATCTGTCCGATTTTAACCACCCACAATCAGCCATGAAAACCTATTTTAGCACCACCAAACTTACGACCAAAGCTCATCCGACATGAGTACCAAATGTTATGAAGCTTTCACAAAAATTTTGAGGTCATTTGGAATTTCTAAGAGGGTGAACCATGGCCTTCTCTCAGTTAGCTCAGAATCCATCCACCTTTCTTCCAAAAATCACCATAAATTAACCAGACCTCCAAAAATCATGAAACCAACGGGAAAATGTCAAGAACATCCTGAACTAACCTGTGGTGGGTGACGAACGGTGAGGTGACGATGGGAGAGGCCGGTCGTACGGACCGAACAGAGGTACAGAAACTGGTCTTCTGGAGCATTTTTTGCTAAAGAGGAAAAGAAGCAAATTTTGAAGGAAATGGAGATGGGGGAAGGGAGTCACGACCAAACAGCAGCTGGGGAGGATGTCCACAAATTATTGGTGCCAAATGACAAGATGAAATGTAATGACACTCAGTAATTGGTTTACTCAAAGGGTGACACATGTCATTGGCTCCAATAATTGGTCCCAATTACCATTGACTTTCTTTGAGTTCTTTGACCCCATCCCCTAGCATTTTAAGAAGCTTCATAAGGAGGGTAGAATGACTCTTTTGCCCTTCCAACTTTCTTAAGGCAAAGGGATAGGGTTGAGGGGCAAAATGGTCATTTGGCACTTTGCGTCCGAAACTTCATTTTTCTCATTTTAGTGACCATTGACGAGGAGACGTGAAATCCTTTTCCAATTTTGAAATTTTTCATTTTCAATTGCCAATATCGAGCTTCCAATCCATGTCATTAGCCCCGAGGGGACGGAAATTCAGAATGTCACACATATCCTCGAGTAATTTTGTCCCTCAACATTACCTCCCGTGCAATTCTTCTCAAGAAACTAATGGTTCAAGTTCTGGCAGTTTATACAGCCTCGAGATCTTCCCTATCTCAAAATGACGTTCTTCATTTCACACGCGACGGCGGCGATCGATGATTCTAAGTTGTACCTTAGGTTACTTGTCCTTTTTGGTCCTACCACTTACACATATAGGCAACAAGCCTTCTCGTAGCACGGTTACGCATTCTAATTCTTTTCGCATCATGTCGCTACAGTTCATTCTTCATTTCATGTCTAGAAGGAAGCGTTTATATTGATGTAGTTGTCATTCCATACTTAATCTCCAAAATTCCTTTCGCACTTAACCATTCATTCACGTGGCATTTCGTCCTCAGACGATCTTGTCACTATAAGTATTTTCGTGGGCAACCTCCCCATGAATCGTCTATGATAGTGCGTCATTCCAGGAAGTTTCAAACTTCGGTAATTCACCTCAATCTTAATTTACTTTTTACTCATTCTAGTTCTCAAGGGTTTCCTCAGGAATTCCATTTCCCAGAAGTTCTATGATCAAGAAATTTTCACCATATTAAGTCCAAGACTCGCACTCCTTATGCTTCGTATTTAGTGAGTGCGTCCTTAGGGTCCATAGGGCAATTCTTAATTTCCATTTATGCTTCTCATGACTCCTCAATAAATCCATTTATCATTCACAGAAATGACACCAGGTCAGTTTAACCGTTCCTTTAACGTCCAATCGAGCTTTCCATCTTCTTCTTTATTACCAAATGTCGAACTATTCCAATTGTTCCTTGCATCACTCACATGAGAGTATACCATTTGGCTCCCTGCTTCCTTAGATATCCTATTAGACCATGCAACATTTTGTTCATCATTTTTTTTTCACTCTTCCCCAGGAAGCATCAACATCCAACTACAGGATTCATGGTCCACCGATGCGACTTTCCTTTAATTTCCATCCGTTCGGCTAAACGTCCACTCTAACCTAGGATTCGGTGTTGTTCCCAAAACATGCCTCTTAGGATTTATTCTTTGGAGATTCTTTGAGTTCTGTGCCTTCATTTCCATTTTAGACGATCAATCTTAATTTCAAGACAATAAGAATCTCCCATTTCTCCACACTAGGATTTCTTACCCCAAGAAGGAATCATACACTTTAGTAACATCTTCTTGCTTCGAATCCACTTCATCTCTTACGCCTCATGGTACTAGACTTAGAGTCCGTGCCCATGGCGACAGTTTTGCTCTCTAGCTAAAATACCACGATATCTGATATCCTCTTGTTAACAATTCAATCCCTTCAAGTGACGAGGCTCCGGAGATCAAGGTTCCTCCTCGGTCTCTCACCTATTCACACTTAGGACGTTCAAATCGATTAAATCCGGTCTTCTACTATTACAGTCCAAAACAATCTCCTATGTTCAATCTGTCATTCCACTTCTGCAGGACTTCAGGACCACGGGCAGTCAAAACTATCAAGCTACCCATTTCCTTTTACAAACCACCATCTCATGGTTCAATCATCTCAAAGAGACCAACGCCCTATCATTTAAGAAACAATAACTCATAAGTCCATTTCCAATGGTCTCAATTCAATTCCAATCAATCCTTCATTTAGACCTTGTCTCCTTAATATTCTCTAATCCTCGACAATGTCTCAAGACCAATAATGGCTAGGGTAATTTTCCTTCTTCAGGATACCCTCAAACCTCTAAGGTTTATCGTCAGACCTTCAATTTGAAGATGAATAATTTCATGGTCACTTTCTTTCATTGGATTTAATCGGCCTCAACCTCATAATCCTTTCACAGGTCACCCAATTTAAAATTTCTAGATTCACCATCCGCCATCTTCTTCATGGCTTCCTATACTTACCTTGGTAATAACAACTTTAGTCGTCTCAGCGACTTAGTCAGTAGCGACAGTTTCTTCTCGAGTCTGCTTGTCTATCGACTCTCATTTCTTTCTAAGTTCTCATGACCCTTCAGCTCTTGGGCCTCTCACAACTTGCAGACTCAGGTCCGGCGCTTCTTTAGCGCGTTCACTTTGTTAACCCACACTTACTAGGTTTACATGGTTTTCAAATCACCACAATCCCACCAGGGATTAAAGACCTACGTCATTACTCAGGTCTGGTAACACTAGGCTACTCGACAACATAGAAATCTCAATTTAAACAACCCTTCATCTAGGGGTCTCATGCAGTTCTTAACCAATCGCCACTACTAGGCAAGCCTCAACTAGGCTACATCAATGGAACACTCAAGGTACTAATTCATAGGAATACCAATTCATACCCTAAGTTCAGACACACCTGCAACTTAGCCATAACTTAACCAACTAATTCAATTCCAGGGGAGACCAGTCAAAACAGCATTTAGTGCTAAGCACACATTCTCACCAAACAGGCCAAACATATGTGTCAATTCTTTTCTTTTAAAGGACACCCACTGCCAAGTATGAAGTTTTTTTTTTAATAATGCCATACACATGTGCCATTACAAATGCCATGCAAATCGTGCCTTAAAACAACCTAAAGTCTCACTATCTAATCGTTCTAAAGGACTTACTCCTTATCACTCCATGTCTCGACCAAATTGGATCGAGCTGACCTTGCTCTGATACCAACCAAATGGGGATGTCACACCCCGAGCCTGCCGGGCACGCGGACATCCCCCAGCAGCCGTTAACTTATAAATTCATCCAGGATCCGACGGCCAAATGGCAAAGGACCTAAATGAAGCATGCAAGAGGAAGCGAGAAAAACAACCCTACACTTATTAAATAAAAGAGGACATTAGAACGATGCATAAAAAATATTTAACCAAACATTCAAAGTGGCTTCGGTTTACAAATGGAAGATCATACAAGGTCACATGACTAAAATACATCAAGTGCTTCTTCGGCGTCTACTGGACTTCGTCTTTAGGGACCTGAAAAATGTTGTCCCACGATGGGGTGAGATATAAATATCAGTAAACTAGACCTAACCCCGAACTAGGACGCTAGTACCTCCAGACACTTTTGAAAATAGGTATTTTCAAATAAAAATATTTTGGCATGGTAAAAGTGTGATTGTCTCGGCAAAACCTGATGATTCACAAACAATGCACATTTTTGACCAAAAGTGGCGTTGCAATCCTTTTTCAAATGACTTGACAGTCAAAATCATAATAAGCGATCGGTTTCGTACTTGGGCAGGATTTCAGTTAAGCAAACTCAAGGAAAACAATTCTTTGTCCCAAAATCGACATTCAATTATGTTTTTCTCATAAAACCTGGCATTCAGTTTCATTTCATTTCTTCATAGAACTTGACTTTCAGTCAATGGTAACAAGTCGTTACGCGCCTGCGCCAAAGCACCTTGGGCCTCAATCAAATTTCCTTATTCCAATCATTTCTTACTAAGAAACCAGACAATTACAGACAACCATTTCATCATTTCACTTTCAATCATGGTTTTCACTTTATTACGATGAAATGATTCGGTCATCATAGTGGCTCTCGTTCCCTAGCACCGTCGAGATGATTCGATCAACTATCAGACTCTCGTCATGGCCAATCCTGCGAGATGATTTGGTCAAACATGTGACGCCCGATACCTCAACTCCCTCGAGGCTATCGACATGAAGACTCTCGCGTTCGGACCTAGAGATGATTCAGTCAATACAGTGACTCTCGTTACTCCAGCAACACGGGATGATTCGGTCAACTGTAAGACTCTCTAGCCGCAGTGACCTCGTCAGGCCAAATGGGAATAAGTTCCTGAGCTCATAAACTTTGGGATCAAACACCCGACTGGATTGGCCTCAAGTTTTCTTACGAATTTCAGTCATTCATAGAAAGACAAACGGCATAAAGCCTCAACTCACATCACAAGATTTCACAATTCGCAATATCGAATTTCAAGCAAGGAGGTCTTTCTTGGAACAAGGGCGAGCCATGTTCCCTTATAAACAAATCAACATAGCAAAAACATCGATCGACCTCACATTCAATTCAAGGCTTGTTATTCATTTCAATTGGTCTCGTGCTTATTAATCAAATCAAACAAGATAAACACCAAGACACGAAGTCACGGCTCTACATTGCCCGTCTTGAATTCTCGATTTTCAAGTTACCACAAACTTGATTTAACAACCCGTGTCACTTAACACACTCAAATCAAGCCAAAATTACCACAAGACACACTCGAGGTCCAATTCTCATCCATGACCAAATTAGAACCTTACGAATTAACTTTGACTCCACCAATTTCAATCCAAGAGTTCAACAAGCATAATCATCCAAACAATGGCAAGTTTGGTTTTAATGTCCTTAGCCTAAACCGGTCCATAAATCTTTGATTTCTCAAACAAGGGCATCTCTTAGTAACTTAACTCCCTAGTAAAGGTTTAGGAATAGCTTACTGAGTTATCTAAGTAAGAGAATCCCACCAATTGATCACCCAAAGCTCTCAGTCAAGTTTGTCGGCACCAGACAATTCTATCCCCGAAAGAATTCACACAAAACGGACCGTTAAACACTGTTTAAGCACCACTCTATCCCATATACACCTTACTTATACATAGTACAATGTCCTATGGTAACTTGCCGGCGAAATCTAGGCAAGACAAAGCTTTGAAAGTTCTTAAAGAACCACGGTTTCCCCCGTTGGTCTCGGCGGTCAGAATCTTCTCTCGGAGAAAAAAACGCACGAAATCAGCCATTAAAACTCGTCTAATCTCCGTTCCAAATCTCATACACCTTTCTGACATATCACAACACATCTTAGGAAGACTTACCAACGATTTCCAAGCCAAATAATGCCTCGTCGGGCTCCGAAGTGTCGTGGCTTCCTCACCGGTTTCTGCTGGACAGATTCTGTCCAAGTGGAAATCATCCTAAGTTTAACCATCTAACCACCTCTAAACTAAATCAAACTCATCCACAAGTTAACCAACACTTAGGTCTAGGTTCTAGAATAGCTCACCGAGAGAATGAGACGTTGCAAGCTTGCGATTTGGGCTGAGCAAGCGCTTGGGTTCAGCTTAGACCAATCTGACCTTTGCTCCTTCAAAAGGTTCTACAGGACAGACAGCTGGGTGGATTTGGGCTCTAATACATTGTTGGAACGGCATGAGGATAAGATTTCTAATGGCTGTAGAATCACCTCATTACGATGTCAGACGAAGAAGTTGTGGCCAAAACAGTGGACTAGTCGGAGCAGGGCATCGAGCTGGCGACGGGCGAGAGAGAGAAGAGGAAAAGAAAGAGAGAGTGGAGGGAGGGAGGGCTGAAGAAAATGGAGAGAGAGAGAGAGAGAGGTCTTCTTGCTTTTCTTAGTCCCCAAGTCAAGGAGAGAGAGAGGGGGGAATGGTAGGTGGGGAAATGACTTGAAATTAATGCTAACCTAGGTCCTTAAGTCCTAATTAGTAGGCTTATCTTTTCTCCATCAAAATATCAAAAATCTAAATTGACTAAAGTGCCCTCCAAAATTCGATCACCCTAGAGGAAAATAAATGACTAAAATGCCCTTGCTTGCTCTTAAAAGAAAGAGTATCCTTGAGGGGCAAAATGGTTATTTCGCACTTTCCGTCCAAAATCTCACTTTTCCAATTTAAATTGTCCTCGATGAGGCGACGTCCATTTCTCTTCCAATGTTGGAATTCCTCAATGTCCGATACCTAATTCTGAGGCTAAATTCATGTCGAGTTCTCATCAACTATAATCCCAGTTTATCTCAAACTGACGGGCGACTCTTGCAGGCGCTACGCGTATCGACCTTAGGATTTCTCATGTCGTGGCGACTTTGGTTGTCATGTGATTGTGAGGGTTTATCGCTAGCTCCTGCGGTCTTGATAATCGGAATTCGATTTAGGAAATTCTGGCAAATTACACATTGGTTAAGCGGAATCACCCGCGTCGCAACGTATAACGCTAGCAAGACATTCCATGATCATTCCTAAATCGATCTCTACTGGCCCAAAATATTCCCTCGACAATCCTTGTGGTCAAAGTGCCATTTGTCATTCGAGTCTCATTGGTCTACGTACTAACTCTACGTTAGTCTTACCCTTTCGGTCAGTCGACTCAAGAGTGGCCAGCTCCGAGCGAGATATGACTGAAACACATCGATCGATGCCTTTCCAATCAATAGTCTCGAAAAGGGTCGAAATTTGGAATATCACAATCGGTCTGTGGATGGTATGCCGTACTAAACTGCAATTTCGTTCCCACGACATCTTGTAGACTCTTCCAGAAATTCACAGTAAACTTAGGATCTCTATTTGACGTTATTGTCACAGGCACCCTATGAAGTCGTACTACATGTCGCATATACAAATCAGCATATTATCTATCGTGAAATCCTTTCGCACCGGTAGGAAATGAGCGGACTTGATCAATCTGTCCACTATTACCCAAATTGAATCATGACCTCTTTGACCCCTTGTCGCGACCCTCTTGAGGTTGTCGGGCTCTCGAGGGCTAATGGGCCGTCCTGTCTGGTCGGACGCGGGCCTCTCCCAAGGCCCATTACCCAAATCGCAACGGAGGTATGCGTGATCGACTTTCAGTGTGGTCTAGTGACATGTGCTAAGTGTGCATGCCATGGAGTCGCCACCAATCATTTTTTTAGGCTATGATTGGACCACCCAATCGAATAGTTGGGAGTTTCTATTCAATTCTGCGAGAACCAGAGAAATGGTTTCGGGGACTTAGTTACACCAACTGTCAGAGTTGACGCCCTTTCGGTACCTAAGTTGACTGAATTTTCTAGCCTGAGATTCATGCGGATGAGTAAGGTATGAACCCTAAATCTAGAAATTCATGTAGATAGGAATGATTATCCTAGCAATCACAATCAGTAATAAAATGCCCAACTCAAGGAATCTAGATATGCAAATAAATCACATAGCATTCCTAGTAAGGTCCTATTTATCAATCACAGCTCAAGAATGATTTAGCTGTCCTAGCCATTCTACACACGATCTAACCTAAGAAAAGCATTAGGAAGCATCGAAGGAGTTCGAGAGTACTCACATGGGGTTCGTCGTGCCCTGGTTTGGTCTTGGACGAGCTATCGAGCTCAGGCGGACCCGATTATATTTGGGGATCCACTCGACGTTTTACACCATGAAATCATGTGAAATAAAAACGAAAATATTCAGCAAGGGGCATTTATTGTAGATGGTGGTCGATCTAATTGGACGTCAAGACTAAAAAAGATGTAGAAATTTACAAATTAAAATACTCGAATGACATTTTTTGCCAAATTCAACTCTATGCGTCGTGAAGAAACACATGCAATTGAACTTGAATTTTGACTATTTATGAGTTCAAAATGTAAAATAAATTAAAATAAAAATATTGACTATTTTTCTATATTTTTACGACATCGAACGCTATTTTTCTTCATTTTTCATGTATTTTTTTATTTTTGGAAAATATTAAAAATTATGAAAAATTATTTTTTTATCAAAAATGGTTCCTTTAGCTTGGTCAAGGCTACCAAAGATGATTTTTTAATTTTTTTAACTTTTTATAGATTTTTTATGAATTTTTTAAAAATAAACTATGAAAGACTGATCAAAAATCAGGTGTCAACAGCTGCCCCTCTTTGAGAGGAATTTCGTCAGAGGTTTCTCTCAAAGACAAGGTGACACCTGTGTTCCGATCAACTCGACAGGGAAAAGAAAAGAAATCATGACAACCAATTTTCATGCCCATCAATGTGTGCTTTTCCTTAAAAAGAGATGTGCTCATTCAATTCCCTGATATGATGTAAGAAAGTTAAGGAGTAGATAGACTTCCCTGCCCCTTACCTGCCGAATGCTTGCGGCATTTGCTGTGTCTGATGGGTTCAAGTAGATTCCTAAGGACTTGTCATCGGAGTGTCCTGGGGATATTAAGCTCTGACCTGTATGGTAGGTCAAACCATAATGGGATTCCTAACTGATAGGAACCTAAGGAAGACGCATCCCACATTTGGGAATTTGCCAAGGGTTTTGATCCGTGTGGTGGACTAAACTAGAAATGGCTTGCCTAATGTAAGGCTTATTAGGGAAAACGACTCCTCCCGCGTTCGGGATTCATCAAGGTTTTGATCCGTATGGTGGATCGAACCATTAGGTTGATCCTTCAGGCGGTCTCTACCAGTCCTTTGACCCTTCAGGCTGTTTCTACCATTCATTGACCCTTCATGCGGTTTCTACCATTGAGTTGACCCTTCAGGCGGTTTCTACCATACATTGACCCTTCAGGCGGTTTCTACCATTGTGTTGACCCTTCAGGCGGTTTCTACCATTGATTGACCCTTCAGGCGGTTTCTACCATTGAGTTGACCCTTCAGGCGGTTTCTACCATTTATGAGATTCCAAATTGATATGAATCAAAGGATGACGTACCCGCTCTTCGGGGCTAGTCGGAGACTCGATCATTCTGTGGATCGGTCTTAGAAAAGATTTGCCTACTAAAAGGCTTCACCTAAGGATGACGCACCCAGTCTTTGGGGTGGCCAAAAGTCCTGCAGAAAGCTTAGACCTGAAAAAATTTTCCTCGCCAAGAAGATATTAGTAATCTTTGGGAAGACAATAATTGTCTAACTGACAAAATTCTACGACTTAAGTTTTAGTCATAAAATGTGCATTTTGATTGTTGGAGGTTATCCAAAACATTCCTGCCATATACAGATGTGATCATAAATTCCTTGCACGGAAACTCTAGATCAAACAATTTGAAAATTTCAAAAAGAGTTTGCTCAAAACATCCATTGGAGTATTTCTCACCCAAGAAGGCTCCTCACTGCTCTGTGATAATGATCTTTAATAGGGAAAGTGCTCAATTTCCTACCGACCTGTGCCTGGATTTCAGGATCATTCGCAACGCATACATTTCGACCGATCAGGAGGTCTTTCACGGGACCGTAGTGTTAGGCTTGGATATCGGTTTCCAAGGGGGACTCACTTTTGAGTCAAGGCCGTTGAACGAAATTTTTCACTATCTGCTCCGGGTTTACAAGTCAAGAACCCTGCAAAATGAGAAAGAAATAGTCTTGCTCGTACTTCTTTGAGCTAAGTTATACATTAACCCAAGTGTCTTAGTCAGATAAGACTACTTCAGGGTTGTAACATTGGAAGGATTGGGGACCGAAAAAGGCTTATTTTTTGCCCAGAAATTGTGAAGGGTTTGACATTGGTGATCATTGCAAATTTGCCACATGTCCTTCGAAGAACATCTCCATTTCTTGAAGTGTACACTCCTCTTTTAGAGCGCACAAGGATGTTTAAAAGCGTCTCTTGTTACATTAAGAGACCGTCTGTTTGTGTGTTTGCAATTTGAGCACGACATCATTTGGAGAGTAGTCATCTTGATCTAACTCCTTTGCAGGGTCTTTTCATCGTCTCTCTAGACTTTACTGGGGATATTTTGAATAGACATCAGCCTTGCTTTTTACCAGGCACTTTGCTTTTTCTTGATGTCTAGGGATTTTTCTTTTCCCCCTTTTTTTAATCCCGTGTTTTTCTTTTCTTTTGGAGCTAGGATTTTCGGCAATCATGCTAGATATGCAACTTAAACTTTGGCACGCTTCCATTCCTAGAGTGATGTTGCCTTTGCTTTGGAATATGCAATGATCACCAATAGGTTGATGAAATGAATTTGCTGGCTCAACTTGGTTGTGCAAAGGATAACAGTGTGTAGGATAGAGAAATGAATTATTCTCGTCATCCTATGACACTTGGATTATCATATAAACAACACACAAAGATTTATGTTAGTCCGAGCAAGAAAATTTCTAACCGTTTACTTTCTGATACTGTTGGACTAACCTTCATTTGCCCCAATGTGGGGTGGTTCTTGACAGGGTTGAGAATGAAAATCGCCGTTCAATGGGGTTCTCAATGGGCATCTGTAGTGTTTGGAATGAAGAAATAAATGCCTCTGTCATCTCGATCCATGTAATCGTTGCGAATGACCCTTATATCCATAGGTTAAGGTTTCGCTATCATTTCCAATCTCCTCATCTCTCAAGTGTGTATGGGACGTGTTTGGATTAGGCTCGCTTCTCTTATGAGAAAATACCATTTTGAACAGTTCAAACGACTCTTGTTGGAAAAATTCATTTCATTTCATCAAGATTTATCCTTCAAAGGGATTTTATGATGCACCATACATGTGTAATTCATGTTCAGACAATCTCATGTTTTAAAACATGAATGTCAATGAAGTAAGAATTCTATGTCTTTTTAGATGTGAGAATCGAATTAATTCTGAAAGTTTTTAATCTCCAATGAATTGGGAAAAGGGATACTTACCTACCCATCGAGGCTGGAGATCCTGGAGATATAAAAGGGATATGTCATTGTATATTCTAAAACTTTACAAAAATTGGAACGATACATCTTACCCTTGGTCATATGCTCCAACGAGTGTACAAGGGTTGTGAAAATCTGCACTTCACATAATAACACAAGATTGTTGGGTGTTCTAAAGTTCTTTTGACTTCTTGGTTTTTGGAGAAAAATGAAACTTACATGTCTGCCCTGATGGCAAGCTCCTGCCAAGGATAAATATTAAGCATTATTTTGGGTTTCCAAATTCAAAACAAATTGGGACGATACTACTTTACTCTTGATTTGAATTCCATTCTGCATGCCAATGTGCGGATTGTAGAAGCCGGCCCTCAAGCTTGTGACCATGATTTCTTCGTCTGGTTGGGCAACGAATCCACCTCGAGGATTTACGTCGGAGGAGATTCATTCATCTTTTTGGGCGTGTTTCATGCACTGTTTTGTTATTTGAATGCATGGCTTCTTGGGTGCCTCATCTCTGTTCATCACCTGAGAGGAAAATGAGAGAACATTATCCCCGCATCTGATTGAAAATCATTTAGGAACGATACGTTCTTTTTACCAAATGGGTGGCTCCGCGGCCAAATGTGTTTTACATTGAAAGGATGGATTCCATTACGCTCTGCAGATGATAACTATCGCTTGGGGGACTTGCCCCACGGATCAAACGATGAATTTGATGTCTTCGGCTTCGACATGCTTTCCAGATGTAGGAATGGTTTGCCCCTATTTTCAGTGGAGATGGGTTTTGTCGAGTGGGCAAGATCAAAAACTCATCCTAGATTTGGCTTTAGTCGAAGGTTGAAATCCCGACCTTGGATAATCGAATCATGATTCATCTCCTTCTGCTTCGGATTTGTCATTTGCGTGCTTCACATTTTACAATACCAACTTCGCCGCTTGATGAAAATGAATCGATGATTTTCGAATTGCCCCAAGTTCTATAGTCATCTGCGTCGAATCTCTTTGAACTTCATCGGGTGATAGACAAACTGATAAAATGATTTTTCAATCCTGAGATCGAACTCCTGACGTTTCGTACCACTTCCAGTTCACTGACTACCAGGACACAGCACTATTGGCGTCCCTAACTGGTTCGTTTTTTGTTATAAAATTCTTGAAGCAGTTAGCGACCCCCATCGAGAATGAAACAAGCTCAATTTAGAGTTCATAACGACTAAAGGTCCCTTAGAACGATACAGAGCTAACCGTCTTTGAGCTCGCTCGGGCTTTTGCTCGCATTTTCCTATGTGAAGCCTTTAAATGTTTTTCTTCGTGGCGTTCAATTGATTCGCCTCGACTCTAATCTAACAAGGGATTGTCGTACTCGAGCATGATGATGCTCGCAGGTAGTACTGATCGCTGCCCCAGATTAACTCTAGGCATTAAGGAAGATTATCTTGCATGGAAGACTTTATGACAGAAAGATTAATGATACATCCATTCACATGTGCCTAGTTCCCTTGAGGATTCTCGGTGATCATCCAGCTACACCATGAATCAGACATATAATCGTCATTTTGGATCATAACTTCATAAGTCCATCAGTTTTAAACTGATCTATCCAGATATGGAGCTCCTCATCAAGGAAATCTTTTGATTCTTCGAGCAACTGATATTCGGGTTGACCATCATCGCTTGGCGTTGAAGGATTCCTGTTTCTGTTGTGAGCGATCTGATTCTTCGAGCTAGAACCTTCGTCGTTGCTCGAGATTATAAGAGGATGATTGATCGGTTCACTATCAAAAGCACCTTCCATTTGGGAATGGGAGAAACAAAAATCCTCAAAGCATCCGCCCGCTTGATCTTCCGAAATCATATGCCCAAGCCGGGCAGATCTTTGAACACTAGGCGCAATATGTTGATCGGGGATAGGAAGAGCACTAGCGAAAAGTTGCTGCTCAAACCAAGGAGTTCGTACCTGCTGCACTTGTGGCATATACTCTTGAGGGGTGCTGAGATGATTCGGGGGAATATTCTGATTAGCGCCCAAGTAGTCGATGGTGCTGCTACCAGCTTGGTCGGTGCCTAGATTCGGCAGGGTATTTCTTACTTCAGGGGCATTGTAGTTATAGCCATGCCTAGTGTTTAGGCACAAGTTGAGTTCTTTCAGGTTCAGTGCTGTGTGGCGCTGTCTTAGCGCCCTTCTGTAGCTCTTGAGGTGACTCGCGACTCCATCTTTAGTGAGTCCTGGTATGTTCATGATCTCAAGTATGCGCGTTGGATATGCTGAGTTGATCCCTAGTTGCTGAACCGCACTAAGGAACTTGAGATGAAGCTCGGGGGACCAATTGACCCTCGTCTTCTTGCGACCCGGAACAGTGTTGACAACTTGGCTATTGCTCTCTGGCCTATTTCCAGTAGAATTTGATCGAGCCGGAAATTGTTGTGGAGGGAATTCATCAGCTTTGGATTGGTCGGTCGTGATAGTAAGCTCATCGTTAAGGAAACTCCAATCATGGTGACGCATATCACATCCTTTAGAAGGCATCGATATTGACTTCGTAGAATTGATTTGTTCATGCATATCTCCAACAAAATCCGATTGTATCGAAGATGGTTCGAGGGAGTAGGGTGGTGAATGAGCATTTTCAATCCTCATATAAGGCTTATCAAGGAACATTTCGCCGAGAGTGATAGGGCCACCGCAATTAAGGCAAGCGATAGTGCTGGGAGCTTTCTTATACCTCATGTTCTCCGCTCGAAGCTTTTCGTTTTCCTCCTTTAGAATCGCAAGTTCTTGACGTCTGTGTTGAGCCCTCAATTTGGCTCGCTTATTTTGAAACCAAAACTTGACCCTCAAAGGTTTCATCCCTAGCTTCTGGCCCAATTCATTTCTTTGTTTCATGTTCGGGAGAGGGCATTCACTAAAGAAAGCTTCAAGCTCTTGGATTTCATTCTGAGTGTGGCACTGGCGACGTTTCCTTTTCCGGGATTGACCATCGCTGCTGCTGTTGTCGTCGCTGCTGAGATCCTGAACTTCGTTGCCGAAAGGGTTGGGTTCTGTGGTTCTGGTACCAGACGCCATCCTGGAATCTTCGAGATCTCTCAGTAGTTCATTTTCTGATATTTTTGGATCAGTCGCCTCTAGCAACTGATGGTAACCCTCAAACATGTTGGATCGAAAAATGTTCGATCAATTTTTGCTCACTCAGGGTTCTCTACTCTCTCATGTATGCTCACTCTCTCTAAATTTTCTTTTGAGTGGTTCTGTATGCCCATGAAACGTTCTTTAAACATGGATGAAGATCATCAGGCAAGCGTTGCTCCCAAGATTTCGTATTTCCCGCTTTGTCGTCTTCTTTCTTCTTTTCAACGTGGAGGGACACCAAATCGATTTCCTTTTCTCGATATCCATGTCTGTCTCCCACTTATTTTCAAAAAGGTGGAACTACACTCGCCTCCTGCTCAGTTTTTTAATACGATGGGACCGCCAAATCCTTTCGCAACTTTTTTCGATAGTTGCGCTTAACTCCCGCTCAATTTTAATATGGTGACACCGACATATCTTTTTACAACTTTTTTAGGTTTATCAAGCCTGAAATCGCGGACTGGGACAGATCTGATGGTTCACCGAAAGAGCCACCACTGCTTTACCCAATTAACTTGGCTCCACGAGCATTATTGCTGTGCCTTTCTTCATTCTCGAGTTGCTATAAAAGGAGGAGTTAATGCAGAGAAGATTAACACTCTTACATAATTGCCTTTTCTTATTTTAATCACTCTACCACACTCATCTTCTTCTCCCTCACTCCAACGAAAATGACCTCCTCTCCTATTCGCGTTTTCTCGGCCGAAATTTTGGCCCAGTGGGAAAAACTCTATAACCTCCTCGGTCGAGGCTATGCTCATATAGCCGATCACCCAGAAACTGAAGATGAAATCCGCATTTTGCTCGTGGAAATAGACACCACCTCCATCGAGGGCACTAATTTAGAGAGGGAATATAGAATCTTCCCAACCCTCTTTATAAACTTTTTAGAGACTTACCGTGTCGCTCATCGAAAAGCTACCGTGGCTCACGTTTTGCGAGCTCGCTATGAGGATCGGTCCAACTGCTTGGTGTTGGCCAACCTTGTGGCCGATAGTCACAGAAAGGCTGTTGAGTTCGCCAACAAGCGAGTCTCGATGTTGCTTCGCGAGAGGGGAAATTTGGTGGAGCGCTTGGCCTTATCCCTGACCACCTATGAGCACGACCGTCGTAATGTCGTGTTGAAGTTTCAATGTGAGTGGCAGGAAGAAAGGCTTGACAGCATTACCACGGATATAGCCCATGGGAGAGGACTAGTTCGGGACCTGGAAATAGCCGCCGAAGATCACGGGACCAAGGTTGCCGAGCTTAAAGGGGAATGTAAACGCCTTCTTCTTAAGCTTGCAGATCTCGAGTCTCGAGGTGATGAGTATAAGCAAAGCATCAATAATATGGAGGGCCAACTTGGTTCCTTTGTAATGCTAATTAGGGCTCATTGCGGTTTTATGTTTCCACCCCGATGATTTGTATGATCTGCTTTTAAGGTCCCTCGATTGAGCGAAATGAATGAAAGCTCTAATGTGTGTGTCTCAACTTCTGTATGGCTGACTTTCTCGAACACCTGACCACTCTCAACCTAGGCAAGCTGCGCTTTGACATTGATGATTCGAGCGTGTACATCTTGATTTTTTAATCTTGCTTATGATCGGATAAAGGAACCTCCCACCGCGATTATCCACAAAAAGACTTCTCTTCTCTACTTGTTTTTAACCTGTTTCAAATGAAAAGGCAGAATCAGAAGAAAGAATTTGAAAAATAAAGCATAAATCCTTTCAATTTTATGCTTACTTGTGATTAATAGGGACAAGAGCTTTTACAAGGATTTTGGTCTTGTGCAAAAGCTTTTATCAATATTCCTCAAAGGAAAGCATATCATTGAAAGGAATGTAATTCACGATAATCGCCTTTGATCAATTCCAAGAAAATCAATGGAATGTTCAAAAGTACACAATTACGATGTGTTTTAAATTCAATTGAAGATACGGTATCCAAATTAAAGCCGTTTGCTAAGAACGAGAGTAATTTGGATATCTATCTTTTCATTAAATTTGAAAAACACGAATACTCTTGATCAATTATCGTGGATTACCAATGATGCAAAACATGCATGAACCAATTCAAGTTTATAGTTCCTTCTGGCGAAATTGGGATTGTATTGCCCTATACGGCCAAAAGGTTGTATAAGACTTCCAATTTCAATTTCATCCAAAGGAATTATAAAATTGATTTTGGAGTATTCGAGTGATTAGAAGAAATGCCACTATCACATTCCAATGACAAGTCAATAGAAATACAACAAATTTCAATCTGAATGTATATAAACACAAATAGATCCCTAATACAATCAATCTAAGGGATCAGATAGAGAGGATCTCAGCAAAATAAATCCTATACAAGAAGGCTAGAAATGAAAATTAAAACAAAGGAATGTGATCTTAATACTTAGAGATGCCCCAGTTTCGATCTTTGAGACGTGACTTCAGGATCACTTATTCCAAATCGTCATCTTCATTAGATGATACCTCAATGATGTCCATAGCAGGCTCTTCTTGTCCACTTGGCGCTCGTAATGGGATGACACCATCTTCATCTTCCATCAAGAACATTGGGAGGAAAACACACCTATCTATCCTCAAAATGGCATTTAATCCAATCACCAGAATTATGCAATGAATATAATGATTAAGAGCTGTAACAAGTTCGAGGGATAGAAAAGTCTTACCAACCAAACTTAAGAGAAAATCAAGCTTCTCTGTATTTTTAGCAGTGTTAGGTATACTAACCTTCCATAGACAAACGCATGAGACAAGTGAGGGAAAACTCCTAAAAATCAAAAGATAGGGCTTGGTACCTAAAGTCAAGATTCTCACCTCAAATTCTGGGAAGAGCCGATTCCATTGCACAACTATCGTTGCATTGGGACTCAATCCATAGTTCGAAGTGAGCGGAATTGAAAAGTGGATTACCCCATGTTTTTCCTCACGGAGATTCCATTTTCAATTCCTTCTATTGTGTTCCTAAAGAGGGCGCCTGGGGTTTTAGGCGCAATTGTGTGTATTCATTGTGTCGTGCTAAAGCAATAGACATGCATTTTATTTAACAATCACCGCTTCAATATAAACATCCACACAATCATACATCTAAAACTCCTATCTGCATAAAACAAAGTTAACAAGCACTTCACCCCTTATTTCTCCCGTCTACAAAAATATCTAACACATTCGTTAGCATATACACCTCACTTTCGAGAGCATCTGCATAAAATTAGGTTAGAAGAATCAATCAACTTTTTAATCGGCTCAAGTCCACTAAATGGTTAAGAACCAGTCCCCAGTGGAGTCGCCAGTCTGTCGCGACCCTCTTGAGGTTGTCGGGCTCTCGAGGGCTAATGGGCCGTCCAGTCTGGTCGGACGCGGGCCTCTCCCAAGGCCCATTACCCAAATCGCAACGGAGGTATGCGTGATCGACTTTCAGTGTGGTCTAGTGACATGTGCTAAGTGTGCATGCCATGGAGTCGCCACCAATCATTTTTTTAGGCTATGATTGGACCACCCAATCGAATAGTTGGGAGTTTCTATTCAATTCTGCGAGAACCAGAGAAATGGTTTCGGGGACTTAGTTACACCAACTGTCAGAGTTGACGCCCTTTCGGTACCTAAGTTGACTGAATTTTCTAGCCTGAGATTCATGCGGATGAGTAAGGTATGAACCCTAAATCTAGAAATTCATGTAGATAGGAATGATTATCCTAGCAATCACAATCAGTAATAAAATGCCCAACTCAAGGAATCTAGATATGCAAATAAATCACATAGCATTCCTAGTAAGGTCCTATTTATCAATCACAGCTCAAGAATGATTTAGCTGTCCTAGCCATTCTACACACGATCTAACCTAAGAAAAGCATTAGGAAGCATCGAAGGAGTTCGAGAGTACTCACATGGGGTTCGCCGTGCCCTGGTTTGGTCTTGGACGAGCTATCGAGCTTATGCGGACCCGATTATATTTGGGGATCCACTCGACGTTTTACACCATGAAATCATGTGAAATAAAAACGAAAATATTCAGCAAGGGGCATTTATTGTAGATGGTGGTCGATCTAATTGGACGTCAAGACTAAAAAAGATGTAGAAATTTACAAATTAAAATACTCGAATGACATTTTTTGCCAAATTCAACTCTATGCGTCGTGAAGAAACACATGCAATTGAACTTGAATTTTGACTATTTATGAGTTCAAAATGTAAAATAAATTAAAATAAAAATATTGACTATTTTTCTATATTTTTACGACATCGAACGCTATTTTTCTTCATTTTTCATGTATTTTTTTATTTTTGGAAAATATTAAAAATTATGAAAAATTATTTTTTTTTATCAAAAATGGTTCCTTTAGCTTGGTCAAGGCTACCAAAGATGATTTTTTAATTATTTTAACTTTTTATAGATTTTTTATGAATTTTTTAAAAATAAACTATGAAAGACTGATCAAAAATCAGGTGTCAACACCCCTCGGCAAGCCCATGACAAAATCCATGGTGATATGTTCCCACTTCCATTCAGGAATCTCCAAAGGTTGCAGCATGCCACCAGGTTTACAATGCTGCGCTTTCACTTGCTAACTCGTCAGACACTTAGCCACGTGCTTAGCCATGTCCACTTTCATCCCATTCTATCAATAATGCTAACGTAAGTTCTGGTACATCTTTGTGCTACTCGGATAAATACTATAATTGATCCTGTGACCTTCAGACAAAATCCTTTCCTTAAGTTCCTCGTCATTGGGTACACATAGTCGTCCTCGGAACTTCAGTATTCCATCTTTAGATATTTGGAAGTCAGACTTCCTCTTGTTCACGTCCATTTCCAAGATCTTATTATATCAGGGTCCATGGATTGCAATGCCTTAATCCTCTCCTGTATTTCCAGTTCGACTCTCAAAGTTGCCATCAAACTTGACAATCGGCAAACTTCCAACTTAAACTCTGAATCTCTCAATCTTTCCAGTATAGACCATCCCTTGACCAACAGATGCGCAATGCTCGACTTTCGACTAAGGGCATCTGCTACCCTGTTAGCATTTCCAGGGCGGTATAGAATATCACAGTCGTAGTCTTAAGCAACTCCATCCACGTACGTTGCCTCATATTCAATTCTTTTTTAGAGAATAAATACTTTAGACTTTGATGGTCCGTATAGATCTGGAACTTCTCACCACACAAATAATGTCTCCAAACCTTTAATGCAAAAACAATTGTGGCTAATTCCAAGTCGTGTGTCGGGTTGTTCATCTCATGAGGTCTTAACTGACGCGACGCATACGCCACTACTTTCCCATGTTGCATTAGGACGCATCCTAGTCCCTTCAACGACGTATCACTATAGATTCATACCCTCCAGGACCAGACGGAATCGTTAGTACAGGTGCAGTCGTCAACCGTCGCTTAAGCTCTTGAAAACTCCTTTCACATTTGTCCGTCCAATCAAACCGTGTATCTTTCTTAGTCAACCTTGTTAACGGAATACTTCGGACTTCTGTGACTGTTGTAGGTCTAGGCCAATTCATAACTGCCTCGATCTTCGAAGGGTCCACAGAGATTCCATCTCGAGATACTACGTGACCGAGAAACGCTACCTTATTCAACAAGAACTCGCACTTACTAATTTTAGCATAGAACGAGTGTTCCCTTAAGGTCTGTAAGACAATCCGTAAATGTCGATCATGATCCTTATTGCACCTCGACTAAATCAAAATATCATCAATGAAGACGATAACAAATTGATCTAGATACTCCTTGAATACTCGATGACATGCCCCGAACACAGCGAGCAACCCTCCAAGCACTTCAATCACTATGATTGTCTTCCAGGATCCTTCGGCCTTCGACTTATCAAATCCTTACAATGAAAGGGCACAAGCGGAAACGAGACAACTACTTCTTCCCTTTAATACAAATGATGACTTTAGGACGTTCCAATATAATAGCATTTTACTCCCAAGATAAATCATGAATTCAATGTATAACTCCAATACAATAGCATTTTACCGTCACATCATATGGATCAATTGCCTATATTCAATCTTATCCCTCAAGTCTGATCGGCTTTCAAGTCAAATCCATATGCATTCAATCACAACTGGCCATTAATCAAAATATTCCGGGAAAAGTACACCTAGAGTGCCTTAACTTTTGTACGGTGTGCACTTAAGTGCCTTAACTTTCAAAGTGTGCACTTAAGTGCCTAATCGGAGTAAAAGTGTGCAGTTGAGTGCTAACTCCGGTGAACAGTGTACACGTGGATTTTATATATATATATATTTTTAATAATTTTTGAAAATCTACATGTACATTAAATATTAATAAAAACACTGTTCACCGGTGCCACGTCAGCATTTCTGGCGGCCACCTCACCTTTTCCGGCAGCCACGTCAGCATAGGCACTTAAGTGAACACTTTTTAAAAGTTAAGACACTTAAGTGTACACTTTGAAAGTTAAGGCACTTAAGTGCACACTGTACGAAAGTTAAGGCACTCCAGGTGTACTTTTCCCAAATATTCCTTATCCGCTTCCTTGTATACACCTCGTCTCATACCATCCAAAGTTGACAATAGCAATCAATAACCAAACCATCAATGTACAATGCAATTCAAGCCTGAATCCACTAATACCAATCGTCTCTTTATAACTCACATTCCTCAAGTTAGGTCATTGACAAACCACCATCACAATCATATACTTCAATTGACCCTTTAATCATAAGCAATTCTCTACTAGCCTCATGCATAATTACTACCTCAAAATCCATGCCTATGTCTCTAGAGTTTTCACATGCTTCCACTTAAACCTCAATCACCACATTACTCAAGATCATCCATTAAAGTCAACACTAGGACCATTAGAATGCCACACAAGTTCAAGCCTATAATCCTCAAGATTCAATGATCAATGCTCAGCCCTAAAGGTCTAACTATCTAATTGTCCTCAAGTCATCACTCCTTATCACTCCAAACCTCAATCACACTGGATCGAGATAACCTTGCTCTAATACCACTTAAAAGGGAATGTCACGCCCCGAACCCAGCGAGCATCCCTCCAAGCACTTCAATCACTATGATTGTCTTCCAGGATCCTTCGGCCTTCGACTTATCAAATCCTTACAATGAAAGGGAACAAGCGGAAACGAGACAACTACTTATTCCCTTTAATACAAATGATGACTTTAGGACGTTCCAATGCAATAGCATTTTACTCCCAAGATAAATCATGAATTCAATGTATAACTCTAACTTCGAAACATTAAGCGGTTCTCATAGACTTCAACAGAAAAGACAGACTTCTCATCAAGTCAATTTCTCTTCGACCTTCACGTCATCATCTTCCTTCAAGGGTCTCCATCAGTGCTTCAAGTCTGAAAATGTTGGTCCCACGACGGGGTGAGATAATGATCTCAGCAAGTCGACCCTAACCCTAAGCTAGGCTATTAGTACCTCCAGGTACGTTTGAAAATATGCAAGTTTTTGCAAAAATGCTTTTCACACATGACATTCAAGCAATTGGCATAATAGAGCAGCTCAGGCATATCAGGCATTCAAGTTCATGTCTTCACACTTTCACTTTCCTATCCGAATTTCTCAAGCCATACAGGCAATATAGACATTCCACGCGCTCCAGGCATCACAGGTCTTCTAGTCAATTCAAGCATTCCAACCACACAGACTCAGAAACACATCATGATCATGTTTTAGTCTTTTATCTTCCTTATGCCCATTAAGGGCCGCCCTCCTTGAGCCGCGAGATGATTCGATCAATCATATGACTCTCGACATCTTATCGAGATGATTCGGTCATCATGACTCTCGCTGCGAGAAGATTCGGTCACTATAGGGACTCTCGACACTCCGCGCCATCGAGATGATTCGGTTGACTATAGGACTCTCATGTCTGGACCTAGAGATGATTCTGTCACTACCTGACTCTCGATTCTTACAACCTTCGAGATGCTTCGGTCAAGGTAGGACTCTCTAGCCGCAAAACCTCGTCAGGTCAGTGGGAGTAACTCTCTCCCCAGCTCAATGCATTGGCCATAAGAACAAACAGTGATTCTTTCTCATTAAGCCTTTCATCATAATCACAGGCAATTCATGCCATCATATCATCTCATCGCCATTCAAGGCACACGGTTCATTCACAGCCAATTAATCATTTCAAGCACATCATTCGGCCATCATGCACATCCATATCATTACATTAAGCCTCATGCGAGTTAGAGTGCAAAACCGAGCATTAAAGCTCTCAATTGAACCCCATTAATCATCACATGCCCAAATTCACACACGGCATAACATCACCAAATATTCACAGCTTTAATTCAACATTTCGAGGCATGCTAAAGAGTCATTCAATCAAAACAATTCAACCGAAATATCAATTCATCAAAACTGCCCAATTTGAGCCACCCACGACCAGGTTCAGTCACATAAAAACTACAATTTTTACACTAACTTTTTGAGAAAAATAATTTCAGAATCTTAAACTTCAAGATCTTACGGACACGTGAGTGAAACGGTACTCAATTTGGACATCGGATGAATTAGAACGGGCCGTTTTAAAATTGATGCGCACTGAAAATAGATTTGGGCACCTCTCGGGTCTCTCACGTTTTTCTCACCCAAAAACCCTTTAAAGTCCTTTCAATTTCACCAAAGATCCACCCTTTAGTAACCCAACATCCTAAGGAAGGGTTATAATCAACTTACCGAGCTAATTTAAGCAACAAACTCCTCTAAGAATCGCAACAATCTCCGGATCCTAATCTGTCTAGTGGAGGGCATATTTTGCTCCTAGGCAAATCCATGCAAACCGTCCATCAAAACTTCAATCTAACTCACCTATCCTTTGCTAACATGTAGTATCATGTCTTAGGGTGTCTTACCAACAATTTTCGGGGCAAGGCGACACCTCGGCGGACCTCAAAAGCTCACGGATCCTCTACCGGTCGGAGGAGGCAGAATCTGTTTGGTAAAGACCACCTAAAATCAGCCATGAAATCTCATTTTAAAACCATCTATTTGCAACCATAAACTATCTAAACATAGTACTAGATGTTATGAATCTCTCCTAAAAAATTTGAGGTCATTTGGAATTTCTAAGAGCTAGAACCAACACTTCTTCTCAGCTAGCTCAGAATCCGTCTACTTTTCTTCCAAAAATCACCATAAATCAACCAGACCTCTAAAAATCATGACACCAATGGGAAAATGTCAAGGACATCCTGAACTAACCTGTGGTAATCGAAAACGGCGAGGTGACACCAGGAGAGGCTGTTCGTACGGACCGAACAGAGAGGGCAGAAATTGTCTTTCTGGGGCAGCTTTGCTAGAGGGGAAAATGAAGAGGATTTTGAAGGAAATGGAGGAGGGGAAGGGAGTGTACGACTTTTACAGCTGCTAGGAGATATTTCCATCAAATAATTGAGACAATTTGTCAAGATCACAATTAATGGCAATTAATGCTTGGTTTAACCATAAGATGACACTTGGCAACCTCCCATTGGTTGCTTCATTGACTTTGACTTCCATTGACTTTCCTTGCCTTCTTCTCCAAGCATTTTTAGCAACCTCTAGGGATGGGTAAAATGACCATTTTGACCTTCTTGAGTTCTTTAGGCGTTGGCAAATGGTCTAGGGGCAAAACGGTCTTTTCGCACTTTTAGTCCAAACTTCACTTTTCCAATTCGAAATTACCATTTGGCGAGACATTGCCAAATTCCTACTCAGAATTGGAATTCTCTATTTTCAATTGCCAATTTTGAGCTTCCATTTCATGATCATTCGTCCGTCGATCGTAATTCAAGTTTGTCTCGAACTAACGGGCGGCTTTTGCTAACATTACGCATATCGACTCTGTGATTCTCATCACATTGAGGATAACTCAAGTTATGGAAGCTCTGGTTATCATGTCATTGCGAGGGTTCATCGCTAGTTCCGACGGCTTCGATCATCATAGTTCGATTTAGGAAAATTTGTAAATTATACTTTGGTTAAGCGGCTTCACCCGCGATCCAATCGTATAACGCTAGCATTGTATTCCTTAATCATTATCTGATTGGTCTCATTGGCTCTAAATACTCCCTCGACAATCCTTATGGTCAAAGCGTCACTTCCTTTTTCGAGTTTCCTAGGTCCACGTACCTTGGTATGCGTTTGCCTTTCCCTTTTGGTCAGTTTACTCAAGATTGGTCAGATCTGAGCTAGACAAAACTGAAATACATCGTAAGGTACATTCACATTCAACAGCCTCAAAATGGCAGGAAATTCAGAATGTCACAATTCTTCCCCCCATAAAGAAATTTTGTCCTCGGAATTTGCGACTTTCCAGTTATCCAATCTCTTGGCGTATAGACGCCTCATCACATTCTCACTCTCCACAGTAGTTCCTCCCATTACTTGACATTCTCACTTGTCTTCTCTGACAAAAGTTATCTTCCTTCAAGACTTGCTTCCCTCAGTCACATCATATGGATCAATTACCTATATTCGATCTTATCCCTCAAGTCTGGTCGGCTTTCGAGTCAAATCTATATGCATTCAATCACAACTGGCCTTTAATCAAAATATTCCTTATCTGCTTCCTTGTATACACCTCGTCTCATACCATCCAAAGTTGACAATAGCAATCAATAACCAAACCATCAATGTACAATGCAATTCAAGCTTGAATCCACTAATATCAATCGTTTCTTTATAACTCACATTCCTCAAGTTAGGTCATTGACAAACCACCATCACAATCATATACTTCAATTGACCATTTAATCATAAGCAATTCTCTACTAACCTCAAGCATAATTACTACCTCAAAATCCATGCCTATGTCTCTATAGTTTTCACATGCTTCCACTTAAACCTCAATCACAACATTACTCAAGATCTTCCATTAAAGTCAACACTAGGAGCATTAGAATGCCACACAAGTTCAAGCCTATAATCTCAAGATTCAATGATCAATGCTTAGTCCTAAAGGTCTCACTATCTAATTGTCCTCAAGTCATCACTCCTTATCACTCCCAACCTCAATCACACTGGATCGAGCTAACCTTGCTCTGATACCACTTAAAATGGCAGGAAATTCACAATGTCACAATTCTTCCCCCCTTACAAAAAATTTCGTCCTTGAAATTTGTGATAACCTAGATCTATTCAAATAAATGGGGGTACTGGCTCCTCATCGCTTCTTCGCTTTCCTAGGTAGCACCTTCCGTTCCATGGTGTTCCCAGATCACCTTGACGAGTGGAATCGTCTTGTTCCGCAGGACTTGCTCCTTTCGATCTTCAACTCGTATTGGCCTTTCCACATACGATATCTTATCGTCTACTTCGATGACTTCATGATCCAGTACATGAGTCGGGTCCGGTTCATATTTCCTCAGCATCGACACATGAAACACGTTATGAATTTGCGATAAGCTTGGCGGCAAGCCAAGATGGTAAGCTAAAGTCCCAATCTTTTCTAATATCTCAAATGGACCTACGTACCTTGGACTCAGCTTTCCCTTATTTCCAAATCGGGATAATCCTCGCATAGGTGACACCTTGAGAAAGACATGGTCACCCACTTGAAATTCCAAAGGCCTTCGTCGCTTATCCGCATAGCTTTTCTGGCGACTCTAGGTCGTCTTAAGCCTTTCTCGGATGATCTTAACAGCCTCAACTGATTGTTCCACCAATTCTGGGCCTGTTATACTCCTCTCACCAACTTCATCCCAGCATATCGGAGTCCTACACGCTCTACCATACAGCGCTTCGAATGGTGCCATTCTGATACTTTGCTGATCGTTGTTATTATATGCAAATTCCACCAAGTGTTGTTTCTCCTCCCATCCACTTTTAAAATCAATGACACATGCTCACAGCATATCCTCTAACGTCTGAATCGTCCTCTCAGACTGTCCATCGGTCTATGGATGGTACGCCGTACTAAACTGTAATTTCGTTCCCATGGCATCCTGTAGACTCTTCCAGAAATTCGTAGTAAACTTAGGATCTCTGTCTGAGGTTATTGTCACAGGCACTCCATGAAGTCGCACTACGTGTCGCATATACAAATCAGCATATCTCTCCATCGCGAAATCCTTTCGCACAGGCAGGAAATGAGCGGACTTGGTCAATCTATCCACTATCACCCAAATCGAATCGTGACCTCTTTGACTCCTCGGTAAGCCAATGACAAAATCCATGGTGATATGTTCCCACTTCCATTCGGGAATTTCCAAAGGTTGCAGTATACCACCAGGTTTACAATGCTGCGCCTTCACTTGCTGACACGTCAGACACTTAGCCACCTGCTTAGCCACGTCCACTTTCATCCCATTCCACCAATAATGCTAACGTAAGTTCTGGTACATCTTTGTGCTACCCGGATGAATACTGTTGTTGCTCCTGTGTGCTTTGGACAAAATCTTTTCCTTAAGTTCCTCATCATTGGGTACACACAGTCGTCCTCGGAACTTCAGTATTCCATCTTCAGATACTTGGAAGTCAGAGTTCCTCTTGTTCGCATCCATTTCCAAGATCTTCTGTAAATCAGGGTCTGTGGATTGCAATGACTTAATCATCTCCTGTATTTCCGGTTCGACTCTCAAAGTTGCCATCAAACTTGACAATCGGCAAACTTCCAACTTAAACTCTAAATCTCTCAGTCTTTCCAGTATAGACCATCCCTTGACCAACAGATGCGCAATGCTCGACTTTCGACTAAGGGCATATGCTACCCTGTTAACCTTTCCAGGGTGATATAGTATATCACAGTCATAATCTTTAAGCAATTCCATCCACCTACGTTGCCTCATATTTAATTCCTTTTGAGAAAACAAATACTTTAGGCTCTGGTGATCCGTATAGATTTGGAACTTCTCACCACACAAATAAAGTTTCCAAATCTTTAACGCAAAAACAATTGCGGCTAATTCCAAATCGTGCGTCGGGTAATTCATCTCATGAGGTCTTAACTGACGCGACGTATACCCCACTACTTTCCCATATTGCATTAGGACACATCCTAGTCCCTTGAACGATGCATCACTATAAATCTCATATCCTCCAAGACCGGACGGAATTGTCAGTATCGGTGCAGTCGTCAACCTTCGCTTAAGTTCCTGAAAACTCCTTTCGCATTTATCCGTCCATTGAAACCGTGTATCTTAGTCAACCTTGTTAACGGAGTAGCTATAGATGAGAACTTCTCTACAAAGCGTCTATAGTAACCTGCCAATCCGAGAAAACTTCGGACTTCAGTAACTATTGTGGGTCTAGGCCAATTCATAACTGCCTTGATCTTCGAAGGATCCCTTGATCTTCGAAGGATCCACGGAGATTCCTTCTCTAGATACTACATGACCAAGAAATGCAACCTTATTCAACCAGAACTCGCACTTACTAAATTTAGCATAGAGCGAGTGTTCCCTTAAGGTCTGTAAGACAATCCGCAAATGTCGTTCATGATCCTCATTGCACCTCGAGTAAATCAAAATATCATCAACGAAGACGATAACAAATTGATCCAAATATTCCTTGAATACTCGATGCATCAAATCCATAAATGCAGCTGGGGCGTTAGTCAACCCAAACGGCATGACGGTAAACTCGTAATGTCTATACCTCGTCCTAAAAGCCATTTTCGGTATATCATCTTTCTTGATCCTCAACTGATGATAACCTGTCCTTAAGTCAATCTTAGAGAACACGGACGCTACTTGCAACTGATCAAACAAGTCATCTATCATTGGCAATGGATACTTGTTCTTAATAGTAACTTGATTCAGTTGCCTATAGTCAATGCACAGGCGCAATGACCCATTTTTTTTCTTCACAAACAACAAAGGTGCACCCCACGGCGATGCACTTGGACGAATGAATCCCTTGTCTAGTAATTCCTACATCTGTACCTTTAGTTCCTTTAATTCCGACAAAGACATCCTATATGGTGTTTTCGAAATCGGCTCAGTCCCAGGGGCTAATTCAATCAAGAACTCTACATCTCTTTCAGGTGGTAAACCAGGCAACTCTTGAGGAAATACATCAGAGAATTCACGTACCACTGCTATTTCTTCTAGCTTAGGCTCCTCAATCGTTATATCCACCACAATGGCTAAATAAGCCTTACATCCTTCATTCAATAGTTTAGTCACCTCTAGTGACGAAACCAAAGGAATCGAGGTTCCTCCTCGGCTCCCCACAAACTCGAAACTAGGGCGATCGATAGGATGAAATCGAATTCCCCTACTACCACAATCTATTCAGCCCCTTGTTTACTCAGTCAGTCCATTCTAATAATGACATCAAAATCAAACATGGGTAACACAGCCAAATCTATTCGTCTTTCACTACCTCCGATAACTATCTTACAATTCCGGCATCCAAGTGAAACAAGCACTCTATCCATTAAGGGTGTTGTCACATGCAAGATAACATCCAGCAGTTCCAATTTCATTTTAGTCAAATCAGCAAACTGGACAGACACAAACGAGTTCGACGCTCTAGGGTCAAACAAGGCATAAGCAGCATGATCACAGAGATAGATCTTACCCGTGACCACGCCAATCGTCTCCTCCACCTCCCTGCGAGCTACAACGTACACCCTTCCTTGAGCCAGCGGCCTATTTTGATTGGCCTGCGGGGCAGCTCCAGCTTGTGGTCCGTGTTGAGCTCGTGTCGGTTGATACTGAGGACCAACATTTTGTTGTCCACATTCCCTTGCCCTGTGGCCCATCTTACCACACTCGAAACATCCTCCCATTTGCTTAGGACAGGGTCCACTTCCATGCCTTCACCCACAGAGGCGACAATTCCAGTTATTTTGGTGAGCAGACTTCACGATATTCCTCTTAATTAGGGGAACATACCTCCTGTTGTTCACCATAGGACTTTTGCCCAAATTTCGATTGTCTCTGACTGGATTAAACCGCAGTCCTGAGGAAATTCCTCTATTCCTCATATCTCTTTCAATCATCTGGCTCCTGGTATAGATCTCATTGTAATCCCTCAAGTTCATTGAGATCATCTGGCTGCGAATATCGGGCCTCAGTCCATCTCGAAACCGTCTCGCTCTGTCCCACGGATTCTCCACCATCCTTGGTGCATACTTCGACAACCTTGCGAATTCCTCCTCATACTGATCAACAGTCATTTGATTCTGACGAAGGTTCTGGAACTCAGCCAACTTCTGTTCTTGGGCAGCTTGAGAGAAATATTTCACATTAAAAGTTTCAGCAAAAGGTGCCCACGTCGGTTCAATCCCTTCAGGAAAAACTATTCCCTTGGTGGCCTTCCACCAATCATTCGCAGTTCCTTGAAGCTGGTAAGCCGCTAGGGTCACCTTCTCAACTTCAGTGCACCCTAAAACTGTAAATGCTTTCTCCAACTCTTCAATCCATCTAGGAGCTAACTCAGGGTCTCCTCTGCCATCAAATCTCGATGGTTTTAGCTTCAGAAATTGCTCCATCCACTGACCCATAGCGCGATTCTCAGGGCCTTGCACATTGCCACCTCAAATTCCCTTCGCCATTATTTTCATTCGCTAGGTTCATAGCTGCCACTGCAACTTCAGCAGCTTGAGCTATTATCTCTGCTTTATCTTCGGCCTATCGAAGGGCCGCAACAGCCCTATCTTGGGCTTCCTTTCCCATTATCACTCCAATTTTCTCTAGCGCCCTCAAGACTCCATCAACTCTTGGATCCTCGGCCGCTGGTGCTCTCGAGCTAGACGCTCCTCTAGTGTTCCTACCTTGGTTGCTCATCTCGCTAGTTTCCACAACACCTGGACCACTACAATTCCATTTAGGAATTAGAGACCTAAGTCACTCACTTAAGCCTAACAACACCAGGCTACTTATCACCTCAACAATCACAGCTAGCCATTCATCACAACTTAAACAATCAGAGGCATCACAAAAGGGAGATTTCACTCATACCTTAGGTCCAGACGCATCTGCGTATTAGCAAAATCGCAACCAACTTTCAAGCATATCAACATATCACAACCAGTCATGCCTGAACACAATGCCAATCACAAGCGCCAATTCATATGTCATGCATTTCGCGCCTAACTCTAGTGGATTCCCCTAGAGTCTCACTACCCAACCATCCTATAGTCACCACTCCTTATCACTCCAGACATCGAAAAGATTTGATCGAACTAACCTTGCTCTGATACCACTTAAACGGGGATGTCACGCCCCAACCCCTGCGGGCACACCAACATCCTACACAGCCGTCAAAACAAATAAGATAACCCAGGATCCGACGACTCTACTTTCAGAGCGTGATATGGTAAGCACATGCGGAAACAAAAATAACCCCAGACATAAAAGAAAAAAAAACATAAGGCGACATAGGATTTAAAAACAACACACATCGTCTTATAGTTAAAAAGGTCTAGTACATCAAAAGACAGAAGGGTTCAGAGGAAGGCACTATGGGACTACAAAAGAAACTCCCAAAAAGAAATTCATAAACTCGACAAACTCGTCTTCATCTTCCTCCTTTTCCTTCTTCATCACCTCCAAGGCATTCTTCAAGGCTTTGGCTCTGAAATGTTGGTCCCACGACGGGGTGAGATAATAATCTCAGTAACTTAACCATAACCCTAAGCTAGACTATTGGTACCTCTAGGCTCGTTTGAAAATATGCAAGTTTTGGTAAAATACGTTTCACACATGGCATTCAAGCAATTGGCATAATAAAACAACTTAGGCATATCAGGCACCAGGTTCATTTCTTTCATACCTTCACTTTCCAATCTAAGTTTCTCAAGTCATACAGGCATAATAAAACATTCCATCCACTATAGGCATTTCAGGCGTTCCAGCCAATTCAAGCATACAGACTCGGAAACATATTAAGAACCATGATTTAGTCTTTTATCTTCTTTAAGCCCATCAAGGGCCCCATTGCGAGATGATTCGGTCAATCATATGACTCTCGACGTCTTATCGAGATGATTCGGTCATCATGACTCTCGCTGCGAGATGATTCGGTCTTTATAGTGACTCTCGACACTTCGCGCCATCGAGATGATTCGGTCGACTATAGGACTCTCACGTCCAGACCTAGAGATGATTCGGTCACTACCTGACTCTCTATTCTTACAGCCTTCGAGATGATTCGATCAAGGTAAGACTCTCTAGCCGCATGACCTCGTCAGGTCAATGGGAGTAACTCCCTCCACGGCTCAATGCATTGGCCATAAAAACATAATTGTGAACCGTCTCATTAATCTCATGTTCACATTCTCAAGCAAATTCATTTCATCGCCATTCAAGGCACGCATTCAAGCACATTCAGTTCATCAATTTCAACATGCCATTCGGCCACTAGCAGCATATGCAATCCCACATCAAGCAATTGAACCATCGAATGCACCATCAAGCATTAAAGCACTCGATTAAACCAAATAAGTCAATGCACATCAAAATTCACTCATGGCACCTCGTCATCAAGCATGCACAGCTTTAATTCAACATTTTTAGGCATGCCAAAGAGTCATTCAATCAAGGCAAAGCATCAAAAACCTCAATTCATCAACACTGCCCAATTCAAGACCCCACGATCAGGTTCAGTCTCTTAAAATCTGACATTTTTCTACTGACTTTTTAGACAAAAATTCAATGGTATTAAAATTCAAGATCTTACGGACATGTGGGCGAAAACGGGGCTCAATTTGGATATCGGATGGCTTAGAACGGGCCATTTTAAAATCGGTGTGCGCAGAAAACGGGATTTGGCAACTCTAGGTCTCTCACGTTTCCACCCTCAAACAACCCTTTAAAACCTTCAATTTTCACCAAGAAATCCACCCTTTAGTAACTCAACATCCTAACAAAAGGTTAGAAGTATTCTTACCTAGCTAATTAAGCCAACAAACTCCTCCAAGCACAGCAACAACCTTCGGATCCCAATCTGACCAAAGCAGGGCAGATTCTGTTCCAACAAGTTTCCATGTAAACCGACCATCAAAACTCCAATACAACTCATCTATCCTTTGCTAACATGTAATATCATGTCTTAGGGTGTCTTACCAACAATATTCGGGGCAAGGCGACACCTCGGCGGACCTCAAATGCTCACGGATCCTCTACCGGTTGGAGGAGGCAGAATCTGTTCAGTAAAGACCACCTCAAATCAGCCATGAAATCTCATTCTAAAACCATCTATTTGCAGCCATAAACCACCTAAACATAGTACTAGATGTTATGAAGCCCTCCTAAAAAAATTGAGGTCATTTGGAATTTCTAAGAGCTAGAACCAACATTCTCCTCAGCTAGCTCAGAATCCGTCCGCCTTTCTTCCAAAAATCATCATAAATCAACCAGAGCTCCAAAAATCACGAAACCAACGGAGAAAAGTCAAGTACATCCTGAAATAACCTGTGGTAATTGTCGGAAGCGAGGACACACCGGGAGAGGTCGTTTGTATGGACCGAACAGGGGGCTCAGAAACTGTCTTCCGGCAGTTTTTTGGTAAGAAGGAAAAAGAGAGAAAACCAAAGGGAAATGATGGGGGAGTGTCATCCACGACCAAAGGGCTGTAAATTGGGTGTTTCACACATATAATTGAGGCAACGATTGACAAGATGGGATTAGATGGGTATTTAATGCCAAGTTAACCCTAGCTTGACACTTGGCAACCTCCCATTGGTTGCTTCATTGACTTTGACTTCCATTGACTTTCCTTGCCTTCTTCTCCAAGAATTTTCAGCAGCCTCTAGGGATGGGTAAAATGACCATTTTGACCTTCTTGGGTTCTTTAGGCGTGGGCAAATGGTCTAGGGGCAAAACGGTCTTTTCGCACTTTCAGTCCAAACTTCATTTTTTCAATTCGAAATTACCATTTGGCGAGACATTGTCAAATTCCTACTTAGAATTGAAATTCTCTATTTCCAATTGCCAATTTTGAGCTTCCATTTCATAATCATTCGTCCGTTGATCGTAATTCCAGTTTGTCTCGAACTAACGGGCGGCTTTTGCTAACATTACGCATATCGACTCTGTGATTCTCATCACACTGAGGATAACTCAAGTTATGGCAGCTCTGGTTATCATATAATTGCGAGGGGTCATCGCTAGTTCTGACGGCTTCGATCGTCATAGTTCGATTTAGGAAAATTTGCAAATTATACATTGGTTAAGCGGCTTCACCCGCGATCCAATCTTATAACGCTAGCATTGTATTCCTTAATCATTATCCGATCGGCCTCATTGGCTCTAAATGTTCCCTCGACAATCCTTATGGTCAAAGCGTCACTTCCTTTTTCGAGTTTCCTATATCCACATACCTTGTTATGCGTTAGTCTTTCCCTTTTGGTCAGTTTACTCAAGATTGATCAGATCTGAGCGAGACAAAACTAAAATACATCGTAAGGTACATTCACATTCAACAGCCTCAAAATGGCAGGAAATTCAGAATCTCACACTAGCATTGTATTCCTTAACATTATCTGATCGGCCTCATTGGCTCTAAATATTCCCTCGACAATTCTTATGGTCGAAGCGTCACTTCATTTTTCGAGTTTCCTAGGTCCATGTACCTTGTTATGTGTTAGCCTTTCCCTTTTGGTCAGTTTACTCAAGATTGATCAGATCTGAGCGAGACAAAACTGAAATACATCGTAAGGTACATTCACATTCAACAGCCTCAAAATGGCAGGAAATTCAGAATGTCACACTCGATGCATCAAATCCATAAATGCAGCTGGGGCATTAGCCAACCCAAACGGCATGACGGTAAACTCGTAATGTCCACACCTCGTCCTAAAAGCCATATTCGGTATATCCTCTTTCTTGATCCTCAACTGATGATAACATGTCCTTAAGTCAATCTTAGAGAACACGGATGCTCCTTGCAACTGATCATACAAGTCATCTATCCTTGGCAATGGATATTTGTTCTTAATAGTAACTTGATTCAGTTGCCTATAGTCAATGCACATGAGCAATGACCCATCCTTTTTCTTCACAAATAACATAGATGCTCCCCAGGGCGATGCACTTGGACGAATAAATCCCTTGTCCAGTAATTCCTGCATCTATACCTTTAGTTCCTTTAACTCAGACAGAGACATCCTATATGGTGCTTTCGAAATCAGCTCCGTCCCAGGGGCTAAATCAATCGAGAACTCCACTTCTCTTTTAGGTGGTAAACCAGACAACTCTTGAGGAAATATATTAGAGAATTCACATACCACTGCTATTTCTTCTAGCTTAGGCTCCTCAATCGTTGTATCCACCACAATGGCTAAATAAGCCTAACATCCTTCATTCAATAGTTTAGTCACCTCTAGTGACGAAACCAAAGGAATCGAGGTTCCTCCCCGGCTCCCCACAAACTCGAATCTAGGGCGATCGACAGGATGAAATCGAATTACCCTACTACCACAATCCATTACGGCTCCTTGTTTGCTCAGCAAGTCCATTCCAACAATGACATCAAAATCAAACATGGGCAACAATTCGTCTTGCACTACCTCCAATAACTATCTTACAATTATGGCATCCTAGTGAAACAAGCACTCTATCCATTAAGGGTGTTGTCACATGCAAGATAACATCCAGCGGTTCCAATTTCATTTCAGTCAAATTAGCAAACTGGGCAGACACAAACGAATACGACGCTCTAGGGTCAAACAAGGCATAAGCAGCATGATCACAGAGAGATCTTACCCGTGACCATGCCAGGTGTTTCCTCCGCCTCCCTGCGAGCTACATCGTACACCCTTCCTTGAGCCGGCGGCCTATTTTGGTTAGCCTGCGGGCAGCTCCAGCTTATGGTCCTAGTTAAGCTCGTGGTGGTAGATACGGAAGACCAGCATCTTGTTGTCCACACTCCCTTGCCCTGTGGACCATCTTGCCACACTTAAAACATCCTCTTGTCTGCTTTGGACAGAGTCCAATCCCATGCCTTCGCCCACAAAGGCAACAATTCCAGTTGTTTTGGTGAACATGCTTTGCAATGTTTTTCTTCACTGGGGGAACAAACTTCCTGTTGTTTACCATGGGTCCCTTGCCAAAATTTCGATTGTCTCTGACTAGATTGAACCGCGGTCCTGAGGAAATTCCTCTATTCTTCATATCCCTTTCAATCATCTGGCTCCTGGTATAGATCTCATTGTAATCCCTCAAGTTCATTGAGATCATCTGGCTGCGAATATCGGGCCTCAATCCATCGCGAAACCTTCTCGCCCGATCCTACGGATTCTCCACCATCCTTGGTGCATACTTCGACAACCTTGCAAATTCCGCCTCATACTGATCAACAGTCATTTGATTCTGACGAAGGTTATGGAACTCAGCCAGCTTCTGCTCTTGGGCAGCTTCAGAGAAATATTTCACATTAAAAGTCTCAGCAAAGATCGCCCATGTCGACTAAATCCCTTCAGGGAAAACCATTCCCTTGGTGGTCTTCCACCAATCATTCGTAGTTCCCTGAAGCTGGTAAGCCGCTAGGGTCACCTTCTCAGCTTTAGTGCACCCTAAAAATGTAAATGCTTTCTCTAGCTCCTCAATCCATCTGGGGTTAACTCAGGGTATCCTTTGCAGTTAAACCTCGATGGTTTCAGCTTCAGAAATTGCTCCATCAACTAACCCATAGCGCGATTCTCAGGGCCTTGCACATTGCCACCTCTGATTCTTTGGACATTATTTTCATTCGCTAGGTTCACAGTTGCCACTACTGCTTCAGCAGCCTAAGCTATTATCTCCGCTCTATCTTCGACCTATCGAAGGGCCGCAACAGCCCTATCTTGGGCTTCATTTCCCATTATCTCTCCAATTTGCTCCAGCGCCCTCAAGACTCCATCAACTCTTGGATTCTCGGCCGTTGGTGCTCCCGAGCTAGATGCTCCTCTAGTGTTTCTACCTCGGTTGCTCATCTCGCTAGTTTCCGCAAACATGGACCACTACAATTCATGTCACACCCTGCGTCCTATCGAGCGTGCCAACATCACCCTGGCGTCGTTCCTTGATACGAACATATCCAGGATCGAACGACAAGCGATAGACAAGTAAAGGCAAATGCACATGCGGAAGCGACATACACGACTCCATACCATAATTAAATAAAATATTACTTTAGGAAACTTGCATGATATAAATAGCATAAGATAGATTTAGTTTTACACGATAAACATAAATGACATACATAATAGGGATTAGGGGAAGGTGGTCAATCTAACAAAAGAGGTCATCTGGTAAGGCCAAGCGTCACTGTACTAAGGGCTCAAAAACTCAGGGACTACTATAACACCTACTGGTAAGGCTCACTGCCACCAGAGTAGTTCTCGTCGGCCACGGGGTTGTAATCCACCCAATCACCCGGCTACGCTTCCCTTGGGACTTCTTCTTCTAAATCTGACTCGGGATACATAGGGATGTCTACCTCCTCAGGATCGGACTCCAACTCCAACGGTATGTCCTCGGTATCTCCGGACTCCGGTTCGGAGTCTGCGATGTCCATGGGATCGTCACCGGTGACAGAGGGCTCGATGAATTCACCGTCGTCAATTGGGTTCTGGGACTGCGTCGCCGGAAAACCCACACCTGGCTCGGGATCGGTCACCGAATCGGTGATCTCACCGTTTGGAGGGTAAACATTCATCGGGTCCTGCTCGCCCACCACATCCCAAGGCACACCCAAGGTCCTCAAAGGGCCACGAGTGGTATCACTTTCCCGATAGAACCATGCTGCATACTTGTCCGACCTCTAGTGGTCGGTCCCTATGTCCACCCAAACGGTACCGCGCTTCCTAATATACGTCTTGCCCTCCCCTGCTGGATACTCAGTGACATACTCTTCGGTATACACGGGTACCCCAAAAACTGGTGGCGGAATGCTTAGGGCTTAGGGTCTGAAAAGTTTGGTCCCACAACGGGGTGAGATAAATCTCAATAAGCTAATCCTAACCCTAAACTATGCACCTAGTACATCTAGACACTCCCAAACACATGCTATGACCAAATAATCGAGAACAAGGCAAATGGCATATAACAATTCAATTAAGGCAAAGTCTTAGTAGAAAACTTCGATTCTAGACTAAACTTCGTACTTTGGCACTCAATCACTCATCTCATATAGGATAGTACTTATACATAATATGATTGCACTTTCCATTGCAAAGCCCGTATAATAACGCCTCAGGCAGCCCGCGTAATAATGCCTCAGGCTTAATGAATCAAGGAACCCGCGTTAGTACGCCTCAGGTTTCCAATGCCATATATATGACTCGCGTTAGTACGCCTCAAGTCAATCCCTCGATTATCGCCTCAGGATGTATATAAACTCCGCTTTTAACGCATCAGGGTACCATATGCTCATAAGCTCATAAGTCAATTAATTGTAGCTATACACATGTAATTGAGCATTTCACCATTTCAAGGAATCATTCGACCATCACATTCCCAATCTCATGCCACGGAATCACATTATAAGGTTTACTCAAGGTGGTACCATTTTGATACTTCACGATCGAATATAATTCGATTAAGGAAATCATCATTTACCATCATCACCATTCGGCCATTTCTCAAACATTAGGATTGATTCATAAATTTAAGCGTCAAATGCACTAATTGGCACTCATGGCCGAACCTCACCAATCGTAATATCAATTTCATCACTTGATTAACACATCTTGATTCACGACCAGCAATATAATGGGAGCCATTAGATCATTGTCATGCAAGTATCACCAATTCATGACATGGCCGAATGCATAAAGGTATAATCAAAAGGTTCCATTTACTCAATCAAGTGCAAATAAGCTTTAGAAATTCCAATGGCATGCTAAGGCATTCGGTTCACTCATGGACACATTCCTTAGCCTATCTTCAACCATGATCTCAACATTTCAAGTACCCTAGACTATTTCCACATTTAATTTCTAAAATTGCAGATTCAGGTATCTTAGAGTTTCACCTAGAATAATCCATAAATTACTCCAAAAACCATCTCTCACTCGGTCCTTCAATAATCTAAGGTCCTAACAAAGGGTTAGAACTAGCTTACCAAGGCGATTGAGTCAAGAAAATCGGTTGAAGTGGCGGTTGGAGGGTGCGGCGCAAATCTGATCCTCGGCGAAAGATTCGGTTCCTAGGAGTTCAACCACAAAATGGCCAAGAACAAACATCAATACCACTCCTAATACAAGCCTCTAACCACTTAACATGATCACCTAAACACCAATGGCCACTTACCTCAAGATTGAACAAGAACTCCTTAAGAATGGCTCGGCTTCCTCTCGGCCTTGGTTCTGATCGGCGGTGGTTTGCAAGGCTCCGGGCTTCAAACGTGGCTATCCTTTAGCACACAATGAAGAGGAGGTCAGCTAGAGGCGGCTTGAGGTGGTGGTGGTGCGGGGTGGAGGTGGTGGCCGACCATCCACCGAGAGAGAGAACGAACGAGAAAGTGAGATGGAGAGAGCGTGAGATGGAGAAGAGAGAAAAGAGAGAGGTCTGGTGATGGGGGGTGGCCGAATGAAATGGGGGAGTGAGTGAGAGAGAGTGATAAGGAGAGAGGTTTTGGAGAGAATGTGATAGTGGAGTTGGTAATGGGGTTTCATGACATGAATAGTATTGGAATGACAAGGTGTAAGAAGGTGGTTCATGGGGAATTTGTCAAATCCACTTGTCTAATCCATTCCTCAAATATCTAAAGGTCAAATGACCTATCTACCCCTCTATTTTCGGCTGAGTATGGGGAGTGGCAATTGTCCATTTTGCCCTTGCTTAAATCTAAGAGAAAATGCATTATCCTAAGGGTTAAAAGGTAATTTCCAATCGTCGGTCCGAATTTCACTTTTCTAATCGGTATTGGGAGAATCCTAATCTTATTGGTTCCTTGATGAGGCGACGTCCAATTTATTCCCGTTAGAATCTTCGAATATCCAGCCTCAAATCTCGAAGTCCAATTTATGGCTAAATTCAATCGTCTGTCATTCCGGCGTATCTCAAACTAACGGGCGGCTCTTAGGAGCTACGCGTATCGACCCGCGACTAATGTCGCGTTTAAGAGTTACTCGTGCCATGGCGACTTTGGTTGTCATGTAATTGTGAGGGTAAATTGCTAGTTCGGAAGGTTACGATCGTCAGGAATCGGTTTAGGTTAATTCGCAAATCATACTATGGTCATTCGGAATCACACGCGAACCAATCGCATGATAGTAGCAAATTGTTCTGAAACCATTCTTAGATCGACCTTTAGTGGTCCAAAATATTCCCTCAGGAATCCTTGTGGTCAAAGTATCGGCTCGTGGTTGAGTTCTTTAGTCTACGTACTTAAATCATATTTAGCCTTTCCCTTTTGGTTAGTCGACTCAAGAGAGATCAATTCTGAGTGAGATTTACTGAAATACATCGATAGGCATTCATTCATTCATAAGCTTCGGGATAGGGCTGTAATTCAGAATGTCACAACTCTTCCTCCTTACAAAAATTCCATCCTCGAAATTTACACTACAACCATCTACTAAAACAAATGGGGGTGCTGACGCCTCATCGCTTCCTCGCTTTCCCAGGTGGCTCCTTTAGTTCCATGGTGCTCCCAAATCACATTTACTAATGGAATCATCTTGTTCCTTAGGACTTCATCCTTCATGTCCTCAATTCTAACTGGTCTTTCCACATACGACACTATGTCGTCCACTTTTATCACTTCATGGTCTAGTACATGCGTTGCATCCGGTTCATACTTCGTCAACATTTACACATGGAATACATTATGGATCTGTGACAAACTTGGTGGCAAGGCGAGTCTATAGGCCAGAGTTCCAATCCATTCCAAAATTTCGAAAGGGCCTACGTACCTCGGGCTCAGCTTTCCTTTCTTTCCAAACCAAGATAGTTCTCGCATCGGCGATACCTTCAAGAAAACATGATCTCCCACTTGAAATTCCCAAGGCATGCACCGCTTGTCGGCATAACCTTTCTGGCGACTCTACGCGATTTTCAATCTTTCTCTTATGACTTTTATCGCCTCCACTGACTGTTCTACCAATTCTGGGCCTGTTATGCTTCTTTCACCAACCTCATCCCAATATACCGGAGTTTTGCAAGCCTTACCATACAATGCTTCAAACAGTGCCATTCTGATACTCTGTTGGTAATTGTTATTATAGGTGAACTCTACTAGGTGTAGCTGATCCTCCCAACCTCCTTTAAAATCTATCGCACATGCTCTTAGCATATCCTCAAGTGTCTGAATCGTCATTTCAGACTGTCCATCCGTTTGAGGATGATAGCCCATACTATACTGTAGTTTCGTCCCCAAAGCCTCTTGAAGGCTTTTCCAAAATGAAGCGATGAACTTGGGATCTCTATCTGAGGTGATTGTCACAGGGACGCCATTAAGACGAACTATGTATCGCATGTACAATTTTGCGTACCTATCCATGGCGAAATCCTTTCTTACTACCAAGAAATGCGCAGACTTAGTCAATCTATCCACTATTACCCATATCGAGTCATGTCCTCTCTGGCTTCTTGGCAAACCCATCACAAAGTCCATGGTAATGTGTGCCATTTCCACTCGTGAATCTCCAAAGGTTGTAACATTCCACCAGGCTTACAATGCTGTGCCTTAACTTGCTGGCACATCAAACACTTTGCCACGTGCTTAGCTACATCCACTTTCATTTCGTTCCACCAGTAGTGCTGACACAAATTCTGATACATCTTTGTGCTACCCGGATGAATGCTGTAGTTGCTCCTATGAGCTTCTGATAAGATCTTTTCCCTTAGCTCCTCGTCATAGGGTACGCACAAGCGTCCACGAAACTTCAAAATTCCATCCTCTGATACTTGAAAGTCAGATTTCCTTTTTGCGGCATCCATTTCTAGGATCTTTTGGATGTCGGGGTCCGTAAACTGCGAAGCCTTTACCTTTTCCTGATTTTTTGGTTCGATTCTCAATGTAGCTAGTAGACTAGACAGTTGGCAAATTTCGAACTTGAACTCTGAATCCCTTATTCCTTCCAATAGAGTCTATTCTTGAACCATCATGTGCGCGATGCTTGACTTCTGACTAAGTGCATCCGCAACCTTATTTGCCTTCCTGGGGTGGTACAGTATGTCACAATCATAATCCTTGAGCAACTCCATGCATCGGCATTGCCTCATGTTCAACTCCTTTTGAGAAAACAAGTACTTCAAACTCTGATGGTCCGTATAAATCTGAAACCTTTCCCCACACAAGTAATGCCTCCAAATTTTCAATGTGAAGATGATAGCTGCTAATTCCAAATCGTGTGTCGGATAGTTCATCTCGTGAGGTCTTAATTGTCGCGACGCGTAAGCAACAACTCTTCCATGCTGCATTAGAACGCATCCTAATCCCTTTAGCGTCGCATCACTGTAGATCTCATAACCTCCGGGTCCAGAAGGAATCGTCAATACTAGTGCGGTCGTCAATCGATGCTTAAGCTCTTGAAAACTTCTTTCGCACTTATCCGTCCATTCGAACCGTGTATCCTTCTTTGTCAATTTCGTCAAAGGAGTGGCTATAGAGAAGAAATTTTCCACAAACCTCCTGTAGTAGCTTGCCAAACCTAAAAAGCTTCGAACCTCTGTTACTAACGTAGGTCTAGGCCAATTCGTTACTGCCTCAATCTTTGCTGGATCCACTGAAATTCCATTTCCAGAGATGACGTGTCCAAGAAACGCAACTTTATTAAGCCAAAACTTACACTTACTGAGCTTGTCGTAAAGTGAGTGTTCCCTTAACGTTCGTAAAACTACGCTCAATTGCTTCTCATGCTTCTCATGGCTCTTCGAGTAAATCAAGATGCCATCGATGAAGACAATGACGAACTGGTCCAAGTACTCCTTGAATACTCGGTGCATCAAGTCCATAAAAGCAGCTGGGGCATTAGTCAATCCAAATGGCATGACTGTAAACTCATAATGCCCATACCTTATCCGAAAGGCTGTTTTCGGTATATCCTCCTTCTTAATCCTCAATTGGTGATAACCCGTCCTCAAGTCTAACTTGGAGAACACAGACGCTCCTTGCAATTGATCAAACAAGTCGTCTATCCTTGGCAACGGATACTTGTTCTTGATTGTCACCTGATTCAATTGCCTGTAATCAATGCATAAGCACAATGATCCGTCCTTTTTTCCTCAGGAACAAAACTGGCGCTCTCCACAGTGACGCGCTTGGATGAATAAATCCTTTGTCCAGCAATTCCTGCATCTGAACCTTCAGTTCCTTTAGTTTCGATAAGGACATCCTATAGGGTGCTTTTGCGATCGGCTCCATTCCAGGAGCTAACTCAATCACGAACTCTATTTCTCTCTTCGGTGGCAACCATGGTAATTCTTGAGGAAAGACATTTGGAAAGTCACGCACCACAGCTATGTCCTCTATCTTGGGTTCCTCGATCGTCGGATCAACCGCAGCAGCTAGGTACGCTTGACATCTGTCATCCAATAACTTAGCCACTTCAAGCGATGAAATTAAAGGAATCGAGGTTCCTCCTCGACTTTCTACAAACTCGAATCTAGGGTGATCATTCGGATGGACATGGATCACCCTGCTACCACAATCAACAACAGCTCGCTGCTTACTTAACCAATGCATTCCAATAATAACATCAAAATCATTCATAGGCAGCATTGCTAGGTTTATTTGCTCCTCACTACCACCAATGACTGTCTTGTAGTCCGAACAACCTAGCGAGACTAACACTTTATCCTTTAACGGGGTAGTAACATGTAATATCATATCCAGCAGTTTCAATTCAATTCTAACCAAATCAGCAAACTGTGTAGATATGAACGAATGTGATGCTCCAGGGTCAAACAATAGATAGGCAGCATGATCACATAAAGTAACCGTACCTGTGACCACGCCAGGCGCATTCTCCGCCTCCCTACGCCCCACAACATAAACTCTTCCTTGCGCTGGCGGCCTATTCAGGTTGTTCTGTGGGGCTCCCGCCGGTGGTCCTGTTGGCGGTCGCTGTCCTTGAAACTGAGGGCCTGGGGTTTGATTCGGGCAGCTTCTCATATGATGGCCCAGCTGACCACACTTAAAGCAAGCGTCCGTCCTACTCGGGCAAGGTTCATTCCCGTGCTTCCTTCCACACAGGCGGCACTTCCAATTAGACTGGTGAGCAGGTTTCCCAATGTTCTTCTAGGCTGGAGGGACAAAGCGTCTATTGTTTGTCATCGGCCTCTTGCCAAGTTGGCGGTTGTCTCTCACTAGAGTAAACCGTGGTACAGGGATGGTTCTCCTTTCTCTCATGTCCCTTTCCACTAACTGGCCCCTTTCATAAATCGCATCGTAGCCATGTAAATCCAAAAGTACCAACTCTGAAAGCTCAGCCATCCTCGGGGCATACTTAGACAATCTCGAAAGCTCAGCTTCATACCGATCGATGGTCATCTGATTCTGGCGAAGGTTTTGGAATTCAACCAACTTCTGCTCTTGAGCCTCTTTCGAGAAAAACTTTGCGTTGAAGACTTCCGAAAAGACAGTTCAGTTTGGCACCGTGCCTTCAAGGAAAACTCTTCCCTTGGTGGCCTTCCACCAATCATTTGCAGTTCCACGGAGCTGGTAGACTGCTAGGGTCACTTTCTCAGCCTCAGTGCACTCCAAACCTTTAAAGGCCTTCTCCAGTTCCTCAGTCCAACTAGGGACAGTCTCAGGATCCCCTGTGCCATCAAACTTAGACGGCTTTCACTTCATAAAGTGCTCCACTAGCTAGCCCATTACACGATTTCCAGCGCCCGGGGCATTGCCACCATCATTACCCTGACCGTTGTTCCCATTGTTACCATGATTCCCATTGTTTCCATTTGCCATATTCGCTGCCGCAACGGCAGCTTCTGCCGCCTCAGCAACAGCAGCAGCCCTTTCCTAAGCCTGCTTGCCCATCAGGTTTCCAATCTCTTCTAGTACTCTTATGACTTCATCAACTCTAGGGTCTTCTACCACTTGGGGTCTAGAGCTAGACGTTCCCCCGGTTCCTCTGGTCCGGTTGCTCATCTTGCTAAGCCTTACGACACCTGAATCACTCTAATTCCATCATGGAATTAGAGACCTAAGCCATCTACTTAAGTTTAGCAATTCTATGCTACCACTAAAGTAGCAATCACAATCAAGGCATTCATTCATCAAGCAACCATCAGAAGAGTCGTAATTGGGAATTCGCAATCGTACCTTAAGTCTAGACGCATCTGCAACTTATTATAACCACAATAAGCTATCCAATCAAATATTTAGCAAATAACACTCAGTGCAAAGTACGAAGTTCTGTAGCCTTATAATCACCCAAGGTCATGCCAATCCAATATGCCAATCACAAGTGCCATTTCACATGTCATGCATTTCATGCCTAACTCTAGCGGATCCATAAGGTCTTGCTTCCCAGTCATCCTTAAAGTCATCACACCTTATTACTCCAATCCTCAACCAACTTGGATCAAGCTGACCTTGCTCTGGTACCAACAAAACGAGGATGTCACGTCCCGCGTCCTATTGAGCGCGCCAACATCACCCTAGCGTCGTTCCTTGATACGAACATACCCAGGATCGAACGACAAGCGATAGACAAGTAAATACAAATGCACATGCGGAAGCGACATACACGACTCTATACATAATTAAATGAAAGATGACTTTAGGAAACTAGCATGATACAAATAGCATAAGATAGATTCAGTTTTACATGATAAACATAAATGACATACATAATAGGGATTAGGGGAACGTGGTTGTTGACACCTGATTTTTGACCAAGTCTTTTTCAGTTTTATTTTCGAAAAATCACAAAAAATTCATAAAAAGTCAAAAAATTACAAAATCAACTTTGGTAGCCTTAGGAACCATTCTTGACCAAAAAATAATTTCACATTTTTCATATTTTTTAGTATTTTTGGAAAATAGAAAAACACTAAAAAATCAAGAAAAATAGCATTTGAGGTCACAAAAATATGGAAAAATATCCAATATTTTTCCTTTTAATTCCTTGTATTTTTGACCTCACAAAAAAATCAAAATCAGATTCAATTTTAGGTGTTCCTTTGTAACCCGTATTATTGAATTTGAAGAAAAAATAACAATTGAGTCTTTTAATTTTCAATTTTGGCATTTTTTAAGATCTTGACATTCAATCTAACTATCCCCTATTTCAATTTAGCCCAATTGTTTGTGTAATTTGCTCAATTGCACGGATTTGACAAAATTACATACTAAAATTGCATTCTAGTCCTTGAATTTAAGCATAATTGAAATTACTTTCAATTCAAGGGCTATCATTGCAAATTGAACATGCTACCCAATGGATTACAACATTTTAAATCGATTGCCATAGGTGGGTTAACCCAATTTGATCATTTGCACCCTCAATTACACGATTCCCAATTTCCAATCAAATAAGAATTTGGGGATTTTGTAGAAATTGATGAAAACTTTTGGGCAAAACCACATTTCTAGATAGAATTCATGCCCTAGATTCGATTATGAAGTTCAATTGCAAAATTTTCCCATTAATTTGGGTTTAATTTAAAAAATGGTAAGTCGGAACCGGTTCGGACCGGTCAGACCGCCGGTCGGACCGGTCGAACCGGCCCGCTACAGTGTCGTCACTTTCCTCAGGCACCTGCGCGAATGAACAACAAATGGACGAACTTTGACGGGGAAATCGACGGGCGAATCAACCCCAATTGAAGACGCAATGGTGGGCGTTTAGTTCCTTAGATCACTTACCGTCGATTGGAGCTAGAACGACAATCAATGGCCGCCGGAGTAAGGAGCAATCGGCCAGTCAAACCTTCGGACCTGCAAAAGTCAACAAAGGCAAAAACAGCTCAAATCCTTGCCAAATTCGTGCGAAATGAAGCTCACCGCAGAACCAAAAGGGACTAAACGGAATGCCCATCCTCCCCGACGTCGTTCTGACCTATTTGCACGTGATTACACGTGCCAAATGGAGTTGATTGAAGCTCCACCGTTCGGCGCCAAAAATCCAACAGGCTATATAAGCCAACGTCGGCTTCCAGTTAAGGGGGAGGACAGATTCAGTTGTAGAAGGTGAAACTGAATCGAGAGAGAAAGAGAGAACGCGAAGCAGAGCTCGTTCTCCGACCCCCGTCGTCGAGAATTTGAGCTCGAATTACAGGGCGCTGGTTAGGTCTTCCCTGGCCAAACCAAAGCCACACGAGGTCACCAGAAGGTCACCCAAAGTCACCGGAATCTATCGCCACCGGCCGCGCACAAGGAATCCGCGAGAACAGGTGAGTTGCAGTCTCGAGTGTTTCTTCAAGCTTTCATGGTGATTCATGCGTTTCTTGATCATTCATGCAATTAGTGTGGGCGTTTCATTCCCTGAATATCACTGACCATCGTCACGTATCTTGTTTGCATCGGTTTTGCCTTAACACGCCCAATCGAGTCTTCCAATTGAACCTCCATTGTCGAGTCACTGTTCATCTTTCCCCAGCCAAATCTGGGCCGAGCGAGCTCGATCCGAGCTCGAGGTAAGTCTCCTGAACATTAAATGATGCTTCCCTGTTAATGATTTGGTTCATTACGCCATGAATCGAGTGATTTGAGTGTATGTGTACATATTGGTTCATGTTCGATCGTGCTTGATTCCGTGAATGGATTCGCGTAATCCTGAGATATGTTACAATAGAAGCGATTTCGAGTCGATTACCGCCGGTCTCGTTCCAGTCCGTCGAGAATACACCGTCAGATCGCCATCGGAGTTCCTCAGCCGTCCATTTCGCCGGGGTCGAAAGGTTGAAGACGAAGCTAACGTGGCGTGGTCAGCAGGTCAAAGGCCTAGGTGGCGATGCGCGATTGGTCCACGTGGTGCCGAGTCAGCGTGGCCGTTATGGGGTGTTATTCGAATTAATGGATCGGATGGTTGAGATAAATCGAACTTAAATTCTAGTGGCCGTACGATTAAAAAAATAGAATAATTCGAAAAGGATTTTAAATCGGAAAATAAAAGCTGTTTGAAATGGTGCCGTATGGCTTAGTAACTAAGCGACGTCGTTTCACGTTGAGTAGGAATGGACGGCCTAGATCAAGTCTCGGGATCTAATCGTGGCCGCATGATTAAGTAATCAGATCGGACGCCTCTGGTTAAGTCTCCATTCAATCCGAGCCGTAGTCTCTAGTCATTCAATCCTATGATCGAGGATCAGCCACACGATTCATTGAGGACCGTTGGATTAAAACCAATTGAGTGAAAAAACAAAAAAGGCGATACGGCGCCGTTTCGAGGCTTCGGTTTCGCGGGTCCGGGTCTGGGCCGGGTTCCGACCCAAGTGGGTCGGGTGACCCGGCCCGAATAACATTTTTTTAAATAAAAAATTAGAAAATGATTTAAAAAAAAAATCGGAAAAATTTTAGAAAATCCAAAAAATGCTAGAAAATTCCAAAACAATTCCAAAAAAAATGTGAAAAATTGTGGGAAAATCCTAGACATTCCAGAAACCCCCCAAAAAATTGAGGGTTGACCACAGACAAGTGGTCAACCCTATTTTTGGGGTTTCTTATCCAATTTTCCAAGACTTGACGATATTACCCTTTAGGGGTAAGTCGCCTCTGCTGGTATGCAAGATAAGGCCGATAACGCCGAGGTAAGAATTAGGGTCGATTAGACGACCAATTCTCGAGTTTGGTTTTCGAGTCCCGCCTCTTTTCTCAAAATGACGATTTTGCCCCTCATTTGGGAAAATCGTCTTTCTTGTCTCAATCGAGTTCTGAAAATAGCTTAAAGTTAGGGTTTGGGTCAGGAGGACGACCAACCCTAATATTTGAGATTTTCAGTTCTCGTCTTTGTCCAAATGATGACTTTACCCCTCCAAGGGTAAAATCATTTGAAAATTCCAGAAAAATCCTGGAAATTCTCGAAAAATAGGAAATGGATTGGATTGATGGCCAATCCTATTTCCCCGTCCTTTGACTCTCGAATTCGCCAAAAATGACAATTTTTTTCCTTTTTTAGGGGGAATTGTCCCCAAATTGTTCAAAATTACGATTTTGCCCCTCATGGGCAAATCATGCCAAAATCATTCCTAAGCCTTGATTGATAGTTCTCTAGGCTAATAGGGCCTCATTAGGGATACCATGCTGATTTCATGTGTTTTATCCGCATGTACTGGATCCTTGATTTGCGCACTTATTTTTTTGATTATGATTGATAGGATAGTAATTCCCATCTGCATGAACTCCTAGATTCAGGATCTGTACCCCACTCGTCTGTATAAAATCCTAGGATCAGATAAACCATTCAGCTTAGGTACCGAAAGGGCGTCAGCTCTGACAGTTGGCGTAACTAAGTCCCCGAACTCACTTCTCTGGTTTCCGCAGAATCGAATAGACCACTCCCAACTATTCGATAGGGTTTCCGATCGTACCCTCCACGAAACGATTGGTGGCGACTCCTTGGCATGTACACTCATCACATGTCACTAGACCATACTCAAGGTCGATCACGTATATCCAGCAGTTGCGATTTGGGTAATGGACCTTGGGAGAGGCCCGCGTCCGATACAGCCAGCGATCGGGCGGCCCATTAGCCCGCTCCCGCCTTCACGAGCTCGCGAGAGGGTCGCGACAGATTGGCGACTCCGCTGGGGAAATATTCTAAACCAGAATCTCTGGTTACGAATTCCAGAGGACTTGAGCCGAATAAAAAGTTGTTTGATTTAGCTGACCTTGTTTTCTGCAGATGCTCTCGAAGGTGAGGTACGTACACTAACCATTGTGTTAAATGTTTTTGCAGATTGGAGAAATAAGGGGTGGAGTGATTGTTGACATTTTTCCTGCAGGTTGGAGTTGGGAATGTATGTTTACTTTATGCATTTACTGAAGCGGTGTTTGATACAAACTGCTGTGCATGGATTTGCATTGTGATGATCACGACACATCGCACACACTGGCGGTCAAACCCCGACTGCAACCACCCTTAGGTTACCTTAGATAGGGAAAGGATGTGAAAAGGATCTTGTGTTTGATGGCACTTGAGACTTTCGTATTCGTTCCCGCCTACCATCTGCATTGGCGATATCTAGCCCTCTTGGGTAGGTACCCTTGGGGAGGAATCTGCCTCGTGGGGATCGTGGGAGCCTGAGCCGTAGGTTCCTCACCTGACTTTCGATTTTTTTTAGAGTATACCCACTTGTCGCATGCGCATGTCTATGGACGGTTGGTATACCTAAAACCACCCATTGATACAGGGGGCATTCAACATTCCCCAAAGTGTGGTTGGTAAGACATTTTATTTCTAAAAATGTACTTTATTTCCTGCTCCATGACTCATACATTGCATACACCCATATGCATTAGCATCATGAAGATTACTCAAAGTGACTAATGGGAACAACAATGATTAGAGGATAGGATGTCGCTGTTCCCTAAAAGTTCAACAGAGTTGGTAACTTTCGAGTACTTGAGAAAAGTTACTCACCCCGGACCAAACACGAGGCTACACTTCACTAGATTCGTGCATGGGTGGGAACTGACTGGACGTAAGCTAGGATATGCTGAGGACTGTCAAACCCGCTACTACGTCGATAACCTCAGGTTCAAGCGACAAGCAGACGAAGGGATGAAGAATTACCTAGAAATGAAGAAACAGCGTCGCAACCAGCTGGCTAGGGAAGCGTATGCCCGTCGAAAGGTTGAATTGCTGGCCAGAGAGAACATACCCATGATCACTTCTTGGGGTAGGAAGAGACACCCTGCGATCAAGACCAAGCCAAGGCGTATCACACTCAAGAAAGTGGAACCCGAGAAGACTCCCGAAGTCATCATAACCTGGACTAGAGAATGGCCAGAGGAATTACAACCTCTCGACCGAAACTCTGAAGATAACTCCTCTACCTTAGGTTAAGGGAGATTTCATGACCTACTCTTATCTGGGTAAACCTCTGGAAAAAGAGTGACCTAGATCCTCACGTTCCATTGGCTTTTATGGCTTTCTTGTTTGAAAAACCTCTCTTTACCGTTCTTCCATTAGGCATCTTGTTCCTTTGATGTGTTGACCAATGGAATGTGACGTTGTCGTTCCCTTTAGTCACTGAGTAAACCTGACTAAATTGCATAATTCACTTCCCTGAAATGCAAATTAGACTTTGAGTCAGGCTTTCCGAGACCTGATAAAGGTCCTAATCTCCATTTCTTCAAATTGAACTATGCAATCAAGTCAGCTCATACATGCCTCATGACATCTTCATATTCATACGTTTAAAGTAATTTCTGACGATTGACCTTTTAAAAATCATTGGCATATTTTAGACTTGATGGGAAAGAGCGATATTCAAGTATTCAAAATCCCCCGAGCTGAACTCCGATCATGGTGGGATGGCATGGGCGAAGCCAGCCATAAGTATGCGGAATCACGACTAGGGTACTTATTGGACTTGCTGAAGATTGAGTGTCCGCTGCCTTCATTCAAGCCATGGCGCTTTACTGGGATCCTACCACCGCTATATTTTGCATGGAAGGACTAGAGATTACTCTCACTACCGAGGAATACAGCGCCGTCATCGGAGTTGAATTCACCCCTACGCTCGTCCGACCCCCTATAGGACCTGAACCCCTAAGTCAGGTGGCTGAATTCCTTGACACAAACCTAAATGAAGTCAAAGCGGATACAAAGAACAATTCTGGACGGATCTCTCTATCCTTCCTTATAGACCGATTTTCCCGCCTTCCTGCTACTAAAGGAACCAAATCTGGTAGAGCCTTTATCTTGGCATTCTTTAGCTTTGTGCTATTCCCGATCTCAACTGTCACCTTCGACCCTATCATGGCTGTAGTAGCTAGACAAGTCTGTTGCGGGTGGGATTACTCAAACATCCTCCTTGCCAAAACCTTCCTCTCCCTAAATCGTTTCAAGAAAAACAAAAAGGGAATCTTTAGAGCTTCTAGTGATCTTCTATATCTATGGTTCACATCCCACATCAGACAATTCCACATCCGCATGGGTTTCACTGAAATCAGCCCCAATGCACACCCTCTTAAAACATTTGCTAGAACCTATACACGTGTTCCCAAGTTCAACTTCATAGAGTGGAGGAACTTCCTCAAAGTCCTAAAACCCGAACAACTCCGATGGCGGCTAAGGTTACCGACGCTGAGCAAGGTCAGATTGACCTGCGATGACGGGGGTCCAGTCCCCTTGCTAGGATTCACGGGCGCAACCGCATACTATCCAAGGAGGGTGATTCGGCAGTTTGGAGCACTTCAGGAGATCCCTTCTCCACCGCAACCTGGTATCTTTTCCTTTGACTTACCAAGCCAGACCCTCACGAAGGAGGAGAAGAGACAATTTGAAACCAAGGTGGCATCCATCATACATTCCTTGAAGAATTCCCAGGCTGAAGAAATAAGTTGGCCAGAAAACATGACTCGAGAAGAAAACACTCATAGAGCCACCACAGAATACATTCAACATTTCAAAGCGATACGACGAAGCCTTGTCGAGCCCTACATACCTGAATACATCGTGCCGTACGTACCGGGAATAGAGCCCTACATACCCGAAGAAATGGGACCACTGTCGTGTTCAGAAGATGAGGAGCCCCAGGCTGAAGAGGGGAATCCATACTGGTATGATGAGGATACCTTAGGCCTTAAACATCCTAGACTTGAATAGGCTATTCTGTCAAGTGTAAAATAAGCAAACATTGTGATGCCTTCTCATACATTCTCATTTCTGTGGAATACTATCTTGGACACATGAGCATGAATGTGAACATGTTTTGCAAATGCATAAAAACTATCGTCAGAAATTACGCTTCTTTTAATTCCATGAATTCTTGTCGAGGAATGATTAAAAGAACTACTTACATGAGGCTAAGGCTCATGAAGTAGCCCTTTTTCTCATCTACTGACAAGAAGCATGCAGCTGAAAGAATTAGCTGCTCCTTTTTGCTAAAATAAAAGAAGTACTCACTCAAAATCTCTTCGGAACAGGTACGCTCTCATCACGGAATTTCCCACACATCGCTTCCGAACTCGCCTTAAGACAAGGATGGAGCAACAAGAGTTGACTCCGCGCGTAGGCATGCTGGAATCTCAGATGACTGCCCTAGCAACTATGATGGCTGACATTAAGGCCTTGCTAGAAACATCCCAAGCTAAACATACGACGACTCACAACCAGAACAACGCTGGTACTTCTTTCATACCTGATACGACAAATAAAGAGTTGACGAGAGATACACAGCGTACAGAGGAGGACGTTCATGAACCAAATAGCCGGTCACAACAAAAAGCCTCGCCTGTTGTTATCAACCTTGAAATAGAGGAGAAGGGAAAACAGACCGTGAAAACAGAGGTAGAGGCTAAGAGATTGGCTAAGATCGAAGAATGCCTGAGCAGCCAAGGTTACGAGTTAGCCCGCTTCGACAAGATATCTCCTTTTGCTAAAGTGGAGACTACTCCTGACTATAAAGAACCAGAGTTCGTAAGGAAATACAATGGGACAGATTGTCCCCGTGCCCACCTCAAGTACTACCTGCGCAAGATGGCGCACTATTCAGATTACATTCCACTGTTAATGAACACATTCCAAGAGAGCTTGGCTGGCGCCGCTCTGGCCTCGTTCATTGAACTAGATTTGTAAGATTACGACGGATGGGAAGATCTCGCAGAAGACTTCCTCAGGCAGTACAAATTTAACACGACTACAGCCCCAACAAGAGAAGACCTTCTACGAACTTCAAATGCAAGGGGCGAATCGATCAGGACATATGCTCAGAGGTGGCGAGCCTTGGCTACCCAAGTAAAGCCTTCAATCCCAGAAGAGGAGCTGATCGACTTATTCCTGAAAGTACTTTGACAAGCTGAACACTTCTGGATGTCAAACATTTGCACACCTGATAAAGGTTGCTGAAAGGCTGGAGTGGGCCTTGAGAGAAAGAAGGCCTCACGAAGCACCTACTAGGAAACAGTATCCCTTTAAAAAAGAGAGGGAAGCCGGGCTCGACATAGCATTCATACCAGATCCCCATAAGCTCAAGTCGTTCAGCAACTCTAACCAGATCAAAGGAGGGTCATCCTGGTCGGCACCGAAGGTACAAGAGCCTAGAAGAAAGCAACCCCAGAAGCAATTCTCCCAGCTCCCGAGACCTTTATCCAAGCTGCTTCCGATGCTGCTGGAGCAACACCTGGTGGCGAAAGAACCACCTAGGGCAAACCCTGCAAGGTATCCTGGCTTTGATGAGAGCCAGACCTGTACCTATCATATGGGCGAAAGAGGGCATAATGTGGATAACTGCTATACCCTTAAGCTGAAAGTGCAAGCCCTGATTGATAGTCAGATTCTAAAATTTGACCACGCGGCCCCAAATGTACAAGAAAACCCACTTCCAGATCATCAAGCAGTAGGGGCAATATTCTCTGAAGTGGAAGAAGACTACCTGAAGTTGAAGGTAGACGTGCCCAAGCTGACCGACCTGCTAACAACCGCTTCATCATGCCCGAAAGCAGGGGAGATCTCAACTGACCAAAAGAAGTTATGTATCGCCAAGATGATGAGCTTGGGGATAATGTCCGATATCACTGATAAAGAATTCGAAGGGATTGAAGCTTCTCTATCTTTAGAAGGGAACCACTTCTTGATCACAACTGAGCAGAATAGCGCCTGTGGTACCTCACATGAGAATCTGGCAAACAGTCTTGGGCCAGTCACTCAATCAGAGGAAGAATTCAAAGAGGAAGAACTAGAAGCCAAGAGGCGAAGTCTAGCAGACCTCAAGTTTATGGCCGATGTGCTGGAGAAAGGCGAAATTATAGACAATCTGGGTCAAGATTCTGGAGGGTACAATTTCAAAGTGAAATATTCAGCTCCTCCCAGCTTTTATCAAAAGATTGAAGACATCATACCAGACGGTTGGGGAGATATGGATGATCTCTCTCAACCAGAGTCCTCGAAGGGCATAGAAGAACTCGACAACACTATATCAATGGTCGAAGTAGCCACGACCGTGGTGATTAGATTGCATGAACTGGATAACCTAAGCAAGATGGAAGATTGCCTAATCAAGCCTGTCGTGATTCAACTACCTCAAGAAGAAGAGGGCAACACGTCAGGACCAGAGATACCTCATTTGACAACTATAACTATAAAAGTCCCCCCAGCAGAAGAGTACGATCCTAAAGCAGTCCATTGGGACTATGGAACCGCACAAGTAGACGTGATAATGAGGTCTGGACGATTTTATGCCCCAAAGGAAGGTGAATCCGAAAAGAAGGAAGTCACGAAGGAAGATGCCGAAAAGCTCATATCGATCATCAAAACCAGCGAGTTTGAGGTGATAGAACAGCTGAGGAAGTTACCCGCGCAGATATCCTTGTTAGACCTATTCATCAATTCAGAGAAGCACAAAAACGCACTGTTAAAGATACTCAACGAAGTACATGTCCCTGAAACAATTAATGAAGTACAATTAGAGGACTTTGTGGGGGCAATTCTTTTAAAAGATCGGTTGAGCTTCTCTGACGAAGACTTCCCCATGGAAGGAAGAGGGCACAACAAAGCTTTATACATCTCCACACAATGCAACGGCAAAAGAGTCGCACACGTATTGATCGATAACGGATCAGCCTTTAACATCTGCCCTTTGGCTACCATAAGGAGGCTGGGAATCAATGAAGAGATGGTCAAGGCATCCAAGACAGCTGTAAGAGCATTCGACGGCATGAAGAAGACTGTAGAAGGTGAGATCGAGCTTGACGTATTCATAGGCCCGACGAAATTCTCTATAAACTTCCAAGTGATGGATCTGCCCAGTGCATTTGGGTTCTTGCTAGGAAGACCTTGGATCCAAACAGCAGGAGCTGTCCCTTCGAGCTTGCATCAAAAATTACGTTTCGTTGTAGATGGGAAGGTGATTACCGTACATGGGGAAGTCGACCTCCAGACATACTAGAACAGTGTCATTCCCTATGTTGAACCTGAAATGAAAACAGAAGCGAGCTATCATTCCCTAGAATTGGTAGCGACAATTCATACCCCGGCAGGGACAAGACTGAGAACCCCCTACATCTCAGAAGCCAATCTTTTATCAGCTAAGATGCTGCTGGCATATGGGTTTGACCCCGGAAAAGGTCTGGGTAAACACAACCAAGGGATAAATACCCCCTACAGTTAAAAGCCAATCCTCATAGAAAAGGCTTGGGGTACCAGAAATATCACATGAATAAACCTGTCCCGAAAGCAACAGGCCGAGGCCGAGGCAAAAGCCTGGGACGCTAAGGAGGCGAAAGCAGCCTGAATAACTCATTCATCGGTTCTCCAACCTGGAAGGGCATGTCTCGAATATTCAGGAATCCCTTAAATGCCTACTTCAACCAGAACTCCAAATGGCTATCTGAAGAGAATGTCACTTCACCAATGGAAGTAGATCTGACAAACCCTTTTCTTGAAGAAGACTCTGTGAATGTCATCATGGAGTGGTTGGACAATGAAGCCACTTCTTCTGAGTAAAGAGACTCTTCCTTTATCTTTAAATACTGCGTTTAGAACTTTCTGCATTTCATTGTATTTTCTTTCCTTATTGTACACATAGGAAAACGCCTTTGGATCCCCAGCCGTTGGTCCAAATACCACACCTTGTAACGCGGCCCATCTTGCATTCAATAAAACCACGCATGTTTTGTTAAGGACATATGGAACCACGAATCAGCCCAATGATGATAATAGTTTTCCATGCAGAAGCTTGAGGCCTGATTTGCCATATGATTCCTAAATCTTCAAAAGATTTTCATGGGGCCGGGATGTCCAATGACATGAGAATTAGTCCCATTTGTACCTATACCTGTTTCAAAAAAAAAAACTTTTTCGAAAAGACTTTTTCATGATCATGCATGTCATTTTTACGGAGTACAAACTAACCATACTCATGACATTTCAGGCATATCATCTCAAACATGCATACCAGGTTGTTACAAAATTTAGATCCCTCCATTAACCACTCCTATAACATTGAGGAACATGAAGACGAGGGTTATGCAGCTATTCGCAGAGATTGGAATACCTTTGAAGAGTCGAAGCCTCTTACCTCAGAAGAACCAGTCATTATTAATTTGGGAGACGCAGTGAACGTCAAAGAGGACAAGATTGGTGGACACCTACCCCGAGATGAGAAGCTCGAGTTCACCAAATTACTAAAAGAATACCAAGACATCTTCGCATGGTCTTACGCGGATATGCCAGGCCTTGATCCTAAGATTGTGGAACACGCATTGCCCACGGATCCCGATATCAAACCTGTCAAACAAGGCAGCAGGCGGATGAAAGCCGAATTAGAAGACAAGATTAAAGAAGAAGTCATGAAACTTCTTAGGGTAGGCTTCATTGAAGCTATCCCATACTCAGACTAGATTGCAAATATAGTCCCCGTCATGAAGAAGGATGGTAGAGTTCGGGTCTGCGTAGATTACCGAGATCTGAATAGAGCAAGCCCAAAAGATGATTTTTCGCTCCCTCACATTGATGTATTGGTGGACAGTACGGCGGGTTACGAATTATTCTCATTCATGGATGGATTCTCAGGATACAACCAAATCTTCATGAAACAAGAAGACAAACCCAAGACTGCATTTACCACACCATGGGGAAATTTTTGCTATAAAGTCATGCCCTTTGGATTAAAAAACGCCGGGGCCACCTACCAGAAAGCTATGGTCACGTTATTCCATGATATGATCCACAAAGAGATTGAAATATATGTCGATGACATGATCGTTAAATCCAAGAAAGGACAAGATCATATACAGGTGTTAAGGAAGCTGTTTGAACGCCTACGCAAATACAAGTTAAAGCTAAACCCTAACAAATGTGTGTTTGGGGTAAGATCTGGGAAACTCCTTGGGTTCATAGTCAGCAACAGAGGCATTGAGATTGATCCCTCAAAAATTCAAGCCATCCACGATTTATCAACTCCCTCCACAGTAAAAGAAGTGAGAAGCCTTCTAGGGAGATTGAACTACATTGCCAGGTTCATCAATCAGCTGTCTGATGTGGCTAAGCCAATCTTCAAGTTGCTTAAGAAAGGCGCGAAAATAACATGGGATGCTAAGTGCAGCAGGGCATTCCAAATGATCAAAAACTATTTGATCACACCACCGGTGCTTGTGCCACCAATTCCTGGTCACCCATTGACCTTATACCTGACCATACGACAAGAGTCCTTGGGAGCCTTACTTGCCCAAACAAACCCGATAGATGGAAAAGAGAGGGCCATCTATTATCTGAGTAAGAAATTCACGCCATCTGAAGTAAAATATGTACCAGTTGAAAGGGCCTATGTAGCGACGGTATGGGTACTTCGCAGACTAAGGCAGTATACCCTACACCACCATATCCAGCTCATAACAGAGAACGATCCTGTCAAATACCTTCTGGAGAAACCCGCTTTAATTGGGAAATTAGCAAAATGGCAAGTAATGTTGTCTGAATTTGACATCAAATGTTCTTCACAGAAGTCGGTAAAAGGAAGAGCTATAGCTGACATGCTGGCAGAAAACCCGTCAAGCGGTGAATCCCCTGAAGTAATAAACACTCAAGGTCAAATTCTGAACTTAGCAGAAGACAAGTGGATTATGTATTTCGATGGTGCTGTCAATCTATCAGGGGCAGGCACTGGGGCAGTACTGATATCCCCGGATGGTCAACATTACCCTGTCGCGGCAAAGATAACTTTTCCTTGTACCAACAACATTTCAGAATATGAGGCATGCATTCTGGGTCTACAACTGGCCCTTTCTATGGAGATACCTAGGTTGCAAGTCTTTGGAGACTCCATGCTCATTATTCTACAGACACAGGGGGAGTGGAAGACGAAAGATGCAAAGCTCATCCCTTATCACGAATACCTTGAAGAATTGATACTCAAGTTCGAAGAAGTGTCATTCGAGTACCTATCAAGGTCTCACAATCAATTTGCAGATGCATTAGCCACCCTAGCCTCGATGTTACAAATGACTGAAGGGTTGAATGTAGAACCTCTGAGGATCGGCATTGTGGAAAAGCCAGCTTATTGTATGCTAATTGAAGAAGAATTTGATGGAGAACCATGGTACTATGACATCAAGAATTGTATATTGAAAGGGGAATTCCCTGAAGGATGCCAGTCAGGAGACCGAATATACATAACCAAGATGGCCGGCAAGTTCTTCCTCAATGGAAAAATTCTGTATAAGAGATCGTTTGATTCTAATATGTTAAGATGTGTAGATGCCAAGGAAGCAAATATTCTCATGAAAGAGATCCATGAAGGTGTGTGTGGGCCTCACATGAACGGCCACCTCCTTGCCCGGAAGATCGTGCGGCTTGGTTATTATTGGATGACCATCAAATCAGACTGCTGTCAGCACGTCCGGTCATGCCAGCAATGCCAAATATACGGGGATAAGATTAACGCACCCCCGAACGAATTGCACCAAATGTCCGAAGTTTGGCCTTTCTCTATGTGGGGCATAGACATGATAGGACCTATTAATCCTGTGGCTTCAAATGGTCATCGCTTCATCTTGGTAGCAATTGATTACTTCACAAAATGGGTAGAGGCCAACTCTTACAAGAATGTCACTGCAAAAAATGTGGCAAGATTCGTCAAAAGAGATATCATATCCCGGTATGGTACCCCGCAAGCGATCATCACAGATAATGGGTCCAACCTGAACAACAAGATTATCGATGATCTGCTGGATCACTTTAGCATTCGACATCTGAATTCATCTCCTTACCGCCCACAGATGAATGGGGTAGTAGAAGCAGCCAACAAAAATATCAAGAGAATCTTGGCTAAAACAGCAGAAAACTACAGGGATTGGCATGAAAGGCTACCCTTCGCCTTAATGGCTTACAGAACGTCAATCAGGACTTCTACAGGGGCGACGCCCTACAGTTTGGTGTATGGAATAGAAGCAGTTCTACCAGTGGAAGTTAAGATTCCCTCTTTGAGAATCTTATCCGAAGATAAACTCTCTGAGTCAGAGTATTTCAAGCACAGATATGAACAGCTGAATTTAATAGACGAGAAACGTCTTAAAGCCATTTGCCATGGACAAACTTACAAGAAGATGGTAGCCAGGGCGTTCAATCGAAAGGTTAAGACCAGAAACTTCGAAGTAAATGACTTGGTAATTAGGAAAGTTTTGCCAAGTACTACCCATCCAGGGGGAAAATTCACTCCGAATTACGAAGGCCCTTACATTGTTAAGAAGATCCTCACGAGAGGAGCATTAATTCTTGTAAACTCTGAGGGAGAAGAACTGGGGCACCCTGTGAATTCAGATGCTGTGAAGAGATATTACCCTTGAAATAAAAATCAGATTCCGGTCATATGCCCTACCTCGAATTGAGCCTACTCTTCATGATAGTCTTTGCATAAGCATGTCATGCATCCATGCATACATTAGCATGTGTTCAATATTGCAGGACCCAAGGAAGCAGGGTCGCGATAAATTGGAATGCATGATCAAGAAGACTTACTGTCATGATGGTCAGGTACACGTCCTTTCTCTTGAAAAAATGAGGATTTCAAGATGTTTTAGAACACTTAACCATCTTGTGCTATTAAGAAAAATGCAGACTTTCACGAATCTATCCACTTCCATTGAAGTGCATGATCAAGGGTAAGGTGTATCGTTCTAATTTTCTGAAATTCGAGAGCATACACCGACATATTCCTTTTATGTTTTTCAAGGATCCCTAGCCGCGCTGGGCAGGTAAGTATTCCTTTCCCAATCTCTTAGACTTTTAAGACTGTCGGGATCCTTATTGCTAGAATATGAAAGGTTTCTTGGAATCTAGCATGCATTCAATTATCATGTCTAGAAAGACGCAAAATTCTCACAGTCATGCCATTGGCATTCATGTTTAGACCTGGAGGTTATCTGAACATGATTGAAATATACGTTGTGCATCATAAACCCCCTTTTGAGGGTAAGTTTTGAAGAAGACAAGATGAACTCTTCCCACAAGAGTTGTTTAAAATTGTTCAAAAGAATGTTTCCTCAGACAAGAGACAAGCCTAATCCAAACACGTCCCATACACACTTAAGAGATAAGTGGAGTGGTAAGGATAGCGAGACCTTGACCTACGGACGTAAGGGTTATTCGCAGTGATTACATGGATTGAGACGACGGAGGCATTCGCTTCTCTATCAAAAACACTACAGGTGACCATTGATAACCCTTTGAACGGCGATTTCATTCTTTACCCCCGTCAAGAACCACCCCACATTGGGGCAAACTGGAGGTACGTCCAGCGGTATCAGGAGATAAATGGTTAGAAGTTCTCTTGCTCAGACTTGCATCAATCTTCTTGTGTTGCTTGTCATTTTAACTTCTATGGTGGTTCAAGTGCTTTAGGATGACGAAAAAGCATTCGTTTCCCTATCCTATACACTTTTACCCTTTGTACAGCCCAATTGAGCCTATGCGTTCATTTCACAAACCCGTTGGTGATCATTGCATACTCCAAGACGGAAGCAACGTCCCTTCAAGAGCGGAAGAGTTCAAAACACAGGATTTGTGAAAAATTCATAGATTAATGTTTGAGTGCTGAGATTCAAGTTGTACATCTGGCACACTCATTTGAAAATTCTGATCCCCAAAAGAAAACAAAATGAGGGATCTCGACAAAAGAAGAGAAAAAGAAAAGAATGAGAAAAATTCGATCTTGGGCATCAAGAAAAAGCAAAGTGCCTGGTAAAAGCAAGGCCAATGCCCATCCAAATACTTGTACACTTGTGAATCATGTGTTTGATCTTGTAAATACCAAAAGATGGCATGATACCTTTGTATAGGTCACTAATGAGATCTGATTGTAAAAGAAAATTCTAAGGGAGCTAGACTGCGAAAGATGCTCCCAATTCATGTCACGCTCAGATGATGAAAGTGCAGACAAGATATTGACACCGTCTCAACATGAGAGAGATATGTTTTCTAAAGACAAACATGCGCTTCGAAGACTATCAATGCACTTCAAAGACTGAAGACGCTCTTTGAACCAGAAGGGGCAAGATGGCGGCAAAACTTGCAATGATCACCAATATTAAACCCTTCGCGTATTCTGAACAAAAAAAAAAACAAGCCTTTTTGGTCCCCAAACCTACCCACGTTACAACCCTGAAAAGCCTTTTCTGATTAAGGCACTTGGATTGACATAGGGTTTAATGTCTAAGCTTAGCTCGAAGAAGTTCGAGCAAGATTATTTCTTTCTCATTTTGCAGGTTTCTTGACTTGTAAACCTGGAGTAGACATTGAAGACTTCTCTTCGAAAGCCTTGACTTGCACGCAAGTCCCTTTTGAAAACCGTTGACCAAGACCAACATTACGTTCCCTTGGAAGTCCTCCTGATCGATCGAGGTGTATTCACTGCGAATGATCCTGAACCCTAGGTACAGGTTTGATAGGAAATTCGAGTGCATTCTTGGTAAGAGACCATTATCTCAAAACGGTGAGGAGTCCTTTTTGATGAGAATACTCCAATGGACGTTTTAACCAAACTCCTGTGGATAATTTCAGATTGTTTGATTCAAACTTTCCTCACAAGGGATTTTTGATCACTTCCGTATGTCGCAAGGTGTTTTGGATAACCTCCAGCATCGTAATGCATTCATTGAAATTTTTCATGACTATGATATAAGTCATAAAGTACTGTCAGTTTGACATCAGATATCACTTAAAGACCATTGATGTGCCTTTGATAAGAAAATTTTCAGATTGGAGCTTCTACAAGATTCTTGATGACTTTGGCTCCTAAAACGGCTTGTATCACTCTTGGTGAGAAACGTTTAACATGTCTAACCTTCTGCAGAATTCCTGGCAAGTCCATATCTCAGAAGAACACAACCTCTCTTGGTAAGAAAGAGTCTACATGTTCAAGCTTCAGTAGAACCCCTGGATACCTGGAGTCCCCAGATCCCAGAATGTCACCTCCAATGTCAAAAGGACAATCTCTGGAACCATCCCTCTATGAGATTTCAAATTTACAGGATGCCTGGAGTCCCCAGATCCCAGAATGTCACCTTCAATGTCGAAAGGACAACATTCAAGATAGTCTTTCTGCGAGAACTCAGGTAACCCCTAGATCCCAGAAGAATCTTATCAAATTTTTGCAGGTTTAAGTTCTCTGCAGGATACTTGGAATCCCCAAATCCCAGAATAACACCTTGCGTGTCGAAAGGACAATTTTCAGAATCAGCTTTCTATAAGGTTCTAGGTAACCCCTAAACCCAGAATAGCCCATTTGGTAAAGCCTCAAGGTCAGGCACACCTCATTTGTATAAATCCTAGTTAATTCCTTAGAATATAGGATCAAAATGTTCGACAATCCCTAAGAGACTGGGTGCGTCATCCATAGGTTCCTAGCAGAAAGGAATCCTATTCTCGGCCTGATCCCCCTAACGGATTAAAATGTTCGACATTCCCTAAGAGACTGGGTGCGTCATCCATAGGTTCCTAGCAGAAAGGAATCCTATTCTCGGCCTGATCCCCCTGACGGATTAAAATGTTCGACAATCCCTAAGAGACTGGGTGCGTCATCCATAGGTTCCTAGCAGAAAGGAATCCTATTCTCGGCCTGATCCCCCTGACGGATTAAAATGTTCGACAATCCCTAAGAGACTGGGTGCGTCATCCATAGGTTCCTAGCAGAAAGGAATCCTATTCTCGGCCTGATCCCCCTGACGGATTAAAATGTTCGACAATCCCTAAGAGACTGGGTGCGTCATCCATAGGTTCCTAGCAGAAAGGAATCCTATTCTCGGCCTGATCCCCTTGACGGATCAAAATGTTCGACAATCCCTAAGAGACTGGGTGCATCATCCATAGGTTCCTAACAGAAAGGAGTCCTATTCATGGTCTGATCCACCATATGGATCAAAATCCCTGACAATCCCTAAGAGACTGGGTGCGTCATCCATAGGTTCCTAGCAGAAAGGAGTCCTATTCATGGTCTGATCCACCATACGGATCAAAATCCCTGACAATCCCTAAGAGACTGGTTGCGTCATCCATAGGTTCCTAACAGAAAGGAGTCCTATTCATGGTCTGATCCACCATACGGATCAAAGTCCCTGACAATCCCTAAGAGACTGGTGGGTCATCCATAGGTTCCTAGCAGAAAGGAGTCCTATTCATGGTCTGATCCACCATACGGATCAAAATCCCTGACAATCCCTAAGAGACTGGGTGCGTCATCCATAGGTTCCTAGCAGAAAGGAGTCCTACTCATGGTCTGATCCACCATACGGATCAAAATCCCTGACAATCCCTAAGAGACTGGGTGCGTCATCCATAGGTTCCTAGCAGAAAAGAGTCCTATTCATGGTCTGATCCACCATACGGATCAAAACCCTGACAATCCCTAAGAGACTGGGTGCGTCATCCATAGGTTCCTAGCAGAGAGGAGTCCTATTCATGGTCTGATCCACCATACGGATCAAAATCCCTGACAATCCCTAAGAGACTGGGTGCGTCATCCATAGGTTCCTAGCAGAAAGGAGTCCTATTCATGGTCTGATCCACCATACGGATCAAAACCCTGATAATCCCTAAGAGACTGGGTGCGTCATTCACAGGTTCTTGTCAAGTATAGGAATCCCATTCTGGTACGGCCTACCATACAGGCTAGAGTTTAACCGCCCTAGGATACTCAAAAGACGAGTCCCTAGGTATTCACTTGAACCCGTTATACACCGCGCAGGCCGCACGAGCATCCGGCAGGCGATCAACAGGTAAGTAACAGGTGGGTCTCTCTACTTTCTCTCTCACGTCAGCAAAAGAATGAAGAGCAAAGCGTTCACCAGTGGGACAAGAAAGATTGAGTGTCACCTGTCTTTCAGAGAAACCTCTCACGAGATTCCTCTCAAAGAGGGGCAGCTGTTGACACCTGATTTTTAACCAAGTCTTTTTCAGTTTTATTTTCGAAAAATCACAAAAAATTCATAAAAAGTCGAAAAATTACAAAATCAACTTTGCTAGCCTTAGGAACCATTCTTGACCAAAAAATAATTTTTCACATTTTTCATATTTTTTAGTATTTTTGGAAAATAGAAAAACACTAAAAAATCAAGAAAAATAGCATTTGAGGTCACAAAAATATGGAAAAATATCCAATATTTTTCCTTTTAATTCCTTGTATTTTTGACCTCACAAAAAAATCAAAATGAGATTCAATTTTAGGTGTTCCTTTGTAACCCGTATTATTGAATTTGAAGAAAAAATAACAATTGAGTCTTTTAATTTTCAATTTTGGCATTTTTTAAGATCTTGACATTCAATCTAACTATCCCCTATTTCAATTTAGCCCAATTGTTTGTGTAATTTGCTCAATTGCACGGATTTGACAAAATTACATACTAAAATTGCATTCTAGTCCTTGAATTTAAGCATAATTGAAATTACTTTCAATTCAAGGGCTATCATTGCAAATTGAACATGCTACCCATTGGATTACACCATTTTAAATCGATTGGCATAGGTGGTTTAACCCAATTTGATCATTTGCACCCTCAATTACACGATTCCCAATTTCCAATCAAATAAGAATTTGGGGATTTTGTAGAAATTGATGAAAACTTTTGGGTAAAACCACATTTCTAGATAGAATTCATGCCCTAGATTCGATTATGAAGTTCAATTGCAAAATTTTCCCATTAATTTGGGTTTAATTTAAAAAATGGTAAGTCGGAACCGATTCGGACCGGTCAGACCGCCGGTCGAACCGGCCCGCTACAGTGTCGTCACTTTCCTCAGGCACCTGCGCGAATGAACAACAAATGGACGAACTTTGACGGGGAAATCGACGGGCCAATCAACCCCAATTGAAGACGCAATGGTGGGCGTTTAGTTCCTTAGATCACTTACCGTCGATTGGAGCTAGAACGACGATCAATGGCCGCCGGAGCAAGAAGCAATCGGCCAGTCAAACCTTCGGACCTGCAAAAGTCAACAAAGGCAAAAACAACTCAAATCCTTGCCAAATTCGTGCGAAATGAAGCTCACCGCGGAACCAAAAGGGACTAAACGGAATGCCCATCCTCCCCGACGTCGTTCTGACCTATTTGCACGTGATTACACGTGCCAAATGGAGTTGGTTGAAGCTCCACCGTTCAGCGCCAAAAATCCAACAGGCTATATAAGCCAACGTCGGCTTTCAGTTAAGGGGGATGACAGATTCAGTTGTAGAAGGTGAAACTGAATCGAGAGAGAAAGAGAGAACGCGAAGCAGAGCTCGTTCTCCGACCCCCGTCGTCAAGAATTTGAGCTCGAATTGCAGGGCACTGGTTAGGTCTTCCCAGGCCAAACCAAAGCCACACGAGGTCACCAGAAGGTCACCCAAAGTCACCGGAATCGATCGCCACCGGCCGCGCACAAGGAATCCGCGAGAACAGGTGAGTTGCAGTCTCGAGTGTTTCTTCAAGCTTTCATGGTGATTCATGCGTTTCTTGATCATTCATGCAATTAGTGTGGGCGTTTCATTCCCTGAATATCACTGACCATCGTCACGTATCTTGTTTGCATCGGTTTTGCCTTAACACGCCCAATCGATTCTTCCAATTGAACCTCCATTGTCGAGTCACTGTTCATCTTTTCCCAGCCAAATCTGGGCCGAGCGAGCGCGAGGTAAGTCTCCTGAACATTAAATGATGCTTCCCTGTTAATGATTTGGTTCATTACGCCATGAATCGAGTGATTTGAGTGTATGTGTACGTATTGGTTCATGTTCGATCGTGCTTGATTCCGTGAATGGATTCGCGTAATCCTGAGATATGTTAGAATAGAAGCGATTTCGAGTCGATTACCGCCGGTCTCGTTCCAGTTCGTCGAGAATCCACCGTCAGATCGCCATCGGAGTTCCTCAGCCGTCCATTTCGACGGGGTCGAAAGGTTGAAGACGAAGCTGACGTGGCGTGGTCAGCAGGTCATAGGCCTAGGTGGCGATGCGCGATTGGTCCACGTGGTGCCGAGTCAGCGTGGCTGTTAGGGGGTGTTATTCGAATTAATGGATCGGATGGTTGAGATAAATCGAACTTAAATTCTAGTGGCCGTCCGATTAAAAAATAGAATAATTCGAAAAGGATTTTAAATCGGAAAATAAAAGCTGTTTGAAACGGTGCCGTATGGCTTAGTAACTAAGTGACGTCGTTTCACGTTGAGTAGGAATGGACGGCCTAGATGAAGTCTCGGGATCTAATCGTCGCCGCACAATTAAGTAATCAGATCGGACGCCTCTGGTTAAGTCTCCATTCAATCCGAGCCGTAGGCTCTAGTCATTCAATCCTACGAACGAGGATCAGCCACGCGATTCATTGAGGACCGTAGGATTAAAACCAATTGAGCGAAAAAACAAAAAAGGCGATACGGCGCCGTTTCGAGGCTTCGGTTTCGCGTGTCCGGGTCTGGGCCGGGTTCCGACCCAAGTGGGTCAGGTGACCCGGCCCGAATAACATTTTTTAAAATAAAAAATTATAAAATGATTTTAAAAAATAAAAAAATCGAAAAAATTTCAGAAAATCCAAAAAATGCTAGAAAATTCCAAAAAAAATCCAAAAAAATGTGAAAAATTGTGGGAAAATCCTAGACATTCCAGAAACCCCCCAAAAAATCGAGGGTTGACCACAGACAAGTGGTCAACCCTATTTTTGGGGTTTCTTATCCAATTTTCCAAGACTTGACGATATTACCCCTTAGGGGTAAGTCGCCTCTGCTGGTATGCAAGATAAGGCCGATAACGCCGAGGTAAGAATTAGGGTCGATTAGACGACCAATTCTCGAGTTTGGGTTTCGAGTCCCGCCTCTTTTCTCAAAATGACGATTTTGCCCCTCATTTGGGAAAATCGTCTTTCTTGTCTCAATCGAGTTCTGAAAATATCTTAAAGTTAGGGTTTGGGTCAGGAGGACGACCAACCCTAATATTTGAGATTTTCAGTTCTCGTCTTTGTCCAAATGACGACTTTACCCCTCCAAGGGTAAAATCATTTGAAAATTCCAGAAAAATCCTGCAAATTCTCGAAAAATAGGAAATGGATTGGATTGATGGCCAATCCTATTTCCCCGTCCTTTGACTCTCCAATTCGCCAAAAATGACGAATTTGTCCTTTTTTAGGGGGAATTGTCCCCAAATTGTTCAAAATTACGATTTTGCCCCTCATGGGCAAATCATGCCAAAATCATTCCTAAGCCTTGATTGATATTTCTCTAGGCTAATAGGGCCTCATTAGGGATACCATACTGATTTCATGTGTTTTATCCGCATGTACTGGATCCTTGATTTGCGCACTTATTTCTATTGATTGTGATTGATAGGGTAGTAATTCCCATCTGCATGAACTCCTAGATTTAGAATCTGTACCCCACTCGTCTGTATAAAATCCTAGGATCAGATAAACCATTCAGCTTAGGTACCGAAAGGGCGTCAGCTCTGACAGTTGGCGTAACTAAGTCCCCGAACTCACTTCTCTGGTTTCCGCAGAATCGAATAGACCACTCCCAACTATTCGATAGGGTTTCCGATCGTACCCTCCACGAAACGATTGGGGGCGACTCCTTGGCATGTACACTCATCACATGTCACTAGACCATACTGAAGGTCGACCACGTATATCCAGCAGTTGCGATTTGGGTAATGGACCTTGGGAGAGGCCCGCGTCCGATCCAGCCAGCGATCGGACGGCCCATTAGCCCGCTCCCGCCTTCACGAGCTCGCGAGAGGGTCGCGACAGTGGTCAATCTAACAAAAGAGGTCATCCGGTTAGGCCAAGCGTCACTGTCCTAAGGGCTCCAAAACTCGGGGACTACTATAACACCTGCTGGTCAGGCTCACTATCACCAGAGTAATTCTCGTTGGCCACGGGGTTGTACTCCTCCCAATTACCCGGCTGCGCTTCCCTTGGGGCTTCTTCTTCCGGATCTAACTCGGGATACACAGGGATGTCTCCCTCCTCAAGATCAGACTCCAACTCCAACGGTACGTCCTCGGTATCTTCGGAATCCGACTCGGACCCTGCGAAGTCCATGGGATCGTCACCAGTGTCAGAGGGCTCGATGACTTCACTGTCGGCAATTGGGTTCTAAGACTGCGTCGCCGGAAAACCCACACCTGGATCGGGATCGGTCTCCAGATCCGTGATCTCACCGTTTGGAGGGCAAACGTTCATCGGGTCCTGCTCGCCCTCCACATCCCAAGGCACGTTGGAGGTCCTCAAAGGGCCATGAGTGGTATCGCCATCCCGATAGAACCATGCTGCATACCTATCCGGCCTCCAGTGGTCTATCCCTATGTCCACCCAAACGGTACTGCGCTTCCTAATATACGCCTTGCCCTCCCTTGCTATATACTCAGTGACATACTCTTCGGTATACACGGGTACCCTAAAAACCGGTGGCGGCATGCTTAGGACTTAGGGTTTGAAAAGTTTGGTCCCACGACGGGGTGAGATAAATCTCAATAAGCTAATCCTAACCCTAAACTAGGTACTTAGTACATCCAGACACTCCCAAACACATGCAATGACCAAATAATCGAGAACAAGGCAAATGGCATATAATAATTCAATTAAGGCAAAGTCTTAGTAGAAAACTTCGATTCTAGACTAAACTTCGTACTTTGGTACTCAATCAATCATATCATATAGGATAGTACTTATACATAATATGATTGCACTTTCCATGGCAAGGCCCGCGTAATAACGCCTCAGGCTTAATGAATCAAGGAACCCGCGTTAGTATGCCTCAGGTTTCCACTGCCATATATATGACTCACGTTAGTACACCTCAAGTCAATCCCACGATTATCGCCTCAGGATGTATATAAACCCCACGTTTAACGCATCAGGGTACCATATGCTCATAAGCTGATAATTCAATTAATTATAGCTATACACATGCAATTGAGCATTTCACCAATTCAAGGCATCATTCGACCATCACATTCCCAATCTCATGCCATGGAGTCACATTATAAGGTTTACTCAAGGTGGTACCATTTTGATACTTCATGATCGAGTATAATTCGATTCGGGAAATCATCATTCACCATCATCCCCATTCGGCCATTTCTCAAACATTAGGATTGATTCATCAATTCAAGCGTCAAATGTACTAATTGGCACTCATGGCCGAACCTCACTAATCGTAATATCAATTTCATCACTTGATTAACACATCTTGATTCACGGCCAGCAATATAATGGGAGCCATTAGGTCATTGTCATGCAAGTATCACTAATTCATGACATGGCCGAATGCATAAAGGTACAATCAAAAGGTTCCATTTACTCAATCAAGTGCAAATAAGCTTTAGAAATTCCAATGGCATACTAAGGCATTCGGTTCACTCATGGACACATTCCTTAGCCTATCTTCAACCATGATCTCAACATTTCAAGTACCCTAAACTATTTCCACATTTAATCCCTAAAATTGCAGATTTGGGTATCTTAAAGTTTCACCTAGAATAATCCACAAATTACTCCAAAAACCATCTCTCACTCAGTCTTTCAATAATCTAAGGTCCTAACAAAGGGTTAGAACTAGCTTACCAAGGCGATTGAGTCAGGAAAATCGGTTGAAGTGGCGATTGGAGGGTGCGGCGCAAATCTGATCCTCGGCGAACAGATTCGGTTCCTAGGAGTTCAACCACAAAATGGCCAAGAACAAACATCAATACCACTCCTACTACAAGCCTCTAACCACTTAACATGATCACCTAATCTCCAATGGCCACTTACCTCAAGATTGAACAAGAACTCCTTAAGAACGGCTCGGCTTCCTCTCGGCCTTGGTTCTGATCGGCGGTGGTTCGCACGGCTCCGGGCTTCAAACGTGGCTATCCTTTAGCACACGATGAAGAGGAGGTTAGCCAGAGGAGGCTTGAGGTGGTGGTGGCGCGGCGTGGAGGTAGTGCCTGGCCGTCCACCGAGAGAGAGAGAGTGAACGAGAGAGTAAGAGAGAGAGAGCATGAGATGGAGAAGAGAGAAAAGAGAGAGGTCTGGTGATGGGGGTGGCCGAATGAAATGGGGGAGTGAGTGAGAGAGAGTGATAAGGAGAGAGGTTTTGGAGGGAAAGTGATAGTGGAGTTGGTAGTTGTGACATTCAGATTTCTGACCCTATCTCGAAGTATATGAATGAATGAATGCCTATCGATGTATTTCAGTAAATCTCACTCAGAATTGATCTCTCTTGAGTCGACTAACCAAAAGGGAAATGCTAACTAGGATTTAAGTACCTGGTCTAAAGAACTCAACCACGAGGCGGTACTTTGACCATAAGGATTGCCGAGGGAATATTTTGGACCACTAAAGGTCGATCTAAGAATGGTTTCAGAATGATTTGCTAGTGTCATGCAATTGGTCCACGGGTGATTCCGGATAACCATAGCATGATTTGCGAATTAACCTAAATCGATTCCTAACGATCACAACCTTCGGGATTAGCAATTAACCCTCGTAATTACATGACAACCAAAGTCGCTGTCACCCCCCGAACCCTGACGAGCACGCGAACATCCCGCCAGACCGTAAACAAGCTGTGCCATCCAGAATCCTTCGTCCAATCCCACGACAACTTGACGAAGGAACAAGATCGCGGAAGCCATAAAAAAGCTCCGTACAATTCATAAAGAAATGATTCAGGACAAAGGGTATACACTCTTTATAAGTAAAATTCTCCTCAGAAGTCATCGCAGCCAAGTACCCCGAAATTCAGTTCCTAAATCCTCAAAATCCAGATACAATCCCTAAGGTTACCAAAGACATAAAATTATACACTCCATTACTTCATCGAGAGCTCATCTTCATCTCGCCTATACTTTCGTCTTCAAAGACCTGAAAATGTTAATCCCTCACTGGGGTGAGATATATATCTCAGCAAGTAAACCCTAAACCTAGACCAACCCGCCAGTCCCACCAGACTATGCCACAAGCAGTAAATAGGAACTCATCGAGGCATTAGCATATAGCATCTCAATATCACTTTCTCATGGCACCTTGATATAAAGAACATCGCCATCAAGCACATCACATACTATGAGATCCAAGTTTCTCACATTATCCTAAAACAAACTTATCGTTTTCATAAGTCATCATTATGACAACCATTTAATCATCGCCAGGGCCCACGGCCGCGATGTAGTTTCTCAGGGTACTCTGATCATTCATTTGCGTCAGGGCTCCATGCCAATTACGATGCAAAAGGGGCTCCAAGCCAGTGCGATCTCCGGGGCACCAAGCCAATTGATCGCTGGGGCACTACCGCCCATTCATATAACATCGGCACTAAGGCCAATCATATAACTGGGGAACCAAGCCAAGGATCGATGAATGCATTATAGCATAGACCTTATAGTCAGTGTAATTCATCAAAGCTCATTGTTCAACATCAATTAATAGGGCTCACTAGCCAAGCAACCACCATAATTGCCAATGCATCAAAGCCGATTCAACAACAGAGCATCAGAGCCAATTCAATAATAGAGCATCATAGCCAAATCATTTCTCAGGGCTTCCAAGCCAAATCATTTCACATGCTCATATTCAACCATCATAAACCAATGCTCAAACGATCCACTCATAAAACAAATCACCAATCAAACACATCCAGTAGTGTCCTAACGTCCTAGTAGAGGTTTAAGGGACACTTACCTCAAGCAACTAACAAAGCTCCACTTCGATCGATCTTCCTTAACCCTCCAAGTATTCGACCAATCAAGGTCCTCGTACCATTCTAGGAAATTCATTAATTTCTAATCAAAATCCACTCAATAACCAATCGAATGTCAACTCAGGATGCATCATCAATGGATCGAAATCACCACAATATTTCCACAAACCCTTTATATACTTTGTTCATGCGACTCAATGCAGGGCAGAATGCAACTTGATATTTAATGCACATTATAGCCCTTAAATCACTTCCAAACTCCCAATCCACTTCATACACTTCTAATTAACACCTCATACTACATCTCATGAAGTCTTATGCGTCAATTTGAAGTCAAAATATCACTTAAATGACCCTTAACAAAATCGGCCAGCAAGGGTTCACCCACCAAACAGAATCGGTTTCGGTTTCAATCCGCTCAATCAAGCCATAAACCAACCTCGTGTCTAACTCTTTACACGAATAACCTCTCAAGACCTTCATTTACATGTTTAAAGAGCTCACTAAGATATTTGGAGTCGGTTGACACTCCAAAGACAACAAAACAGTCCAATCTCCCCTTGATCAGAATCTGTCCAGAATTTACCGCTACTGTTCTTCCATGAAAACCAAATTTATACTTATCTATTTGCAGCCAAAATTTATATGAACATCATAATAGGTGTTATGAAGCTCTCCTAAAAAATTTGAGGCCCAACGGAATTTCTAAGAGGGTAAACCAAAGCCTTCTCTCAGCTCGTGTGGAATCCGTCCGCCTTTCTTAAAAAACTCACTATAAATCAACCAGACCTCCTAAAATCACGAAACCAACGGGAAAATGTCAGGCACATTCTGAAATAACCTGTGGTAAGTGGGCTCGACGAAAAGACTCCGGGAAGGGCCGTTCGTACGGACCGAACGGGAAGGCAGAAACCTGTCTTTCTGGGCAGTCTTCTGTTGAAAGCAAAATGAAGAGGAAATTGCAAGGGAAGTTGTGGGAATGGCACATACAGCTGAAGAGGCACTAAATGAGGTTGTCTCACACCTATAATTGAGCAAAATTGACAAGACAAGGTTAGGTGGAGTCATAAATGCTTGGGGGTCTCATTGCTTGACAAGTGGCACTCCCCCAATAATTCAATCTTAGCTTTGACTCATCTTTGACCATTGAAGATAAAATTTTTGGCAGCCAAAAGAAGTAGGGGAAATGTCCATTTTGTCCTTTATAAGTTCTTATGGCATAGGTAAATGGTCTAGGGGCAAAATGGTCATTTTTCATTTTCGGTCCAAACTTCATTTTTTCCAATTTAAAATCACCATTTAGTGAGACATTGTCAAATTCTTATCCAAAATTGGAATTCTCTATTTTCAAGTGCCAATTTTGAGCCTCCATTTCATGATCATTCATCCATCGATCATTATCCTTTCAATCAATAGCCTCGAGAGGGTCGGAGTTCAGAATGTCACAGTCGCCGTGGCACGTGTAACTCTTAAACGCGACATTAGTCGTGGGGTCGATACGCGTAACTCCTAAGAGCCGCCCGTTAGTCTGAGATACGCCGGAATGACAAACAACTTAATTTAGCCATAAATTGGACTTCGAGATTAGAGGCCGGATATTCGAGGATTCCAACAGCAACAAATTGGACGTCACCTCATCGGGGACCATTAAGATTAGAATTCTCCCTTAGCATTTAGAAAAGTGGAATTCGGACCGACGATTAGGAAATTACCTTTATAACCTTATGTTAATGCCTTTTCCCTTAGATTTAGGCAAGGGCACTATAGTCTTTTGGTGTAGACTCTTCTTGGCCGAAAATTGAGGGGTAGTGTAGTCATTCAACCCTTGAATTATTTGAGTGATGGAATGACAAGTTGACTTGGCCAAATCCCACAAACCACTCTAGTCATTCTTAGTTCCTATTCATTGTCCTTTACCCCATCAACCACCCCACTAGCAAATTTCCCTACATTTTCTCTCTTGCTTCTTGAAGTTGGATGACAAGATCATACACTCCCCTCCCCCTACATCATTCGGCCGAACCCCTCACTCCTTTACTCTCTCATTTTCTCTCATTCTCTCTTCCTCTCTTCCTCTCAAGCTCTCACTCTCCCTCTTCCTCTCACGCCATCGACGTCGCCTCCACCGCCGCTTCACTGTCGGCCTTTGGGCTAAGTTCGTGAGCTCCACAAGCTCATTTTCCATGGTAAGTCTCCCTAAGACTTGATCCTACGTGTTGTTTGGTTAGTAAGTGAGGTTTAGAGCAATTTTAGTAGAAATCCATGGCTAACTTGTGAGGTTCTTGTTGAAACCGAACCAGCCCCTCTGGACAAATTTGGACCGCGGATTCCGTCGCCTCTTTGACCGACTTGTCTCGACTCATTCTCTTGGTAAGTTAGTTCTAAACCCCTAATAGGACCTTAGGTTATGGAAGGACCAAGTAGTCATAGTGATGTTGAAGTTTGTGGGATATTCTTGTTACACACTCAAGGAAACCGAAGCTTTACTTTATGTACTAAGGGAAATGCTAAGTTGTGATGCTTGAAATGATGGAACCTTGGCTGCAAATTGCTTGAGGGTTATGGCTATGAGGAAATCGAATGTCTTTATGTGCCATTGAGAAGACTAGAACTTGTTTAAGCTTGATTGGAATGATGGAACACTTGATTTGTGCACATAGGTATTCGGCCATGGAGTTATTGGTGATGAGATGTGTGTAAATGATCTTTTGGCCCTCATTGTTATCCTAACTATGAACTAAAGTGTGTGATTAAAGGATTGAAATGACACCACGAACATAGGATTCGACCTTGTGTGCTAAATTAGTACCTAGAATGGTTTAAATTGATTAATTGATACTATTGCCTTGACATGGCCGAATAGTGGTGATGGTGATTGTTGACTTCCTAAATCGATTTATACTTGATCATGATGTTTTACGATGATACCGCCCAGAATAAGTGGCGTGATATGGTTCCATTGTGTAGAATGGGGAATTTGGTGGCCGTAAGGCATGCTTGATTGACGAATTGCACAATTATATATATATATATAGCTATAATTGATTTAATTATGAGCTTATGTGCATATGGTATCCTGATGCGCCTATATGACGCGGGATCGAGTAATGAGAAATGCCTGATGCGCCTATATGACGCGGGATTGAGTGATGAGAAATACCTGATGCGCCTAAGACAACGCGGGTTTATTGTTTGGGATAGCCTAAGGCGTTATGACGCGGGACTAGCTATGGAAAGTATAGTTGTGTCAACTATGAGTACTATCCTATATGATATAAGTAATTGAGTGCAAAAGTACGAAGTTAGTCTAGAATTGAGAATCTTACTATGACTTTACCTTGACTGAATTATTATGTACCAATTGCCTTATCTTTGATTTATTGGTTATTGCATGTGTAAGGTAGTGTCTGGAAGTACTAAGTGCCTAGTTTGGGTTTAGGATTAGCTTATTGAGATTTTATCTCACCCCGTTGTGGGACCAACCTTTTTCAGACCCTAAGCCCTAGACATGCCGCCACGAGTTTTTGGGGTACCCATGCATACCGAGACGTATGACACTAAGTACCCGTACGGGGAAGGTAAGTGGTTTATCAGGAGGCGCAGTACAGTTTGAGTGGACATTGTGACCGATCACTGGAGGCCAGACATGTATGCAGCTTGATTCTATTGGGATGGCGACACTACTCATGGCCCTCTGAGGACTTTCGATGTGCCTTGGGACGTGGTGGGCGAGCAAGATTCGATGAATGCTTATCCTCCAGACAGTGAGATTTCTGATCCGGAGACCGATGGTGAGGTTGTCGAGCCCTCTGATGCCGATGACGAGCCTTTTAAGGCAGTAGGACCCGAGCCAGGGAACGCGGGTGCTGAAGGCGACGCCATGGATTGGGTGGCTGACCCGAGGAGGGAGACATCCCAATGTACTCTAAGTCTGAGCCAGAAGAAGAAGAAGAAGAAGAGGAGGAAGAAGAGGAAGAAGAAGAAGAAGAAGTACCAAGGGAAGTACAGCCAGGTGACTGGGTAGAGTACAACCCCGTGGTAGACGAGAATCTCTCTGAGGACAGTGAGCCTGACCTGTAGATTACTTAGTTGCCCTTGACCTTTTGGAAGCACCCTTAGGATAGTGACGCTTGACCTAGCTTAATGATCCCTTTTTGTTTAGGCTGACTACCGTTTCCCTAATCCCTTTTTTTTTATGTATGTCGTTTATGTTTATTCTGTAAGACTGAACCTGTTCTATGTTATGTATGAGTATGGTTTCTTAAAGTCATCTTTATTTATTTAAGGTATGGAGTTGTGTATGTCGCTTTTGCATGTGCACTTGCATTCACCGCATATCGCTGATCGTTTGATCCTGTGTATATTCATAACAAGACGATGCTATGGTGATGTTGGTGCGCTCATTAGGCCGCAGGGCATACCAGTAATGGGGTTTCATGACATGAATAGTGTTGGAATGACAAGGTGTAAGAAGGTGGTTCATGGTGAATTTGTCAAATCCACTTATCTAATCCATTCCTCAAATATCTAAAGGTCAAATGGCCTCTCTACCCCTCTATTTTCGGCTGAGTATGGGGAGTGGCAATTGTCCATTTTGCCCTTGCTTAAATCTAAGAGAAAAGGCATTATCCTAAGGGTTAAAGGGTAATTTCCAATCGTCGGTCCGAATTTCACTTTTCTAATCGGTATTGGGCGAATCCTAATCTTATTGGTTCCTTGATGAGGCGATGTCCAATTTATTCCCATTGGAATCTTCGAATATCCTGCCTCTAATCTCGAAGTCCAATTTATGGCTAAATTCAATCGTTTATCATTCCGGCGTATCTCAGACTAACGGCCGGCTCTTAGGAGTTTCGCGTATCGACCCGCGACTAATGTCGCGTTTAAGAGCTACTCGTGCCACGGCGACTTTGGTTGTCATGTAATTGCGAGGGTCAATTGCTAGTTCCGAAGGTTACGATCGTCAGGAATCGGTTTAGGTTAATTCGCAAATCATACTATGGTCATTCAGAATCAACCACGAACCAATCTCATGACGCTAGCAAATTGTTCTGAAACCATTCTTAGATCGACCTTTAGTGGTCCAAAATATTCCATCGGCAATCCTTATGGTCAAAGTATCGGCTCGTGGTTGAGTTCTTTAGTCAACGTACTTAAATCCTATTTAGCCTTTCCCTTTTGGTTAGTCGACTCAAAAGAGATCAATTCTGAGTGAGATTTAGTGAAATACATCGATAGGCATTCATCCATTCATAAGCTTCGAGATAGGGTCGGCATTCAGAATGTCACAATTCCATTCAAGAATTAGAGACCTAAGTCACTCACTTAAGTCTAACAAGTCCAGGCCACTTATCACCTCAACAATCACAGCTTGCCATTCATCACAACTCAAACAATCAGAGGCATCACAACAGGGAGATTTCACTCATATCTAAGGTCCAAACGCATCAGTGTATTAGCAAAATCACAACCAGCTTTCAAGGATATCAACAGATCACAACCAGTCATGCCTGAACACAATGCCAATCACAAGCGCCAATTCATATGTCATGCATTTCGTGCCTAACTCTAGCGAATTCCCCTAGAGTCTCACTACCCAACCATTCAATAGTCACCACTCATTATCACTCCAGACATTGAAAAGATTTGATCGAGCTAACCTCGCTCTGATACCACTTAAATGGTGATGTCACGCCCCGACCCCGGCGGGCACGCTCCGACCTCGGCGGGCACGCCCCGACCCCCGGCGGGCACGCCAACATCCCACACAGCCGTCAATACAAATAAGATAACCCAAGATCCGACAACTCTACTTTCAGAGAGTGATATGAGAAGCACATGCAGAAACGAAAACAAACCCCAGACATAAAAGAAAAAGACAAAAGGTGACATATGATTTAAAAACAACACACATCGTCTTACAGTTAAAAAGGTCTAGTACATCAAAAGACAGAAGGGTTCAGAGGAAGGCACTATGGGACTACAAAAGAAACTCCAAAAAGAAATTCATAAACTAGACAAAGTTGTCTTCATCTTCCTCATTTTCCTTCTTCATCACCTCCGAGGCATTCTTCAAGGCTTTGGGTTTGAAATGTTGGTCCCATGACGGGGTGAGATAATAATCTCAGTAATTTAACCCTAACCCTAAGCTAGACTATTGGTACATCTAGGCACGTTTGAAAATATGCAAGTTTTGGCAAAATGCTTTTCACACATGACATCCAAGCAATTGACATAATAAAGCAACTCAGGCATATCAGGCACCAGGTTCATTTCTTTCATACTTTCACTTTTCAATCTGAGTTTCTCAAGCCATACAGGCATAATAAACATTCCATGCACTCTAGGCATCCCGGGCATTCTAGCCAATTCAAGCATACAAACTCAAAAACATATCAAGAATCATGTTTCAGTCTTTTATCTTCTTTATGCCCATCAAGGGCCGCCCTCCTTGGGCCGCGAGATGATTCGGTCAATCACATGACTCATGACGTCTTATTGAGATGATTCGGTCATCATGACTCTCGCTGCGAAATGATTCAATCTCTATAGCGACTCTCGACACTCCGCGCCATCGAGATGATTCGGTCGACTATAGGACTCTCACGTCCGGACCAAGAGATGATTCGGTCGCTACCTGACTCTCGATTCTTTCAGCCTTCGAGATGATTCGGTCAAGGCATGACTCTCTAGCCGCAAGACATCATCTGGTCATTGGGAGTAACTCCCTCCCCAGCTCAATGCATTGGCCATAAAACATTATTGTGAACCTTATCATTAATCCCAATTTCACAATCACAAGCAAATTCGTGCCATCGCCATTTAAGGCATGCATTCAAGCACATCCAGTTCATCAATTAAAACAAGCCATTCGGCCATCATACACATGCACCTTGTCACACTATGCCTCGTTCGACACCAATTGCGAAACCGAGCATTAAAGCCCTCGATTGAATCCCAATTAATTAACACATGCCAATTTTCTCACATAGCATTTCATCACCAAACAATCACAGCATCAATTAGACACTCTCTAGGAATGTTAAAGGGACATTCAATCAAGAAAAGTCATCAATGACCCAATCCACCAAACTACTCACCCACGACCCGGTTCGTTCTCAAGAAAACTGGAAATTTTCTACTGACGTTTTGGCGAAAAAAAATTTAGAATCTTGTTCTTCAAGATCTTACGGTCGTCTGGGCGAAAACGATACTCAATTTGGATATCGGACGAATTAGAATGAGCCATTTCAAAAACGGTGCGTGCTGAAAACTGGGCATTCGGCCATTCGGACTCCCCACGTTTTTCACTCCAAAGCAACCCCTTAAATCCTTTCAATTCCACCAAAAATCCACCCTTTAGTGACTTCTAACAAAAGATTAGAAGTCTTCTTACCAAGCTAAATAAGCCAATAAACTCCTCCAAGAATCGCAACAAACTTCGAATCCTACACTGTTCAGTGCCGGGCAGATTCTGTCCCTAAGAAAAACCATGCAAACCGGCCATCAAATCTTCAATCTAACTCATCTATCCTTTGCTAACATGTAGTATCATGTCTTAGGGTGTCTTACGAACAAGTTTCGGGGCAAGGCGACGCTTCCACGGCCTTCAAATGTGCTCGGTTCCTAAACCCGTCGAAGAGGACAGATTCTATCCTAGATGAAATCCATCAAAGTTCATCCATTAAAACTCATCTTTTTTCATCCAAACTTCAATCTAAACTTCCTAAACCTTAATACTATATCTTAAGAAGGTCTCACCTTGATTTGGAAGCAAGGCAAGCTCCCAAAGCCTGTCCAAAGGAGCTCACGGTCTGGTTTGCTTCGAATTTGACCTTCGTCCACTCAAATCGAGTTATGGAAAGATATACTGGGTCAAATTGAGATTATAATATGTCTATGGAAATATAAGACAATAAGCTTTCTAATGACAAAATAATCACCTCAATCCGATGTCGGACGACAGAGTTATGGCCGAAACAGTGAGACGGATCTGTGCTGGCCGCGAGCTAGCGGGTGAGAAAGAGGGAAAATTAAAGGAAGATGGGAGAGAGATGGAGTCCGGCCGAGCTTGAGGGAAAGAGAGGGCCTTGACTTCATCCATTAGTCAAGAAGAGAGAGAGAAGATTAGACTTGTATTTAATGTAATCTAGGCATCTAACCCTAGTCTAAAAGGATAAGGTCTCTTCACTTGATGACACTTGTCCCATGTACATAAAATCTTGAGCCAAAATGACTAATCTACCCTCTTGAATTTGGCAGCCCTTGGGGAGGTCTAAATGACCTTTTTGCTCTTCATTCATCTTAAGGCAAATGTATAAGGTTGAGGGGCAAAACGGTAATTTGCCACTTTTCGACCGAAACTTCGTTTTTCTCAATTTGAGTGTCCATTGGCGAGGCGACATCAAATCCTTTTCCAATTTTGAAATTCTTCATTTCCAATTGCCAATTCAAGCTTCCATTTTATGATCGTTCACTCGTCGATCGTATCTTCAGTTTATCTCGAACTAACAGGCGGCTTTTGCAGACGTTACGCGTATCGACTTTGTGATTCTCGTCACACTTAGGACGACTCAAGTTACGACGGCTTTGGTTGCCATGTAATTGCGAGGGTTCATCACTAGTTCCGATGGTCTCGATCGTCATTGTCTTATTTAGGAAAACTTCGTAAATTATACATTGGTTAAACGGCATCACCCGTGCTCCAATTGTATAACGCTAGCAATGGATTCCTTAATTGTTAATTGATCGGCCTTTAACGGTTCTAAATGTTCCCTTGGCAATCCTCATGGTCAAAGCGTCATTTCCTTTTTCGAGTTTCCCAAGTTCACGTACTTGTGATGCGTTAGCCTTTCCCTTTCTGGTCAGTTAACTCGAATTGATCAGTCCGAGTGAGATAAAACTGAAATACATCGATAGATACTTATCATTCCATAGTCTCAAAATGGCAGGAATTTAGAATGTCACATAACTCATACTCCTCAAGTTGGGTCATTGACAAACCACAATCACAATCATACACTCTAATTGACCCTTCATTCATAAGCAATCCTCTATTAACCCCAAACATACTTACACTTCAAATCCATGCTTATTGCTCCTCGACTTCTGTTTGCTTCCTCGTGAACCTCAATCATATCACCACTCAAATTCATCAATCGAGATCGATACTATAACCATTAAAGTGCAACACAAGTTCAAGCTTATAATCCTCGAGATTCAGCAATCAATACTTAATCCTAAGGGTCTCACTATCTAATCGTCCTCAAGGCATCACTCATTATCACTCCAAGTCTCAATCAAATTGGATCGAGCTGACCTTGCTCTGATACCATTTAAACGGGGATGTCACGCCCCGAACCCGGCGAGCACACAGGCATCCCACCTTCGCCGTCACCTTCAATGATCTCCCAAGAACCAACGGTAAAACTTACAGATCTATATGAAGCATGCATGCGAAAGCGAGAACAACTCCATACATAAAAATAACACAAGATGACATAGGACAAAGTGGAACACCTTCTATAAAGGTCAATTGTACATCAGAGATTGCAAATCTAAATCCCCTAATTCATCATTACAACCCTAAGGTCACAAAAGGATTCGTAACCATTTCTTCTAGTGACCTCATCGAATGTCAATCCTTGGCGAGCCCGGGTTTCTTGCGTCTGAGACCTGAAAATGTTGGTCCCACGACGGGGTGAGATATATAATGTCACACCCCGAGTCCTTACGACCGCACTAACATCGCCCTACAGCCGTACTTTTTAACTTCTTGCCCAGGATCCAACGGCATGCACCAGTATGCATGAGACTTATATGCACATGCAGAAACAACATACATAACTCCATGCATAAGAAAACAAGATGACTTGAGGAAAAGAAACACTTAACCTTAACATAACATAGATTCAGTTTTAAAAAATATACATGAGCTACCATACATAACTGGGGCTAGAGGGAAGGGGTTAGCCTACTCAAAAGAAGTCATCCACTAAGGGACACGCGTCGCTATCTTGAGGGACACTCCAAAAGTCAGAGGCTACTGCTACGCTTAAGGGTCAGGCTCATAGCTGCCAGATCAGACATTGCCGGCTGCGGGGTGGTACTCTACCCAGTCGCCCGGCTGCGCCTCCTCTGGAATTCTTCTTTTGGTTCTGACTCGGAATACACTGGAACGTCTTCCTCCTTCGAGTCGAACTCCAAGTCTATGGGCTCGCCCTCGGCACCTATAATCTCCCACTTAAATCCTACCTCCTCCATGGGATCGTCGTCGGCATCAGAAGGCTTGATGACCTCGCCATCTGCAATGGGGTTCTGTGACTACACTGCCGGGAAGCCCATACCTGGTTCGGGATCGGTCTCCGGGTCAAAAATCTCGCCATCGAGAGGGTACACGATCATCGGATCCTGCTCGTCGTCAACGCCCAAGGCACATCAAAAGATCTCAGGGGTCCCCAAGTAGTGTCGCCGTCTCGATACCACCACGCTGCGTACCTATCTGGCCTCCAGTGATCTGTCCCTTCGTCCACCCAAACTGTGCTACGGTCCCTAATAAAAACCATATCCTCCCCCACTGGGTACTCGGTAACGTACTTCTCGGTCATTACTGGTACCCCAAAAGCTGGCGGCGGCATGGTCAGGGCTTGGGGTCTGAAACAGGTGGGTCCCACGACGGGGTGAGATAAACTCAATAAGCTAGTCCTAACCCTAAGCTAGGCACTCGGGACTTCCAGACACACCCAAACACATGCAATGACCAGTCATGCGAAAACAGGCAATTGGCACATAATAACTCAATCAAGGCATGCATTGTCATATAATTCATCCATCTAGACTAGGCTTGGCTTCGTACTTTGGCACTTAACATTTCATATAGTAAGGGATAGCTTATATACAAGATACGATTGTAATTCCCATGGCCGAGCCCGCGTCATAATGCATCAGGATTAAAAGAACAAAGAACCCGCGTTTAACGCCTCAGGTTTCCAATGCTGTTTCTCATGACCCGCGTTTAACGCATCAGGTCTATCCCGCGTTTAACGCATCAGGATATCATTAAGCCCCGCGTTTAACGCATCAGGGCACCATATGCACATAAGCTTATAATCCAATTTGATTATAGCATAACACAATCAAATATGCATATCATCGATTCAAGCACCAATCGGCCATTTTAATTACAAATTCGTAACATGGCACTTCATCACATCGTTCAATCTATCAAGGCCATTGCAATGCTTCAAGACCAATCATATTTCAATTGAAATCACTCACCACTCACCACTATAACCATTCGGCCGTGCGACAATTTCATGGGACTAATCAATCAACGAAGTCACGAAATGCATCAATTAATCACACACGGCCGAAAATCATAATCATGGTGTCGATTTCTTCACCTAATCCCCTATCATTGCTCACGGCCAGAATAGGAATAAGGGCCATTAGGTTATTTTCATGCATTGAATCATTAAATCACAACCATGGTCGAGCACTCCTAAGCTTGATCGAGGATTTCAATAACTTAAGCAAGCTCAACCAAATTCTATCACTTCCCACGGCTCCATGAGGTGTTCGGCCCAACTAGTACTTATCCACTAACTTACTTCAACCATGAAATCAACACTACAAGCCTTACAAGATGCGACCAAGCTCGGTTTTTCCCAAGGACAGAATCGGTTACCATAGTTCTTGCCAAAACAGCCCATAAAACTCATTTAATCTAACTCTCACTCGGTCCTTCCATCACCTAAGGTACTAACTAAGGGTTAGGGGAAGCTTACCTAGTCCAAGAAAATGGGCGGGAATGGCGATGGAACTCGCGGCGCAAACCTGACCTTCGGCGAACAAAATAGGTCCCTTGAAGATCAACCAAGAAATGACCAAGACTAACATTAATACCACCCTTAACATAAGCCTCTAGCTTCCTAACAATCTCATCTAAAGCTTCAAGAACCACTCACCACAAGATTGGTCAACAACTTCTCAAGAATGGCCCGGCTCCCTAATCTGATCGGCGGCGGTCCAAGGGGTTCCAAGCCGAACGGGGGCTGTTCCACGGCCCTAAAGGAGGAGAGGAGGTCGTGTGGAGGTGGCCTAGGGTGGTGGTGTGGCACCGGCTCCACTGCGGGACGCCGAGAGGGGGAGAACGAGCGAATGAGATAGCAACAAGAGGGAGAAGAGAGAGAGCGTGAGAAAATGAGGGGGAGAGAGAGATCTGGTGATGGTGTGGCCGAATGGATGAGAAGAGAGGGAGAGGGTGATGTGAAGAGACGGGGAAATTGGAGGGAAAAAATGGTAGTGGGGTTGGTAATGGGGCAAGGACAATGAATAGGAACCTTGAATGACTAGTGGTTGGGAGGGAATTTGTCAAATCAACCTAGTCTAATCCAATTCAAATAATTCAATGGCTAAAATGACTTCTTTACCCCTCTAATTTCGGCTGAAGCAAGTGGGGTGGCAAAAGTCCATTTTGCCCTTGCTCAGTCCAAAGAGGAAAGGGTATTAAGCTTAGGGGGTAAAATGATTGATTTCACTTGTCGGTCCGAATTTCTCTTTTCTAACTTATGCGGGGCTAATTCTAATCTTAATAACTCTCCGATGATGCGACATCCAAATTTACTCCCTTGTGATCTTCGAATGTCCGGCCTCCAATCTCGAAGTCCAATCTATGGCTAAATTCAGTCAATTGTCATTCCAGCGCGTCTCAGACTAACGGGTGGCTCTCAGGAGTTACGCGTATCAACCCACGACTAATGTCACGTTTAAGAGTTACTCGAGCCATGGCAGCTTTGGTTGTCATGTAATCGCGAGGGTCAATTACTAGTCCCGAAGGTTATGACCGTTAGGAATCAATTTAGGTTAATTCACAAATCATGTCATGGTCATACGGAATCACACGTGAACCAATCGCATGACACTAGCAAATCGCTCTAAAACCATTCTTAGATCGACCTTTAGCGGTCCAAAATATTCCCTCGACGATCCTTATGGTCAAAGCGTCGACTCGTGGCTAAGTTCTTTGGTCCACGTACTTTAAATCCTATATGGCCATTCCCTTTCGGTTAGTCGACTCGAGAGTGATCAATTCTGAGCGAGATTAACTGGAATACATCGATAGGCATTCATTCATTAATAAGCTTCGAGATAGGGTCGGGATTCAAAATGTCACATATAATCTCAGTAAGTTGAACCTAACCCTAAACTAGGCTCCCAGTACCTCCAGACACTTTTAAAAAATAGGGTATTTTGGTAACAACAACATTGGCATGGAAAAACTGGGTACTTTCCAAAACATGGCATTTAGTACTTTCAAATCGACTCGACTCAGTCACAAAAGATTTCATGAGTAAAACTGAACTTCGTATAGTGGCAAAGTTTTCCAATCACAAGCGAACACTCGACGCCATCTCAAAACATGAGGCAACTTTCACATTTCATCAAAATGCCATTATCGAAATTTACAGCCTTTTCTTTCACGCCCTTTCTGGGCCATTTTCAATGCATGATGCAAACTTTTCGATCTTGAGGCAAACTTCCAAAACATGAGGCATATTCAGTTTTCTCAAAATCATCCTTTGACTTTTCTAGAAAACTAGTCATTTCATTTCCGCCCTTCCTAGGCCGCCCACTTTGGGGCTGCGAGATGATTCGGTCTCCATATGACCCGTCAGTACATATGAGACTCTCACGTCCGGACCTAGAGATGATTCGATCACCATACGACTCTCGACGCCCATTTTCAATCGAGATGAATCGTGTCAGTATGGGACTCTCTAGCCGCACGACCTCGTCAAGTCAAATGGGAGTAAGTCCCTCCCAATACATTGGCCAAATTTCATAATTTCTTGGCGATCCCACACTCTAGTGCACTTATAATTGTTCTCCGTGATCCCACATGCCATTGGCAATCTTACACGCCAATGCACATCTCATTTCCTCGGCGATCCCACACGCCATTTTATTCATAAAAGTTTAAATTAAAGGAAGCCTCATATTTTCATTTAAAGAAAACAATTCATGCCTCAAAATTCATCATTCAAGAACAACTCATGATATCAAGCAGTTCATCGCCTACTCGAGGCCTTCGTTTCAAACGTCCCTCACCGGACAAAACACAATTCTCATTATGCAATTCTCAGTAAAACACAAGCATCATTTAGTTCAAATCGATCAAATCTCAAATTTGATCATTCACATGTTATCTCAAGACTCGATTGGTAAACCAATCCGCTTAATGCACTCAAACAAATGAGAATTTCGACAAAGCACACCAAATGGCCCAGCCACATGCCACAACCGGATTAAGACTCCACATGCCACAACTGGATTAAGACTCCTCAGTTCAACCTTGATTTCAAAATTTCCATATCATAAAACTACTCAAGCTCAATTCATCAAAATAAGGTAGATTAGGGTTTCCTCGCACCTCTCACAAAATCAGTTCATAAAACTATTCAATCCAACTAAAAAATCCATCCTTTAGTAACCTAACATCCTAATAAAGGTTTGGGCATAACTTACCTCAAGCCTAAGGCAAGCGATGCCACAAAACGCGCGACACAACGTTGCGGCACCAAGCTGTCCATATTGGCCTTCCACGACCAGATTCAGTCCCGAATAACCTGCTATTGATCTGTTGACCTTTCGAGAAATATACTTCCACAGCCTTATTCTTTAAGGTCTTATGGACGTGTGTACGAAAACGAAGCTCAATTTGGACACCGGATGACCTAGAACGAACCATTTCAAAATTAGTGCACTCTAGGGTCAAATTTACACGATTTTCGATTTGCACCTCAAATCAGCCCTTCAAAAACTTCTAAACTCCAATGCTTTACAAGATCTCCTTGCCAACACATCATACAACATCAATAGAGGTCTTACCAAGCAATTCACAGCAAGGCGACACTTCCAAGAGCCTCCCAATGGTTCGGTTCCACCCAGACAGTAAGTAGGCAGTTTTTGGCCTTACAAAACCAAGCCATTTACTCCATCAAAATATATTTTAACTCCAACAAAACCTTAATCTCAGCTTGCTAAACTCTTATTCTATGAGTTTAGAGTAACTCACAAAAAATTTGGAGCAATTTGAAGTCCGAAAGCCCCCAAAAATGGATTCTCTCCAAAACCGGATTAGATTCTGACCTTTGTCCATTCAAGCAGACCTACGGGATGCAATACTAGGCTAAATTGAGCTTATAATACCTTATTGGAAAGGAAAGACGATAAGCTTTCAGATGGCGGTGATTTTACCTCAATCCAATGTTGGATGACAAAGTTATGGCTGGAACAGGGAAGCAGTTTTTGTCTGTCCGCAAGAGAGCTTCTCGACCGAGAGAGGAAAAAGAAGAAAATTGAAAGGGAAATGAGGGAGAGGAAGAGGGGCACAGTTGAAGATGGGCTAGGGGAAGTGTTCCTCAAATAATTGGGGTCAAGTGACAAGATTGGTAATTAATGCTAGAAGGATAAGCTTTGTTCTCACAATGACACATGGCATTGCTTCTAGAAGGTCTTTGGTCCACCATTGACTTTCATTGATCAATTTTCCCTCCCATTTTCGGCAGCTAGGGAACCCAAAAAGACCAAAATGCCCTTCTAGAAATCTTAAGGCAAGGGCAATGCGTGAGGGGTAAAATGGTCATTTTACACGTGTCGTCCGAAATTTCAACTTTCTAATCTAAATTTCCCTCGATGAGGCGACGTCCATTTCAATTCAAATGTTGGAATTCCTCAATGTCCAATATCTCAATCTCGAGGTCCATTTTCATGTCGTACTCTCGTCGACTGTAATTTCAGTTTATCTCAACCTGACGGGTGACTCTTGTAGGTGCTACGCGTATCGACCTTGGGATTTTTCTCAAGCCGTGGCGACTTTGGTTGTCATGTAATTGAGAGGGTTTATCGCTCGCTCCTGCGGTCCTAATCATCGGAATCCGATTTAGGAAATTCTCGCAAATCACACATTGGTTAAGCGGAATCTGTGGCATCCCAGGTCCCTTCTAGCCTCCAACTCCGATACCAATCCAAAGCCTAGCTGTCATATCTCTCAATCTGAAAAATGTTCCCACAACGTGGGTTAGCACGACGGCTAGCAAGACAAACATTCAACCCCACCATAGGGGTCCTGAGACTCCCTAAAACCAACTAAAAAGGACAATCATATAATCAAGGCATCAAGAGCATGTAACAACATCAATTTAGATCATTAGGCATCAACAATATAAAGTAATGAGAATGCCAATGCAATATGAAATGACGTGCTCTTCAATCATCTCACCATCGCCAAGTCAATTGACTTGCGACCCCTATTCCAGGGCATCCACGACGCATGGTACGACTCTCCCCCACACACAGCTCAAGATCGTCAAGTACGTACAAATCCCCGCACACAGCCCAGAGGCGTCACGACGTGTGGTACGACTCTACCCGCACACAGCTCATGGGTGTCAACTCAATTCAGTGCACTGAAGAGTAAATATCTCCACATATCTCATCAATATCGTTCCATGTACAATGTATGCTTGGCCATGTATGTCATGATTCACAATCTCAATTCTTGCACGCGATAACTCAATCGCAAAGCCAACATACCAATGCCAACGTCCACAATGACAAGTACATGGAAAACAAATATCACAGCATTGAATTTAATCAAGCAAAGCACTTGAGAATTGAATCATCAAGACCAAGAGTCTACCACTTCCTCTCTTTGAAGCTCTCGGGTCACCAAGGTTCTAGCCAATCAAATCACATTCTTATCAAGCTAAAGTCTTCATAACTCGGTTCTTAAGCAGGGAATTTCAACACTGTACAGTTGTGCGAGTCGTCCGTTTTAAATTAGCAAATGGGCTCCTAAAATCATTAAATTTTACCACGTTGCGCTTAAGACCTTGGAAAACATTGTGTCAAGAAATCTCGAATCAATCCCACCTAGAAAAATTGCAGTAATTCACGAAATCTAGAGGAAATCTGACCTTCAGTAAATCAGTGCCAATGTCACAGAAATAAATAACTTTCGTGGGGTTAATCAGAACAGAAAAATCCCAAGCTTTTATACATTGTAGTAAAAGATGTCCTCTTAAACTTTCATGAAGGGAAGTTAGTCTAAATCATTCTCTAAAAATCAGTTTAAAATCATGAACCGCAAGGGGTCTCGGTTAAACTCGTCAGAAACTGCTTGAGCCCGTGTGATTCTAAGGAAATTATAAATATCACCTCAAATCCAAAAATTCCAAAATTAAATTCCGTTATAGTCAAGGACATGACGAACAAGTTTCATGAAGGAAGTTTGGTCCGATTCTCAACACACAAGGCTCGACAAAATTCTCAACACAGGAAGCATAACCTAGATCCGAATTCCACAGATTCAAGTTTTGCCTTAAAAGAACCTGACCCGAAGCTACTTAATTCAACTGGCCATTCCTGTGTACTTGTTACACAAACATAGCTCAATGATAACCAAGGCAAGGATGCATAATGTAGTTCAGTTTTGCACTATAAACAATTTTGGAAATCAGAACAGATTCTATACTAGAAACCGAACATAATTTCTATTCTAAACTTGCAATTTGTCCCCAAACTACCTCGATTCAGCTAGATAATCACATACCTATGATATTCTAGTTAGCTCCTCCAAATTTAACTCAAGATTAGGCAATGTAGCTCGAGTTCAATCCATTTTCAACACACAAAGAGAACCGAATCTGCACAAGCATTATCAGTCCACATAATTGATTTCTTGTCCTAAGAACCTCATTCGAACTTCCTATCATGGCATTTACACAATGAACATCTATCCTACGATAGGATTGAAGGAATTTCTTGCCTTTTTTTTTTCTTGCTCGAGCTCGACGTTTCCTCCTCGATTTCCTTGACAACGCCACGCCATTCTTCTTCCTTCTTGGTCGCTTGCTCTCGGCCTCTTTCGCTCACTCTCACCTCACGAGCTCTCTCTCTCCCTCTCTAGCTTCGGTCAAAAATGGGGGAAAGAGGAGATGACAAGGTGAAGAGCTCCTTTTTATTGCATGCCTTAGGGAGTCCTCTGTGTGACACTTGTCACACAATCTATTTCATGGAAACCTTCCCCTCAAAATTTCATGCCAATTGGCATTACCCCCATTTGTCATTTGTCACAACAAGGAAATGTCTATTCCCAAGGTTGTTCCTCCAATAGGATTTCATGCACACAAGGTTTTGGGCGCCACTTGTCTAGTCTTCTAGTGGTTCAATATCTAGGGTAGATTTTGATGAGACAATGGGCCAATAGTCGATCTTGCTTCTAACACCAATTCCTATGTTCCCAATGGCCAATAGATTTTCATGCAAGAAGAAAAGTATTGCCACTTGTTCCTCATGCAACCTTGATGTTGTTTCTTCTTGCCACTTGTTACACATGCACAAGAACTTGAATCTGTCCCACAATCCCGTCCAAGTTCACTCTCATCCAAACTGATAATTTTTTGCCAACTTATTAGGCAATCAGACCCCACATTCTTGTTCCTCGTCGTCTTACGGTCGCGTGGGAGAAAACAGAGCTCAATTTGGACTCTGGACGACTTCGAACGGGCCATTTTACTTTCGACGCGCACTGAAAAACGGAAATACGGGCTCTCGGATCAAATGCCGTTTTTCATGCTATTTCCCATTCTAATGAAGGCCAACGAAATTCTTATGGTTCTAATCCAAATGTCTTCTTGCATGTCATAAGAAGCTCTTGATTTGACACTTGTCTTTCATCCCATAATGCAAGAATTTCTTCCTCCAATTTCCGCCAAGTGTCAATACCCCCAATGGTGATAAATCATTTTCATATTGATAAGACAATTAACCAATGATCTTCTTGCATCTTCCATAGGTATAATCGGCCAATGCCCTTTCATACATAAGGGGACAATGGCGCCACTTGTACATGCCCCTAATGGCCGACTATCTTTGTAAGATCTTGATGGGACATTAGACCAATGATTGAGCTACGTTCGCTTGCTAGTTCCCTAGGTAATTCGGCCAATAGTCTTTCATGCACATGGAACAACTTCGCCACATGTTCCTACCCCCATTGGACCGAAAATTCTTGGTCTCCAACCTTAAGGGAAAATCAATTATACTATCAAGCTCATATTAATCCTTATGAGCCCTTGATCAATCGGCCATTAATAAATTTCCTTTCTCTCCAAGAATAATCCAATGGTGGCAACGTTCCTCATATTCTCGGCCATGGTATAAACTCAATTAATATTCTAATTTTCCAATCAACTTGACTTGATAATAATTTTGTCTTGAGACTTCGATTCTCGACCAATGTACCATAGTCCTTGAATATGAAATTCCTTAATTAATCTTCCTAATATCTCCTTAATTCCATTTGATGGGATATTGGTCAATGGAACTCGAATTTCTATTCATCATATTCCTCAATGTACACAACCAATTCCTCATGATATCACTTGAGCCATGATAATCCAAAATTGACGAGTTCTTTGATAATTTCCTAACTCGTTTCCACATATGTCTCATTGACATATCTTGACCTCTTTGCTTAATCCAGTATGACGAGGTTCCAATTCCTTGTTCTTAAAGTCAATTCTCTAATCCCTTTCGGATATCCTTGCTCATTAGGAAACTCGCAAACGGGGGATGCCATAACTTCCTCCCCCCTTATAAAAATTTTGTCCTCGAAATTTGATCTTTGCTCCCTCCTTATCAAAATCTTATAGTCTTTACCTCGCTAGACTTCGTGGCCTTACCATGCTTCTGCTGCGCATTCTGATTACTTGTTTTATTCGATTCTCTTATTCAGTGATCATAATCGCTTCTCGTGGTCCTTCTCGGCCCTAACGTCTCATAATTCTCAGGTGATTCTACAATACTATCCACTCATAAATTTCACTATGACTACTCTTTTTCATTTCCATAACTTGTCATTTCTCGATGCTAATTGCACATGCCATGCTTGTGGTTCCGTTGGTTACAGTCCTCACATAATTCACACCCACAACGACGCTACTCGATCTCTAGCTAGCTAGCTAGCTAGCTCGTGTGGGTCACAAATCATCTCAAGGCTACCTTGATCAAATAACAGGGTCCTATCCGACTCACGTCCGAAGGCACAAACTAACCATCACCAACACCACAAGGCACATAGGCATAGTTCATCCAATACCCATGGTTCAGTTAACTTGAGAGTGGCCAACTCCGAGCGAGTTATAACTTAAATACACGATCGATATCCTTCCATTCAATAGCCTCGAAAGGGGTCGGAATTTAGAATGTCACAGTTTAGGTTTCACTTACTGAGATTATATATCTCACCCCATCGTGGGACAATATTTTTCAGGTCCTAGGTGATGGAAACCCGTGGTTGCCATGGATTGGCATGATAAGAAAGTTAGAAAGGAAATGGATATAAACTTAGTTGTGATCTTAGGAATTTGACTTTGATTTGTGAATTTAGAAATGAACCATGGGTATTGGAGGACTGTAACCTTTCAAGTGAATTTGTCAATATTGAAGGTGTACCTTCTTATGTCCTAAGTCGTCTTGGGTGTATTATGTCTAAAGTCATTTTCTTGCTTCCGCGTGCAGGCGTCATCTAGGAGTATTGAGCTGTTGGCCATGGATCTTGGGAGATTATAGAGTTATAACGGCCTGGTGGGATGTTCGCGAGCTCGCCGGGTCCGGCGGCGTGACATCCCCGTTTAAGTGGTATCAGAGCAAGGTCAGCTCAATCCCAACTTGATTAAGGTTTGGTGTGGTAAGGAGTGACGACTTGAGGACAATTAGATAGTGAGACCTATAGAATTAGGCATTGATTGTTGAATCTTGAGGATTCTAGGCTTGAATTTTTGTCATATCTTCGTGGTTATAGTGTTGATTTTTAATCGATGATCATGAGAGATGTTATGATTAAGGCTCACAAGGATGTGAGTAGAGATTGAGGAGTCATGAGCCTGGATTTGAGGTTGCTAGAGAATAATTTATGAATGAAGGGTTAATTGGAGTATATGATTGTGATTGTGATTTGTCAATGACCCAACTCGAGGAATATTGGGATTAAAGGCTAGTTGTGTTCAAATGCATATGGATTCGACTCGAATAGTGACTAGACTTGAGGTATATGATGGAATATAGGCGATTGATCCATGTGATGTGACGGTCATTGGTGGAATTAGAAATCTTTGATGGATAAGAATTGATCGGAAGGCGATTGTGGTATGACAAGTAGTGAGTACAGTCATGATGTGCATGTGTTTGTGGTATTAAAATGAAAGTTGATAGGGGTGTATGCATGCGCTTATCACTATCAGACTTAATAAACTGTCGCTTGGTATCGGACGAGTTGATCGGATACCTATAAACCGTAGTGAAGCATGTTATGGGGCGTGTGGAATGGGGCTTCCTCTGTAGATGTATGACTTGGGACAACCTGTAACACCCAGCAAGTTTGATGAGGGTAGGGATTGATCGACAAGATAGAGAGGTCCGGACAAGGAGCGGCTCTTGGTAGGCTTCTAAGATAGCGAGTAGGCAGAGATGGCCTAAGTCATAAATTGAAAGGGAAAGCCTAGGTATCATGTTGAGTCTAATTGTGATTAAGGGATGTATGGCACGGGAGTAATTCTTAAAGCAAATGTTCGGAAGTGGCATGGCATTTGTAATGGTGCCTGTGATAGGCATGGCTAAGAGCCTTGTATTTGGCAGTGAGTGCCGTTTGAAAAAGAAAACCGATGTCCATGATTGGTCTAGTTGGCATGTTTTGTAATTGGCATCGTGTGATTGTCTTGGCCGATATCTAATTGATAAATTAGAAGGCATGCCGGGTTTATACCCATTGAACTGATGCATGTTGAGATTGAGATAACATGTTGTGTTTATGCTAGAGTGATAGATGCCTTGGATTTATGGCATGAACAATTGAAATGACACTTTGAGTACTTGCTTGGTGTTGACCTAGTGGAGTTTTGGCCTAGTTGAGGCTTGCCAAGTATTTGGCTGTTGATTGAGAATTTGCCTCTGGAGGTTTGCCTGATGTGTGGTTGCTGCTTAAGGATGGTTTGGAATCCTTGGATAATGAACAACTAGGTCGTTCGGTGTCCAAATTGAGCTCTATTTTCGTTCACACGTCCATAAGACCTTGAAGGATAAGGCTATGGAAGTAGATTTCTCAAAAGGTCAACAGATCAATGCCAGTTTATTCGGGACTGAATCTGGTCGTGGAAGGCCAAGAATGGACAGCTTGGTATCGCGCCGTTGCGTTGATCGTTTTATGGAATCGCTTGGCTTAGGCTCGAGGTAAGTTATGCCCAAACCTTTATTAGGATGTTAGGTTACTAAAGGATGGAGTTTTGAGTTGGATTGAATAGTTTTATGAATTTATTTTGTGAGAGGCGCGAGGAAACCCAATATGCCATATTGTGATGAATTGAGCTTGAGTGATTTTGTGGCATGAAAATTATGAAATCTAAGTTGATTTGAGGAATTTTAATCTGGTCTGGCATGTGGTTGGGCCATTCGGCGTGCTTTGTGGAAATTCTCATTTGTTTGAGTGCATTAAGCAGATTGGTTTACCAATCGAGTCTTGAGATAACTTGTGAATTATCAAATTTGAGATTTGATCGATTTGAGAAGAATGATACTTGTGTTTTTTTGAGAATTGCATAATGAGAATTGTGCTTTGTCCAGTGAGGGATGTTTGAAACGAAGGCCTCGAGTAGGCGATGAACTGCTTGATTTCATGAGTTGTTCTTGAATGATGAATTTTGAGGCATGAATTGTTTTCTTTAAATGATAATATGAGGATTTCTTTAATTGAAACTTTTATGAATAAAATGGCGTGTAGGATCGCCAAGGAAATGATATGTGCACTGGCGTGTGGGATCGACAATGGTGTGTGGGATCGTCGGGAAAAATTATAAGTACACTGGCGTGTGGGGTTGCTAATGACGTGTGGGATCGCCAAAGAATTATGAAATTTGGCCAATGTATTGGGAGGGAGTTACTCCCATTTAACCTGAAGAGGTCGTGCGGCTAGAGAGTCCCACACTGACACGATTCATCTTGATTGAAAATGGGCGTCGAGAGTCGTATGGTAACCGAATCATCTCTAGGTCCGAACGCGAGAGTCTCATATGTACCGACGGGTCATATAGAGACCGAATCATCTCGCAGCCCCAAAGTGGGCGACCTAGGATGGGCGGAAATGGAATGACTTGTTTTCTGGAAAAGTTAAAGGATGATTTTGAGAAAACTGAATATGCCTCATGTTTTGGAAGTTTGCCTTGAGATCGAAAAGTTTGTCTCATGAATTGAAAATAGCCCAGGAAAGGCGTGAAAGAAAAGGCTATGTTTTCTGGAAGTTTCGATAATGATATTTTGATGAAATGTGAAAGTTACCTCATGTTTTGAGATGGTGTCGAGTGTTCACTTTTGATTGGAAAACCTTGCCACTATACGAAGTTCAGTTTTACTCATGAAATCTTTTGTCACTGAGTCGAGTCGATTTAAAAGTACTAAATGCCATGTTTTGGAAAGTACCCCGTTTTACCATGCCAAAGTTTTTAATTCCAAAATATATTGTTTTCCAAAACGTCGGGGGGTACTGATAGCCTAGTTTAGGGTTAGGTTTGACTTACTGGGATTATATATCTCACCTCGTCGTGGGACAATATTTTTCAGGTCTCCAACAATGGAAAACCGAACTTGCCACGGGTTGGCATTTGAGGATGCCGATTGGAGGAAATCAAGATGATTCTGATTGAGACCTTAGAAACCATTTATTGTTTGGAATTAGATTTGTAACTGACTTTGACATTTATGAGATGTGTACATCTTTTCGTCCTAAGTCATCTTGTATTATTTTATTTGTATGGGGTTGTTTCACGTTTTCGCATGCGTCTCATTTAGAAGCCTTGATTTTGTTTTTGGCCGTTGGACCCTGGGTAATATCTTGATAAGAGGAACGGCCTGGTGGGATGTTCGCGTGCCCGGGTTTGGGGCATGACAAATGGTTAACCTCTTGTTGTTGTGAGGAATATAAAAGAGATTGACGTGTTAGTCTGTCATGCCTTGTTGATTTATGAGATCGATTAAGGTTGAATCAGAACCACTAGAAGTGGTATTGTGTGTTGTCAGCCCTAAAGAATAGGGTGTCATTCTTAAAGGGCAATTGGACCATGAGATGGTCGTTGAGGGAAAAAGGAAGTGAATGGACTTGATAGTCCTGGCTGCTTGTAATCCGAATGAATGGTTGAGTAAGCGAAAAAGAGCGTTTAGAGTGTAATTACAAAGTGACTTGAGGTAGTCGAATTGAGTATTCGATACGAGAATTTGTGGAGACTGAGGAATTTTGTCACTGAGGTGACTGAGTCACTGGGGCGACTGAGTCACTAGAAGGAGAATGTCAGGCATAGGGATATTTGAATCCTGGAATGAAGGTATCGCCGTTGATATAGATTCCAAGATTGACGTCCAATATAATAGAAAAGACAATGTGGATTCGAAGTAAAAGAATGCCACTGAAGTGTATAGTATCCTTCAAAGGGTAAGAGACCCTAGTGCGGAAGGAAGAGGAAATTCAAACTGTCTTGATATTGAGATTGAGCGTCTGGACTGAGAAAGAAGACGCAGAACTTGAATGATTCCTGGAAGTGAAGTCCGAGAAACTATCCTGTAGACAACGTTGAATTCCAGGATAGTGTTGACGTTCGGTTGTATGGATGAAATCGAGACAAGGTCGCATTAGCTGGTTGTGAAACCAAGAGGTCAAGGCACTAATGCTTCATAAGGAAAGAATGACAAAAATGAACAAAACGTCGTGTGGTCCAAATGGAAACCCGTGAGAGCAGAGAGCCAAGATATGAACTCTTAAGTAAATGATACCATCGACAGTTGGAATGATTCGACACCTGATAGTGATGAAATGGATAACAGTCAGATGGAGTATCCAAGAAGTACTTGGATTGATTGTTACCGTCTTGAGAGACGATGATTGGACTCGTTTAAGGAATCATGAGAAACATGAACAGCTTTTGAGAGTATCAAATGGACTCTAAGGAGATGCTCGTCGTATGCTGTGTGTGAAAGGTACGAGCTGTGGACCTAATGAGGTAAAATTCCTCAGTCGTGAAATTACGAGAAATGAAATCCATGTGGAGTCTTTGAGGATTGGAATGAGTGATGAATCAACTAGGGTCGATATGAATTGCTGAAATTTGAAGTTTCTTGAGATTGATGGATTGTTATAGACGGATCATGGGAAGATTCCCCACAAGAGTTTTTCCATTAATGAAATGGACTAAGGACGAGATGTAATGCGAAGGGAGGAACGAACGTGAAATGAGTCTTCGAGGATTTGAGTCAAGTTGATGACTACACTGATGGTGGCATTTCTGTTAGGAATTAAAAGAATCGATAGAATCTTGATGATGTGATGTGGAAAGGAAATTTGAGGTGTAATAAGGTGATTTAAAATGAGTATTGCTTGTACGTCGTGACAATAATTCCCTATGAGTTGGAATGCTTAGAGCATGATTAGAATTGGTTTGCGAATGTCCTCGCGACGAAGTTTGGAAAACCTTGTTTGGATGGAAGAAGATTTTGAGTCTTAAACTGCCACAAGAAAATAAGGAGTAGTTTCTTGAGGGGAATTGAACAAGAGGCAACGCTGAGGTATGTAATTACTTATGAATATGAGAGTGTAGCTTGTATAAAGAAAGACCTCGAAGTTATACGAGGTTGAGAGTTGAGCATTGTGTAATTGGTGATGGAAGGACAGATCTTCCCTCGAGAAATAAGAGATTCAACTTCTAAATTGGAAGTCCGCCAATTGACCAGTCTGATGGCTACCTAAAGTGTCAAATCTGAAGGTCAGAAAGGAATCGAAATATTGCCATGATTGAACCCCGATATCAAAGGGGATGGAAATGAATAGAACATGGAGAATTAAGGTGTTCCTTGTGATGGCACAAATGTGTGCCAAGATTGTCTTAATACTATTGGTGATATGGAATGAAGGTCGAATTAGTCTCACTTGTAGTCGAGCATTGGACATGTCGACAGGAGGAAGAACCGGGGCCACGAAAGTTGATGGATCACTATGATCATTAGAGATTTTCGAGTGGAATCGAGAAGGATATAACTCGATTTGGATAGTGGAGGGCGAGTTGATAAAGCCCTTGAATCTTTATTGGTACGAAAGGATGTATGAAGGGAGTGATACGCCAGATGGTATGGGTACTAAAGAGTGCATTTTGGCAAGGGTTTAGTAATAATGGTGATAGGCATATGGAAGAAATGATGCGAATGCTTGAGGATAAACTGCTAACAGATACATGAATGTCGAAAGAGAATAGAGAAAGTAAATACAGATTGAGGAATGAAGGAAACAAGTCTTGGGGAAGGATGACTTCTGTCGGAAAGGATAAGTAAGAACGTCAAGTCGTGGGAGAAATTATCCTGAAGAATGAGAACGCGATGAGACGCTGATGCCCCAAAGGATTGGGGAGGTTGGAAGGTTGCAAATTCCGTGGACGAAATTTCTTTAAGGGGGGAAGAATTGTGACATTCTGAATTTCCGACCCCTCGGGGCTAATTATATGAAATGGAAGCTCGAATTGGCAATTGCAAATGAAGAATTTCAAAATTGGAAAAGGATTCGACGTCGCCTCACCAATGGTCTCTCAAAATAAGAAAAATGAAGTTTCGGACGAAAAGTGTCAGATTACCATTTTGCCCCTCAACCTATTACCCTTGCCTTAAGAATATTTGAAAGGAAAAAATGGTCATTCAAGGACCCCAAGAAGCTGCCAAAAATTTGGAATTGATGGAGTCAATAAAGTCAACACTTAGATGGCCAATTATTGGTGTTCTGCCATGTGTCATCCTTAGGTTAAACCAAGCATTAAATGCCATTAAATTCCATCTTGATAAATTTGGCACCAATTATTTGTGGAACATCTCCCCTAGCTCTCCTTGGTTATGCTCTCTCTCCCCCATCTCTATTTCCTTCAAAATTTCCTTCTTTTTCCTCTCTAGCAAGAAATTGCTCCAGAATACAGATTCTGCCCCCTCTGTTCGGTGTGCTCGAACGCCACCTCCGGCCGCCGTCTCGCCGTCTCCGACTACCAGAAGCTAGATCAATGTGTCCTTGACAAGCTCCAAGTGGAATTTTGTCATTTGGATAAGTATTTTTATCGGTGTGAGTTCGAGACCAAAACCGGATGGAATCTGCGCGAGTTGGGGTAAGGCCTCCATTCTCCCTCTTAGAGACTTCAAATGACTCCGTTCTTTTTGTGGGATCTCTATAACACATAATACTCAAGTTGGATGAGCTGTGGCCACAAGTTTGGTGGTGCTAAAATAGGTTTTAATGGCTGATCTTGAGTGGTTTCTACCGAGCAGAAAATTGATCACTGAACACCAAAAGGAAACCGAGCTGTTGGAAGGCTTCGGGGTGTTGTTTCTCTCCAAAACTCTTGGTGAGCTTTCTCATCACATATATTAAGATGTTAGCAAGTTTATTTCGTGAGAAATTGGAACTTAGAGTTGAGATATGGATTGATATGTGCGGTTTGGATCAAAACAGTTTTTGTTTGATTACTGCTCTGTTAGAATCGAATCTGGTGGGAGTGATTTAAGTGGTATTTTGGCTTCAAAATGACTCACGAGACATCATAAGATGTTATGTGAGGTGTTAATGGGAAGTGTGTGAAGTGGATTGGGAATTAGAAGTGATTTAAGGGCTGTTGAAGTGAAAAACGTGATATACCGTCCAATCTGCCCATAACGCGCACTGATTTTGAATTGAGTCGTTCTAAGTCGTTCGGTATCCAAATTGAGCTCTGTTTTCGCTCACATGTCTGTAAGATCTTGAATTGTAAGATCATGGAATTTTTTTCTCAAAAATTCAGTAGAAAAATTACAATTTACGTGAGACTGAACCTGGTTGTGGGTGCTCAAATTGAGCAGTTTTGGTGAACTGAGACTTTGGATTACTTGCATTGATAGAACGATAATTGGCATGCTTAGGAGTATTGAATTAACACTGTGATGGCTTGAGAATAAGGTGTTGTGTGTGAATTTAAGATATATGTGCAAGGAAATTGAGAATCAAATGAGTTTTGGTGTGGAATTGGTGAAATTCTCTAGGACGGTGCATGATCCTTGTTGGCCAAGAGCTCGCTGAGCTAGGTAGCACATTTGGATGGAATATGCTAGCTTGATTAAAGAGGTAAGTGCCCCTCAAACCCTTACTTGAACATTAGGACAATACTGGATAGAGTGGTTGAATGAATTGATTGTTTGGTGAAGCCTATGGCTTGAATTGCTTGATGTAATTGTATGATGTTTATATTGTGATATGCCTTGTGATGTAAGTGGTTGGATTCGAGTGAATAAATTGGCTATGATGCCATGATCTGTGGATTTTACTGCAAACAATAATGACTATACCGATTGGCCTGTGGCCTAGTGGTATCAATTGGCTGTGAGCCCTGAGTAAGAATGACGATACCGATTGGCCTGTGGCCCCGGTGGTATCAATGGCTACTTCTTTTCCTCTCTTGTCATGTCTCTTGACTTTGGGATTAAGAAAAACCTCCCTCTTCTTCCTCCTCAAGCTTCGGCCGAGCTCCGTCTCTCTCTCTCTATCTCCCATTTTCATTTTCCCTCAAACCCTTTCTTTCTCTCTCGACGCCCAGTTCCGACCATCTCCACTGTTTTGGCCATAACTTCTTTGTTTAGTATTAGATTGAGGTGAATCCACTGCCATTAGAAATCTCTTCCTCTTGCCGTTCCAACAATGTATTATGAGCCAATAACCACAAAGCCGTTTTTCCCGTAGAGCCATTTGAGTGAGCAAAGGTCGCTGACCAGTCTGGTTCTGACCCGAGGAGCTTCAAATGGGATTTCCGGGCTTGTTTTTGGCTTCATTCTTGGTAAGACCACCTCTCAAGCCTTCTTAATACATGTAGAATTGTGTTTGTGGATTTGAAGATGGATTATGGTGATATTTAAGGGCTGATTACTGTTGGGATTCACGTAACACGTACGGGCAAATAAAAATTAGTAAACGCAGCGGAAATAAATAACAACCCATACATGTATCTCCAGAGGCGTACTTCGTGCATTTCAATCGAAAAATCACAAAGCACCAAAGGGAGTAAATAGACTACCTCTTGTAGCGTGCTTGAAACGGAGGTGTCGGTTCGATGTTCTTCGATCTCAGCCCCACAAGTGTCGGGCCTCTAGTTCAGACACACCACCAATTGACGAACGGGGAGATGACTAATAATTCCACAACAATTGTGCTAGCAATTTGCGGAATCAATATTCCAAACCAACTTACGGAATCAATATTCCGAACTTGGTATATTTTGGTCACTCAAAATTATGAGAATATAGAGAGTGTTTGTATTCTTCTCTCAAAACTCTCAAAAATTTGCTCACTCTACAAATGTGCTAACCCCAACCTCAAAACTCTTGCCATCCTTTTATAGCCAAAAACACCTTCCAATAAATTGTATTATAAAATAGCACTAACAAATAATAAATGCTTTCTAAAAATAGCACTCACAATTTATGATAAATAAATGCCATATAAAAATAGCACTAACAATAGCACTCACAATTTATAAATAGCACTCACATCTTATAATACAAAAATGCTATTTAAAAATAGCACTAATAATTATAAATGCTATCTAAAAATAGCACTCACAATTTATCATAAATGAATGCCATTTAAAATTAGCACTAACAAATATAAATGCTATCTAACAATAGCACTCACAATTTATCATAAATGAATGCCATTTAAAATTAGCACTAACAAATATAAATGCTATCTAACAATAGCACTCACAATTTATAATTAGCACTCACATTTTACAATACAAAAATGCTATTTAAAAATAGCACTAACAAATGTGTTAAAAATAATAATAACCATTATTATTATTACCGGAGTTAAAGAGGTTACCAAACAGTAAAATACATATAACGTACAAATATGTATAACGTACAAATACATAGAGCATACGTGTACATCGTATATACACGTGCAAGTGACCAAAAAGAGAAATAAAATTAAATCTCATTTAATTTTAATTTCAACCCAACTAATTGGTATAATTGCAAACAAATTTGCAATGTCGTCTTTCCACAATGCGTTGTCATGTATTGGTTAAGGTGTGTGACATTCCTAGGTTCATCACCGAGCTGGCAGTAAGACATGTACTAACACATTAGTACTTCCAAGAGAATTGATTGTCCCGATCATCCTCTAGGTCCTACAAGCCATGAGTGACATCTAGCAATATGTCGTGGCTACCCAGACTGTGTGAATTCTTTTAAGAACATTATGAACCTGTCAGCTTTGGTTACAGTGTAATTCAATCCTTCTGTCTAACTATGTCCCGATCGAACAAAGGCCATGGAATATTTGTCAAGCCACCAATTCGATCATATGTACAAATCTAACTTGACATGCATTTATATGAGACATGAACATTTCATTCTCAATCATAACCCCGGCCGAGGATTTCAATGCATTGTTACAATTAGATCACATAGGACATCATACCTTTATTAATAAGGAGACAGATTCCATATTGCGTACACATGTGACTTCGTATGTGCCTGAACTACGACCATCAAGTACAGAGACGAATCAACGACCCGCCAATATGCGCACTTGTGAACCATAGCCATTTATCACACAAGTCAACATTGTACCTCAGGTCTAAGGATTATTTACACAAGACCAAAGCATGAACGATTAGACATTGACCACGCAAAAAGCTTCCATGTCGCTAATCATTCAATACGTGTCACGTTGAGTGAACTTGTCCGATACAAGCACCTATGTTCTAACTCGGATATCGCAATACCCAATGACTTGTGACTCGTCATTTCCTTAAGTATCTGATACTTAATTATGAAGTTAAGAACATACCGACCTCAACAGGATCATTGATATCCATTCAATAATCCATTGATCGGGAACTGTTTTAAAGATTCAGTCTAACCGTAAACCTGTCACACATATTCTCAACGTCTTAAGAATAGGTTCGGCTACAACTGATCTTATGGATTTTATTCATTTATATTTGGACAAATAAATAAATACGTCTTTGCCACTGATAAGAAATCAGAAGTGCAACGGATATACCCAATATGTGACTATTACACAATTGCTTTAGGGCATATCTCTAACAATTACGTGTGGTTTTCCTCGGAAAAACACTAGACAGAATTTGCCCTCGCCGACCCGTTTGAAACCGTGACACATATGAGGACCTTCGAGGCATCGCCTTGCTTGGAAATTGATGGTAAGCCTTTCTAAGATGTAGTATTACTTGTTAGCAAGAAGTATGTGAGTTGTATTGGACTTTCATGGCCGGTTATGCATGGTTTGTTTCTAGGACAGAAAGTTTCCCCTGTACCGGTCTGTGTTTGGAACTTAGAATGGCGGCTGCAAATCGTGGAATTTCACTTGCTTGGGTTGTGGTAAATAACTTCTGACCCTTCGTTTGGGTGTTAAGTTATTAATAGATGAATGGTGGTTGAATTGGAAGTGTTTGAAGGATTGATTTAGAGGCGAAACACGTTAGAGGCCGAGAGTCGTGTAAATTTGTTCCTAGCGCGCACTGATTTTAAAATGGCTCGTTCTAGGTCGTCTGGTATCCAAATTGAGCTCCGTTTTCGTTCACACGTTTGTAAGACCTTGAAGGATAAGGTTATGATAGTAAATATCTCAAAAGGTCAACAGATCAATATTAGTTTATTCAGGATTGAATCTGATCGTGGAAGGCCAAGAGTGGACAGCTTGGTGCCGCGACGTTGCATCGATCGTTTTATGGAATTGCTTGGCCTAAGCTCGAGGTAAGTTATTCCTAAACCTTTATTAGGATGTTAGGTTACTAAAGGACAGAGTTTTGAAGTTGGATTGAATGATTGTATGGCCTGATTTTGTGAGAGGCGCGAGGAAATCCAAATCTGCCCAGTTTTGAGAGTTAGTATTCCTTGGCATGTTCTTGATTGAAAATCAAACGTTTGAAGAGTTTTGCTTAACTGTGAGTGGATGCTTTATTGGCCAATTGATTGCCTTGAGTTGGGAAAGCTCGGAAAATATTTTATCGAAAGAAATGTCAAGCTTTGAGATAGTGAAATGGCCGTGACTATTGTCAAGCCTTGAGTCTTGTGAATTGGCCGTGTTCATTAAATTGTCTTAGGCCTTGTTTGAATTGATTCGAGTGATGCATGTGCTTGACTGAGAATTTTGTAACGTGAAATATGTTTTGTCCAGTTGATGGACATTTGGAATGAATGCCTCGAATAGGCGATGAAATACTTGAATTTCATGAGTTAACTTTTGATTGAAGATTGAGGCGTGAAATTGCTTTTGAATGAAATCTGAAGCTTTTATAATTGAATTTTTTATGAGTAAATGGCGTGTGGGATCGCCAAGGGCGTGTGGGATCGCCGGGAAAAATTATATGTGCACTGGCGTGTGGGATCGCCGAGAATTATAATTTGGCCAACGTATTGGGAGGGAGTTACTCCCATTTGACCTGTCGAGGTCGTACGGCTAGAGAGTCCCATATTGACACGATTCATCTCAATTGAAAATGGGCGTCGAGAGTCGTCTGGTGACCGAATCATATCTAGGTCCGGACGCGAGATCTCATATGGACTGACGGGTCATATGGAGATCGAATCATCTCGCAGCCCCAAAGTGGGCGGCCCAGAATAGGTGGAAATGGAAAGATCTATTATTTGGAAGAATCAAAGAAATGATTTTGGGAAATTGAAAATGCCTCTTGAATTGAAAAGTTTGCCTCACGAGTTTTAAGTTTGCCTCAAGAGTTGAAAATAGCCTAGGAAGAGCGTGAAAGAAAAGGTTATGTTTTCTGGGAATTCACGAAATGAAATTGGGAGTTTCATAAAGTGGATTATGAGAAAATTTGAAATTATCCTAATGCGTGAAAGGGCGTTGAGTACTTACTTTTGATTGAAAACCCTGCCATTGTACGAAGCTTCGACTTATCATGATTTTCTTGACTGAGTCGAGTCGATTTGAACGTACTGAAATGCCAAGTTTTGACAAGTACCTTGTTTTTTCCATGCCAAAGTTTTTATGACCAAAATACCCATGTTTTCCAAAAGTGTCTGGAGGTACTGGCAGTCTAGTTTAGGGTTAGGTTTAACTTATTGATATTATATATCGCATCCCGTCGTGGGATATCATTTTTCAGGTCCTAGACGATGGAAACCCGATCTTGCCATGGATTGGCATTTGAGGAAGTGATTGGAGGAAATGAAGATTAATCTGATTGAGGCATTTGGGACTAAATATATTCTTTGGATGTAGAATTATACCTAACTTTGATATTAATGAGAAGTATACCCTTTTGCCCTAAGTCATCTTGTGTAGTTTATTCATATGGAATTATCCTCGTTTTCGCATGCATGTTTCATATAGACCTTTAAGTATTGGCCGTTGGTTCCCGGGAGATCATCAAAGGTAACGGCGAAGGTGGAATATCCGCGTGCTTGCCAGATTCGGGGTATGACAAATTCAATTTACAAACCCGAGTTCTTATGCATCAGGTTTCAATGCCCTTCCGTACTTGAATCGACTCATATCAAATCTATCTCGCATTCTTACGCATCAGGATATCTATTGACCTTGTGTTCTGATGCATCAACGTTTGCTATGCTCTTAGGCTTATAGTTCATTTCAATCAAAGATTGCCATCACATGACATGCGCTTCATTAGTCAAGGGTTCACAAGCCAAAACTCATCCCTTAACAACTTCATGATCAAGTGCATTTCAATTAAGCCAAAGATTAATCTCTTGTCATGAGAAACATCTACAGTCAAACATTTACAATACAAGGCACACATTGCACATCTAGGCAATCATTCAATGAGACAATCTCTTGCCAATTCAAGCATGGATTTCATATAATTGGCAATCAAGCAACCTCTTACCACACGGCCATTTGAGTACACGTATTGTGGCGTCCCAGACCGCCACCCTACGGTCTTAGGTCTTTAATAACGATAGTTATAGATTAACCTTATAACAATCAATAAACTATAGTCTATGATCCACAGGCCACAAGTACTACACGACAATTATCAACAGGGACTTAACCATGTAGAAAGACAAAAAACATTCATAGGATAAAGCCTAGAACTCTTATTTATAAATCATAACACACGACCAAGTAAGAGTTCATATATGTATAAATATATACAAGCAAAAGACTCAGGTCGTCGATCCATAGGCATAACTGGGATGGCCAAAAGAAAGCTACTCCATCATCCTATACAGTCGCCTACACCAAAAAGGTCACCAAGACCATCTCCAGTCCTCAATCCTCCTCGGACTGGTCAGAGAGAAACATCTCCTTGTCCTCAAACTCCTCAAGTGGCTCTGACGGTGGAACGTACACCTCTGGCATAGCAGGCTCTGGAGGAGGGATGGGTGCAGCAGCAACAACAGCAGCAGCAGCAGCAGCAAGAGAAGGAAGCACAGCTACAGGAGATACAGGAACTACAGGCTCGACAGGAGCTAGGGGTGCATCGAAAGTACTCTCGGAAAAGGGACCTACTAATCTATTACCTACTCGTATATAGATAGCATACCAACGATATATAGTCAAAGCAGGCTCTCCCTCATCGACCCACATAGTATGAACATGCACAACAAGTTTCAGATGGGGTACATCAAGATGTATCATGTCACGATAATAAGACTCATAATCAAATGGAACTCCAAAACGTCTGGGAACTGCCGCCATGGATGCTAGTCTAAAAATATATCCATAAATGTGGGTTAGCGCGATGGCTAGCAAGAAAACATTCAATCTCACCATAGGGGTCCTAAGACTCCCTAGGACAAACTATAAAACAATCCTGTGACAGTACAGTAGCATTTCAAAATTCAATCAAGAATCATGTGATGCAGAAATGCCAAAATATCATGAATATGACATGCTCTTCACTCATACAACCATCGCCAAGCCAAATGACTTGCGAACCCTACTCCAGGGCGTCCTCGACGCATGGTACGACTCTACCCCACACACAGCTCAGGGTCATCAAGTACGTACAAATCCCCGCACACAGCCCAGGGGCGTCATCTCGATTCAGTGCACTGAAGAGCAAGTACTCCACATATCTCATCAGATATTATTCAGGTACCATGTACCAATGCATGCTTGACCATAATCCACTTGATTCTCTGAATCAATTTTGCAAATAGGGTAATGATATCAGGTCATCAAATGAGCATAAATATACACAAGCACATGATCATGAAAAATCACGTCATGGTAATCAATCAAGCAAGGAACCATAGATAGACTTTCTTCGATTAAGGAAAACAACCAATTCCTCATTCACAGTTCTCGGGTTAGACAAACTATTGATCATTAAAAGTCAATTTCTAACCAAGAAATCCAATCGAGACTCAAGCACAAGGTTAATAAGAAGTCTTCACATAATTCCTCGAAGATTGCACCACAACTAGAGCAAAAGACTACGGCATCATTAACGTCTAAAATAGAAGGGACTGACCGAACATAAATCGAGTACAAAGTCTGTTCCAACTCGTAATCCTCATCCTAGTTTCTCCACATCAACAAATAGTGTCGCGTTCACAACATCCTTAACTAGTCTTTTGCTAATTAACTCAATAACTTGTATTATAGCTCAATCCTAATCCATTTACACGATGGAACCGAGAAGGACAGCACGGTATTCGAACTCAATACCGGTTCTATTCCTGCAATTTCTCTTCCGACCAACTCAATCTAGCTAAGTATTGTCACATACACGACTTCCAGCCTTGATTCTTGGGATTTCTTCCAAAAGTTCATGCAGTATAACATCAACTTAACTTACTTCTTCATCAAGATCAGAACCGTAACCAGACAGACTTCAATCCGACCATAGAATCACTTTTTCTTGCCCTTAAGACCTTACATGCACTCCTTAAAGGACACAAGACCACAATGTACCTATACCCTATGATGAAATTGAAGGAATTCTTGCCTTAAGAAGTGCGCACTTGCTCGAGCTCCACGATTTTCCTCCCGGTCTCTTCGAAAAACGCCGAGTTGATCCTTCTTCTTCCTCTTCTTGCTCTCGGTCGTTCGCTCCTCCTCACGCCCGAACTCTCTCTCTCTTTCTTGCTTGCTTTGGTCGAAAAATGGTGGAGGGTGAGGATGAGGAGTCTTATATTGCATGTCTATGGAGGTCCTCTAGTGAACACTTGTCATTCATACCCTTCTTCCAAATGATTACACGCCACTTTGCCCTACCCTCATTGGTGATCAATCATGATGGAGCTTCTCACCAATGGTCTCTCTTGCATCTTCCCAAGATGTAGTCGACTAATGAGTTTACATGCAAGGATGGACAAGATCGCCACTTGTCTAGCCTTCTAATGGCTTATTATCTAAGGTAAATATTTTTAGGGGACACTTGACCAATGGATGATCTTGCTTCTACCATCAATCCCTAGGTTCATCCCAACCAATATAATTTCATGCAAGGATAGATGTTGCCGCCACTTGTATGGCCTCATATTGACCGAACATGATGATGGGATACTTATGTGATTTCCACCCAATGATTAAAGCCCCACTTCTTGCCATTTCCCTAGGATAGTCGGCCAATTAGCTTCCATGCAAGGAGAATAAAAACGCCACTTGACTCCCATTTCCCATGGCCGATCCTTTCTTATTTATCAGGCATTGAAAATTTCGGATATATGACCACGTGCCACTTAATCTTCACGAATCCTCAATAGTCAACCACTCATATCAACTAGATTCCACGTTTTCTCCAATGGTGGTGATATTCCACCTTGTCTCGGCCGTGAGTTACAAATGGCGTGGAACACTTACAATTTATCTTCCGCTAATCTTAATCCACAAGATTCTTAATGAATATTTCTAATTTCCTCTGTTACCTAGGTTATCTTGACTTATCTTGTTGTCCTTGTCTTGACTCATATTCCAAGCTCTTAAGTTCTTGCGTTAAAAGTCAGCTTCAAAACCCATTTGACCATTTCTGATCATTAGGAATCTAGTAAACAGGGGATGCCACACGTATCAAATGAACATCCATGTGCCAATTACGACTCACGAATCTCACCATAACACTTCAATATTTGCCACTATAGTTCGGCCAAGCATAGGTCATATTCGGTCTTGAGTAATTCATGCATAAACGGTCCACAATTTCATCGATTCGACACATACACCTGTCTTTTAGTAATTTAACATCCTAATGAGGGTTTAGGGGTCACTTACCAACTCAATGAGCTAGGATTTCCATTCAAAATCTGCCACCAAGCTTAGTACTCACTCGACCGAAACAGGGCAGGGAGTTGTCCTAGGAAAATCGCACAAATCAACCCTCAATTCTCTTCCAAACTCAATTCCATCACGCAACTACTTCGTTAATGTGACATTCCGAATTTTCGACCCTCTTGAGACTATTGAATGAAAGGATAATGATTGACGGACGAATGATCATGAAATTGAGGTTCAAAATTGGCACTTGGAAATAGAGAATTCCAATTTTGGATAAGAATTTGTCAATGTCTCGCCAAATGGTAATTTCGGATTGGAAAAGTGAAGTTTGGACTGAAAGTGCAAAATGACCATTTTGCCCCAAGACCATTTACATATGCCTTAAGAATTCAAGAAGGGCAAAATGGACATTTCTCCTATCCTATAGGGCTGCCAAAAATATCTTGTAAAATGGTCAAAGATGAGTCAAAGCTAAGATTGAATTATTGGGGGAGTGCCACTTGTCAACCATTGGGAGTATTTGGCATTAAATGCCCACCTAACCTTGTCTTATCAATTTGAGGCTCAATTATATGTGTGAGACAATGGTTTTAAGGACTTCATCTGCTGTGTAGCCTCCCCTTACACGTTCACCTCATTTTCTCTCCAAAAACACCTCAACCAAAAACTGCCCAGAAAAATAGTTTTGAAGCCTTCTGTTTGGTGCAGTCTAGCGGCTCTTTCCGGTGTTGTTTGGTCACGCCCTCTTACCACAGATTAGTTGAAGATGTTCTTGAAATGTTTCCGTTGGTTTCATGATTTTTGGAGGTGTGGTTAATTTATGGTGATTTTTGGAAGCAAAGCGGACGGATTCTGAGCTAGAAGAGGAAATGTGGTGTTTCTAGCTCATAGAAAATCCGAATGACCTCAAAATTTTAGGGTAGCTTCATAACTTATAGTGATACATGTGGATGAGCAGAAATGATTTTTTCAATTGAGATTTAGGGGTGTTTCGTGGCTGAGATTGAGTGGACAGAATTGAGTGAAAATCTGATCGGTGGACAATCTGTGGAGGTTGAACCATTTGAACATCCTAGGGGTGTTATTTTGCTTCCAAATCATTAGGGGATGTCCTCGACATGTAAATATAGGTCTTGGCAAGAAGATTGGACAATAAAATGGTGAACTGAGGTGAATTATGGGCCGTTGGAATAGGGCAAAGGCAGAATAGAATTCTGTCCAGCCTTGGTCGAACCCCTTGGGTGGTTCTAGGAAGTCTTTTTATGGTCCAAATTGGTTCTTAAGATGTCCTAGGATGTCAATTGATGTCTCAGCAAGAAATTAGTTTGATCGGATTGAAATTTGGCGGAGTTAATTGACGGGAATTGTACATTGTTCGTAGGGCGACGCTTGACGTGATTTGGCTATGCATTTGTGGGCCTTAGAAGGAATTGCACGTGGCATTTGTTAGCTTGCTTGAAGAGGTAAGTGGTTCCTAAACCCTTACTTGAATCCTAGGACACTACTGGATAAAGTGGTTGAGTAATTTGATTTCTTGGTGAAGTCCTTGACTTGAATGGCATAGCATGACAATTGAACTGCGGTATGCCTTGATGACATATTTGGCTATTAAGCCCTTGATTGTTTAATTGGCTGTGACGCCTACGTGATTTATATGGCTATAGCGTCTGTGTGATATTGATTGGCTTGTATGCCATATTATTGAATTGGCTGTGATGCCATGTTATGGGATGAGCTATAGTGCCCCATCGATTGTTGGCTTGGTGCCCCGGAGATCGTAATTGGCTTGGTGCCCCTTTTGCATCGTAATTGGCTTGGAGCCCTGGTGCAAATGAATGACCATTGCTTGGTGCCCCTTTCACATCGTAATTGGCTTGAAGCCCTGATGCAAATGAATGGTCAGAGTGTTTTGGGAATTACATCGCGGTCGTGGGCTCTGGCGATGATTTGGCTTAGAGCCCTGATGATACAATTTGGTCTAGTGAGACCCCGGCGGTATCGGAGAGTGATAAAATTGAATGAAAATGTGAGGATACCATTTGGTCTGATGAGACCCCGGCGGTATCGGAGGGTGGTGAAATAAAATGAAAATGTGAATACCATTTGGTTTAGTGAGACCCGGGCGGCATGAAGTGGCTGTAAGCCTGGAGTGTACGATTGGTTTGATGATCGCCGTGGTATGTGGACATCATTTGGTCTGATGACCCCAGCGATGCCAGGTGGTAGGAGTGCCAGTGGAATATGTGGGTGGATGAGAAAGTGGTGACTGTGGTGTATTTGAGTATATGTGCTCAGGTATGAGACCCGGCAATTGAGCATGACTGTTGTATTGATCGTCCATGTCTATAATTGATATTGTCTTGTGAGATGCCTGGTGCCATTGCATTGCTTGTGATTCTGCATTTTGAGTGGCATTTGTGTGTGATCTAGGGGGACTGGTATTCAGGTCTAGGTTTAGGTTTCACTTATTAAGAATTATATCTCACCTTAGTGGGGGCTTAACTTTTTCAGGTTCCAGGCGAAGGAAGCCCGAACTTGCCAATGATTGGCATCTGAGGAAGTAGTTAACCAAGCGTTTTTAAGACGTTGGATGACCTTAGAAATTGTATATTGTTTTGTGGATTAGTCTTGACCACTAAAAAGAATTGAGGTGTATTTTATACTATGAGAGGTGTACAATTATTTTTCTATCCTAAGTCATTATTGATTTTATTTGTGTACGAAGGAGTCTCTTGCTTCCGCATGTGTAAGATATAAGGTTGATGATGGCCGAAGGATCCTGGATGGCACAGCTTGGTTACGGCCTAGTGGGATGTTCGCGTGCTCGCCGGGTTCGGGGTGTGACAGGTAATACATCAATTAATGTTTCTAGGTGTCTTACCGAAGGTTTTGAGGCAAGGTGACACGGTCACGAACCTCCAAGTGGCTCGATTTGCTCGGGTCAGTGCAGGTCGACAATCAGTCTTGGGAAAAAATGTATCATACAACCATTAATCCTCCACTAAGCTTCAATCCATCACACAATCTCCTTGCCAACATGTGAAACTATGACTCTAGGGTTCTTACTGAAAATCTTGAAGCAAAGAGACACCCAAATGAACCTTAAAGTGCTTCGGTTCCACACGGCAGCAGGGAAAGCATAATCTGTTTTGCAAGAATATCCAAAATTTATCCATTAAAGCCCGTCTAACTCCGACCAACTCTCAAACTCCGCTTACTAAACCTTTTATATTAGGTGTTAAGAGAGTCTCACCGAAGATTGGGTGACAAATGAAGCCTTGAAGCCGGCGAAAATGGACTCTCTCCCAAACCGATTCAGATTTTGACCACTTGGTGCTCTCGAGGCTGAACGGGTCGATCGGGGGGCTGGTGGCTGGACAGCAACTAGGGACATGTATGGGAGAGGCTGAGGAGTGTTGTGGTGGTTGGAGCAAGGTTCAGTGGTGGCCGGAGGCGGCGGCCTAGGCAAGCGAAGCGGTGGGCAAAGGGCTGGTCGGGCGAGCTCTACTCGGCCAAGAAGAAGAAACGAAGAAGAAGATGATGGATGAGAGAGAGTGTGCCGTCTACCATGAGAGGAGAGACAGAGAGAATTAGCCTTAATCCCTCTTAGTCAAATGGATGATTGGTAGGTGGAATAGTAGTTTAATTAATGCTAAACGGTCTTGTAACGACACATGTCTCAAGTAAATTAATATCTTGTTTCCAAACTACCATTGTACCTATTCGACCAATTGACTAAAATGCCATCACTCCAATCTTAAGGCAAGGTTAATTCTCGAGGGGAAAAATGGTAATTTTATATTTTCCGTCCGAAATTCACTTTTCCAATATAAATTACCTTCGATGAGGCGACGTCTAACTTTTTTCAAATGTTGGAATTCCTCTTTGTCCATTTTCCAACTTCGAGATCCTATTTCATGGGCTATTTTCCAACAAACGAAATTTCAATTTATCTCAAACTGATGGACGACTTTGCCGACATTATGCGTATCGACTCAGTTATTCTCATCACTGTCGCGACCCTCCATTGCATCAAGGACTAATGGGCTGTCCAGTCTAGTCGGACGCGGGCCTCTCCCAAGGCCCATTACCTAAGTCGCAACGGAGGTATACGTGGTTGACCTTCAGTGTGGTCTAGTGACATGTGATACGTGTACATGCCAAGGAGTCGCCACCATTCGTTTCGTGGAGGGTACAATTGGAAACCCTATCGAATAGTTGGGAGTTTCTATTCGATTCTGCGAGAACTAGAGAAGTGGGATTGGGGACTTAGTTACGCCAACTATTAGAGTTGTGACATTTCGAATTACGGCCCCTCTCGATGCTATTGAATGGAAAGATATCGATCGAAGTATTTCAGTTGTATCTCGCTCGGAGCAGGCCACTCCCGACTTAACAGACCAAAAGGGAAAGACTGACGTGGAGTCGGGTACGTGGACCTAGGGATTTTCAATAATAAATGACGCTTTGACCATAAGGATTGTCGAGGGAATATTTTGGGCCAGAAAAAAATCTAGGAACGATCATGGAATGTCTTGCTAGCATTATACGTTGGGACGCGGGTGAATCCGCTTAACCAATCTGTAATTTGCGAGAATTTCTTAAATCGGATTCTGACAATGAGGATCACAGGAGCTAGCGATAAACCCTCGCAATTACATGACAACCAAAGTCGCAACAGTTTAAGAAACCATAAGGTCGATACGCGTAGCGCCCGCAAGAGTCGCCCGTCGGTTTGAGATAAACTAGAATTACAGTTGACGAGGGCTCGACATGAAATTGGACCTCGAGATTTGCGTATTGGACATTTAGGAATTCCAACATTGGAATTGAAATGGACGTCGCCTCATCAAGAGCAATTTAGAATGGAAAAAATGAAATTTCGGACGACATGTGCAAAAATTACCATTTTGCCCCTCAACCATTTGCCCTTACCTTAAGATTGATAGAAGGGCAAAATAGTAATTTGGACACCTCTTAGTGGCTGCCAAAAATTGATGAGGATGGGTCAGTGGAAGTCAATGCAATCTTAGTTAATTATTGGAGCCTTGACAAGTGTCAACCGAGGAGAGGTTAAGCATTAATTACCATCTTATCACTTGGCCATCCAATTATTTGTGTGGAAGCTCTCTCCCTCTCTCTCTCTCTCTCTCTCTCTCTCTCTCTATCTCTCTCTCTCTCATTTTGACAGGCCATCCCTCTCTCTTCCCTTTCCTCACACGAAGCTCTCTCTCTTGCTCGTCAGCTCGCGTCCAGTTCCGGCCATGCCCACTGCTGCGGCCATAAATTTTTCATCCGATGTTGGATTGAGGTAAAACCACCACTATCTGAAAGCTTATTGTCTTACCTTTCTAAGGACATATTATAAGATCAATTTGGCTTACCCATTTTCCCTGTAGGTCCTTTTGAATAGGAAAAGGTCAGATTGAGGCAGAATCTGACTAGTTTTGGGGGATGAGCTGTTTCGTGGGCTTCAAGACTTCAAATGGCTCCAAATTTTTGGTGAGATCTTCTACACTCATAGTACTTAAGTTGATTGAATAGAAGTTGAGAGTTAATTGGAGATTTGAAGTGTTTTTATGGTTGATTGGTGGTGGTTTCTATCGAACAGATTCTGACTGCCAACACACCAAAGGAAACCTAGCTGTTCAAAGGGCTTTATGGTGTTGTTTCGTGACAAAATCTTCGGTGAGCTTCTTAAACATATAGATTGATGTTTTGGCAAGTCAATTTTGTAAGGAATTTGGGTTAAGCGGTGATTAAAGGGCTGTTGAGGTGAAAAAGTGAGACGCCAACCAATCTGTCATAAGCGCACACTGATTTTAAAATGGCTCGTTCTAGGTCGTCCGGTATCCAAATTGAGCTCCATTTTCGTTCACACGTCCGTAAGACCATGAGGGACAAGATTCTTGAAGTAGATTTCTCAAAAATTAACTATATCAATACCAGTTTTTTTGGGATTGAATCTAGTCGTGGAAAGCCAAGAGTAGGCAGCTTAGTGCCGCGACATTGCGTCGATCATTTTATGGAATTGCTTAGCTTAGGCTCGAGGTAAGTTGTGCATAAACCTTTATTAGGAGGTTATGTTACTAAAGAATAGAGTTTTGAGTTGGATTGGATGGTTTTATGGCCAGATTTCGTGAGAGCGAGAGAGAGTCTAAATCTATCCATTTTTGAAAACTCAAACATTACCTTAATCGCCGAAAGACATAACACTCCTTAGGAAGTCATTGGAGGAAATAAAGATTTATCTAATTGAGACCTTAGGAACTGTGTATGTGTTGGGAGTTAGATTTGTAACTGACTTTGACATTTATGAGAAGTGTACTTCTTTTTGTCCTTAGGAAGTCATTGGTACATCATTCGACACCAATTACGAAATCGAGCATTAAAGCCCTCGATTGAATCCCAATTAATCAACACATGTCCATTTTCTCACATAGCATTTCATCACCAAATAACCACAACATCAACTTGACACTCCCTAGACATGTTAAAGGGACATTCTGTGACATTCTGAATTCCTGCCATTTTGAGACTATGGAATGAGAAGTATCTATCGATGTATTTCAATTTTATCTCGCTCGAACCTAATCAAATTGAGTTAACTGACCAGAAAGGGAAAGGCTAACGCATGACAAGTACGTGGACCTGGGAAACTCGAAAAAGGAAATGACACTTTAACCATAAGGATTGCCGAGGGAACATTTAGAACCATTAAAGGCCGATCAAATAACGAAAAAGGAATCCATTGCTAGCGTTATACGATTGGAGCACGGGTGATGCTGTTTAACCAATGTATAATTTGTGAAGTTTTCCTAAATCGAACAATGACGATCGAGACCGTCGGAACTAGTAATGAACCCTTGTAATTACATGACAACCAAAGCCGTCGTAACTTGAGTCGTCCTAAGTGTGACGAGAGTCACAGAGTCGATACGCGTAATGTCTGCAAAAGCCGCCCGTTAGTTCAAGATAAACTGAAGATACAAACAACAGAAGATCGATCATGCAACGGAAGCTCGAAATTGGCAAATGGAAATGAAGAATTCCAACATTAGAAAAGAATTTGGACGTCGCCTCATCGAGGGTAATTTAGATTGAGAAAAGTGAAATTTGGACTGGAAGTGAAAAATTACCCTTTTACTTCTCAAAGGACATTCTTTTCTTTAGAACAAGCAAGGGCATTATAGTCATTGGTTCTCTCCCTATAGTGGCCGAAAGTTTGAGGGTATTATAGTCAATTTGTGCTCTAGATTTTTATGAAGAAAAGTCAATGAGTGTCAATGCATTGATTAGATGAAGACAAGTGGCACATTGAGATAGGTTGGCAATAAATGGTTGTCTAATCTCCCTCACCTACCATTCTCTCTCTCCTTGACTTGGGGACCAAGGAAAAATTAAGAAGACCTCTCTCTCTTCATTTTTTTTCAGCCAATTTCCCTCTCTATCTCAATCTCACGCTCTCTCTCTCCCATCTTCCTTTCATTTCCCTCTTTCTCGCCGGCCAGCTCGCGGACAGCACCGACTCATCTCACTGTTTCGGCCATAACTCGATCGTCTGACATCATATTGAGGTGATTCTTTCTCCATTAGAAATATTATTGTCTTATCTTTCCATAGACATATTATAAACTCAATTGGACCCAGTATATCTTTCCGTAGCTCGATTTGAGTGGACGAAGGTCAGAATCGGAGTGAATCAGGCCATGAGCTCTTTAGACCGGTTTAGAAGGTTTATCGTGGTTAAAAATCAAGGTGATACCTCCTTAAGACATAGTATTAAGGTTGAGTAAGTTTGGTTTGAAGTTTGGTTGATGATAGATGGGTTTTAATGGTGGGATTTGGATGATTTTCTAAAGGACAGAATATGTCATCTTCGACAGGTCTGGGAACCGAGCACCTTTGAAGGCGGTAGAAGCGTCGCCTTGCCCTGAAACTTGTTGGTAAGACACTCTAAGACATGATATTACATGTTAGTCAAGGATAGATGAGTTAGATTGGAGTTTTGATGGTCGGTTTGTATGGAAACTTGTTGGAACAGAATCTGCCCTGCTGTGGACAGATTGGGATCCGAAGGTTGTTGCTGTGCTTGGAGGAGTTTGTTGGCTTAATTAGCTTGGTAAGAAGACTTCTAAACTTTTGTTAGGATGTTAAGTCACTAAAGGGTGGATTTGTTGGTGAAAATAGAAGGTTTTAAAGGGTTGTTTGAGGGTGGAACCGTGAGAGACCTTAGAGTTGCCAAATCCTGTTTTTCAGCACACCGATTCTAAAACGGCCCGTTCTAAGTCATCCGATATCCAAATTGAGCCTCGTTTTTGCCCACATGTCCGTACGATCTCGAAGTTTAATACCTTGGAATTTTGTTTTCTGAAAAAGTCAGTAGCAAATTGTCAGGTTTTGAAAGCTGAACCTGGTCGTGGGGTCTTGAATTGGGCAGTTTTGATGAATTGGGTTTTTGGATGCTTTGCCTTGATTGAATGACTCTTTGGCATGCCTAAGAATATTGAATTAAAGCTGTGCATGCTTGATGACGAGGTGCCATGAGTGAATTTTGATGTGCATCGACTTCTTTGATTCAATCAAGTGCCTTGATGCTTGTTGGTGCTTTTGATGATTCAATTGCTTGAGGTGGGATGGCATGTACTGCTAGTGGCCAAATGGCATGTTTGAGTTGATGAACCTAGTGTGCTTGAATGGTGTTCCATGGATGGCGATGAAATGAATCTGCTTGAGAATGTGAAAATGAGATTAATGAGAAGGTTCACAACTATGTTTTATGGCCAATGCATTGAGCCGGGGAGGGAGTTACTCCCATTGACCTGATGAGGTCGTGCGGCTAGAGAGTTCTACATTGACCGAATCATCTCAAAGGCTATAAGAATTGAGAGTCAGGTAGTGGACGAATCATCTCTAGGTCCGGACGCGAGAGTCCTATAGTCGACCGAATCATCTCGATGGCGCGGAGTGTCGAGAGTCGCTATAGAGACTGAATCATCTCGCATCGAGAGTCATGATGATCGAATCATCTCGATAAGACGTCGAGAGTCATATGATTGACCGAATCATCTCGCAAGGGGACCCTTGGTGGGCGTAAAGAAGATAAAAGACTTAAACATGATTCTTGATATGTTTAGAGTCTGTATGCTTGAATTGGCTGGAATGCCTGGGATGCCTAGAGTGCATGGAATGTCTATGATGCCTATATAGTTTGAGAAATGCGTATTGAAAAGTGAAAGTATGAAAGACGTAAGCCTGATTGCCTGATATGCCAGAATTACCTTATTATACCAATTGCTTGAATGTCATGTGTGAAACATATTTTTCCAAAACTTGTATATTTTGAAACGTGCCTGGAGGTACCAATTGTCTAGCTTAGGGTTAGGGTTAACTTACTGAGATTATTATCTCACACCGTCGTGGGACCAACATTTTCAGACCCAAAGCCCTGAAGGTGCCTAGAAGAAGAAGAAGATGAAGATGAGGAAGATGAAGATGAGTCTGTCTAGTTTATGAATTTCTTTTTGAGAATTCTCTTTTGTGGTCCTATAGTGCATTCCTCTGCACCCTACCCCCTTTCATTATAATAGACCCTTTTATTTTGTAAAGCAATGTGTGTTGGCTTTTAAATCCTAGGTCGCCTTATGTTTGTTATTATGTCTGGGATTTTGTTTTCGCTTCTGCATGTGCTTACCATATCACGATCTAAGAGTTAGCCGTCGGATCTTGGGTTATCCTATTTGTATTGATGGCCGTGTGGGATGTTGGCGTGCCCACTGGGGTCGGGACGTGACACATTCAATCAAGAAAAGTCATCAATGATCCCAATCCACAGAACTGCCCACCCACGACCAAGTTCGTTCTCAAGAAAACTAACATTTTTCATTGGCTATTTGAGAAAACAAATTTTAGGATCTTGCTCTTCAAGATCTTATGGACATGTGGACAAAAACGGTACTCAATTTGAATATCAGATGAATTAAAACGGGCCATTTCAAAATTGGTGCCCGCTGAAAATAAATTTGGGCGGTTTCGGGTCTCTCACGTGTTTCTCACCAAAACAGCCTTTATTACCTCTTTCAATTTCATCAAAGTTCTACCCTTTAGTAACACAACATCTTAGGGAAGGGTTAGAATCAACTTACCAGGCTAATTTAAGCAACAAACTCCTCTAAGAACCGTAACAATCTTCGGATCCTAATCTGTCCGGAGCAGGGTAGGTTCTATTCCTACGGAATTCCATGTAAACCGGCCATCAAAACTTCAATCCAACTCACCTATCCTTTTCTAACATGTAGTATCATGTCTTAGGGTGTCCTATCAACAAGTTTTGGGGCAAGGCGATGCTTCCACGACCTTCAAATGTGTTCGATTCCTAGACCCGTCGAAGAGGACAGATTCTGTCCTAGGGGAAATCCATCAAAGTTCATCCATTAAAACCCATCTTTCTTCAACCAAACTTCAAACTAAACTTACTAAACCTGAATACTATATCTTAAGGAGGTATCACCTTAATTTGGCAGCAAGACAAGCTCTTTAAACCTGTCTAAAGGAGTGCACGGTCTGGTTCACCTCGGCTCTGACCTCTTCGGACTCCGGCGGCTCCACGGGTCAAACGGAGTAACGAATGGCTGATTGGTCACTTGGACGTTGTAGAGGAGAGACTAAGGGTTGTCACGATGGTCGGCGTTGGGTCGGATGGTGGCCGGAAGCCGGTAACAAAGCGAACGAACGGCAAGGGATTAATCTGGTCGGGCCGAGAGAGAAGAAGAGGGAAAGAAAAGAGAAGATGAGAGGGAGAGGTAGGTGGTCGGCTAAAGCTTGAGGGAGGAGAGAGGGTCTTGGCTTCATCCACAAGCCAAAGAGAGAGAGAGAGTGAGAGAGAGAGAGAGAGAGAGAGAGAGAGAGAGTTAGGTGAGAATTAGACTAGAATTTAATGCAACTAGGCATCTAATCTAGGTCTATTTGGATAAGGCCTCACATGTTGCGGCTAGCGTTATCACCTAGAGGGGGTGAATGGGTGATTATAGTGCAATTTGAAAAGTTTCTTTCACGGAATGTCAATTGAACATGCGTTTTATAACATCTCAGATGATGGCAACATAGTATGACAATATAAATAGTTCGTGTGTAGTTCTACTATCACCGTTTATGTAATATGATCAAATTAGGGATGGAGAAGATTACACAAAGGGTTTATAGTGGTTCGGCTTTGGTTAAGCCTACGTCCACTTCTTCAGCTATCAGCCAATCTGCTGGATTCCACTAGTAAACTGCTTGAGAGGTTACAGCTTAGTGATCTCCTTGACACGCAGGATACCCCACCTAGCGGTCAACACTCTTGTGTACACCTCCTTACAATTACAATAGATGAATCAATAAGTGTGTATAAAATGAGGTACTCTCGATCTAAGAATTATAAAGACTTTTCCCTCTTAACGCCGATCTTTTTATCCCTTCGACCTTGAGATGTCTTTTATACTACTCCGCCTCCAATCTACCCGTTGCAAAGCTTCTAGAAGAGGTCTCTCCAAAACTTCCTGTTTGGAGAAGACATACCAAAAGAAGATCTCGTAGCCGTTGGGGATCGCCAAAGCAAAGTCTTCCCCGTTCGGATCAAATCGCCCATACACTTATGATCTTGGGTTTCCATAGATGATTTCACTTATTTGGAAAGTCGTATGTTTGTCTCCTTGATTGCGCATCCTTGATTGATCTCTATCCCCGAGAATCTTCAAGAATGATCCAGCTCGATTGTATCCGTTGTAGCATTTCAAATAAGCGCATTCAAACGTTCTTTTCAAGTTCTGATTACTGCACGTGAATACTCCACTCAGAGCTTGAGCATCAATCCAACGTCTAAGCTATCCTCGCTCAACGTTTAACGTCTGAGTTATCCCCACTCAACGTCTGAGCTCCAAACAACATCTAATCCCTCAGAAATCCCATCTGAGCAAAAACCTTTTTGACAGAATCAATCCTGTGCATCCCCGCACCAAAGGATAATCTGCAAAACAAGTATTCCACGACATTTTCTCGAAAACTTAAGAGTACTTGGATTCTTTTGTCAACTTCAAAATTACCTAGGGGTTTTTCTCAATAATCTCCCCCTTTTTGATGATGACAAAACTATCCACAAAAGTAACAATGATTTTAGTAAAAATAGTGAGCAACTATGATTTAGTTACTCTCAATATAATCTTGCTAATAAAGGATTTCACCAATCTGCGCTTTGCACTTTCTAGCAAGAATAAGTTCTGAAGTCAATACAATCACAATATAAGCAGTCTCAAAACTTACGATAATGCTTAAGATTTAGAGATTAAGCAAAATATAATTTCAGAGCATTGTTATGTGATTCTATTTGATTTTTCAAGAAATTTAATCACATGCATGACAATCTTGAGCAACATAATAATAATGAACATATTAGTTGTGATATGGAATTTCTACACAAAGGCTCAAAACATGCATGTGAGCATGAACTTGCAACTTAATAGCTCAGAGCTTATATATGAGCATATTACAAAAGCTCAGAACTTGCAATTTAACACATGCTCATATCATGATGGTTTTGACATGCTCAAGTTAACCTGTTTTGGCACAAGTGTTACCAAACATAAAAATGCCCGTAGTAAGGAATTTGTTCACCTGTTCGGCTTAGGAGAGAAATTGAATTTCTTTTCAGAAATTGTTCTTGTATATGACTCAATGTCACATATTTCTTTTCAGAAATTGTTCCTGTATGTGACTCAATGTCACATTTCTCCTATGTCCTTCCTGTAAATTTTGTGTAATTTTCTCCCCCATTTTGTCATTAGCACAAAAGGGTAAGCGAATTACTCGCAATGTTAAATGCATGGAGTAATACTCCTCCTGAATATGTGATTCATCCAGCTAAGCATAAAGAGTGGCATAAATACTCTCCTGAATGATGTAACATTAAGACCAGGGTTGTGCAAACAAAATTCAACCAAACATTCAAAGTTTTGCAATGACAGTACTAAAGGAGAAAATGTCAAATGAACAATCAAAACATTAACAAAAAATTGAAAAAAAAATTTCTTTTTATGCTGGTGGTGGTGGCTGAGAGGTAAAAGGTGTAGATGTTGGTTGGTGCTAGCTTGGTTGGGCATGGTTTGAGGGAGCTGGACCAGGACAAACTGAGAAATTTGACTAAATTTGTGACATTCTGAATTTCCTGCCATTTTGGGGCTATTGAATGTGAATGTACCTTACCATGTGTTTCAGTTTTGCTCGCTCAGATCTGATCAATCTTGAGTAAACTGACCAAAAGGGAAAGGCTAATGCATAACAAGGTACGTGGACCTAGGAAACTTGAAAAAGGCAGTGACGCTTTGACCATAAGGATTGTCAATGGAACATTTAGAGCCAATGAGGCCGATCAGATAATGGTTAAGGAATACAATGCTAGCGTTATACGATTGGATCGCGGGTGAAGCCGCTTAACCAATGTATAATTTGCAAATTTTCGTAAATCGAACTATGACGATCGAAGCTGTCGGAACTAGCGATGAACCCTCGCAATTACATGACAACCAAAGTTGTCATAACTTGAGTTATCCTCAGTGTGATGAGAATCACAGAGTCGATACGCGTAATGTTTGCAAACGCCGCCCGTTAGTTCGAGACAAACTGGAATTACGATCGACGGACGAATGATCATGAAATGGAAGCTCAAAATTGGCAATTGGAAATAGATAATTCCAATTCTGAGTAGGAATTCGACAATGTCTCGTCAAATGGTAGTTTCGAATTGGAAAAATGAAGTTTGGACTGAAAGTGCGAAAAGACCGTTTTGCTCCTAGACCATTTGTCCACCTCTAAAGAACTCAAGAAAGACAAAATGGACATTTCTCTTATCCTATGTGGCTGTCGAAAATCACATGTGCATGGGGTCAAAGGTGAGTCAAAGTTCTAAGATGCATTATTGGTGTTGCCACTTCCCAAGCATTAAATGACCTGACCTAACCATGTCTTATCCAATTAAGCTCCATTATTTGTGTGAGACAAGTATAATGAAGTCTCATCTGCAGTGTATACCATATACCTCACGTTCACTTCAATTTCCTCCTCAAACTCACCTCACCAAAAACTCTCCAGAAAAATAGTTTTGGAGCCTTCTGTTCGGTACAGTCTAACGGCTATTCCCTACATCGTTTGGTCGAGTCCGTTTACCAAAGGTTAGTTTAGGATGTCTCTGACATTTTCCCATTAGTTTCATGATTTTTGGAGGTCTAGTTAATTTATGGTGATTTTTGGAAGAAAAGCGGACGGATTCTGAGCTAGCTGAGGAGAAGTGTTGGTTCTAGCTCTTAGAAATTCCAAATGACCTCAAATTTTTTAGGAGAGTTTCATAACATCTAGTACTATGTTCCGATAGTTTTTTACTGCATATATATGGTTTTAAATTAAGTTTTATGGCTGATTATGGGTGGTACAAAAATGGACAGATTCTGACTTTGAAGAGAGCGGACTGTTTCGACGTCTTTGGGGTATCAATCCGCTTCAAATCTCATGATGAGCTTCCTAAACTCATAAAGGAAGGTCTCAACAAGTTGATTATTGAAGGATTGAGGATTTGAATTTATTTATGGCTCGATTGAGCGGTTGGAACCCAAAATCGGTTCTGTTTTAAGGAAGAATACATGCTGGCCGGTTCTGTTTATGGACTAAATGAGGAATTTTTGGATGTCAATTCACCCGTAATATATTGTATGATATCGTGTGAGATGTCAATGGGAGATGTGAGAAGTGGATTGAAGTTTAAAGGTGATTTATGGTGAAATTGATTCACGAAACGCTAAATTGAGTATTTCCATGTATATGGCTGAGTAAACCGAACATATTAAGGGTTCGGAGTAAGCGTTGTCTTGTGTCATATTGTGATAAAAGGTGTCTCGAATTACCAAAGGTATGGCTAGGGAAAGCTTGCGCTTATGGGAATGAATATTCCATGGTTTATGACTCAAGATTGATTAATCTTGTTAGGTTGACGACGCATTTGTGGAAATTCCATACTAGTGGCTTTGGGAGAATTGCGTGTTATGGTATTATGATATTTAATAAGGTAAGTGTTACCTAATCCTTTCTCTGAATGCCTGGACACACTGGATGAGTAATTGAATGATGTGATTGACTGATGAATTTTTATGAAATGAATTGCATGTGTGTCTTGATGGCATGGTGAAACTGAATGAGAAAGGTGTTGAGGATACCATTTGGTCTGATGAACCCGGCGGTATCGGAGGGTGGTGAAATAAAATAAAAATGACAATGCCATTTGGTCTGATGACCCCGGTGGCATAGAATGGTTGTAAGCCTGGAGAGTACCGATTGGTCTGATGACCCCTGTGGTACGTGGACATCGTTTGGTCTGATGACCCCGGAGATGTCAAGTGGCAAGAGTGCCAGTGGAGTATGTGGATGGTTAAGAAAGAGGTGGTTGTGGTGTACTTGAGTATATGTGCTTGGCTATGAGACCATGTGATTGAGCATGACTTTTTGTATCGATTGTCCATGCTTGCTAATTGATACTACCGTTGTGTGATGCCTTGTGCCATTGCGTTATTTGTTATTTTGCATATGAGCGGCATATGTGGGTGGTCTGGTAGGACTGGTATTGAGGTATAAGGTTAGGTTTCACTTGCTGAGATATATATATCTCACCCCAGTGGGGGATTAACTTTTCAGGTCTTTGAAGATAGAAGTATAGGCAAGATGAGGATGAACTCTCGATGAAGTAATGGAATGAATGGTTTTATGTCTTTGGTGGCCTTAGGGATTGTATCTGAATTTTGAGGATTAAGAATTCAATTTTAGGTACTTGACTATGATAACTTCTGAGGAGAATTTTAAATATAAGAGGTGTATACCCTTTGTCCTGAGTCATCTCATTGTAATTTGTATGGAGCAAGTTTTATGGCTTCTGCGATACCGTTTCTTTGTCAAGTTGTTATATGGTTGACTAATGGATCCTAGGAGATAACTGAATATCAACAGCCTGGTGGGATGTATGTGAGCTCGATGGGGTCGGGGTGTGACATCCCCGCTTAAGTGGTATCAAAGCAAGGTCAGCTCGATCCATTGTGATTGAGGTTTGGAGTGATAAGGAGCGATGACTTGAGGATAATTAGGTAGTGAGACATTTAGGATTAAGTATTGAACACTGAATCTTGAGGATTATATGCTTGAACTTGTGAGATATTCTAATGGCCCTATGTCGATTTAATGGATGATCTTGAGTGATTTTAGGGATAAGGCTCACAAGGAAGTGAGTAGAGATTGAAGAGTCATAAGCCATGATTTGAGGTTGTTAGAGAATAGTTTCTGAATGAAGGGTCAATTGGAGTATATGATTATGATTGTGACTTGTCGATGAACCAACTTGGAGAATATGAGTTATAAAGAGACGACTGGCATTAGCGGGTTCAGACTTGAATTGCATTGTATCTTGATGGTTTAGTTATCAATTGCTATTGATAACCTTGGGTGATATGAGATGAGATGTATACAAGGAATATTTGGATTGAATATCAGTTGTGATCGAATGCCTATGGATTTGACTTGAATAGTGACCGGACTTGAGGTATATGATGGAATATAGGCGATTGATTGGTGAGAGGCGATGACACTTGTGGAAATTAGAGATCTTCTCTTGATAAGAATCGATCTGGGGACAATTGTGGTATGACAAGTGGTGAGAACAAACAAGCTGTACATGTATTTGTGGCTGTGAGCTGAAAGTTGACAAGGGTGTATGCATGAGCTTATCACTATCAGACTTAATAAACTGTCGCTTGATGTGGGACAAGTTGATGGGATACCTATAAACCGTAATGAAGCATGTTATGGGGCATGTGGAACGGGGCTTCCTCTGTAGATGTATGACTTGGGACAATTTGCAACAACCAGGTCTGATGAGAGCGGGGAGTGATCGCCGAGACAGAGAGGTCCGGACAAGGAGCGGCTCCTGGCAGGATTCTAAGATAGCGATGAGGCAGAAATGACCCAAGTCATAAATTGAAAGGGAAAGCCTAGGTATTGGGTTGAGTCTGATTGTGGTTAAGAGATGTATGGCACTGGAGTGATTTTTAAAATGAATGGTCGAAAGTGGCATGGCATTTATGATGACGCCGGTGAATGGCATGGTTAAAAGCTTTGTGCTTGTCAGTGTATGTCGTTTGAAAAAAAAAAGTGATGATGTGATTGGCCTGTTAGGCGTGTTTTATAATTGGTGTCATGTGATTGGCTTGGCCAAGGTTTAACTGCGAGATTAGATGGCATATGGGGTTTATACCTGTTGAACTGACGTCTTCTGGAATTGCGATAGCCTGTCAAATATGTGACAGAGTGGCAGATGCCTTATACTTTGAGTTTGGGCGATTGACTAATGGAAGTCACGCCTTGAGTATTTGCTGGGTATTGGCCTAGTTGAGTTTTAATCTAGTTGAGGCTTGCCTAGTGATGGCTGTTAAGTGAGAAGTTGCCTTGTTGAGGCTAGCTTGTTGCGTGGTTGGTACTTAAGGATGATTTAGAATCCTTGTATAATAAGCAACTAGTTGAGAATTATTTGGGAACCACTGATGGTTGATAATGAAAGATAATGAGGGGAGCAGTCTAAGACTGCTAGACTTGAGTAGATGACTTAAGTCTTTGATTCCTAGAGGGAATCATAGTGGTTCAAGTGATATGAGAACCTAATGACGTTGAACGACTATATTATGGTCGTAGAAGAGCATTGGACTCGAGTATGTAAGATATGGGAAGATCCAAGAACTGAGATGGATCATAAGAATTTAGCAAAGATGAGCAACTGGAGAATGAGTATTGGGAGAGCGTATGGCTCGATTTCTTTAATCTTGCGAGACCCAAGTGTGATAATGGGTTGTGAGAGCTTTAAATGGAATGAGAAAATTTGTTGGGTAGGCAGGCTAGTGAGGAGTTGGCATAATTGCTTAAGCCACTATGGTGACAGATGCTAGTGCTGATGAATTAAATGATGGAAGTCACGAGAAAGGTGACTCTGAGTTATTTCATTCACAAGAAAGGTGAATGTGTGGGAAGAACCATGAGAGTTTTAAAAGTTTGTAAAGCTATGTATAAGTTGAGATTGCCTGAGTTTGAAAGGGGAATGGGATTTGAAACTGTCTCCCTCTTGATTGGGAATCTTGACAAGGAAACCTTGGAGGTTTTGGGTACACTGAAGAAAGAAAGTGACCCTGGCAATTGTTGACACCTAATTTTGGATTAGCATTTTTTTTTGTTATTTCTTAGAAATTCATGAAAAATCCATAAAAAGTCAAAAAATTACAAAATCAACTTTGGTGGCCTTGGCCAAGCATAAGGAACAATTTTTGACAAAAAAAATAATTTTTCATATTTTTCGCATTTTTAAATATTGTCAGAAATTAGGAAAATACTAGAAAAATCAAGAAAAATAGCATTTGAGGTCGTAAAAATATGGAAAAATAGCCAATATTTTTCTTTTAAATCTCTTGTCTTTTTTACCTCATAAAAATTCCAAAATCAGATTCAATTTTACATGTTCCTTTGTAACACGTATGATTCAATTTGGTAAAAAAATGTCAATTGAGTCTTTTAATTTGCAATTTTGGCATTTTCTAGGATCTTGACATTCAATCTAATTGTCCCTTATTGTAATTTAGCCCAATTGTTTGCACAAATCGCTCAATTGCATGAATTTGACAAAATGGCATACTTAATTGCATTTTAGTCCTTGAAATTGGGCATATTTGAAATTACTTTCAATTCAGGGACTATCATTGTAAATTAAACATACTTCCCAATGGTTTTCATCATTTTGAATCGATTGGCATAGGTAATTTGGTCCAAATTGATCATTTGAACCTTCAATTGCACAATTCCCCAATTTACAATTAAATAAAAATTTGGGGTTTTTGTTGAAATTGATATGAACTTTTTGGCAAAACCACATTTTTAGATAAAATTCATGCCCCAAAATTCAATTATGAGGTTTAATTGCAAAAATTCCCCACCAATTTGGGTTAATTTTGAAAATCCCAATTCGAAACTGGTTCAGATCGGTCAAACCGCCGGTCGAACCGGTCCAGAACAGTGTCATCTTCTTCCTCAGACCCCGCGCGAATGAACAGTCCTCGGCTCAATTTTGATCAAGAAATTGAAGGGCAATTCGCAATTAATTAAAAGGGGAATGGTGGGCATTTTGTTCCTCTCATCTTCTCCCGTCGATTGACACCAACGACACCGTCTGACGTCGCCGGAAGAGAAGGTAATCAGCCGGTCAAAGCTGCGGTACCTGCAAAAGTCAACAATCACCAAACTCAGACCTAATTCGTGCCAAATTCGCATGAAATGGAGCTCGCCGAAGGACCAAACGGAGTTGGACGGAATGCCCATCCTCCCTGACGCCGTTTGGACCTAAAAGCACGTGACTACACGTGCAAATTCGAGTCAGTTGGTTCCCCCCCATTCGGCAACAAAATTTCAAAGAAGGATATAAGCCGATGGACCTTCGCGAAGCAGTTAAGGTGTGACATCCCCCATTTATTAGATTCCTAATGACCAGGATTGGTCAAATGGGTTTTGAAGTTGACTTTTGACGTAAGGAAATGGAAATCATAAGACGAACGATGGAGAAATAATCGAGGGTTTTATTTTAAGAACCGACGATCATTGGATTGATCGATTACTTACGAATTTTGAGGATTCTTGCCCATAAGATTGTATGTTCGGAAATTCCTAAGCTAGGTGCAAGAGTGAGAATCGGCCATGAGGACAATGTAAAGGGTGGCATGATATTTTCTTATGCAAGACTAGGTGGTCGTGTGGCATCCCCCGTTTGCTAGATTTCTAACGAGCAAGGATATCCGAAAGGGATTAGAGAATTGATTTTAAGAACAATGAATTGGAATCTCATTATACAGGATTAAGCAAAGAGGCCAAGGTATGTCAAGGTGACACATGTGGAAACGGGTTAGGAAATTATTAAGGAATTTGTCAATTTTGGATTGTCATGGCTCAAGTGACATTATGAGAAATTGGTCGTGTACATTAAGGAATATGATGGATAGAAATTCGAGTTCCATTGACCAATTTCCCATCAAATGGAATTAAGGAGATATTAGGAAGATTAATTAAGGAATTTCATATTCAAGGACTAAGTTACAATTGTCGAGAATCGAAGTCCCAAGACCAAATTATTATCAAGTCAAGTTGATTGGAAAATTAGAAAATTGATTGGATTTATACCATGGCCGAGAATGAGAGACTTTAGTCACCATTGGATCAAGCTTGATGACCAAGGAATTAAGGTATTGGTCAATCAATCAAGGACCTACAAGGATTAGTATAAGCTGTGGCATCCCCCATTTATTAGATTCTTAATGACCAGGATTGGTCAAATGGGTTTTGAAGTTGACTTTTGACGCAAGGAATTGGAAATCATAAAATCCGCTAATGAAGCCTATGATACGAGGATTGATTTTTTTGAAATCATAAGATGGACGATGGAATATTAATCGAGGATTTTATTTTAAGAAGCGACGACCATTGGATTGATCGACAATTAAGGATTTTACCGCCATGAATGGCATGGACATGAATTAGGTTGTGCAAGGGCGATGACTAGCAAGAATTCGCGAGGATTAATGTGTGCCCTAGTCTATGTCCAAAAATTTTCCCAAGGTTGATGGAAGTGTGATGCTCGGCCATAAGATGAATGACTAGGGGCGCCTAAATTTTCATTGGATGATCGTGCGTAGGAAATGCAAGATAGGCTTTTGGTTCGGCCAAGGAACAAATGGACAAGTGGCGCCTTCCCTTCCCATTGCATGAAGATCTATTGGTCAAAGGAAGCATAGGAAGTGGCGCAAGAAGCAAACTCAATCATTGGCCAAGAGCTCTATCAAATCCCATCAAAGATATTGGAGCAATAGGGGTAGCGCCATGTGGCGCATGGACTCTTCCTTTCATGAACCCTCATTGGGCGCAAGTCATGGGGAAGTGGCAAGAAATTCCATTTGTTCTCCATCATGTCTACTTTTGTGATGTTGATTAGTGGCCACTTAGGGTATTGCCAAGTGGCAATTGAAGGCTAGGATGTGAAGGCACCCATGACAAGTGTCACTCGAGATTTTCCCTAGGCCATGCAACAAAAAGGAAGACTCTTCACCCTCTCATCTTCCCTTTTCCCTTGTTTCGGCCGAAAGTGAGAGAGAGAGAGAGAGCTAACGAGAGAGTGAGGAAGAACGAGAGAAGACGACGAGCTCGAGAGAGAAAAAACAGGCGGCCGAGGAGCACGAAGAGGAAGAGAAGGAAGAAGGGCGGCTCGGCGAGTTCGAAGGAGAACCGAGAGGAGAAGACGACGAGCTTGAGCTAGGCAACCTCTTCAAGGCAAGAAATTCCTTCAATCTCGCTGTAGGATAGAAGTTCTTTGGGTAGTTGGCAAGATAGGGAACTCGAACGAAGTAGTTAGGATAGAAAATGAATTCTGTTGACTAAGTTATTGCTAATGATGTTCGGCTCTGAGTAGGTTTGGAAACGTAGTTAGTTTTGAACTATATTACGTGATCTGGAGACTGAAGAATGGTAAGCTAGACTAGTATATCGAGGATTGTCGAATGGCTAGTGGAATCGTGACAAATCAAGGCTGATTTGTGAGTTTAGGACGAAATGGTAATCGAGTCCTAATGCAGGATCAATTATGTTATATATGCTGTTTTTACTATGCAAATCAGGCTACATCATGTTCTCTTGCCCTAGATATTGTAGAAATACATTAATGTTAGGTAAGGATTGAAAGGCTAACCAAATCGAGGTGAATTAGAAACGGATTTGCAGAGTTAAAATTGAAAACCGTGTTGAATTCTTGGTGCAGATTCTGTTCTGTCCTAAATGAGGTTTTGATGTATAAACCAAGCTAGATTGTGCTCTCTTGCTTTGACGATCGCAGAACTATGTTTGTATGACCTAAGGATGTGAATGGCTAACTGAAAGGAATAATTTTAATTCAGTTTTAAGAGGCAAAAACCGTGACAGTCCAGGTTTATGAACCTTGATTGAACGTTTTGTTAGCAATGGTCGTTTGAAAGTCGAGGGTTTGTTAAACCGAGAGCTCCCAAGGAAGGACTGATTATTTTCTTAATCCTTGAAATCCTAATTGTGATGCTTTGCTCGATTGATCATTGTAATAACATATCTCATGAGTGTGATCTTGTGAATTGTTATGGTGCTTTATTATTATAGAATTGCCCTATAGTTTGTCCTAGGGAGTCGTAGGACCCCTATGGTGGGGTTGAATGTTTTTCTTGCTAGCCGTCGTGCTAACCCACGTTGTGGGAACATTTTTCAGATTGTGAGATATGACAGTTAGGCTGATGGATTGGTATCAGAGTTGGCGGCTAGGAGGGACCTGGGATGCCACAGGTCGACCGTCCAAAGGAATTAGCTAGAAATAAAATTTTGGATGCCAATTACCTAGGTGATGTTCGGCCGTGGAGTGAGGAGCAAGAGGCGATATACTCCTCTTTGGCATGAATTTTCCATTGGCCATAGAAGACCTAGGAAGTGGCGCAAGAAGCAAGCTTTTCCATTGGCCTATGTCATATCAAATTCTACTTTAGATAATAGGCCATTGAGGGTAGAGCCAAGTGGCGCATGGGCTCCTTCTTCCATGGACCCTCATTGGGCGAAAACCATAGGGAAATGGCAAAGAATTTCATTGGTGATTAATCATATCAACTTTTGTGACAATGATTGGCGGCCATTGGGGGTATTGCCAAGTGGCAATTGAAGGCTAGGAAGTGAAGGCGTCCATGACAAGTGTCACATGAGAGCTTCCCTATGCCATGCAACAAAAAGGAAAACCCTCCATCTTCTCTTCCCTTTTCCCCTATCTTCGTCCGAGCAAGTGAGGGAGAGAGGGAGAGTTCGTGAGAGTGAGCTTGAGTGAGGGACCGAGAGCTCGCGAGAGAGAGAACGGTCGACCGAGGAGCGCGAAGAGGAAGAAGAAGAGGCGGTCCGGCTTGGTATTGTCATGGAACCGAGAAGAGAAGACGTCGAGCTCGAGCTAGGCAAGCTATCAAGGCAAGATTTCCTTCAATCTTACCATAGGATAGAAGTATTTAGTGGCTTTGTTTCATTGAGGAATCCACGTGAGGTTGTAAGGATGGAAACCGTTCGGTGGTCTTCGTTTTGGACATGCAGAATTTTGCGTTCTGTTCGTGGCATGAGGCGTGACTAGCTTAAGTCATATTGCATGAAATTGGTAGTGGAACTTGAGGAAAAAGGAAGGAAATCTTGAGGACACTTAATCACCAAGCTAGATGGAGTAGTTTGCACGTTGAGGGCCGAACTGAGTTCGGTTTTGGCATTTCTTTTTCTATCCCGCCGATGAAGTGAAATTAGATTATGTTCCATTTCCTTTTCTCGAGTTTTTATTGAAAAGCTAGCCTCGGATGGCATGACCATGACAATGGCTAGTCGAATTGAAAGAGATTTAGAGCTTGAATGTGTGGGAAATACCATGTTGTCTTCGGTTCAACGGGTTATGTTTCTTTTCTGTTTAGTAAGTCGATTGATGATTTATTTAACTGCCTTGCATTACCTCATGGTGTATAACCGAGTGATAGGTCTAGGCAAAGAAGGATTTTGGGTGACTCATCGACTTGGAACGGACAATGGACTGAGCAACGATCCTAAGGAAGTCAAATTCTGATTATGGTATAGTGCAGAATAGGTCCGGTTTTGTAGAAATAATTGTTGTAGCTAAGCTAGACTTACTTCGGTTCTTTATGATGGTGATCGTAAACTCATGATGGTACAAGTTGGATGAAACGATTCGTTATATTGGAAGAAGAAGACTCCGTCCTAGGAAGTGAACCGTGGCGGTGCGAAAGGAGAATAGAACAAAAACTTGGCACAAATTGACTACTAAAGTCCGCCATAAAGGAATCTCATGAAGGAAGCAATTGAGACCTTCTTTTAATCTTGTGTCATGAGCTTAGGCTAAGTTACTTGCTAGATTTATCGTTTGATGGCCAATAGCTCGGTAAACCCGAGAGCTTCCATGGGCGAATTGATGATATTCGTAGCCAATAAAATTCTTTTTAATGCTTTGCTCGATTGGTTTTCATTATAACATATCTCATGAGTATTATTTTGTGAATTGGCATGCTCATTTTGTTGGCCTAGCATTGTTATATCAATTACAGAATTGATAGTGAGAATCTTGTGATTCATGGCTGAGCATGCATTGGTACATGGTGCCGAGCGATATATGATGAGATATGTGGAGTAATTGCTCTTCAGTGCACTGAATTGAGATGAAGCCCCTGGGCTGTGTGCGGGGATTTGTACTTGCTTGACGATCCTGTGCTGTGTGCTGGGTAGAGCCGTACCATGCGTCGAGGACGCCCTGGAGTAAGGGGTCGCCGCAAGCCATTGGGCTTGGCGATGGTTGTGTGAGCGAAGAGCATGTCATTGCATTGCATCATGGCACTTCTGCATCTTATGACTCTTGCTTGAAATTGTGAATTGTTATGGTACTTTATTGTCATAGAAATGTCCTATAGTTTGTCCTAGGGAGTCGTAGGACCCCTATGGTGGGATTGAATGCTTTCTTGGTAGCCGTCGCGCTAACCCACGTTTGTGGACATATTTTTCATATTAGCATCATGGTGACCATTCACAGGCGCTTTGGAGTTCATGTTGACTATGACTCTTACTATCGTGATATGATACATTTAGATGTTCCGCACCTGAAGTTAGTAGCTCATGTACATACTATGTGGGTCGACGAGGGTGAGCCTGCGCTGACTATATATCGTTGGTATGCCATCTATATTCGCGAGGGTAATAGGCTCATTGGTCCGTTTTCTGAGAGCACTTTTGATGCACCTCGCGTTCCTGCCGTACCAGTAGCTCCTGTTAAGTCCGTAGCTCCTGCTGCCCCTGCGCCTCCTCCACGTATTGTCCCCGCTGTCCCAGTTGTCGCTGCTCCTATTCCTGCTCCAGCACCCGTGCCAGCTGTGTTTGTTCCTCCGCTCGAGCCACTCGAGGAGTCCGAGGATGAGAAGATGTTTCCCTCCGACCTGTCTGGGGAGGACTGAGGGTTTGGAGCTAGTCTTGGCGACTTTTTGGAGTAGGCGACTGATGTAGGATGGATTAGTTTTATTTTGGCCATCCCAGATTATGCCGATGGTTTCACGATTGAGTCATCTTTTGTTATACATATATGTATGAACTCATATGGTCGTGTATGACGCTTATATATATGAAGTTCTAGTTCTTATGCTTGTTTGCCTAGGTGGTTCACTAAGTTGTTATTATATGTGGCCTGTGGATACTTATTATTATTAAGTAGATCTCTATTTATCGCTATTAGAGACCTATGACCGTAGAGTGGCGGTCTAGGACGCTACATAAGGAGTAAATTCCGTTGAAGAAGAAGAAACTGAATCGAGAGAGAGAGAGAAAGCGACTGAGAGCTCGCCCTCCAACCGCCATTGTCGAGGGCTCGAGCTCGAACTGTGAGGCGTGGGTAGGGCCACTTCCAGGCCAAATCGAAGCCGGTGAGTGTTGCGAGGAAGTTGCCCAGACTCCCGTTGCGAGGAAGTTGCCCAGACTCCCAGGAAGAATCGCCGCCGACCGCGCAAGCTACGACCGCGGAAACAGGTGAGATAGACTTCCGAGCTTTTCACTGTGTGTTAATGGCGATCCATATATTTCTTGATCATTCTTGCAATTAGTGTGTGCATTTCATTCCTTGGACATCACTGACCATCATTGCATCTTCATTTTGCATCGATTTCGCTCAAATATCTCGAATCGAGTCTTCAAACATAGCCTCCATATCTCGAATGAAGGATCAAATGAGGACGCTTGCCTATTTATAGGTAAAATTTTCTATTTTATTTTTCATTTTCTTTTTGCTTGATTTATTCCTCAAGATACCATTTTACACTTGTCGTCATTTTATTTGTTCTCATTTATACATAATCTTTATCGTTTCCGGAGCCGATATGAGGCGGCATGCTATTGGTCCAAGTGGTTTAATTAAATCTTGACATCTACCTAATTTAAGAGGCTACATTGGACACTTGTCCAAATTTCTTGCTACTTGTTGTCCAAGCTTCACTAATTTTGTCACATGTTTCTACATCTTGACTTGTTTTCCAAGTTCACACATGTGTCATCTTTCTATTAAGCCATGTAAGCCTATTCTAGAATTCTCCTCTAATTTACGCCTATATAGGAATTTTTTTATTAATTATTGCAATATCAATTGCTTTTGTATTTTCTAAATAAATTATTACATAGAATACTCTAGACATACTATTGTATTTCGTCACATGGCAAATCTAGAGTATTCTAATACATTAGGTTACCTTTTTCTAATCTTCTTTTGTCTTCATGTGCTTGTCTTATTCCCCAAGCCAAGATTATTTTTATTTCTTATTTTATTATTGACTTGTTCCTCAAGTCGATTTTGTCTCATGTACTTTCCACGTGTCGCTTTCTTATTCCGACTTGCTCCCTAAGTCGGTTTTTTCTTCATATGTTGGCTTGCTCTCCAAGCCAAACATTTCTAATGCTATTTTGTCTTGACATGCTAACTTGTTCTCCAAGTTCATGTTTTTCTTTTTAAATTTTGCTTAATAATAGAGAATATTCTAGATATTCTTTCCTTGTTTACCAAGCTAACATTTTAAATATTCTTAAGAATATTATAGGTGCCACATGTCATGTTCTCAATTAATTTCTTTACCTATTCTATAATCATATAAAATTTTCGCCTTTTTATCAACTTTTGTGATTGAACATTTCTTCCCCTTACACGCCTACTATACACATATGCAAACTATTTCTTTTATTTCATTTTACATTTAAAATAAAGATCTAGCATATAAATTCCAATATTCTTGGTATCATCTAACCATGGGGTCTCTAGGCTTTTATTCTATTCTATAGATGTCAAACATAAATAATGCTAATGGCAATTTGGGCATTTTATTTACGTGGCACGGTCGTCTAGCAATCGACCTTTTATTCCTTGTTCCATGACTTTAAAAATATTGTCTATCAAGCTTTTGGAACATCTGAACATTTCCTTTATTCTTGGTGCTTAATTAAACTAAGGATCGGACCATCTTTTTCTTGCCGAAGTAATTCGGCCTATAGCCGAGCACGTCAAGAGGCGTAGCCATATTTGTCGCCCTGAAGATCGTGTCTCTTTGCCAATTGAGTTAGGAACCACTTCTTTCATCTCAGTCCAAGGTTGGAATCACCCGTTCTTAAACTGAGGCATAATGAACACTATCGAGTTCACCTCTCATGACCAATTCAGATTGATGCAAGATTGGTTCATCTCGATCCGTAGTATTCCAGTAGCACGTCACATAGTCTCGGGTGATCAGTCCTTGACTAGAGCGTGACAGGTACGGGGTTCTAATCGACCTTCATAGAATTCGCGGCTAGTTCAACTGTCGACCTTTGTCCGTTTGCAAATCGTTCCACGGTTCAGTCCCTGGTCGACTTCAGGGTGATCCTGTGGTCGTTCTGCAATGAGACGAGGTCAATTATAATCAATCCATGCTTGATTAAGGTTGCCACTCAATCGATCCTTAATCAGAAGCATAACCGATTTATATACCAAACCGTGATTCTTACCAAAGGCGATCTTTCTTCTCTGGTGGTTCCTCTTGACCCTATGGCCTTAGTATGTAATTAGTCCGAATCCTAGGTTTAACCTAGCCCTGAATTTTAGGGTGTTACATTATTCATCTTCTTCTTCGGGCTCGGACTCAGAGAACACTAGGACGACTCCCTCGACGGGGTAGACCACCCAATCCATGGCGACGTCTTCTGCACCTGCAATCGCTGGCTCCGGTTCTGGCGCATCCACGAAATCGTCATCGGCATCAGACGGCTCGATCACTTAACCATCGGCGATGGGGTTCTGGGATGGTACCGACGGAAGAGGTACCTCCGGCTCGGGGATGACGTCTCACCATCTGGAGGGTAACAATTCACTGGGTCCAACTGCTCACCTATCACATCCCAGGGTACATCAAAAGTCCTCAGAGGGCCATGAGTAGTGTCGCTGTCCCGATAATACCAAGCTGCAAATGCGTCCGGCCTCTAATGATCTGTAACGCCCCGAGTCCTTTCTGGACGCACATCATCGCCTCACGAACAGTTGTCTTCTTGAATGATACCCAGGGATCTTGTATGCCATACACGGTAGACAATGGAACTTATATGCACATGCGGACGCGACACTCGGAACTCCTACCAAATGTATCACATGATGACTTAAGGAAAACAGAGCACTTAATCATAACATAACACAACATCAGTTTTACAACATAAGCATAGATAGGAAATACAACACTTGGGATCGGGGGAAGTGGTTAGCCTAATCAAAAGACGGCGGGCTATGGGTCAGGCGCTACTCAAAAGTGGAACTCCAAAAAAAAGTCGTGGATGCCTAGGCAACCTAAGGGTCGAGCTCGCGGTCATCGTCGAAATCCTCGCGGTGCACTAGGTCGTACTCCTCCAGGTCCTCCTCTTCTTCCTCTTCCTCTTCTTCTTCTTCAAACTCTGGCTCTGGGTCTGCCTCATCCTCGGGCTCGGACTGATCCTGGTAGATGGCCTCTCCGTCGGGGTTGTACTCCTCCTCCAAAGGCTCGTCCTCGGGATCGTCTAGCTCTGCCTCATCCTCCTCGGGCTCGGACTCGTCCGTCTCCATGGGATCTTCGGCGTCGGAGGGCCCCACGATGTTGCCATCAATCTCGGGGTTCTGAGACGGTGCCGACGGAAGGTCTGGATCGGGTGCGGTCTCGGAGTCAGTGAGCTCCCCATCAGCAGGGTGTACAATCGAAGGGTCCTGCTCGCCAATGACATCCCCCGGCACGTCAAAGGTCCTCAGCGGCCCAACCTCGAGGTCTCCATCGCGGTAGAACCATGCTGCAAACTTATCTGCCCTCCAATCGGCTAAGCCTATATCCATCCAGATGGTGCCATACTTCCTAATGTAAGCCTTCCCCTCTCCCACCGGGTACTCCGTGGAATACTGCTCTAACCAGACGGGCACCCCAAAAATCGGCGGCGGTGGCATGATCAGGGTTTGGGGTCTGAAAATGGGGGTCCCACGACGGGGTGAGATATACTCAGTAAGCTGGCCTAACCCTAAGCTAGACTCTTGGGACTTCCAGACACTTCCCAAACACATGCAGTGGCTAAACAATCAACAGCATATAATAGCTCAATTGGAAACATATTTAGTCATACAATTCACAAGCTAGGCTAAACAGGGCTTGTACTTGGACACTTAACATATCATCATTTAGCAGATAATCCACATGCACGATACAATCGAAGCTCTCATGGCTTAGCCCGCGTAATAACGCATCAGGCTTAAAAGATCAAGGAACCCGCGTTTAACGCTTCAGGTTTCCAATGCCATTCCTCACGACCCGCGTTTAACGCTTCAGGTCTATCCCGCGTTTAACGCATCAGGATATCGTTAAGCCCCGCGTTTAACGCATCAGGGCGCCATACACACATAAGCTTATAATTCTCTCACTTAGCATAAGTTAATCGATTGCGCGTATTCTTAACCCGTTAAGCTCAATCGGCCCTTCAAGCCACTACTCCATGTTACGGCATTGCATCATACAACTTAACAATTCGAGGTCCCGATGACACTTTGCTATTAGTATTTTATCAATTGAAACAATTCATCACCAACACTATTGGCCATTCGGCCATGGCATAAAATCAAGGGCATAACGATCGATCAAGGTCTATAGCTTGCTAATTAAATACCTCTGGTTCGGTTGCTCATCTTGCTAAGTCTCACAACACCTGAGCCACTATAATTCCATTCAGGAATTAGAGACCTAAGTCATCTACTTAAGTCGAACAAGGCTAAGCTACCCTCATAGTAGCAGTCACAATTTAAGCCAATCACTACTCAAGCAACCGTACGAAGCATCATAAGCAGGAATTCACAATTGTGTCACACAATCAGTTGCTCCAGCAACTTCACCAAATCGCAATCAGCTAACCAATCCAGCAATCAACAGTCAACACTTAGTGCCAAGTACGAAGCCTTATAGCCTTAAGTCTACCAAAGATGACGCCAGTCAATATGCCAATCACAAGCGCCATTTCACATGCCATGCATTCTATGCCTAACTCTAGCGAATTTCCTAAGGTCTTGCTACCCAATACTCCTTGAATCAATACACCTTATTACTCCAATCCTCAATCGACTTGATCGAGCTGACCTTGCTCTGATACCAATTAAACGGGGATGTAACGCCCCGAGTCATTTCTGGACGCACATCATCGCCTCACGAACAGTTGTCTTCTTGAATGATACCCCGGGATCTTGTATGCCATACACGGTAGACAATGGAACTTATATGCACATGCGGACGCGACACTCGGAACTCCTACCAAACGTATCACATGATGACTTAAGGAAAACAGAGCACTTAATCATAACATAACACAATTAGAAACACCCCTAACACAAGCTATCAACTCCCTAACATGTATGTCTAAGACCCTAGAATCACTTACCTCAAGAAAGATCAAGATTTCCCCAAGAACTCCTTCGGTTCCTCCTCGGTCCGAATCTGGTCGGCGAAGGTTCGGGCGGCTTCGAGCCGAACGGCGGTCTCCACGACGGGGCAAGAGGGAGAGGAGGTCTTGCTAGTGGTGGTGAGAGGTGGCGGAGTGGCGGCGAAGGGGCGGCCGGTCGCGGTTTGGCCGAGAGGAAGAGGGCGGCGACGGGCGAGAATGGGAGGAAGAGAGAGCGAACGGGAGAGAGTGGAGAGAGAGAGTGATCGTCCGAATGGGGGAGGGAGAGAGAGAGAGAGAAGAATAAGAGGCAAAGGAATTTTGGAGGGAAAGGGTGAGTGGAGTGGTTCATGGGGTAAGGACATGAATAGTGTCTAGGAATGACTTGGGTTAGTGGGGTAGGTTTAAGGGAAATTGTCCAATCAAATTGTCTTCTCAAATCCCCAATAATGCAAAGATCAAATGACCATGGTGCCCTTAGGATTTTCGGCTGAAGGTGGGGGAGGCAAATGACAATCTTGCCCTTGCTTGGTTTAAGGAAAAAGTGTACTAAACTAAGGGTAAAAGGGTCCTATTTCACTTGGCGATCCGAATTTCGCTTTTCTAACCTATACGGGACAATTTCTAACCTTAATAACCCCTCGATGAAGCGACGTCCAAATTTACTCCAAAGCGATCTCCGAACGTCCGGCCTCATATCTCGAAATCCAAACCATGGCTAAATTCAGTCAATTGTCATTCCAGCGCGTCTCAGACTAACGGGCGGCTCTTAGGAGTTACGCGTATCGACCCGCGACTTATGTCGCGTTTAAGAGTTACCCAAGCCACGGCGGCTTTGGTTGTCATGTAATCGCGAGGGTCAATCGCTAGTCCCGAAGGTTACGACCGTTAGGAATTGAGTTAGGTTAATTCGCAAATCATGTCATGGTCATACGGAATCACCCGTGAACCAATCGCACGACACTAGCAAATCGTCCTAAAACCATTCTTAGATCGACCTATAGCGGTTCAAAATATTCCCTCGACGATCCTTATGGTCAAAGCACCGACTCGTGGTTAAGCTCTTTGGTCCACGTACTTTAAATCCTATGCGGCCATTCCCCATTGGTTAGTCGACTCGAGAGTGATCAGTTCTGAGCGAGATTAACTGGAATACATCGATAGACATTCATTCACTGATAAGTTTCGAGATAGGGTCAGAATTCAGGATGTCACATGATCGGTCCCAATATCCACCCAAACTGTGCTGCGCCTCCTGATGAACCACTTTCCCTCCCCGGCTGGGTACTCAATGTCGTACGAATCAATACGCATGGGTACCCCAAAATCTCGCGGTGGCATGACTAAGGCTTGGGGTCAGAAAAAGGTTGGTCCCACGACGGGTGAGATAAATCTCAAAAAGCTAATCCTAAACCCAAAATAGGCACTTAGTACTTCCAGACACTACCTAACACATTCAATGACCAATAATTCAAGGAGAAGGCAATTGGCACATAACAATTTAATCAAGGCAAAATCATTGCATGGTTCTCAATTCTAGGCTAACTTCGTACTTTGGCACTAAAATATTTACATCATAAACGGAGTACTTGTGGCATCCCCCATTTATTAGATTCTTAATGACCAGGATTGGTCAAATGAGTTTTGAAGCTGACTTTGACGCAAGGAATTGGGAATTTAAAGGTTCGCTGAAGAGGCCTATGATATGAGGATTCGAATTTTTGGAAATCATAAGATGAACAATGGAGAAATAATCGAGCATTCTATTTTAAGAAACGACGATCATTGGATTCATCGATTACCCATGAATTTTGAGGATTTTGTACTTAGGACCCTAAGCTTGAAAATTTCCAAGCTTGATAAATGAGATGGACGTGAATTAGGTTGTGGAGGGCGAATGGCAAGCAAGAATTCGCGAGGATTAAATTGTGCATGAGCCTATGTCCAAAATTTTCCTAAGTTAGGTGCAAGAGTGAGAATCGGCCGTGAGGACAATGCAAAGTGGTGGCATGATAATTTTCTTATGCAAGACTAGGTGGTCGACTGTCTAAAGGAAATACAAGGGATAGACTTTTCGGACACTAACCTCCATAGTGGTATTCGGCCAAGGGATGAAGGGAGCTAGTGGTGCATGAATTTTTCCATTGACCATTGAAGACCTAGGAAATGGCGCAAGAAGTAAGCTCAACTAGTGGCCAAGAGTTCCATCAAAATCTTGATGGGATAATGCAACAATGAGGGTAGCGCCAAGTGGCGCATGAACTCTTCCATGCTTAAGACCTCATTGGGCGTGAATCATTGGGAAGTGGCAAGAATTTCCATTGGTGATCAATCTCATCAATCTTGTGACAATGATTAGTGGCCACTTAGGGCAATGCAAAGTGGCGGTGGCTATGGGGGAGAAGTGCATGTGTGACAAGTGTCACTTGAAGGATTCTTTGGGGATGCAACTAAGGAAAGACCTTCCATCTTCTCATCTTCCTCTTTCCTCTTGGTCGACCGAAGCTAGTAGTGAGAGAGAGAGTTTGCGAGCGAGTGAGGTAGAGAAAGCTCGTGAAGTGAGGGAGAGCAAGAGGCGGAGAGCAACGAAAAAGGGGAAGAATGGCGACTTGTCATCGTCAAGGAAACCGAGAGGAAGAGAAGCGTCGTGCTCGAGCAAGAACAAGCTACCAAGGCAAGAATCCCTTCAATCTTATCATAGGGTAGTGGTGTAATGTAGTAAGTGATCCTAGGAAGCTCGATGTAGGAGTTGTTCGTGCCATTTCTGCTCGGTGAGGTAGATGAAGATAGTGTAGTTTTTATTTTACTCTTAGTCGTAAATGATGGTGAAATGTTGTCATGTGGTAAGTTCGGAAGTGCTTAATGAAGAATTAAATTAGGATGTTATGGAATTAGCAATGGATGGCCCGTTAGAAGAAGGTTAGAACCGAATTACCTACCGTGCGATGATCCATGCTCGATTTAATGCATATTTGTTTCTTTCTGTTTAGCGTGTCGATTGATGTTGTAGTAAATCACTTTGCATGATTTAGAAGATAGAATTTGATGATGGTATAGGGATATCATGGGCGTAAGGACACCTATGGAAATTGAAGAAAACTTGGTGAATTGCAAGCCTAGGACCGAAATTGGATTCGGTGATGTTTGCTGTCCTCTTTGTCTAATTGTGTAAATGAAGTTAATTCCAATTACCTTATAGTTTTTCTACTGTGATATTGGAGGAAAGATGCGTGAAGTAGTGATTGTGGCGAAGATTAGTTTGTTCGTAGAAGTAGGACTCGATTTATACTTGGAGTCTTGGTCGTTTTCAGTTAGAATAAAGTTGTTCCTCATTCTGTTTTAGGTGTACATTCAAATTGGACTGAGACACATTGCATTATCCTGTGTAGTCTATGAAGTGTCAAGTCTATATGAGAAGGACCTTTGAATGACAAGTCGAACTGAACAAAGGATGGAGTGATCTATGGTTCCAAGAAAAGAAGTATGCTCTATTTTAATGCAACAATAGGTTCGGCCTTGAAGTGTTGTTTTGACTAATTTCCTAGTCATTGAGTTTCTGGCTGTGATGCTTTGTTCGATTGATTTTCTTGATATCATATCTCATGAACATGTACTTGTGAATTGGCATGATTGTTTGTTGGCCTGGAATTGTTATATCAATTGCAGAATTGATAGTGAGAATCTTGTGACTCATGGCCGAGCATGCATTGGCACGTGATGCCGACTGATATATGATGAGATATGTGGAGTAATTGCTCTTCAGTGCACTGAATCGAGATGACGCCCCTCGGTTGTGTGCGGAGAATTGTACGTGCTTGACGACCCTGTGCTTTGTGCTGGGTAGAGCCATACCATGCGTCGAGGACCCCCTGGAGTAAGGGGTCGCTGCAAGCCATTGGGCTTGGCGATGGTTGTGTGAGCGAAGAGCACGTCATTGCATGACATCCTGATATTTTTGTATCTTGTGAGCTTTGTTTGATTCTTGAAATGTTACTATGCTATATTATCATAATTTGCCTTATAGTTGTCCTAGGGAGTCGTAGGATCCCTATGATGGGATTGAATATTTTCTTGCTAGCCGTCGTGCTAACCCACGTTTGTGGACACATTTTCCTATTAGCATCCATGGTGACAATTCACTGGCGCTTTGGAGTCCCTATCGACTGTGACTCTTACTATCATCATATGATACATTTAGATGTTCCGCATTTGAAGCTTGTAGCTCATGTCTAGTCTATTTGGGTCGATGAGGGAGAGCCTGCATTGACCATTTATCGTCGGTATGCTATCTATATCCGTGAGGGTAATAGACTTATTGGCCCGTTTTCTGAGAGTACTTTTGACGCACCCTGAGCACCTGCTGCACCCGTAGCTCCTGCACCACCTGTAGCGCCCGTGGTCCCTGCGCCTCCTCCACCTGCTGCTGCTGCTGATGCTGCACCTATCCCTCCTTCTCCAACACCTGTGCCAGATGTGTTTGTTCCTCCACCCGAGCCACTCGAGGAGTCTGAGGATGAGGAGATGTTTCCCTCCGACCTGTCTGAGGAGAACTGAGGACCGAGGAGATAGTCTTGGCGACTTTTGGACATAGGCGACTACGTAGGACGATGGAGTAGTTTTTGTGTGACCATCCCAGTTTATACCTATGGTTTCACGATCGAGTCATCTTTTGTTATATATATATGTATGAACTCTTATGGTCGCGTACGACGCTTATTATATGAAAGTTCTAGTTCTTATGTTTGTTTGCCTTGATGGTTCGCTAAGTTGTTATATTATTGTTATAGTTATTGTTTGTGGCCTGTGGAAAATAGACTATAGTCTACTGATTATTATTATAAGTGAATCTCTAATTATCGCTATTAGAGACCTTTGACCGTAGGGTGGCGGTCTCGGACGCCATAGCTCGCCGAGGTGGTATCAGAGCTTAGTTTTACCCGGAGTAATAAGGTGCGATAGGAATTAGAACGTTAGGATGCATGCAGTAAAGGACAATGCATGTGATTGTTTAATTGCCGTGTACTAAGCGACCTTGCTAGGCCACTCGCAGAGTTTTCCATAGGCAATAGCAGTAAGACTGATAAATCAGACTCAATTGGATATGGGTTGATGTGCAGGATCAATAGATCATCATGAGAAGGACAAGGGCATCATCCTCTGGAGGAAACGATGATGCTAGAGCAGGAGATAGAGTCGAAGGACCCGTTGATCGGACTGATGAAATCCTGCAGGCCCTGGCTAATCTAGGTACAGCAATAGGAGCTCAACCCCGACAAGCTCCAGATAGAGCCGAAGATGGAACGGAAGAACGACGTTTGCAGAAGCTGGTAGAATGCTTTTTGAAGTTGGAGCCACCACAATTCACAAGATTAGGAGAACTTTATGAAGCTGGAAAATGGATAAAAAGTATGGAGAAAATTTTTAGGTTGTTCCACTGTAATAATGTGGATAGGGTCACCTTGGCGGAATATCAATTGGAGGACAATGCTCAGCACTGGTGGGCTGCAAGCAAAGATGTAGTGTTTCCATTAGGAACGGCTGTAACATAGGAAGCCTTCGTTAATGCTTTTTATGGCCAATACTTTTTTGATTGTGCTAGGGATCAAAATATTTCTGAATTTATGAACTTAACTCAAGGCAGTATGACTGTAGTGCAATATGAAGCAAAGTTCTCTAAGCTTTCCAGGTTTGCTCCTCAACTGATTGAGACTCAGGAGCGTAGGTGCAAAAGGCTCCTGAATGGCCTCAAGATTGAAATACAGAAGCAATTAGCGTCTCTAAGGATCAGGGAGTATACTAAGTTGTATGAGCGGGCTCAACTGGTGGAGCAAGTGTTGTCAAAGGAAAATAAAGAAGCAGAACAAAAGGCAGGTGGTAGCCGCGTGACAACTCAGGAGCAAAATAACAAGAGGCCCAGATGGTTTGATAGATCCAAAGAGACTCCTTATAAAAGGTGCAATTTTGGAAGATTCCGTGGAGTCGGAAAGAACCGAGCGATGGGACAAGCTAGAAATCGAGACAGGGTCTGTAACCGCTGTAGCAAGGCCCATGGCAATCTGCCGTGTAACACTGGGAGAGAGTGTTATGGATGTGGGCTAGTGGGACATATAGTGAAAGATTGTCCCAGAAAAGACAACAAGTTCAGCAGAATCAAGACAACCGAGTAAAACCTATTGGAGCACCGCAAAGGCCTCCAGCTCAAGGCAGGATCCAGGCTATGACTCGAGAGGAAGCAGAAGCTTCTGGGACCACTATAGCAGGTATGATTCCTCTATGTGATAAGGATGCCATTGTGTTATTTGATACTGGAGCAACGCATTCTTTTATATCATCGAGATTTGCTGAGTTGTGTGGATTGAAGCCTGAAACACTCAAGGTACCCCTTAGTGTATCCACACCACTGAAGGAAAAAATAATGACTACTCTAAATTGCAAGGGATGTGAAATCGTAATAGGAGGACAGAGTCAGAAAATCGATTTGATAGTTATGGGCTTTTATGATTTTGATGCCATTATTGGCATGGATTGGCTGCGTGACTTGCGAGCCACTGTAGATTGTTTCAAAAAGGTAATTTGATTTAGCCCTCCTAATGAGACCAGTTTCGAGTTTGTGGGAACTGGAACCCGTGCGACTATACCTTTAGTATCCGTAGTGGAAGCTCATAAACTTCTAGACAATGGATGTCAGGGTTTTCTTGCTAATGTCAGAGAATTAACTAAGAAGGAAGTCAACATTAATGACGCTCCAGTAGTTCAATAATTCTTAGATGTCATCCCTGGAGAACTACCAGGATTACCCCCGGAACGAGAAGTTGAGTTTACTATTGAATTGGCCCCAGGAACTGAACCTATTTCCAAAGCTCCCTATAGAATGGCTTTGATTGAGCTTAAGGAACTGAAAGTACAATTGCAGGAATTGCTGGATAAAGGATTTATTAGGCCGAGTACTTCACCATGGGGAGCGCTAGTATTATTTGTCAAGAAGAAGGATGGGTCACTCCGTTTGTGTATTGATTACAGACAACTAAATCAGGCGACCATTACGAATAAGTATCCTCTGCCAAGAATTGATGACCTATTTGACCAATTGCAAGGAGCCTCTGTTTTCTCAAAGATTGATTTAAGGTCAGGTTATCATCAGTTGGCAGTTAGAGAAGGAGACATCCCCAAGACTGCTTTTCGAACTAGGTATGGACACTACGAGTTTGTAGTCATGCCGTTTGGACTTACAAATGCCCCAGCTGCATTCATGGACTTAATGAACAGAGTGTTCAAACCCTATCTGGATCAATTTGTGATAGTGTTCATTGACGATATTTTAGTGTATTCCAAGGGATGGAAGGAACACGAGAAACATCTACGGAAGGCATTACAAATATTGAGGGAACACCAGTTGTATGCGAAATTCAGCAAGTGTGAATTTTGGTTGGACGACGAAGTCATATTCCTTGGTCATATGGTGACAGAGAAGGGAATCTCTGTCGATCCAGCCAAAATCGAGGCTATTATAAATTGCCTGCGACCAACTACTGTTACAGAGATACGAAGTTTCCTTGGTCTCGCTGGATATTACCGTAGGTTTGTGGAAGGATTTTCTCGACTTGCAGAACCCTTGACTCAATTGACTCGAAAAGGAGTTAAGTTCGAATGGACAGAGAAGTGTGAACAAGGCTTTCAAGAACTGAAGAAGAGACTGACTTCGGCCCCAGTATTAACCATACCGTCAGGACTGGGAGGATTCGTAGTATATAGTGATGCATCTCATAAAGGATTGGGTTGTGTTTTAATGTAGAATGGAAAGGTTGTGTCATATGCTTCAAGACAGTTACGACCTTATGAATTGAATTATCCGACACATGATTTAGAGCTAGCTGCAGTAATTTTCGCATTGAAAATTTGGAGACTTCATCTGTATGGAGAGAAATTTCAGATTTTCATTGATCACAAAAGTTTAAAGTATCTTTTCTCTCAAAAGGAATTGAATATGAGGCAAAGATTACGACTGTGAAATCCTTTACCACCCCGGCAAAGCAAATAAGGTGGCATATGCTTTGAGCAGGAAAACTATGCTACGTATGGCAAGTCTGATGAGTAAAGAGTGGGAATTATTAAAAGAAGTGTCGAATTCGGATTTCGTAGTCGAATTGGATGAATTGGCTTGCGTGTTTGCCACCTTGAGAACCGAGTCTGAATTGGTACAAAGGATCAAAAAGTTACAATAGACAGACCTCGAAATCTTTAAGCTTCGACAAGAGACAACAAAGGGTAAAAGGCCAGACATCTCAATTTCGGAAGATGGAATTCTTCGTTTTCAAGGACGTCTATGTGGACCAGAAGAGGAAAAGTTAAGAAAGGATATCCTAAATGAAGCCCATCGAAGAAATTATAGTATCCACCCTATACGTACAAAGATGTATCGAAACCTCCGACAACATTATTGGTGGAATGGAATGAAGAGAGATATTGCTGAGTATGTCGCAAGGTGCTTGACTTGTCAACAAGTGAAGGCGGAACATTTGAAGCATGCTGGTATGCTTAGACCATTGGACATTCCTAAATGGAAGTGGGAACACATAACGATGGATTTTGTGCAAGGATTACCTAGAACCTATAAAGGACATGATTCTATCTGGGTAATCGTAGATTGTTTGACTAAGACAGCTCATTTCCTAGCTGTAAGAACTACACACTCATTGGAGAAATCGGCTGAACTGTACGTACAGATCATAGTGAGACTACATGGAATTCCAGTAAGCATTACTTCAGATCGAGACCCAAGGTTTACATCAAAGTTTTGGAAGAGCCTACAGGAAGCTATGGGGACTAAACTTCAGTTTAGTACAGCCTTTCACCCCTAGACTGATGGACAGATAGAAAGGGTTATACAGATCCTAGAAGATATGCTTCGGGCATGTATTATGGATTTTAAAGGTAGCTGGGAAGAGAAATTACATATAGCAGAGTTTACCTATAATAACAGCTATCAGAAGAGCATTGACATGGCACCATTCGAAGCCTTATATGGATGGAAGTGCAGAACGCCTGTATGTTGGGATGAAGTGGGAGAACGAGGGATTACAGGACCAGAATTGATCCAAATCACAACTGAGGTGATATAGGTTGTCCGCAACAAACTTAAAACAGCCTAAAGTCGTCAGAAGAGTTATACAGATAAGCGGCGAAGGCCGTTGGAGTTCGCAGTGGGTGACTATGTGTTTCTGAAAGTTTCACCACTCAGAGGAATATCACGATTTGGAAGGAAAGGGAAATTGAGCCCTATATATGTTGGACCTTTTGAAATTCTGGAAAAGATAGGAGATTTGGCTTATCGGATAGCCTTACCGCCAAAGCTGTCAAATGTGCATGATGTGTTTCATGTTTCTATGCTGATGAAATATCATCCAGATGCAAAGCACGTATTGGACTATGAGACTATTGAGGTGAGCGAGAAGGGTGAATATATAGAAAGACCATTGCGAATTTTGGATCGAAAAGAACAAGTTCTAAGGAACAAGACCATCCATTTGGTGAAAGTTTTATGGCAATACCATGGTATGGAAGAAGCCACCTGGGAACTTGAGGAGACAATGAAACAACAACACCCCCACCTGTTTGAAGCTACATGGTAGTGTTAAGATCCTTCACTAGACATGCTGCTTTTCATTTCGATAACTACTGCAGAAGGTGCATGACCTATTTTTGAAAATATCTAAGCTTGATAAATGAGATGGACGTGAATTAGGTTGTGCGAGGATGAATGGCAAGCAAGAATTCGCGAGGATTAAATTGTGCATGAGCCTATGTCCGAAAATTTTCCTAAGTTAGGTGAAAGAGTGAGAATCGGCCATGAGGACAATGCAAAGTGGTGGCATGATAATTTTCTTATGCAAGACTAGGTGGTTGACCGTCCAAAGGAAATAACAAGGGATAGACTTTTTGGACACTAACCTCCATAGTGGTATTCGACCAAGGGATGAAGGGAGCTAGTGGTGCATGAATTTTTCCGTTGGCCATTGAAGACCTAGGAAATGGCGCAAGAAGTAAGCTCAACTAGTGGCCAAGAGTTCCATCAAAATCTTGATGGGATAATGCAACAATGAGGGTAGCGCCAAGTGGCGCATGAACTCTTCCATGCTTAAGACCTCATTGGGCGTGAATCATGGGGAAGTGGCAAGAATTTCCATTGGTGATCAATCTCATCAATCTTGTGACAATGATTAGTGGCCACATAGGGCAATGCAAAGTGGCGTGTGGCTATGGGGGAGAAGTGCATGTGTGACAAGTGTCACTTGAAGGATTCTTTGGGCATGCAACAAAGGAAAGACCTTCCATCTTCTCATCTTCCTCTTTCCTCTTGGTCGACCGAAGCTAGTAGTGAGAGAGAGAGTTTACGAGCGAGTGAGGTACAGAGAGAGCTCCTGAAATGAGGGAGAGCAAGAGGCCATGAGCAACGAAAAAGGGGAAGAAGGGCGGCTTGTCATCGTCGAGGAAACCGAGAGGAAGATAGGCGTCGTGCTCGAGCAAGAACAAGCTACCAAGGCAAGAATCCCTTCAATCTTATCATAGGATAGTGGTGTAATGTAGTAATGTGATCCTAGGAAGCTCGATGTAGGAGTTGTTCGTGCCATTTCTGCTAGGTGAGGTAGATGAAGACAGTGCAGTTTTTATTTTACTCTTAGTCGTAAATGATGGCGAAATTGTGTCATGTGGTAAGTTCGGAAGTGTTTAATGAAGAATTAAATTACGATGTTATGGAATTAGCAATGGATGGCCCGTTAGAAGAAGGTTAGAACCGAATTACCTGCCATGCGATGATCCATGCTCGATTTAATGCAGATTTGTTTCTTTCTGTTTAACGTGTCGATTGAGGTTGTAGTAAATCACTTTGCATGATTTAGAAGATAGAATTTGATGATGGTATAGGGATATCATGGGCGTAAGGACACCTATGGAAATTGAAGAAAACTTGGTGAATTGCAAGCCTAGGACCGAAACTGGATTCGGTGGTGTTTGTTGTCCTCTTTGCCTAATTGTGTAAATGAAGTTAATTCCGATTACCTTATAGTTTTTCTAGCGTGATATTGGAGGAAAGATGCGTGAAGTAGTGATTGTGGCGAAGATTAGTTGGTTCGTAGAAGTAGGACTCGATTTATAGCTTGGAGTCTTGGTGGTTTTCAGTTAGAATAAAGATGTTCCTCATTCTGTTTTAGGCGTAAATTCAAATTGGACTGAGACACATTGCATTACCATGCGTAGTCTAATGAAGTGTCAAGTCTATAGGAGAAGGACCTTTGAATGACAAGTCGAACTGAACAAAGGATGGATTGATCTATGGTTCCAAGAAAAGAAGTATGCTTTATTTTAATGCAACAATAGGTTCGGCCTTAAAGTGTGGTTTTGACTAATTTCTTAGTCATTGAGTTTCTGGCTGTGATGCTTTGCTCGATTGATTTTCTTAATATCATATCTCATGAACATGTACTTGTGAATTGGCATGCTTGTTTGTTGGCCTGGAATTGTTATATCAATTGCAGAATTGATAGTGAGAATCTTGTGACTCATGGCCGAGCATGCATTGGCACGTGATGCCGACTGATATATGATGAAATATGTGGAGTAATTGCTCTTCAGTGCACTGAATCAGGATGACACCCCTGGGCTGTGTGGGGGGATTTGTACGTGCTTGACGACCTTATGCTGTGTGCTGGGTAGAGCCGTACCATGCGTCGAGGACGCCCTGGAGTAAGGGGTCGCTGCAAGCCATTGGGCCTGGCGATGGTTGTGTGAGCGAAAAGCACATCATTGCATGACATCCTGACATTTCTGTATCTTGTGAGCTTTGTTTGATTCTTGAAATGTTACTGTGCTATATTATCTTAATTTGCCTTATAGTTGTCCTAGGGAGTCGTAGGACCCCTATGGTGGGATTGAATGTTTTCTTGCTAGCCGTCGTGCTAACCCACGTTTGTGGACACATTTTCAGATTAGCATCCATGGTGATAGTTCACAGGCGCTTTGGAGTCCCTATCGACTATGACTCTTACTATCGTGATATGATACATTTAGATGTTCCGCATTTGAAGCTTGTAGCTCATGTACATACTATGTGGGTCGATGAGGGAGAGCCCGCATTGACCATTTATCGTTGGTATGCTATCTATATCCGCGAGGTAATAGACTTATTGGCCTGTTTTCTGAGAGTACTTTTGACGCACCCCCATCACCTGCTGCACCCGTAGCTCCTGTACCACCCGTAGAGCCCGTGGTCCCTGTGCCTCCTCCACATGCTGCTGCTGCTGACGCTGCACCTATCCCTCCTCCTCCAGCACCTGTGCCAGATGTGTTTGTTCCTCCACCCGAGCCACTCGAGGAGTCTGAGGATGAGGAGATGTTTCCCTCCGACCTGTCTGAGGAGGACTGAGGACCGAGGAGATAGTCTTGGCAACTTTTGGACATAGGCGACTACGTAGGACGATGGAGTAGTTTTTGTGTGACCATCCCAGTTTATGCCTATGGTTTCACAATCGAGTCATCTTTTGTTATATATATATATATATGTATGAACTCTTATGGTCGTGTACGACGCTTATTATATGAATGTTCTAGTTCTTATGTTTGTTTGCCTTGATGGTTCGCTAAGTAGTTATATTATTGTTAGTGGCCTGTGGTAAATAGACTATAGTCTACTGATTATTATAAGTGAATCTCTAATTATCGCTATTAAAGACCTTTGACCGTAGGGTGGCGGTCTGGGACGCCACAGTACTCATACTTGATACCACCATAATTACCATGACTAGGCCCGCATCATATAGGCGCCTCAGGCATTTCTCATTACTTAGCTCGCGTCATAAAGGCGCATCAAGCATTTCTCATTAATTAACCCGCGTCATATAGGCGCATCAGGTATTTCTTCTCAGTCAAGCCTGCGTCGTATAGGCGCATCAGGCATTTACCACATTACCCAATCCCGCGTCATATAGGCGCATCAGGATATCACATTAACCAATCCCGCATCGTATAGGCGCATCAGGATACTATGCTCACATAAGCTCATAATTAAAACATGTATGGCTAAATACCATCAATCGAGCATTTTAACAATTCTAGGCATCAACTTGTCATCACATCCTCAATATCATATCACGATGCTACGTTGCCTCCGTCGATCAAGCTAGGCCATACTAGCACTTCATGATTGAATATAAGTGGATTTAGGAAGTCATCGATCATTATCACCTCAACTCATCCATGGTCACGATATATAATGCCAACCCTCAATTGTATCAATTTATGCACAATAACCACAAATGGCTGAATTCACATAGGCCACTCTTTAGAATTTCTTATCCATCCAATCACTTAATCGACCACGTCATTACACGGCCAAGGCAATAGTAAGAGCAATGGTTATTTTAATTTGGCGAAACATTGTGGTCTTCTCATGGCCGAATGTTCCTAAGCCTCATTTCTCAATTCAATCAATTATTCATACAAAGTAGCCCATGGCCGAATATACACTAGGGATAATTAGGAAGTTTTCATCCGCTAGCACATCCATTCCCCTAGGGCCGAATAGCCTTAAGCTCCATTAAGAGTGGTTATCGATATAATCAAGCTTAAAGATGTCTAGCATTCTCGATGGCACAAAAAGACATCCGATTTCCTTATAGCCATAACCCTTAAAAAATTTGCAACCAAGGTCCCAACCTTTCAAGCATCTCAACTTAGTATTTTACTTAGCACATATAGCAAAGTTTCGGTTTCCATGAAGATTCAACAAGAACACTTCATAAAATTTAACTTAACCATGACTATAAGGCCTTTCCATAACCTAAGGTCCTAATGAGGGTTTAGAACTAACTTATCGAGCTAACAAGCAAGTGAGGCCGACGAAGGAAGCGACGAAGCCCGGGGTTCAAATCTGTCCATGGAGGTCCGAACACCAATTCACAGGTTAGTCATAGATTTCCTCTCAAAACCGCACTATCCATTAAACACTCCTCAAGCAACACTTAGGGCTTGGTCTTATGGAGACTTACCATGGAAACGAGCTTGTGGCACTCGCCAACTAGGCCTGAAGACCAGCGAGGGAGGGCTCAATCGTGAGAGGGGGAGCGACGGCCGAGAGCGAGAGAGAACGTGCGAGCGAGCGAGAGAGCCGAGAGAGAGAGGGAATGAGGAGGAGCTTCGGCCGAATGGGGGATTAAGGGGGAGAGGAAGAGGCTTCATCCATTTCCAAGAACAAGAGGGAGAGTGATTGAAAGGAGTGGTTGGAGGGGAAAGTACAAGAATAGTGGCATGGAATGACAAGTGTAAGAGAGTTGGTCTAGGGGTAGTCAATCCATCAAGTCACTCAAGTCTCATCTAAAACAACTCTTGTCATCTTAGTCAACTCACCAAGCAATGGTCAAATGACCAATAAGCCCTTAGGTTTTCGGCCAAGAGTGGGAGATGGAAAAAGTCCAATTTGCCCTCGCGTTTAAGAGTTACTCGTGCCACGGTGACTTTGGTTGTCATGTAATTGCGAGGGTTAATTACTAGTCCCGAAGGTTACGATCGTTAGGAATCAGTTTAGGTTAATTCGCAAATCATACTATGGTCGTTCGGAATCACCCGTGGACCAATTGCATGACACTAGTAAATCGTTCTGAAACCATTCTTAGATCGACCTTTAGTGGTCTAAAATATTTCCTCGGCAATCCTTATGGTCAAAGTACCGACTCGTGGTTGAGTTCTTTAGTCCAGGTACTTAAATCCTAGTTAGCCTTTCCCCTTTGGTTGGTTGACTCAAGAGAGATCAATTCTAAAATACATCGATAGGCATTTATTCATTCATACGCTTCGAGATAGGGTCGAAATTCAGAATGTCACACCTAGGAAGAACGTAAGTTCTCCCATCATGCTCATCTCAAATTCATTCTGCTTGATCTGAGAGAATTCCTTGCATAGATTTTTGTTAGAGGAGCCAAATATAATATCATCTACATAAATCTGAATAAGTAGAATTTCGGTACCTTTCCTTTTGATAAATAAAGTTGTATCAACTTTACCTTTCTCAAAACCTTGGTTGCTACGGAAATTACTTAACCTTTCATACCATACATGTGGAGCTTGCTTGAGTCCATAGAGTGCCTTTTTAAGTTTGAACACCTGATTTGGAAATTTTGGATCTTCAAACCCTGAAGGTTGATCAACATAGACTTCCTCCTTGATATATCCATTCAGGAATGCACTCTTGACATCCATTTGGTATAGCTTGAAATCATGATGGCAAACATAGGCGAGTAAAAGCCTGATGGATTCAAGTCTTGCTACTGGGGTATGGGTTTCATCATTGTCGATTCCTTCTTCTTGAGAGTATCCCTTGGCAACAAGTCTTGCCTTGTTTCTCGTTACTTTGCCTTTATCATCCAGTTTGTTTCTGAATACCCATTTAGTTCCTATAACAGGATGATTCTTCGGTCTTGGCACCAATTCCTATCCTTCATTGAGTTTGAATTGATGTAACTCTTGTTGCATAGCTTCAGTCCAGCTTTCATCTTTGAGAGCTTCTTCAATCCTTTTGGGTTCATACTCAGAAACTAGAGCAAATGCATTTATTGCACTTCTTAGTTTGGATCTGGTTCAGATGCCTTCATTGATGTTTCCAATGACTTGATCTTTAGGATGACTAGATTTGTATTTTTAGTTTTTCTTCAATTCTTCGATTGATTCTTCAGTATTTGGATCTTCAGAAGTTATAGCTGGTTGCTTATCTTCCAAGTTCTGAGAAGATTCGGTTGCTTTTTCATCCACAGATGATGTGTTATGCTTCTCAGATGATGAGTCCTGCTTCTCAGATGATGATTTTGATCATCTGACGCTTCATTAACGGTGATGACTTTCTGAGCAGTATACTCATCCTCGAATTGTACATTCATGGATTCTTCAACTCTCTGAGAATTCTTGTTGAAAATTGGATAAACTTGGCATGAAATTGAGTATCCCAAGAATACTCCTTCGTCAAATCTTTCATCAAACTTACCGGGCCGATCACTTGAGCTCCTACGAATGTAGCATTTACAACCAAAAATATGAAAGTATGAAATACTTGGTTTCTTTCCTTTGTAAAGCTCATAGGGGGTTTTCTCAAGCAATGGTATAAGAAAAACTCGATTTATAATATAGCAAGCAATAGAAACAGCTTCAGCCCAAAAGTATGATGGTGCTTTGCTTTCAATCAGGTGTGTTCGTGCCATTTTTTGTAAAGATCTATTCTTTCTTTTAACAACTCCATTTTGCTGTGGAATATATGGGATGAAAAATTATGTTGAAGACCATTTTGATCATAAAATTTAGCAAAGTGATCATTTTCAAATTCCCCTCCATGATCTGTTTTGATGCTTGAAATAGAATAACATTTTTTCATTTTGAACTTTCTTTGAAAATGTTTCGAAGAGTGAAAAGGCATCACTTTTATGTGCAAGGAAGAACACTCAAGTGAATTTGGTATAATCGTCCACAATGACCAAACAATATCTTTTACCTCCAATACTCTAGGCTCGAGAAGGTCCGAAGACATCTATATGTAACAGTTGCAGAGCACGGTCAGTAGATACTTCGTTTATAGATTTGTAAGAATTCTTACTTGTTTTCCCAATATGCATGCTTCACAATGCTTAGTCTTTTCAAACTTTGCTTTAGGGAGACCTCTTACAAGCTTCTTTTTGGAGAGCTTTGATATTTGCTTGAGACTTATGTATCCCAGCTTTCTGTGCCAAAGTTCTGGATCGTCTTTAACAGATAGAAGACATTTCTCCTCCTCATACGTTGTATCCAGTAAGTACATATTGCCATATCTTCGTCCAGTGGAACGAAGATTCATTGTCTTTACTTGTACCTGAGCACTTGTTCTCTGCAAAATAAACTTTATATCCAATATCGCATAATTGACTTATACATACAAGATTGAAATTCAAACCCTTACCAATGAAACATCATGGATAAGAAGATTTCCAATCTTCACAGTTCCTTTGCCAATAATTGTTCCCTTGTTATTTCCTCCAAAGGAAGCGTTTCCACCATCAAACTTCTCAATATTAGTGAACTTTGTTGCATCTCCAATCATGTGTCTAGAACACTGTAACATTCTGAATTCTGACCCTATCTCGAAGCTTATGAATGAATGAATGCCTATCGATGTATTTCAGTAGATCTCGCTCATAATTGATTTCTCTTGAGTCGACTAACTGAAGGGGAATGACTAAATAGGATTTAAGTACGTGGACTAAATAACTCGACCACAAGTTGGTACTTTGACCATAAGGATTGCCGAGGGAATATTTTGGACCACTAAAGATCGATCTAAGAATGGTTCTAGAATGATTTGCTAGCGTCATGCGATTGGTTCATGGGTGATTCCGTATGACCATAGTATGATTTGCGAATTAACCTAAACCAATTCCTAATGATTGTAACCTTCGGAACTAGTAATTGACCGTCGCAATTACATGACAACCAAAGTCACCATGGTTCGAATAACTCTTAAACGTGACATTTGGCACGGGTCGATACGCGTAACTCATAGAAGCCGCCCGTTAGTCTGAGATACGCTAGAATGACAAACGACTGAATTTGGCCATAAATTGGACTTCGAGATTGGAGACCGGACATTCGAGGAGTCCGACGGTAATAAATTAGACGTCGCCTCATCAAGGACCTTTATGAGTGACTCCAATTCTGTCGCGCTGACGAAGGGTCAGATGGAAGTGCTTCTGACGAAGGGTAAGATGGAAGTGCTTCTGACGTAGGGTCAGATGGAAGTGCTTCTGACTAAGGGTCAGATGGAAGTGCTCCTGACGATCCAAACAGTGACGGATGGATCACATCAAATCTCCGTTTTACCATTCTATGTCAACTGATCAATTTCTTCTTAGACGAATCTGAAGAAAGATCAGTTCCTGAATTTCACAAAACACGAAGACCCACGTATGGCAAGTTTCCGATCAAGGCAAGTGATATTCAATTATCCCGATATCCCACCCTGTCAATTAAGGGACTTTCTATAATGGGATATCATCTTCTAAGGAATATATCCTCGGGAATCAACTCAAACTTATCACACTTATGGAAGCTGGAGATTCAGTTGTATGGGCGACTGAATCAGAAGGGTTCAATGTCTTACCCAACGGTCTACATATCTTCTGAAGATACAGTCTCGTTCAATCAAGATTGATGACGTCCAATCAAGGATTGAAGAGCGATCCCTTGGCTGGAATCCAACGGCTAGTTTGGAAGCAGGGCAGTATAAAAGAAGAATAATGTTCGACTAGAGAGGGAGAGAGCGAACAACAATCCAAAGTGCAAGAATAATTTGAGTTTCATCTGAGAGAGTATTCTGTGTACTCAAAATCCTTCACTGTGAAAATCTGTGTGAGAAGGAAACAAAACACTTGAGTGATTGTAATCTTCTTGATTCTTCATAGTGAAATCCAGCCAATCGGCTGTTATCGTGGGAGAGTGGACGTAGGCTTGATCTAAGCCGAACCACTATAAACATCGTGTGCAATGTCCTCTTCTCTAAACTCTTACTCTTGTGTTTAGATTTTATGCACACTGTTATACTGCTTTTGTTCCTATTCGTACACTGAACTCTATCCATTCCACACGAAATTTGTAATTGTGTTCAGAATCTCCTATTCACCCCCCTCTAGGAGATATTGCTAGTTACATCAATTGGTATCAGAGCAGGTTGCTCATTTTTACGAAGTGTTTATTGACTTCAGAGTTAACGATCTACTATGTCTAGCAATCACTCTTCAAGAACAAGCGATTCGCACTTTGCCAACAAGCCTCCATACTTTGATGGAAAGGATTACAATATGTGGAGTAACAAGATGAAGTTGTTCTTCAAAGCCTATGATGATCTGATGTGGGATGTCGTTACAAATGGAATAGTTCATGCAAATACCACAAATCCAACCTCTACTGAGGGAGTAAACATTGTCACAACAATGACTGATGCTGAAAAGGCTAAAAGAAAAGGCCTTGATTCTAAAGCTGTCAATGCTCTCTTTTGTGCCTTATCTACTCCTCTTTATAATCATGTCTCAGAGGAAGAATCATCTAAGGCAATATGGGATAGACTTCATGTTACCTTTCAAGGAACAAATCGTGTGAAAGAAACAAAGCTCAGTATTTTATTGAGTGACTATGAAGCATTTGAAATGAAGCCTGATGAATCTATTGTAGATATGATAGACAGGTTTCAAACTTTGGCGAGTGGACTTGCAAGACAAGGTGCACCTATTGCTGAACCAATGCAAGTCAGGAAGATACTATGTGGACTCACAGATGATTGGAATTACATCAAGCCATCAATTCAAGAATGCCAAACAATTAGACCACTCTCGGTGGATGAGCTAGTCGGCACTCTGCAATCCTATGAAACAGAACGAGCAAACAAAAAGGGAGATCAGAAAGGTAAAAAATCTATTGCCTTAAAAAGTCAAATTAATCAATGTTTTTCTGACACAGATGATGAAGATGAGGATGATGAAGAATTAGCCCTCATGGTCAAGAAATTTAGGAAGATGGCTCGGAAAGGCAGAAACATCAAAGGAAAGAAACCTTGGAAGAAGAGTGAAGTAAAAATATCAAGCAACGACTCACAAGATAGCAAAGACGTGATTTGCTTCCACTGTAAGAAAGCAGGACATATCAAACCGAACTGCCCAATTTTAAAGAAGGACAAACTCAAGTATGAGAAGTACAAGAAGGCTCTAAAGGCAGAAACTTTGAGTGATTCTGATGAAAGCGAGAATGATTATGCAAATATTTGTCTCATGGCCGAATCAGACTCAAGTTCAGATTCAGAAACTGAGGTATGTTCATCTGAACTCCCTGATGAAGTTGTTGAATATATTGATGAATTGTGTAGAAACTACAAAGAAGCTCTTGAGAAGGTTTCTTATCTGAAAAAGGAAAATACTTCTTTAAAACAACAGAATTTGTCCCAAGAAGAAAAAATTAGTTTTCTACAACAAGAGTTTCACCAGATGAAAGAAAATCATGATTCAGTTTCAAAAGAAAATGCTTCCTTGAAAGAAAAAATTTCTACTATATCAAAAAGGTTTTCACAAAGCTTAGAAACTCTGAATAACATTATATCAAAATAAATACCCTTCTATGATCGATCTGGGTTAGGTTTTAAAAAGGAAAGTAGCCAAAGAAATGTCTTTAAAACTGAATTTCGAAAACCAAGGTTTTCCAACTACAAGCATCATTTTTATAAGCATTTTACTAGATCCTACATTCGACAACCTTGTGTGAATTGTGGTGATCCTAGCCATACTAAGGATTACTGCAAGAAAATTTGGAGACCTATTAAAAGGTCCAAATATACTAACACAGAAGGACCCAAGAAAACATGGGTACCAAAGAAACAGTAAGTTGGTTATCTATTGCAGGTACCAAAGAGAAGGAAGAACTGTTAGAGATATGCCCTAAAGCAATTATGTAATAGTTACATATTGGGTATATCCGTTGCACTTCTGATTTATTATCAATGGCAAAGACGTATTTATTCATTTGTCCAAATATAAATGAATAAAATCCATAAGATCAGTTGCAACCGAACCTATTCTTAAGACGTTGAGAATATGTGTGACAGGTTTACGGTTAGACTGAATATTTAAAATAGTTCCCGATCAATGGATTATTGAATGGATATCAATGATCCTGTTGAGGTCGGTATGTTCTTAACTTCATAATTAAGTATCAGATACTTAAGGTAATGACGAGTCACAAGTCATTGGATATTGCGATATCCGAGTTAGAACATAGGTGCTTGTATCGGACAAGTTCACCGAACGTGACACGTATTGAATGATTAGCGACATGGAAGCTTTTTGCGTGGTCAATGTCTAATCGTTCATGCTTTGGTCTTGTGTAAATAATCCTTAGACCTGAGGTACAGTGTTGACTTGTGTGATAAATGGCTATGGTTCACAAGTGCGCATATTGTCGGGTCGTTGATTCGTCTCTGTACTTGATGGTCGTAGTTCAGGCACATACGAAGTCACATGTGTACGCAATATGGAATCTGTCTCCTTATTAATAAAGGTATGATGTCCTATGTGATCTAATTGTAACAATGCATTGAAATCCTCGGCCGGGGTTATGATTGAGAATGAAATGTTCATGTCTCATATAAATGCATGTCAAGTTAGATTTGTACATATGATCGAATTGGTGGCTTGACAAATATTCCATGGCCTTTGTTCGATCGGGACATAGTTAGACAAAAGGATTGAATTACACTGTAGCCAAAGCTGACAGGTTCATAATGTTCTTAAAAAGAATTCACACTGTCTGGGTAGCCATGACATATTGCTAGATGTCACTCGTGGCTTGTAGGACCTAGAGGATGATCGGGACAATCAATTCTCTTGAAAGTACTAATGTGTTAGTACATGTTTTACTGCCAGCTCGGTGATGAACCTAGGAATGTCACACACCTTAACCAATACATGACAACGCATTGTGGAAAGACGACATTGCAAATTTGTTTGCAATTATACCAATTAGTTGGGTTGAAATTAAATTAAATGAGATTTAATTTTATTTCTCTTTTTGGTCACTTGCACGTGTATATACGATGTACACGTATGCTCTACGTATTTGTACGTTATACGTATTTTACTGTTTGGTAACCTCTTTAACTCCGGTAATAATAATAATGGTTATTATTATTTTTAACACCTTTGTTAGTGCTATTTTTTAAATAGCATTTTTGTATTGTAAAATGTAAGTGCTAATTATAAATTGTGAGTGCTATTGTTAGATAGCATTTATAATTGTTAGTGCTAATTTTAAATGGCATTTATTTATGATAAATTGTGAGTGCTATTGTTAGATAGCATTTATATTTGTTAGTGCTAATTTCAAATGGCATTTATTTATGATAAATTGTGAGTGCTATTTTTAGATAGCATTTATAATTATTAGTGCTATTTTTAAATAGCATTTTTGTATTATAAGATGTGAGTGCTATTTATAAATTGTGATTGCTATTGTTAGTGCTATTTTCATATGGCATTTATTTATCATAAATTGTGAGTGCTATTTTTAGAAAGCATTTATTATTTGTTAGTGCTATTTTACAATACAATTTATTGGAATGTGTTTTTGGCTATAAAAGGATGGCAAGAGTTTTGAGGTTGGGGTTAGCTCATTTGTAGAGTGAGCAGATTTTTGAGAGCTTTGAGAGAAGAACACAAACACTCTCTATATTCTCATAATTTTGAGTGACCAAAATATACCAAGTTCAGAATATTGATTCCGTAAATTGGTTTGGAATATTGATTCCGCAAATTGCTAGCACAATTGTTGTGGAATTATTAGTCGTCTCCCCGTTCGTCAATTGGTGGTGTGTCTGAACTAGAGGCCCGACACTTGTGGGGCTGAGATCGAAGAACATCGAACCGACACCTCCGTTTCAAGCACGCTACAAGAGGTAGTCTATTTACTCCCTTTGGTGCTTTGTGATTTTTTCGATTGAAATGCATGAAGTACGCCTCTGGAGATACATGTATGGGTTGTTAATTATTTCCGCTGCGTTTACTAATTTTTATTTGCCCGTACGTGTCACGTGGATCCCAACAGTGGTATCAGAGCCAATCCTTAGGCGTTTTCGTGCATTTAATTGATTTTTGTTCGTAGTAATTTTTGCAATACCATGGCCAATTTGTATTAAAGAATTGTTCGTCTTACATGGCTAATGGAGGTTGATTATTTTATATGATAAATTAATCAACGTAGCAAAAATTGAGACTAAATCAATTTTGAATCGAAAATTTATGGCTATCTTATTTTACGTAAAAATTCTGAATATGATTCAACGTAGAATTTTTATTGTGCTTTCCTAAGTTTTAAATTGTGAATTTATTACTTACATGGAAGGGTGGTGATCATGGAAAAATCCCTAATCAATATGATTGATGTATATATGAATGTATGGTGATTATTTATATTTTTGGGGTTGTAATTATTAAATGGAGGCTGCGTACTCCTTTTATTTTTCATGTAATCTTTATTTTTAGCATAGTCAATTGTTGATGTAAATGCTACGAGGATTACGTGGAGGAGCCTTTTAAGCCGGCGAGCTCTTTGGGCCGGTTCTTGAAGAGTTCAAGGAACCAAGAAGAAGTGAAGAGCGGCTCTCCGTTATTAAAATATTAAAATGATTAAATGTGGTCTCATTGGCTCGAGACCCATTAAATCATAATTCCATGATCACCACTTAGGATAGATGTTTATGTGATTGACATCTATTTATTTATTATGTTTACGTGAGCATGTTAAACCGGTTAATGTGCAAAGTGAGACCTATAAACGACTCAAAATCTCCTTTAATATATATTAAGTCGTGACGGGTTTCGGACTCGTGGCCTTCCATCGTCGTGGTTTGATCCTATATTATAGTGGTTGATTGATCGGTTATGGATACATAGGGGTCAATTGTCATTTATAATTGTGGACCAATCCATTAAGCATATGATGTTGTGGGGTTGAGACCAAACGATTTCCAATAACTGTTAGGTGAGGGGATCGTTTGTGTTTTCAATACTTACATGTGACGATGGGTAAGACTTAACTACGATTATGAAGTCAATAACTGTCAGGTGAGACTTTCATGATCTAGAGGCCAAAGTTATGATTGGGACTCGCATATGATGCGTTGAATAAGTTGATTCACTCACTAAGTTTATAGAACACCAATAACTGTTAGGTGAGGTGGACTATGAGCTCGTGGGACTCCAATCCCCGCTAGTAATCTTTACCCAACAAAGATTACCGTTTCTCATTTTAAGGAGTATGGGATCCGTGTATAAATTTAGTGGGAGGATCTATTTCATTTAAAGGCCAAAATGAAATAGTTATTTTGAAAGACAACGGCTAACGATGTATTTTCTGCACAGATATGAATTACTCTGAAAAATGGTGAATACAAACCCGCTCGCTTCAATACTCGACAAGAATTGTTTGACTAGTCCCAATTTCACTGACTGGGTAAGGAATTTGAGAATTGTTCTCAATTCTGAAAAACTCGGGTATGTGCTTGATGAAAAAATGCCAGTCTCTTTTCCTGAAGGTGGGACCCAAGAGGATCGTATCACTTATGATAAGTGGCATGACGATGACTTAAAAGTTAGGTCATATATGCTTGCTTCAATGAACAATGACTTTCAGAAAAAATATGAAGCAATGGCAGATGCTAGGTCGATCATATTGCATCTAAAGGAATTCTTTGATGAGAATGGTCGAACCTCAAGATATGAGATATCTAAAGCATTGTACCGCATGAGGATGGCTGACAAATCATCTGTTAATGATCATGTCTTGAAAATGATCTGGCACATAGAAGAATTGGCTAGGCTAAATCTTGTCATGGACAATGACTTAGCTATGGATTTGATCCTCCAATCCTTACCTGATTCCTTCTCTAGTTTTGTTCAAAACTTCCACATGCATAAAATGGAAAAAACTCTTGCTGAGTTACATAGCATGCTGGTAATTTATGAGAAGGAAATGCACAATACAAGGCCAAATGTTGTGGGTTTGGCTAAGGCTTCTTCTTCAAATAGTAAGACTATTTTGAAGAAAAATAAATGGAAGAAGCCTATGAAAGCTGTTGTGCAATCAAAACCCAAGATTGAAAAAGGGAAATGTCATTATTGCGGTGTCATGGGGCACTGGAGGAGGAACTGTAAGAAGTACCTCGCAAACTTGAAGGTCAAGCCAAAGAACCAACCTTGTGAAGGTATGGTGTCTATGATTATTGAAACTAATCTTATGGTTAGTGCTGAGTCTAGCTTATGGATTATAGATTCTGCTGCAACGTCACATATTTGTATGTCTTTGCAGAATCTGGAAATAAGCAGAATGCTGGGGCAAAATGAGATTGTCCTTACATTTGCAAATGGGGCAAAAGTTGCTGCATTAGCTATAGGGACTTTTCGTTTATGTTTGCCTTCAGGACATGTTTTGGTTTTAAAGAACTGTTTGCATTATAAGAATGCTATACAAAACATCATTTCTATACCTCGTATGGGCAAAGAAAATTATGAATTTTCTTTTGCTGATGATGTATGTTCTATTTATTATAATAGAATGTGTGTTGGTTCTGGATTATTAATGAATAATCTCTATACCATTACAATGTCCGGTAATACGATTACCAATAAGCAAAATAATCATGATGTAAATGTCATAACCAATAAACGCCCTAGAGATACTCCAAATCCAAAGTATGTTTGGCATCTCCGATTAGGTCATATTGGAGAAGATAGGATTAACAAGTTGAGTAATGATGGATATATCGATCCAATTGATTTTGAACCATACTCGACTTGTAATGCTTGTCTTCTAGGAAAAATGACCAAAGCGCCCTTTGTAGGACATAGTGCGCGAGCTGTTGACATACTAGGGTTGATACATACAGATGTATGTGGACCAATTAATGAAACTGCTAGGGGTGGTTATTCTTACTTCATTACCTTTATCGATGATTGTTCACGGTATGGCTATTTGTACTTAATGAAGTATAAATCTGAATCCTTTGAAAAGTTCAAGGAATTTAGGTATGAAGTTGAGAAACAAACAGGAAAAAGTATTAAGGGTCTTCGATCTGATCGAGGAGGTGAATACCTTAGTACTGAATTCTTGGATTATCTTAAAGATAATGGCATTTTATCACAATGGACACCTCCTGCAACTCCAGAGCATAATGGTGTATCTGAAAGAAGAAATCATACTTTATTAGATATGGTGCGATCTATGATCAGCTACACCGATTTGCCTATGTCCCTGTGGGGATATGCCCTTGAGACAGCTGCATATTTACTGAATAGAGTGCCATCCAAATCTGTTCCAACTACGCCGTATGAGATATGGCATAGTAGGAAACCAAGTCTTAATCATATCAAGATTTGGGGTTGTCCAGCTTTTGTCAAGAAGCTGAGAATAGAAAAATTGGACGCAAGGTCTGAACATGGTCGCTTCATTGGATATCCAAAAGAAACTCTTGGATATTATTTCTATTTTCACTCTGACCAAAAAGTTTCGGTCAGCAGGCACGCTTCTTTTCTGGAGAATCAGTTCGTTCAGGAAGGTGGTGCTGGGCGGAAAATAGTCTTACAAGAAGATAATAATGAAGTATCAAATAACCAAGTTCAGACACCGATCTCTGATTCAGTGGGAGCTTCTGATACACAACCTCTTAGGAAAAGTGCGAGAACGTCTCGTATACCTATTCGCTATGGACACTCGGTTGAAAATATTGAGTCACTATTCATTATGAATGATAGTAATCAATTGAGTGATCCAAGCACCTATGAGGAAGCGATGTTGGACATCGATTCTGGTAAATGGCTAGAAGCCATGCAAACCGAAATGGATTCAATGTACTCCAACGATGTTTGGACTCTAGTTGATCTGCCAGATGGTATTGTACCAATTGGCTGTAAATGGATCTTCAAGAGGAAGATAAACGCTGATGGTCAGGTTGGAACTTACAAAGCACGACTGGTGGCGAAAGGGTATCGTCAAAAAGAAGGGATCGATTATGACGAAACTTTCTCACCTGTAGCCATGCTGAAATCTATTCGGATTATGTTGGCTATAGCTGCGCACCTTGATTATGAGATATTCCAAATAGATGTCAAAACGGCTTTTCTAAATGGTTTCCTCGATGAGGATATCTATATGGAACAACCACGGGGTTTTGAATCTTGTGGTGAAAGTCGAAAGGTGTGTAAGCTTATGAGATCCATTTATGGACTCAAACAAGCATCCAGAAGTTGGAACATCCGTTTTGATGAAATAATCAAATCGTTTGGCTTCATTAAAAATCCGGATGAATCATGTGTATATAAGAAGGTCAGCGGAAGCGCAATTGCGTTTCTAGTTTTGTACGTCGATGATATACTCTTGATCGGGAATGATGTACCGATGATATCATCGATCAAACTATTCTTGTCACAGAAATTCTCCATGAAAGATTTAAGAGAGGCAACCTATATTTTAGGTATCAAGATCTATAGAGATAGATCGAGACGATTGATTGGCCTCTCACAATCTACGTACATAGATAAAGTGTTAACACGGTTTAACATGCAATGTTCCAAAAGAGGATTATTGCCTTTTAGGCATGGAATCCGTCTTTCCAAGGAGATGTGTCCCAACACTCCTGAAGAAAGACAGCGGATGGCAAATATACCTTACGCATCCGCTGTTGGAAGCATAATATATGCTATGCTATGTACGCGACTTGATATCGCGCATGCTGTAAGTGTTACTAGCAGATATCAGTCTGATCCAGGGGAAGAGCACTGGATAGCTGTCAAGAATATCCTGAAGTACTTACGAAGGACTAAGGATTTATTCTTGATATACGGAGAATGAGAGTTTAAAGTTGAAGCATATACTGATTCTGATTTTCAATCAGACCCGAATGACTTTAAGTCTACGTCTGGGTTTGTTTTTACACTCAATGGTGGTGCAGTTAGTTGGAAGAGTTCCAAACAAAGCATAACTGCTGATTCCACTACTGAGGCAGAGTATGTAGCTGCTTCTGAAGCGGCAAAGGAAGCTGTTTGGATGAAGAAGTTCATTTCTGAACTTGGGGTAGTTCCTTCCATTGAGCAGCCGATTACATTGTTTTGTGACAACAATGGGGCTATAGCTCAAGCTAAGGAACCACGGTCTCATCAGAAATCCAAGCACATAGAGAGACGCTTCCATCTCATCAGAGAAATAGTTGGGAGAGGTGATATCGCCTTGCAGAAAATTGCCTCAGCGGAAAACGTGGCAGACCCCTTTACTAAAGCAATACCTCAGTCTTTATTTGAAAGACACCTTGATAAAATGGGTTTGAGGTACCAAACTAGTTGGCTTTAGTGCAAGTGGGAGATTGTTAGAGATATGCCCTAAATCAATTATGTAATAGTTACATATTGGGTATTTCCGTTGCACTTCTGATTTATTATCAATGGCAAAGACGTATTTATTCATTTGTCCAAATATAAATGAATAAAATCCATAAGATCAGTTGCAACCGAACCTATTCTTAAGACGTTGAGAATATGTGTGACAGGTTTACGGTTAGACTGAATATTTAAAACAGTTCCCGATCAATGGATTATTGAATGGATATCAATGATCTTGTTGAGGTCGGTATGTTATTAACTTCATAATTAAGTATCAGATACTTAAGGGAATGACGAGTCACAAGTCATTGGATATTGCGATATCCGAGTTAGAACATAGGTGCTTGTATCGGACAAGTTCACTGAACGTGACACGTATTGAATGATTAGCGACATGGAAGCTTTTTGCGTGGTCAATGTCTAATCGTTCATGCTTTGTTCTTGTGTAAATAATCCTTAGACCTGAGGTACAGTGTTGACTTGTGTGATAAATGGCTATGGTTCACAAGTGCGCATATTGGCGGGTCGTTGATTCGTCTCTGTACTTGATGGTCGTAGTTCAGGCACATACGAAGTCACATGTGTACGCAATATGGAATCTGTCTCCTTATTAATAAAGGTATCATGTCCTATGTGATCTAATTGTAACAATGCATTGAAATCCTCGGCCGGGGTTATGATTGAGAATGAAATGTTCATGTCTCATATAAATGCATGTCAAGTTAGATTTGTACATATGATCGAATTGGTGGCTTGACAAATATTCCATGGCCTTTGTTCGATCGGGACATAGTTAGACAGAAGGATTGAATTACACTGTAGCCAAAGCTGACAGGTTCATAATGTTCTTAAAAAGAATTCACACTGTCTGGGTAGCCATGACATATTGCTAGATGTCACTCGTGGCTTGTAGGACCTAGAGGATGATCGGGACAATCAATTCTCTTGGAAGTACTAATGTGTTAGTACATGTTTTACTGCCAGCTTGGTGATGAACCTAGGAATGTCACACACCTTAACCAATACATGACAACGCATTGTGGAAAGACGACATTGCAAATTTGTTTGCAATTATACCAATTAGTTGGGTTGAAATTAAATTAAATGAGATTTAATTTTATTTCTCTTTTTGGTCACTTGCACGTGTATATACGATGTACATGTATGCTCTATGTATTTGTACGTTATACGTATTTTACTGTTTGGTAACCTCTTTAACTCCGGTAATAATAATAATGGTTATTATTATTTTTAACACCTTTGTTAGTGCTATTTTTTAAATAGCATTTTTGTATTGTAAAATGTAAGTGCTAATTATAAATTGTGAGTGCTATTGTTAGATAGCATTTATAATTGTTAGTGCTAATTTTAAATGGCATTTATTTATGATAAATTGTGAGTGCTATTGTTAGATAGCATTTATATTTGTTAGTGCTAATTTTAAATGACATTTATTTATGATAAATTGTGAGTGCTATTTTTAGATAGCATTTATAATTATTAGTGCTATTTTTAAATAGCATTTTTGTATTATAAGATGTGAGTGCTATTTATAAATTGTGAGTGCTATTGTTAGTGCTATTTTTATATGGCATTTATTTATCATAAATTGTGAGTGCTATTTTTAGAAAGCATTTATTATTTGTTAGTGCTATTTTACAATACAATTTATTGGAATGTGTTTTTGGCTATAAAAGGATGGCAAGAGTTTTGAGGTTGGGGTTAGCTCATTTGTAGAGTGAGCAGATTTTTGAGAGCTTTGAGAGAAGAACACAAACACTCTCTATATTCTCATAATTTTGAGTGACCAAAATATACCAAGTTCGGAATATTGATTCCGTAAATTGGTTTGGAATATTGATTCCGCAAATTGCTAGCACAATTGTTGTGGAATTATTAGTCGTCTCCCCGTTCGTCAATTGGTGGTGTGTCTGAACTAGAGGCCCGACACTTGTGGGGCTGAGATCGAAGAACACCGAACCGACACCTCCGTTTCAAGCACGCTACAAGAGGTAGTCTATTTACTCTCTTTGGTGCTTTGTGATTTTTTCGATTGAAATGCACGAAGTACGCCTCTGGAGATACATGTATGGGTTGTTATTTATTTCCGCTGCGTTTACTAATTTTATTTTTACCCGTACGTGTTACGTGGATCCCAACAAGAACAAGTGGCTTCTGGATAGTGGTTGTTCAAGTCACATGACTGGAAATCCAGATGTATTTTTATCCCTCTCAGATTGTGATGGAAGAATTGTGTCGTTTGGAGGAAGAAACAAGGGTAAAGTGATCGGGAAAGGAAATGTAAAGATTGGAAATCTGACCGTTAAAGATGTCTCTCTAGTCAAAGGATTGAACTACAACTTGATTTCTGTAAGTCAACTCTGTGACTCTGGATATGATATTCGGTTCCAAGATCTAAAATGCACAGGTATGAGCAAGGACAAGAAGCAATCCTTCACGGGACGAAGGCATGGGAATATTTATCTTTTAGACATTGATGCTGACTGTGAACATGCTAAATGTCTTATTTCTGTTAAGGATGAATCTGATCTTTGGCACAGAAAGTTAGGTCATATTAGTGTGAAACATATTTCAAAGCTTTCCAAGAAGGGACTTGTTCGAGGATTACCTCAAACAAAATTTGAGAAAAGTGGACTATGTCATGCATGCACACTAGGTAAGCAGGTAAGAAGTTCTTTTAAGTCTTTAAATCAAGTTTCCACTAAGCGTTGTCTGCAGCTACTTCATATGGACATCTTCGGACCAAATAGAACTCTAAGCATTGGAGGTAAGAAATATTGCCTTGTCATAGTTGATGACTTCTCTAGATTTACATGGGTTTCATTTCTTGCTCACAAAAACGAAGCTTTCATATCCTTTTCAAAACTTGCTAAAAGAATTCAAAATGAAAAGGGTTACACTATTTCCAGTTTGAGAACGGATCATGGGGGAGAATTTGAAAATCAAAATTTCTCAGATTTTTGCACTAATTTCGGAATTCAGCATAACTTCTCTGCTCCTTATACTCCACAACAAAATGGGGTAGTAGAAAGGAAAAACAGATCGTTGCAAGAAATGGCCAGAACTCTTCTTATTGAAAGTAAAATTGCCTCTAACTTTTGGGCTGAGGCCGTTTCAACAGCTTGTTATATCTTAAATCAAATTTCCCTCAGACCTTTTTCTGAGAAAACACCCTATGAATTTTTCAAAGAAAGAAAGCCTGATATTGCATACTTTCATGTATTCGGTTGCAAATGCTTTATTCTAAAGAATGCTAATGATCGAGTTGGAAAGTTTGATGAAAGATCAGATGAAGGAATTTTCTTGGGATATTCAACAACAAGCAAAGCCTACAAAGTTTACAACAAAAACACTCGTATTATTGAGGAATCAGTGAACATCAAGTTCGATGAAAGCAACCAGGATGATGAACCTGAATCCATTCAAATGCATACATTTCATTAAGTCACGAACTCACCAGCAGAATCAGATGTGAATACGAGTTCGGAGAATGTTCAGAAGGAAACTTCTTCAGCTGAAGAAAGACTAGAAGATGATCAGAATGAATCCACAATATCCTCAAATGACGGCCTTGACAAAAACTAGAAGCATAAGTCAAGCCATCCAAAGGAATTTATCATTGGCAGCACAAATGATGGTGTAAAAACAAGATCCAAGTTCAAGCAAGCAATGAGCAACATCGCCTTGGTATCTGAATTGGAGCCAAAAAGGATTGAAGATGTATTAGCAGATGAAAACTGGATAAATGCAATGCATGAAGAGCTACATCAGTTCAAAGTCAACAATGTTTGGGAACTAGTCAATCGTCCCAAAAATCGTCCAGTAATTGGAACAAAATGGGTATTCAGAAACAAACTTGATGACAAAGGAAAAGTTGTGAGAAACAAAGCAAGACTTGTAGCGAAAGGATGTTCTCAAGAAGAAGGAATAGACTATGATGAAACCTACGCACCGGTTGCCAGGTTAGAAGCCATTAGGCTACTTCTTGCTTATGCTTGTTACAATGACTTCAAACTTTTTCAGATGGACGTGAAAAGTGCCTTCCTAAATGGCTACATCAAAGAAGAGGTATATGTTGAACAACCTCCTGGCTTCGAAGAACCTAAAGAAAAGGATATGGTATATGCCTTAAAAAAGGCACTCTATGGATTGAAACAAGCACCCCGTGCCTGGTATGAAAGGTTAAGTAATTTTTTATCTCAACACAGCTTCACTAAAGGTAATGTAGATACCACTCTTTTTATTCAAAGAAAAGGTAAAGATATCCTTTTAGTTCAAATTTATGTTGATGATATTATATTTGGCTCCTCTAATGAACTTCTCTACAAGAAATTCTCTAAAACAACGCAGGATGAATTTGAGATGAGTATGATGGGAGAATTACGGTTCTTTCTTGGTCTTCAAATTCATCAATCCCAGAAAGGAACCTTCATATTTCAAGAGAAGTATGCATTAGAAATAGTGAAGAAGTTTGGTATGGAGAATGGCAAGAAGACAGAAACTCCTATGTCTCACTCTTCCAAGTTAGATAAGAATGAAGATGGAAAAGAAGTCGATCCCAAACTATATCGGAGTATGATCGGATCATTACTCTATCTTACAGCTTCAAGACCCGACAAACTGTATAGTGTCTGCTTATGTGCAAGATTTTAGTCAAGTCCAAGAGAATCACACATATCAGCAGTCAAGAGAATAATCAAATACATAGGGACTTATCCCAACTATGGTTTGTGGTATTCTAAATCTTCTGACTTTACACTAAAAGGTTATTCAGATGCATATATTGCAGGTTGCAAAATTGATAGAAAAAGTACATCTGGAACCTGTCAACTTATGGGAAACATGCTTGTCTCATGGTACTCAAAGAAGCAAAATACAGTGGCACTCAGTACAGCTGAAGCAGAATACGTATCTCTTGGAAGCTGCTGCACTCAAATACTTTGGCTAAAACAGCAGCTCAAGGACTATGGTGTTGAAGAATCAACTGTGGAAATCCTATGTGACAACACAAGTGCCATAAATCTCACAAAGAATCCTGTACTTCACTCAAGAACAAAGCATATTGAGATCAAGCATCACTTCATACGTGATCATGTTCAAAACCGTGATGTTAACATTCAATACATTGACACGAAAAATCAACTTGCAGATATTTTTACTAAACCACTTGATAAACAGAGTTTTAATTTTATCAGAAATGAATTATCTATTATTAACCTTCCTTCTTAAGTATACCTTAGAACAGGGTACATCAGAAGGAGAGTCAGAAGGAGAGTCAGAAGAAGCATCAGAAGGAGCATCAGAAGGAGCATCAGAAGGGACGTCAAAAAGGCGCGTAAGAAAAAATTCACACTTTTCTTAAATCAAAAGGTCAGTTATCTCTAAAAGCTATCTTTTAGGTAAGTTCCTCATATGAATAGATATCGCTTAATATCTTATTGACCGTGAATATTTTTTTTAAGAATTCCTTTTTAAATCAAAATTCTTTTTTTGTGTTTCCAAAAATAACCGCCTCTTTTATAAAAACGCTGAACCGTCACATCTGTTCTCTTACTTTCAAAATTCTCTCTAATCAAAACCCTAAAACCGTGTTGAAAACCACTCGCTCTCGATTTCCTCCTCAAAGCAACACTCTTTCACTCAAAGTTTCAAACTTTCTACGCATCAATGGCTCCAAAATCAGCCTCTGACTTGAAGAAGACGTCTCAGTCGAAGAGGAAGTTCTCCTCCTCAACTGCAAGCGGCGCGGAACTCACAGAAACCCAAATCAATGAACAACGAGAAGCACTCCACCGGACAAAAGGTCTATCTCTGTCTGCCTTTGAAATAAAGGAATCTATGGCTCATTCTATTAAGCCAATGTATGATGGAATCAAGGCCGCAGGAGATTTTGGAAACGAACTTAGAAAACTGCTGAAAACTCATCATTTTGATAGTGAGGGCGAACTTTTGGAGTTTCTTAGTCTGCCTGGAAAAATCGTTGAACCACTTGCTGTAGAAAAACCTACGTCTATCTCTAGAAAAGGAAAGGAGAAATTGGCAGAGACAAGTTTGAAACGTAGACGATCCCCAATTAGACCTGGCGGTACGAATGTGAAGGTGGAAGATGATGATGACATTCTGTTCAATGAATTTGTGAAAAATATAGGCTTTAATTTGGATAAAAGCTTTCCTGATCCATTGTTCCAGAATCAGGCTCACAAAGAAAGGTTTGAAGCAATGAAACAGAGAGGTATTATACCTCAAAGGGTATTTGAGTTAAAGTACTTTGACAGCAATGGCATCTATCTGAGGAAGCATCTAGAAAAGATTAAGCTAGATCAGTTTGTAACTAGGAGAGGCTACACTTTTCCTGATATGGTAGCTTACTTCTATTCAAATCTTCAGTTTGTCAACTTCAACTCTCTGGCTTTCACAATCAAAAGAAAGCAGTATTTTCTGACTGTTGATGAATTGGCTTCAATCATGGGAACCAGAAAGGGAGATTTCAAACCCTTAGATGTCACTGCAAGTGAAGCTTTCTGCTTCTTGACTGGCAAATCGAGTTTCTCAAGGGAATCAAAGTCACATCTTGCATACACGGACTTTCCCTTGAAACATATCATGATGCACAAGGTGATCATCGAATGTCTCAGACCCAAGGCAGCATCAAAGACATATATATCAAAATACGAGGCAAAGTTGCTATGGGGAATCTTGACAGGACAAAGGATTTCTTTTGCTCACACTGTACTATTGCATATGTACAGATCAGCTCTCAAGCCAAAGGGGCAACTTCCTTATGCGGCGTTGATCTTCAAAATAATCAATCATTTCAAGATTGATGGCCTAGGTGCCTTTGTCGAGCAAGAAATTCCTTTAATGACCGCTGGAGAGACTATGGTAACAAAGATGGGATACAAGATGACTCCTGCTGGATGGAGAACAAAGAACAATGAACCCGTCATTGTGGACTTTGAGGAAGAGTCAAGGCAGAAATCTCCAAATAAGAGAAAAGTCATGGCTGTTAAAGGGCAACAAACAAACACTTCTGCTGATAAGGACTCAGACGCAAGTGAGGAAGAAACAGGGGAATATGATTCTGAAGCTACCCAATCTCGAGGTGGATCAGATGAAGGTGGTGAGTCTGAAAATCGTAATGCTGGGGGAGATGAGGAAGAATGAGATGAAACAGAAATACAACCACAAGAAAAGGTTGTATATCCCTGTGATCTGACTGAGGAAGAATTCCTCACAATGTGGAATGAGGAGCAAATTGCACGATTTGCAGATGACACAGAGTATGATACCCAAATCGTCAACTATGATCATGAGGAATTGCTAGCTAAAGTTCTAGTAACACTGGCGTCAACAGAATAGAAGGAAGAACAAGATGACATTGAAGCTTACTCTGTCTCTTCCACCAGGGCTACAATTCCCAAAGATGCTGCAAGTCTAGCTTCAGCAATTGCCCGAGAAGATCAATTGTCCAGTGCACAGTCCATTCCCATGTATATTGATGAAGAAATAGTCTCCGTGCCAAGCTCAAAGGAAAAAAGGAAAAGAGCTATAATTCAGGGGGAGAAAGAGCCCGTGCCTGTTACATCAGATGTATTTCTAACTGAAATCCAAGCCTCTCAGGCTTTCACCAAGGCACAAATTGAGGGGGAGACTCACGAACCTGCACCTTCTCAACCACAAGTGGAACTTCAGGTGCTATTGGAAAATCTTCAAAACACTCTTCTTCAGACAATGGCTGCCATGGAAACAAAATTTGATCAGCAACTGCAGGCTTTTGAACAGAGGACAGATAGGAAGCTGCAGGGTTTGACTAGTCAGGTGACTAAGCTGGAAAAGTCCATTGATCTCTATGGGAGAATGTTTAGTGATGAGATAGCCAACATGCCTACATATACACTGGTCAGAACGGACAGAACAGCCTCAAACATGCACTCTTCTCAAGCTGTCAGAGATCATGCTCAAATGATGGGAAGAAGCTTTGCAGGACCTTCTCGAGAGAAAGCTGATACTGAGCCTGAAAATCATCCCTCCTCTTAAAAACTCCCATATTTTTTTTTCAAAGCTATTTTTTTTCTTCTTTCTGATGTTGACAAAAAGGGGGAGAAGTTGAAATTATTTTTATGCAGTCTCAATAGATTATCTCTAATCATATTTCTCTAATCATATCATATTTCAATTTAGAGGAAAGGAGGAGAAGACCTATCCTACGGTTTTGCAGGACAATTTACTAAGAAGTTTAGTTTTGTGCAGGATTATTGCAGGATAATCTTACTCTCAAAATGCTCTCCTATGAGCACAATTTCATTACATAATCTCTAATGATGATTATCTGCAGGAGCAAATGTGATGGCTATTTACTTTTATTATATTATCACTGGTTAAATTTTTTCTTTAAATTTGCAACTAGGAGAAGTTTTGTCACCATCAAAAAGGGGGAGATTGTTGTGGAAATTCTCCTATATTTTGATTCTGACAAAACCTTCAAAAGATATTGTTAAATCAAATGTGATGCAGGAAGAATATGTAAGCAGCAGATTGAGTGACTCCAATTCTGTCGCGCTGATGAAGGGTCAGATGGAGGTGCTTCTGACGTAGGGTCAGATGGAAGTGCTCCTGACGATCCAAACAGTGTCGGATGGATCACATCAAATCTCCGTTTTACCATTCCATGTCAACTGATCAATTTCTTCTTAGACGAATCTGAAGAAAGATCAGTTCCTGAATTTCACAAAACACGAAGACCCACGTATGGCAAGTTTCCGATCAAGGCAAGTGATATTCAATTATCCCGATATCCCACCCTGTCAATTATGGGACTTTCTATAATGGGATATCATCTTCTAAGGAATATATCCTCGGGAATCAACTCAAACTTATCACACTTATGGAAGCTGGAGATTCAGTTGTATGGGCGACTGAATCAGAAGGGTTCAATGTCTTACCCAACGGTCTACATATCTTCTGAAGATACAGTCTCGTTCAATCAAGATTGATGACGTCCAATCAAGGATTGAAGAGCGATCCCTTGGCTGGAATCCAACGGCTAGTTTGGAAGCAGGGGAGTATAAAAGAAGAATAATGTTCGACTAGAGAGGGAGAGAGCGAACAACAATCCAAAGTGCAAGAATAATTTGAGTTTCATCTGAGAGAGTATTCTGTGTACTCAAAATCCTTCACTGTGAAAATCTGTGTGAGAAGGAAACAAAACACTTGAGTGATTGTAATCTTCTTGATTCTTCATAGTGAAATCCAGCCAATCGGCTGTCATCGTGGGAGAGTGGACGTAGGCTTGATCCAAGCCGAACCACTATAAACATCATGTGTAATATCCTCTTCTCTAAACTCTTACTCTTGTGTTTAGATTTTCTGCAGACTGTTATACTGCTTTTGTTCCTATTCGTACACTGAACTCTATCCATTCCGCACGAAATTTGTAATTGTGTTCAGAATCTCCTATTCACCCCCCTCTAGGAGATATTGCTAGTTACATCACTTTAAGATTAGAATTCACCCAATATCGATTAGAAAAGTGAAATTCGAACTGACGATTGAAAATTACCCTTTTACCCCTAAGCTAGTACCCTTTCCCTTAGAATTAAGTAAGGGCAAAATGGACAATTGCCACTTGTCACGCCCCGAGTCCTTACGAGCGCGCTATCATTGCCCTATAGCCATACTGTTTAACTTCTTGCCCAGGATCCAACGGTACGTACCAGAATGCATGAGACTTATATGCACATGCAGAAACGACATACATAACTCCATGCATAAGATAACAAGATGACTTGAGGAAAAGAAACACTTAACCTTAACATAACATAGATTCAGTTTTACAAAATACACATGAGCTACCATACATAACTGGGGCTAGAGGGAAGGGGTTAGCCTACTTAAAATAAGTCATCTACTAAGGGACACGCGTCGCTATCATGAGGGACACTCCAAAAGTCAAAGGCTACTGCTACGCCTAAGGGTCAGGCTCACTGCTGCCGAATCAGACATTGCCGGCCACGGTGTGGTACTCTACCCAGTCGCCCGGCTGCGCCTCCTCTGGGACTTCTTCTTCAGGCTCTGACTTGGAATACACTGGAACGTCTTCCTCCTCCGAGTCAGACTCCAAGTCCATGGGCTCGCCCTCGGCACCTACAATCTCCCACTCAAATCCTGCCTCCTCCATGGGATCGTCGTCGGCATCAGAAGGCTCGATGACCACGCCATCTGCAATGGGATTCTATGACTACACCGCCAGGAAGCCTTTACTTGGTTCGAGATCGGTCTCAGAGTCAGAAATCTCGCCATCGAGAAAGTACACGATCATCGGATCCTGCTCGTCGTCAACGTCCCAAGGCACATCAAAAGATCTCAGGGGTCCCCAAGTAGTGTCGCAGTCTCGATACCACCAAGCTGCGTACCTATCTGGCCTCCAGTGATCTGTCCCTTCGTCCACCCAAACTGTGCTACGCTCCCTAATAAAAACCATATCCTCCGCTACTTGGTACTCGGTAACGTACTGCTCGGTCATTATTGGTACCCCAAAAGCTGGCGGCGGCATGGTCAGGGCTTAGGGTATGAAAAAGGTAGGTCCCACGATAGGGTGAGATAAACTCAATAAGCTAGTCCTAACCCTAAGCTAGGCACTCGGGACTTCCATACACACCCAAACACATGCAATGACCAGTCATGCGAAAACAAGCAATTGGCACATAATAACTCAATCAAGGCATGCATTGTCATATAATGCATCCATCTAGACTAGGCTTGGCTTTGTACTTTGGCACTTAACATTTCATATAGTAAGGGATAACTTATATACAAGATACGATTGTAATTCCCATGGCCGAGCCCGCGTCATAACATATCAGGCTTAAAAGATCAAAGAACCTGCGTTTAACGCCTCAGGTTTCCAATGACATTTCTCATGACCCGTGTTTAACGCATCAGGTCTATCTCGCGTTTAACGCATCAGGATATCATTAAGCCCCGCGTTTAACGCATCAGGGCACCATATGCACATAAGCTTATAATCCAATTTGATTATAGCATAACACAATCAAATACGCATATCATCGATTCAAGCACCAATCGGCCATTTTAATCACAAATTCGTAACATGGCACTTCATCACATCGTTCAATCTATCAAGGCCATTGCAATGCTTCAAGACCAATCATATTTCAATTGAAATCACTCACCAATCACCACTATAACCATTTCAGCCGTGCGACAATTTCATGGGACTAATCAATCAACGAAGTCACGAAATGCATCAATTAATCACACACGGCTGAAAATCATAATCATGGTGTCGATTTCTTCACCTAATCCCTTATCATTGCTCACGGCCAGAATAGGAATAAGGGCCATTAGGTTATTTTCATGCATTGAATCATTAAAACACAACCATGGTCGAGCACTCCTAAGCTTGATCGAGGATTTCAATAACTTAAGCAAGCTCAACCAAATTCTATCACTTCCCACGGCTCCATGAGGTGTTCGGCCCAACTAGTACTTATCCACTAACTTACTTCAACCATGAAATCAACACTACAACCCTTACAAGATGCGACCAAGCTTGGTTTTTCCCAAGGACAGAATCGGTTACCATAGTTCTTGCCAAAACAGCCCATAAAACTCATTTAATCTAACTCTCACTTGGTCCTTCCATCACCTAAGGTACTAACTAAGGGTTAGGGGAAGCTTACCTAGTCCAAGAGTCCAAGAAAATCGGCGGGAATGGCGATGGAATGGCGCAAACCTGACCTTCGGCGAACAAAATAGGTCCCTTGAAGATCAACCATGAAATGACCAAGACTAACATTAATACCACCCTTAACATAAGCCTCTAGCTTCCTAACAAGCTCATCTTAGCTTCAAGAACCACTCACCACAAGATTGGTCAACAACTTCTCAAGAATGGCACGGCTCCCTAATCTGATCGGCGGCGGTCCAAGCGGCTCCAAGCCGAACGGGGGCTGTTCCACGGCCCTAAAGGAGGAGATGAGGTCGTGTGGAGGTGGCCTAGGGTGGTGGTGTGGTGCCGGCTCCACCGCGGGACGCCGAGAGGGGGAGATCGAGCGAACGAGAGAGCAACGAGAGGGAGAAGAGAGAGAGCGTGAGAAAATGAGGGGGAGAGAGAGATCTGGTGATGGTGTGGCCGAATGGAGGAGAAGAGATGGAGAGGGTGATGTGACGAGAAGGGGAAATTGGAGGGAAAAAATGGTAGTGGGGTTGGTAATGGGGCAAGGACAATGAATAAGAACCTTGAATGACTAGTGGTTAGGAGGGAATTTGTCAAATCAACCTAGTCTAATCAATTCAAATAATTCAATGGCTAAAATGACTTCTTTACCCCTCTAATTTCGGCTGAAGCAAGTGGGGTGGCAAAAGTCCATTTTTCCCTTGCTCGGTCCAAAGAGGAAATGGTACTAAGCTTAGGGGTAAAAGGGTCGATTTCACTTGTCGGTCCGAATTTTGCTTTTCTAACTTATACGGGGCTAATTCTAATCTTAATAACTCTCCGATGAGGCGACGTCCAAATTTACTCCCTTGTGATCTTCGAATGTCCGGCCTCCAATCTCGAAGTCCAATCCAGGGCTAAATTCAGTCAATTGTCATTCCAGCGCGTCTCAAACTAACGGGCGGCTCTCAGGAGTTACGCATATCGACTCGCGACTAATGTCACGTTTAAGAGTTACTCGAGCCACGGCGGCTTTGGTTGTCATGTAATCGCGAGGGTCAATTACTAGTCCCGAAGGTTACGACCGTTATGAATCGATTTAGGTTAATTCGCAAATCATGTCATGGTCATACGGAATTACCCGTGAACCAATCGCATGACACTTGCAAATCACTCTAAAACCATTCTTAGATCGACCTTTAGCGGTCCAAAATATTCCCTCAACGATCCTTATGGTCAAAGCGTCGACTCGTGGTTAAGTTCTTTGGTCCACGTACTTTAAATCCTATATGGCCATTCCCCTTCGGTTAGTCGATTCGAGAGTGATCAATTCTGAGCGAGATTAACTGGAATACATCGATAGGCATTCATTCATTAATAAGCTTCGAGATAGGGTCGGGATTCAGAATGTCACACCACTCCTCCCACTTCAGCCGAATGTTGAGGGACAAATAGGTCTTTTAGCCATTGAATTAATAAGAAGACATGGAATAACAAGATTTGACCAAGTTGACTTGATGTTTTCCCCTTGAATTGTCAAGCCCCGACCCCGGCGGGCACGCCAACATCCCACATAGCCGTCAGTACCAATAAGATAACCTAGGACCCAAGGGCTTGACTCGTGGAGAGCGATATGACAAGCACATGCGGAAGCGAAACAAAACCCCAGACATCGAAGAAAAAGACATAAGGCGACATAGGATTTAAAAACAACACACATCGTCCTATAGTTAAAAGGTCTAGTGCATCAAAAGAAAGAAGGGTTCAGAGGAATGCACTATAGGATCACAAAAGAAACTCCCAAAAAGAAATTCATAAACTAGATACACTCGTCTTCGTCTTCCTCCTTTTCCTTCTTCATCATCCTCGAGGCATTCTTCAGGGCTTTGGGTTTGAAAATGTTGGTCCCACTACGGGGTGAGATAATAATCTCAGTAAGTTAACCCTAACCCTAAGCTAGACTATTGGTACCTCCAGACACATTTGAAAATATGCAAGTTTTAGAAAGCGCTTTTCACACATGACATTCAAATAATTGACATGATAAAGTAATTCAGGCATATCTGGCAATCAGGTTCATGTCTTTCACACCTTCACTTTCCAATATGAGTTTCTCAAGCCATGCATGCATAATAGATATTCTAGGCATTCCAGCCAATTCAACATTGCAATCATTCAGACTCAGAAACACATCACAATTATGTTTCAGTCTTTTATCTTCGTTACGCCAGCTAATGGCCGCCCTACTTGGGGCTGTGAGATGAATCGATCAATCACATGACTCTCGACGTCTTATTGAGATGATTCAGTCATCGTGACTCTCGCTGCAAGATGATTCGGTCTCTATAGCGACTCTCGACACTCCGTGCCATCGAGATGATTCAGTCGACTATAGACCTCTCGTGTTCGGACCTAGAGATGATTCGGTCGCTACAAGACCCTCGATTCTTATAACCTTTGAGATGATTCGGTCAATGTAGGACTCTCTAGCCGCAAGACCTTGTCAGGTCATTGGGAGTAACTCCCTCCCCAGCTCAATGCATTGGCCATAGTTCATTGTGAACCTTTTCAATAGTCCCAATTTCACAATCACAAGCAAATTCATGCCATCGCCACTCAAGGCACTCATTCAAGCACATCTGGTTCATCAATTAAAACAAGCCAATCGGCCATCATACACATACACCTTGTCACACTATGCATCATTTGACACCAATTGCGAAATCGAGCATTAAAGCCTTCGATTGGATCCCAATTAATCAACACATGCCCATTTTCTCACATAGTATTTCATCATCAAACAATCACAACATCAACTAGACACTCCCTAGGCATGTTAAAGGGACATTCAATCGAGAAAAGTCATCAATGACCCCAATCCGCAGAACTGCCCACCCACGATCAGGTTCATTCTCAAGAAAACTGCAATTTTATTATAGATTTTTTGGGAATTTTTTTTAGAATCTTGTTATTCAATATCTTATGGTCGTGTGGTCGAAAACGGTACTCAATTTGGATATCGGATGAATTAGAACGAGCCATTTCAAAAACAGTGCACGTTGAAAATAGATTGGTCGGCAATTCGGGTCTCTCACGGTTCCACCCTCAAAACAACTCTTTAAAACCTTTAATTTTCATCAAAAATCCACCCTTTAGTGACTCAACATCCTATCAAAAGGTTAGAAGTCTTCTTACCAAGCTAATAAGCCAATAAACTCCTCCAAGAACCGTAACACACTTCGAATCCCACACTGTTCAGTGCCAGGCAGATTCTGTCCCTAAGAAAAACCACACAAACCGGCCACCAAATCTTCAATCCAACTCACCTATCCTTTGCTAACATGTAATATCATGTCTTAAGGTGTCTTACCAATAACGTTTGGGACGAGACGACACCTCAAAGGACCTCAAAAGCTCACGGATCCTCTACTTGTTGAAGGAGGCAAAGTCTGTTCGGTAAAGACCACCTCAAATCAGCCTGAAAACACCTTAAATATCTGATAAAACCGTAATTTCTGCTGAGTGGTCTTGAGTTCTAGATGTTAAAGAGATCCCACAAAAAGAACGGAGTCATTTGAAATTTCTAAGAGGGTTTACGGTAGTCTTATCCCAACTCGCGCGGATTCCGTCCGATTTTGGTCTCGGGCTGACACAGGTAAAATTACTTAACCAAATGACAAAATTCCACTTGGAGCTTGTCAATGACACATAGATCTTACCTCTGGTAGTTGGCGTATGTCAAATGGACATCGAATGAGGCCGGTCGAGCACACTGAACAGGGAGTACAGAATCTGTCTTTTGATACAGTTTTGCTAGAGAGGAAAATGGAGAGGATTTTGAAGGAAATGGAGGAGGGGAATGGAGTGCATGACTTTTGCAGCTGCTAGGGGATATTTCCATCAAATTATTGAGACAATTTTGACAAGATTACATTTAATGGTGATTAAGGCATGGTTTCATCCTAGAGTGACACTTAGCAATGGCTCCAATAATTGGTCCACCATCTTTGACTTCCATTGAGTTGTCTCTCACCATTTTCAGCTGCTTCTATGGGAGGGTAGAATGACTATTTTTCCCTTTCAACTTTCTTAAGGCAAAGGTACAAGGTTGAGGGACAAAACGGTAATCTGCCACTTTTCGTTCGAAACTTCATTTTTCTCATTTTGAGTGTCCATTGGCGAGGCGTCGTCAAATCCTTTTCCAATTTTGAAATTCTTCTTTTTCAATTGCCAATTCAAGCTTCCGTTTCATGATCGTTCATTGTCGATTGTTTCTTCAATGTATCTCGAACTAACGGGTGGCTTTTACAGACGTTACGCGTATCAACTCTATGACTTCGGTCACACTTAGAACGTCTCAGGATAAGACGACTTTGGTTGTCATGTAATTGCAAGGGTTCATTACTAGTTCCGACGGTCTCGATCATCATTGTTCAATTAAGGAAAATTTCACAAATTATACATTGGTTATACGGCATTACCCGCGTTCCAATCGTATAATGTTAGCAATGAATTCCTTAATCGTTATCAGATCGGCCTTTATTGGCTCTAAATGTCCCTCAGCAATCCTTATGGTCAAAGTGTGTGGCATCCCCCATTTGCTAGATTCCTAATGAGCAAGGAAATCCGAAAAGAATTAGAGAATTGACTTTAAGAGCAAAGATTTAGAAGCTCATTGTGTTGGATTAAGCAAAGAAATCAAGATATGTCAAGGTGGCATATGCGGGAACGCGTTAGGAAATTATAATTTTGGATTTATTAAGGCTCACGTGATGATACAAGGATTGGCCGTGTACATTGAGGAACTTTATGGACAAGAATCCAAATTAGAATATTAAGGAGATCAATTGAAGAATTTCGGATCATGGTACATTGGTGGAGATATATGGGTCTGAGACCAAGTTTTTAAAAAGTGGAGTTGATGAGGAAATTAGAAGAATTACCTTGGAAGTATTACATGGCCGAAAATATGAAGAGAATTGCCACCCTTGGATTTGTCTTGAGGAGCAAGGAAATCAATGAATGCCGATTGAGCAATAGCTCGTGAAGATTATGATAAGCAAGGTTGTATGATTTAATTTCCCTATCCTTGGGGAGCAAGACATTTTTGGCCATTTGGGGCAAGAACACTTGGCAAGACTAACCCATGTACGTGAAGAGGGATTGGCCAAATGGTATTGGGAATTAGCAAGGAAAGGTGGACAATCGTTGGCGCAATGTTCAATCAAGATCTTGTGATGGATAACAAACCAATAAGGGTAGTGACAAGTGGCAATGCCATTCCTCATGCATGAAATGTGATTGGCTAAAACTACCTAGGGAACTAACAAAGAAATGTGATTAAATCATTGGTCCAAAATCACATCAAGGTCTTATCAATGATAATCGACCAATAGGGACAATGTAAGGTGGCAATTTCATTCTTGGTGCATGAAGAGTGATTGGCCGATCAAACCTAGGAATTGGTGCTAGAAGGAAAGTCATCTATTGGTCCATTGTTCCATCACAAATCTAACCTTGATAGCCAACCAATAAGGACTATGCAAAGTGGCTCCCATGACCTTGTGTGCATGAAATTCTATTGGAGAAACAATCTTGGGAATGAGCACTTCCTTGTGTGTGACAAATGACTAATGGGGGTAACGCCAAGTGGCATGAGATTTGGAGGGGAAGATTTCCATACCTTAGCATGAATGACAAGTGTCACTCGAGGAACTCCCATGGACACGCAACAAAAGGACCCTTCATCTTCTCCCTTCCCCCTTTTTCGACCAAGGCAAGCAAGAAACGAGAGAGAGAGAGCAAGCGACCGAGAGCTAGAGAGGAAGGGAAGAAGTGGCGTGACGATTTCCACCATTGAAGCAAGGAAGAAAGTCGCGGAGCACGAGCAAATCAAGCTATCAAAGGCAAGAATTCCTTCAATCTTGTCATAGGATAGAGTACATTGCGTGATTGTCCCTTTAGGGAGTTGAAATGATGAGTTTGTTGTCAAAAAACTGATTCTGTGGTCCGGCACAATGTAATTACTTGAGGTTCTATTTTGGGTTCGAAATTGGAAGTGGTCTCCAAGGTATTTTGCTTAGTTCGGGAATAAGTCTTGCCGAGTAAGTTTGGATTATCATGGTCGTATAAGTACCGAGCTAAATTGAAGTATGTTTGAGTGTAAATTGCATGTAGAGGATCGGAATAAATTCGGGTACTTCGCTGTCCTTTCTGTTCAACAGGGCGAATGGAGTCGGTTCGAGTTATATTGCAAGTCTTCAAGCTTATTAAAGAAGAAAAGGTGTCGGGTATTGAGAGCGTGGTGTTGATTGTTCGATTAAAGGAAGCTAAGGCCTGATTTTAGGTTGAATGTCTTGGTGACTTTGGTTTAAGAGCAAATATGCTTCTTTATTATGTTCATTGTGCTGTTGCCATGCTAAAGAGTTTGGATCAGGTTTTAGGTCAAGAAACCCAATCTGTGGGATTCGGATCTAGACTGTGCTTAATGGATAGTGAATTTTGTCGAGCTTTGTGTGATGAGAATCTGACCAAATTCCCTTCACGAAACTTGTTCGTCACGTCCTTGGTTATAACTTAATTTAATTTCATAATTTTTGGATTTGAGATGGTATTTATAATTCTCTTAGAACCACACGGACTTAACCTGTTTCTGGTGATCTTAGCCGAGACCCCTACCAGTTCGTGAACTTACATTGATTTTTGGAGAATTATTTAGACCAACTTCCCTTCATGAAAGTTTAAGAGGATATCTTGGACTACAACGTATAAAATTTTGAGAATTTTATGAACTGTTTAACCCTACGAAATAGAGCTATTTCTGTGAAGTTGCGACCGGTTTACTGAAGGCAGATTTCTTCTAGAATGCATGAATTACTGCAATTTTTCTAGATGGGATTAATTCTAGATTTCTTGACACAATGTTCCCCAAGGTCTTAAGTACAACATGGTAAAATTTGATAATTTTTGGAGCTCATTTTCTAATTTAAAATGGACAACTCGCGTAACTGCGCAGTGCTGAAATTCCCTGCTTAAGAACCGAGTTATGATTATTTTAGCTTGATAAGAATGTAATTTGATTGGCTAGAACCTCGGTGACCCGAGAGCTTCAAAGAGAGGAAGTGGTAGTCTTTTGATCTTGATGATTCATTTCTCATGTGCTATGCTTGATTAAATTCAATGCTGTGATATTTGTTTTCCATGTACTTGTCATTGTGGACATTGACATTGGTATGTTGGCTTTGCGATTGAGTTATCGCCTGCAAGAATTGAGATTGTGATTCATGACATACATGGCCAAGCATACAATGTACATGGAACGATATTGATGAGATATGTGGAGATATTTACTCTTCAGTGCACTGAATTGAGTTGACGCCCCTGAGCTGTGTGCGAGGAATTTGTACGTACTTGACGACCCTGCGATGTGTGCTGGGTAGAGTCGTACCACGCGTTGTGACGCCCATGGGCTGTGTCCGGGGATTTGTACGTACTTGAGGATCCTGAACTATGTGCGAGGGAGAGTCGTACCATGCGTCGTGGATGCCCTGGAGTAGGGGTCGCAAGTCAATTGACTTGGTGATGGTGAGATGATTGAAGAGCACGTCATTCCATATTGCATTGGAATTCTCAGTACTTTATATTGTTGATGCCTAAAGATCTGAATTGATGTTGTTACATGCTCTTGATGCCTTGATTATATGGTTGTCCTTTTTAGTTGGTTTTAGGGAGTCTTAGGACCCCTATGGTGGGGTTGAATGTTTTTCTTGCTAGCCGTCGTGCTAACCCACGTTGTGGGATCATTTTTCAGATTGGGAGATATGACAGCTAGGCTTTGGATTGGTATCGGAGTTGGAGACTAGGAGGGACCTAGGATGCCACAAAGTGTCATTTCCATTTCGAGTTTCCTAGGTCTACATACCTTGTCCTGCGTTAACCTTTCCCTTTTGGTTAGTCTACTCTGGATTGATCAGATCCGAGCGAGACATAACTGAAATACATCGATAGATAGTTCTCATTCCATAGTCTCAAAATGACAGGAATTCAGAATGTCACAACTCTTCCCCCCTTACAAAAATTTCGTCCTCGAAATTTACAATAACTCAAATCTACTCAAACAAAGAGGGGTACTGGCGCCTCATCGCTTCTTTGCTTTCCCAAGTAGCGCCTTCCGTGCCATGATGTTCCCAGATCACCTTGACGAGTGGAATTGTCTTGTTCCTTAGGACTTGCTCCTTTCGATCTTCAATTCTTATTGGCCTTTCAACATTCGATATATTATCGTCCACTTCGATGACTTCATGATCCAGTATATGAGTCGGGTCCAGTTCATATTTCCTCAGCATCGACACATGAAACACGTTATGAACTTGCGATAAGCTTGGCGGCAAGGCAAGACGATAAGCTAAAGTCCCAATTTTTTCTAATATCTCAAATGGACGTACGTACCTTGGACTCAGCTTCCCTTTCTTACCAAATCGGGATAATCCTCGCATAGGTGACACCTTGAGAAAGACATGGTCACCCACTTGAAATTCCAAAGGCCGTCGTCGCTTATCTGCATAGCTTTTCTGGCTACTTTGGGCCATCTTAAGTCTTTCTCGGATGATCTTAACAGCCTCAACTGATTGCTCCACCAATTCTGGGTCTGTCATACTCCTCTCACCAACTTCATCCCAGCATATTGGAGTTCTACATGCTCTACCATACAGCACCTCAAATGGTGCCATTCCAATACTTTGTTGGTAGTTGTTATTATACGCAAATTCCACCAAGTGCAGTTTCTCCTCCCATCCACCTTTAAAATCGATGACACAAGCTCGCAACATATCCTCTAACGTCTGAATCGTCCTCTCAGACTATCCATCAGTCTGTGGATGGTACGCCGTACTAAACTGCAATTTCGTTCCGATGGCATCCTATAGGCTCTTCCAGAAATTCGCAGTAAACTTAGGATCTCTATCTGACGTTATTGTCACAAGCACTCCATGAAGTCGTACTACGTGTCGCATATACAAATCAGCATATCTATCCATCGCGAAATCCTTTCTCACATGTAGGAAATGAGCGGACTTGGTCATTCTGTCCACTATCACCCAAATCGAATCGTGACCTCTTTGACTCCTTGGCAAGCCCATGACAAAATTCATGGTGATATGTTCCCACTTCGATTCTGGGATCTCCAAAGGTTGCAGCATGCCACCAGGTTTACAATACTGCGCTCTCACTTGCTGACACGTCAGACACTTAGCCACGTCCATTTTTATCCCATTCCACCAATAATGCTGACGTAAGTTCTGGTACATCTTTGTGCTACCCGGATGAATACTATAATTGCTCCTGTGAGCTTCAGATAAAATCTTTTCCTTAAGCTCCTCATCATTAGGTATACATAGTCATCCTCGAAACTTCAATATTTCATCTTCAGATACTTGGAAGTCAGACTTCCTCTTGTCCGCGTCCATTTCCAAGATCTTATGTATATCAGGGTCTGTGGATTGCAATGCCTTAATCATCTCCTGTATTTCCGGTTCGACTCTCAAAGTTGCCATCAAACTTGACAATCGGCAAGCTTCCAACTTAAACTCTGAACCTCTCAGTCTTTCCAGTACTGACCACCTCTGACTAAAAGATGCGCAATGCTGGACTTTCGATTAAAGGCATCTGCTACCCTATTAGCCTTTCCAGGGCGGTATAGAATATCATAGTCGTAGTATTTAAGCAACTCTATCCACCTATGTTGCCTCATATTCAATTCCTTCTGAGAAAATAAATATTTTAGACTCCGATGGTCCTTATAGATCTGGAACTTCTCACCACACAAATAATGTCTCCAAATATTTAACGCAAAGACAATTGTCGCAAATTCCAAATCGTGCGTCGGGTAGTTCATCTCGTGAGGCCTTAACTATCGCGACCCATACGCCACCACATTTCCATGTTGCCTTAGGACGCATCCTAGTCCCTTCAACGACGCATCACTATAAATCGCATATCCTCCAAGACCAGACGAAATTGTCAGTATCGGTGCAGTCGTCAAACATCGCTTAAGTTCCTGAAAACTCCTTTCACATTAGTCCGTCTATTCAAGCCATGTATCTTTCTTACTCAACCTCGTTAATGGAGTAGTTATAGATGAGAACTTCTCTACAAAGCGTCTATAGTAACCTGCCAATCCCAGAAAACTTCGGACTTCCGTGACTGTTGTAGGTCTAGGCCAATTCATAACTGCCTCGATCTTCGAAGGATCCACGGAGATTCCTTCTCCAGATACCCCGTGACCAAGAAATGCCACTTTGTTCAACCAGAACTCACACATACTAAACTTGGCATAGAGCGAGTGTTCCCTTAAGGTCTGCAAGACAATCCGCAAGTGTCGTTCATGATCCTCGTTACTCCTTAAGTAAATCAAAATATCATCAATGAAGACGATAGCAAATTGATCCAGATACTCTTTGAATACTCGATGCATTAAATCCATAAATGCAGCTGGGGCGTTAGTCAACCCAAACGACATGACGGTAAACTCGTAATGTCCATACCTCGTCCTAAAAGCCGTTTTCGGTATATCCTCTCTCCTGATCCTCAACTGATGATAGCATGTCCTTAAGTCAATCTTAGAGAACACGGACGCTCCTTGCAACTAATCAAACAAGTCATCTATCCTTCGCAATGGATACTTGTTCTTAAAATTAACTTGATTCAGTTGCCTATAGTCAATGCACAGGTGCAAGACCCATCCTTTTTCTTCACAAACAACACATGTGCACCCCACGGCGACGCACTTGGATGAATGAATCGCTTGTCCAGTAACTCTTGCATTTGCACCTTTAGATCCTTTAACTTAGACAGATACATCCTATACGGTGCTTTCGAAATCGATTCCGTCCCAAGTGCTAATTCAATCGAGAACTCCACTTCTCTTTCAGGTGGTAAACCAGGCAACTCTTGAGGAAATACATAAGAGAATTCACGTACCACTATTATTTCTTCTAGCTTAGGCTCCTCAATCGTTGTATCCACCACTTGCTAAATAAGCCTCACACCCCTCATTCAATAATTTAGTCACCTCTAGTGACAAAACCAAACGAATCGAGATTCCTCCTCGGCTCCCCAATAATTCGAAACTAGGGCAATCGACAGGATGAAATCGAATTACTACCACAATCCGTTATGGCTCCTTGCTTACCCAGCCAATACATTCCAACAATGATATCAAAATCAAATATGGGTAACACAGCCAAATCTATTCGTCCTTCACTACCCCCAATAACTATCTTACAGTTCTGACACCCTAGTGAAACAAGCACTCTATCCATTAAGGGTGTTGTCACATGCAAGATAACATCCATCAGTTTCAATTTCATTTTAATCAAATTAGCAAACTGGGCAGACACAAACGAATGCGACGCTCTAGGGTCAAACAAGGCATAAGCAGCATGATCACAGAGAAAGATCTTACCCGTGACCACGCCAGGCATCTCATCCGCCTCCCTGCGAGCTACATCGTACACCCTTCCTTGAGCCGGCGGCCTATTTTGGTTGGCTTGTGGGGCAGCTCCACCTTGTGGTCCTAGTTGGGCTCGTAGTGGTTGATACTGAGGACCAATATTTTGTTGTCTACATTCCCTTGCCCTGTGGCCCATCTTACCACACTTAAAGCATCCTCATGTCTGCTTTGGACAGGGTCCATTCCCATGCCTTCGCCCACAGAGGCGACAACTCCAGTTGTTCTGGTGAGCAGGCTTCGCGATATTCTTCTTAACTGGGGGAACAAATCGCCTGTTGTTCACCATAGGACCTTTGCCCAAATTTCGATTGTCTCTAACTGGATTGAACTGCGGTCTTGAGGAAATTCCTCTATTCCTCATATCTCTTTCAATCATTTGGCTCCTGGTATAAATCTCATTGTAATCCCTAAGGTTCATTGAGATCATCTGGCTGTGAACAACGGGCCTCAATCCATCTCGGAACCTTCTCGCCCGATCCCATGGATTCTCCACCATCCTTGGTGCATACTTCGACTACCTTGCAAATTCAGCCTCATAATGGTCAACAGTCATTTGATTCTGACGAAGGTTCTGGAACTTAGCCAATTTCTGCTCCTGGGCAGCTTCAGAGAAATACTTCTCATGGAAAGTCTCAGCAAAAGGTGCCCACGTCGATTCAGTCCCTTCAGGAAAAACCATTCCTTGGTGGCCTTCCACTAATTGTTTGCAGTTCCTTAGAGCTGGTAAGTCGCTAGGGTCACCTTCTCAGCTTCTGTACACCCTAACACCGTAAATGCTTTCTCTAGCTCCTCAATCCATCTAGGAGCTAACTCAGGGTCTCCTCTGCCATCAAACCTTGATGGTTTCAGCTTCAGAAATTGCTCCATCAATTAACCCATAGCACGATTCTCAAGGCCTTGCACATTGCCATCTCCAATTCCTTGGCCATTATTTCCATTCGCTAGGTTCATAGCTGCCACTCCAGCTTCAGCAGCTTGAGCTATTATCTCCGCTCTATCTTCGGCCTGTCGAAGGACCGCTGCAGCTCTATCTTGGGCTTCCTTTCCCAATATCTCTCCTATTTGCTCCAGCGCCCTCAAGACTCCATCAACTATTGGATCCTCGGCCGTTGGTGCTCTCGAGCTAGATGTTCCTCTAGTGTTCCTACCTCAGTTGTTCATCTCACTAGTTTCCCCAAACCTGGACCACTACAATTCCATTCAGGAATTAGAGACCTAAGTCACTCACTTAAGTCTAACAACTCCAGGCTACTTATCACCTCAACAATCACAGCTAGCCATTCATCACAACTCAAACAATCAGAGGCATCACAACAGGGAGATTTCACTCATACCTCAGGTCCAGACGCATCTGCGTATTAGTAAAATCGCAACTAGCTTTCAACCATATTAACATATCACAACCAGTCATGCCTGAACACAATTCCAATCACAAACGCCAATTCACATGCATTCCGTGCCTAACTCTAGCGAATTCCCCTAGAGTCTCACTACCCAACCATCCTATAGTCACCACTCCTTATCACTCCAGACATCGATAAGATTTGATCAAGCTAACCTCGCTCTGATACCACATAAACAGGGATGTCACGCCCCGACCCTGGCGCTCATGCCAACATCCCACATAGCCGTCAGTACTAATAAGATAACCCAAGACCCAACGGCTTGACTCGTGGAGCACGATATGAAAAGCACATGCGGAACCGAAACAAAACCCCAGACATCGAAAAAAAGACATAAGACGACATAGGATCTAAAAACAACACACATCGTCTTATAGTTAAAAGGTCTAGTACATTAAAAGACAGAAGGGTTCAGAGGAAGGCACAATAGGATCACCAAAGAAACTCTCAAAAAGAAATTCATAAACTAGACAGACTCGTCTTCGTCTTCGTCTTCCTCCTTTTCCTTCTTCATCATCCTTGAGGCATTTTTCAAGGCTTTGGGTCTGAAAATATTGGTCTCACGACGGGGTGAGATAATAATCTCAGTAAGTTAACCCTAACCCTAAGCTAGACTATTGGTACCTCCAGGCACGTTTGAAAATATGCAAGTTTTAGAAAACGCTTTTCACACATGACATTCAAATAATTGGCATGATAAAGTAATTCAGGCATATCTGGCAATCAGGTTCATGTCTTTCACACCTTCACTTTCCAATATGAGTTTCTCAAGCCATGCATGCATAATAGATATTCTAGGCATTCCAGCCAATTCAACATTGCAATCATTCAGACTCAGAAACACATCACAATTATGTTTCAGTCTTTTATCTTCATTATGCCCACCAAGGTCCGCCTACTTAGGGCCGCGAGATGATTCGATCAATCACATGACTATCGACGTCTTATCGAGATGATTCGGTCATCATGACTCTCACTACGAGATAATTCGGTCTCTATAGTGACTCTCGACACTCCACGCCATCGAGATGATTCGGTTGACTATAGGACTCCCGCGTCCAGACCTAGAGATGATTCGGTCGCTACCTGACTCTCGATTCTTACAGCCTTCGAGATGATTCGGTCAAGGTAGGACTCTATAGCCGCAAGACCTCGTCAGGTCATTGGGAGTAACTCCCTGCCCAGGTCAATGCATTGGCCATAAAACATCATTGTGAACCTTCTCAATAGTCCCAATTTCACAATCACAAGAAAATTCATGCCATCGCCACTCAAGGCACGCATTCAAGCACATCCGGTTCATCAATTAAAACAAGCCATTCGGCCATCATACACATGCACCTTGTCCCACTAAAGCCCTCGATTGAATCCCAATTAATCAACACATGCCCATTTTCTCACATAGAATTTCATCATCAAACAATCACAACATCAACTAGACACTCCCTAGGCATGTTAAAGGGACATTCAATCAAGAAAAGTCATCAATGACCCCACTCCACAGAACTGCACAACCATGACAAGGTTCGTTCTCAAGAAAACTGCAATTTTTCTACTAAATTTTTGTCACAAAACATTTTAGAATATTTTTATTCAAGATCTTACGGTCGTGTGGTCGAAAATGGTACTCAATTTGGATATCGGATGAATTAGAATGAGCCATTTCAAAAACGGTGCGCGCTGAAAATAGATTGGTCGACAATTCGGGTCTCTCACGGTTCCACCCTCCAAACAACTCTTTAAAACCTTTAATTTTCATTAAAAATCCACCCTTTAGTGGCTTAACATCCTAACAAAATATTATAAGTCTTCTTACCAAGCTAATTAGCAATTAAACTTCGAATCCTACATTGTTCAGTGCCGGGCAGATTCTGTCCCTAAGAAAAACCACACAAACCGGCCATCAAATCTTCAATCCAACTCACCTATCCTTTGCTAACATGTAATATCATGTCTTAGGGTGTCTTACCAACAATATTTGGGACAAGGAGACACCTCGGCGGACCTCAAAAGCTCATGGATCCTCTACCGGTCGGAGGAGGCAGAATTTGTTCGGTAAAGACCACCTCAAATCAGCCATGAAAACACCTTAAATCTCCAATAAAACCATAATTGCTGCTCAGTGATATTGAGTTCTAAATGTTATAGAGATCCCACAAAAAGAACGGAGTCATTTGAAATTTCTAAGAGGGTGTACGGTGGTCTTATCCCAACTCGCGCGGATTCCATTCGATTTTGGTCTCGAGCTCACACAGGTAAAAACACTTAACCAAATGACAAAATTCCACTTGGAGCTTGTCAAGGACACATAGATCTTACCTCTGGTGGTTGGCGCATGTCAAATGGACGTCGGATGAGGCCGGTCGAGCACACTGAACAGGGAGGACAGAATTTGTCTTTTGATGCAGTTTTGCTTGAGAGGAAAATGGAGAGGATTTTGAAGGAAATGGAGGAGGGGAAGAGAGTACACGACTTTTGCAGTTGCTAGGGGATATTTCTATCAAATAATTGAGACAATTTTGACAAGACTGCATTTAATGGTGATTAAGGCATGGTTTCATCCAAGAGTGACACTTGGCAATGGCTCCAATAATTGGTCCACCATCTTTGACTTCCATTGACTTGTCTCTCACCATTTTCAACAGCTTCTATGGGAGGGTAGAATAACTATTTTTCCCTTCCAACTTTGTTAAGGCAAAGGTACAAGGTTGAGGGGCAAAACGATAATCTGTCACTTTTCGTCCGAAACTTCGTTTTTCTTATTTTGAGTGTCCATTGGCGAGGCGACGTCAAATCTTTTTCCAATTTTGAAATTCTTCATTTCCAATTGTCAATTCGAGCTTCCATTTCATGATCGTTCACTCGTCGATCGTATCTTCAGTTTATCTCGAACTAACGGGCGGCTTTTGTAGACGTTACGCGTATCGACTCTATGACTCCCGTCACACTTAGGACTCCTCAGGATAAGACGACTTTGGTTATCATGTAATTGCGAAAGTTCATTACTAGTTCCGACGGTCTCAATCATCATTGTTCGATTTAGGAAAACTTCATAAATTATACAATGGTTATACGGCATCACCCGTGTTCCAATCGTATAACGCTAGCAATAAATTCCTTAATCATTATCAGATCGGCCTTTATTGGTTCTAAATGTCCTTCAGCAATCCTTATGGTCAAAGCGTCATTTCCATTTCGAGTTTCCTAGGTCCATGTACCTTGTCCTACGTTAGCCTTTTCCTTTTGGTTAGTCTACTCTGGATTGATTAGATCCGAGCGAGACATAACTGAAATACATCGATAGATAGTTCTCATTCCATAGTCTCAAAATGGCAGGAATTCAGAATATCACATGAACCACTTTCTTACACATAGTCATTCTTGAGTACTATTCACCGTCATAACCCATCACCACTCCCGCTCAAGCTCTCTCTCTCTTGCAAGTGAAATGGAGGAAGCAAATCCACTCTTCCTCTCCCCCATTCGGCCGAACCTTCACTCCCCCTCCCTCTTCACTTTCATTTTTCTCTTCTTCTACAAGCTCTCCCTCTTTTCTCTCTCGGCTCCCTCACGACCAAGCCGTTCCACCGCCGGCCTTCAAGCTCAATCCGTGAGCTTCACAAGTTCACTCCCCTCAGTAAGACACCTTAAGACTTGAACCTATGTGTTGTTTAGTTATAGAAGGGAGATTAGAGTGAATTCTAGATGAAATCCATGACTAACTTAGCTTGTTCTTGCTTGAACCGAACAACCATTGTCGGACCAGACCTGATCGCGCCTCCCACCGCCACTTCAATCGGTTTTCCTTGGCTCATTCACTTGGTAAGTTAGTTCTAAACCTTTCTTAGGACCTTAGGTTATTGAAGGACTAGGTTAATCATGGTTAGGATGAGTTTCGTGGGCTGTTCATGAAAGAACTTCAAGAAATCCGAACTTGTTCTCTATGCTAGGTTGCACTGATACTGACACTGACACCGACACAACACGTCGACACATCAAAATCTGACACGTCGGGGACACGTCGTATTAAATATATATTTTTAAATATAAAAAATAAATAAGATGGATATCGACTTTCATTTCTTTTTATAGTTCTAATTTAATTTAGAACAACTAAAGTCTCAATAAAAATCAGAACATATTTTCGAAATTTACGTATTTTGGAGGGAAGATAAATTAACCAAGAGCGATTAATAAATTTTCATGTAATTAAAGTTGGCTGAAAGGACACAAAAAAATACAAAACAAAATAATTCCAATAAAACGTAAACACGTAATCGCACGTGGATAGCTCTTTTGTCGGCAACCACCGTCCACCCGCTTCAATTAGGGGTGACGAATGGAACCCTAATCTAACGTTGCTTTCCTTCAACTTCTCCCCAAAATCACCGAGGCTCTCCAGCATCCTCTGCCGAAATTCCTCGAAACCAGTTTGGAAATCCCAGGAGCGAGAGGGACCCCAAGAAGCGCGTCGTAGTCACCGGGATGGGCCTCGTCTCAATCTTTGGCAACGATGTCGATGCCTACTACGAGAAGCTGCTCACCGGCGAGAGCGGGATCAGCCCTATCGACCGCTTCGATGCCTCCAAGTTCCCCACCCGCTTCACCGGGCAGATTCGCGGGTTCTCCTCGCAGGGCTACATCGACGGGAAGAACGACCACCGACGATTGCTGTGACATTCTGAATTTCCTGCCATTTTGAGGCTGTTGAATGTGAATGTACCTTACGATGTATTTCAGTTTTGTCACGCTCAGATTTGATCAATCTTGAGTAAACTGACCAAAAGGGAAAGGCTAACGCATAACAAGGTACGTGGACCTAGGAAACTCGAAAAAGGAAGTGACGCTTTGACCATAAGGATTGTCGAGGGAACATTTAGAGCCAATGAGGCCGATCAGATAATGATTAAGGAATACAATGCTAGCGTTATACGATTGGATCGCGGGTGAAGCCGCTTAACCAATGTATAATTTGCAAATTTTCCTAAATCGAACTTTGACGATCGAAGCCGTCGGAACTAGCGATGAACCCTCGCAATTACATGACAACCAAAGCTGTCATAACTTGAGTTATCCTCAGTGTGATGAGAATCACAGAGTCGATACGCGTAGTGTTTGCAAAAGCCGCCCGTTAGTTTGAGACAAACTGGAATTTCGATCGGCGAACGAATGATCATGAAATGGAAGCTCAAAATTGGCAATTGGAAATAGAGAATTCCAATTCCGAGTAGAAATTTGACAATGTTTCGCCCAATTGGTAATTTCGAATTGGAAAAGTGAAGTTTGGACTGAAAGTGCGAAAAGACCGTTTTGCCCCTAGACCATTTGCCCATGCCTTAAGAACTCAAGAAGGACAAAATGGATATTTTCCCTCTCCATTAGTGGCTGCTGAAAATTCATGAACAAGGGTCAAAGGATTGGTCAAAGCCTTGGTTGCATTATTGGTCCATGCCACATGTCGCCCATTGGAGGCCTTAAGCATTTATTACCCATCTAATCCCATCTTATCAATTTGGAGCTCAATTATATGTGTGAGAAAATGTTATTGAAGACCTCATCTTCTGTGTATGCCCCTCCCACACGTTCACCTCTTTTTCCTCTCCATTTGGCCTCAACAGAAAACTTCCCAGAAAGTCAGGTTTCTGCCCTCCCGTTCGGTCCGTACGAGCGGCCTCTCCCGATGTTACATCGCCGCCGCCGATTACCACAGGTTAGATCAGGATGTCCTTGACATTTTTCCGTTGGTTTCATGATTTTTGGAGGTCTGGTTGAGTTTTGGTGATTTTTGGAAAAACGTCGGACGGATTCTGAGCTAGCTGAGGAGAAGTGTTGGTTCTAGCTCTTAGAAATTCCAAATGACCTCAAATATTTTAGGAGATCTTCATAACATCTAGTACTATATTCAGATGGTTTATGGCTACAAATAGATGGTTTTAGAATGAGATTTCATGGCTGATTTGAGGTGGTCTTTACCGAACAGATTCTGCCTCCTCCGACCGGTAGAGGATCCGTGAGCTTTTGAGGTCCGCCGAGGTGTCACCTTGCCCCGAAACTTGTTGGTAAGACACCCTAAGACATGATATTACATGTTAACAAAGGATAGATGAGTTATATTGGAGTATTGATGGTCGGTTTATATGGAAACTTGTTGGAACAGAATCTGTCCGGCACTGAACAGTGTAGGATTCGAAGTTTGTTGCGGTTCTTGGAGGAGTTTATTGGCTTATTTAGCTTGGTAAGTTGATTCTAAGCCTTTGTTAGGATGTTGGGTTACTAAAGGGTGGATCTTTGGTGAAATTGAAAGGATTTTAAAGGTGGTTTTGGTGAGAAAAACGTGAGAGACCCGAGAGGTGTCCAAATCCCGTTTTCTGCGCACACCGATTTTAAAACGGCCCGTTCTAATTCATCCGATGTCCAAATTGAGCACCGTTTTCGCCCACACGACCACAAGATCTTGAATTTTAGTACCATGAAATTATTTTTCCCAAAAAGGCAGTAGAAATATTTCAGTTTTCATGAGAATGAACCTGGTCATGGTGGGTAGTCATGTGGATTGGGGTCATTGATGACTTTTCTTGATTGAATGTTCCTTAAACATGCCTAGGGAGTATCTAGTTGATGCTGTGATTGTTTGATGATGAAATGCTATGTGAGAAAATGGGCATGTGATGATTAATTGGGATTCAATCGAGGGCTTTAATGCTCGGTGTCGCAATTGGTGTCGGATGATGCATGGTGTAACGATATGCATGTGTATGATGGCCGAATGGTTTGTTTTAAATGGTGAACCTGATGTGCTTAAATGTGTGCCTTGAGTGGCGATGGCATGATTTTGCTTGTGATTGTGAAATTGAGATTAATAAAAAGGTTCACAATGATGTTTTATGGCCAATGCATTGAGCCGGGGAGGGAGTTACTCCCATTGACCTAACGAGGTCGTGTGGCTAGAGAGTCCTACCTTGACCGAATCATCTCGAAGGCTGTAAGAATCGAGAGTCAGGTAGTGACCGAATCATCTCTAGGTCTGGACGCGAGAGTCCTATAGTCGACTGAATCATCTCGATGGCGCGGAGTGTCGAGAGTCGCTATAGAGACCGAATCATCTCGCAGCGAGAGTCATGATGATCGAATCATCTCGATAAGACGTCGAGAGTCATATGATTGACCGAATCATCTCGCGGCCCAAGTGGGGCGACCCTTGATGGGCGTAAAGAAGATAAAAGACTGAAACATGATTCTTGATATGTTTCCGAGTCTGTATGCTTGAATTGGCTGGAATGCCTGGGATGCCTAGAGTGCATGGAATGTTTATTATGCCTGTATGGCTTGAGAAACTCATATTGAAAAGTGAAAGTATGAAAGAAATGAAACTGGTGCCCGATATGCCTAAGTTGCTTTATTATGCCAATTGCTTGAGTGTCATGTGTGAAAATCATTTTGCCCAAAACTTGCATATTTTCAAACGTGCCTGGCGGTACCAATAGTCTAGCTTAGGGTTAGGGTTTACTTATTGAGATTATTATCTCACCCCGTCGTGGGACTAACATTTCAGACCTAAAGCCTTGAAGGAAGCCTCAGAGGTGATGAAGAAGGGAAGGGAGAAGATGAAGACGTGTCTGTCTAGTTTGTGGATTTCTTTTTGAAGTTCTTCTTTTGTGGTCCCATAGTGCCTTCCTCTTAACCCTTCTGTCTTTTGATGTACTAGATCTTTTAACTGGGAGACGCTGTGTGTTGTTTTTAAATCCTATGTCGCCTTATGTCTTTTCTTTTATGTCTGGGGTTTTGTTTCGCTCCCACATGCGTTTTTCATATTGCGCTCCACGAGTAAAGCCGTTGGATCCTAGGTTGTCTTATTTAGATTGACGGCTGTGTGGGATGTTGGCGTGCCCGCCGGGGTCGGGGCGTGACAATTGCTTGCGCTACCACATTGTCGCTGCTAAGAAGCCTCTCGAAGATGCTGATCTCACATGCTTCTGCGTGTCCGACACGCCCGACACGCTTGTCGATCGCGAGTTGGACGTGCTGACCGGTGTCGAAATTTCGACACGCGTTGACCGCGTGTCGGACGCATATCCGTATCAGATACGTAGACGATACTGATACGACAGCCTTTTACACGTATCGGTACTACATAGGCTCTATTTGCTAAGTGAAATGTTGAGTTATGGCGCTTGAGATGTTGAAACCTTGGCTGCGAATGTTTAAGGAATATGACTATGAGAGAACCGAATGCTATTATGTGCCATTGAGAATGCTAGAAATCGTTAAGCTTGATTGATTTGATAACAACTCTTGTTTAGGCTTATGTTCATTCGGCCATGGTAAGATTAGATGAGATAATGCATTGAATCAACCTATTGACCTCAAACGCTATCGGCCATGGACTAAAATACAAGAATGATTGATTGAATCGATGAATGGACCCTAGAGGTATTCGGCCATGAGAGGGTTATGGTGTTTCATCGCATTAAAATGACTATTGAATCCTATTGCTACTTGGCCGTGAACTAATGTGTGATGGACTGATTGAATTGATATCTCAATTAGTGGAATTCGGCCGTGAATGGTAAATGAGTACATTAGATGATTTAATTGATTGATTGGTTTCATTGTTATTGACAATGGTTGAATTGTGTTGACAATGATTGATGATTCACTAAATCGAATTATATTCGATCATGAAGTGTCACGCCCCACACTCCCAGCGAGCACATCACACCCGCTGCGGGCCAATAAAATAAATCCCAAGAACATCTCACGGCCTAAAGTGAAATGAAATGCACATGCGGAAGGACACAACACCTTGACAATAAACAACATATGGAATTCAGACAAACAACAAAGCACACACTTATATATACACCCTACAACCATCCAGTACAACAGTGGAAATGAAAGAACAAAAGATAAAGTCGCACACCTGGGTAGGAAATAGGAACGAAAGCATAAGCTAAGGGTTACCGCTTAGCTTTTTCCCAAAATCTAACATCAAAATTATTCCTAATCCTAGTGTTCCTAGACCCCTTCATCACACTATTCGGAAGAACCACTCGATCCGTCGCTTCTGTCGTCCTCTTCGTTGTCTGGGTTGTAGTCGGAAAATGTCTCAGATGGCACCTCTTCTGACTGTTCCTCTGATTCCTCCTCAGTTTCCTCATTGTCACCCACATCAGAATTGTCACACCCCGAACTTGGCGAGCACGAGAACATCCCAACTTTCCGCTGATCTTCAATAATCTCCTCGGATCCCTTGGCCAATTAATCACAGCTCCAAAATAATACAAGGTCACGAAAGCAATTAAACGGCTCCATACAAACCCACAATAAGATGACTCAGGGCAATATGGTATACACATCTCATAAATAATAAGGTCAACTAAAAATCTAACTCCAACGACTTCTTCAAATGCCATCCCATGGCAAGTCCAGGTTTCATTTGCATGAGACCTGAAAAAGATAAGCCCCCACTGGGTGAGATATAAATCTCAATAAGTGAAACCTAATCCTAGACTTCAACACCAGTTCCCCCAGACCACACACCAATGCTATCAGACGCAAGCATTCTGTAACTCAATATCACAAGGCATCAAACCGTCTAACATATCAACAATCCAAGCATGCATAAAAATCACAGCCACCAATATTCAACCTCAAGGGTTCAAGCTCACTGCACACGCAACATGTAATTCAATACATAATTGTCATCACTTTCTCTTAACCACCACGTACTCCTCTGGCACTCCTGCCACATGACATCTCCGGGGTCATCAAACCAAACGATGTCCATGTACCACTGGGGTCATCAGACCAATCGGTATCCACGTACCACTGGGGTCATCAGACCAAACGATGTCCACGTACCACTGGGGTCATCAGACCAATCGGTACTCTCCAGGCTTACAGCCACTCAATGCCACCAGGGTCATCAGACTAATCGACATTCTCAGTCACGTTCAATTTCACCATCACAGGGGTCATCAGACCAAATGATATTCTCATCATCCGGGTTCTAAGACAAATCATCGCCAGGGCCACGGTCGCGATGTATTTTCTCAGGGTACTCTGATCATTCATTTGCATCAGCGCTCCAAGCCAATTACGATGCAAAAGGGGCTCCTAGCCAGTGCGATCTTCGGGGCACCAAGCCAATTGATCACTGGAGCACTACGGCCCATTCAATAACAGTAACAGAGCTCTATAGCCAATTCATAAATACAGGGCCCAATACAGTCACAGTCCAATTGTCATGCTATGCCATTCAACCCATGAAATTCATTACTCAATCAAACAATTCAAGGCATAGGCTTCATAAAGTAATCAATTCACTCGACCACTCTGTCCAGTAGTGTCCTAGCATTCAGAGAAAGGATTAGGAAACACTTACCTGGAGCAATTAGATAAATCTCACACCAAGCGACTCTCCTCAAAGTCACAAGTATGCAATCCCCAATAATTTCTCGTTAACCTAGAAAGGTTCACCAATTTTGGATAAAAAAGCCATTGAATTCTCACTTGTATTAACCCAATCCCTCAATAGCCATTCAATTGGCAACTCAACTCAAGACGACTTATTGATCAATTGAACACATAACAAGACTCCCATAAACCCTCAATATGATAACATACAAGACATTATATGTCAATTAGAGTCTTAACATTCCTTATTCAGCCCCCAAACAGAACCGGCCAGCATGTATACACCCTCAAAAAATAACCGATTTTAGGTTCTAACCATCAATCAAGCCATACTTCAACCTTAAGCCTCAATTCTTCACAAAATAAACTTTCTAAAACCTTAATCCACATGTTAAGGGAGCTCACCGAGACTTTTGGAGTAAAACAATAACATAAATCCTTCGAACCAACCGGTTTTCTCCACTGTCCTCAAACGGGCAGAATCTGCTCGATATAAACCTTCACAAACCAGCAATGTACACCCATCAAAAATTACATAAAACCTTAATTTCAACTTGTTAAACTCTTATACTATGCGTTTAGAAGAGCTCACCGAAACTTTGAAGTCATTTAGAATCCGGAAGCCCCCAAAAACGTAGCCTCTCCAAAATAGGGTCAGATTCTGACCTTTGTCCACTTAAACAGACCCACGGAACAAATGGCTGGGCTAAATTAAGCTCATAATACCTTCTTAGAATGGAAAGACGATAAGATTTAATATGACGGTGGTTTTACATCAATCTGATGTCGGAAGACAAAGTTATGATCAAAACAGTGAAGCAGTTTTTCCTTGTCCGCGAGGAACACTGCTCGGCCGAGAGCAAAATGAAGAAGAAGAAGAAGAGGGGAAGGAGATGGTCGGCCAAATGAAGAGAGAAAGAGGTCTTCCCACCAATAATACATTTAGTCAAAGATAAGATTGGCAGGTGTGGTTTAATTAATGCTTAACCTCTCTAATGGTGACACTTGGCAACCCCCCATTGGTTGCTTCATTGACTTTGACTTTCTTTGACCACTTGATCTTATCACTTTTGGCAGCCACATAGAGGAGGGTTAATGACCAAAATGACCTTCTAAACTTCTTAAGGCAAGGCCAAAGGTCGAGGGGCAAAATGGTCATTTGGCACTTTTCATCCGAAATTTTATTTTTCCAGTATAAACCACCCACGATGATGCGACGTCCATTTAAATTCAAATATTGGAATTCCTTAATGTCCAATACCCAATCTCGAGGTCTAATTTCATGTCAAACTCTCGTCGACTGTAATTCTAGCTTATCTCGAACTGACGGGCGACTCTTTCAGGCGTTACGCATATCGACCTTGGGATTTCTTTTAAGCCGTGGCGACTTTGATTGTCATGTAATTGCGAGGGTTTATCATTCGATCCTGATTATCGGAATCCGATTTAGGAAATTCTCGCAAATTACACATTGGTTAGGCGGAATCACCCGCGTCCCAATGTATAACGCTAGCAAGACATTCCATGATCGTCTTTAGATCGATCTCTGCCGGCCCAAGATATTCTCTCGACAATCCTTATGGTCAAAGTGCCATTTCTCGTTCAAATTCCCTTGGTCCACGTATCCAACTCTGCATCAGTCTTTCCCTTTTGGTCAGTTAACCCGGGAGTGGCCAACTCCGAGCGAGTTACAGCTGAATTACACCGGTCGATATCCTTCATTCAATAGCCTCGAGAGGGTTGGAATTCGGAATGTCACAATTCTTCCCCCCTTAAAGAAATTTCATCCTCGAAATTTGCCACTTTTCAATTATCCAATCTCTCGGGGTATAAACACCTCATCCTATTCTCACTCTCCAAAATAGTTCCTCCAATTACTTGACATTCTCACTTGTCTTCTCTGACAAAAGTTATCTTCCTCCAAGACTTGCTTCTCTCAGTCCTTAATCTACGTTTACTTCTCTACTCTCCTTTAACATTCACGACATTGGTCGGTGGTACACCTCCTAGCATACGGACTTTCTTTACGATTCGTCCAATCTTCCGGAAATAATATGTACGTCATACTGTAATCTCACTTTTCCAATTCCTTGTCGGAAGGCTTTTTCCAGAACGCCGAAATAGATCTAAGATCGTTTGCTATCACGATCATTACCCAACCGTCATGAAAACGCACTCCTTGAGTGCCTCAATCAATTGGCATAATCATCCAATTCAAACGTCATGTTGCACCATCGGGAACGCACAAGTTCCATTAACTTACCCTCAATTGTCCAAATCGAACCCTAGCCTTTTCGACTTCTCAAGGAACTCATGATTGAGTCCTTAATAGCCTTTCCCAGATTACATTCGAGATCCTCAATTGCCAATTTAATCCACCAACTCGCAATGGTTATACTTTCCCTTCAATACCTTTAAAGCGATCAATATTTCCAACTCTTGCAGTTCACACAATTGTGAGGTCTTTCCTTACACGAGCAACGCTCTCGTATCCGTAAGTAATTTCATCCATCGATGTTGCTTCTCATCAATTCTTCTCGGGAAACTACTACTCGGTATCTTTTGGAGTAGGTAAAAACTTGAAATCTTCTTCCACCCAAACAATGTTTCCCAAACTTTGTCACGAGGACATTCGTAAACCAATTCCAATCATGCTCTAAGTATTCCAACTCATATAGCCTTATCATTACGATATATATGCAATGCCCACTTTCGGTTGCCTTGTTATGCCTCAAGTTTCATTCTGCGTCGCGTCAGTACGACCCTCATAAGCTTTTCAATTTCCACCCGGAACCGCCATAAACAGCGTAGTTATCAGCTTAACTCAAGTCCGTGAATACTCTTTTCACGTTTATTCATCCATTCGTGTTACGTCTCGTCCTTAGTCCATTTCACTAAGGGAACAGCTCTTGTGGAGAATCTTTCCACGTTCCGTCTATTGCAATTCATCAATCCCAGGAACTTTCAACTTCCGGCAACCCACATCAACTCTAGTCAATTCATCACTTATTCCAATCCTTCAAGGCTCCACAGAGATTTCATTTCTTACAGATTTCATGACTGATGAATCTTACCTCATCAGATCCATAGCCCGTGCTCTTCACATTCAGCATATAACAAGCATCTCCCTAGAGTCCATAGAACACTCTCAAAAGCTGTTCATGTTTCTCATGAATCCTTAAATGAGTCCAATCATCGTCTCTCTAGACGGTAACAATCAACTCAATCATTCGTTGGATACTCAACTCGACTATTATCGGTTTCTTGTCACTAGGCATAGAAACGTTCAAACTGTCCTTCACACCTCTCACTTAAGAGCCCAAACATTGGCCCTCTGTTGTCAAGGGCCTCCACTTCGACCATACAACATTTTGTTCATTTTTGTCACTCTTCCTTGAGGAAGCACTCTTATCTTAACCACTGGTTTCCATAACCAGTCAATGCGACTTTATCTCAATCCCGTCTGTTCCACCGAACGTCGACATTATCCTAGAATTCAACGTTGTCCATAGGACAATTTCTCGTACTTCACTTCTAGGAATCATTCGAGTTTTGCGTCTTCTTTCTCAGTCTAGACGCTCCATCTTAATATCAAGACAATTAGGATTTCCTCTTCCTTCCACACTAGGTTCTCTTACCCTGTGAAGGAAAGCATACACTTTAGTGGCATTCCCTTACTTTGAATCTACCTTGTTCTTCCTATTCCATAGGACGTCAATCTTGAAATCTGTGCCAACGGCGGTGTTTTACTCCAAGATTCCCAAATGTCACCAAACTTGACATTCTTCTTCCCATGCTCCAGTCACCTCAAGTGACAATATCCGTTCGTCCTTGGTCTCCACCAATTCACATATCAAATACTCAATTCGATTACCTCAAACTATTTTGCAATTACACTCTAAGCGCTCTTTTCGCTTACTCAACCATTCACTAAAATCACAAGTCACTAGGACCATCAAGTCCCTTCATCTTTTCTTTTCATCAACGACCATCTCTCGGTCCAATCGCCCTTTAAGAACGACGCCCTAACCTTTAGGGGTGATAGCCCGTAACGCCACTTCTAGTGATTCCGTTTCAATTTCAATTTTTCTCATTTTAATCAACAATGTCAGACATCTGATATATCTCTTTCCTCAACTTTCCTCACGACGGAAGGAACGACATGTCAGTTTCTCATTACGAGACTTGCGCCAAGGTAACAACCATCCCTTACAAGTGCATTCTGTGGAAATCTCTATATTCATAGTCTATGAACGGAAATCCTCTTGTTCATTCCTCTTTCGATGATCCACTTCTTTCCATGGGATCTATTACAGTTCCTCCGAATCAAGATTAACAGCTAGCCATAAGGCTCTCAAGTTCCAATCCACTCGGAGACCTCACATCTCACTCAAAGGGTCCTTGACCACTAAGACACACTTAGACAACCTTGAGAACTCTGTTTCAAACTGGTTAATCGTACTCGGATCCTTTCAAGATTATTAGGATCCAAAACAACCTTTGCTCTCGAGCAATCCCAAGAGAATACTTTCCATCGAACAACTCAACAGAGGTAGTCTAGGCAGATCTCATGCCTTCGAGGAAATCCTTCCTCTAGTGACCTTTCCCCAACTATCAATAGCCTCTAAAGGCTAAAACTACCAGGGTCACTTTCTTTCCTTAGTGTATCCTAAAACCTCTAAGGTTTCCTTACCAAGATTCTCAATCCAGAAGGAGACAATATCAAATCTCACCCCTCCTTCAAACTCAGTCAATCTCAACCTTATACATATCTTCATAAGCTTTTCAAAACTCTCGTGGTTCTTCCCACGCATTCAATTTAGAAAGAATTAACTCAGAGTTACCTTTCTCGTGACTTCCATCATTTAACTCATCAACACTAGCACCAGTCGTCTCAGTGACTTGGGTACAAGGGCAGCTTCTTCTCGAGCTTACCTACCTATCAAATTTCCTCATTTCCATTTAAAGTTTTCACGACCCATTCAACTATTGGGTCCCTCATGATTAACAAAATCGAGCCATCCGTTCTACTAGTACTCATATTCCAGTCGCTCATCTTTACTCAATTCTCAAGATCCATCTCAGTTCTTGGATCTTCCCATACTTTACATACTCAAGCCCAATGCTCTTCTACGACCATACTGTGGTCGTTCAACGTCATTTGGTTCTCATGTCACTTGAACCACTATTGTGGCATCCCAGGTCCCTCCTAGCCTCCAACTCCGATACCATTCCAAAGCCTAGCTGTCATATCTCCCAATCTGAAAAATGTTCCCACAACGTGGGTTAGCACGACGGCTAGCAAGAAAAACATTCAACCCCACCATAGGGGTCCTAAGACTCCCTAAAACCAACTAAAAAGGACAACCATATAATCAAAGCATCAAGAGCATGTAACAACATCAATTCAGATCATTAGGCATCAACAATATAAAGTAATGAGAGTGCCAATGCAATATGGAATGACGTGCTCTTCAATCATCTCACCATCGCCAAGTCAATTGACTTGCGACCCTTTCTCCAGGGCATCCACGACGCATGGTACAACTCTCCCCCGCCCACAGCTCAGGATCCTCAAGTACGTACAAATCCCCGCACACAGCCCAGGGGCGTCACGACGCGTGGTACGACTCTACCCAGCACACAGCACAGGGTCGTCAAGTATGTACAAATCGCCGCACACAGCTCAGGCGCGTCAACTCAATTCAGTGCACTGAAGAGTAAATATCTCCACATATCTCGTCAATATCGTTCCATGTACAATGTATGCTTGGCCATGTATGTCATGATTCACAATCTCAATTCTTGCAGGCGATAACTCAATCGCAAAGCCAACATACAAATGTCAATGTCCACAATGACAAGTACATGGAAAACAAATATCACAGCATTTAATTTAATCAAGCAGAGCATATGAGAAATGAATCATCAAGACCAAAAGACTACCACTTCCTCTCTTTGAAGCTCTCGGGTCACCGAGGTTCTAGCCAATCAAATCACATTCTTATCAAGCTAAAGTAATCATAACTCAGTTCTTAAGCAGGGAATTTCAGCACTGGGCAGTTACGCGAGTTGTCCATTTTAAATTAGTAAATGAGCTCCTGAAATTATCAAATTTTACCACGTTGTACTTAAGACCATGGGGAACATCATGTCAAGAAATCGTGAACTAATCCCATCTAGAAAAATTGCAGTAATTCACGCATTCTAGAGGAAATCTGCCTTCAGTAAACCGATTGTAACTTCACAGAAATAGATTTATTTCGTAGGGTTAAACAGCTCATAAAATTCCCAAAATTTTATACGTTGTAGTCCAAGATGTCCTCTTAAACTTTCATGAAGGGAAGTTGGTCTAAATCATTCTCCACAAATCAGTGTAAATTTATGAACTGTAAGGGGTCTCGGCTAAACACACCAGAAACAGGTTAAGCCCGTGTGGTTCTAAGGGAATTATAAATATCATCTCAAATCCAAAAATTTCGAAATTAAATTACGTTATAGCCAAGGGCGTGACGAACAAGTTTCGTGAAGGAAATGTGGTCAGATTCTCATCACATAAGGCTCGATGAAATTCACAACCCATTAAGCACAGTCTAGATCCGAATTCCACAATTGGGTTTCTTGACCTAAAACTTGATCCAAACTCTCTAGCATGGCAACAACACAATGAACATCTATCATATAGCAAGATTGAAGGAATCTCTTGCATCAAGGCTTGTACTTGCTCAAGTTCCACGACTTCTTCCTTGCTTCAATGGTGGAAATCGCCGCGCCGCTCCTTCCTCTTCTCTTCTTGGTCGCTTGCTCGCCCTCACTCCCGAGCTCTCTCTCTCTTCCTCTTTTCTTGCTTGCCTTGGTCGAACAATGGGGAAGGAATGAAGGACTATGGGACTTATGGTGTGCGCCCATGCAGGCAATCACACCCGCCACCACAGATAACCGCAATAGCGGTTATCTGCAATTTGAAGAGACGCCTCTATTCACGTCAAACAGAACGACGTCAACAAAACGTCAGTTCTTTCTCTTCCCCTAAGTGAGAACGACAAAAAGTCTCACTCCCTCTCCCGACATTGAATCGCAACAAAGGCGACGAAGGACTCTCGGGACTGCGAAGGCGACATCTAATCTGTGGACAGTGGGTACGGTTCCTCGTGTAGTCGTACTCCGATCAGTGATCCAAGTAAGTGATTTCTGGGCGTTAATCAGTAGTTTTCCGCACGTATTACATATACGAATTAGGAATTAGTTTCCAACATTGGTATCAGAGCGAGGTTCTTGTTCTTGAATTCTGATCTTGTTTAAATTTATAGTTGAATTATCTCACTTTTGGTGAATTTCGTGGAATTTTTTGGACAAATCCTTTTTCGGGGCTTTTTTAGCCGGGAATTATTTTCTTCAATTCCGGCCAAATTCCGGTGAATCACCGATTGGGCTCGCACCAGTAGGGCCGCCTCGACATGGGGAACAAAAACCCTAAGGTGTCTCAACATTTGGTTAATCGCCGGAGATGAATTTCGCGAAAGAAGTTCGCAGATTAGGGTTCCGCGTCCGAGTGTTTATCGCACGATTTCGGGCCAATTTCTTCATCGTTTTCTTCTATTCTTGAACCTACGTGGTCGCCTCGACAAGACCCTCAAAACCCACTATCAATTTTGGTTTATGGTGGGATTTCGGAGGAGAATCGGAGGGTGAAAGGGCGGGGAAATTAGCGAAGATGTTCTGTGCGTGTGGGGAGGTCTTCACGTGAGGAAGAAGACCGAAAAAAAAAGGTTGCTTTGTGCAACAATGACGGCCGCGGGCCGCGTGCACGCGTGGGCAGAGAGCGCATAGTGCGCACGAGAGGCAACGCTTGGATGCTTGGAAAGTTTATTTTTTTAAAAAATTAAAAAAAAGAAAAAGAAAAAGGCCAACTGTCGACTGTGGGATTCGAACCCACATCATTTCGGTCGACCAGCCTTCTTTCTGCCCACCATTTGTCCAACCCATTCGACCACTGGGCTGCCAGTAGGCCCGTCGGTTAAGGTGAGAACCTTGCCATTCTTAAAGAAGATAAGGCAGATTTGCTATAAAGACCCGCGACCCAAGAAGTCGGCCCGGTCCACGAATCGGGTCCGACCCGGCCCTTGACTGTTGACCTGGTCATCCGTTGACCATGAGCGTTGACTTTCAACGTTGACCATTGACCGTCGCCCCAATTTTCTTATAAAAAAATTACATTTTGGTCCTTGAAATTTCCGAAAATTGCAATTTGGTCACCAAACTTTCGAAAAATTTCAGGTCCCCAAACTTTTTAAAAAATTTCATATGGTCCTCGAACTTTTTGAAAATTGCAATTTGATCCTGATCTTTTTCGAAATTGCATTTTGGTCCCTCAAGTCAACTTTGACCGTTGACCACGCGTTGATCAAATGAGCTGAAACTTTGACCGGCTCGTTTGAGCTCCGATTGGGACGTACGAGATACCATTACGTTTGTATCGAAATTTTCTTCGATTTGATATGCTATATGAGCATGTTTGACAAATGTAAAAAAAAAATTATAAAATACGTATGAACCCTCTTGATATACATATTTTGCTTGTTTTCCGAGTATTTTTCATTCGTATTATTTCTAATATAGAGGATGACTTACATGCTTATAATGATTGATGATAGCATGTATAATTTTTTTTTAGAATTCTTGTTAGTTCTATCTTGTAATATGAGGTTAAAGTATGATTTGATGCATGAATGGCTTACGCATTAGTTCAAATCGTGCTGTAACAAATTACAAAATATGAAGATCATTATTTGATTTTTTATCTTTATTTGGGTGGGGAGTTCTAGAAAATTTTAGTAATTTCAGTGAACTCAATTTTACATCAATAATTATGTTAATGATAATTTCAAGTGAGGATTTTCAGACGATGATTGGGAACATAGTGAACTTTCGACTTTAAGACCTTATGTGAAATTATTCATTAATATAATTAGTTAGTGTAAAATAGATGCATAAATATATAGGCATCAATAATTCGAGAGTACATGTCTATTGAACTTTGTGTTCAAATACAATAGCTTGAGCTTATTAGACTATTGTAGCTAAGCTAGATTCAAAATAGAATTAGACGGAGAAAATTATGAAAATTGGAATAGGATCCAATATGAGCTAAAAGAGCAAATAGCACTATAAGCTCTTGACCTAGTTATGGAAGAACCTGAATATATGATTACTGCATTGTCAAAAAAGTACAAAGAGATACTTGCAATGAGAAACAAGTTGAACTCTATTTCTCGCATTATGTTGCTGAAGCAAGAACAATATTTTGTACATGAGTTCAGGCATTTTTTTATAAATGCTAAAGTCAAATGGAAGGCATTAATGAATTAATTTTGGTGAGATATTGATCTCCAATTGGAACAGATCACTATAAGGTTTGATACGTATATGATGCCTTATGGGCAGAATATTAATTGGCCTTTGTGGCATATATCAAACAAATAAGTGAACTGTAAGATGCAGACTCCATTTTGACTGATGAATAGCAAGTGCAAGCAGTAGTCTGTTCTTTATTTCATAGCTATGTGCATATGAAAATCCACTAGATCCACATTATAAGTAAAACTTTTAAAGATATTATGCGACGCCTTAAACTAGAGATGGATTGCCTTCTGGTGGCAAAACCTAAAATTGACATTCGCAATGTTGATTCTAGTTTTAATGAGTTTTGTACTCAAGATATAAGCGTCAAGGTGGATTTAAGTAGTGGAAAGAACAATTCAAGATAGAAATCGAAGTTTAACCGACATAAGAAAGGAAAACGTCCTTTCAAGGAAAACATTTCAAAAATGAACTGTTTTCACTGTGGAAATAAAAGTAACTCTATTCATGATTGTGGTAAGTTAAAGAACTTAGAAATCCTTGTGCACTTAAGAGTGTTACTTGTATCTACAATTCGGTCTTTCAGGCTGAATCTTATCCTTAGTGGATTGTAGACTTAGGGACCACAGATCATGTAGTTGAAGGATAGAAATACCTTAGTGGGATTTCAACGAGTTCCACAAGGAGCAAAATGAGTAAATGTGGGAAATAACTTCTTAGTGAAAGTTAAAAGAATTGGCATTAGCCAGATTGTATATGCGTGATGGTCGCATTTTATTCCTACATAAAATGTTATATGCTCCAAAACACGACGGAATTTAGTTTTCGTGTTAGTTTGGTTAAACTTAGTTTTAGTTTGGACTTTCATAACAATGGTAACAACTTGTCATAAGGAACAAGTTATTAGAATTCTAAATGGTTTAATTGTGCAGATTGTTGAGTACAATTATGTAATGTTATTCCTCATTTTCATCTTTGTGATGATATAAATATGTGGCATGCTAGGCTGGGTAAAATAAGCTAAAAAGGGCTTATTGGACAGTGTTGAAAATGTCGTTTAGCCTATTTATGAGCATTGCCTTTGGAAGGAATAACAATAAGGAAACTATTTAGAAAAGGAACAAGAGCTGAGTTTCCTTTGTTGATATCCATTCAAACATATGTGGTTCAGTGAATATGATAGCAAGGCATGATGTTGTTTATTTCATCACATTTGTATAATTGCACTCGATTCGGGTTCATTATTTTATGATTTTTCATAAATTTCAGGCATAAGTTTCTTTGAGAAAGTTTTATTTGAAATCCGATCGAGGTCGAGTTAATATATCTGATTAGTTCAGATGTTTATGTGATGAAAAAGGAATAGAATAATAGTTGACTATTCCATTGATTTCTCTGAATAATAGAGTTCTAGAGAGAAGAAACAGATCATAATAAATATGGTTAAGTCTGTGATAGTATAGTATCATCTTTTGTGATGATATTTTTGTTGATGGTTGTCTAGATACTTAACCGTATGCCTTATAAATCAGTTACCACCAATTCATATGAGTTGTGGACAAGTCGACAATGAGATTTGAGTTTTCTCAGACCTTGATATGCTTTCTATGCACACTTGTTCTCCCACAAGTTTGGGAAATTGGGCCCTAGAGGGAAAAGTATCTTCGTAATACTAAGAGCACTCGAAAGGGTATGTGCTATGTGTAAGCAGGAAAGTGGGGAGTGTAACTGAATTCGAATCACGAAATGTCATATTCTTAGTGAATGAATTTCTAAAGGGCGAGATATTTCAAGACTATTATCTATTTGAATTTTAGGATAATGACAATGATAGCTTATGGGCATCTTATCCAAGTGGGAGCAATGTGAGAAGTGGGGAATTTGTTTCGAATTAGTCTCAATTGTAACCACTTGATGTGTAAAAGATGTCGTCATTGTCTGATCCGAGTGGGAGCGTAATGGAGAATGATGTACTAAGTGTATGATCTAAATGATGTACTACGTGTACTATCTCTCCAATTTAGCGAATAAGTCGCAAGAAGCTTTATAAAGCTTTCATGGTTGCTCCAAAAGAAGAGAATAAGTCTAAGAGTATAAAATGAGGCTCCGATTTGCCTTGATAAAGAAAAGAGGATAGAAGCACTGGAAAAAAAAATGGAGTTAATGAGATCAAACGAAGTTTTGGGAACTGATTGATCTTTTGAATGGACTCACAGCCATTGGGAGCAAATGTGTTCTCAAAAGTAAGCGTAAAGCTGATGGCTTGTTTGAGAATTTTTTGGCTGACCTTATGGTGAATCTAATATTCAATTCCCCTTATTCTGGTAATAATGATGAGTATGGATCTAGTATTACATCAAGGATGTAAAGACTGCAATTCTCAATGGAGAATTAATAAAAGAAACCTATGTGGTACAACCTACAGGAGTTATGAATGAAGGCCAAGAATGTGGCCCTGAGCAGTCTTTGAGAAATTGATATATACGTTTTTCATGATGTCTTAGTGGCATATGATTTTGTAACAATTGATAAAGGCCAATGTGTATATATCAAAAGATCCTAAAATCAATTTGTGATTTTATTATTATATGTTGATGATATACTCTTATTACAAATGGTAAAGGTTTGAGCCGAAATATGTGTCCTGAGACTCCATAAGGAGATAAAGAATGGAAAGTGATCCATATGCTAGTGCTGTCAGTAGCTCAATGTACGATGTGATATGTTCGAGACCTGATATCTGTTATCCAGTTGGAATGGTAAGAAGGTACCAATCCAATAGAGGTCAAGTGTACTGAATTGCCGTCAATAGAATTCTGAAGTATCTGAAAGTACTGCTGATCAATTTACTGAATATTCAAGGTAGAGATCTGCACCTTGAAAGAATATTGATATTGATTGAGGGGGAGAAATAGATGAGAGGAATTTTACCTCTGGATTTGCGTTCTTATTGAGTAATGGCGCCATATCATGGAAAAGTAAGAAGCAAATGTGTATGGCCTTATCCACGATGGAAGATGTTCTCGTGGTGTTATCAGCAGAAGTATAAAATGGTCTTTGACTTGAGAGATGTTTGGATCAATAAAGTATTGCTAAGAATGCTACAAGTCCAATTATTAGTTAATTGTGATAGTTAAGTAGCAAGAGCTTACACTGAGGATCCACTGCATGATCAAACGTATTGACTCGGAATATGATGTTGTAAAAGACATATTTGTGAAAAGATGTGAACAGTGCATATCTACGCATAAGAATGAAAGCAGATCTTGTGATGAAATAAATTTCTAGAGATGTTTTGACTTGGTCATGTGTTGACAAGACAGATTGGTTCTTTGCATTAGAATCTCTAGAAGGGCGTAGAAATTAGAATATTGGATGTTTAATGTTCCCCAAAGTTCACAGTGAATGAGTTAATGATATTTGTTATCATTATTAATGCCTATGACAATTAATGCTTTAATGATATTTGTTATCATTATTATTGTCTATGCTTTTTGTGTAACATTTATGCATATTAATGTTCTGTACATTAGTTTGAGAAAGTATGTCGGACAGATAAGAGATTAGCCCACTCACACGGGTAATCGCCTCTATTTACTGCGTGATGAATAGAGATGAGGCAATTTTAAGCTTATTATCTAGGTGATAATTGAGAGTTGGAGCTTAAAATATTTATGCCGCCTTAACAGGAATGTTAAGATGAGGACTTACTATTTATAATGTCCGAAAGTGAAATAAAGAGATTTTATTATTATTAGTCCTCCCACATATTTCACTTTATCTGTCTTGAATGCCAGATGAGAGTTCTGATGGAAACTCTTGGTTGGAGTTGTTACGTGAACTCTGGTTAGACATTGAGTATGTCTAAGTGATCATCTGTACGGTATTAAAATAGAAAGGCATATGCTCCATGGAGAAGGAGAAAATATCGTAATACGTACTTCATATTACGTATGCATTGTCGACCAATGAGAGTTGGCAAAAGTTATGATCTCAACTTTTTCAATGCCGTGTGAGACTCTCGAGGATAAAAAATTCCTCATTTGGTGCCCTCACGACTTTTCGTTATTCTCAAGATTTCTATTTAGTGTTCGCTATCTTAGGGTGTTACCTATGGTCATGAAATTGATTCGATCTAAAGGGACACTTCTAGAAAAGCGAGCTGAACTGAGATCGAGAGGTCTAATGGAAGAGGAAGATCGATTTTGAGATTTGAGTCACATAATAGATTTATGTTCACAAACCGGCCGGTTATGATTATTTTGTGTGATCATAATTGTGAATATAATATATCATACTTAAATGGGATCTAGAGAGAGATATGTATGTGACTGATCGATCTAGGGTACAAGCATACGGAAATATACTTTTGATTATGTCCATTTTGAGCTGTCATATACTCCCAACGGATATGTGATAACGAGCTCTCAGGTATGCTGGTCGCACGGATTATTTGTCAATATGAACTTTGCAGATATAAAGAGAGTTATGCTTGGTCCTTTGTGGATGAGTGGGAGTTATTAATCCTCTGTGGACATGTATGAGCTGTTTGCCCTACATGGGCGAGTGGGAGATGAAGGACTATGGGACTTATGGTGTGCGCCCATGCAGGCAATCACACCCGCCACCACAGATAACCGCAATAGCGGTTATCTGCAATTTGAAGAGACGCCTCTCTTCACGTCAAACAGAACGACGTCAAAAAGACGTCAGTTCTTTCTCTTCCCCTAAGTGAGAACGACAAAAAGTCTCACTCCCTCTCCCGACATTGAATCGCATCAAAGGCGACGAAGGACTCTCGGGACTGCGAAGGCGACATCTAATCTGTGGACAGTGGGTACGGTTCCTCGTGTAGTCCTACTCCGATCAGTGATCCAAGTAAGTGATTTCTGGGCGTTAATCAGTAGTTTTCCGCACGTATTACGTATACGAATTAGGAATTAGTTTCCAACAAGGAAGAAGGTGAAAGGTTCTCTTTTTGTTGCATGTCTTAAGAAGCTCCTAAGGTGACACTTGTTATCCATTCTAAGGCATGGAAATCTTCCCCTAAAAAACTCATGCCACTTGGCGTTACCCCCATTAGTCATTTGTCACACACAAGGAAGTGCTCATTCCCAAGATTGTTTCTCCAATAGAATTTCATGCAAACAAGGTCATAGGCACCACTTGCCTAGTCTTCTAGTGGTTCAATATTTAGGGTAGATTTTGATGGAACGTTAGGCCAATAGATGACTTTCCTTCTAGCACCAATTCCTAGGTCCCCAACGGCCAATAGAATTTCATGCATCAAGCGTGTGATCATCACCTTGCGTGGTCTCCATTGGTGATAAATCCTTGACACAAATCTTGATAGGACTTCACTCCAATGATTTTCCTAGCAATTTCCCTAGGTGGATTGACCAATCAAACTTCATGCAAATGGGAAGAAATCGCCACTTGTACAACTCCTCCATGGCCGAACATCATTGTGGGATTTCATGGGGATTGGCAACCAATAATCTTTCATGCATGTTCTCTAGGTTTATTCAACCAATAAAATTTCATGCAAGATAAATGTTAACGCCACTTGTCCTTACCCTTAATAGCCGACTATCTCTTACAAGATCTTGATGGGACTAAGAGCCAATGATTGGCCATGTTCCCTTGCTAATTCCCAATGTTATTCGACCACTAGCATTTCATGCACATGGAATGATCTTGCAAAGTGTCCTTGCCCCTATTGCTCCAAATTCATTGCTCCCCAAGTCCATGAGAATTAATTCCATTAAACCAAGCTTATACTAATCCTCATAGGTCCTTGATTGATCGACTAATACCGTAATTCCTTGGTCACTAAGCTTGATCCAATGGTGGCCATAATTCTTCCAATTTTTTTTTGGCCATGAACCAATTTCAATTTATATCCCTTAATTCCTCATCAATTGCACTTTATAATAACTTGATCTTGGAACTATAAACCTCGACCAATGTACCATAGTCCTTGAATACGAAATTCCTTAATTAATCTTCCTAATATCTCCTTAATTCCATTCTATGGGAAATTGGTCAATGGAACTCGAATTTCTATCCATCATATTCCTCATTGTACACGACCGATTCCTCACAATATCACTTGAGCCATGACAATCCAAAATTGACAAGTTCCTTGATAATTTCCTAAGTCACTTTCACATATGTCACCTTGACATATCTTGGCCTCTTTGCTTAATCCGGCGTAATGAGGTCCCGAATCATTGTTATTAAAGTCAACTCTCTAATCCCTTTCGCATATCCTTGCTCATTAGAAATATAGCAAACGGGGGATGCCACAACTTCCTCCCCCCTTATAAAAATTTCGTCCTCGAAATTTGATCTTTGCTCCCTCCTTATCAAATGTAAAAAAAAAAAAAAAATCTTATAGTCTTTACCTCGCTAGACCTTGTGGCCTTACCATGCTTCCGCCGCGCATTCTGATTACTTGTTTTCTTTGATTCTCATATTCAGTGATCATAATCACTTCTTGTGGTCCTTCTCGGCCCTAACATCTCATAACTCTCAAGTAATTCCACAATACTATCCACTCATAAATTTCACTATGACTACTCTTTTTCATTTCCACAACTTGTCATTTCTAGATGCTAAATTCACATGCCATGCATGTGGTTCCGTTGGTTATAGTCGTCACATAATTTACACCCACCACGATGCTACTCGATCTCTAGCTAGCTAGCTCGTGATGGTCTCAATTCTTCTCAAGGGTACCCTGATAAAATAACATGGTCCTATTCTTCTCACGTTCGGAGGCACAAACTGACTATCACCAACACCACAAGGCACATAGGCATCGTTCATTCCTAGTATCTCGATCCACTCATCAACTTTCATTCGTCGCTCTATATGCAAAGCCATGTATTTTGGAAAATAATTATCACTTTGAAAATCAATTTTAATGCAACATATCTTTTAAATACATGTTTGACTTAGCTTAATACCTAGACCCACCTTTTTCAATGAATGGCTTGGTTCATTCTTGCCCCCAACGCCATCCTAGAAGCTTGCCAGGAGCCGCACTTTGTCCGAACCTTCTTGCTCCGGCGATCACTCCCCGCCCTCATCGGACCGAGTCGTCACATTCCTTCCCCAAACCACACATCTACGAAGTTGAGTCCCGCTCGACATGTCCCATACCATGTCTTACGGTTTGTAGATATCCTATCAATCTCGTCCCATACCGAGCGACAGTTTGTCAAGTCCGAAAAATAATGATATGCTCATGCATGCACATTTCTCAAAATTTCATTTTAATGCAACAAATCCATGCAATGCGTGAACGTCCTCCTTACTCTTCTCATCACTCGTTTTCATATAAACCTTTATCTTAAGCTAAACTTCCTAACACCATAAGCGACCATCGCACTAAAGATCAATTGCTTATGGCCAATCTATAACCTCAAGTCTGGTCCCTATTCAAGTCGAATTATATGCATTCCATCACACTGGCCCTCAATCCAATGTTCATCGTTCCTTCTTTGTGAACATCTTACCTTACATCTTCCAGGGCCCTCAATAAAGATCGGTAACTAAAACCTTCAAGGTACATAATCATTCAAGCCTAATTCCACTAATAACAGCCGTCTTATCATAATTCTTATTCATAAGTCGGGCTTGTCAATAATTCGTTTCCATGTCGATTTATCATCCAATCCAATGTCAATCACTAATTCTATAACCACAGTTAATCATGTATGTCATTCAGTCCTAAGTAGTGATCGATATAAAATTCTTGCCTAATACTCCTCAAGTTCTCCACAAGATTGATCAATACTTTTCGCCCTTCACCTCGAAAATCTCAATTTATGCGCTCTAAGTACTTCTCAAGCAAACAAATCACAACCAGGTATGTCCATCAATGTTAAGACATAATAATGTGATTGTCGTTTCTTTTTCTTTGTATCGTCATGATTATTAATGTATCCATCCATTCCAGGTGGACTTGGTATGCTCCTTAGATGATACTTTTCAGCCTTTCTTTCCTTCTACTAGAAACCATGGGCTATTTATTCTTGCCCTTCTTGATGATAAGTTCCCACCATATGTCTACAAGACCCTCATCAACAACCTTTGTCATATGAGTATCTTCATTGTCTACACCCATGTATATACTGTTATCTTTCTTTATCATTTAATGGACCTTCTAGTATTCAAACCAAGTCGTTAACTAAAAAGATATTCTTGCGCTTATCAATTGTTGTAAACTTTCGCTCGAACAATCCAAATTTTATATCATGAACACCCTCGTCCAATACTTCATTTTCGGGAAAAGTACACTACAAGTACCATAACTTTCGTACGGCGTTCACTTAAGTGCCATTACTTTCAAAACGTTCACTTGAGTGCCATAACTTTGAAAAGTGTTCACTTGGGTGCCACTTGCTGATTTGGCACGCCGGAGTTGCTACGTGGACTTATTTTAATATTAAAACAGCCACGTGTGTCGTCGGAAAGCTGAAGTAAGCAACAATAGACAAACGACGACGTATTAGGGTGAGAACTTACCTGAAGAATTTAGGGCAAATTGGAAAAAATGAAGAACCCTAACCCCAATCCGGCGTAAAATTCTGTCGATTGAGATTAGAAACAGGAGAAGCACCTCGTTCTATTGGCAATGGAGAGCAGAAGCAGGAGAAGCGGCTCAAGATTTGATGAGCCAAGTGAAGATCGAAGTGCAAATTGTTACTTTTGTGGGCTGCGAAGTCCAAGGAGAACAGCTTGGACTCGAAATAATCCCGGGAGAAGGTTCATTGGATGCGCTAGGTATAGAGAAGGCTTCAATTGTGGATATTTCAGGTGGGTTGACTCAAAGTTTTCGTGCTGAGCTGATGAAGTGATGTCGCAACTACTGGAAGGATGTCGCGAGGCTCCAGCCACATTAACGGATGAGTTGGACGATGCCGACTCAACACAAGCAGAAATCAAGAATTTAGAATCTTCGGTTAAGCATTTGAAGATACATCTTTCAAGGATGAAAATGCAAAGGGATATTTTTGGAGCATTGCTTCTGTTGTTGTTGTCGAGTGTGGTACGGTTTGTGTTTATAATGTAAGATCAATCCTGTAGTAGCAACTTGGTGTAGAAATAACTCGGTGTAGAACAATGAAACTCGCTGTAGAATAATGAAACGTGTTTTGGTTTTAAAGCAATGATTGTCAGTTCAGTGGGTTTGAATGGCCATGATCGATTTTGTGGAAATGGTGTTCTTGCTGGTTTGATTTAATGGAAAATGATTAGTTTTGAATCTGGTTATGTAATTTGTGCCTTATACTGCACTTTCCATAAGTAACAGATTCGTAAAAATTATTTCGACCAAGTCTTTTTTGCATATGGTATTGTGGAATATTTGACTCTTTTTTTATTCGCAAGAGGATGCAGTTGAATCGGTTGTTTTGAAGTGCTAGCCGAGTGGTTTGAAGTGGGAATATGCTTCCTTGTTTTGTGCTGCACTTGCCTTATTAAGTTGTGATTGAGGTTTCTTTGGAAGCAAACAATTAGATTGTGCAGTTCGGACATTAAACCCAGAATGCACATGAGGACTTGCATTTTTTGAGGACACCAATTGATTTCATTGAGTAAAGTTGAATGATTCTTGAGGTTGGACGGATGCTAATGGCAATAACACCTTCACCGCACAGTGGTAGGAGTAGTGCTGACAATTTCCCAACTCTTGCGCGGCTTCAGACCAGATTTGGTCGTCGTTCTTCTTCTTTGATTTGCATTACTTCAACCCGAATGATTAAAGAAAAAGGTCTAAAGTATAATGGGTGTTGCACAAACCTGCGTTGCTTATTTGTTCAAGTGGCGGGAAGTCATAACTTTTGCGTGGTCATTTTGAGTGCTATTTTTTTTAAGTGAACACTTGAGTGCCACTCTATTTTTAAAAGTGAAAACTTGAGTGCCGGTATTTCATTTAAAGTGAACACTTGAGTGCATGAACTTTGAAAAAGTGAACACTTGAGTGCCATTCTAAACTTAAATGTCGTCAAGGCAAAACATCCTGCACATCCTGCTATGACATTGCAAAGGCACAAACTGAACATTGCAAACTGTTGGACCGACAAAATCATGTTCTTGTAAATTAACTAGTCTCATAATACAGTGTTGCAGCAAGCTCACATATGAGCAGAAAAAATGCAGCAACACGACCATCACCAAATATGTACGCACCTAAACATCATAAATATATATAGGCATGGCCCGTGACAAATGGCCAAGCAGACATCAACAACTGACAACGTCAACATAACACAAAAAGGAAACAAAACATGAACACAACTAGCAGCCCACTCCCATTAAAATCAATTTCAATAAGCCATTGTCTTCAACTGGAACCGTAGGCACATCATCCGGTCTTCTGTGTTGTTCAGTATCTTGTCTATCAAACAACGCCTCTTGCTTGGCACTATCGTAGTAGGCTCGGTCTAGTCAGTATCAATGACTTTGTTGTCAATGCTTGCACTTGGCTTCTTGCTGTAGATGCAACATATTCTTCAGCTGGGTCTCATGTGCATTTGAATACAAAGCCCGTAACATAAAAATGATAAAAAAAAAAACACACTGAACTGCACCACGAAGCTGAGTTAGGTGAACTAGACGGCTGAAAGTGACAATTATATAGTTCATGTCGATGAACATGAGAATCATGTCCTTAACATAAGTAGTGAAGATGGCGACTGTGAACACAATTTCACTCTGTCAATGAGCTCGAACACGCAGACATCTCTTACTCGAATACCAGTTTCTATTACTGTAGATGACCAAGCTACCTAACAGAAACTGGTCTTCGATTAAGAGATGTATGCATATTGGAGCTCATTGATAGGGATGATATTGTGTTCAGAGTCTCCATCTTCACTAGTTATGTTAAGGCCATGATTCTCGTGTTCATCGACATGAACGCTACATAGTTGTCACTTTCAGCCATCTCCCTGTGTTGCAGTTCAGTTTGTTTTTATTTTTTCCTTACGATGCCCTCACCCGCCCTCATCCACTCATGTAGCATGTCTTTGTTTTCCATTAACCTAGAAACGACGTACCATCATTATATTTTTTGCAACAATGAAAATAAAATGCTTTGAAATCTATAAAACAAATTACCTTGTACTTTGCTTCTCTGCGTCGACTGAGTTGTTCCAGCACTTTCTCATTCAGGTTAACTTCCCCAGGTCCCCACAACAACGGTACTTTCAGTAAACAATGGCACAGACACAACTCATAATCCGGTCCCCACAACCATTTCAGTTAAATAAATACTGATACAGGAAAACATTCGATCCCTACAACTGCTATGCTTTTACTAAACAATAGCCATCGGTCAGTGTACCCAAAACGACAAACTTCACCCAAAATCAAACACTCACCTTTACACGCTAGTAACAAATTTTGGGCGTTCACTCAATGTCGTTGTCACACCTTTTGTGCTCTGTAACCGAAATGACAACAATAAGATTCCACTCATTCCTCGTCATTGAACGAAAACAACAAAAAACTAACCTTTGCCCACTTATTCACCGACAATCGCCCGCCTCAAAGGTCCTATCTCCTTCAAAATGATCGATTGATGAGGGAGAATAGGGTAATGAAGGTGCCTTTCATTCAGCGACAGACCAAATCTGACTTCGCGCGTCTCAGCAAGGACAAAATGAGTGACAGAGATGAAGATCGCCACTGATTTTGCCCTAATCTCTCTCTAAAACGATTTTGCCCTAATTTGCCTCATCCGTTCGAATATATGGATTAAAGCAACGACGTTGTTTCCTGAAGTTTGGCTCACGACGTCGTATTCTTTTGTTGCCCCAAATTACCCGAGCGAAATTACCTTTATTAATCGGTAAGTTCGCATTACCTTTCGTTTCTTTTAGAGAAACAAATCGTGTTTTTTGTTTGAATTATTTTATTTTGTCTCAAGTATTTTAGAAAAAAAAACCCCTTTGTTATTTGGTAAATTACACAAGCGAAATTACCTTTGAAAAAATGAACATTGAGTGCATCAAACTCTTAAAAACTGAACAATTGAGTGTAGAAACTTTCCAAAAGTGAGCAATTGAGTGGCAGAAACTTTGAAAAAGTGAACACTTCAGTGCATCAACTTTGAAAAAATGAACACTTGAGTGACATAAACTTTGGAGAAGTGAACACTTGAGTGCGGAAACTTTGGAGAAGTGAACACTTGAGTGTTACGGGAAAAGTGACAAAAAAGTCCTAAAGTGGAAAGTTTTTTAAATATTTTTTTATATATTAAATAATTTTTTAAAAAAAAAACAAACAAAATGCTTAACAATTATTTAAAATTATCGAATAATATTAAAAATATCCAAATCAGCATTTGTCATGCCACGTAGGATAATCAATGTCCACATCAGTCATTTTCGATCAAATTGGCACTAGGTTTAGTACTTTTTTTTTTACACTTCTTCCCTTGAGTTATAGAAACTTTGAAAAGGTAAACACTTGAGTGCGGAATTGCATCAAATTTGAAAGCACAAACCTGCGATTAAACCTTAACAAAAGTACAAACACAGTTGCACTGCCGAAATCATGTTGTCCTGAAATAACATTCTCCTAAAGATCAATGTTGTCCTAAATTATCATGAACAACAATAACAATTGATGCAGCTCACATATGAGCCAGCCAAACAATAACAATTCAACCTTCCATCTCAAAACAAAAATTTACATCTCAAACAGACGATCCCATTATAAAAAAACAGAGGCAGCAAACTGGCAGACCTCCATGAAATTCATCAGCACTAGTCAATATGAAGAACGTGGTCACATGGCACTGTCTTGAAAGTATTCATCAGCCTTGCACTCTTTCGAACTACAACTTTGGGCACCTCATCATTCGCTCTGGGCACATCGACATTTGCTTGTGTTTCTTCTTTAGCTTTCCTGTTGGTTAGAGGATCATTTGATCCAGATGGAGCTGATGTTGGGGCCTTTTTTGATGCATGCTTTCCAGATGGTCTTGGTACAGTAGGTTTTGGAGGTGCCATTAGTAGCTTCTTCAATTGTGCACGGGTTGTTATGGTTGAATATTTTTTCAATTGCTGCACTTTACTTCTTGTACTAGGTGCAGGACATTGTCCAGTCTGACCTCCTTCAGATATCAGCACCTCTGAACTTCTCCCAGGCTTCAGAAGAACAATAATGACATTATATTTTTATTATTTACCAAGTCATGAAATAACTTATAAAAGCATAATAAGCAAAAAACATACATTGAGAATAATCATGCCAGATTTCCTGTGTGCAAATAATCCATATCCATGCTCTCACAGCCTTTTCCCAATTATGCCATGTGTTCATCTTGGTACAGAACTTTGTACAACCTCTGGAGATTTTTGGACCTACATAAGAAACATGATTACTTAATGAACCAAACACATACGCTGCTTCAACTCTACTTTTTGCTGCACCTGATCTTTCTGCTCCGTCTTTTGCACAGTTTCTGACTCATTTGGCCATGTATTTTGTTCTGCATTACTGATTTGTATGAGTTTTTCACGTGTTCCTGCAGTCTCAGGTGGTGCTTTTGAAACCTGTAGAATCAAATGACAGATTTTAATCTAATGTGACAAAGTACATGATAAAAAAATTGACCAATTGAATAGCTTACCTGAACTTTGCTCCTCTGAGTGGACCGAGTTGTCCCTACACTTTGTCCTGCACCTGTACTCCTTTGGGTGTCCTCAAATGCCACAGCAGCTTCACGTTGTGTTCTTTCACCCTACAAAAGGTGATATAACAATACAACTAATGCCAAAACCAATGCACAACAAAAAAAGTGAAATGCTCCAACAGTTTACTTGAAGTTTACTCATCTGTGTCGATACAGTTGTCCCCCCGCTTTGCCCAGCAGCAGTACTCCCTCTGGTGCCCTGACCTGCATCAACAGCTTGAGTTTTTTTTTTTACCTACACAACACTTACCATAATTAGTTGCTCAGGCAATAACAATAAACAATAATGCAAACCATGACCTCAACAGTTTACCTGAAGTTTGGCTCTCTATGCCGACTGAATTGTCTCTGCGCTTTGTCCTGCACCATTACTCCCTATGGTGCTCTGACCTGGGCTCGCATCATTGCTTATCTCTGTGTTGTCCTCTTCTCCTTGTTGATGTTTTTTTGTCGGGCAACTAGTCTTGTTATGTCCTTCTTCATGACATAGAGAGCAATGAATTTTTACACCAGCCCGACTTATTCTGCCACAAGAAATTTCAATATCCTCCAGTCGTCTTTTCTTTTTCAACCTACCAACTTGCTTCTTCAATGGTAGAGGTTCCGGAGCCTGATGATTTATTTTGTCCTAGAATCTGTTACTCCTCAGGGGTTGCAGCATAAATTGATATGCCGCTAAATAGTTGCTTCTCTTGTAACAATCGGCGACATAATCCGCCACATTGAAATGCTGGTAATGGATGGCAGAAATGGCATGACAGCAAGGTATTCCAGTCAATTGCCAAGATCGACAAGAGCATTTTCTTCTCTCCAACTGCACTACATACTTGTCGCCATTATTCATTACCTCGAACCCATCATCCCCATTCCAAGTTGGATGACAAAACCAACTGTCAGCAGTGTTCTCTTCCAATTTTTTCACAATCTTAGGCCCACATTCTGTAGGCCATTTTCCACTTTCATCTCTAGCCTTTGCAGTATACTCATAACCATCAGTCTAATATCTTCCAACATATTGATGATGGACTTGAACCTAGCCCCTATAATCCTACCATTGAATGCCTCACAAAGGTTATTGTCCACGACGTCACACTTAAATTCTTCACTAAAGAAGGCTCTTCACCAATGCGCCGCTTCAGTTTGGAACAATGCATCAAAGGCTTCAGGCGACAAGGCATATAGATCTTCCTTGTGAATTCTAAAATCAGACATATTTGCGCTCTTTGCAATCAGCCAGAAGTGCCTCTTAAATTGCTCTCCTCTATACTTCTTAGCCTAATTAGCATATATGTGTCGAGCACACATTCTATGCTCGGCATACTGCATCATTTCGGCAATTGCTGGTGTCATGTCCCGCGTCCTTCAGGCGCACGAACATCCCTCCAAGGCCGGCTATTGCAATTACTTCCCAGGAACCAATGGCCACTAACTTTAGCGAGAAGTGACACGCATATGCGAAAGCGAGAACCAATCTCCAAACTCTAGAACACCACGATGACTCAGGATGAACAAAAGAGATTTCCTTAATACAATCAACATCTTTATAAAACATCATATAGATTCCAAAAGTTACAACAGTCATCCATAAACCGAAGGCAGACTTGTTTTAACCTCAACAACTACATAAGGGAGTAGAAGGTTACAAGTTCAACTACTTCAAAAGACTTCTTTGATTGCATCCATGGAGCTTCACCAATTCGGACCTGAAAATGTTATCCCACGACGGGGTGAGAATAAATCTCAGCAAGTAAACTCCTAAACCTAGACTAGGCCAATAGTACCTCCGGACGAATCCTAATCATGTAGTTCCCACATTCTAGATCAATTGTCAGATCATCTCTTATCTCGTAATTCTAATCATCAAGGCCATCCTTCAAATCCATTCCTATCAAGCTAATTTATCCATCGAGGCCATCTTTCAGGTCGAGTCCTACCATACATTTCTATCCATCAAATGGGACAATAAGCTAAACAAGAAGAAGACAACAACTCATTGCAATTACACTTCAGACGTTCGCAATTCAAGTCATGATTCAGTAAGGTAGGGTCAAGCTTCGTACTCTAGGCACTTCACAAATATCATACTCGTATAGAGCATATCATATGGTAAATCTCAGTTCAATATATCAAGGCCCGCGTCATACGCATTGGGCTATCACACTGAGCTCCCGCTCTCACGGCTCCCAGGTCGTGCTATCACACTGACCTCCCGCTCTCACGGCTCCCACGTTGACCTCCCGCTCTCACGGGTCCCACGTTAACCCTCATTGGTTAATGTGTGATATCGTATAATTATGCTTATCATCGAGTGGCCAAGAAGAAATTAAGGTGCACAATCATTAAGAGGCAATCATGGTTCGACCTCTACTTTACAATTTAACCAATCGAACCTTCCATACTTCACACGGCCAAACATAACAAAGGTAAGCAATCAATCTAGCCATTTATCTCACAATGGCTACCCAAGACCGAACACATATAGGCATAATTGGTAAGTCTTCATCTCGGCTAGCCACTTAATTAACGGTATAGTCATTTCGCTTGACTTAACAACTCAATTTACAACAACTCATTATGGCCGAACATAAGAAACATGATTAGCCAATTTAATCATTCATTCCAATCATGACCCAAGGTTGCACCAATCGGTCCCCAAGATCACTCATGACAATTCCGACCGTTAAGTCCACAAAATAACCATAAATTTATGCTCAATATCCTCTAATTCCTCATGACCAGCATTAGACTCATGAGGTTAACCAAGGTAACACAATGTTTTTCCAAGAACACGTCAAGCACAATCGGTCCTCAAAAATGGCAGATTCAGTTTCCATGATCAGAACCATTCTTAGTAAAAATGACTTCATCCTATTTACTTTTTGAGCAATACAAGCTTAGAATCATATTCTTTAGGGTCTTACGGTCGCGTGGGAGAAAACCGAGCTCAATTCGGACTCCGGACGACTTAGAACGAGCCATTTTACTTTTAGTGCGCGCTGAAAAAATGGGTTTAGAGGCTCTCGGGTCTTGCACGTTTTTCACACAAAAATAGCCTTTAAACTCTACCAAATCCAACTCTAAACCATCCATTAGTAACTAGAATCCTAGGCTAAGTTTTAGAGTAACTTACCACTTAATGAAACCGAGGAAAACCACCAAACGAGCGGCGCAAGTCCACAATCAATTCTGGTCGCCGGAGGTTCAAAGATCATCCGATTGCTTCTTTGAACAAGTCAAGAAAAATGCCTAAGTCAGCCCCCAAAATGGCGTGATCAGATCAGGAGGGTCGGTGGCTTCCTGATCTCTCGCGGCTCATGGCGACGCCAAGGGTGGTTTGCGGCTCTTGGGGCTTCAAGGGGTGGTGGTGGTGGTGGGTAGCGTCGGCACAAGGGGAAGGAAGAAGAAGATGGCGTCGGTTGAGAGTGAAACCGAGAGGGAGAAAGAGTGAAGTGGCTCTTCCAATGCTTGCTTCCATTATCTAAGAGAGAGAGAGATAAGAAGAAGAGAGTTTTGGAGGGAAAGATGATAGTGGAGTGGTTGAAGAGTGAATGACCATGAATAGTGATCTTGAATGACAATTTGATGGGAGTGGTTTAAGGGGAATTTGTCTAGTCAACTTGTCATTCCATCATTCAAATATCTCAAGGGTTAAATGACCTTCTTACCCTTGGATTTTCAGCTGCAACTAGGGGGGTAATTTTCCATTTTGCCCTTGCCATTTCCAAAGAGAAGGGTTCCAACTTAGGGGTAAAAGGGGTAACTTCCCATCGTCGGTCCGAATTTCACTTTTCTAATCGATACGGGGCGAACCGTAACCTTAATGGTTCTTGATGAGGCAACGTCCAATTTATGACTGTTGGAGTTCTCGAATACTCGACGCCCAATTCCGAAGTTCAATCCGTGGCTAAAATCCGTCAATGGCGGCTCCCGTGTATCTCAAACTAACGGGCGGCTCTTAGGAGTTACGCGTATCAACCTGTGACTAATGTCACGTTTAAGAGTTATTCGAGTCATGGCAACCTTGGTTGTCATGTAATTGCGAGGATCAATTGCTAGTTCTAAAGGGCCCAATCGTCAGGAATCGGTTTAGGTTGATTTGCAAATTATACGAGGGTCAAACGGAATCACACGTGATCCAATTGTATAACACTAGCAAATCGTTCTGTGGCCAATCCTAGACGGGCCTCTAATGGCTCAAAATATTCCCTCGGCAATCCTTATGGTCAAGGTACAGATCCATGGTCGAGTACTTTGGTCCACGTACTTAAATCCTACTTAGCATTTCCCTTTCGGTTAGTCTTCTCAAGAGTGGCCAACTCTGAGCGAGATTTAACTGAAGCGCACTGGCGAGATATCTCATGAAATCATACTTCGGAAAAGGGTCGGATTTCGGAATGTCACAGCTGGCACAAGTCCCTACAAATTGGAAAGCATTTGTAAGATACAATTACTATGTATAATAATTCAAATTCAAAGGTTCAAGGACAGTACCTTTTGTTGGTCACTAATGAATGCCCAACCGCGACCATCTTCTATGCCAAGGTCAGCCATTAGGTTTTTTAAAAACCTAGACCACGTGTCTTTGTTCTCCAAAGTCACAATAGCCCAGGCTATTGGATACATCTGGTTATTGCCATCTCTCCCAATGGCAGCTAATACCTCGCCTTTGCATAATCCTTTCAGAAAACACCCATCCAACCCTATCACTTTTCTACAGCCAGCTAGAAATCCTTTTCTGCACCCTTCGAAACATATATACATCCTACGAAATTGCGTTCCATGACTGCTCAATCCCTTTTCCACAACCTCCACATGAATTCTGCTAGGATGATTCTGCAGCCTACATCCTCTAGCATAGTCCAAGATTTCAGCATATTCTGCTTTGTACATACCAATCAATGTACTCATCACCTTGTACTTCACCCTTTTGCATTGACTTGAAGAAACATTCACCCCTAGTTCCTCTTTCACTAGCTGTTTCAATTGGGGACCCTTAATCTCTGGCATGGCCTTAATGGTGTTGAAAAAATGCTTGGCCAGCCAAACACTAGTAACTCTTTTATTCTGGAAAGCAATACTACAGGTATGCTCCTCCTGCAGTGCATGAATTTGGAAGGAAAGAGACCTCTTGATCATTGCACCATATATACCCCAAGGACAACTAGCTTGTGCACACTTTGCACGAACATAATCCTTTGTATTTCTAGTGAATATAATATTCCTTTGTTCACTGATTGAGTACCTCACAATCGCACCTAATCTACATTCAATCTATAAACTGCGGAAGTATGCCCAATTGAATCACTTGAATCACTGATCATCAAAAGTATATCACGAGGACATACCTTAATTGTCACAGATTAAGTGCCCTTTGCGTTCTTGGAGTTCCTCTTTCGTCAACGCCAAATCAATGAGCGATCAGTAGGGAGGAGCGTTCTCAGTATTTTTTAGGGAGTACAAAAGTGTCGATACCATTCAACTGACGGAGAAGACGACGTTATTTATGTCTTCTCAACCAACATGATCCTTCACGTTTAATTTGGATAACTGCCAAGGGGGGTGTGGTTGCCCGCATGGGCTCACACCGTAACTCCCGTAGGCCCCACTATATTATCCAATATCTCCCACTCGCTCATGTAGGGCAAACAACTCCCACTTGCCCACATAGGACAAAATTCAACTCTTAATATTTTCGCAAAGTTTATATTGGCAAATAACCCGTGCGACCAGCATACTCTGAGAGCTCGTTGTCATACATCCGTTGGGAGTACATGACAGCTCTAAAATTGGACATATTCAAATATAGATTTTAGTATGATGTACCCTAGATCGATCAGTCACATTAGTACATCTCACTAGATCTCATTTGATAATTAGATACATTATATTCACAATTATGATTATACTAAATAACCATAATTGACCGGTCTGTGAATATAATCCATAATGTGACTTAAACTCCAAATCAATCTTCCTCTTTCATCAGACCTCTCAATTTCAGTTCAGCTCGCTTTTCTAGAAATTTCCCTTTAGATCGAATCAATTTCATGACCATAGGCAACACTCTAAGATAGCGAACACTAAATAGAAATCTCGAGAATAACGAAAAGTCATAAGGGTACTAACAAATCGAGGAATTTTATCCTCGAGAGTCTCACATGGCTTAAGAAAGTTGAGATAATAATTTTGCCAACTCTCATTAGTCGACTATGCATACGTAATATGAAATACGTATTACGGTATTTTCTCCTTCCCCATGGAGCGTATGTCTTTCCAACTTAACACCGTACAGATGATTATTTTGACACACTCAGTGTCTAACTTGAGTTCACGTAACAACTCCAGCCAAGAGTTTCCATCAGAACTCTCATCTGGCAATAAAGATAGGTAAAATGAAATATGTGGGCTATTTCATTTTTGGACATTATCAATTTTAAGTCCTCATCTTAATATTTTGTTAAGGCGGCATAAATATTTTAAGCTTGAGCTCTCAATTATCACCTAGATAATAAGCTTAAAATTGCCTCATCTCTATTCATCACATAGTGAACAGAGGTGATGACCTGTGAGTGGACTAATCTCTCATCTGTCCGACATACCTTTTTCAATATAATGCACCAAGCATTAACATGAATAAATATCAAATAGACTTATAGACTTCCATATTGACAAAAAAAAAAACATCATCAATTATTAATTGTTAAGGGAAAATACAAATATTCAGTACATCAATCTCTACGCAGTCCTAGAGTCTTTACAAGACGAAAAAAGACATCTCTAGGAATTGGCTTCGTCATAGGATCTGCTAACATTTTATGCGTAGATATGTACTGTAAGTTTACTTCCTTTCGTGCCACCATATCCTTGACATAGTTATACTTAATGTCTATGTGTTTGGTCTTGCCATGGAACTTAGGATCCTTAGTGTAAGCTATTGCTGCTTGACTATCACAATAAACCTTCACTGGGTTTGCAGCATCTCTAGTAACACTCAAATGATCCAGAAATCTTCTAAGCCAAACACCTTCTTGTGCTGCCGCTGATAAAGCCACGAACTCGGCTTCCATGGTGGATAACGCTATACACTGTTGTTTCTTACTGCTCCACGATATGGCGCCATTATTCAGTAAGAATACATTTCCAGAAGTGGATTTCCTCTCATCCAAATCTCCTCCCCAGTCAGCATCGGTGTAGCCCTCAAGGTGCAGATCACTTCCTTTGTACTTCAGTGAGTAATCGGCAGTTGCTTTCAAATACCTCAAGATTCTTTTAACGGCAGTTCAATGTGCTTGACCTGGATTGGATTGGTATCTACTGACCAGTCCAACTGCGTAACAAATATCAGGTCTTGTACACATCATAGCATACATGAGACTTCCAATAGCACTAGCATATGGAACGTTTTTCATACGTTCTTGCTCTTGTGGAGTCTTAGGACACATTCTTTGTCTCAGTACTTCACCTTTTGCAATAGGAGTATCAATGGGTTTACAATCTAGCATACGAAATCGTTCAAGGACTTTATTAATATAAGTCTCTTGCGAAAGAGACGGTAACCTTTTCGAACGATCTCTCGAAATATTAACTCCGAGAATGTACGTAGCCTCACCCATATCTTTCATTTCAAAATTTGAACATAGCCAACATTTGACTGTCTTGACAAACTCCATATTGCTTCCAGCAATCAGTATGTCATCAACATATAATGACAAAATCGCAAAGTGACCTTTGAATATTTTGATATACACGCAATTATCTTCATTGATCATCTCAAAATCATATGCCACTATGGCATTATGAAAGCGTATATTCCATTGTCTAGAAGACTGCTTAAGGCCATATATCGACCTCAGAAGTCGACATCCCTTTTGTTCTTGGCCTTCTTTAACAAACCCAACGGGCTGTTCCATATAAATTTCTTCTTCTAATTCCCCATTGAGGAAAGCAGTCTTTACATCCATTTGATGTAACTCTAGATCCAAACTAGCCACTATTGCAAGAATAAGGCGAACAGAAGTAATTCGAACCACAGGAGAAAAAGTTTCCTCATAATCAATTCCTTCATGTTGGTTGTATCCTTTCGCAACAAGGCGAGCCTTATGCCTTTCAATTGAACCATCAGCCTTGCGCTTTATTTTGAGAACCCATTTGTTCCCAATGGCTCTTCGTCCTTTCGGAAGATCAACCAGTTCCCAAACTTGGTTTGATCTCATTGACTCCATTTCTTCTTCCATTGCTTTCATCCATTTTTCTTTATCAGGGCAAGATAAAGCCTCATTAATATTTCTTGGCTCATATCTTCTTCTAGTGGAGTAATCATGAAAGCTTCCCCTTCAATTTCAAAACGTCGTCGAGGAATGCTTTTGCGACTTGTTCGCCGTGGAGAAGATTGCACCACCAAAGGTACTTCATTCTCCATTATGCCCCCACTTAGACTAGATAATGGTATCGATTCATCAAATGGTTGCAATTGAGACTGGTTCGTACACAATTCCCCACTTCTCACATTGCTCCCACTTGGATCATTATATATTGCAGTTCCATTATCCTGATCTAAGATCTCAAATAGGGAACAATCTTCACCTATTTCGCCCTTTCTTGGAAAATCATTATCTAAGAATGTGACATCTCTTGATTCAAATTCAGTCACGCTTCCGCTTTCTTGTTCACCTATGAACACATATCCTTTAGAGTGTTCCGAGTATCTTATGAAGATACTCTTTCTACCTCTTGGTCCCAATTTTTCATATTTATGAGAGGACTCATGAGTATAGGCAGCACAACCCTAAGGTTTAAGAAAGCTCAAATCAGGTTTTCGACCTGTCCATAACTCATATGGGGTTGAAGAGACTGATTTAGAAGGCACTCGGTTAAGCACATAGGCAGCAGTTAATAAAGCATCACCCTAAAAAGTGATTGGTAAATTAGCTTGCGCCATCATGGACCTAACCATTTCTAGTAAGGTTTTGTTTCTCCTTTCAGCTACTCCATTTTGTTGAGGAGTGTATGGAATGGATAACTGTCTATCTATTCCTTTTTCGTTACATAAGTATCTAAACTGATCAGATAAATATTCTCGACCTCGATCGGATCTTAAAGCTTTTATATTCTTATCTAACTGATTTTCCACTATGGTCATAAATTTCTTGAAACAACTTAATGCTTCAGATTTATGAGAAATCAGATAGACATATCCATATATAGTATAATCGTCAATAAATGTGATGAAATAAACAGCACCGTGCATTGCTTTCACATTCATTGGAGCACAGATGTCAGTATGGACTAATTGCAAAGGAAAATCAGCTCTAGTGCCCTTTCCAAATGGCTTTCGCGTGGTTTTCCCAGCTAGGCAATGCTCACATACATGCAATTCTACTTTCTCAATATTACCCAATAAGCCATCTTTGGCCAATCTATTCATTCTCTGTTGGCCAATATGACCAAGCCTAGCATGCCAAACATTCACATCATTTTCACTAGAATTGGAAGATGCAAATAGGGAATAACATACATTAACACCGATATGTTCAATATCTAATACAACAAAACCATCCACGAAATAGCCAGAACCATAATAAGTTGTATCTAACAACAAATCCACTCCATTGCTATGAAAATTCATACTAAAACCGAGTTTGATTAAAACCAGCACAGAGATAAGATTTCGACGGATCTCAGGAGCATACAAGACATCGTGTAGGAATAAAGTACGTCCACCACGCATGATCAGTTGGCAAGTGTCAATTCCTTTCACTTCCACTCTGGAATTATTTCCTACATAGATCCATCTCACTCCACTTGGAATTCGTCGAAATTCCACAAACGCACTTCTATCTCTGGTTACATGGTCTGTGGCACCTGAGTCTACAGTCCATAAAGGAAGAGATTCAGTTAAAAATACAGAACTTGATACATAACAAGTATTTTTAAATGTGTTAAGGGTTTCTACCTTCTTCGGCTCGCCACAGTCGCGAGCGAAGTGACCCTTCTTGCCACAATTGTAACATTTCATCCTTGAAATGTTTTTCTTCGCGGGACGCTTCCCTTTTCCATGTTTTTCAAACTTCGGTTTCTTTCCAGATGGTTCCACTCCTTTGCCTTTCCACTTTTTGAAACTACCAGGGTGTTTGCGCTTGGAGCCCGAAGCTCTATGTGAGCTAGAACCAGCAAAATACACATCAGTTTGTATTTTAGCCGCTAAAAGGCAGTCCTCTTCCAGCTCAAGATGTCGTATAGCATCCTCGAAGGTCATGACATTCACATTATGGGTCAAGTTAACCTTCATGTGTTCCCAATTGTTAGGCAAAGAGTGGATCACAGCCTGCACTTGCTGTTCATCAGACAATGTGTGACCAGCATCCTTCAGCTCGCTAATCATGTTCGACATGTTCTTTGAAGCTGTTGCCATGGTATCTGAATATTAGACATTTTACACGAATTTTAAGTCTATTTGTATGCAACAAATGCAACTCTATTTATGCATTTAGATTATATTGATATATTATTTCAGAAAAGATTCCAAAATCAACGGTTCACTAAGTTCCCCATCATCATCTAGATATTCTAATCTAAAACATATATCAATACAATCATTCAAACGTGTTCATCAAACAGTTACTAAAACTTATGAACACTCCCACTAAAATATATATATACAATAACATATATCTCACATTATCAACAACAGATAATCATGAATTCAATAACAACATATTCCTAAAAGTTGCCTATACATACTTAGAATTTTAAAAAAAAAAATCTAAAGATAATCAAGCGTTGTAACCCTTTCTAAGGTTTGACGATTGTTCCATGTAATATCCCTTATATAAGGTAGGGAATCCGCAAGTTCTCTAGGGGAATTTTTGACAAAATCAGGAGCCCATATCGCCGCCTTAGCAAAAATCCTCTTAGGACCCTTGGTCTTTAGCCAGGGTACACTATGCTTGTGCGATCCATTCATCCCAAGTGACGATGTCTTTGCTGCACCGACTCTTACAACCTTTTGTAAAAAATGCAGTACAAACATCTTATATGACCATTGTTCATCCCAAGGGCGGTCGAGCTGATCATGCCAATCTTCAGGCATTGAATTTTTAAGTGCATTAAACGCTTCTCGATCTTCCACTATACGTCCACCCCAAATGATCTCTTGGATCATATTGTTGACCTTTGTTACATGGGTTATAATGTCACATACATTATCCCATTCATAATTGTTCAATATTTCTATATTTTCATTAAGGGCTTGTATCTCGCTCTGTCTTCTTAGTTTTGGAGGTTTCTTGTCTTCTAACACCTTCCATTTGTCCCGATGTGTTTTTCTTGACGACATTGTTCCTGCAACGAATGCAGTACAAAGTGAATTACTAAAATCCATCAATTATGTAAAATTTACGAACATATCGTAAATAAGGACAAACAAATACAAGACATTACACAAACCCCAAGATTGAAAGACCTTTTTTTTGGGGGGGGTCAACGGTCAACTCTCGGTCAACGGTCAATGGATCTAGTCAACGGGTCAAACCGGGTCGGGTCAAATCCGAAACTAATCCTGTTCAGCCTTGATTATTAAATGGGCCAGGCCCCTTCATTTCATTGTTTTTGTACGGGCCGGCCCAGGCCCAAAAATGCGGGCGGGCCGAGCACCACGTGCGTTGCACGTGGCGGGGCCCGCGCGTCCGTCACGTGCCCAGCACGTGGGGGGGCGACTGTTTCGCCCCGCCGGCGCGTGTCGGCGAGTGAGAGGCCGTCCGGCCTCCTCCGGCGGCCATCCACCCGTCAAAATTCGCGTCTCTTCGAGACGAACACGATGGTATATTTACACTTCAATTTTGACAAACAAAAATTGCTAAAAAAAAGTGATGAACAGATTCGGCCTCGAGGGACTCCGCCCCGCCGCGGAGCGTGTCGCGCGTGCGGCAGTTCCCAGTGTCCTCTCGGTGCCGTCAACCACTCAAATTCATCGTCTCGACGAGCCCGTTCTAATGGTATGTTCAAAACACATTTTTGACAAAACAAACTCAGAATTTCATGCATGAACAGTACACGCAATTAGGGCTAAATTGTTCACAATTAATACGAAATCAATCAGGAAACAAGCAACCACTGCTCTGATACCAATGTTGGGTACTAAACCCTAATCTACATTCAATCTATAAACTGCGGAAGTATGCCCAATTGAATCACTTGAATCACTGATCATCAAAAGTATATCACGAAGACATACCTTAATTGTCACAGATTAAGTGCCCTTTGCGTTCTTGGAGTTCCTCTTTCGTCAACGCCAAATCAACGAGCGATCAGTAGGGAGGAGCGTTCTCAGTATTTTTTAGGGAGTACAGAAAGTGTCGATACTATTCAACTGACGGAGAAGACGACGTTATTTACGTCTTCTCAACCAACGTGATCCTTCACGTTAATTTGGATAACTGCCACGGGGGGTGTGGTTGCCCGCATGGGCGCACACCGTAACTCCCGTAGGCCCCATTGTATTATCCAATACTTCGCATCATCAAATTTCATAGATACACAAAATGATGGACTTGTACTAGTTGAATCATAGAGAGGAAACTTAATTTTCTTTTTACAATTACCCCTAACATCATTATCCTCATCTTCTGAGCTACTGCCGGCATCAACGCCACTTGAGTCAGATTCTATATCATCACCATCAGCTGTAGAAGGTCCGTCATCGATGTTAACTGAAGTAGCCTCATTACCCGAAATGGTTGCTTTCTGCTTTGTTGATATTGCCTAACTTCTTCCATGGCTTGTGCAATGTCCTCATCATCATCATCACTTGTGCAAAATGTATGCACAAGTGCTTCCTCTGCTTCATCATCTTCAACATCAACTTCCTAGTGTGGCAGGTTTACCCTCGTCTCTTCATCAAGTACTGAATTGCGGTCACCACTGTCAATATTTCTCTGAGTTTGTGTACATAACTCTAGCACACGAGCCGTATGAGAAGCCCCAACTTCTTGTCCTCTCATATCTCCACCAATTTCGTCATCAGTAACTTGGCTGTCAATACTACCGTCGTACACAGTTTCCTGATGTTCATCACCCTTTTGTTCAACGTATAGAAAAATTTGTGACCATGAAGATGTTGATAAACAATATCTCTTACCCCGTTATCATCAAACACATGTCTCACACCATCCCTAAGACTTTTACCAGGAGTTTGATAGTATAATTTTCCTACTTTGCACTGCCCCTGTTCAGCTATATCCTTCACAAGGTCTTTATATGATAGCCTACTGACGTTCACGAGGACATAATCCATATTCCCCCTACGTAATCGCATCTTTCCCCAAAAATAAACTTACCACCTGTCCAAATTTTAAATGCAGCTGCTGTGTCACCCATATTCAGACTGCAAAAAGTGAAAATTAATAATTTAAATAGCAGCAACTACAAGACAAATAGACGACAGCTTGAACAATAGGTCCCCCCCAACAACGCCACTTTCAGTAGCGACAGACGACAACTTACAACTGGGTCCCCACAACCATTTTCAGTTTCAATAAACAATGATACAAAACTTTATAACAATCGGTCCCCACAACAGGGAAACCTTTACTAAATAATATTTTTGGCCAGTACCCAAAACCTTCAACTTCGTACAAAATCAAGCATTTACCTTTACACTCAAGTGGTAAGCCCTACTTTGGCCTTTCCATCAATGTCGTTGTCACACTTTTTGTACCCTGTAACCGAAAAGGACAACTATAAGATTTCACTCATTCTTCATCATCGAACGAAAATAAGAAAAAACTTACCTTTTACCTCTATTCACCGAGATTCGCCCACCTCAGCGACCATATTTCCTTTAAAGGAATCGATTGATGCGGCAGAATAGGGTAATCGACGTAGCCTTCATTCAGTGACAGATCGATTCACATTTCGCGCGTCTCAGCAAGAGAGAATGAGAGAGAGATGAAGATCGCCTCTGATTTTTCCCTAATCTCTCTCCAAATCAATTTTCCCCAAATTTGCCTCATCCGCTCGAATAAGTGGAGGAGAGCAACGACGTCGTTTCTTTTAGATGAACAAACGACGTCGTTTTCTTTCGTACAAGTGGACACATTTTAACACGCTGGACTTCTTGGAATTTACACGTCGGATATATAAATTTATTCCGCATTTCCATGTAGGACTACTCGCCGGACTTGACACTCATCTGAACACTTTTAGCCGGAATTGGCACTCAAGTGAACACTTTTCAAAAGTTATGGCACTCAAGTGAACGTTTTGAAAGTTATGGCACTTAAGTGAACGTCGTACGAAAGTTATGGCACTTGTAGTGTACTTATCCCCTTCATTTTTCTTTTGAGCTCTCTTACATGATCTTGCATCTATCGTCTTTGTCGAAGCCATTAATAAGGTCAAAGTCTTTTCACCCACAAATGTCAAGCCCATGAATATCATACTTCTTTGTAAAATTCGATGCTTGTAAGGTCATCTCTTTTCCTCGAGAACCATCATCTTATTCGCCCTAGAAAAATTCTTGTCCTATCCATTTGTTTCTCCCCAGAGTCTCCAATTTCACCTTGGCCTCATCTTTTAACTTGATCCGTGAGAGTCCATTACATGTTCCTATCCATCAATGAACGAATTAGGACACAACTGTACTCATCAAGTCATTCTATCATTGCACTTATCCATTTCTCCACTTTGACTCTAAGGTTAGAACATATCCTTCTACTCGCTTAAAGATCCACTTGGTAGTCAGGCTACCACACAACCATTATCAGACAATTTGTGGCAAATATCAATCTTGTGTCCTTAGAAAATATCATTTTCCTTCATCTTGATATCCACCAAAAGTTTATAATGTATGTGTCCATTTCTTTTCCATACCAAATCGACTTCATAATCCTTTTCATCTATCCAAAATAACCATTCATATAGGTTGATTCTCACTTCGCGCCTCTGCGACCCATAATTAAACCAATAAGTTTCAACCATTTCATGGTCTCATGTAAGCTAATCCTCCTTAATTCCATCAACTTGTTGGCAAGTATGTGGGGGATGTTTCCCTTGGCAATTTGTCCTTGGCAAGCCACTTAACCTTGGTCTGTACCTCTATTGTCACTTCCTGAGGCATGACATTCTCATATCACTTCCTTGAAATCTGAATTAGCTTAGCAAGGCATAAATGGTTTACCCCTTATCAAGTAGTCCTTCCAAGAAGATTATGCTATCTGACCAAAAGCACATATTATTCTAGGCAATTCCTCGACTTGCTTTATTGCTTATGGAATTGGCATCTCCTTGTCAATTAAATGAAGTATAGGACTGCATGAGTCGAGGACAATCCTCCATAGACTCAGTACTTCATCACTCCATCCAAAAATCCAACTTCAATTTCCTAGGCTTACCCTTTCTGATTCCTGCAAGAGTTTCTTATCCAAGATGTTGTATCAAGCTTAAACCAGACAGTATTTACAGAGCTCATCCAGGGTCACCTTTGATGATTGTATCATGTATAAGAAGGTATATCTTGTTGACATTAACCCATGAAATTTTCTTCAATTCAGGACCATTGGCTTCTCTTCTTATCAACTCAAAGTATACCATTGGACGAATTAATTTTCCATTCCATTGACAGTGTTCCTTATGGATGTCCAAATCCAGCAATCCTAATATATACCCATTTGACTGGGTCGCGATATATAAACTTCCAATGGAAACCAACCAATAAGACTTTGCAAGCTAACATGTTTGCAACCACGCATCTTACTAAACCTTGTCCTCGAAAGCTGCCGCCATTCAAGGTTCGTCACTAAACCTTAATATACATCTTCAAGTTCATACCTAAACTTAATAATTTCCACATGCTCCCTTCCGGGCCCATGAGTAATGGTTCCACATTCTCATTCAAGGCCTTTAGATACAAATCGATGCCTATCATCGTCAGTACAATGATGTAGATTCAAGCCTATAACTCCCAAGTATCCTTCACTTCATCTTAAGTCCAAAATGTCAATCGAACAAAGGCGATTCCTTCAACGTAAAAATGGATATATCAGACTATCTAGCAAACCATGACAATGTCAGTTTATACCAGACTATCACCAATCCCTCAATATCAACACAAATATTCAAGCCTATAACTCTCAAGCATTCTTTACTTTATCTCAAGTCCAAGGAAATTCATCACAAAGAAGCAATACCAAAATTCCAAGAGTGGATATATTAAACTATCCATTCAATCTCACAATTCAAGCCTAATGCACAATTACTCTTGATTCATTGTCCAATGATATCGAACACAAGAAGTGATTCCATAATCCGAAAGATGCTATATCATGTAGGCCATCAAACTCTGTCAACGTCAATTTATAACAATGCTATGACTTATCCATCAAGATTAATTCAAATATTTAAGCCTATGATCCACAATTGCTAATTCTTAGCAATTTCATATCCAGGATCAGTCATAAGAGGCTAACCACCAAGCTCCACATTTCAAGCATATTAGTAGATGAATTACCATTTCGACATAACATTCAATTTCACTTATCGATCATCAATGATCTTTACTAATAAGTAGCAAAAGCTACTGCCAAACAAGCACAAGGGATTGCGCCTGTATGTTTCAAATGCGTTCGTGCCTACTAACAACCTCAACCACTAGCGCACCTTATCACTCCATTTAACCTAAGCTCTGATACCACCTAAAGCGGCATGTGGCATCCCAGGTCCCTCCTAGCCTCCAACTCCGATACCAATCCAAAGCCTAGCTGTCATATCTCCCAATCTGAAAAATGTTCCCACAACGTGGGTTAACACGATGGCTAGCAAGAAAAACATTCAACCCCACCATAGGGGTCCTAAGACTCCCTAAAACCAACTAAAAAGGACAACCATAAAATCAAAGCATCAAGAGCATGTAACAACATCAATTCAGATCATTAGGCATCAACAATATAAAGTAATGAGAATGCCAATGCAATATGGAATGACGTGCTCTTCAATCATCTCATCATCGCCAAGTCAATTGACTTGCGACCCCTACTCCAGGGCATCCACGACGCATGGTACGACTCCCCCGCACACAGCTCAGGATCCTCAAGTACGTGCAAATCCCCGCACACAACCCAGGGGCGTCACGACGCGTGGTACGACTCTACCCAGCACACAGCACATGGTCGTCAAGTACGTACAAATCCCCGCACACAGCTCAGGGGCGTCAACTCAATTCAGTGCACTGAAGAGCAAATATCTCTACATATCTCATCAATATCGTTCCATTTACAATGTATGCTTGGCCATGTATGTCATGATTCACAATCTCAATTCTTGCAGGCGATAACTCAATCGCAAAGCCAACATACAAATATGTCAATGTCCACAATGACAAGTGCATGGAAAACAAATATCACAGCATTGAATTTAATCAAGCAGAGCATATGAGAAATGAATCATCAAAACCTCTACCACTTCCTCTCATTGAAGCTCTCGGGTCACCGAGGTTCTAGCCAATCAAATCACATTCTTATCAAGCTAAAGTAATCATAACTTAGTTCTTAAGCAGGGAATTTCAGCACTATGCAGTTACGCGAGTTGTCCATTTTAAATTAGTAAATGAGCTCCTAAAATTATCAAATTTCCCCACGTTGTACTTAAGGCCATGGGGAACATCATGTCAAGAAATCGCGAACTAATCCCATCTAGAAAAATTGCAGTAATTCACGCATTCTAGAGGAAATCTGCCTTTGGTAAACCGACCGTAACTTCACAGAAATAGATTTATTTCGTAGGGTTAAACAGCTCATTAAATTCCCAAACTTTTATACGTTGTAGTCCAAGATGTCCTCTTAAACTTTCATGAAGGGAAGTTGGTCTAAATCTTTCTCCAAAAATCAGTGTAAATTTACGAACTGTAAGGGGTCTCGGCTAAACACACCAGAAACAGGTTAAGCCCGTGTAGTTCTAAGGGAATTATAAATATAATCTCAAATCCAAAAATTCCGCAATTAAATTACGTTATAGCCAAGGGCGTGAAGAACAAGTTTCGTGGAGGAAATTTAGTCCGATTCTCATCACACAAGTCTCGACGAAATTCACAACCCATTAAGCACAGTCTAGATCCGAATTCCACAATTGGGTTTCTTGACCTAAAACTTGATCCAAACTCTCTAGCATGGCAACAACACAATGAACATCTATCCTATAGCAAGATTGAAGGAATCTCTTGCCTCAAGGCTTGTACTTGCTCGAGTTCCACGACTTCTTCCTTGCTTCAATGGTGGAAATCGCCGCGCCGCTCCTTCCTCTTCCCTTCTCGGTCGCTTGCTCGCCCTCACTCTCTCTCTCTCTCTCTCTCTCTCTCTCTCTCTCTCTCTCTCTCTCTTCCTCTTTTATCAGCATAACTCTTTTGACGACTCTGTGCTGTTCTCAACCTTGCCCTAACAATCTTAACCGCCTCAACTGATTGTTCAACTAATTCAGGGCCGGTTATACTTCTTTCTCCCACTTCATCCCAGCATATTGGAGTTCTACAGACTCTACCATACAAGGCTTCAAATGGTGTCATTCCAATGCTCTGCTGGTAGCTGTTATTGTAAGCAAACTCCACTAGATGCAGCTGATCCTCCTATCCACCTTTAAAATCCATCACACAAGTTCGCAACATGTCCTCGAGCGTTTGAATCATCCTTTCCGTCTGTCCATCTGTCTGTGGATGATAAGCAGTACTAAACTGCAATCTAGTTCCCAAAGCCTCTTGAAGATTCTTCTAGAAATTCGTCGTAAACTTAGGATCTCGGTTCGATGTAATCGTGACTAGAACTCCATGCAAACGCACAATCTAACACATATACAACTCAGCGTATTTATCCATCGCAAAATCCTTTTGTACGGGTATAAAATGTGCGAACTTGGTCAATCTATCCACGACTACCCAAATTAAATCATAACCTCTTTGACTTCTCGGCAAACCCATCACAAAATCCATTGTCACATGCTCCCATTTCCATTCAGGAATTTCCAATGATTGCAACAGTCCTCCAGGTTTGCAGTGCTGAGCCTTTACTTGCTGACAAGTTAAACACTTTGCCACATGTCTGGCCACATCCACCTTCATTCCGTTCCACCAGAAATTCTGACGTAAATTCTGGTACATTTTTGTGCTACTTGGGTGTATACTATAATTGCTCCTATAGGCTTTAGACAAAATCTTTTCCTTAAGTTCTTCATCAATAGGTACACACAAATGCCCGCGAAATTTCAGAATTCCATCTTTCGATACTTGGAATTCAGATTTCCTTTTCGCCACATCCATCTCGAGGATTTCCTAGATCTCAGGATCCGTAGACTGTAAGGTCTTAATTCGTTCTCGGATTTCAGGCTCAATTCTCAAAGTTGCCACTAAACTAGACAATTGGAAAATCTCCAATTTAAACTCAGAATCTCTCAAATTCTCTAACAATGACCATCCTTTAACCAACGAGAATGCAATGGTAGACTTCCTGCTTAACGCATATGCGACTCTATTCGCCTTTCTAGGATGATACAAAATATCACAATCATAATCGTTTAATAATTCCATCCATCGACGCTGTCTCATATTCAATTCCTTCTGCGAAAACAGGTACTTCAAACTCTGATGGTCTGTGTAAATCTGAAATTTTTCACCGCATAAATAATGCCTCCATATCTTTAGAGCGAAGATAATCGCAGCCAACTCCAGATCATGCGTCGGATAATTCATTTCGTGGGGTCTCAATTGTCACGAAGCATACGCAACAACTTTTCCATGTTGCATTAACACGCACCAAAATCCTTTTAGCGAAGCATCGCTATATATCTCATAACCTCCAGGTCCATATGGAATCGTTAACACTGGTGCGGTTGTCAAACGACTCTTAAGTTCTTGGAAACTTCTTTCACACTTATCAGTCCACTCAAACTTCTTATCCTTCTTTGTCAACCTTGTTAACGGAATAGCTATGGACGAGAACTTTTCCACAAAGCGTCTATAGTATCCTGCTAATCCCAGAAAACTTCGAACCTCTATAACAGTCATAGGTCTAGGCCAATTCATCACTGCCTCAATCTTTGAAGGATCCACAGAAATTCCTTCTCCAGAGATCACATGACCAAGAACGGCTACTCTATTCAACCAAAATTCGCATTTACTAAATTTGGCGTAAAGCAAATGCTCCTTTAAAGTCTGTAGAACAACTCTCAGATGTTTCTCATGCTCTTCATTACTCCTTGAATAAATTAAAATATCTTCAATAAAAACAATGACGAATCTGTCCAGATACTCCTCGAATACACGATGCATCAAGTCCATGAATGCAGCGGGGGCATTAGTCAATCCAAAAGGCATAACTGTAAACTCATAATGCCCATATCTCGTTCTAAAGGCAGTTTTAGGAATATCCTCTTTCTTAATCCTTACATACACAATACCTTTCCTGGTAGAGAACTCATCAAAAAAGGCGGTCGTATGCTTGGGATCGCCCAGTCAGATTGGTAGCATAGTTAAGGCTTAGGGTCTAAAAAATATGTCCCACTACGGGGTGAGATTTGCATCCCAGCAAGTGAAACACAACCCAAACTAAACCACTAGTCCCACTTGACCACACAAAAATACAATAAGAAGCAGGGAATTCAGCAAGTAATGGCATATGGCAAATAATCATCATTCCTTTCAAGTACTTGATATAAAGAAGTAACCATCAAGCACACATCATCACTGGTGACTCAAGCTTCACATATTAGCACAGAATACTAGTGATATCACACATATCCCATTTCCAAGGTATATAAACCTCAATATAATTCAAGGCTCTCTAGCCATGACAACCGGGGCACCAAGCCAATATAATGCATCGAGGCGTTATAGCCATGCCATAACTGGGGCACCAAGTCATTACATTTCTCGGCGTACCAAGCCAATTCGATCTCCGAGGCACCAAGCCAACGATCGATGAATGCTTTATAGCATAAACTTTATAATCAGTGTAACTCATCAGAGCTCATTAATCACACTGATTGATAGAGCTCACTAGCCATTCCATAACACACCATTATTCACAATGCTTTTACCACACAGTCACGCTACACAAGACAATTATCCAGTAACGTCCTAGGGTTCAAGTAAGGGTTTAAGAACCACTTACCTCAAGCAATTAGCAAAAATCCACTTCGATCAATCTTCCTCAACCCTCCAAATGTTCGGCAACCCAAGGTCCTCGTATCGTCCTAGGAAATTCATCAATTTTGGATCAAAATGCAATCAATTCTCACTTCCTTGATACCAATCCCTCAATAATTAATCAAATGGTAACTCAAGATGCCTTATCACATAGTCAAATACACCACAATAGTTCCACGAACCCTTTAAGTACCCAGTTCATTCAGCCACTTACAGGACAAAATATAACTTGAGGTTTCATGCACAATATAGCCCTTAAATCACTTCCAAATCCCAATCCACTTCATATACTTTCAATTAACACCTTACACAACATCTCATAAGGTCTTATGAGTTATTTTGAAACCAAAATACCACCTAAAGCATCCCCAACAAAATCGGTCAGAACAGGGCATAAACAGAGTACAACTGGTTTCAATCCAACCGTGCATATCAACCCACAAATCATCTTTAGGCTCCAATTCTCACGAGTTACACTTACTAACATCTCAATTTATGTGTTTAGGAGTGTAACGCCCCGCACTCCCAGCGAGCACATCACATTCACTCCAGGCCAATAAAATAAATCCCAAGAACACCGAACGGCCTAAAGTGAAATGAAATGCACATGTGGAAGGACACATCGCCCTGACAACAAATACCATATGAAATTCGGACAAATAACAAAGCACAGACTTATATACATACATACATACATACTCAGAAGTTGATACAGACGACGGTGGGAAAGGTCTTTAATCAAAACCGCATACATAGACTAGTAAGGAACTCAGGTAAAGATAAAAGGCTACTCCACTGTGCCTTCCTAAACCTCACTCCAAAAATATTCCTTGCAGCAATGCTCAACCATTGGGCATCGTCAACATGAGGAGCTACTCGATCCCTCGCACTCTTCGACTTCATCCTTCTCCGGATTGTATTCGGAATAGGTCTCCGATGTCACCTCCTCGGAAAGGTCCTCGGTTTCCTCTTCAGTTGCCTCCTCAGGATCTTATGTCTCCTCAGTTGAGATCTCTATATAGTTCTTGTATTCTTCCAAAGGGGGAGACTTTGAACTCTCAGGATTATTTCCGGATCCTCTCACAAATGCTTGATTCTCCACTTCTACTTCCGAACGGGAGGGGTGACACCAACTAGGGACAACTCCTAGGGGCACATCTTTTGACAACAAAGGACCTAACAAATCGATGTACCCCAAGCGGCGGTACCACACTTCAAAACGATGCGGCTGCAGACTTGTCTTCCCTTCGTCTACCCACAACGCCGTACTTTTTCTAAGATAGACTATCGACTTACTCTCTGGGAATTCATCAAAAGAGACGACCGACTCCTTTGGATCGCCTAGTCTTACTGGTCACATGGTCACGGTTTCGGGTCTGAAAAAGATATGTTCCACTACGGGGTGAGATTTGCATCCCAGCAAGTGAAACCCAACCTAAACTAAACCACTAGTCCCACTAGACCACACAATAATGCAACAAGATGCAGGGAATTCAGCACGCAATGGCATATGGCAAACGATCATCACCTTTTCAAAGTACTTGATATAAAGAAGCAACTATCAAGCACACATCATCACTAATGACCCAAGCTTCACACATTAGCCCAAAACAAAATAGTGTATTCAATGTGACAATCATTTAATCATCGCCAGGGCTCCAAGCCGCGATGTAATTTCATAGGGCTCACAGCCAAACCATCGCTAGGGCCCACGGCCGCGATGTAGTTTCAATTTATTCAAGCATCGCTAGGGCCCACAGCCGCGATGTAGTTTCAATTCACTTAAGCATTGCCAGGGCCCACGGCCGCGATGTAATTTCTCAGGGGCCTCGGCCAATTCACTAGCAATAATAGGGCCCATAGCCAATTTCAATAACAATAATAGGGCCCACGGCCAATGTCAATAACACACTATCAACCACCACGCTTATAACGCACAATCACGCTATACCAAACAACTATCCAGTAGCGTCCTAGGGTTCAAGTAAGGGTTTAGGAACCACTTACCTCAAGCAATTAGCAAAGATCCACTTCGATCGATTTTCCTCAAACTCACAAGTGTTCGTGTGGCATCGCCCATTTGCAAGTTTCCTAATGAGCAATGCCATCCGAAAGGGATTTGAGAATTGATTTTAAGAACAAGGAATTGGAACCTCATTATGCATGATTAATCAAAGAGGTCAAGATATGTCAATGTGACATATGTGAAAGTAAGTTAGGAAAGTATCAAGGAACTTGTCAATTTTGGATTGTCATGGCTCAGGTGATATTGTGAGGAATCGGTCGTATACATTGAGGATTATGATGGATAGAAATTCGAGTTCCATTGACCAATTTCCCATAGAATGGAATTAAGGAGATATTAGGAAGATTAATTAAGGAATTTCATATTCAAGGACTATGGTACAATTGTCGAGAATCGAAGTTCCAAGACCAAATTATTATCAAGTCAAGTTGATTGAAAAATTAGAAAATTAATTGGATTTATACCATGGCCGAGAATGAGAGACTTTAGTCACCATTGGATCAAGCTTGATGACCAAGGAATTAAGGTATTGGTCAATCAATCAAGGACCTAGAGGATTAGTATAAGCTTGGTTTCATGGAATTCATTCTCTTGGACTTGGGGAGAAAGGAATTTGGAGCAATAGGGGCAAGGACACTTGGCAAGATCCTTCCATGTGCATGAATTTCTATTGGCCAAATGACATTGGGAATAAGTAAACCTTTGTATTGGACATTTGATCACTTGGGATAATGCCAAGTGGCGTAAGTTTGTAAGGAAAATCCTCATATCATGGGATGTAAGACAAGTGTCAAATCAAGAGCTTCTTAAGACATGTAAGAGGACATTTGGATAAGAACCATAAGAATTTCGTTGGCCTTCATTAGAATGGGAAATAGCATGAAAAACGTCATTTCCCCCGAGAGCCCGTATTTCCGTTTTTCTGCCCGCGTCGAAAGTAAATCGGCTCGTTTGAAGTCGTCTGGAGTCCAAATTGAGCTCCGTTTTCTCCCACGCGACCGTATGACGACGAGGAACCTGAATCTAAGTTTTGATTACCAGAAAAGTGGATGAAAAATTGTCTGTTTATGCGAGAGTGAACCTGGACGGGATTGTGGGACATATTCAAGTTCTTGTGCATGTGTAACAAGTGTCAAGTGGGAGAGGGTAATGTGGCGTGAGTTCTTCCATTGGCCGAAGGAGCTTAGGGAGTTACGTGGGAAGCAAACTCAATCATTGGCCAAGGGTTTAATCAAATCTCTCCTTGGATAATGGAGCAATGAGGGTATTGACAAGTGGCGTGCGACTCTTCCTTCCATGGGCTTCTATTGGGCAGCAATCTTAGGGAACATGCAAGGAACTCCATTGGTGAGCCATCATCTCTACTTTTGTGACAATGACTAGTGACCATTAGGGGTATTGCCATGTGGCGAGTGAAGACTAGGAAATGGTGCATGCAAGACAAGTGTCATTTGAAATCTTTCATGGACATGCAACAAAAGGGATTTTCCATCTTCTCCTCTCCCTTCGCCATTTCGGTCGTGCAAGCTAGTAAGGGAGAGAGAGAGAGAGAGAGAGAGAGAGAGAGAGAGAGAGCCCGAGAGCTCGAGAGAGTGAGGAAGAGACCGAGAGACCAAGAGGGACCGAGAAAGAGAAGAAAAGGAGCGGCGCGGCCCTACCAAGGGAACCGAGAAGAAGAAGAAGGCGGCGTTGAGCTAGTACAAGTATTGAGGTAAGAAATTCCTTCAGCCTTGTCATAGGGTAGTTGTCCATAGCTTGATTCTATCGTTTTAGGAAATTGAGGTTAAATGTGATTACATTGCTTGATCTTGAGTTGGCTATTGACAAGCTAGATGAGGATTATGTTGAGTGGTGAATGCTAGGAAATTTGAGGCCTTCGGGCTTGATTTGTGAGGTATAAACAGAATCTGTTCTGTTTTAAATACTGATTTTTTGTACTAGATTGAGTCGTGTTATGCTATCTTGCTCTTACTAACAAGCCGCTTGGTTTAGTTGATGAAGGGTATGAAGGGCTAGCTCAATTGAGGGTCTTTGGATTTATTTTAGGGCATAAAAGTCAGAAACTATTCTGTTTTGGTGCAGATCAGATTTTTAGAGTGAATCGGTAAGGCAATTGGTCAATTGAAGTGTTCTATGAAGGGATTAACTTGAGGAATGAGGTAGTAGTTTCCTTGATGGTCTTTAGGCCTAAGAATTGATGATTTACTTGCTGGAAATGTGATTTAAATGGCTAGACTTCACTGACCCGAGGCAAGGAAAGGAAGTGGGTCTATTTAACTTATTAAGGAGCTTCGGGTCAGGTTCTTTTAAGGCAAAACTTGAATCTGTGAAATTCGGACCTAGGTTATGCTTCATGTGTTGAGAATTTTGTCGAGCCTTGTAGCATGAGAATCTGACCAAACTTCCTTCATAAAACTTGTTCTTCACATCCTTGGCTATAACGTAATTTAATTTCAGAATTTTTTAATTTCAGAATTTTTGGATTTGAGGTGATATTTATAATTTCATTAGAATCACACGGGCTCAACCAGTTTCTGACAAGTTTAACCGAGACCCCTTACGGTTCGTGTTTCTAAACTGATTTTTGGAGAATGATTTAGACCAATTTCCCTTCATGAAAGTTTAAGAGGACATCTTTTACTACAACGTATAACAATTTGGGATTTTTCTGACCTGGTTAACCCCACGAAAAATATTTATTTCTGTGACATTGATACTGGTTTACCAAAGGTCAAATTTCCTCTAGATTTCGTGAATTACTGCAATTTTTCTAGATTGGATTAATTCGAGATTTCTTGACACAATGTTTACCAAGGTAAAATTTTGTTGTTATATCAATTGCAGAATTGATAGTGAGAATCATGTGATTCATGGCCGAGCATGCATTGGCACATGGTGCCGCGCGATATATGATGAGATATGTGGAGTATTTGCTCTTCAGTGCACTGAATTGAGATGACGCCCCTGGGCTGTGTGCGGGGATTTGTACGTGCTTGATGACCCTGTGCTGTGTGTCTGGGTAGAGCCGTACCATGCGTCGAGGACGCCCTGGAGTAAGGGGTCGCTGAAAGCCTTGGGCTTGGCATGGTTGTGTGAGCGTAGAGCATGTCATTGCACGACATCATGGCATTTTGCATCTTATGACTCTTGTTTGAAATTGTGAATTGTTATGGTGCTTTATTATTATAGAATTGCCCTATAGTTTGTCCTAGGGAATCGTAGGACCCCTATGGTGGGGTTAAATATTTTTCTTGCTAGCCGTCGTGCTAACCCACGTTGTGGGAACATTTTTCAGATTGGGAGATATGACAGCTAGGCTGATGGATTGGTATCGGAGTTGGCGGCTAGGAGGGACTTGCGATGCCACATCCCGCTTTAGGTGGTATCAGAGCTTAGGTTAAATGGAGTGATAAGGTGCGCTAGTGGTTGAGGTGGTTAGTAGATACGAACGCATTTGAAACTTACAAGCGCAATCCCTTATGCTTGTTTGGCAGTAGCTTATGCTACTTAACAGTAAATATTGTTGGTGAATGACAAGTGAATTGGATGTTATGTCAAAATGGTAACTCATCTACTGATAGGTTTGAAATGTGAAGCTTGGTGGTTCGCCTTTTTATGATGAATTCTGGCTATGAAATTGCTAAGGATTAGCAATTATGGATCGTAGGCTTTAAATATTTGAATTGATCTTGATGGATTAGTGATAGCCTTGTTATAAATCGACATTGTCAGAGCTTGATGGTCAGTTTGATATAACAGCTTTCGAATTATGGAATCGCTTCTTTGTATTGGATAACATTGGACGATGAGTCAGGAGTAATTGTGCATTGGTAGGCTTGAATTGTGAGGCTGGATGGATAGTCTAATATATTTGCTTTTGGGATTATAGAGTTGACTCTTCAAGATTGACATTCTGGACTTGAAATGAAGTCAGGAATGCTGGAGAGTTATAGGCTTGAACATTTGCAGGGATTGGTGATAGTCTGATATAAACTGACATTGTCATGGTTTGATGGATAGTCTGATATATCAACTTTTGGGTTTAAGGAGTTGCCTTTGTTCGATTGACATTTTTGACTTAAGATGAAGTGAAGGATATTTGGGAGTTATAGGCTTGAATCTACATCATTGTATTGAGGATGATAAACATCGATTTGTATCTAAAGGCCATGAATGTGAATGTGGAACTATTACTCATGTGTTTGGAAGGGAGTAAGTGGAGGTTATCAAGTTTAGGTATGAACTTGATAGTGTGAATTAAGGTTTAGTGACTGACCTTGGACAATGATAGTTTCTGAAGATAAGGTCTGGTTTAAGCCTGATACAACATCTTGGATAAGAAACTGCAAGAATCAGAAAGGGTAAGTCTAGGAAATTGAAATTGAATTTTTGGATGGAGTGATGAAGTACTGAATCTATGGAGGATTGTTCTTGACTCATGCAGGTCTATACTTTATTTAATTGACAAGGAGATGCCAATTCCATGTGCAATAAAGCAAGTTAAGGAATTGCTTGGAATATTACATGTTTTTGGATTAGGCAACCTAGCATCATTCGACGCCAGTGGAAATGGTTGTTGAAGACATTCTGAAGGACCATCCTAGGAAATTCATTAACTTTGGATCAAAATCCAATCAATTACCAATTCTATCCCACCAATCTCTCAATAGCCAAACAAATGGCAACTCAGGATGCCTAATCAAATGATCGAATGGACTACAATATCTCCACGAACACTTTAAGTACCCGGTTCATTCAGCCATATACATGGAAGAATATAACTTGGAGTTTCATGCACACTATAGGCCTTAAATCACTCCCAAATCCCAATCCACTTCACACACTTTCAATTAGCACTTCACACAACATTTCACAAGGTCTCACGAGTTAATTTGAAACCAATTTACCACTGAAAATGCCCCCAACAGAATCGGACAGCACAGGGCAAAAGCAGGGCACAACCGGTTTCAATCTAAACCGCGCATATCAAGCCATACTTCCATTCTAGGCTCTAATTCTCTGAAATTTAATTCACTATCAGCTCAATATAAATGTTTTGGAAGCTCACCAGGGATTTTGGAGAGAAACAACAACTCAAAGCCCTCTAACAGCTTAGTTTCTCTTTGGCGCGCAACGATTAGTTTTTTTGTTCAGTAAAGACCATCCAAAATTAGCCATGAAAACTCCTAAACCTCCAACCAAATTACCATTTCTTCTCAGTGAACTCAAGTACTAGATGTTCTAGAGTTCCCACAAAAATTTCGGAGCCATTTGAAATTTCTAAGAGGGTGAACCATGGCCTTCTCTCAGTTAGCTCAGAATTTATCTGCTTTTCTTCCAAAAATTCCCATAAATTAACCAGACTTCCAATGGACCTAAAACTAATTGAAAATTGTCAAGAACATCTTGAACTAACTTGTGAGGGTCGACAACAGAGAGACGACGACGGGAGGAGCCGGTCGTACGGACCGAACAGGGGGCACAGAAACTGTCTTATGGGAAGTTTTTGGTTGAGGTGTGATTGAAGAGGAAAATGAAGAAAATGGAGGAGGGAGAAGGGGTGGTCGTCCAATCTGAAGCTAGGGAGGTTATCCTTCAAATAATTGGTGCAATTTTGATAAGATAGTCATTAATGGTGATTAAGACAAGGCTTTACCCTAGAGTGACACTTGGCAAGGTCTCAATTATTGGTCTTCTCACTTTGACTTCCTTTGACCCATTTTCCCTCCACATTTTCGACAGTACCATGGGAGTGCTAATTGACCATTTCTTCCTTCGTGAAATCTTAAGCTAAAGTAAATGGGCCAGGGGTAAAACGGTCATTTGGCATTTTTCGTCCGAAAATTCATTTTTCTCATTTTGAATGGCCATTGGAGAGAAAACGTCAAATCCTTTTCCAATTTTGGAATTCTTCATTTTCAATTGCCAATTTTGAGCTTCCATTTCGTGATCATTCGTCTGTTGATCGTAACTTCAGTTTATCTCGAACTAACGGACAGCTTTTGCAGACGTTACGCGTATCAACTTTGTGACTCTCATCACACTTAGGATGACTCAGGATAAGACGGCTTTGGCTGTCATCTAATTGCGATGGTTCATTACTAGTTCCGACGGTCTCGATCGTCACGGTTCGATTTAGGAAAACTTCGCAAATTATATATTAGTTATACGGCATCACCTGTGTTCCAATCGTATAATGCTAACAATGAATTCCTTAATCGTTATTCAATTGGCCTTTATTGTCTCTAAATGTTCCATCGACAATCCTTATGGTCAAAGCGTCATTTCCTTTTCGAGTTTCTTAGGTCCACGTACCATGTCCTGCATTAGCCTTTCCCTTATGGTTAGTCTACTCAGGATTGATAAGATCCGAGCAAAATAAAACTAAAATACATCGATAGATTCTTCTCATTCCATAGTCTCAAAATGACAGGAAATTCAGAATGTTACATGAAGTATTAAGATGGTACCACCTTGAGTAATTTTTGTAATGTGGCCCCATTGTATGGAATTGAGAATTTGGTGGCCGTATGGCATTCTTGAATGATGAAATTCACGATTAAACTCACCTAGCCTTAATTGATCGAATTATGAGCTTATGTGCATATGGTACCTTGAGGCGTTAGACGCGATGTCACGCCCCGACCCCGGCGGGCACGCCAACATCCCACACAGCCGTTAATCTTAGTAAGATAACCCAGGACCCAACGGCTTTACTCGTGGAGCGGGATATGAAAAACGCATGCGGGAGCAAAATAAAACCCCAGACATAAAAGAAAAAGACATAAGGCGACATAGGATTTAAAAACAACACACATTATCTTACAGTTAAAAAGGTCTAGTACATCAAAAGACAGAAGGGTTCAGAGGAAGGCACTATAGGACTACAAAAGAATAACTTCAAAAAGAAATCCACAAACTAGGCATACTCGTCTTCATCTTCCTCCCTTTCCCTTCTTCATCACCTCCGATGCATTCTTCAAGGCTTTGGGTCTGAAATTGTTGGTCCCACGATGGGGTGAGATAATAATCTCAGTAAGTTAACCCTAACCCTAAGCTAGACTATTGGTACCTCCAGGCATGTTTGAAAATATGCAAGTTTTGGCAAAATACTTTTCACACATGACATTCAAGCAATTGGCATAATAAAGCAACTCAGGCATCTCCGGCACCACGTTTATTTCTTTCATACTTTCACTTTCCAATATGAGTTTCTCAAGCCATATAGGCATAATAAACATTCCATGCACTCTAGGCATTCCAGGCGTTCCAACCAATTCAAGCATACAGACTCCGAAACATATCAAGAATCATGTTTCAGTCTTTTATCTTCTTTATGCCCACCGAGGGCTGCCCTGCTTGGGCCGCGAGATGATTCAGTCAATCACATGACTCTTGACGTCTTATCGAGATGATTCGATCATCATGACTCTCGCTGCGAGATTATTCAATCTCTATAGCGACTCTCGACACTCCGCGCCATCGAGATGATTCGGTCGACTATAGGACTCTCGCGTCCAGACCTAGAGATGATTCGGTCACTACCTGACTCTCGATTCTTATAGCCTTCAAGATGATTCGGTCAAGGCAGGGCTCTCTAGCCACACGACCTCGTCAGGTCAATGGGAGTAACTCCCTCCCCGGCTCAATGCATTGGCCATAAAACATCATTGTGAACCTTATCATTAATCCCAATTTCACAATCACAAGTAAATTCATGCCATCGCCATTTAAGGCACTCATTCAAGAACATCCAGTTCATCAATTAAAGCAAGCCATTTAGCCATCATACACATGCACCTCGTCACACTATGCATCATGCGACACCAATTACGAAACCGAACATTAAAGCCCTTGATTGAATCCCAATTAATTAACACGTGCCCATTTTCTCACATAGCATTTAATCATCAAACAATCACAGCATCAACTAGACACTCCCTAGGCTTGTTTAAGGAACATTCAATCAAGAAAAGTCATCAATGACCCCAATCCACAGGACTACCTACCACGACCAGGTTCATTCTCATGAAAACTATAATTTTTCTACAGACTTTTTGGGAAAACAAATTTTAGAATCTTGTTCTTCAAGATCTACGGTCGTGTGGGTGAAAAAGGTACTCAATTTGGACATCAGATGACTTAGAACGACTCGTTTTAAAAACGGTGAGCGCTGAAAACGAGATTGCATAGGTTTCGGGTCCCTCACATTTTTCACACCAAAAATTTCCCTTTAAACCCTTTCAATTCCACCAAAATTCCACCCTTTAGTGACTCAACATCCTAACAAAAGGTTAGAAGTCTTCCTACCTAGCTAATTAAGCCAACAAACTCCTCCAAGAACAGCAACAACCTTCGTATCCTACATCGTTCAGTGCCGAGCAGATTCTGTCCCTATGAATAACCATGCAAACCGGCCATCAAATATCATTTTAAAACCATTTATTTGCAGCCACAAACCATCTGAACATAGTACTAGATGTTATGAAGCTCTCCTAAAAAATTTGAGGTCATTTGTAATTTCTATGATCTAGAACCAACACTTCTCCTCAGTTAGCTCAGAATCCGTCCGCTTTTCTTCGAACAATTACCATAAATCAACCAAACCTCCAAAAGTTATGAAACCAATGAAAACATGTCAAGGACATCCTGAAATAACCTGTAGTAGTCGGCAACGGTGAGGTGAGGATGGGAGAGGCCGGTCGTACGGACCAAATAGGGGGCTCAGAAATTGTCTTCCGGCAATTTTTTGGTAAGAAGGAAAAAGAGAGAAAAACCAAAGGGAAATGGTGGGGGAGTGTCTTCCACGACCAAAGGGCTATAAATTGGGTGTTTCATACATATAATTGAGGCAAAGATTGCAAGATGGGATTAGATGGGTATTTAATGCCAAGTTAACCCTAGCTTGACACTTGTCCTTGCACCAATTATTGATCCAATGGCCATTGACCCTCATTGACTTTCCTTGCCTTCTTCTCCAAGTATTTTTTTGCAGCCTCTAAGTATGGGAGAAATGACCATTTTGTCCTTCCAACTTCCTTAAGGCAAAGATAAATGGGCGAGGGGTAAAACGGTCATTTGTCATTTTTCGTCCGAAACTTCAATTTTTTCACTTTGAATAGCTATTGGTGGGAAGACGTCAAATCCTTTTCCAATTTTGAAATTCTTCATTTCCATTTACCAATTTGAGCTTCCATTTCATGATCAATCGTCCGTCGATCGTACCTCCAGCTTATCTCGAACTAACGGGCGGCTTTTGCAGACGCTACGCGTATCGACTCTGTGACTCTCGTCACACTTAGGACGACTCAAGTTACTGCTGTTGACACCTAATTTTGCCAGCCTCATATTTTACTTTCTTTGTAAAATAAAGAATATGTCAAATTTGTTAATTATGCGTATTTTCTTGTTTTATTGTAAAAATAAGCATTTTTGTTTATTACTAATTATTATTATTATTTTTATATAAAAAAAAAGAAAGGGAAAAGGTGCTGGATCGGACCTGTTAGGCCCGAAGCCGCGTGGGCCGGGCGAACGCCAGCTTTTTCGCTTGTGGGCCATCCTCCTTTTTTTCTCTCTTGCTTCTTAAGCCCATTCTTCCCCTGTGGCTTCTTTCGCATGGGCCCAAAGCAGGCGGCCCACATTTCCCTTTTATTTCCACAGCCCATCTAGCTTTCCCTTTTCATACGGCCACCACTTGACCTCACGCACAGATATTATCCTCTCCTGCACACGTCCAGATCAACGAATTTAATGACAAGTACACTTCATGTGGGTTCACCAACCCACGTCTACACCTGGAGTGATGAGCTCCCGTCCAAAAGAGAGAGGGCAAGTCGGTGGTTCCCTCGGAACTAAATAGTTATGAGGCTGGTTGTGGGCGGCGAGTTTTTTCGGCGGACAAGATAAAAAGGGCAGGAAGCTACTGGTTGGGGGGGTCCTCTTAAAAAGGGAAGGGACAAGGTTATGAAGTAAGAAAAAGAGAGGAAGAGAAGGCGTCGGTATTCAGTGAACTTCTCCAAGGCTCCTATCTTTCAACCAGGTAAGCACATTTCTTCACTGTGTTTCCCTTCCCCATCCCAGATTGGCATGTTCCTCGCCTGTGCATGCGCCTTATCACGCCTCCTTCACTTGGTGAATGAAGGTTTGTTGGTTTGTGAATATATGTGCATCCCCACTCGCCAATTGCTTTCTGTTTACTTGTGGCTTGTCTTAACCACCAGATGCTTGTGGTCACTCGTGCACACGTTCGTTTGTACGGATGACTGGGAGTCGAGTCGAGTCTAGCGAACGTGGAGTCTCTTTTGCTTTGTTTATTCTCGCACCAGTTTTTGGTGCGGTTGAGAGTCACTCGAGAGGACTGAGCAGCTCTCGGTCTTCGGGCGGGGTTGGCGCCATCGTCTGCGACGAGCGCAAGGACCGCCCGTTTCGGTGCGGGAGAGGACAGAAGCATGAGTTCGAGATGAGACCGACGCAGGTGATAAGACGTGCGAGTAGGAGTCCGATCGGAAGGCCAGTAGCGCCGTCTTTTGGAGCCCACCATCAACGGTGCAACTACGAACGAGTAGACCCAGCGTTTTAACGAGGGAGTTTGCCGATCGGTGGTCTGGTCGTGAGGCCGAGCGAGTCCCAACGGTGTGAAGGAAAGCTCGACGGATGAAGACGTTCGGTTTCGAGCAGTGGCGTTTCACGAGGCGGTAGAGAAGCCGGGCCATGAGATGATTGGGTGGTCGCAACCCCCCCAGCGTTGGTCCGCCAGTGCTAGTCGAGTAGCTGCTGTAGGGCGAGAAGACTTGGTGTCTGTGGCGAACGGACCAAGGGAGCGAGTCCGCATGGCCATAAATGTTCGGGGGTGACGGAGGCGATCGAAACTGTCGCCGCTCAGCAGTGGCTTGATCTCGTTATGGTGGTTTCGGTTCTGGATAAACAGACCGGAGTTCATGGTCAGAGAGAGAGAGAGAGAGAGAGCCCGTCGGGGAGTGACACAGTGGCGGTGATGAACGAGTCCCGACGGCCTAGTGGTGAGGCGAACGAAGGCACGTTCGCGGAGGAGCAACGGCGTCGTCAGTGTTGTAGAGAGAAGGGTAACACGTGAAGAAGATAATGAGTAGTGGTTTTTAAACCCGTCCCACGTCTTTTTCCTTTTGTTTGCATGCTAGGCTGGAGGGGTTTGGGCCCGTGTTTCTTGAAAAAGAGGGGTTGGCTGGCGCGGAAGGGAAGAAGGAAGGCTGGGAAGGGCTGGGCTTCTTCCTTTTCTTCTACTTTTGGTTGGGTCGGCCCGAGGGGTTTGAAGAGGAGCTGGGCCCAGTTCGGTCAAAGGAAGGAAAGGTGGGCTTGGGTTTCTACTGTGCCGACTGGGCCCGTTTCGGGTCCTCTTACTCGGACCTGACCGGGGCCCGGCGGGTCTGATTCGGAGCCGGGTCCGGGAACCCGACCCTCACCCGGACCCGGACCCGACCCTCCTTTTATTAATTAATAATTTATTATTAAATTAATAATAATAATAAATTAATAAATTAATAATAAAAAGATCGAAAAAATCAGGAAAAAATTAAAATGCTTTCTTTAACCTTTTTAAACCTTAGGTTGGCATTGTTTGAAGACCGATATCCAATCTGGTCTGATAATTGTTGTATTTCGACTTTCGAGTCGAACTTGTTTGTTTAAATATCGTCATTATAGATTTGGATTGCATACACTTACTCCAGTATTTATTTGGCATATTTACCTGATTGAGTGTTTATTATAACGCTGTCTTTTGAAAAATTGCCTATTAATCGCTTGCCTGGAGGCTAGGTTAGGGGTAAATATGTAATTGCACGAAATGACAGAAAAACAGTATGCATGATCATTTAGTACTGGTTATATACCTGGTAAGTTTAAAATGACTTGCAGAATGTTTGGTCACCTTAGGAAATATTAACTGGTTAGGTACCGAAAGGGGGCTAATTATCTAGTTAGCGTAAACAAGTCTCCGAGTTTATAATCTCTAGTTGCATAGGAATCGAGATGATACTCTCGTATCTCGATTGGTTTCTAGCCGACTCCAATAGGCTAGTGGCGACTCTTAATAGCATTTTAGTTTGCTAATCAGTAAAAAGAAATCCAATGTCACGCGAGGTAGGACTTGGGAGAGTTCACGCCATTGACCGATGGCAATACCTCAGAACCCGCCGGACCCCTCCGGGAGGTTTCTGGAAGGTCGCGACAACTGCGGCTTTGGTTGTCATGTAATTGCGAGGGTTCATTACTAGTTCCGACGGTCTCGATCGTCATTGTTCGATTTAGGAAAACTTCGTAAATTATACATTGGTTAAACGGAATCACCTGTGTTCCAATCGTATAACGCTAGCAATGGATTCCTTAATCGTTATTTGATCGGCCTTTAATGGTTCTAAATGTTCCCTCGGCAATCCTTATGGTCAAAGCGTCATTTCCTTTTTCGAGTTTCCCAGGTCCACGTACTTGTCATGCGTTAGCCTTTCCTTTTCTGGTTAGTTAACTAGAATTGATCAGGTCCGAGCGAGATAAAATTGAAATACATCGATAGATACTTCTCATTCCATAGTCTCAAAATGGAAGGAATTCAGAATGTCACACGCGAGGTTTAAATGTATCCTGAGGCGTTAGACGTGGGATCGACTTGAGGCGTGCTAATGCGAATCTTAAATATGACATTAGAAACTTGAGGCGTGTTAACGCGGGTTCATTGATTAATTAAGCCGAGGCGTCGATACGCGGGCCTAGCCGTGGAAAGTGCAAACCTAATAAGTATAAGTGCTATCTTTATAACATGAGTGATTAAGTGCCAAAGTACGAAGCTTAGCCTAGAATTGAGGACTTTACAAAGACTTATGCCTCAATTGAATTGTTATGTGACATTTGCCTTATTCTCAATTGTTTGGTCATTGCATGCGGTAGGGAGTGTCTGGAGGTACTAAGTGTCTAGTTTAGGTTTAGAATTAGCTTATTGAGATTTATCTCACCCCTTCGTGGGACCAAACTTTTACAGACCTAAGCCCTAATCATGCCGCCGCCAGTTTTTGGGGTGCCCGTGTTTACCGAGGAGTAGTCACAGAGTACCCAGTGGGAGAGAATAAGGTTATTATTAGGAAGTGTTGTACCGTCTGGGTGGATGTGGGGACAGACCACTGGAGGCCGGATCGATATGCAGCCTGGTTCTATCGAGATGACGATACTACTTTTGGACCTCTAAGGACCTTCGATGTGCCCTAGGATGTGGTAGGCGAGCAGGACCCGATGAATGTGTACCCTCCAGATGGCGAGATTTCTGACCCGGAGACCGAGCCAGATGTGGATCTCCAGTCGACACAGTCCCAAAACCCAGTTGCAATGGTGAGGTCATCGAGCCCTCTGACGTCGATGACGATCCCATGGATATTGTAGAGTCCGAGTCGGAGCCTGAAGATGCCGAGGACGTACCCTTGGAGTTGGAGTCCGACCTAGTGGAGGGAGACATTCCCGTGTATTTTGAGTCCGATCCTGAGGAGGGAGATATCCCTGTGTATCCCGAGTCAGATCCGAAAGAGGAAGTCCCGGTGGATTCAAAGCCTGATGATCCGGTGGAGTACGACCTCGTGGCCGATGAGGACTACTCTGGCGACAGTGAGCCTAACCCTTAGACGACATAGTAGTCTTTGACTTTTTGGAGCGTCCCTTAGGACAGTGACGCATGACCTAACCTAATGATCCCTTTTGATCAGGCTGACCACCTTTCCTCTAATCCCAGTTATGTATGTCAGTTTATGTTTATCTTGTAAAACTGAATCTATCTCATGTTATGTATAATTGTTATTTCCTAAAGTCATCTTTTGTTTATTCATGGCATGGAGTTGTGTATGTCGCTTTCGTATGTACATTTGTATTTACTTGTCTATCGCTTGTCGTTCGATCTTGGGTATGTTCGTAACTAAGGACGGCACTAGGATGATGTTAGCGCGCTCATTAGGACGCGGGGCGTGACATCTCCGTTTTATTGGTATCAAAGCAAGGTCAGCTTGATCCAAGTTGGTTGAGGACTGGAGTCATAAGGTGTGGTGGCTTCGAGGATGACTGGGTAGCGAGACCTTAGGGATTCGTAAGAGTTAGGCATGAAATGTATGACATGTAAAATGGCACTTGTGATTGGCATATTGGATTGGCATCACCTTAGGTGATTATAAGGTTTCAGAACTTCGTACTTGGCACTGGGTGTTATTGACTAAATGTTTGATTGGATAACTGATTGTGATTATACTAAGTTGCAGATGCGTCTGAACTTAAGGTACGATTGTGAATTTCCAATTATAGCACTTCTGATGGTTGCTTGATGAATGAATGCCTTGATTGTGATTGCTGCTTTGAAGGTAGCATAGGATTACTAGACTTAAGTAGATGGCTTATGTCTCTAATTCTATGATGGAATTATAGTGATTCATGTGTCGTAAGGCTTAGCAAGATGAGCAACCGAACTCATAGAACCGGGGGAACGTCTAGCTCTAGACCCCAAGTGGTAGAAGACCCTAGAGTTGATGGAGTCATAAGAGTGCTGGAAGAGATTGGGAACCTGATGGGCAGGCAGGCTCAGGAAAGAGTTGCTGCTGTTGCCGAGGCGGCAGAAGCTGCCGTTGCTGCCACCAATCTAGCAAACGGGAACAATGGAAATCATGGTAACAATGGGAACAACGGTCAGGGTAACGAAGGTGGCAATGCCCCAAGCGCTGGAAATCGTTTGATGGGTAAGCTAGTGGAACAATTTATGAAGCTGAAGCCGCCTAAGTTTGATGGCACAGGGGATCCTGAGACTGCCCCTAGTTGGACTGAGGAACTGGAGAAGGCCTTTGAAGTCTTAGGGTGCACTGAAACTGAGAAAGTGACCCTAACAGTTTATCAGCTTCGCCGGACAGCGAATGATTGGTGGAAGGCCACCAATGGAAGAGTTTTCCCTGAAGGCACGGTGCCAAATTGGATTGCCTTTTCTGAGGTCTTCAATGCAAAGTATTTCTCTAAGGCGGCTCAAGAACGGAAGTTGGTTGAATTCCAGAACCTCCGCCAGAATCAGATGACCATTGACCAGTATGACGCTGAGTTCTCAAGACTATCTAAATATGCCCCGAGGATGATTGAGAACCCGGAGAAAGGGCAAGGAGATTTAGAGATGGACTGAGACCCGACCTTCATAGCCAGTTAGTGCTGTTGGACTTGTAGGCTATGATGAGATTTATGAAAGGGGCCAGTTGGTGGAACGAGACATGAGAGAAAGAAGAACCGCCCCTGGACTGCGGTTTACTCCGGTTAGGGACAACTGCCAGATTGGCAAGAGGCCAATGCCAAACAATAGACGCTTTGTCCCTCCAGCCAAGAAGAACATTGGAAAACCAGCTCACCAGTCTAATTGGAACTGCCGCCTGTGTGAAAGGAGACATGAGAATGGACCTTGCCCGAGTAGGATGGCTCCTGCTTTAAGCGTGGCCAACTGGACCATCAGATGAGAAACTGCCCGAGTCAAGCCCCAAGACCTTAGTCTCAAGGACAACGACCACCAGCGGGACCGCCGGTTGGAGCCCCACAGAACAACTTGAATAGGCCGCCGGCTCAAGGAAGAGTTTATGCTGTGGCGTGTAGGGAGGCGAAAAATGCGCCTGGCGTGGTCACAGGTACGGTTACTTGATGTGATCATGTTGCCTATGCATTGTTTGACCTTGGGGCATCGCATTCATTCATATCTGCTCAGTTTGCTGATTTGGTTAGAATTGAATTGAAACCGCTGGATATGATATTGCATGTTACTACCCCATTAAAGGATAAAGTGCTAGTTTTGGTAGGTTGTTCGGGCTGTAAGATAGTCATTGGCGGTAGTGAGGAACGGATAGACCTAGCTGTGCTGCCTATGTATGATTTTGATGTTATTATTGGAATGGATTGGTTGAGTAAACAGCGAGTTGTTGTCGATTGTGGTAGCAGGGTGATCCACTTCCATCTGAATGATCACCCTAGATTCGAGTTTGTGGGAAGTCGATAAGGAACCTCGATTCCTTTAATTTTATCGCCCGAAGTGTCTAAGTTATTGGATGAGGGATGTCAAGTGTACTTAGCTGCCGTGGTTGATCCAACGATCGAGGAACCCAAGCTAGAGGACATAGCCATGGTGCGTGACTTTCCAGATGTCTTTCCTCAAGAATTACCAGGGTTGCCACCGGAAAGAGAAATAGAATTCGTGATTGAGTCAGCCCCTGGAACAGAGCCGATCTCAAAAGCACCCTATAGGATGTCCTTATTGGAATTAAAGGAGCTGAAGGTTCAAATGCAGGAATTGCTGGACAAAGGATTTATTCGTCCGAGCGCATCACCGTGGGGAGCGCCAGTTTTGTTCGTGAGGAAAAATGATGGATCATTGCGCTTATGCATTGATTATAGGCAATTGAATCAAGTGACCATCAGGAACAACTATCCGTTACCAAGGATAGACGACTTGTTTGATGAGTTGCAAGGGGCGTATGTATTCTCCAAGATAGACCTGAGGACGGGTTATCACCAATTGAGGATTAAGAAGGAGGATATACCGAAGACAACTTTTCGGACAAGATACGGGCATTACGAGTTTACAGTCATGCCATTTGGGTTGACTAACGCCCCAGCCACTTTTATGGATTTGATGCACCGAGTATTCAAGGAGTACTTGGACCAATTCATCATTGTCTTCATCGATGACATCTTGATTTACTCGAGGAGCCATGAGGAACATGAGAAGCAATTGAGTGTAGTTCTACGGACGTTAAGAGAACACTCGCTTTACGCCAAGTTCAGTAAGTGTGAGTTTTGGCTTAACGAAGTTGCGTTTCTTGGACACGTCATCTCTGGAAATGGAATTTCAGTGGATCCAGCGAAGATTGAGGCAGTAACAAATTGGCCCAGACCTACGTCAATAACAGAGATCCGAAGCTTTCTGGGTTTGGCAGGCTACTATAGGAGGTTCGTGGAAAAGTTCTCCTCTATAGCCACTCCTTTGACGAGGTTGACGAAGAAGGATACACGGTTCGAATGGACGGATAAATGCGAAAGGATTTTTCAAGAGCTTAAGCATTGGTTGACGAGCGCACTAATATTGTCGATTCCTTCTGGACCTGGAGGTTATGAGATCTATAGTGATGCGTCGCTAAAGGGATTAGGATGCGTTCAATGCAGCATGGAAGAGTTGTTGCTTACGCATCGCGACAATTAAGACCTCACGAGATGAACTACCCGACGCATGATTTAGAATTGACAGCTATCATCTTCGCATTAAAAATTTGGAGGCATTACTTGTGCGGGGAGAGATTTCAGATTTATACGGACCATCAGAGTTTGAAGTACTTGTTTTTCCAAAATGAGTTGAGCATGAGGCAACGTCGATGGATGGAGTTGCTCAAGGATTATGACTGTGACATCTTGTACCACCCTGGGAAGGCAACTAAAGTTGCGGATGCACTTAGTCGGAAGTCGAGCATCGTGCACATGATGGTTAAAGAATGGACTCTATTGGAAGGGATAAGGGATTCAGGGTTCAAATTCGAAATCTGCCAACTGTCTAGTCTGCTAGCGACATTGAGAATCGAACCGAAATTCAGGAAAAGGTGAAGGCTTCGCAGTCTACAGACCCCGACATCCAAAAGATCCTGGAAATGGATGCCGCAAAAAGGAAACCCGACTTTCAAGTATCATAGGGTGGAATTCTGAAGTTTCGTGGACGCGTATGCGTACCTAATGACGAGTAGCTAGGGGAAAAGATCTTATCGGAAGCTCATAGGAGCAACTACAGCATTCATCTAGGTAGCACAAAGATGTATCAGAATTTACGTCTGCACAACTGGTGGAACGAAATGAAAGTGGACATAGCCAAACACGTGGCTAAGTGTTTGACGTGCCAATAAGTTAAGGCGCAATATTGTAAGCCTGGTGGAATGTTACAGCCTTTGGAGATTCCCGAGTGGAAATGGGAACATATTTGCGACATTCTGAATTTCCAGCCATCTTGAGGTTGTTGAATGTGAATGTACCTTACGATGTATTTTAGTCTTGTCTAGCTCAGATCTGATCAATCTTGAGTAAACTGACCAAAAGGGAAAGGCCAACGCATGACAAGGTACGTGGACCTAGGAAACTCGAAAAAGGAAATGACACTTTGACCATAAGGATCGTCGAGGGAACATTTAGAGCCAATGAGGCCAATCAGATAACGATTAAGGAATACAATGCCAGCGTTATACGATTGCATCGCGGGTGAAGCCGCTTAACCACTTTATAATTTGTAAATTTTCCTAAATCAAACTATGACGATTGAAGCCATCTGAACTAGCGATGAACCCTCGTAATTACTTGACAACCAAAGCTGTCATAACTTGAGTTATCCTCAGTGTGATGAGAATCACAGAGTTGATACGCGTAGTGTTTGCAAAAGCCGCCCGTTAGTTCGAAACAAACTGGAATTACGATCGACGGACGAATGATCATGAAATGGAAGCTCAAAATTGGAAATTGGAAATGAAGAACTTCAAAATTGGAAAAGGATTTGATGTCGTCATGCCAATGGCCATTCAAAATAAGAAAAATGAATTTTCAGACGAAAAATGTCAAATGACCGTTTTACCCCTCGCCCATTTGTCTTTGCCTTGAGAATGCAAGAAGGAAAAAATGGACATTTTCCCTCTCTATTATTAGCTACCGAAAAGTCACTTATAAGGGTCAAAAGGATAAGTCAAAGCCTTCGTTGCTTTATTGGACTAATGCCACATGTCACTCATTGAAGGTGTCTGGCATTAATTGCCCTCACCTAACCAAGTCTAATCAACTTTAGGCCAATAATATGTGTGAGACAACCTTACTTAAAGCCTCTTCAGCTGTGTATACCATCTCCCTCACGTTCATTACATTTCCTCTCCATTTTGGCTTCAACCGAAACTTCCCTAGAAAGACAGTTTCTGCCCTCTCTGTTGGCCTCCACGATTAGCCTCTCCGATCGTCGCCTCGCCACCACCGACCACCACAAGTTAGTTCAAGATGTCCTTGACAAGTTTCAATTGGTTTTGTGTCCATTGAAGGTCTGGTTAATTTATGGAAATTTTTGAAGATAAGCGAACAAATTCTGAGCTAGCTGAGGAGAAGTGTTGGTTCTAGCTCTTAGAAATTTCAAATGACCTCAAATTTGTTAGGAGAGCTTCATAACATCTAGTACTATGTACAGAATGTCTATGGCTGCAAGTAGATAGTTTTAAAATAAGTTTTTATGGCTGATATGGGTGGTACAAAACTGGACAGATTCTGACCATGTGGAGATCGGGCTGTTCCGAAGTCTTTGGGGGTGTCAATCCACTTAAAATTTCGCGGTGAGCCTTCAAAACTTGTAAATGAAGGTCTTGGTATGTTATTTGTGTAAAGAGTTAGACTTGAGATTGAAGTATGGCTCGATGGAGCGGTTAGAACCCAAAACCGGTTCTGTTTTGAGGGTGTTTACATGTTGGTCGATTCTGTTTAGGGACTAAATGAGGAATATTTGGACATCAATTGACCTATAATTACTTGTATGATATCATGTGAGGTGTCAATGGGAAATGTGAAAAGTGGATTGATGTTTAAACGTGATATATGGCAAGTTTGGTACACGAAACTCGAAGTTGTGTCTTGCCATGTGTATGGCTGACTAAACCGAGTACATTAAGGGCTCGAAGTGAGCATTGGCATGTATTTGATTGTTAGAAAAGATGTCTCGAATTGCCAATGGCATGGCTAGAGAAAGATTGAGTAAGAGTTCCATGGTTCGTGACTCAAGTTTGACAATTCTTTTTAGGTTGACGACGCATTCGCCGGGATTCTAAACTTGTGGCTTTGAGAAGAGCTGTTTGGTGTGATGTTGTGACATTTAATCAGGTAAGTGTTTCCTAATCCTTTCTCTGAATGCCAGGACACTGCTAGATGAATGATTGAATGAAATGGTTGACTGCGATTTTTAGGAATTGAATCGCATCTTTATCTTGATGGCATGGTGGAATTAATGAGAAAGGTGTTGAGGATACCACTTGGTCTGATGACCCCGGCGGTATCGAAGGGTGGTAAATTGAATGAAAATGTGAATGCCATTTAGTCTAATGACCTCGGCGGCATGGAGTTGCTGTAAGCCTAGAGGATAGGATTGGTCTGATGTCCCCGAGGTATGTGGACATCGTTTGGTCTGATGACCCCGGTGATGTCAGGTGGTAGAAGTGCCAGTGGAATATGGGTGGATGAGAAAGTGGTGGCTGTGGTGTATGTGGTGCATGTGTGTGTATATTGAGAATCTGGAATTGAGTACTATTGATGTATTGAGTGCCCATGTCTAGTTATGGATGATGCTGTCATTTGATGCCTTTTTGCCATTGCATTTCTTGTTACCTTGCATTTTGAGTGGCATTTGTGTGCGATCTGGTAGGACTGGTATTGAGGTGTTGGGCTAGGTTTCACTTTCTGTGATGTCGATCTCACCCCTTAGTGGGACAAACTTTTTAGACCCCAAACCTTAACCATGTTGTCGATCCGCCTGGGCGATCCAAAGAAAATGACCACCCTTTTTGATGAGTTCCCGTATCGGAAGGGTATTATGTATGTCAGGAAGCGCACAATTGTCTGGGTAGATGAAGGAAAGCTGGAACTACAACCCCACCCTTTTGAAGCCTGGTTTCATCAAGTAGGAGACAACAGCTTGATGGGACCCTTGTTGACAGAGGATGTCCCGTGGGAAGTGATTCCAACCTGGTATTATCCGTCCCGACCGAGTATTGAGGTGGTTAACCCAGTATTCGGGGAAAGTTCAAGAAACATACCTAAAGTGCCAAAATCTCCACTGTCTTCTGCGGAGTACATGAATTGTATAGAGATATCTGTTGATACGATCGAGGCCACTGACGAAGGAGATGATGTAGAAGCTGAAGAAGAAGAGGAAACCAATGAAGACATGGAAGAGCCTTCAGAAGACGTTCCATCTGAGACTTTTTCAGATTACAACCCAAATGCTGAGGGGGGGATTGGAAGAGATGATTCAAGCTGTTCTGATGAGAAGTCTGTATGAAAGGGATGAGGTGACTAAGGAGCAATTTTGGTGTGAGGCTCTAGGAAGGGTGTAGTAGTAACCTTTGAACCCTAGGCCTTAGTTTCTTTTCCTACCCAAGTGTGCGGCTTTATGCTTTGTTTTTTCCCCTCCACTATATGTACTGGATTTTTATAAAATGTATAAATGGGTGTGCTTTTGAATTCGTCCAAAACTCCCATTTTCTTTTTATCTTTATTGTACGGCGATGTATCTCGTCTTCATGTGTGCACTTCATATCATACTAGGCTGTGTGAGCTACCTAGGTAATTATTGGCCTGAGGCGGATGTAATGAGCTCCAAAGGACGCGGGGCGTTACATCCCCATTTTAGTGGTATCAGAGCCAGGTTAAGAGCAGGTTACTAAGAGTACAGTTGATGGATGATTGAAGTAATAAGGAGTAAAGGAATTTGTATGAGTTGGGGAGTCGTTAGAGTCATGCATGAATGCATGGCATATGAAGGGCGCATGTGGTTGGCATCTTGACTTGGCATGGTTGTGGTGCACTTATGAGGAGTCAAGCTCTGCACTTAGTATTGAGAATTGTTTGTGGATGTTGGTTGACGAATGAGCTATTACCTCTGATTATACTAAGTTGTAGATGCGTCTGGACTTGAGGTATGGTTGTGAACCTTTGATGATGTGCTCATGAGAATGCCTGAGTGATTGACTGTTGTTATATGATTGCTGCTTTGTTGAGTAGCATATAAATATTGAGATATGAGTAAGTGAAATATATCTCTAATTCCGTGGTGGAATTATAGTGACTCAGGTGAGCTAAGTTTAAGTAATATGAGTAATAGATGTGGAAGATCGAGAGGAGGAGCTTCTAGCTCTCGAGCACCCGCGATTGAGGGTCCTACTATGGAGGGAGTTCTGAGGGCTTTGACCTAGATTGGAGAGATAATGGGGAAGAAAGCCCAAGATAGAGTGGCTGCTGCTCTTCGTCAAGCTAAATATAGAGTTGAGATAATAGCTCAAGCTGCTGAAGCTGTAGTGACAGCAGTGAATATGGCGTATGGAAATAATGTCGAAGGCGTGGAGGCTGGTAATGCCCCGGGTGATCCCAATGCTAATGGGTAGATGGACCAGTTAGTAGAGCAGTTTATAAAGTTGAACCCGGTCCAATTTAATTGGACTGGAGACCCTGAGCTAGCGTCAAGGTGGATTGAGAAGCTTGAGAAAGCTTTTGGGGTTCTGAAGTGCACCGATGAGGAGAAAGTATTGCTAGCTATGTACCAACTGGAAGGAACAGCGAATGACTAGTGGAGTGCCTCTAAGGAAGAAGTATTTCCTGAAGGTACAGCGTTGACTTGGGCTGCCTTCACTGCTGCTTTTAATGATAAGTACTTTTCGAAGACAGCATGCGAAAGGAAACGATTGGAATTTCAGCAGTTGCGACAGAACCAACAGAATGTAGAGCAGTATGAGGCTGAGTTTACGAGGTTGTCAAAGTATGCGCCAAGATCAGTAGAGGATCCGCTTGAAAAAGCGCATAGGTTTCGAGATGGTTTGAGACCAGAGATTAGGAGCCGGATAGTAACTGTGGATCTGAAAACGTATAAAGAGATTTATGAAAGAAGTTAGAAGATTGAGAGGGACATAAAAGAAGGAACCGCTACTTCTGGATCGCGGTTCACTCCTTTGAGAGATAATCGGCAGTTAGGAAAGAGGCCGATAGTGAATAATTGTGACATTCCGAATTCCGACCCCTCTCGAGGCTATTGAATGGAAGGATATCGATTGAGGTATTTCAGATGTATCTCGCTCGGAGCAGGCCACTCTCGAGTTAACTAACCGAAAGGGAAAGACTAGCGTAAGGTCGGGTACGTGGACCTGGGGAATGTGAATAAGAAATGAAGCTTTGGTCATAAGGATTGTAGAGTGAATATTTTGGGCCACCAGAGATCGATTTATGAACGATCATGGAATGCCTTGCTAACATTATACGTTGGGATGCGGGTGATTCCGCTTAACCAATGTGTAATTTGCGAGAATTTCCTAAATCGGATTACGAAGATCAGGAAGCATGAACTAGCGATAAACCATAGCAATCACATGACAACCAAAGTCGCCATGACTTGAGAAATCTTAAGGTTGATACGCGTAGCGCCTACAAGAGTCGCCCATCAGTTTGAGATAAATTGGAATTGCAGTCGACGAGAGCTCGACATCAAATTGGACCTTGAGATTGGGTATTGGACATTAAGGAATTCTAACATTGGAATTGAAATGGACGTCGTCTCACCGAGAGCAATTTAAATTGGAAAAATGAAGTTGTGGACGGAAAATACGAAATGACCATTTTACCCCTCGAGGATTAGCCTTACTTTAAGAAGGAATTAAGGGCGTTGATGTCATTTGAGAGTCTCCCCTAGCTGCTGAAATTTGGAGGTCAATTAAGTCATTTGAGCCAAAGATATTTTGGGGGAAGAGGACAAGTGTCATCACACCATAAAGCCACCCATGAAGCATTTAATGCAAGTCATGTCTTACCTACCATTCCTCTCTCTCCCTTCTTTGGCTTGTAAGAGAAGCCATTCCCTTCTTGCTCATCCATTTTGGTCGACCACCACTCCCCCTCCATCTCTCTCCCAACTTTCTCTCTCGGCTCACTTATCTTTCTCGCTGCCCAGTCCCGATGGCCTTCACAGTTTCAGCCATAACTTCTTCGTCCGTTATCCGATGGAGGCGAACCACCTAGCATTAGAAATATCATTCTCTTTCCGTTCCAACAAGGTATTATGAGCCAAATTCCCCCCAGCCATCTGTCCTGTAGAGTCGTTTGAGTGGGAAAGGGTCGCTGCCCGACCTTGTTCCGACCCGAGGAGCTCTATGATGGAATTCCGACCTCATTTCTCCCCAATATTTCGTAAGACCACCTCTCAAGCCTAGTTAAGACATATAAATTTGTGGTCATGAAGTTTGGTTAGATTATTGAAGGATTATGATGGTTAAATCTTGGTGGTTTTCGAAGGACAGAATCTGTCCCCACCGACCAGGTTTGGAACCCTGACTCTCCAAGGTTCGTCGAGGCATTGTCTTGCTTGGAAATCGTCGATGAGCCATCCTAGAACTTGCTCGCCGGAGCTTCAGTTTGAACCCTGAGCTTTGTACGACTCCCTTGGCCAATTTCCATGGCACAAATCATTGGTAAACCTCTTAGGACCTTGCTTGACATGCTAGGGTAGTTTGTGGTTGAATTTGAAAGTGGATTAAGGGAGTTTATTGGTTGAGATATTGTGAAATCTCTATGGACCGATTCTGGACAGATTTGGACCAAGGGCTTGTGTCGCCTATTTTGTGGACATCTCTAGCTTAAATTACCGGTAAGTTGCTCCTAATCCTTTATTATGACGTTGGGTTACTAATGGACGCCCTTGTTTGCGAAATTGACAATTTATGCACCGGTTTATGTTGAGAGAATTCAGAACCGAATATGCCATGTTTTCAATGGAGATGTGCTTGAGTGATTTTGGCATGAGAATGATCAAATCAAGGTTGAATTGAGGAGTGTAATCTGGTCATGAAGTGTGGTTAGACCTTTTGGCATATTTTATGGAAATTCCTATTTAAGTCGAGTGTATTGAGGGGCCGTGACTAATGTCGAGCCTTGAGTTTGTGAAATGACTGTGTTCATTAATTTGTCAGAGGTCTTGTTTGAATTGATTCGAGTGATGCATGTACTTGAGTAAGAATTTCCTAATGTGAAATATGTTTTGTCCAGTTAATGGACGTTTGAAATGAATGCCCCGAATGGGCGATGAAACACTTGAATTTCATGAGCTACCTTTGAATTAGAAATTGAGATCTCATTTATTTTGAGCTGTACTCATTGATTTATCCAAGGCTTTACTAAAAATTCATGAGTTTTCTTGAATGATGAATTTTGATGCGTGGATTGTTTTCTTTAAATGAAAATTTAAGGCTTTCTATGATTGAAACATGTATGAATAAAATGGCGTGTGGGATCGCCGAGGAAATGATATGTACACTAGCGTGTGGGATCGCCAATGGCGTGTGGGATCGCCGGGGAAAATTATAAGTGCACTGGTGTGGGGGATCGCCAAGGAATTGTGAATTTTGGCCAATGTATTGGGAGGGAGTTACTCCCATTTGTCCTGACGAGGTCGTGCGGCTAGAGAGTCCCATACTGACACGATTCATCTCGAGAGTGGTATGGTGACTGAATCATCTCTAGGTCCGGACGCGAGAGTCTCATATGTACCGACGGGTCATATGGAGACCGAATCATCTCGCAGCCCCAACGTGGGCGGCCTAGGATGGGCGAAAATGGAATGACTTGTTTTCTGGAAAAGTCAAAGGATGATTTTGAGAAAACTGAATATGCCTCATATTTTGGAAGTTTGCCTCAAGATCGAAAAGTTTATCTCGTGAATTGAAAATGGCCCAGGAAGGGCGTGAAAGAAAAGCTATCTTTTTTTTTTTGGAAGTTTCGATAATGATATTTTGATGAAATGTGAAAGTTGCCTCATGTTTTGAGATGGCGTCGAGTGTTCACCTTTGATTGTAAAACCCTGCCACTATACAAAGCTTAATTTTACTCATGAAATCTTTTGTAACTGAGTTGAGTCGATTTGGATGTGTTAAATGCCATGTTTTCGAAAGTACCCTATTTTTCAAAAGTGTTTTGAGGTACTGTCAGCCTAGTTTAGGGTTAGGTTTGATTTACTGGGATTATATGTCTCACCCCGTCTTGGGACAACATTTTTTCAGGTCTCAGATGATGGAAACCCGAACTTACCACGGGTTGGCATTTGAGGAAGTCGATTGGAGGAAATCAAGATGATTTTGATTGAGACCTTAGAGAATATATATTGTTTGGAGTTCAAATGGTACTTGACTTTGGCATTAATGAGTGTACCCCTTTCTTTGTCCTAAGTCATCCTGTGTTATTTTTTTGTATGGAATTGTTCTCACTTTCACATGCATGCTTCATATAGGTCTGTAAGTTTTGGCCGTTGGTTCCTGGGAGATCATCAAAGATGACGGCGAAGGTGGGATGCTCGCGTGCCGCTGGGCTTGGGGCGTGACATCCCCGTTTAAGTGGTATCAGAGCAGGGTTAGCTCAATCCAATTTGATTGAGGCTTGGAGTGATGACTTGAGGACAACTACATAGTGAGACCTTTAGGATTAAATATTGATTGCCGAATCTTGAGGATTATAGGCTTGAACTTGTGTTGTGCTTTAATGGTTGTAGTATCAATTTTAATCGATGATCTTGGGTAATGGTGTGATTGAGGTTCACAAGGAAGCAAGTAGAAATTGAGGAGCCATAAGCATGGATTTGAGGTTGTGGATGTGTTTGAGGCTAATAGAAAATTGCTTATGAGTAAAGGGTCAATTGGATTATATGATCGTGATTGTGGCCTTGAGGTATATGGTTGAACATAGGCAATTGATCTGTGAGATGGTCAATTGTGGAATTAGAAACCTTCTATAGATAAGAACTTATCTGAAAACGAGTGTGATGTGGCGAGTATTGAGGACGATCATTCAGTGCATGTGTTTATGGCATCGAAATGAAAGTTGAGGAAGGTGAATGCATGAGCTTATCATTATTAGACTTAATAAACCATCGCTTGGTATGGGACAAGCTGATGGGATACCTATAAACCGTAGTGAAGCATGTTATGGGACGTGTGGAACGGGACTCTCTTCGTAGATGTATGACTTGGGACAACCTGCAATGACTAGGTCTGATGAGGGCGGGGAGTGTACGCCGGGACAGAGAGGTTCAGACAAGGAGCGGCTCCTGGCAGGCTTCTAAGATAGCGAGGAGGCAGGAATGACCCAATTCATAAATTGAAAGAGAGAGTCTAGGTATCGAGTTGAGTCTGATTTTGGTTAAGAGATGCATTGCACTGAAGTGATCCTCAAGGTGAATTTTCAAAACTGCATGTCATTTGTCATAGTGCATGGGATTAGCATGGTTAGGAGCTTCGTACATGGCAGTGGGTGTTGTTTGAAAAAGAAAAATTGACGTTTGTGTTTGGCCTGTTTGGCGAGTCTTGGCATTGAGTGCCATTTGGCTGATACCTTTTGAAATTGAGATAGTCTGGTGAGTTATTGCTAAAGTCGCAGATACGTCTGGACTTGAGGTGTGAGCGTTTGACGCGTTGAAATTGTCCCTCTAGAGTTTGCCTAATATTGGCCTAGTTGATGCTTGCCTAGTAATTGGTTAAAAGCTGAGAAATTGCCTAGTTGAGGCTGGCTTGATGAGGAGTTACTGATGAAGGATGATATGAAATCCCTAGATGATTGGCGATTGATTGAGGATTCATGTGGAACCACTGGATGATTGATTGCTTGTGATAGATGATAAGATGAGCAGCTTAAGACTGGTAGACTTGGATGAACGACTTAGTTCTTTAATTCCTGGAGGGAATTGTAGTGACTTGAATGTCACGAGAACCTAGTAAGGTTGGGCAAATGAAATAAGGGCATTTAAGGAGCTTTTGGCTCAAGTTTGTGAATTGTATGAGACCCAAGGGTTAATAAGGTCACGAGAACCTTGAATGGAAATATGAATCTAAAAGGTGTGAGCAGACTCTAGAAGAAGCTGTCATTGTTACCCAAGTCGCTGAGACTATTGTTGCTGTTGCTAGCAAAGTAAATGGTAGAGATCATGGGAAAGACGATGGAAAATGGGAAATGTGGAAAAGAACCACGAAACTTTGAATAGCTTGTGAAGTGGATCATGAGGTTGAGATCGACTGAGATTCGATGGAAAGATGATCGTGAAACTGCCTTTCTATGGATTGAGAACTTGGAAAGGAAACCTTAGAGATTTTGGGTACACAAAAAAAAGTGACCCTAACAGTTTCTAGCCCTAAGAGGCTGTTGATGATTGGTGAAGGACCACCAAAGGAAGAGTTTCCTTGAAGGCGCGATATTTAACTGGATTGCCTTCGTCAAATTGTGCAATGAAGGGTTCCTTTCCGAGGTTACTCGAGAGCGAGGATTTGCTTGAATTCTAATAGCTTTGTAAGAAGTTGAGGACAATTGACCCCTATGAGACAGAGTTCTCAAGTTCGTCTAGGCAATACCAAAGGTGGTCAGGACCTATTTGTCAAGACGGTGAGGTTTAAGAATGGATTGAAATCCCAAGCTTTGTAGTAAGTTAGCACCCTTGAATCTGAAGGATTATGATTAACCTCGTCTCAAATGACTCAATGATATGGAGGAAGTGTAAGTGAATGGACTTCCACTTATGAATCACGGGAATCGTCTGTGTGGAAATGCTGATTACCTAAGCGTAAGGCCCATGGTGGAAAATTGATAATCCGTCCCTCTTGTCATGGAAAGTGTTAAGGAAAACCTGCACACTAGTCTGCCTGGGTTTAATGATCTAATGAGATTGATTGAGATTGAACTAAACCATCAAACTGGAGTTATAAAGTATGGTCTCCTAAGGGATAGGGCGTTTTTAAGGACGATTAGACCATGAGATGGTCGTTAATGGAAAGGAAAGTGATTGGACTTGGTAGTCCGAGTTGTTGTAATCCTGATGAATGGTTGAGTAAGGGAACATGGTGCTTGGATTATAACCGCAAGGTGACTTGAATTATTCAACTTGGATATCCCAGGTGTGGATATGTGGAAACCGAGGGACCTCGATCTTTGGAACCTTGTCACTTGAGGTGATTGAGTTAATGAAAGAGGAAGGCTAAGTATGGTGGCATCTGAATTCTGAAGTAAAGGCATTGCTGTGGTACAGACGTTCTATGGAACAAGAAGGACAAGGTGGACTTGAGGCGAGGGAATGCCATTGAAGTGCATAGTTCCCTTCATAGGGTAAGAGACCCTAGCGTGGAAAGGAGGACAAAATCCTACTTGACGTGATGTTAAGATTAAGTGTCTGGATTAAGGAAAGAAGACGCATTGGCTGGTTATGAAATCTAGCGGTTAAGGACACTGATGCTTTCTGAGGAAAGAGTGACAAAAATGAACAAAATGATGCATGATTTAATTAGGGATCCACGGGAGCAGAGAAAGTCGAATCATAGACTTTCAAGCGGATGGTACGAAAAGTAGTTAGAACAATTCGACAATTGGTAGTAAAAAGACTGATGACAATCGAATTGAGTATTCAAGGATCGATTGTTACCGTCTTTAGAGACGATGATCAAATTATTCGAAGAGTCAGGAAGGACATGAACACTCGCTATATGCGAAGAGTAATAAATGCGAGTTTCGGCTTAATAAGATGGCGTTTCTTAAGATGTAAAGTCTCTGGGAAATAGAATCCATGTGGAACCCTTGAAGGGTAGGAAATAATAGTGGATTGAGTAAGGCCGATGCGAGCTACTAAGGCTTGAGGTTTTTCTAAACCTGATGGATTATTATGGATGATGCATGAGAAGAATCCCCGCAATAGCTAATCTGGTGATAAGACTGACTAGGAATGAAACGTATCATGAATGGATGGGTGAACACGAAGGAGTTTTAAGGACTTAAGTCAAGTTGGTGATCACGTCGATAACGGCGTTTCCGTTTGGAATTGGAAGAATCCTGAGAACGTAATAACATGTCGTAGAAAAGAGATATGAAGCGTAACAAGGCAATCTGAAGTGGACATTGGGTGTATGTCGCGATAGTAAGACCATACGAGATGGAGTGCCGAATGCATGATTGGAGTTGACTCGCAAACGTCCTTGCGATAAAGCTTGAGAAACATTACTTGCGTGAAGAAAGGATGTGAGTCCACACAGACCGTGAGGACTTAAAGTATTTGGTTGCCTAAGAGAAATAAATGAGGAGCAACATTGATGAATGAAATTGCTTAAGGACGAAGGAAGATATTTTATATCGCTATGGAAAGACGAATAAGGTAGTGGATGTGTATAGTAGGCAATTGAGCATCGTGTGCTTTGCAATTGGAGGGCAGACTTTACCTCACGAAGTAAGATATTCAACTTCTAAATTGGAAGTTTGCCAATTGATTGGTATATGATTACCTCAAGTATTGGACCCGAGGGTCAGGAAGAGAGTAAGGTATGATAATCCACTGGCCTTAATGCCCAAGGGATAGTGTGAATAAAGGTAATAAGGAGAAAATCCATATTTCCGAGTACTTGGAGAAAGAACCATGGAATTGAGAATGAAAACCTTGAAAGTTCATGGATGAATTGAAAGGAGGATTCAAACGCTCTAGGAAAAATAAACACCTTTAGTGGAGCTCGCCTGAAATGGCGGTCGTTATCAAAGGAATGCTAGGCTTAAGGTTGTCCATGCCAAGGAAATACGAACCGAACCTGATTCAGATAATAAATAGTGAAGCTATAAAGGTGGGCGACAAGATGTCATTAAGAGAAAGGTAAGTACAGATTAAGGACAAAGGGAAATAAGTCCTGGAGGAGGAGAGCCTTTTCAGATAAGACGAATGGGAATGTGAAGTAACGAAAGAAGCTACTTTGGAAAGTGAAGAGGTGATGATGCGTTAATACCCCATAAGATTGGACGAATTAGAAGGTTGTAAAATTCGAGGACGAAATTTCTTTAAGGAGGGAAGAGTTGTGACATTCCGAATTCCGACCCCTCTCGAGGCTATTGAATGGAAGGATATCGATCGAGGTATTTCAGTTGTATCTCGCTCGAAGCAGGCCACTCTCGAGTTAAATAACCGAAAGGGAAAGACAAACGTGAGGTCGGGTACGTGGACTTGGGGAATGTGAATAAGAAATGACGCTTTGGCCATAAGGATTGTAGAGGGAATATTTTGGGCCAGCAGAGATCGATTTAGGAACGATCATGGAATGCCTTGCTGGCATTATACGTTGGGATACGGGTGATTCCGCTTAACCAATGTGTAATTTGGGAGAATTTCCTAAATCGGATTCCGAAGATCAGGACCGCAGGAACTAGCGATAAACCCTCGCAATCACATGACAACCAAAGTCGCTATGACTTGAGAAATCCTAAGGTCGATACGCGTAGCGCCTACAAGAGTCGCCCGTCAGTTTGAGATAAATTGGAATTGTAGTCGACGAGAGCTCGACATCAAATTGGACCTTGAGATTGGGTATTGGACATTGAGGAACTCCAACATTTGAATTGAAATGGACGTCGTCTCATCGAGAGCAATTTAAATTGGAAAAATGAAGTTGTGAACGGAAAATACGAAATGACCATTTTACCCCTCGAGGATTAGCCTTACTTTAAGAAGGAATTAAGGGCGTTATTGTCATTTGAGATTCTCCCCTAGCTGTTGAAATTTGGAGGTCAATTAAGTCATTTGAGCCAAAGATATTTTGGGGGAAGAGGACAAGTGTCATCACACCATAAAGCCACCCATGAAGCATTTAATGCAAGTCATGTCTTACCTACCATTCCTCTCTCTCTCTTCTTTGGCTTGTAAGAGAAGCCATTCCCTTCTTGCTCATCCATTTTGGTCGACCACCACTCCCCCTCCATCTCTCTCCGAACTTTCTCTCTCGTCTCACTTATCTTTCTCGCTGCCCAGTCCCGACGGCCTTCACTATTTTGGCCATAACTTCTTCGTCCGTTATCCGATGGAGACGAACCACCCACCATTAGAAATCTATTTCCAATTCCGTTCTAACAAGGTATTATGACCCAAAATCCACCCAGCCGTCTGTCCCGTAGAGCCGTTTGAGTGGGAAAAGATCGCTGCCCGACCCTGTTCCAACCCGAGGAGCTCTATGATGGAATTCCGACCCCATTTGTCCCCAATATTTGGTAAGACCACCTCTCAAGCCTAGTTAAGACATATACCTTTGTGTTCATGAATTTTGGTTAGATTATTGAAGGATTATGATGGTTAAATCTTCTTGGTTTTCGAAGGACAGAATCTGTCCCCACCGACCAAGTTTGGAACCCTGACTCTTCGAGGTTTGTCGAGGCATTGTCTTGCTTGGAAATCGTCGGTGAGCAATCCTACAACTTGGATGTAAGTGTTGTTTAGCTTGTGGTTGAGTTTGGTGTAGTTTAGAAGTGGTTTCATCGCTAAACCGTGGCTTGTACCTTGCATGGACAGAATCTGCCCTGCCAGAGCTCCAGTTTGAACCCTAAGCTTTGTGCGACTCCCTTGACCAATTTCCATGGCACAAATCATTGGTAAACCTCTTAGGACCTTGCTTGACATGCTAGGGTAGTTTGTGGTTGAATTTGAAAGTGGATTAAGGGAGTTTATTGGCTGAGATTTTGTGAAATCTCTAGGGAGCGATTCTGGATAGATTTGGAACAAGGGCTTGTGTCGCCTATTTTGTGGACATCTCTACCTTAAATTACCGGTAAGTTGCTCCTAACCCTTTATTATGAGGTTGGGTTACTAATGGACGCCCTTGTTTGCGAAATTGACAATTTATGCACCGATTTATGTTGAGAGAATTCAGAACCGAATCTGCCCTATTTTCAATGGAGATGTGCTTGAGTGATTTTGGCATGAGAATGATCAAATCAAGGTTGAATTGAGGAGTGTAATCTGGTCATGAAGTGTGGTTGGACCTTTTGGCATATTTTATGGAAATTCATGTTTAAGTCGAGTGTATTGAGGGGCCGTGACTAATGTCGAGCCTTGAGTTTGTGAAATGACTGTGTTCATTAATTTGTCAGAGGTCTTGTTTGAATTGATTCGAGTGATGCATGTGCTTGACTAAGAATTTCCTAATGTGAAATATGTTTTGTCCAGTTAATGGACGTTTGAAATCAATGGGCAATGAAACACTTGAATTTCATGAGCTACCTTTGAATGAGAAATTGAGATATCATTTATTTTGAGCTGTACTCATTGATTTATCCAAGGCTTTACTGGAAATGCATGAGTTTTCTTGAATGATGAATTTTGAGGCTTTCTATAATTGAAACATGTATGAATAAAATGGCGTGTGGGATCGTCGAGGAAATGATATGTGCACTGGCGTGTGGGATCGCCGGGGAAAATTATAAGTGCACTGGCTTGTGGGATCGCCAAGGAATTGTGAATTTATGCCGATGTATTGGGAGGGGGTTACTCCCATTTGACCTGACGAGGTCGTGCGGCTAGAGAGTCCCATACTGACACGATTCATCTCGAGAGTGGTATGGTGACCGAATCATCTCTAGGTCTGGACGCGAAAGTCTCATATGTACCGACGGGTCATATAGAGACCGAATCATCTCGCAGCCCCAAAGTGGGCGGCCCAGGATGGGCGGAAATGGAATGACTTGTTTTCTGGAAAAGAAAAAGGATGATTTTGAGAAAACTGAATATGCCTCATATTTTGGAAGTTTGCCTAAAGATTGAAAAGTTTATCTCGTGAATTGAAAATGGCCCAAGAAGGGCGTGAAAGAAAAGCTACGTTTTTTTTTTGGAAGTTTCGATAATGATATTTTGATGAAATGTGAAAGTTACCTCATGTTTTGAGATGGCGTCGAGTGTTCACTTTTGATTGGGAAATCCTGCCACTGTACGAAGTTTAATTTTGCTCATGAAATCTTTTGTGACTGAGTTGAGTCGATTTGAAAGTGTTAAATGCCATGTTTTCGAAAATACCCTATTTCTCACAAGTGTCTGGAGGTACTGTCAGTCTAGTTTAGGGTTAGGTTTGACTTACTGGGATTATATATCTCACCCCATTGTGGGACAACATTTTTTCAGGTCCCACACGAGGGAAACCCGAACTTGCCACGGGTTGGCATTTGAGGAAGTCGATTGGAGGAAATCAAGATGATTTTGATTGAGACCTTAGAGAATATATATTGTTTGGAGTTCAAATGGTACTTGAATTTGGCATTAATGAGGAGTGTACCCTTTTCTTTGTCCTAAGTCATCCTGTGTTATTTTTATGTATGGAGTTGTTCTCGCTTTCGCATGCATGCTTCATATAGGTCTGTAAGTTTTGGCCGTTGGTTCCTGGGAGATCATCAAAGATGACGGCGAAGGTGGGATGCTCGCGTGCCGCTGGGCTTGGGGCCTGACAATAACATACGATTTATACCTCCGATTAACAAAAATATCGAAAAGCCAACGGACCAGTTCAACTGGTATTGTCGTATTTGTGGAAGGAGACATGGAAGTGGTCTTTGCCCTACTAGGACGGGGGCATGTTTTAAGTGTGGTCAGACGGGGCACCAGATGAAGAACTATCCTAATCAAGCCTCGAGACATAGAGCATAAGGACAGCGACCACATGTGGGACCACCGGCTGTGATCCCACAAAATGAACAGAACCGACCAAGTTGCCTATGCTTTGTTTGATCCTAGCGCTTCGCATTCCTTTATATCTGCTCAGTTTACTGATCTAGTGGGAGCAGAGTTGAAACCATTGAATGTGCTACTGCATGCTGCTACACCATGAAAGGATAATGTGTTAGTCTCGCTTGGTTGTGTGGATTGTAAAATAGTGATTGGTGGTAGCGAAGAAACGATAGATTTGGCTGTGTTGCCTATGTATGATTTTGATGTGATTATCGGCATAGATTGGTTGATAAAACAAAGGGCTGTAGTGAATTGTGGGAGTAGGGTAATTCGGTTTTATGCGGAAAGTCGCCCTAGTTTTGATTTTGCAGGAAGTTGGGGAGGAACCTCGATTCCTTTAGTTTCGTCACTTGAGGCGACAAAGTTAATAAGTGAAGGGTGTCACGCTTATTTGGCTGTTGCAGTAGACACAACGGCGGAGGAGCCGAAGCTAGATAGTATAGCGGTGGTACGAGAGTTTCCTGATGTCTTTCTAAGGAATTGCCAGGATTACCACCTGAGAGAGAAATTGAGTTTGTGATTGAGTTGGCACCTGGAACGGAGCCAATCTCAAAGGCACCGTATAGTATGTCCATGTCTAAGCTGAAAGAATTAAAGGTGGAGATGTAGGAACTTTTGGATAAGGGATTCATTAGACCGAGCGCGTCGCCGTGGGGAGCGCCGGTGCCGTTTGTAAGAAAGAAGGACGGATCATTGCGTTTGTGTATAGATTACAGGCAGTTGAATCAAGCAACCATCAAGAACAAGTATATGTTGCCAAGGATAGATGATTTGTTTGATCAACTACAGGAAGTGTCGGTATTTTCTAAAATAGACTTGACGACTGGTTATCACCAGCTGAGGATTAAGAAGGAGGATATGCCAAAGACTGCTTTCAGAACGAGATACAAGCATTATGAGTTTACGGTTATGCCTTTTGGTTTGACTAATGCCCATGCTGCATTCATGGATTTGATGCATCGAGTGTTTAAGAAGTACTTGGATCGATTCGTCATTTTTTTTATAGACGATATCTTGATTTATTCGAAGAGTAATGAGGAACACAAAGAACACTTGAAGGTAGTTCTGCAAACCCTAAGGGAGCATTCGCTTTACGCCAAGTTTAGTAAATGCGAATTTTGGTTGAGTAAAGTGGCTTTCCTTGGTCATGTGATTTCTGGAGAAGGAATTTTAGTAGATCCTTCAAAGATTGAAGCAGTGATGAAATGGCCTAGACCTACGACGGTTACCGAGATTAGAAGTTTTTTGGGATTAGCAGGTTATTATAGGCGATTCGTGGAGAAGTTTTCGTCTATAGCTACTCCGTTGACGAGGCTAACGAAGAAGGACGTGAAGTTCGAATGGACTGATAAGTGTGAAAATAGTTTTCAGGAACTTAAGCACCGATTGACGACCGCACCAGTACTAACCATTCCTTCTGGACATGGAGGTTATGAGATAAATAGTGATGCTTCGCTAAAAGGAATAGGATGCGTGTTGATGCAACATGGAAAAGTGGTTGCTTATGCCTCACGACAATTGAGACCACAAGAAATGAATTATCCGACGCATGAATTGGAGTTATCTGCCATCATCTTCGCTCTAAAGATCTGGAGGCACTACTTGTGTGGTGAAAGATTTCAGATTTTTACAGATCATCAAAGCTTGAAGTATCTGTTTTCGAATAAAGAACTGAATATGAGACAACGTCGATGGATGGAATTGCTTAAGGGCTATGATTGTGAGATTCTATATCCTCTTGGGAAAGCGAATAAAGTCGCAGATGCGCTTAGTTGAAAATCAAGTATTGCCCTCTTATTGGTTAAAAGGATGGTCTTTGTCAGAAGAGTTGAGGGATTCTCAATTTAAACGGGAAGTTTGTCAACTATCAAGTTTAATGGCAACTCTAAGAGTTGAACTTGACATTCAAGAGAGAGTAAAGGCCTTGCAGTCTACAGATCCAGAGATTCAGAAGATTCTTGGAATGGATGCGACGAAAAGAAAAGCTGAGTTCCAAGTGTTAGAAGACGGAATTCTGAAGTTTCGAGGACGTTTATGTGTACCAGGTGATAAGGAACTTAAGGAAAGAATTTTGTCGGAAGCTCATAGGAGCAATTACAGTAATCATCCAGGTAGCACTAAGATGTATCAGAATCTGCGTCAACACTATTGGTGGAACGGAATGAAGGTAGATGTAGCTAAGCATGTAGTGAAGTGTTTAACCAGTCAGCAGGTGAAAGCTCAACATTGCAAACCAGGAGGATTGCTACAACCTATAGAAATTCCTGAATGGAAATGGGAACATGTGACGATGGATTTTGTGATGGGATTACCGAGGAGTCAGAAAGGTCATGACTCAATTTGGAAGAGTCTGCACACTTCATGCCTACGCGAAAAGATTTTACAATGGAAAGGTACGCAGAATTATATATGCGTCAGATTATGCGCTTGCATGGAGTTCTAGTTACAATCACGTCGGATCGAGATCCTAAGTTTACATCAAACTTTTGGAAGAGTCTGCAGGAGGCTTTGGGAACTAGATTGCAACTCAGTACAGCATATCATCCACAGACTGATGGACAGTCAGAGATGACGATCCAAACACTCGAGGATATGTTGCGAACCTGTGTCATAGATTTTAAAGGTGGCTGTGAAGACCAACTGTATTTGGTGGAGTTTACGTATAATAACAATTACCAGCAAAGCATTGGTATGGCCCCGTTCGAAGCACTTTATGGTCGAGCTTGCAAAACGCCTGTGTACTGGGATGAAGTTGGAGAAAGAAGTATAACAGGCCCAGAATTAGTGGAACAGTTTGTTGAGGCGATTAAAGTCGTTAGATAAAGGCTAAGAATAGCACAAAGTCGACAGAAGAGCTACGCTGATAAAAGACGCAAACTATTGGAATTTCAAGTTGGCGACCACGTTTTCTTGAAGGTATCACCAATGCGGGGATTGTCTCGATTTGGGAAAAAGGGAAAACTGAGTCCGAGATATGTACGTCCTTTTGAAATTCTGGAGCAAATTGGAACTTTGGCCTACAGACTCGCGTTGCCGCCAAACTTATCACAAGTGCATAATGTATTTCATGTGTCAATGCTGAGGAAATATGAGCCAGATCTGACTCATGTTTTGGATTTTGAAACCATCAAGGTTAATGACAATGTGTCATATATGGAAAATCCCGTTAGAATTGCGGATCGAAAAGAACGAGTCTTAAGACGATCCCGCTTGTTAAAGTGATCTGGGAGCCTCACGGAACAGAAGGTGCCACGTGGCAAAGTGAGGAAGCTATGAGACGTCAATACCCTCATTTGTTTGGTTAATTGGGTTTGTTGTAAATTTCGAGGATGAAATTTTTGTAAGGGTGAAAGAATTATGACATTCTGAATTTTCTGCCATTTTGAGGCTATTGAATGCGAATGTACCTTACGATGTATTTGAGTCTTGTGTCGCTCAGATCTGATCAATCTTGAGTAAACTGACCAAAATGGAAAGGCCAACGCATGACAAGGTACGTGAACCTAGGAAACTTGAAAAAGGAAATGACGCTTTGACCACAAGGATTGTTGAGGGAACAATGAGGCCGATCAGATAACGATTAAGGAATACAATGCTAGCGTTATACGATTGGATCGCGGGTGAAGCCACTTAACCAATTTATAATTTGCAAATTTTCCTAAATCAAACTATGACAATTGAAGCCATCGGAACTAGCGATGAACCCTCGCAATTACATAACAACCAAAGCTGTCATAACTTGAGTTATCCTCAGTGTGATGAGAATCACAGAGTCGATACGCGTAATGTTTGCAAAAGCCGTCTGTTAGTTCGAAACAAACTCGAATTACGATTGACGGATGAATGATCATGAAATGGAAGCTCAAGAAATGAATAATTTCAAAATTGGAAAATGATTTGACGTCGTCTCGGCAATGGCCATTCAAAATGAGAAAAATGAATTTTCGGACGAAAAATGTCAAATGACCGTTTTACCCATTGCCCATTTGTCTTTCCCTTGAGAATGCAAGAAGGGCAAAATGGATATTTTCCCTCTCTATTATTGGCTATCGAAAATTTACTTATAAAGGTCAAAAGGATAAGTCAAAGCCTTGGTTGCATTATTGAACTAATGCCACATGTCACTCATTGAAGGTGTTTGGCATTAATTGCCCTCACCTAATCAAGTCTAATCAACTTTAGGCCAATAATATGTATGAGACAACCTTACTTAAAGCCTCTTCAGCTGTGTATACCATCTCCCTCACGTTCATTGTATTTCCTCTCCATTATGGCTTCAACCGAAACTGCCCCAAAAAGACAGTTTATGCCCTCTCTATTCGGCCTCCACGATCAGCCTCTTCCGTCACCGTCTCGTCGTTGCCGACCACTACAGGTTATTTCAAGATGTCCTTGACAAGTTCTAATTGGTTTTGTGTCCATTGGAGGTCTGGTTAATTTATGAGAATTTTTGGAAGAAAAGTAGACAGATTTTGAGCTAGTTGAGGAGAAGTGTTGGTTCTAGCTCTTAGAAATTTCAAATGACCTCAAATGTTTTAGGAGAGCTTTATAACATCTAGTACTATGTTTATATAGTCTATGGCTGCAAGTAGAAGATTTTAAAATGAGTTTTTATGGCTGATTATGGGTGGTACAAAATTGGACAGATTCTGACCTTTTGGAGACCCGGCTGTTTCGAAGTCTTTGGGGTGTCGAACCACTTCAAATTTCGCGGTGAGCCTTCTAACCTTGTAAATGAAGGTCTTAGTATATTATTTGTGTAAAGAGTTAGACTTGAGATTGAAGTATGGCTCGATGGACCGGTTAGAACCCAAAATCGATTCTGTTTTGAGGGTGTTTACATGCTGGTTGATTCTGTTTAGGGACTAAATGAGAAAAATTTGGACATCAATTGACCTATAATGCCTTGTATGATATCATGTGAGGTGTCAATGGGAAGTGTGAAAAGTGGATTGCTATTTAATGGTGATTTATGGCAAGTTTGGTGCACGAAACTCTAAGTTGTGTCTTGCCATGTGTATGGCTGACTAAACCGAGTACATTAAGGGCTCGAAGTGAGCATTGTCATGTATTTGATTGTTAGAAAAGATGTCTCGAATTGTCAATGGCATGGCTAGAGAAAGATTGAGTTAATGGAAATAAGCGTTCCATGGTTCGTGACTCAAGTTTGCCAATTCTTTTTAGGTTGACGACGCATTCGTGGGGATTCTAAACTTGTGGCTTTGAGAAGGGCTGTTTGGTGTGACGTTGTGATATTCAATCAAGTAAGTGTTTCCTAATTCTTTTTCTGAATGCCAGGACACTGCTAGATGAATGGTTGAATGAAATGGTTGACTGGCGATTTTTATGAATTGAATCGCATCTGTGTCTTGAAGGCATGGTGGCATTAATGAGAAAGGTGTTGAGGATACCATTTGGTCTGATGACCCTGGCGGTATCGGAGGGTGGTAAAATCGAATGAAAATGTGAATGTCATTTGGTCTGATGACCCCGGCGGCATGGAGTGGCTGTAGGCCTGAAGGGTAGGATTGGTCTGAAGACCCCGAGGTATGTGGACATCGTTTGGTCTGATGACCCCGGTGATGTCAGGTGGCAGGAGTGCCAGTGGAATATATGGGTGGATGAGAAATTGGTAGTTGTGGTGTATGTGGTGTATGTATGTGTATATTGAGAATCAGGAATTGAGTACTATTGATGTATTGATTTTCCATGTCTGGTTATGGATGATGCTGTCGTTTGACGCCGTTTTGCCATTGCATTGCTTGTTACCTTGCATTTTGAGTGGCATTTGTGTGTGATCTAGTAGGACTGGTATTGAGGTGCAGGGCTAGGTTTCACTTTCTAAGATGTCGATCTCACCCTTTAGTATGACAAACTTTCAGACCCCAAACCTTAACCATGTTGCCGATCCACCTAGGCGATCCAAAGTAGATGATCGCCCTTTTTGATGAGTTCCCGTATCGGAAAGGTATTAGGTATGTCAGGAAGCGCACAATTGTCTAGGTAGATGAAGGAAAGTTGGAACTACAACCCCACCCTTTTGAAGCCTGGTTTTGTCAAGTAGGGGACAGTAGCTTGATGGAACCCTTGCTGACGGAGAATGTCCCGTGGGAAGTGATTCCAACCTAGTGTCATCCGTCCCGATCGGGTATTGGGATGGTTAACCCAGTATCCGTGGAAAGTTCAAGAAACATACCTGAAATGCCAAAATCTCCATTGTCTTCTGCGGAGTACCTGAATTGTATAGAGATGTCCGCTGATGCGATCGAAGCCACTGACGAAGGAGACGAAGCAGAAGCTGAAGAAGAAGAGGAAGCCGATGAAGACATGGAAGAGCCTTCAGAAGTCGTTCCATCTGAGACTTTTTTCGAATTACAACCCAAATGTTGAGGGGGACGATGGAAGAGATGATTCAAGATGTTCTGATGACAAATCTGTATGAAAGGGATGAGGTGACTAAGGAACAATTTTGGTGTGAGGCTCTAGGAAGGATGTAGTAGTAACCTTTGAACCCTAGGCTTTAGTTTCTTTTCCAACCCAGGTGTGCGGCTTTATGTTTTGTCTTTTCCCTTCCACTGTATGTACTGAATTTTTATAAAATGTATAAATGGGTGTGCTTTTGAATTCGTCCAAAACTCCCCTTTTCTTTTTATCTTTATTGTACGTCGATGTATCTCGTCTTCCGTGTGTGCACTTCATATCATACTAGGCCGTGTGAGGTTCCTGGGTAATTATTGGCCTGAGGCGGATGTAATAAGCTCCAAAGGACGCAGGGTGTTACAATATCACCATGGACTTCGTGATAGGTTTGCCAAGAGGCCAGAGAGGACATGATTCGATCTAGGTAATAGTGGAAAGACTGACTAAGTCCGTGCATTTCTTGGCGGTGAGGAAGGACTTCGCCATGGATAGGTATGCATAACTGTACATGCGATACATAGTTCGTCTTCATGGAGTCTCTGTGACAATCACCTCAGATAGAGACCCCAAGTTCACTGCTTCATTTTGGAAAAGCCTACAAGAGGCTTTGGGGATGAAACTACAGTATAGTACCGCATATCACCCTCGGACGGATGGGCAGTCTGCAAGGAAGATTCAGACGCTTGAAGATATGCTAAGAGCTTGTGTGATAGACTTTAAAGGAGGTTGTGAAGATCAGCTACACTTAGTGGAATTCGCCTATAATAACAGCTACCAGCAGAGTATCAGAATGGCACCATTTGAGGCGTTGTATGGTAGAGCCTGCAGAACTCCGGTATGTTGGGATGAGGTTGGTGAAAGAAGTATAACTGGCCCAGAATTAGTGGAACAGTCGGTAGAGGCGGTAAAGGTCATAAGAGAAAGATTAAAGACCGCACAGAGTCGCCAAAAGAGCTATGCTGACAAGCGGTGCAGGCCTTTGGAATTTCAAGTGGGAGACCATATTTTCTTGAAAGTATCGCCGATGCGAGGGCTATCTCGGTTTGGAAAGAAAGGAAAGTTTAGTCCGAGATATGTAGGCCCTTTCAAAATTTTGGAATGAATTGGAACTCTGGCCTATAAACTGGCCTTGCCACCAAGTTTATCGCAGGTCCATAATGTATTCCATGTTTCAATGCTGAGGAAGTATGAACCGGACGCGACTCATGTTCTGGACCATGAAGTGATAGAAATGGACGATCGGGTGACGTATGTGGAAAAAAGCCTATTAGGATTGAGGATAGAAAAGAGCAAGTCCTAAGGAACAAGACGATTCCGTTAGTAAAGGTGATTTGGGAGCACTAAGGAACTGAAGGAGCCACCTAGGAAAGCGAGGAAGCGATGAGGCATCAGCACCCCCATTTGTTTTAGTAGGTGGTTGTAATGTAAATTTCATGGACGAAATTTTTGTAAGGGGGAAGAGTTGTGACATTCTGAATTCTGACCCTATCTCGAAGCTTATGAATGAATGAATGCCTATCGATGTATTTCAGTAGATCTCGCTCAGAATTGATCTCTCTTGAATCGACTGACCGAAGGGGAATGGCTATATAGGATTTAAGTACGTGGACTAAAGAACTCGACCACGAGTCGGTACTTTGACCATAAGGATTGCCGAGGGAATATTTTGGACCACTAAAGGTCGATCTAAGAATGATTCTAGAACGATTTGCTAGCATCATGCGATTGGTTCACGGGTGATTCCGTATGACTATAGTATGATTTGTGAATTAACCTAAACCAATTCCTGACGATCGTAACCTTTGGAACTAGCAATTGACCCTCGCAATTGCATGACAACCAAAGTCACCATGGTTCGAATAACTCTTAAACGTGACAATTGGCACAGGTCGATACACGTAACTCCTAAGAGCCGCCCGTTAGTCTGAGATACTATGGAATGACAAACGACTGAATTTGGCCATAAATTGGACTTCAAGATTGGAGACCGGACATTCGAGAAGTCCGACGGTAATAAATTGGACGTCGCCTCATCAAGGACCATTACGATTAGAATTCACCCAATATCGAATTAGAAAAGTGAAATTCATAAAGACGATTGAAAATTACCCTTTTACCCCTAAGTTAGTGCCATTTCCCTTAGAATTAAGTAAGGGCAAAATGGACAATTGCCACTCCTCCCACTTCAGTCGAATTTTGAGGGACAAATAGGTCTTTTAGCCATTGAATTATTAAGAAGACATGGAATGACATGATTTGACCAAGTTGACTTGATGTTTTCCCCTTGAACCACTTTCTTACACATAGTCATTCTTGAGTACTATTCATCGTCATAACCCATCAACCGCTCCCACTCAAGCTCTCTCTCTTGCAAGTGAAATGGAGGAAGCAAATCCACTCTTCCTCTCCCCCATTCGGCCGAACCTTCACTCCCCCTCACTCTTCACTTTCATTTTCTCTATTCTTCTACAAGCTCTCCCTCTCTCGGCTCCCTCACAACCAAGCCGTTCCACCGCCGGCCTTCAAGCTCAATCCGTGAGCTTCAAAAGCTCACTCCCCTCTATAAGACACCTTAAAACTTGAACCTATGTGCTGTTTAGTTATAGAAGGGAGATTATAGTGAATTCTAGATGAAATCCATGACTAACTTAGCTTGTTCTTGCTTGAACCGAACAACCACCATCGGACCAGACCTTATCGCGCCTCCCACCGCCACTTCAATCGGTTTTCCTTGGCTCATTCACTTGGTAAGTTAGTTCTAAACCTTTCTTAGGACCTTAGGTTATTGAAGGACCAAGTTAATCATGGTTAGGATGAGTTTCGTGGGCTGTTCATGAAAGTTCTTCAAGAAATCCGAACTTGTGCTCTATGTGCTAAGTGAAATGTTGAGTTATGGCGCTTGAGATGTTGAAACCTTGGCTGCGAATGTTTAAGGAAAATGACTATGAGAGAACTGAATACTATCATGGTTAGGATGAGTTTCGTGGGCTGTTCATGAAAGTTCTTCAAGAAATCCGAACTTGTGCTCTATGTGCTAAGTGAAATGTTGAGTTATGGCGCTTGAGATGTTGAAACCTTGGCTGCGAATGTTTAAGGAAAATGACTATGAGAGAACTGAATGCTATTATGTGCCATTGAGAATGCTAGAAATCGTTAAGCTTGATTGATTTGATAACAACTGTTGTTTGGGGTTATGTTCATTCGGCCATGGTAAGATTATATGAGATAATGCATTGAATCAACCCATTGACCTCAAACTCTATTCGGCCATGGACTAAAATACAAGAATCTAGAGGTATTTGGTCATGAGAGGGTTGTGGTGTTTCATCGCATTAAAATGACCATTGAATCCTATTGCTACTTGGCTATGAACTAATGTGTGATGGAGTGATTGAATTGATATCTCAATTAATGGAATTCGGCCATAAATGCTAAATGAGTACATTAGATGATTTAATTGATTGATTGGTTCCATTGTTATTGACAGTGGTTGAATTGTGATGACAACGATTGATGATTCACAAAATCGAATTATATTCGATCATGAAATATTAAGATGGTACCACCTTGAGTAATTTTTGTAATGTGGCCCCATTGTATGGAATTGAGAATTTGGTGGTCGTATGGCATTCTTGAATGATGAAATGCACGATTAAACTCACCTAGCCTTAATTGATCGAATTATGAGCTTATGTGCATATGATGCCTTGAGGTGTTAGACGCGAGGTTTAAATGTATCCTGAGGCGTTAGATGCATGATCGACTTGAGGCGTGCTAACGCGAGTCTTAAATATGACATTAGAAACCTGAGGCGTGTTAACGCGGGTTCATTGATTAATTAAGCCTGAGGCGTCGACACGCGGGCCTAGCCGTGGAAAGTGTAATCGTAATAATTATAAGTGATATCTTTATAACATGAGTGATTAAGAGCCAAAGTACGAAGCTTAGCCTAGAATTGAGGACTTTACAAAGACTTATGCCTCAATTGAATTGTTATGTGCCATTTGCCTTATTCTCAATTGTTCGGTCATTGCATGCGTTAGGGAGTGCCTAGAGGTACTAAGTGCCTAGTTTAGGTTTAGAATTAGCTTATTGAGATTTATCTCACCCTGTCGTGGGACCAAACTTTTACAGACCCTAAGCCCTGATCATGCCACCGCCAGTTTTTGGGGTACTAGTGCTTAACGAGGAGTATGTCACAGAGTACCCAGTGGGAGAGGATAAGATTTTTATTAGGAAGCGTAGTACCGTCTAGGTGGATGTGGGGACAGACCATTAGAGGCCGGATCGATATGCAGCCCGGTTATATCGAGATGGCGATACTACTTTGGGATCTCTGAGGACCTTCGATGTGCCCTGGGATGTGGTAGGCGAGCAGGACCCAATGAATGTGTACCCTCCAGATGGCGAGATTTCTGACCCGAAGACCGAGCCGGATGTGGATCTCCCATCGATGTAGTCCCAGAACCCAATTGCAGATGGTGAGTTCATCGAGCCCTCTGACGCCGATGACGATCCCATGGATATTGCAGAGTCCGAGCCGGAGCCTGAAGATGCCGAGGACGTACCCTTGGAGTTGGGGTCCGACCTTGAGGAGGGAGACATTCCGTTGTATTTCGAGTCCGATCTTGAGGAGGGAGATATCCCTGTGTATCCCGAGTCAGATCGGGAAGAGGAAGTCCCGGTGGATTCAGAGCCTGATGATCTGGTGGAGTACGACCCCGTGGCTGATGAGGACTACTCTGGCGACAGTGAGCCTGACCCTTAGACGACATAGTAGTCTCTAACTTTTTGAAGTGTCCCTTAGGACAATGACGCATGACCTAACCTAATGATCCCTTTTGATTAGGCTGACCACCTTTCCTCTAATCCCAGTAATGTATGTCAGTTTATGCTTATCTTGTAAAACTGAATCTATCTCATGTTATGTATAAGTGTTATTTCTTAAATTCATATTTTGTTTATTCATGGCATGGAGTTGTGTATGTCGCTTTCTCATGTGCATTTGTATTTACTTGTCTATATCTTGTCGTTCGATCCTGGGTATGTTCGTAACAAAGGACGGAACTAGGATGATGTTAGCGCGCTCATTAGGACGCGGGGCGTGACAAACACCCACTATCAAGGTACCATTTATTTTTTCTTTTCATTGGTACCTGTAATTATCAATAAAATTTAACTTTTCTTTGGTACCCCGATCTGTTTAGGTCCTTTGGGGTTAGCAACATTTGCATACCTAAGAATATCTCAAGTAGGTCTTGTGATTTTTGAACAACAGCTGTGAGAGTGTCTAGAATCATCACAGTTTGAACAGGCATAAAAATCTTGACCTTTGAAACTTACAAAATGTTTTCAAAAATATTTTTCGTAAAATCTCTTAGGAATTCTTCTTCTGATTCTTTCCTTGACGGAAGGAAAATGATTTTCCACGTTGCTTACTTTTTGAAATCCTTATCCCGATTTAGTATAATACGGAACTTGTACAGAAAGTATATAATGTAACGTTTTGGAGCCGGTGGAAAATTACTTATGAATATTTGAGATTTCCTTCCTTAACGAAACATTCTCTTTTTCAATGATATCTTTTTCCCTTCTCAAATAATCATTCTCTGTATCAAAAAGATGTTTTTCCTTTCCCAAGGAATTAGTTTTTTTCTCTAGACTTTCCAATTCTGATTTTAAACGAATATTCTCGTTAGACACATAATCAGAATTCTCTTTTGATTGGAGAAATTCTTTTTTGAGAAAACTAATCTTTTTTTTTAGAAAGATCTTTCTGTTTAAAAACTATTAATCAGTTCAGAAAGTCTCTTAAGAGTGGCTTTATATTCTAAACATAACTCTTCTATATAATCAGATATCTCAAAGGAATATTTGTATGGGTTACCTAGAGATCATCATCTAAGTCGGCCATCAGACATATGTTTGCGTACTCTTCGTCGCTTTCACATTCAGTGTCGCTCCATGTTTCAGCTTTCAAGGCTTTCTTGGGTTTTTCATCCCTGCCTTTCTTCTTTAATAAAGGACAATTTGGTTTGATATGTCCTCTCTTTCTGCATTCATAACAGATGACTTCTTGGCTCTCGCCTTTAGTCTCAGATGATCGTTCCTGATCATATCGTCTAATATCCTTTTTGTCCTTGAAGTTCCTGCCTTTCTTTGCCATTCTTCTGAATCTTTTGACCATGAGTGCTAGCTCCTCATCATCTTCGTCTTCGTCTTCTGAATCTGAAACATCTGAGTCAGAGTTAGATTTTAATGCAATGAACTTCTTACCTTTTGAGATTGTCTCTTCATTAACTCTTTCTTCCTCGTAGGATTGAAGAGTTCCCATAAGTTCGTCCATAGATAGAGGAGATATCTTCTGAGTCTCTCGAATGGAAGTTTTGACATTGTCCCATTCCTTTGTGTGAGCTCTCAGTAGTTTGTTGACCCTAATTGATCTTGAAACAGGTTGCCTGTGGTATGTAAGACCATTCACTATCTCTGTGAATCTATTAAACATTTGTTTTATAGTTTCTCCGAGCTTCATCTTGAATGCTTCATATTGGTCGAGAAGAAAATTAACTTTGGTCTCCTTTACTCTATATGTTCCTTCATATGTAATGTAGAGCTTGTCTCAGATCTCTTTTGATGAGGAACAATCTGCGATACGTTTGTATTCAGTAGGAGATAAAGCACTATAGAATGAATAGACAGCTTTTGCATCAAGAGCATCTCTCTTGGTAATCTCAGTGGTTGACAGAGTAGCAGTCGGCGTTGCATTGACATCTCCTGCATTTGATGTAGTTGTGAAATTTGCAGCAGGATTCACTCATCTTTGTACAACATCCCATATCTGAGGATCTTAGCATCGTAGAAATGCTTTGAATTTGTTTTGCCAGTCACTGTATTCTTTCCCATCAAAATATGGTGGTCTATTGTTGCTTCCACCTTCGATCCATGTGGGAGAGAAATTGCTAGCCATGAAGATCGTTAGCTCGGAAGTAAAAACACTTCACAAAATATGAGCACCAGGCTCTGATACCAATTGTTGCGGCTAGCGTTATCACCTAGAGAGGGTGAATGGGTGATAATAGTGCAATTTGAAAAGTTTCTTTCGCGGAATGTCAATTGCATAGGCGTTTTATAACATCTCAGATGATGGCAACACAGTATGACAATATAAACAGTTCGTGTTCAGTTCTACTATCAGAGTTTATGTAATATGATCAGAGTAGGGATAGAGAAGATTGCACAAAGGGTTTATCAGCCAATTGGCTGGATTCCACTAGTAAACTGCTTGAGTGGTTACAGCTTAGTGATCTTCTTGACATGCAGGATGCCCCACCTAGCGCTCAATACTCTTGTGTACACCTCCTCACAATTACAATGGATGAATCAAGAAGTGTGTATAAAATGAGGTACTCTCGATCTAAGAATTATAAAGACTTTTCCCTCTTAATGCCGATCTTTTTATTCCTTCGACCTTGAGATGTCTTTTATACTCCTCTGTCTCCAATCTACCCGTTGCAAGGCTTCCAGAAGAGGTCTCTCCAAAACTTCCCGTTTGGACAAGACATACCAAAAGAAGATCTCGTAGCCGTTGGAGATCGCCAAAGGAAAGTCTTCCCCATTCGGATCAAATCGCCCATACAATTATGATCTTGGTTTTCCATAGATGATTTCACTCATTTGGAAAGTCGTATGTTTGTCTCCTTGATTGAGCTCCTTGATTGATCTCTATCCCCGAGAATCCTCAAGAATGATCCGGCTCGATTGTATCCGTTGTAGTATTTCAAATAAGTGCATTCAAATGTTCTCTTCAAGTTCTGATTACTGTACGTGAATACTCCACTTAGAGCTTGAGCATCAATCCAATGTCTGAGCTATCCCCGCTCAACGTTTAACGTCTGAGTTTTCTCCACTCAACGTCTGAGCTCCAAACAGCATCTGAGTCCCTTAGAATTCCCATCTGAGCAAAAAAAAATTTGACAGATTCAATCATGTGCATCCCCGCACCAAAGGATAATCTGCAAAACAAGTATTCCACGGCATTATCTCGAAAACTCAAGAGTACTTGGATGATTTTGTCAACTTCAAAATTACCTAGGGGTTTTTCTCAACATCACAAATTGATGACACTTGTCCTATCTTCTTAAAAATCTAGAGCACAATGACTAAACTACCCTCTCTTATTCGGCCACTAGGAGAAGAAGACAATTGACTATTTTGCCCTTACTTACTCTTAAAGAAAGAAAGTCCTTTGAGGGGCAAAAGGGTAATTTTACACATTCAGTCCAAATTTCAATTTTCTCAATCTAAATTACCATTGATGAGGCGACGTCCAATTCCTTTTGAATTGTTGGAATTCTTCTTTGTGTGATATCAAATTCCAAGATCCAATTCATGGTCCGTTTTCCGTCAATCGTAATTCCAACATATCTCAAATCGATGGACGGTTTTTGGCAGACGTTCACACATATGGACTCAGTGATTCTCATCACACTTAGGATGACTCAAGTCACGACGACTTTGGTTGTCATGTAATTACGATGGTTTATTACTAGCTCCGACGGTCACGATTGAAAGGATTCGATTTAGGAAATGTTTGCAAATCATACGTCAGTTAAACGGAATCACCCGTGCTCCAATTGTATAATGCTAGCAATGAATTTCTTAATCGTTCCTAGATCGTCCTTATTGGCTCTAAATATTCCCTCGACAATCCTTATGGTCAAAGTGCCGTTCCTTATCCGAGTTCCCTAGGTCCACGTACTTGTCATGTGTTAGCCTTTCCCTTTCTGGCTAGTTAACTCGAATTGATCAGGTCCGAGCGAGATAAAACCGAAATACATTGATAGATATCTTCTCATTCATATATCCCGAAATGGTCGAAAATTCAGAATGTCACAGAAGTGGTCTCTCCAAAACTTCCCGTTTGGACAAGACATACCAAAAGAAGATCTCGTAGCCATTGGAGATCGCCAAAGGAAAGTCTTCCTCGTTCGGATCAAATCGCCCATACAATTATGATCCTAGGTTTCCATTGTGACATTCTGAAATCCGAACCTTTTCGAAGTAAGATTTCATGAGACTTCTCGTCAATGCGCTCCAGTTACAACTCGCTCAGAGTTGGCCACTCTTGAGAAGACTAACCGATGGGGAAAGGCTAAGTAGGATTTAAGTACGTTGACCAAAGTACTTGACCATGATTGGTACCTTGACCATAAAGATTGCCGAGGGAATATTTTGAGCCATTATAGGCCGATTTGAGATTGGTCATAGAACGATTTGCTAGTGTTATACAATTGGATCACGGGTGATTCCGTTCGACCATCGTTTAATTTGCAAATTAACCTTAACCAATTCTTGACGATCGCGTCCTTTGGAACCAACGATTAACCCTCGCAATTACATGACAACCAAGGGCGCCATGATTCGAATAACTCTTAAATGTGACATTAGTCATGGGTCGATACGCATAACTCGTAAGAGCTGCCCGTTAGTTTGAGATACACTGAAATCGCCATTGACGGATTTTAGCCATGCATTGGACTTCGGGATTGAGCGTCGAATATTCGAGAATTCCAATGGTAATAAATTGGACGTCGCCTCATCAAGGAAAATTAAGATTAGAATTCGCCCTTTATTGATTAGAATAGTGAAATTCGGACTAACGATTGGAAATTTCCATTTTCCCCTAAGTTACAACCCTTTCTCTTAGGACTAAGCGAGGGCAAAATTGACATTTTCCCTTCACCTTTTTGCTGTCGAAATTTCAAGGGCAAAGAGGTCTTTTGGCCGTTGAATTATTTGGGATAAGGATTAGACTAGTGATTTGGCCATTTCCCCATTTACAACTCCCACCAACTAGTCTCTTCCAAGCTACTATTCATTGTCCTATACCAAAACCCACTCACTTTTCCCCCTCCAATTTTCCCTCTTCTTCATGTGGATAACACTATCTCCCTCTCCCTCACCTCATTTGGCCGGCCATAGCTCTCTCCCAAATACTCAACCTCGACAAACTTCCCATCTCATCGCCTGGGACCTGAAAAGGTTAAGCCCCCACTAGGGTGAGATATAAATCTCAGCAAGTAAACCCTAAACCTAGACCAGACCACCAGTCCTCCCAGACTATGCCACAGAGCAATTCACAAAAACTCATCGAGGAATTATCATCTATCATCTCAATATCACTTTCTCATGGCACCTTGATATAAAGAACATAGCCATCAAGCACATCACATACTATGAGATCCAAGTTTCACACATTACCCTAAAACAAACTTACATTTTCATAAGTCATCAATATGACAACCATATAATCGTCTCTAGGGCCCACGGCCGCGATGTAATTTCAATTCACTCAAGCATCGCCAGGGCCCACGGCCGCGATGTAGTTTCTCAGGGTACTCTGATCATTCATTTGCGTCAGGGCTCCAAGCCAATTACGATGCAAAAGGGGCTCCAAGCCAGTGCGATCTCCGGGGCTCCAAGCCAGTGCGATCTCCGGGGCACCAAGCCAATTGATCGCTGGGGCACTACCTCCCATTCATATAACATCGGCACTAAGGCCAATCATATAATTGGGGCACCAAGCCAATTCGATCTCCGGGGCACCAAGCCAAGGATCGATGAATGCATTATAGCATAGACCTTATAGTCAGTGTAATTCATCAAAGCTCATTGTTCAACATCAATTAACAGGGCTCACTACCAAGCAACCACCATAATTGCCAATGCATCACAACCGAGTCAACAACAAAGCATCAGAGCCAATTCAATAACAGAGCATCATAGCCAAATCATTTCTCATTAAGCCTTTTATCACAATCATAGGAATTACATACTATCGCCATTCAAGGCACATCATTCAAGCACTTCGAGCTCATAAATTTAAGCACATCACTTGGCCATTTCATTCACATAATGGCACTCTAGCCATGCGATTCACGTAAGGGCACTCTGGCCGCTTCAATTCTCCTGAATCAAGAAATCAATCAACTAGGCATTCCCTTGCCAATCTCAGCCATGCTATCTCAAGCACATTTATCGACTAATCAATTTGCAAATCAATTCAATCCAGTAGTGTCCTAACTTCCTATTAGAGGTTTAAGGAAAACTTACCTCAAGCAACTGGCAAAGCTCCACTTCGATCGATCTTCCTTAACCCTCCAAGTATTCGACCAATCAAGTTCCTCGTACCGTCCTAGGAAATTCATTAATTTCTAATCAAAATCCACTCAATAACCAATCAAATGGCAACTCAGGATGCCTCATCAATGGATCGAAATCACCACAATACTTACACAAACCCTTTATATATTCTGTTCATGCGACTCAATGCAGGGCATAATGCAAGTTGATGTTTCATGCACATGTAGCCCTTAAATCACTTCCAAACTCCCAATCCACTTCATACACTTCTAATTAACACCTCACACTACATCTCATGAAGTCTTATGTGTCAATTTGAAGTCAAAAGAACACTTAAATGACCCTTAACGGAACCGGCCAGCAAGGGTTCACCCACCAAACAGAACCGGTTTCGGTTTCAATCCGCTCAATCAAGCCATAAACCAACCTCGTGTTTAACTCCTTACACAAATAACCTCTCAAGACCTTCATTTATATGTTTGAAGAGCTCACTAAGAGATTTGGAGTCGGTTGACACCCCAAAGACAACAAAACAGTCCAATCTCCTCTTGATCGGAATCTGTCCAGCATTTACAGCTACTGTTCTTTCGTGAAAACTGAAGTTATCCTTATCTATTTGCAGCCAAAATTTATTTGAACATAGTACTAAGTGTTATGAAGCTCTCCTAAAAAATTTGAGGCCAAATGGAATTTCTAAGAGGGTAAACCATAACCTTATCTCAGCTCGCGCGGAATCCGTCCGCCTTTCTTCCAAACATCACTATAAATTAACCAGACCTCGTAAAATCATGAAACCAACGGAAACATGTCAAGGACATCTTGAACTAACCTGTGGTAAGAGGGCACGACCAAAAAACACCGGGAAGAGCCGCTGACTGCACCGAACAGAAGGCTTCAAAACTATTTTTCTGGGCAGTTTTTGGAGAGAAAATGAGGTGAACGTGTAAGGGGAGGCTACACAGCAGATGAAGTCCTTAAAACCATTGTCTCACACATATAATTGAGCCTCAAATTGATAAGACAAGGTTAGGTGGGCATTTAATGCCAAATACTCCCAATGGTTGACAAGTGGCACTCCCCCAATAATTCAATCTTAGCTTTGACTCATCTTTGACCATTGTACAAGATATTTTTGGCAGCCCTATAGGATAGGAGAAATGTCCGTTTTGCCCTTCTTGAATTCTTAAGGCATATGTAAATGGTCTTGGGGAAAAATGGTCATTTTGCACTTTCAGTCCATACTTCACTTTTCCAATCCGAAATTACCATTTGGCGAGACATTGACAAATTCTTATCCAAAATTGGAATTCTCTCTTTTCAAGTGCCAATTTTGAACCTCAATTTCATGATCATTCGTCCGTCGATCATTATCCTTTCATTCAATAGTCTCAAGAGGGTCGGAAATTCAGAATGTCACAATTCTTCCCCCCATGAAGAAATTTCGTCCTCGAAATTTGCCACTTCCCAATTATCCAATATCATGGGGTATTGACGCCTCATCGCATCCTCACTCTCTAAAGTAGATCCTCCCATTACTCGACATTCCCATTTGTCGTCTTTTTTTTTTTTACAAAAGTCATATTCCTCCAAGACTTATTTTCCCCAGTCCTTAACTTGCACTTGCTTTTCTCTATTCTCTTCAGACATTCATGATACCTGTCGGTGATACACCTTCGAGCATTCGAATCTTCCGTTCAATTTGCCTATTAGTCCGAGGATAACACATGCATCACACTGCAGCCCTGCTTTTGAAATTCCCCGTCGGAAGACTTTTTCCCAAAACGTCGCAGTAGATTCGAGATCATTTTCTATCACAATCATTACCCGACCATCATGAAATCGCATTCCTTAAGTGTCTCTATCAATTGGCATAATCATCCTTTTCAAACGTCATGTTGTGCCGTCAGGGACGCACAAGTTCCATTAATACCATCGGTTGTCCAAATCGAACTATAGCCTTCTCGACTTCATTCGAAGATCTGCAATGATCGTCCATCAACTTTCAAGATCATATCTCTCTCTCTTGTCGGCTTGTCTAATGTTCGATCATACGTTATGTTAATTTAACCTTCAATCCACATCATCGATAGTGTTAAGGCAATCTTGGCACACCTTTGTGCCATCCCCAGGAGCATCTTAGCTTTCCATGTTCTAATCATTTCCATACCTCTAGATATCAGGGTCTGATCATGGCAATTTCTCAATTCTTTTATATCCTTCAGGCATGATATTTCAAGTAGCCATCAAACTATCCACACGGTGAACTTCCAATTGAAAAGTTGAATCTCTTATTTCATGAGAAAAGATCTATCCCTCCATCGCCAATTATACAATGCTTAATTCTCAACTGTAAGCATCCGCGAAACCCGCGAAACAGTTCACCCTTCCTTAGCTATATGAATATCGCCATAACAACATTTGAGTGATCTTTTCGTTCCGCATGACTCGCCCCCAATTGTCTTTAGGCAGTCCATGCTCTCAATCTCTTATAGTTCACATAATTTCGAGGTCTTTCTTTATCCAAACAAACGCTCTCATATCCACAAACAACTTCACGCGTCAGCGTTGCCTTTTGTTCAATTCCTCTCAGGAAACTACTACATTCTTTTCTCGTGTTAGATATTGACCTGGAGTCTCCTTTTACTCACAATGTTTCCCGAACTTTGCCGCAAGGACATTCGTAATCCAACTCCAATCATGCTCTAAGCATTCTAACTCATATGGCCTTATGCAATGCCTACTTCTGGTTGCCTCATTATACCTCAAGTTTCATTCTGCGTCACGTCATTACGACCTTCATAAGCTTTTCCACTTCAAACTGGAAACGCCATTAACAGCGTAGTCATCAACTTGACTTAAGTCCTCGAAAACTCTTTTCACGTTTATTCATTTATTTGTGTTACGTCTCGTCCTTAATCCATTTTACCAATGGAACAATTCTTGTGGGGAATCTTCCCACGATCTGTTTACAACGATTTACCAATCTCGAAAAATCTCAACCTCCAGCAACTCAAATCGGCTCCGTCGATTCATCACTTATTCTAATCCTCAAAGGCTCCATAGGGATTTTCTTTCTCAAAAGTTTCACAACTGAGGAATCTTATCTCGTCAAGTCCACAGCTCATACTCTTCACATCTAGCATATAACGAACATCTCCTTAGAGTCCATAGGACTCTCTCAAAAGCTGTTCATATTTCTCATGACTCCTTAAATGAGTCCAATCATCGTCTCTCAAGACGGTAACAATCAACTCAATCATTCCTTGGATACCCAATCCGACTGTTATCCACTTCATTACTATCAAGTGTCGAATCACTTCAACTGTCCATGGTACCATTTACTTGAGAGCTCATATCTTGGTCCTCTGCTCTCATAGGTGTTTACTTGGACCATACCACATTTTGTTCATTTTTGTCGCTCTTTCCTCAAGAAGCATTAGTGCCTTGGCTTCTTGGTTTCACAACCAGCTAGTGTGATCTTACCTCGATTTCATCCATTCAACCGAATGTCAACATTATCCTGGAATTCAACGTTATCTATATGACAGTTTCTCGGACTTCACTTCCAGGAATCATTCAAATTTCGCGTATTCTTTCTCAGTCCAGTCACTCAATCTTAATACCAAGACAATTCAAACTTCCTTTTCCCTTCACACTAGGGTCTCTTACCCTACGAAGGAAACTATACACTTCAGTGGCATCTTTTACTTCGAATCTACCTTGTCCTTCCCATTCCTTAGAGTGTCAACCTTGGAGTCTGCGCCAATGGCAATGTCTTTGCTCCAGGATTCAAATGCCACCATGCTTTCATATTCTCCTTCCCATAACTCAATCATTTCAAGTGACAATATCCGTTCGTCCTTGGTCTCCACCAGTTCACAAATCGAATGCTCAATTCGATTACCTCAAATCACTCGGCAAGTACTCTCTAATCGATCTTTTTGCTTACTAAATCAGTCATCAGAATTACAACCAACTAGGACTATCAAGTCCGTTCACTTTTCTTTCCCTCAACGACCATCTCGTGGTCCAATCGCCCTTTAAGAACGACACCCTACTCTTTAGGGCTGTTAACACACAATACCACTTCTAGTGGTTCCGACCCAACCTCATTCGATCTCATAAAATCAATAGGGTCTGACAGACTGACACATCAGTCTCGTTTATATTCCTCACAACAACCAGAGGTTAATCACCATAAGCCTTACGCCGAGGTAATAGCCATCTTCACAAGCACACTTCATGTTCCATAATGAACATCTTTTTGCTCGTAATCCATGAGCAGAAGTTCTCTTATTCATAAGTCTTCCTATCATTCTCTTCTCTTACTGAATCCCATTAACATTCCTCAAAGTCAGGAATAACCACTAGCCACAAGGCTTTCAAATTTCAATCCATTCGGAGACCTCACCTCTCACTCAAAGGGTCATTAACCACCCTTAATACACTTAAACGACCTTGAGAACTCTGTCTCATAGTTGTCGATCACCTTCAGATCCTTATAAGACTATTAGGATTCAAACAGTCTTTGCTCTCAAACAATCCCAAGAAGGTACTTCCATTAAAGAACTCAACGAAGGTGGTCCAAACATATACCATGCCTTCAAGGAAAACTCTTCCTTTGATGATATTTCACTAATCATCAACAGCCAATTACCAAGGAAGTTTCAACTAGGCCGAAACTCAGCTAGGTCAAAACCTAGTAAGTACTCAAAGTGCCTTTTCAATCATTCACACCATAAATCCAGGGGCATCTGCCACTCTAGCATAATCACAACAGACTATCTCAATATCAACAAGCATCAGCTCAATGGGTATAAAACCCGCATGCCGTCTAATCCCTCAGTTAGACTTCGGCCACAACAATTACACAATGCCAATTACAAAACATGCTTATCAAGTCTATCACAACATCAGTTTTCTTTCTCAAATGGCACTCACTGCCAAACACAAGGCTTTCAGCCATGCCACTCATAGGCATCATTTCACATGCCATGCCACTTTCGATTATTCACTTGAGAATCAATCACATGCCAAACATTTCACTTAAGCACAATCAGACTCAACTTGATACCTAGGCTTTCCCTTTCAATTTATGACTTGGGTCATTCCTGCCTCCTCGCTATCTTAGAAGCCTGCCAGGAGCCGCTCCTTGTCCGGACCTCTCTATCCCGGCGATCACTCCCCGCCCTCATCAGACCTGGTTGTTACAGGTTGTCCCAAGTCATATATCTACGGAGGAAGCCCCGTTTCACATGCCCCATAACATGTTTCATTGCGGTTTATAGGTATCCTATCAACTCGTCCCATACCAAGCGGCAGTTTATTAAGTCTAATAGTGACAAGCTCATGCATGCACCCTCATCAACTTTCGTTTCAAAGTCATAAATACATGCACAGCATGTTCGTTCTCACCATTTGTCATATCACAGTTGTTTCCACATTAAGCCTTGATTACAGAAACCTCTAGCTCCACCAATAACCATCACATCTCACATATCACTTGCCTATGTTCAACCGTATACCTCAAGTTAGGTCACTAGTCAGATCAAATCCTTATGCATTCAATCACAACTGACCTTTAATCCAAATATTCCTTATCTGCTTCCTTGTACCCACCTCGTCTTATATTACCCAAAGTTGTCAATAGTAATCGACAACTAAAACCATCAAGATACAACATAGTTCAAGCCTGAATCCACTAATACAGATCGTCTCTTTATAACTCATATTTTCCTCAAGTTGGGTCATTGACAAACCACAATCACATTCATATACTTCAATTGACCCATTAATCATAACAATCCTCTATTAACCTCAAACACAATTACTACCTCAAAATCCATGCCTATGTCTCTTTAATATCAACTTGCTTCCACTTGAACCACATCACCTCATTACTCAAGATCATCGATTAAAGTCGACCCTAAGATCATTAAAACACCACACAAGTTCAAGCCTATAATTCTTAAAATTCAACGATCATTGCTTAATCATATAAGTCTCACTATCTAATTATCCTCAAGTCATCCCTCCTTATCACTCCAAACCTCAATCTCAATGGATCGAGCCGACCTTGCTCTGATACCACTTAAACGAGGATGTCACGCCTCGAACCCGGCGAGCACGCAAACATCCCACCAGGCCGTAACCAAGCTGTGCCATCCAGGATCCTTCGGCCATCATCAACCTTATATCGTACACATGCGGAAGAAAGAGACTCCTTCGTACACAAATAAAATCAATAATGACTTAGGACAAAATGGTACACTTCAATTCATACAGCGGTCGAATATACACAAGGGTTCAATCTCTAACTCACGAAACCAAATACAATCCCTAAGACAAAAAAAAATGTGAATCCAAATCTTGTAATTCCATCTTCAAATACTCAACCTCGACAAACTTCCCATCTCATCGCCTAGGACCTGAAAAAGTTAAGCCCCAACTGGGGTGAGATATAAATCTCAGCAAGTAAACCCTAAACCTAGACCAGACCGCCAGTCCTCCCAGACTATGCCACAGAGCAATTCACAAAAACGCATCGAGGAATTATCATCTATCATCTCAATATCACTTTCTCATGGCACCTTGATATAAAGAACATCGCCATCAAGCACATCACATACTATAAGATCCAAGTTTCACACATTACCCTAAAACAAACTTAACATTTTCATAAGTCATCAATATGACAACCATATAATCGTCTCTAGGGCCCACGGCCGCGATGTAATTTCAATTCACTCAAGCATCGCCAGGGCCCACGGCCGCGATGTAGTTTCTCAGGGTACTCTGATCATTCATTTGCGTCACGGCTCCAAGCCAATTACGATGTAAAAGGGGCTCCAAACCAGTGCGATCTCCGGGGCACCAAGCCAATTGATTGCTGGGGCACTACCGCCCATTCATATAACATCGGCACTAAGGCCAACCATATAACTGGGGCACCAAGCCAATTCGATCTCCGAGGCACCAAGCCAAGGATCGATGAATGCATTATAGCATAGACCTTATAGTCAGTGTAATTCATCAAAGCTCATTGTTCAACATCAATTAACAGGGCTCACTACCAAGCAACCACCATAATTGCCAATGCATCACAGCCGATTCAACAACAGAGCATCAGAGTCAATTCAATAACAGAGCATCATAGCCAAATCAATTCTCATTAAGCCTTTTATCACAATCATAGGCATTACATACTATCGCCATTCAAGGCACATCATTCAAGCACTTCGAGCTCATAAATTTAAGCACATCACTTGGCCATTTCATTCACATAATGGCACTCTAGCCATGCGATTCACGTAAGGGCACTCTGGCCGCTTCAGTTCTCCTGAATCAAGAAATCAATCAACTAGGCATTCCCTTGCCAATCTCAGCCATGCTATCTCAAGCACATTTATCGACTAATCAATTTGCAAATCAATTCAATCCAGTAGTGTCCTAACGTCCTAGTAGAGGTTTAAGGAAAACTTACCTCAAGCAACTAGCAAAGCTCCACTTCAATCGATCTTCCTTAACCCTCCCAGTATTCGACCAATCAAGTTCCTCGTACCGTCCTAGGAAATTCATTAATTTCTAATCAAAATCCACTCAATAACCAATCAAATGGCAACTCAGGATGCCTCATCAATGGATCGAAATCACCACAATACTTCCACAAACCCTTTATATATTCTGTTCATGCGACTCAATGCAGGCCAGAATGTAACTTGATGTTTCATGCACATATAGCCCTTAAATCACTTCCAAACTCCCAATCCACTTCATACACTTCTAATTAACACCTCACACTACATCTCATGAAGTCTTATGCGTCAATTTGAAGTCAAAATATCACTTAAATGACCCTTAACGGAACCGGCCAGCAAGGGTTCACCCACCAAACAGAACCGGTTTCGGTTTCAATCCGCTCAATCAAGCCATAAACCAACCTCGTGTCTAACTCTTTACACAAATAACCTCTCAAGACCTTCATTTATATGTTTGAAGAGCTCACTAAGAGATTTGAAGTCGGTTGACACCCCAAAGACAACAAAACAGTCCAATCTCCTCTTGATCGGAATCTGTCCAGAATTTACCGCTACTGTTCTTTCATGAAAACCAAAGTTCTCCTTATCTATTTGCAGCCAAAATTTATCTAAACATAGTGCTAAGTGTTATGAAGCTCTCCTAAAAAATTTGTGGCCAAATAGAATTTCTAAGAGGGTAAACCATAACCTTATCTCAGCTCGTGCGGAATCCGTCCGCCTTTCTTCCAAAAATCACTATAAATTAACCAGACCTCGTAAAATCATGAAACCAACGGAAAAATCTCAAGGACATCTTGAAATAACCTGTGGTAAGAGGACACGACCAAACAACACCGGGAAGAGCCGCTAGACTGCACCGAACAGAAGGCTTCAAAATTGTTTTTCTGGGCAGTTTTTGGTTGAGGTGTTTTTGGAGAGAAAATGAGGTGAGCGTGTAAGGGGAGGCTACACAGCAGATGAAGTCCTTAAAACCATTGTCTCACACATATAATTGAGCCCCAAATTGATAAGACAAGGTTTGGTGGGCATTTAATGCCAAATACTCCCAATGGTTGACAAGTGGCACTCCCCCAATAATTCAATCTTAGCTTTGACTCATCTTTGACCATTGTACAAGATATTTTTGGCAGCCCTATAGGATAGGAGAAATGTTCGTTTTGCCCTTCTTGAATTCTTAAGGCATATGTAAATGGTCTTGGGGCAAAATGGTCATTTTGCACTTTCAGTCCATACTTCACTTTTCCAATCCGAAATTACCATTTGGCGAGACATTGACAAATTCTTATCCAAAATTGGAATTCTCTATTTTCAAGTGCCAATTTTGAACATCAATTTCATGATCATTCGTCCGTCGATCATTATCCTTTCATTCAATAGTCTCAAGAGGGTCGGAAATTCAGAATGTCACATAGCTCGACTTTGGGAGCTTGTTTGGGGCAAATCCTTGGGTAAGACACTTCATAAACCTTGCTAAGATGTTGAGCAACTTGTCCTTAAGATTAAGTTTAGGTTTTAATAGATTTAACAGACCGATTTCTCGCCATTCTTAACCGATCGAAACCGGGCCAGTTCTGCCCAAAGGAGGAACGTGAGGTTGCTGCCTTCCTTGGACCAATTTCATCACTTGGAACTCTTGGTAAGTTAGTTCTAAACCTTTATTAGGAACTTAGGTTATTGAAAGACCAAGCTAGGTGTGGTTTAGATGGTTTTATGGGCTGTTCGTAGAAGAATTTCATGAAATCCGAATTGGAGTTGTTTGTGCAGGTTGTGATTGTGTTAAATGGAACTTGAAATGGTCGAACCGTGGCTGTGGGAGTTCGAATGCATGTGTGCATGGATGAACCGAATGGCTATGTGTGTCATTGAGAAGACTAGAACTTCTTTAAGCTTGATGGATTTGATAATGGCCCTTGCTTGAGTTTGTGTTCATTCGGCCATGATGAAATTAGATGAGATAACGCATTGAAACAACCTAATGATCTCAAACGATATTCGGCCATGAACTATGGTACAAGAATTATTGAATGAATTGATAAATGAATCCTAGAGGTATTCGGCCATGAGAGGATTGTAATGTTTCGTCGAATTTAAATGACCATTGAATCCATTGCTATTTGGCCGTGTTCTATTGTGTAATGGAAAAGATTGAATTGATATCTCAATTAATGGAATTCGGCCTTGTGTGTTATTATTGGTGCCTTGAATGGTTTCATCGATTGGTTGACTCTATGGTCTTGACTTGGCCGAATGATGATGATGATAGATGTTGATTTCCCTAATCGAATTATATTCGATCATGAAGTATTAAAATGGGGCCACCTTGAGTAAACTTTATAATGTGATTTCGTGGCATGTGATTATAAATGTGGTGGTCGTTTGATGCCTTGAATTGTTAAAATGCACAATTGAATGTGTTTAGCCATACTTGATTTAATTATGAGCTTATGTACTTATGGTATCCTGATGCGCCTATACGACGCAGGTTGAGTAATGAGAAATACCTGATGCGCCTATACGGCGCGGGTTGAGTAATGAGAAATACCTGATGCGCCTATACGACGCGGGTTTATTGTTTGGGATAGCCTGAGGCGTTATGGCATGGGCCTAATTATGGAAAGTATGGTTGTCTTAACTATAAGTACTATCTTTTATTATATGAGTGATTATGTGCCAAAGTACGAAGCTTAGCCTGGTATTGAAAATTTTACTAAGACTGTTGCTTATTTGAATTGTTACGTGCCATTTGCCTTGTGTTCATTAACTGATCATTGCATGTGTTTGGGAGTGTCTGGACGTACTAAGTGCCTGGTTTAGGTTTAGAATTAGCTTATTGAGATTTATCTCACCCCATCATGGGACCAAACTTTTCAGACCCGATCCTGACCCCGATTACTATGTCACGGCATTTTGGAGTTCCAATGGAAATTGAGACCTGGGATTCGAAGATTACCGTTAGCGAGGGTAAGGTGTATACTAAGATGACGAGCGTGGTCTGGGTTGACGAAGGAGGCCAATACTTTCTTCCCCACACTTTTGAGGCTTGGATGTTTCAAGATGGAGACTCTCTAGGCGGACCATTAGAGGAGAGCGCCGTACCTGTCGACATGCTATGGGTTGCTGACCCACCTGAGATTCCCGATGATATACTGGAGGATCCCGAAGCAGGACTTGAAGATGAAGAGTCTGAACCCAAGTTGGTGGATGTTGTTAACCCGGATGTTTAGGGATAGTTATACCACAACTCTTCGGACGTTTGCTTGAGATAGGTAGGTTGGGATTTAGGAGTAACCCAGTTATGTTATGTTTGAAGTTTGAAGTTGTAAAACTTTGTGTTGTATGCATTCGAAGTCATCTTGTCGAGTTTTAAGTATGGATTTTATTTATCGCTTTCGCATGTGCATTTCATTAGGCGAGTATATTGATAGACGATTCGATCCTTGGGACTTCTCGTGAAGGCAATGAAGGATGGGATGTTCGCATGCTCGTAGGGACGCGGGGCGTGACATCCCCATTTTTGTGGTATCAGAGTAATTTGCAAATTTTCCTAAATCAAACTTTGACGATCGAAGCCGTCGGAACTAGCGATGAACCCTCGCAATTACATGACAACCAAAGCTGTCATAACTTGAGTTATCCTCAGTGCGATGAGAATCACAGAGTCGATACGTGTAGTGTTTGCAAAAGGCACCCGTTAGTTTGAGATAAACTGGAATTTCGATTGGCGGACGAATGATCATGAAATGGAAGCTCAAAATAGGCAATTGGAAATAGAGAATTCCAATTCTGAATAGGAATTTGACAATGTCTCGCCTAATGGTAGTTTCGAATTGGAAAAGTGAAGTTTGGACTGAAAGTGCAAAAAGACCATTTTGCCCCTGGACCATTTACCCTTGCCTTAAGACTTCATGAAGGACGAAATGGACAATTCCCCTCCCCACCTATGGCTGCCGAAAATTCATGAACAAGGGTCAAAGGATATGTCAAAACCTTGGTTGTATTATTGGTCCATGCCACATGTCACCCATTGGAGGCCTTAAGCATTTATTACCCATCTAATCCCATCTTGTCAATTTGTGCCTCAATTATATGTGTGAAACACCTTATTAGCAGCCCTTCAGCCGTGGGTTACATTCCCCCACCATTTCCCTTTGAATTTCCTCTCTTTTTCCTTCTTACCAAAAACTGCCGAGGAAGACAGTTTTCTGCCCTTATGTTCGGTCCTTACGAACGGTTCTTCCCGGAGTCTTTTGGTCGATCCCTCTTACGACAGGTTAGATCTATGTGTCCTTGACAATTTTCCGTTGGTTTCATGATTTTTGGAGGCCTGGTTGATTTATGGTGATTTTTGGAAAAAGGCGGACGGATTCTGAGCTAGCTGAGGAGAAGTGTTGGTTCTAGCTCTTAGAAATTCCAAATGACCTCAAATCTTTTAGGAGAGCTTCATAACATCTAGTACTATATTCAGATGGTTTATGGCTACAAATGGATGGTTTAGAATGAGATTTCATGGCTGATTTGAGGTGGTCTTTACCGAACAGATTCTGCCTCCTCCGACCGGTAGAGGATCCGTGAGGTTTTGAGGTCCGCCGAGGTGTCGCCTTGCCCCGAAACTTGTTGGTAAGACACCCTAAGACATGATATTACATGTTAGAAAAGGATAGATGAGTTATATTGGAGTTTTGATGGTCGGTTTATATGGAAACTTGTTGGAACAGAATCTGCCCGGCACTGAACAGTGTAGGATTCGAAGTTGTTGCGGTTCTTGGAGGAGTTTATTGGCTTAATTAGCTAGGTAAGAAGACTTCTAACCTTTTGTTAGGATGTTGAGTCACTAAAGGGTGGAGTTTTGGTTGAATTAAAAGGGTTTAAAGGACTGATTTGGTGAGAAATACCCGTGAGACCCGAAACCGTCCAAAACCCGTTTTCTGCGCACACCGATTTTAAAACGGCCCGTTCTAATTCATCCGATGTCCAAATTGAGCACCGTTTTCGCCCACACGACCGTAAGATCTTGAAGTTTAATACCATGAAATTTTTTTCTCCAAAAATTCAGTAGAAAAATTGCAGTTTTCTCGAGAGTGAACGTGGTCGTGGTGAGTATTTTTGTGGTTTGGGGTCATTGATGACTTTTCTTGATTGAATGCCCCTTTAACATGCCTAGGGAGCGTCGTTATGATGCTGTGGTTGTTTGGTGATGATATGCCGTGTGTGAATTTGGGCATGTGATGATTAATTGGGTTCAATTGAAGGCTTTAATGCTTGGTTTTGCACTTGATGTCGCATGAGGCCTAATGTAGTGATATGCATATGCTTGATGGCCGAATGATATGCTTGAAATGGTGAATTGGTTGTGATTGAACCGTGTGCCTTGAATGGCGATGAGATGACATGATGCCAGGAATGGCCTGTGATTGTGAAAAATGGCTTAATGAGAAAGAATCACTGTTTGTTTTTATGGCCAATGCATTGAGCCGGGGAGGGAGTTACTCCCATTGACCTGACGAGGTCGTGCAGCTAGAGAGTCCTACCTTGACCGAATCATCTCGAAGGCTGTAAGAATCGAGAGTCAGGTAGTGACCGAATCATCTCTAGGTCCGGACGCGAGAGTCCTATAGTCGACCGAATCATCTCGATGGCGCGGAGTGTCGAGAGTCGCTATAGAGACCGAATCATCTCGCAGCGAGAGTCATGATGACCGAATCATCTCGATAAGACATCGAGAGTCATATGATTGACCGAATCATCTCGCGGCCCAAGTGGGGCGGCCCTTGATGGGCGTAAAGAAGATAAAAGACTGAAACATGGTTCTTGATATGTTTTCGAGTCTGTATGCTTGAATTGGCTGGAATGCCTAGGATGCCTAGAGTGCATGGAATGTTTATTATGCCTGTATGGCTTGAGAAACTCAGATTGGAAAATGAAAGTATGGAAGAAATGAACCTGGTGCCTGATATGCCTGAGTTGCTTTATTATACCAATTGCTTGAATGTCATGTGTGAAAAAAACATCTTTTGCCAAAATTGCATATTTTCAAACGAGTCTGGAGGTACCAATAGTCTAGCTTAGGGTTAGGGTCGACTTGCTGAGATTATTATCTCACCCCGTCGTGGGACCAACATTTTCAGACCCGAAGCACTGGTGGAGACCCTTGAAGGAAGATGATGACGTGAAGGTTGATGAGAAATTGGCTTGATGAGAAGTTTGTCTTTTCTGTTGAAGTCTATGAGGACCTCTTAATGTTTCGAAATTAGAGTTATACATTAAAATTTATGATTTACCTTGGGAGTAAAATGCTTTTTGTATTGGAACGTCCTAAAGTCATCATTTGTACTAAAGGGAAGAAGTAGTTATCTCGTTTCCGCTTGTGCCCTTTCATTGTAAGGATTTGATAAGTTGAAGGCCGTGGATCCTGGGAGACTATAGAGTTATAACGGCCTGGTGGGATGTTCGCGTGCTCGCCGGGTTCGGGGCGTGACATCCGGGGTCATCAGACCAATGATGTCCACGTACCACGGGGGTCATCAGACCAATCGATACTCTCCAGGCTTACAGCCACTCTATGCCGCCGGGGTCATCAGACCAAATGGAATTCACATTTTTATTTTATTTCACCACCCTCCGATACCGCCAGGGTCATCAGACCAAATGGTATCCTCAACACCTTTCTCATTCAATTTCACCATGCCATCAAGACACATATGCAATTCATTTCATAAAAATTCATCATTCAATCACGCCATTCAATTACTCATCCAGTGTGTCCAGGCATTCAGAGAAAGGATTAGGTAACACTTACCTTGATCAATTAGCAAAATGTCACACAAAGTGACTATTCTCAATGCCACAAGTATGAACTCTCCACGAATTCCTTGTCAACCTAGAAAGATTTACCAATCTTAAATAAAAAAACATGGAATGCACACTTCCATTAATCCAATCCTTCCTTAGTCATATTATAGGGAATTCAAGACACCTTTTCTAACAATTGAGCACATGGCAACGCTCCCCTCGAACCCTTAATGTGTTCGGTTCACACAGTCATGTACATGGCAATACTCAAATTAGAGGTTCATGCACCAATTTTGCCATAATTCACTTCTAAACGCCAAATCCACTTCACACACTACTTATTAACACTTCACATCACATCATATAGGGTATTATAAGTCTATTTGAAATTCAATTACTCCTTTATCAGCTCTAAACAGAACCGGCAAGCAATAGTTCATCCTCAAAACAGAACCGATTTCGGTTTCCAACCGCTCAATCACGCCATACTTCAATTCTAAGCCTTAATTCTTCACAAACAAACTTGCTAAGCCCTTTATTTATGGGTTTAGAGAGCTCACCAAGAGATTTAAATTGGAACGACACTCCAAAGACCTCTGAACAGCCCAGATTCCACACGCTCCTCAAACGAGCAGATTATGCTCTGTAAAAATCTCCACAAATCAACCATGTACACCCATCAAAATTCAACTAAAATTGCAACCAAAGCTCAGAAAATTCAAGTACTAGATGTTATGAAGATCTCACCGAAAATTCGAGGTCATTTGGAGTCCGAAAGCCTCCTAAAACGCAGCCTCTCCAAAATAGGGTCAGATTCTGACCTTTGTCCACTCAAATGGACCTACGGGAAGTAATACTGGGCCAAATTGATCTTATAATACCTTCTTAGAACTGAAAGATGATAAGCTTTCAGATGGCGTTGGTTTTACCTCATTCCGATGTCGGACGACAAAGTTATGGCTGGAACAATGAACCAGTTTCTATCTGTCCGTGAGAAACCGCTCGGCCGAGAGAGAAAAAAAAAAGAAGAAGACGAAGGAAAAGTGAGGGAGAGGGGCTGCACGGCTAAGGAAGAAGGAGAATGAAGCTCTCCTCAATTAATTGAGGGTTTAATGTGACAAGATTGAATTAGGTGGGCAATAAATGCTTGAGGTCTTCAATGAGTGACACGTGGCACATATCTAATAATGCAATCGTTGGCTTTGACTCTTCTTTGACCCATGCACACTATTTTCAGCAGCCATGGAGAGGAGTGGGAATGGACCATTTCGTCCTTCTGAAATGTTAAGGCAAGGGAAAATAGTCGAGGGGCAAAATGGTCATTTGACACTTTTCGTCCGAACTTTTATTTTTCCAGTATAAACCACCCTCGATGAGGCGACGTCCATCTCAATCCCAATATTGGAATTTCTCAATGTCCAATACCCAATCTCGAGGTCTAATTTCATGTCGAACTCTCGTCGACTGTACTTCCAGTTTATCTCAAACTGACGGGCGACTCTTGCAGACGCATTGGTTGTCATGTAACGACCTTGGGATTTTTCTCAAGCCGTGGCGACTTTGATTGTCATGTAACTGCGAGGGTTTATCGTTCGTTCTTTCGATCCTGATCATCGGAATCCGATTTAGGAAATTCTCGCAAATTACACATTAGTTAAGCGGAATCACCCGCGTCCCAACGTATAACGCTAGCAAGACATTCCATGATTGTCCTTAGATCGATCTCTGCTGGCCTGGAATATTCCCTCGACAATCCTTTTGGTCAAAGTACCATTTCTCATTCAAACTCCCTAGGTCCACGTACTCGACTCCGCGTCAGTCTTTCCCTTTTGGTCAGTTAACTCAAGAGTGGCCAACTCCGAGCGAGTTACAACTGAAATACGCCGATCGATATCCTTCCATTCGATAGCCTCGAGAGGGTCGGAATTCGAAATGTCACAATTGCGGCTAAATTTTCGTGAACCCTCAATAATCGACCACTCTTGTAGACTTGATTCCACGTTCACTCTAATGGCGGTGCTAGTTCACCCTAGCTCGGCCATGAGTTTCAAATGACGTGGAAAGCCCTTAGTCGCGTTTCGCTAATTTTAACCGGCAAGACTCTTAACGACTATCTCTAATTTTCTCTGTTACCTAGGTCATCTTGACCTATCTTGTTTTCCTTGCCTTGACTCGTATTCCAGGCTCTTAAGTTCTTGCGTTAAAAGTCAGCTTCAAAACCCATTTGACCATTTCTGATTATTAGGAATCTAGTAAATATGGGATGCCACAACTTCTACTCCCCTTATAAGAATTTCATCCTCGAAATTTGATTCCTAGTCCAGAGTCAAGTCTACAGAAAGAAAATCAATCTCTTCTACAGCAGGTTGCAGCAAAAAGGTTTTTGCTATATTCAATCACAAGGATTGATTTACAATTGTACATCCACCAATCCTAGGGGTCGATCCAACGACCACCTTCTCGGACCATGTCACTCCCCGGATGCCACTCAGCTATTATGCCGACAGCGATCATCAAGCGCTGTAAATTTCTTTTAATCACTCTTCTGTACTACTAACAACTGCTTTTCATTCTTTTCATGCTCTTCATAGAAATTTATTAATCATGCCATGGTCAAGTGACTAGTCAATCATTCCGTACCTCATAAATAGGTCATGCATTTTCTACAGTACTCATTGCAATGGAAATGCAGCATGTCTTGTGAAGGGTCTTAATACCGACCTGTAGCTTCAAACAGATGGGGGTGTTATTGTTTCATTGTCTCCTCAAGTTCCTAGATGGCTTCTTCCATACAGTGATATTGCCATAAAACTTTCACCAGATGAATGGTTTTATTCCTTAGGACCTGCTCCTTCCGATCCAAAATTCACAATGGCTTGTCTACATATTCACCCTTCTCACTCACTTCAATAGTTTCATAATCTAATACGTGCTCTGCATTCGGATGATATTTCCTCAGCATAGAAACATGAAATACATCATGAACATTTGACAGCTTTAGCGGTAAGGCCATCCGATAAGCCAAATCTCCTATCTTTTTCAATATTTCAAAAGGTCCAACATATCTAGGGCTTAATTTCCCTTTCTTTCTAAATCGTGACATTCCTCTGAGTGGTGAGACTTTTAGAAACACATAGTCGCCCACTGCAAACTCCAATGGTCTTCGCCGTCTGTCGGTATAACTTTCCTGACTACTTTGGGCTGTTTTAAGTTTATCCCGAACAATTTGTATAACCTCAGTTGTGATTTGGATCAATTCTGGCCCTGTGATCTTTCGTTCTCCCACTTCATCCCAACATACAGGTGTTCTGCATCTTCGTCCGTACAAAGCTTCAAATGGTGCCATGTCCATACTCTTTTGGCAGCTGTTATTGTAGGCAAATTCTGCTATGTGTAATTTCTCTTCCTAGTTACCTTTAAAATCTAAAATACATGCTCGAAGCATATCTTCTAGGATTTGTATGACTCTTTCTGTCTGTCCATCTGTTTGGGGTTGGAAAGCCTACACTGAAGTTTAGTCCCCATGGCTTCTTGTAAACTCTTCCGGAATTTTGATGTAAATCTTGGGTCTCGATCTAAAGTAATGCTCACTGGAATTCCATGCATTTTCACTATAGTCTGTACGTACAGTTCAGCCAATTTCTCCAAAGAGTATGTTGTCTTGACTGCTAGGAAATGAGCTGACTTAGTCAATCGATCCACAATTACCCAGATAGAATCATGTCCCTTCGAGGTTCTAGGTAATCCTTGCACAAAATCCATCGTTATATGTTCCCACTTCCATTCGGGAATATCTAATGGTCTGAGCATTCCGGCAGGCTTCAAATGTTCTGCTTTCACTTGCTGGCAAGTTAAGCACTTTGCGACATATTCAGCAATATCTTTCTTCATTCCATTCCACCAATAGTGTTGTCGAAGATTCTGATACATCTTCGTGCATCCAAGATGAATGCTATAGTTACTTCGATGAGCTTCATTCAGAATGTCCTTTCTTAACATTTCCTCTTCTGAGACACATAAACATCCTTGAAAACGAAGAATTCCATCCTCCGATATTGAGAAATTCGGCCTTTTGCCCTCTGTTGTCTCTTCTCAGAGCTTTGAGATTTCAAGGTCTGTCCGTTGTAGCTCTTTGATTCTTTGTACCAATTCCGATTCAATTCTTAGTGTAGCAAACACGCCAGTTAATTCATTCAGTTCAACTGCGAAATCTGAATTCGACACTTCCTCTAATAGCTCCCACTCTTTACTCATCAGGCTTGCCATATGTAGCGTAGTTTTTCTACTCAAAGCATCTGCCACTTTGTTTGCCTTGCTAGGGTGGTAAAGAGTTTCACAATTGTAGTCCTTGAGTAATTCCATCCATCTCCTTTGCCTCATATTTAATTCCTTTTGAGAGAAAAGGTATTTTAAACTTTTATGATCAGTGAAAATTTGGAATTTCTCTCCATACAGATGATGCCTCCATATTTTCAATGCGAAAATTACTGTAGCCAGTTCTAAGTCATGTGTCGGATAATTCAACTCATAAGGTTGTAACTGTCTTGAAGCATAGGCCACAACCGTTCCGTGTTGCATTAGAGCACAACCCAATCCTTTATGAGATGCATCACTGTATACCACGAACCCTCCTGGTCATGAAGGTATGGTTAATACTGGGGCCGAAAGTCAATCTCTTCTTGAGTTCTTGAAAGCAATGTTCACACTTTTCTGTCCATTCAAACTTAACTCCTTTTCGTGTTAATTGAGTCAAGGGTCCTACAAGTCGAGAAAATCCTTCCACAAACCTACGGTAATATCCAGCGAGACCAAGGAAACTTTGTATCTCTGTAACGGTAGTCGGTTGCAGCCAATTTATAATAGCTTCGATTTTGGCGGGATCGACAGAGATTCCCTTCTCCGTTACCATATGACCAAGGAATATAACCTTGTCTAATCAAAATTCACATTTGCTAAATTTTGCATACAACTGGTGTTCCCTCAATACTTGTAACACCTTCCGTAAATGTTTCTCGTGTTCCTTCTATCCCTTGGAGTACACCAAAATATCATCAATGAACACTATCACAAATCGATCTAGATAGGGTTTGAATACCCTATTCATTAAATCCATGAATGCAGCAGGAGCATTCGTAAGTCCAAACGGCATGACTACAAACTCGTAGTGTCCATACCTGGTTCGAAAAGCAGTCTTGGGGATATCTTCTTCTCTAACTGCAAGCTAATGATAACCTGACCTTAAGTCAATTTTTTAGAAAATAGAGGCTCCTTGCAGTAGGTCGAATAGGTCATCTATTATTGGCAGAGGATACCTGTTATTGATGGTCACCTGATTTAGTTGTCTATAATCAATGCACAAGGGAAGTGACCTATCCTTCTTCTTGACGAATAATACTGGTGCTCCCCATGGTGAAGTACTTGGTCTAATAAATCCCTTATCCAGTAATTCATGCAATTGTACTTTTAACTCCTTAAGCTCAGTCAAATCCATTCTGTAGGGAGCTCAAAAAATAGGCTTAGTCCCTAGGGCTAGTTCAATAGTAAACTCAACTTCTCGCTTCGGGGGTAATCCTGGCAGTTCTTCAGGAAAGACATCTAAAAATTCTTGAACTACTGGGACGTCATTAATGTTGGCTTCCTTCTTGGTTAACTCTCTGACATTAGCAAGAAAACCCCGACATCCATTGCCTAGAAGTTTATGAGCTTCCACAGCGGATACGAAAGGTACAATTGCACGGGTTCCAGTTCCCACAAACTCGAAACTGGTCTCATTAGGAGGGCTAAACCGAATTACCTTTTTGAAGCAATCTACATTGGCTCGTAAGTCACACAGTCAATCCATGCCGATAATGGCATCAAAATCATAGAAACCCATAACTATTAGGTCGATTTTCTGACTTTGACCTCCTATCATGATTTCACATCCTTTACAAATCAGAGTAGCCACTATTTTATCTTTCAGTGGTGTGGATACACTAAGGGGTACTTCGAGTATTTCAGGTTTCAGTCCACACGATTCAGCAAACCTTGTTGATATAAAAGAATGCGTTGCTCCAGTGTCAAATAACACATATGCATCTTATCACATAAAGGAATCATACCTGCTATAGTAGTCCCAGAAGCTTCCACTTCCTCTCGAGTCATAGCCTGGATCTTGCCTTGAGCTGGAGGCCTTTGCGGTGCCCCAATAGGTTTTGCTCGATTGTCTTGATTCTGCTGAACGTGTTGTCTTTGCTGGGGACAATGTCTCACTAGATGCCCTATTCGTCCACATCCATAACATTCTCTCCCAGTATTACATGGCAGATTACCATGAGCCTTGCCACAGCGGTTACAGACTCTGTCTCGGTTTTGAACTTGTCCTATTGCTCGGTTCTTTCCAACTCCACGAAATTTTCCATAATTGCGTCGTTTATAAGGAGTCTCTTGGGATCTATCAAACCATATGTGCCTCTTGTTGTCCTGCTCCTGAGTCGTTACGCGGTTGGCTCCTGCCTTATATTCTGCTTCCTTCTTTTCTTTTGACAGCACTTGTATCTCAGAATAATCACTAATCCTTAGAGATGCCAGTTGCTTCTATATTTCAATCTTGAGGCCGTTCAAGAACCTCTTGCATCTGCGTTCCTGAGTTTCAATCAATTGAGGAGTAAACCTGGAAAGTTATGAGAATTTTGCTTCATACTGCACTACAGTCATGTTGCCTTGAGTTAGGTTCATAAACTCAGAAATCTTTTGATCCGTAGCACAATCAGAAAAGTACTGGCCATAAAAAGCATTAACAAAGGCTTCCCATGTTACTACAGTTCCGGGTGGAAACACCACATCCTTGCTTGCATTCCACCAATGCTGAGCATTGTCTTCTAGTTGATATTCTGCCAAGGTGACTCTATCTACGTTGTTACAGTTAAACAACCTGAAAATTTTCTCCATACTATTTATCCATTTTTCAGCTTTGTGAGGTTCTCCTAACCGCGTGAACTATGGTGGTTTCAGCTTCAGAAAGTGTTCTACCAGCTTCTGCAATCATCGGTCACCTGCTCCATCTTCGGCCCTAGCTGGAGCTGGTCGAGGTTGAGCTCCTATTGCTGTACCAAGATTAGCCAAAGTTTGTAGGATTTCGTCAGTCCGATCAACTGTTCCCTCGACCATTCCTCCTGCCCCAGCATCACCATTTCATCCAAAAGATGAGGCTCTTGTCCTTCTCATGATGAACTATTGATCATGCACATCAATCCATATTCAATTGAGTCTGACTCAGCAAATTTTACTATTTACTGCCAATGGGCATTTCTGTGAGTAGTCCAAACAAGGTTGATAAGTACACGACTAATAAACAAGCACATATGTAAGTCCTTGTTGCATATATCCTAACATTCTAATTTCTATTGCACCTTATTACTCCGGGCAAAACTATGCTCTGATACCACCTCGGAGAGATGTGGCATCCCAGAGTGCCACCCTACGGTCATAGGTCTATAATAACGATAATTAGAGATTATTCTTATAATAACCAATAAACTAAAGTCTATGATCCACAGGCCACAAGTACTACAAGACAATCTTTAATAGGAATTTAACAACTTAGAAAGCAATATGAGGCATTCATAACATAAGGACTAAAACTTTTATTTATAAAACATAACGCACGACCTTATAGGAGTTCATATATATACAAGCAAGGACTCAAGTCGTCGATCCATAGGCATAACTAGGATGGCAAAAAAAAGAAAACTACTCCATCGTCCTATGTAGTCGCCTAAACCAAAAAGTCACCAAGACTATCTCCAGTCTTCAATCCTCCTCGGACTGGTCAGAAGGAAACATCTCCTCGTCCTTAGACTCTTCAAGTGGCTCTAGCAGCGGAACATACACTTCTGGCATAGCAGGCTCTGGAGGAGGGCTGGATGCAGCAGTAGCAGCAACAGGAGAAGGAGGAGGAAGAGGCACAGCTAAAGGAGGTACATGAACTACAAGCTCGACAGAACCTGGGGGTGCATCGAAAGTACTCTCGAAAAAAGGACCTACCAATCGATTACCTACTCGTATATAGATAGCATGCCAACGATATATAGTCAAAGCAGGCTCTCCCTCATCGACCTATATAGTATGAACGTGCACAACAAGTTTCAGATGCGGTACATCAAGATGTATCATATCACGGTAATAAAACTCATAATCAAAAGGAACTCCAAAGTGTCTGGGAACTGTCGCCATGGATGCTAGTTTGAAAATTTATCCACAAACGTGGGTTAGCGCGACGGCTAGTAAGAAAACATTCAATCTCACCATAGGGGTCCTACGACTCCCTAGAACAAACTATAAAACAATCCTGTGACAGTATAGTACAATAGCATTTCAAAATTCAATCAAGAATCATATGATGCAGAAATGCCAGAATATCATGAATATGACATGCTCTTCGCTCATACAACCATCGCCAAGCCAAATGACTTGCGACCCCTACTCCAGGGCATCCTCGACGCATGGTACGACTCTACCTCGCACACAGCTCAAGGTCGTCAAGTAGGTAGAAATCCCTGCACAAATCCCAGGGGCGTTAACTCGATTCAGTGCACTGAAGAGCAAATACTCCACATATCTCATCAGATATCAATCGGATACCATGTACCAATACATGCTCGGCCATGAATCATAGAATTCTCAGTAACAATACTGCATATGATGTAACACTGCCAGGCCGACAACAAGCATGCAAATTCATAAAATCATGTTCATGAGACATGTTATCATAATTATCAATAGAGCAAAGCATCACAGCTAGAATCTCAATGACTAAGAAAACAATCAATTCTTCCTTGGTGGCACTCGGGTTAATCAAGCTATTTACCGTCAAAAGATAATTTCTAGCAAGTGATTCAACCTAGGCTCATGACACAAAATCATTAAGAAGACCTCGATCACTTCATAAATTTCCATTATAACGAACTTCAAAATTAGTCATTTCCTCATCGAATTCATACCACAGAACGGTTCTGTTTTTCATCCACACAGTCTTGGTTTAGACCTTGAGAACGAGTTTAACAACCTTGAATTTAACTAACCATTTGACCCTACTTGTACCATTATACTACAATATTAACATCATGATACCGAAACTATTATTAATCTTCTCCTTAGAAAGGTTTCACAAAATATATCCTGTGAAGAATTCAACTACATTTCATTTCAATAATCCATAAAACTTAGAGGGAAAAAAAGAGCAATCCACATTCCACCTTAAATTTAACATTTAACCATAGGTGGAAAACAAAAAAAAAATCCCATTTCACCATAAAAAAAAAATAACAAGAAGTCATGGAGCTACATTATCTGCTCCTCTTGACAAAAGAACGGACTCTATATCTGGCTCATCAAGTGAAAGACTTGCAACTTCAAGCACTCCAACATCTTGAAACATGTCAAATGCATCTCCATCAATATCCCACATCTTGGTCTCTCTTTCTAAATATCGTGGGTCTTTTCTTGATAGAAGACGAAGGTTTCTATGAACGAAAACTAAATCTTCTGCACGTCTTGGAGTCATCCTATGTCTTCTCGCCGATTGCACAAAGGAGTAGGTGCTCCAGTTCCTCTTGAGACAAGATGAAGAAGAAGGTTGTGCAAGAAGCTTGAAGGCTATTTTCTGAAGCATAGGTGCATGTGCACCATGTTCAACCCACCACATCTTAGGATCCATAAAATATAGATCTCGAATGGAATGAGGATCTTGAAAACGCCCACTATTGCACGCAAAATCTGCATACTCCACACTTACCTTGTAGAGGTCATCCTCATTAGGAAAGTATTTCCTAAGACATTTCTTTCTTTCTTCATTGATCTCATAATCCATGGGTGGATAAACTCGAGTAGAATCTTCATCGAGCTATTGATCACTATAGTACCTTATTTAAAAAAAAACATAAATAAGTAAGAGGAGCATTATATCAATATGTCAAAGAAAGAATAACCAATATAATATAAGTTTAGAACTTACTTAGGATTCAAGGCATGTGCCAAGCAATGAAGTGGAGTGTTGTTCTTAGTCCAACGATTCACAAGAATTCTAAGAACCACCTCATAAAACGTAGACTCCTCATGTGGCCTTTTCACTTCATGCATATATAAAACTTTCTTCACTTTTTCGATCATCAACTTCCACATGTCATAAACCAAATGAAGACAAGGCTTGTCGGTATCGCAAACTCTTAGCATGTCATAAATAGGAGCCATGAAGGAAAGTATGTAATCTATTAAATTCCACCAAAGATCATCCAACACTTTCTCCTTGACAAACCTAGCCCTCCCTTGATTATCATCTCGATAAGTACTCCATTTCTCACAAATAACCATACTTTGAAGACCACCTTTTTATCAACTTAAACCATCACAATCATCGATGCAAAACGGGTATCCACCACGGAAAGTAACTTTAAGTGAATAAACTCGTTGTATATTGCCAATCTCATCAAATGGCTCAAGAAGAAATTTTTTTATTTGCATAACATCATCAACAATCTTTGTAATCGAATTACATTCCTTGTATGCTACTTCATTGGCATCCACATTCTTTGCGGCACAAATATTCTTCAAAGCTAGAATAAGTGTGTGCACCACACAAGGCGTCCAAACAATGGATGGAAATTCTTGTTCAATGAGTTGTCCCGCGCCCTTACAATTTGAAGCATTGTCCGTGAAAACTTGGACCACATTCTCATGTCCAACTACAATGATTACTTCTTTCAATAAGTTAAAAATGAAATGCATGCTCTTCCTTTCATTCGAACAATCAATCGATTTTATAAACATAGGATTTCCATCCGACATCGCCATAAAGTTAATAAGCGGCCTCCTTTGTGAGTCACTCCATCCATCAATCACGACACTTACACACTTATCCTTCCACATTTTTTTAATAGGTGCACACAAGCTCTCAATATTGGCCTTCTCTTTTTGCAATAATGTAGTCCTCAACAAATTAAATTTCGATGGTACATATCACGCAATGTTGTGATTAGCGGCATAAGTGAAAGCTTCATGAAAGTAAGGGTTATTTGCTAGGTTAAACGGCAAGCCCCCCGAATAGAACATCCTAGCAATCAAATGATTTAAATGTTCCCGTTCAAACATGTTGAATGCTTTCTCAATTGGTACTCCATTCCCACTCCCACTTCCAATTTTCCTTTTCTTAGAGAAATAATCCATTTACACACTACTACAACTAGAAGATGGCAAAGGCATATATCTCTAGGAGCATTACTCTCTAATCTATCACTGACCTCCCTATCTAATCTTTCCATCTCCAAAAATCTTATTTTTCTACTTTTCTGCATTTTACAATCCCTCTTCCACTTATCATCAACAAATGAGCCATAATTCGTGTAGGAACTCTTAAAATCTTTTTCACAAAAATTGCATTTCCAAGAGCAATCCCCCCCCCCCACATCTCCATGATTAGCCAACTTAGTAATATTACTCTATAATGGTTTTTTTATATCTTCATTGCTACTGTTGTCCATGCTTGATAAGTTGATATCACTCTACAAAATGCAATTACAAGGACAAAAAATAGTTAGAAGACCCTAGAACAAACCTCAGTCACTGTGATTGAGTAAAACAAGCATAACACTATAATATGGAAACGAGCATCACACTCAACTGCATCAAATTAGTAGATATTCAGCCAATGTTAGATCGAAATAGAAAATAAAACAAGCATAGTTTCTAATAGGCTTAATAGGTAAGTTTCAATGTTCCCATTATATTGCTTCTTTGTGTTTGATAATTTTAACAAATGCATCTCTATGCATATTTTAACGTGCTCAGTGCACAACAGTAAACATCACACTTCATGTGGTCATCTCTGGGAATGACATATTGACAACCAAGGAACTCAGCCACCAAATCATCCTTTGTTTCGTTATGAACTAAGTTGTCGAATATAGGAAGCACTTTTTGCTTTTTGTTATGAATGACCAATGGACCTAAGAAAACATCACACTTCTTGTGGTCATCTCCATTTGCTAACAGTAGTTCATGTTTAACTATGAAGCAAAGAAACAAACGAACAATTGTAGTCTCCACGACTACAACTTCAAACATGTTTCAAACTACACTAATTCAGTCTCTACATCTTCATACCCGATGGTCGAGCAAACATCTAAAGAAGAGGACACAGAGAACCGCAAATATTGGCTTTATTGGTTAGTGACCCCCCTCCACACCCTTCATGAATTATTGTCGAAGAACTTTTGCAGAAAGAAAAGCCAACACGATTCAATACATAGTTCACAATCTAACTTCAAATGATTAGAGCTTCTCGTGCGAGTAGAGGAGGGGGAGCAGAGGACAGTGATACCTTGGGGCGGCGAGCCAAGGCGAGAGGAGAGGGAGTGCAGCGAGAGTAGAGGCGCAAGCAGAGGCTGTCGATCGAGGCAGCGAGCCGACGCGCGGGCAGAAATCGACGACAACGAGAGGAGGGGGAGCTGAGGCGAGTCTTGACTTGCGAGCAGAGGCGAGTACTGACTTGCGCCGACGGGGGGCGAGCAACGATGTGAGCCGGTGAGTCACGAGAGGGAGAGCCGGAGAGGGAGAGGCCAGTCGACGCGAGAGGGAGAGGTGAGTCGAGCGAATGAGAAATACGGGAAATTAGGTCAAAACAAGTTGGGCATTCTCCATTCTGTTCTATGCCTTTGTCCATTTTGACGCCGAACACATGAGTCCCTCGCGTGTCCGAGTAATTGACCCGGAGTCCAAACTTGGACACGCGTTGACCGCGTGTCCATGTAACAGAGGGTAAAGACTGTCATAAGTTTTCAAACCTTTTTTCAATTATTCTATGTAGTTTTTTGAACTATTTTTTTCCCGCAATTGGACCATTGAATTGTATACTTTTTTGCTAAAATTGATCCGATCCATTAAAATCTAACCCATGTGCTGACATGGTGGTCACCTTCGTAATTACGTGGATCAACGGCCCACGTCGAAAGGTTGCAAAGCCGACAAGTCGGAAGCTCTACGATTGTCGCTGGATGAGGCCATCCTCGTCCTCCTCTCTCTCTCTCTCTATATATATATATTTGACAACTTCTTTTTCAGGGCACATCTAACATAAGTCTGTTTTCTTCTCAAATTCAACTGGTCTGTTGATGGGTAAATCAAAGCGTGAGATCGGAAGGCTCGGCCACACCCTTTCGATACCACATTTCTTGACTGAACTCCTGATACGCTAATTGCTATCCCCTTTAGATTTCCTGTAATACAATGGCAAGTGAATTTTCTTTAATTTCCAAAAATATCGTTGTCCGCCCTCAGATGAAATCGTCGTACTAGACAACCAACGTGGGCTTTGGGATTTGCTGTATATTCCAAATATCATGCTATGCTTGAACACATTCCATGTTGAATATGACAAGAATATAGGCTTCATTTGTTTCGCGAAAAACATTTTTCAAGAAGATATTTTTCGACATTTGGATCACTCATGAAAATGAGTGAACAGATAACACTTGACTCTATTTGTTTCACGGAAAGTGAATAATTTGAAAAATATTTTGTTAAAAATGATTTCTTGTATCACTTGAAATAAACAGTCAATGAAAATTATTTTCATTATAAACCTCAATTTACGTCTAAATATTTGTATCGATAATGAAAATATTTTTTATTCATTTCATTTTGTAATCGAAAAAAGCGATCATTTTCAAGAAAATATTTTTTCATTTTCTTTGAAACAATCAGAAGATGTTTTCCTATCAAAACTTAAATCTAGGAAAATGGTTTAAAAAAAAATTCAAAACATTACTAGTTATTGACGCTTGGACATAAGCTCTATGCTCATTTCCTACCATGGAAATCATCTCCCATTGAAATCCCCACCCTCCATGTGAGTGGGGCCCCCCACATGGAGGGTGGGGATCTCAATGATCCTCTACCATTAAGGTAGAGGATCCGGATCCTTGGCAACCATACCCCAGTCTATCTAGGCCAACGGGCCCGGGACATCGATGCCTATGCCTATACTCTCATGGATAGGGCAACCGAAGTATCTCAATGCCTTGCTTCCAAGAAAAACTTATAAGGAAGGGTACTCGTACCATGAACTAACATGCGTAGTAGATGAGAAGATCCTCAAGCAAATTAGTTTCGTAAGTTTGTAAGAAGGGGTGCCTGGGGCAACCTAGGTCATAGTGAAGAGGCACAAATGACTGTTTCTCAAAACACAGCTCTATACTAAAGAGCAAGCTATAAGAAGGGGCGGCACTTGGCCCAGTGCACCAAGGTTAAGAGGAGGGATCCACTAAAAAGACAAAATTCTGAGTTGAAGCTTGAGTGAACGGCGATCGTAACTCAAACAATCCAAATGTAACGAAATTCTTTGTCAGATAAGTTCTGACCCACATGAAGGTGATGCCAGGCTTGTTAATATTGAGGTCGGGCCTAGGTCTTTGGTGCTCATGCCCTGGTCCCGACCTCGGCACCCATGCTTGTGTCCTTGACTTTCGAGCCTTCGAGGCCAGGCCCAAGACTCCCATGCCCGATGTGACATTCCGAATTCCGGCCCCTCTCGAGGCTATTGAATGGAAAGATATCGATTGAGGTATTTCAGTTGTATCTCGCTCGGAGCAGGCCACTCTCGAGTTAACTGACCGAAAGGGAAAGACTAACGCGAGGTCGGGTACGTGGACCTGGGGAATTTGAATGAGAAATGGCACTTTGACTATAAGGATTGTCGAGGGAATATTTTGGGCCAACAGAGATCGATCTAGGAATGATCATGGAATGCCTTGCTAGCGTTACACATTGGGACGCGGGTGATTTCGCTTAACCAATGTGTAATTTGCGATAACATCCTAAATCGGATTCCGATGATCAGGACCCCAGGAGCTAGAGATAAACCCTCGCAATTACATGACAATCAAAGTCGCCACTGCTTGAGAAAAATCCTAAGGTCAATACGCATAGCGCTTGCAAGAGTCGCCTGTCAGTTTGAGAAAAACTGGAATTACAGTCGACGAGAGTTCGACATGCAATTGGACCTCGAGATTGGGTATTGGACATTGAGGAATTCCAACATTTGAATTGAAATGGACGTCGCCTCATCGAGGGCAATTTAAATTGGAAAAACGAAGTTTTGGATGGAAAGTACGAAATGACCATTTTACCCCTCAACCCTTGCCATTGTCTTAAGAAATATAGAAGGACATTTTGGTCATTTTGGAACCCCCATGGTTGCCAAATTTCATGGTCAACGAAGGTCAATGGTGAGCTAAGATCTTCTAGAAGCAAGACAAGTGTCATCCATTGGGAGGCCTTATCCACTTAGACTAGATTAAGGAGCCTAGGATGCATTAAATTCTATCCAAATCCCTCACCTACTACTCTCTCTCTCTCTCTCTCTCTCTCTCTCTCTCCATTAGTTTGCAAGAGAAGCCATCCTCTTCTTCTTCCTTCTTCATTTGGCCGAAAATCACCACTCTCTCCCTCAATGTGACATTCTGAATTCCAACCCCATCTCGAAGCTTATGAATGAATGAATGCCTATCGATGTATTTTAGTAAATCTCACTCAGAATTGATCTCTCTTGAGTCGACTAACCAAAAGGGAAAGGCTAAATAGGATTTAAGTACGTGGACTAAAGAACTCAACCACTAGTCGGTACTTTGACCATAAGGATTGCCGAGGGAATATTTTGGACCACTGAAGGTCGATCTAAGATTGGTTTCAGCACAATTTGCTAGTGTCATGCGATTGGTTCGCGGGTGATTCCGAATGACCATAGTATGATTTGTGAATTAACCTAAACCGATTCCCGACGATCGTAACATTCGGAACTAGCAATTGACCCTCGCAATTACATGACAACCAAAGTCGCCTCGACATTAGTCGCGGGTCGATACGCGTAGCTCCTAAGAGTCGCCCGTTAGTCTGAGATACGCTGGAATGACAAACGACTGAATTTAGCCATAAATTGGACTTCGAGATTAGAGGCCGGATATTCGAGGATTGCAACGGGAATAAATTGGACGTCGCCTCATCGAGGACCGTTAAGTTTAGAATTCGCCCATTAGCATTTATAAAAGTGAAATTCGAATCGACGATTAGGGAATTACCCTTATACCCTCAGTTAATACCCTTTCCTTTAGAAATAAGTAAGGGCAATTTGGACTTTTGCCATCCCTCACCCTTGGCTGAAAATGCACGGGCAAAGAAGTCTTTGGACCATTGATTTTGTGAGATGACATGAATGGCAATATTAGATGAGATGAGACATAAATGACACTTGACAACCCCATTAACAACTCCCTTATACATAGTCATTCAAGGACACTATTCATGTCATAAACCCCTCCAACCACTAACCACTCCCTCAAGCCTTCTCTCTTGCCTTTTGAATTTGGATGACAAATATCACACACACTCCCCCTCCCTCTCATTCGGCCGAACCCCTCCATCTCCCTCACTCTCATTTTCTCTCATTTTCTCTTCCTCTCAAGCTCTCACTCTCCCTTTTTCCTCTCACGCCGTCGACGCCACCTCCACCGCCGCTTCACCGCCGGCCTTCGGGCTAAGTTCTTGAGCTCCTCAAGCTCATTTTCTATGGTAAGTCTCCCTAAGACTAGATCCTATGTGTTGTTTGGTTAGTAAATGAGGTTTAGTGCAATTTTGGGAAGAAATCCATGGCTAATCCGTAGAGTTGATGTTCGGACCTCTTTGGACAGATTTGAACCGCGGGTTCCGTCGTCATTTCCGCCGGTTTTCCTTAGCTCTTGGACTTTGGTAAGTTATCCTTAACCCTTTATTAGGATGTAGGTTATTAATAGATGTTCTATGGTTGGATTGGTAGAGTTTAAGGGCTTTTTTTGTGAGAAAAACGTTAATGACCCGAGAGCCCGTATAATCCCGTTTTCAACGCGCGTCAAAAATAAAATGGGTCGTTCTAAGTCGTCCGTAGTCCAAATTGAGCTCCGTTTTCTCCCACGCGACCGTAAGATCATGAGGAATGAGGTTATAAAGTTAGATTGCTAAAAAAGTAAACATATTTATGTCAGTTTTTCTGAGAGTATGCCTGGTCATGGAAAAACCGAACCTGCCATGAAATGGATGAACCGTACTTGGTCATTTCTTGGATTAAAAATGGTGAAATTGAGTTTAAATGATGAAGTCCTATTCTAGTCATGAATGATCTTAGGGTTTGAGCATGTGTTGAAGTTATTTTAACTTAATTTGAGCAAGTGAAGTGGTTTAATAGACTAAACCGGAGTTTGAATGGGAAGTGTAAAACAATCGAATGCTCATGGATGACCTATGATCGTGGCTATGTGCCTTGATGGTTAATTGCTTGACTGAGTGATATTGAGTGCAATTGGCCATTGGAATGAGATGTATAAGTATTAAATCACATATTAACCTATTAAGGTTAAAGCATGACCCGAGAGCCATTTTTACGGGGGGCCTTGGTAAACATTTAATAGCCTAGGCGTTACGACGAGGGCGTTTACCAAATGCAAGTATGACTTAAGAGCCGTTTTTACGGGGGGTCCGGGCAGATGAATTTATTAGACCTAGGCGTTACGACGAAGGTCTTGCCTAATACAATGTGATTATTAAGGTATGTCCCGAGCTCTACGGCGAGGGCTGAATAGCTAGAATCGAGTTATTGATGGATTGCCTTATTCGAGTAGTTGATTGTTTAAATGCCTAAAGTACAAAGCTTAGCTTAAATCGTGAAATCGCATCTTGAATTGGATTGAATTGAGTGTCTATTTGTTGTACCTATATTTATCGTCTTAAATGCCACGATTATGCTTTCTATTAGAATTGTTTATTTTCAGGTGTTAGGAGGTACTAATGGCCTAGTTTAGGGTTAGGAATGACTTGCTGAGATTTATTCTCACCCCATTGTGGGACAACATTTTCAGGTCCTGAATGACGAGGTCCCTTGAATACTATGGACTGACTTTTGAAGATACCTTTTTGAAGTAGATGAATCGTTAACCTTACCTGACTATATTTCTTTTTTTAAGTCTCAGGGAGCTACTTTTTTTTTATTATTTTGGGTTGTACACGCCTCTATATAGCTCTGTAGGGTTAAACTTCATCTATCGTTGTTTTATTAAAGGAAGTTGTATTTTGGGAGATGGCAAGTTGTAACCCTGTTGTATATTTGACGCTTTTAAGGAATGTATGAAGTAAGTTTTAAATCTCTCCTTTTCATCCTGAGTCATTGTGTTCGGAAAGAAAATTTTTGTAAAGGAGATTGTTCGTCGCTTCCGCATGTACATTTGGTATTGCGCTTAAGCCGTTCGCCGTTGATCTTGGGAACTACTCAATGAAAACGGCCGTGGCGGGATGTTAGCGAGCCCGAGAAGGGTACATGGCGTTACCTCCCCGTTTAAGTGGTATCAGAGCGAGGTTAGCTCGATCCAAGTTGATTGAGACCTGGAGTAATAAGGTGCGATGACTTTAGGATGGTTAGATAGTGACACTTTAGGAGTTTGTTAGACTTTAGGAGTTTGTTAGACCTGGAGTAATAAGGGGCATGGTATATGAATTGGCGCTTGTGATTGGCATGATTTGGAGCTTTGTACTTGGCATTGCTTGTTGTTGACTATCTGAAGTTTGAGATAGCTTGTTGTGTTAATACTAAGCTGCAGATGCGTCTGGACTTGAGGTATGAATGAAACTCTTGACGTGATGCCTTTGACTGCTTGATTGTGATAGAATATTAGCTGTGAACTTTTGATGATGTGCTCATGAGAATGCCTGAGTGATTAGCTGTTGTGTTGTGATTGCTGCCTTGTTGAGTAGCATAGAATCACTAGACTTGAGTAAGTGATGAAAGTCTCTAATTCCGTGGTGGAATTATAGTGACTCAGGTGAATTAAGTTTGAGCAATATGAGCAATAGACCTAGAAGGCAGAGAGGAGGAGCTTCTAGCTCGAGAACACTAGAGGCTGAGGGTCCTACCATGGAAGGAGTTCTGAGGGCCTTGGTTCAGATTGGAGAGATAATGGGGAAGGAAGCCCAGGATAGAGCTGCTGCGGCCCTTCGACATGCCGAGGATAGAGTTGAGATTATAGCTCAGGCTGCTGAAGCTGCTGTTGCAGCCGTGAATATGGCGAATGGGAACAATGGAATTGGTAATGGAGGTGGAAATGCTAATGTTCATGGTAATGAGAACCAACCGATGGGTAACTTAGTAGAACAGTTCATGAAGGCAAAGGGGATCTTAAGACTGCCCCTGGTGGATTGAAGAACTAGAGAAAGCTTTTACTGTATTAGGGTGCATTGAGGCTGAGAAAGTGACCTTAGCAGTGTATCAGCTTCAAGATACTGCGAATGATTGGTGGAAGGCCACCCAGTGAAGAGTTTTTCTAGAAGGCGTCGCACCCAATTGGACCGCCTTCGCGGAGGCCTTCAATGCAAGATATTTTTCTGAAACTGACAAGAGCAGAAGCTGGTTGAATTTCAAAACCTTCGACAGAACCAATTGACCATTGATCAATACGATGGTGAATTCGTAAGACTTTCTAAGTATGCCCCGAGGATGGTTGAGAATCCTGTGGATAAGGCTCGGAGATTTAGAGATGGATTAAGGCCTGAACTCCGTAGTCAGTTGATACTCCTGAACTTGAGGGACTACGATGAGCTGTATGAAAGGGGCTAGATGGTGGAGCGTGATATGAGGGAAAGAGGAACCGCTTCTGGACCGCGATTTAATCCGGTCAGGGACAATCAAAATTTTGGACTATGGTGAATAACAGGCGATTTGTTCCTCCCGTTAAAAAGAATATTGGGAAGTCCGTTTATCAGAACAACTGGAACTGTCGCCTATGTGGACAGAAGCACGGAAGTGGGCCATGCCCAAGTTGGTCAGGAACGTGCTTCAAGTGTGGTCGGATGGGCCATCATGCGAGGCACTGTGGAAATCAGGCTGCAGGACCTCAATTTCAGCCACCGCGACCCCAACCAGGACCGCAAGTTGCAGCTGCCCCACTAACTAATTTGAATAGGCCGCCAGCTCAAGGAAAAGTTTATGCTGTGGCGCGTAGGGAGGTGGAGAATGCGTCCAGCGTGGTCACAGGTACGATTACTTTATGTGATCATGTTGCCTATGCATTGTTTGACCCTAGGGCATCGCATTCGTTCATATCTGCTCAGTTTGCTGATTTGGTTGGAATTTATTTGAAACCGCTGGATATGATACTGCATGTTACTATCCCGTTAAAGGATAAAGTGTTAGTCTCGCTAGGTTGTTCGAGATGTAAGATAGTCGTTGGTGGTAGTGAAGAACATATAGACCTAGCAGTGCTGCCTATGTATGATTTTGATGTTATTATTGGAATGGATAGGTTGAGTAAGCAGCGAGCTGTTATTGATTGTGGTAGCAGGGTGATTCATTTCCATCCGAATGATCACCCTAGATTCAAGTTCGTAGGAAGTCGAGGAGGAACCTCGATCCCTTTAATCTCATTGCTGGAAGTGACTAACTTATTGGACGACGGGTGTCAAGCGTACTTAGCTGCTGTGGTTGATCCGACGATCGAAGAACCCAAGTTAGAGGACATAGCTGTGGTGCGTAACTTTCCAGATGTCTTTCCTCAAGAGTTACCAGGGTTGCCGCCAGAGAGAGAAATAGAGTTCGTGATTGAGTTAGCTCCTAGAACGGAGCCGATCTCAAAAGCACCCTAGAGGATGTCCTTGTCAGAGTTAAAGGAACTAAAGGTTCAGATGCAGGAATTTCTGGACAAAGGATTCATTAGTACAAGCGCGTCAACGTGGGGAGTGCCAGTTTTGTTCGTAAGGAAAAAGGACGGATCTTTGCGCCTATGCATTGATTACAGGCAATTGAATCAGGTGACAATCAAGAACAAGTACCCGTTGCCAAGGATAGACGACTTGTTTGATCAGTTGCAAGGAGCGTCTGTATTCTCCAAGATAGACCTAAGGACGGGTTGTCACCAATTAAGGATTAAGAAGGAGGACATACTGAAGACAGCCTTTCGGACCATGTATGGGCATTATGAGTTTACAGTCATGCCATTTGGATTGACTAATGCCCCAGCTGCTTTTATGGACTTAATGCACCGGGTGTTTAACGAGTACCTGGACTAGTTCGTCATTGTCTTCATAGATGACATCTTGATTTACTCGAAGAGCCCTGAGGAACATGAGAAGCAATTGAGCGTAGTTCTACGGACGTTAAGGGAACACTCACTTTACACCAAGTTCAGTAAGTGTGAGTTTTGGCTTAGCAAGGTTGCCTTTCTTGGACACGTCATCTCTGGAAATGGAATTTCAGTGGATCCAGCAAAGATTGAGGCAGTAACGAATTGGCCTAGACCTACGTCAGTCACAGAAGTTCGAAGCTTTTTGGGTTTGGCAGGCTATTACAGGAGGTTTGTGGAAAAGTTCTCCTCTATAGCCACTCCTTTGACAAGATTGACAAAGAAGGATACGCGATTTGAATGGACGGATAGGTACGAAAGGAGTTTCCAAGAACTTAAGCATCAATTGACGACTGCACCAGTGTTGACGATTCCTTCTAGACCTAGAGGTTATGAGATCTATAGTGATGCGTCGCTAAAGGGATTAGGATGCGTTCTAATGCAGCATGGAAGAGTTGTTGCTTACGCATCGCGACAATTAAGACCTCACGAGATGAACTACCCGACACACGATTTGGAATTGGCAGCTATCATCTTCGCATTGAAAATTTGGAGGCATTATATGTCCGGAGAAAGGTTTCAGATTTATACGGAACATCCAAGTTTGAAGTACTTATTTTCTCAAAAGGAATTGAACATGAGGCAACGTCGATGGATGGAGTTGCTCAAGGATTATGATTGTGATATCCTATACCACCCCGGGAAGGCAAATAAGGTTGCGGATGCACTTAGTCGGAAATCGAGCATCGTGCCCATGATGGTTAAAGAATGGACTCTATTGGAAGGGATAAGAGATTCAGAGTTTAAGTTTGAAATTTGCCAACTATCTAGTTTACTGGCTACATTAAGAGTCGAACCAGAAATTCAGGAAAGGGTGAAGACCTCGCAGTCTACGGACCTCGACATCCAAAAGATTCTAGAAATGGATGCTACGAAAAGGAAACCTGACTTTCAAGTATCAGAAGATGGAATTATGAAGTTTCGTGGACGCCTGTGCGTACCCAATGACGAGGAGCTGAGGGAAAAGATCTTATCAGAAGCTCATAGGAGCAACTACAGCATTCATCCGGCTAGCACAAAGATGTATCAGAATTTGCGTCAGCACTATTGGTGGAACGGAATGAAAGTGGACGTAGCCAAGCACGTGGCGAAGTGTTTGACGTGCCAGCAAGTTAAGGCACAACATTGTAAGCCTGGTGGAATGTTACAACCTTTGGAGATTCCCGAATGGAAATGGGAACACATCACCATGGACTTTCTGATGGGCTTACCAAGAAGTCAGAGAGGACATGACTCGATATGGGTAATAGTGGATAGACTGACTAAGTCCGCGCATTTCTTAGCAGTAAGAAAGGACTTCGCCATGGATAGGTACGCAGAATTGTACATGTGATACATAGTTCGCCTTCATGGAGTCCCGGTGACGATCACTTCGGATAGAGATCCCAAGTTCACCGCTTCATTTTGGAAAAGCCTACAAGAGGCTTTGGGGACGAAAGTGCAGTATAGTACGGCCTATCACCCTCAGACGGATGGACAGTCTGAAAGGACGATTCAGACTCTTGAGGATATGCCAAGAGCCTGTGTGATAGATTTCAAAGGAGGTTGGGAAGATCAGCTACACCTAGCAGAGTTCGCCTATAATAACAGTTACCAGCAGAGTATCAGAATGGCACCGTTTGAAGCAATGTATGGTAGGGCATGCAGAACTCCGGTATGTTGGATGAGGTTGGTGAAAGAAGCATAACAGGCCTAGAGTTAGTAGAACAGTCAGTGGAGGCAGTAAAAGTCATAAGCGAAAGATTGAAAACCGCGAAGAGTCGCCAGAAAAGTTACGCCGACAAGCGGCGCAGGCCTTTGGAATTTCAAGTGGGAGACCATGTTTTCTTGAAAGTATCTTCGATGAGAGGACTATCTCGATTCGGAAAGAAGAGAAAGCTGAGCCCGAGGTACGTAGGCCCTTTCGAAATTTTGGAACGGATTGGAACTCTGGCCTATAGACTCGCCTTGCCGCCAAGTTTGTCGCAGGTCCACAATGTACTCCATGTATCAATGCTGAGGAAGTATGAACCGGATGTGACTCACGTACTGGATCATGCAGTGATAGAAGTGGACGATCGAGTGACGTACGTGGAAAAGCCAATTAGGATTGAGGACAGAAAGGAGCAAGTCTTAAGGAACAAGACGATTCCGTTAGTTAAGGTGATTTGGGAGCACCATGGAACTGAAGGAGCCACCTGGGAAAGCGAGGAAGCGATGAGGCGTTAGCACCCTTAGTAGTTTGAGTAGATGGTTGTAATGTAAATTTCGAGGATGAAATTTTTGTAAGGGGGGAAGAGTTGTGACATTCTGAATTCCGACCCTATCTCGAAGCTTATGAATGAATGAATGCCTATCGATGTATTTCAGTAAATCTCACTCAGAATTGATCTCTCTTGAGTCGACTAACCAAAAGGGAAATGCTAAATAGGATTTACGTACGTGGACTAAAGAACTCAACCACGAGTCAGTACTTTGACCATAAAGATTGCCGAGGTAATATTTTGGACCACTGAAGGTCGATCTAAGATTGGTTTCAGAACAATTTGGTAGTGTCATGCGATTGATTCGCGGGTGATTCCGAATGACCATAGTATGATTTACGAATTAACCTAAACCGATTCCCGACGATCGTAACCTTCGGAACTAGCAATTGACCCTCGCAATTACATGACAACCAAAGTCGCCGTGGCACGAGTAACTCTTAAACGCGGCATTAGTCGCGGGTCGATACGCGTAGCTCCTAAGAGCCGCCCGTTAGTTTGAGATACGCTAGAATGACAAACGACTAAATTTAGCCATAAGTTGGACTTCGAGTTTAGAGGCCGGATATTCGAGGATTGCAACGGGAATAAATTGGACGTCGCCTCATCGAGGATCGTTAAGTTTAGAATACGCCCATTAGCATTTAGAAAAGTGAAATTCGAATCGACAATTAGGGAATTACCCTTATACCCTTAGATTGATACCCTCTCCTTTAGAAATAAGTAAGGGCAATTTGGACTTTTGCCATCCCCCATCCTTGGCCGAAAATGCAAGGGAAAAGAAGTCTTTGGACCATTGATTTTGTGAGATGACATGAATGGCAAGATTAGTTGAGATGAGACATGAGTGACACTTGACAACCCCATTAACAACTCCCTTACACATAGTCATTCAAGGACACTATTCATGTCATAAACCCCTCCAACCACTAACCAATCCCTCAAGCCTTCTCTCTTGCCTTTTGAATTTGGATGACAAATATCACACACACTCCCCTCCCTCTCATTCGCCCGAACCCCTTCATCTCCCTCACTCTCATTTTCTCTCATTCTCTCTTCCTCTCAAGCTCTCACTCTCCCTTTTTCCTCTCACGCCGTCGACGCCACCTCCACCGCCGGCCTTCGGGCTAAGTTTGTGTGACATTCTGAATTCCAACCCTATCTCGAAGCTTATGAATGAATGAATACTATCGATGTTTTTAAGTAAATCTCGCTCAGAATTGATCTCTCTTGAGTCGACTAACCAAAAGGGAAAGGCTAACTAGGATTTAAGTACGTGGACTAAAGAACTCAACCACGAGTCGGTACTTTGACCATAAGGATTGCCGAGGAAATATTTTGGACCGCTAAAGGTCGGTCTAAGAATGGTTTCAGAACAATTTGCTAGTGTCGTGCAATTGGTCCACGGGTGATTCCGAACGACCATAGTATGATTTGCGAATTAACCTAAACTGATTCCTAATGATCGTAACCTTCGGGACTAGTAATTAACCCACGCAATTATGTGACAACCAAAGTCACCGTGGGATGAGTGACTCTTAAACGCGACGTTAGTTACGGGTCGATACGCGTAAACCCTAAGAGCCGCCCGTTAGTCTGAGATACGCTGGAATGACAAACGACTGAATTTAGCCACAAATTGGACTTCGAGATTAGAGGCCGATTATTCGAAGATTCCAACGGGGAAAAGTTTGACGTCGCCTCAACGGGGACCATTAGGATTAGAATTCTCCCTTGGCATTTAGAAAAGTGAGATTCGGACCGACGATTAGGAAATTACCTTTATACCCTTATGTTAGTGAGTTTCCTCTTAGAAACAAGCAAGGGCAATACGGACATTTACCTATCCTGTCCCTTTGGCCGAAAACTTGGGGGCACTATGGTCTTTTGGGTTGAAGATATTTGATTGGGATTGGACAAGAATGACAAGACCAAAATCCCATGAACTACCCTCTTACACAATGTCATTCCAATCTACTATTCATGTCATATTTCCCTAACCACTCCACTAAGCCTTTCTCCCTTCATCCTTGCCCCCATATTTGAAACATACTCTCTCTCTCTCTCTCTCACCCCCCATTCGGACACACCCCCATCTTCCCCTCTCCCTCTTTTCTCTCGCTCCCTCGTCTCACGCTCTCTCGTTTTCTCGCCGCTCACTCTCGGTTTCAAGGAGGGAACCGACCCACCACCGCACCACCACCTTGAGCCACCGCCGACCAGCCCTAGATCGAGAGAAAGAACTGGGATTGTCCTAGAGGAGTTCTTGAGGTAAGCGACCGTCGAGGCTTAGATGATTATGTTAAGAAGATAGAGGCTTGACCTAGGAGTGTCGTTGATGTTTGTTCTCATCTAAATTGTGGTAGAACTCCAACGATCGGGGCAGCTCATCGTCGGACAGATTCACGCCGCTCCTTCGTCCGCCGCTTTCGTCGGTTTTCTTAACTCTTCGCCCGCGGTAAGCTTGCTCTAACCCTTATTTAGGACCTTAGGTTACCGAAGGGCGAGTTAGAGAGGTTATTGAGTAGTTTCGTAATTGAATCCCCGATGGATTTATGCATGGCCAAATCTGACCTTGAGGAAATGATAATGCTTTGCCGTGCTAAGACTTGATTTTATTCCATACTTGATGAGTTGTGATGCTAAGGGTTTGAGTAGGTCGTTCCACGAGCGTTGAATTGCATAGAGCTACTCTTTGTCGTGAAGTTTCTTGATTTAGTGACTTAAATATTTATTTGATCCCAGTGTATATTCGGTCTTGATGAGATTTAACATGGCTTAGTTGGCACGTAGATTATTTGGCACATGGATTATTTGGCACGTAGATTATTTGGCACATGGATTATTTACGTGGATTATTTGGCACGTGGATTATTGGATTTGGCAATTGGCTATATTAATGTGTTAATGGCCACGTGATGAAAATAGTAATTGACATTTTTCCTGGATCGAAATATATTCGATCACGAGATATTACAATGATGTCACCTAGAATAAATTCTATTAGGTGATTTTGTGGCATGGGATCGAAGACGTGGTAGTCGTTAATGCCTTGAATTGTTGGAACGCACGATTCAATATAATTAGCTATAATTGTTGAATTATGAGCTTATGAGTGCGTGGTATCCTGATGCGGAGAAATGCCTGATGCGCCTATATGACGCGGGCTTGGCTATGAGAAATGCTTGATTCGTCTATATGACGCGGGCTTAACTGAGGAGAAATACCTGATGTGCATATATGACACGGGTTAATTAAAGAGAAATGCCTGAGGCGCCTATATGACGCGGGCCTAGCCATGGAAATTTTGATGATGTCAAGTACGAGTGCGTTGAATATTTGATTTGAGTAATTGAGTGCCAAAGTATGAAGTTTAGCCTAAAATTGAGAGTGTTACAAATGCTTTGTTTTATTTGAACTGTCATACACCGATTGCCTTATTCTCTTGATTCATTGATCATTGCATGTGTAAGTAGTGTCTGCAAGTACTAAGTGCTTAACTTAGGGTTAGGGCTAGCTTATTGAGATTTATCTCACCCCGTCGTGGGACCACCCTTTTTCAGACCCTAGGCCTTAGCCATGCCGCCGCGAGTTTTTGGGGTACCCATGCGTATAGATTCATACGACACTGAGTACCCAGCAGGGGAGGGAAAGTGGTTTATCAAGAGGCGCAGCACAATTTGGGTGGATATTGAGACCGATCACTGGAGGCCAGATGCGTTTACTGCTTGGTTTTACCGGGACGGCGACACTACTCATGGCCCTCTGAGGACTTTTGATGTACCATGGGACGTGATAGGCGAGCAGTTAGACCCAGTGAATTGCTACCCTCTAGATGGTGAGATGTCTGATCCGGAGACCGACCCCGAGCCGGAGGTACCTCTTTCGTCGGTGCCATCCCAGAACCCCATCGCCGATGGTGAAGTGATCGAGCCCTCTGATGCCGATGACGATTCCGTGGATGCACCAGAACTGGAGCTAGCGATTACAGGTGCAGAAGACGTCGCCATGGATTGGGTGGTCTACCCCGTCGAGGGAGTCGTCCCAGTGTTCTCTGGGTCCGAGCCCGAAGAAGAAGATGAAGAAGAAGAAGAAGAAGACGAGGAAGAAGAGGTGCCAAGAGAAGTGTAGCCAGGTGATTGGGTAGAGCATAACCCTGTGGCAGATGAGGACCTTTCTGGTGACAACGACCCGGACCTTTAGATTATTTAGTAGCCCTTGACTTTTGGAGCGCCCTTAGGATAGTGACGCTTATCCTAGCCTATTGATCCTTTTTGTTTAGGCTGACCACCCATTTCCCTGATCCCTTTTATGTATGCCTTTTATGTTTAAGTCGAGGTGTAAACTGGATCTACCTTATGTTATGTATTGGTGTTGTTTTCTTAAAGTCATCTTTTGTTTATATTGGATATGGAGTTAAGTTGTCACTTCCGCATGACCATTGGCATTCGTTTGTATTTCGTGAGTCGTTCGATCCTAGGTATGTTTGGAACAAGGAACGACGTTAGGGTGATGTCGGCACGCCCGAAGGACGCGGGGCGTGACATCCCCGTTTGTTTGGTATCAGAGCAAGGTCAACTCGATCCAAGTGGGCTGAGGACTGGAGTAATATGGTGTGATGACTTTAAGGATGATTTGGTAGCAAGACCTTAGGAGTCCGCTAGAGTTAGGCATAAAATGCATGACATGTGAAATGGCGCTTGTGATTGGCATATTGGATAGGCATCACCATGGGTGATTATAAGGCTATAGGACTTCGTACTTGGCATTGAGTGTGGTTTCCTAAATGCTTGATTGGATAGCTGATTGTGCTTACACTAAGTTGTAGATGCGTTTGAACTTGAGGTACGGTTGCGAATTTACAATTATGACTCTTCTGATGGTTGCTTGATAAATGAATGCCTTGATTGTGACTGCTGCCTTGATGGTAACCTGGAATTGCTAGACTTTAGTAGATGACTTAGGTCTCTAATTCATGGATGGAATTATAGTGGTTCAGGTGTCTTAAGGCTTAGCGAGATGAGCAACCGAACCAGAGGAACGGGATGAGCGTCTAGCTCTAGGCCACCGGCAGTGGAAGACCCTAAGTATGATGGAGTCATGAGGATACTAGAAGAAGTTGGAAACCTGATGGGCAGGCAGGCCCAGGAAAGTGATGCTGTTATTGCCCAAGCAGCGATAGTTGCCGTTGCTGCTGCCAACCTGGCAAATGGAAACAATGGCCATAATGGGAACAATGAACAGGGTAACGAAGGTGACAATGCCCAAGGTGCTGGGAATCGTGTAATGGGTCAACTAGTGGAACACTTCATGAAGTTGAAGCCGCCTAAGTTTGATGGCACGGGGGACCTTGAGACTGCCCCTAAGTGGACTGAGGAACTGGAGAAGACCTTCGAGGTCTTAGGGTGCACTAAGACTGAAAAAGTGACCCTAGCAGTCTACCAGCTCCGTGGGACGGCGAATGATTGGTGGAAGGCCACCAAGGGAAGAGTTTTCCCTAAAGGCACAGTGCCAACTTGGACCGTCTTCTCTGAGGTTTTCAACGCAAAGTATTTCTCGAAAGTGGCCCAAGAACAGAAGTTAGTGGAATTCCAGAACATCCGCCAGAATCAGATGACCATCGAGCAGTATGAGGCTGAGTTCTCGAGACTGTCTAAGTATGCCCCGAGGATGGTTAAGAATCCGGATGATAGGGCAAGGATATTTAGGGATGGACTCAGGCCTGACCTTCGTAGTCAGTTGGTACTTTTGGATTTACAAGGCTATGATGCGATTTATGAAAGGGGCCAGTTAGTGGAGTGGGATAAGAAAGAAAGGAGAACCGCACCTGTACCGCGGTTTACGCCAGTTAGAGACAACCACGAGTTCGGCAAGAGGCCGATGAACAACAATAGGTGTTTTGTCCCTCCAGCTAGGAAGAACATTGGGAAACCCGCTCACCAATCTAATTGGAACTGCCGCCTGTGTGGAAGGAAACACGGGAATGGACCTTGCCCGAGTAGGACGGGTGCTTGCTTCAAGTGTGGCCAGCTAGGTCATCATATGAGAACCTGCCGGAGTCAAGCCCCAAGACCTCATTTTCAAGGACAGCGACCGCCAGCAGGACCGCCGGCGGGAGCCCCGCAGAACAACCAGAATAGGCCACCAACGCAAGGAAGAGTGTATGCTGTGGCGCGTAGAGAGGCGGAGAATGCGTCTGGCGTGGTCACATGTACGGTTACTTTATGTGATCATGCTGCCTATGCATTGTTTGACCCTAGAGCATCGGATTCGTTCATATCTGCTCAGTTTGCTGATTTGGTTGGAATTGAATTGAAACCGCTGGATATGATATTGCATGTTACCACCCCGTTAAAGGATAAAGTGTTTGTCTCGCTAGGATGTTAGGACTGTAAGATAGTCATTGGTGGTAGTGAGGAACAGATAAACCTAGCAGTGCTGCCTATGTATGATTTCGATGTTATTATTGGAATGGATTGGTTGAGTAAACAGCGAGCTGTTGTTGATTGTGGTAGCAGGGTGATTCATTTCCATCCGAATGATCACCCTAGATTCGAGTTTGTAGGAAGTCGAGGAGGAACCTCCATTCCTTTAATTTCATCGCTGGAAGTGACTAAGCTAATGGACGACAGATGTCAAGCGTACTTAGCTGTTGTAGTTGATCCGACGATTGAGGAACCCAAGCTAGAGGACATAGCTGTGGTGCGTGACTTTCCAAATGTCTTTCCTCAAGAGTTACCAGGATTGCCGCCAGAGAGAGAAATAGAGTTCGTGATTGAGTTAGCTCTTAGAACAGAGCCGATCTCAAAAGCACCCTATAGGATGTCCTTGTCGGAATTAAAGGAACTGAAGGTTCAGATGCAGGAGTTGCTGGACAAAGGGTTCATTCGTCCAAGCGCGTCACCGTGGGGAGCGCCAGTGTTGTTCGTGAGGAAAAAGGACGGATCATTGCGCTTGTGCATTGATTACATGCAATTGAATCAGGTGACGATCAAGAACAAGTATCTGTTGCCAAGGATAGATGCCTTGTTTGATCAACTATAAGGGGCGTTTGTGTTCTCCAAGATAGACCTGAGGACGGGTTATCACCAAATGAGGATTAAGAAGGAGGATATACCGAAGACAGCCTTTCGGACCACGTATGGGCATTATGAGTTTACAGTCATGTCATTTGGATTGACTAATGCCCAGCTGCCTTCATGGACTTGATGCACCGAGTGTTCAAGGAGTACCTGGACCAGTTCGTCTTAGTCTTCATAGATGACATTTTGATTTACTCGAGGAACCCTGAGGAGCATGAGAAACAATTGAGCATAGTCCTACGGACGTTAAGGGAACACTCACTTTACGCCAAGTTCAGTAAGTGTGAGTTTTGGCTTAGCAAAGTTGCATTTCTTGGACACGTCATCTCTGGAAATGGAATTTTAGTGGATCCAGCAAAGATTGAGGCAGTAACGAATTGGCCTAGACCTACGTCGGTAATAGAGGTTCGAAGCTTTCTAGGTTTGGCAGGCTATTACAGGAGGTTTGTGGAAAAGTTCTTCTCCATAGCCACTCCTTTGACGAGATTGACAAAGAAGGATACGCGGTTGGAATGGATGGATAAGTGCGAAAGGTGCTTTCAGGAGCTCAAGCATCGATTGACGACCGCACCAATGTTGACGATTCCTTCTGGACCTGGAGGTTATGAGATATGCAGTGATGCGTCGCTAAAGGGATTCGGATGCGTTCTAATGTAGCATGGATTTGTGGAAAAGTTCTTCTCCATAGCCACTCCTTTGACGAGATTGACAAAGAAGGATACGCGGTTTGAATGGATGGATAAGTGCGAAAGGTGCTTTCAGGAGCTCAAGCATCGATTGACGACCGCACCAATGTTGACGATTCCTTCTGGACCTGGAGGTTATGAGATCTGCAGTGATGCGTCGCTAAAGGGATTCGGATGCGTTCTAATGTAGCATGGAAGAGTTGTTGCTTACGCATCGCGACAATTAAGACCTCACGAGATGAACTACCCGACGCATGATTTGGAATTGGCAGCTATCATCTTCGCGTTAAAGATTTGGAGACATTATTTGTGCGGAGAAAGGTTTCAGATTTATACGGACCATCAGAGCTTGAAGTACTTGTTTTCTCAAAAGGAGTTGAACATGAGGCAACGTCGGTGGATGGAGTTACTCAAGGATTACGATTGCAACATTCTGTACCACCCTAGAAAGGAAAATAAGGTTGCGGATGCGCTTAGTCGGAAATCGTGCATCGCGCACTTGATGGTTAAAGAATGGACTTTACTGGAAGGAATAAGGGATTCGGAGTTGAAGTTTGAGATTTGCCAACTGTCGAGTTTGCTAGCTACGTTGAGGATCGAACCGAAAATTCAGGAAAAGGTAAAGGCTTTACAGTCTACGGATCTTGACATGCAAAAGATCCTAGAGATGGATGCCGCGAAAAGGAAGCCTGACTTTCAAGTGTCTGAGGATGGAATCCTAAAGTTTCGTGGACGCCTGTGTGTACCCAATAACGAGGAATTAAAGGGAATGATCTTGTTGGAAGCTCATAGGAGCAACTACAGTATTCATCCGGGTAGCACGAAGATGTATCAGAATCTGCGTCAGCACTACTTGGGGAACAGAATGAAGGTGGATGTCGCCAAGCATGTAGCCAAGTGTTTGATGTGCCAGCAAGTTAAGGCTCAACATTGTAATCCTGGTAGAATGTTACAGCCGTTGGAGATCCCCGAGTGGAAATGGGAACACATCACCATGGACTTTGTTATGGGCTTACCGAGGAGTCAGAGAGGACACGACTCAATTTGGGTAATAGTGGATAGACTGACTAAGTCCGCGCATTTCTTGGCAGTGAGAAAGGATTTCGCCATGGATAGGTACGCAGAATTGTACATGCGGTATATAGTTCGCCTTCATGGAGTCCCTGTGACAATCACGTCAGATGGAGATCCCAAGTTCATCGCTTCATTTTGGAAAAGCCTACAAGAGGCTTTGGGGACGAAGTTGCAGTATAGCACGGCCTATCACCCTCAGACAGATGGACAGTCAGAAAAGACAATTCAGACACTTGAAGATATACTGAGAGCCTATGTGATAGATTTCAAAGGAGGTTGGGAAGATCAGCTGCACTTAGTAGAGTTCGCCTATAATAACAGCTACCAGCAGAGTATCAGAATGGCACCGTTTGAGGCATTGTATGGTAGGGCATGAAGAACCCGGTATGTTAGGATGAGGTTGGTGAGAGAAGCATAATAGGCCCGGAACAAGTAGAACAGTCGGTGGAAGCAGTGAAAGTCATTAGAGAAAGATTGAAAACTGCGCAGAGTCGCCAGAAACGTTACGCCGACAAGCGGCGCAGACCTTTAGAGTTTCAAGTGGGAGACCATGTTGTCTTAAAGGTGTCACCGATGCGAGGTCTATCTCGGTTTAGGAAGAAGGGAAAACTAAGTCCGAGGTACGTAGGCCCTTTTGAAATTTTAGAAAGGATTGGAACCCTGGCCTATAGACTCGCCTTGCCGCCAAGCTTATCATAGGTTCACAATGTATTCCATGTCTTAATGTTGAGGAAGTATGAACCGGACGCAACTCATGTACTGGACCATGAAGTGATAGAAGTGGACGATCGGATGACGTATGTGGAAAAGCCGATTAGGATTGAGGATAGGAAGGAGCAAGTCCTGAGAAACAAGACGATTCCATTGGTAAAGGTGATTTGGGAGCACCATGGGACTGAAGGAGCCACTTGGGAAAGCGAAGAAGCAATGAGGCGTCAGCACCCCCATTTGTTTAAGTAGGTGGTTGTTATGTAAATTTCGAGGACGAAATTTTTGCAAGGGGGAAGAGTTGTGACAATCAAAATTCCGACACTATCTCGAAGTTTATGAATGAATGAATACTATCGATGTATTTTAGTAAATCTCGCTCAGAATTGATCTCTCTTGAGTCGACTACCCAAAAGGGAAAGGTTAACTAGGATTTAAGTACGTGGACTAAAGAACTCAACCACGAGTCGGTACTTTGACCATAAGGATTGCCGAGGAAATATTTTGGACCGCTAAAGGTTGATCTAAGAATGGTTTCAGAACAATTTGCTAGTGTTGTGCAATTGGTCCACGGGTGATTCCGAACGACCATAGTATGATTTGCGAATTACCTAAACTGATTCCTAACGATCGCAACCTTCGAGACTAGTAATTAACCCTCGCAATTACATGACAACCAAAGTCACCGTGGCATGAGTGACTCTTAAACGCGACGTTAGTTGCGGGTCGATACGCGTAACCCCTTAGAGCCGCTCGTTAGTCTGAGATACGTTGGATTGACAAACGACTGAATTTAGCCACAAATTGGACTTCGAGATTAGAGGCCGATTATTCGAGGATTCCAACGGGGAAAAGTTGGACATCACCTCATCGGGGACCATTAGAATTAGAATTCGCCCTTGGCATTTAGAAAAGTGAGATTCGGACCGACGATTAGGAAATTACCTTTATACCCTTAGGTTAGTGAGTTTCCTCTTAGAAACAAGCAAGGGCAATACGAACATTTACCTATCCTGTCCCTCTGGCCGAAAACTTGGGGGCACTATGGTCTTTTGGGTTGAAGATATTTGATTGGGATTGGACAAGAATGACAAGACCAAAATCCCATGAACTACCCTCTTACACAATGTCATTCCAATATACTATTCATGTCATATTTCCCTAACCACTCCACTAAGCCTTTCTCCCTTCATCCTTGCCCCCATATTTGAAACATACTCTCTCTCTCTCTCTCTCACCCCCCATTCGGACGACACACCCCCATCTTCCCCTCTCCCTCTTTTCTCTCGCTCCCTCGTCTCACGCTCTCTCGTTTTCTCGCCGCTCTCTCTCGGTTTCAAGGAGGGAACCGACCCGCCACCGCACCACCACCTTGAGCCACCGCCGACCAGCCCTATATCGAGAGAAAGAACTGGGATTGTCCTAGAAGAGTTCTTGAGGTAAGCGACCGTCGAGGCTTAGATGATTATGTTAAGAAGATAGAGGCTTGACCTAGGAGTGTCGTTGATGTTTGTTCTCATCTAAATTGCGGTAGAACTCCAACGATCGGGGCAGCTCATCATCGGACTGATTCATGCCACTCCTTCATCCGCCGCTTTCGTCGGTTTTCTTAACTCTTCGCCCGCGGTAAGCTTGCTCTAACCCTTATTTAGGACCTTAGGTTACCGAAGGGCGAGTTAGAGAGGTTATTGAGTAGTTTCGTGATTGAATCCCCGATGGATTTATGCATGGCCGAATCTGACCTTGAGGAAATGATAATGCTTTGCTGTGCTAAGACTTGATTTTATTGCATACTTGATGAGTTGTCATGCTAAGGGTTTGTGTAGGTCGATCCACGAGCGTTGAATTGCATAGAGCTACTCTTTGTCGTGAAGTTTCTTGATTTAGTGACTTAAATATTTATTTGATCCCTACTGTATATTCGATCTTGATGAGATTTAACGTGGATTAGTTGGCACGTAGATTATTCGGCACGTGGATTATTTGGCACGTGGATTATTTACGTTGATTATTTGGCACGTAGATTTTTTGGCACGTGAATTATTGGATTTGGCAATTGGCTACATTAATGTGTTAATGGCCACGTGATGAAAATAGTAATTGACGTTTTTCCTAGATCGAATTATATTCGATCACGAGATATTACAATGATGTCACCTAGAATAAATTCTATTAGGTGATTTTGTGGCATGGGATCGAAGACGTGGCAGTCGTTGATGCCTTGAATTGTTGGAACACACGATTTAATGTAATTAGCTGTAATTGTTGAATTATGAGCTTATGAGTGCGTGGTATCCTGATGCGGAGAAATGCCTGATGCGCCCATATGACGCGGGCTTGGCTATGAGAAATGCCTGATGCACCTATATGACGCGGGCTTGACTGTGGAGAAATACCTGATGCGCCTTTATGACGCAGGTTAATTAATGAAAAATGCCTGAGGCGCCTCTATGACGCGGGCCTAGCCATGGAAATTTTGATGATGTCAAGTACGAGTGCGTTGAATATTTGATTTGACTAATTGAGTGCCAAAGTACGAAGTTTAGCCTAAAATTGAGAGTGTTACCAATGCTTTGTTTTATTTGAACTGTCATGCGCCGATTGCCTTATTCTCTTGATTAATCGATCATTGCATGTGTAAGTAGTGTCTGGAAGTACTAAGTGCTTAACTTAGGGTTAGGGCTAGCTTATTGAGATTTATCTCACCCCGTCGTGGGACCACCCTTTTTCAAACCCTAAGCCTTAGCCATGCCGCCGCGAGTTTTTGGGGTACCCATGCGTATAGATTCATACGACACTGCGTACCCAGCAGGGGAGGGAAAGTGCTTTATCAGGAGGCGCAGCACAGTTTGGGTGGATATTGGGACCGATCACTAGAGGCCGGACGCGTTTGCAGCTTGGTTTTACCGGGACGACGACACTACTCATGTCCCTCTGAGGACTTTTGATGGACCATGGGACATGATAGGCGAGCAGTTGGACCCAGTGAATTGCTACCCTCCAGATGGTGAGATGTCTGATCCGGAGACCGACCCCGAGCCGGAGGTACCTCTTCCGTCGGTGCCATGCCAGAACCCCATCGTCGATGGTGAAGTGATCGAGCCCTCTGATGCCGATGACGATTCCGTGGATGCACCAGAACCGGAGCCAGCGATTGCAGGTGTAGAAGACGTCGCCATGGATTGGGTGGTCTACCCCGTCGAGGCAGTCGTCCCAATGTTCTCTGAGTCCGAGCCCGAAGAAGAAGATGATGAAGAAGAAGAAGACGAGGAAGAATAGGTGCCAAGAGAAGTGCAGCCAGGTGATTGGGTAGAGTATAACCCCGTGGCAGATGAGGACCTTTTTGGTGACAGCGACCCAGACCTTTAGATTATTTAGTAGCCCTTGACTTTTGGAGCGCCCTTAGGATAGTGACGCTTATCCTAGCCTATTGATCCTTTTTGTTTAGGCTGACCACCCCTTTCCCTGATTCCTTTTATGTATGCCTTTTATGTTTAAGTCGAGGTGTAAACTGGATCTACCTTATGTTATGTATTGGTGTTGTTTTCTTAAAGTCATCTTTTGTTTATATTGGGTATGGAGTTAAGTTGTCGCTTCCGCATGAGCATTGGCATTCGTTTGTATTTCGTGAGTCGTTCGATCCTGGGTATGTTTGGAACAAGGAACGACGCTAGGGTGATGTCGGCGCACCCGAAGGACGCGGGGCGTGACAGTTCGTGAGCTCCTCAAGCTCATTTTCCGTGGTAAGTCTCCCTAAGACTAGATCCTATGTGTTGTTTGGTTAGTAAATGAGGTTTAGTGCAATTTTGGGAAGAAATCCATGGCTAATCCGTAGAGTTGATGTTCGGACCTCTTTGGACAGATTTGAACCGCGGGTTCCATCGCCATTTCCGCCGGTTTTCCTTAGCTCTTGGACTTCGTAAGTTATCCCTAACCCTTTATTAGGATGTTAGGTTACTAATAGATATTTTATGGTTGGATTGGTAGAGTTTAAGGGCTGTTTTTGTGTGAAAAACTTTAATGACCCGAGAGCCCGTTTAATCCCGTTTTCAGCGCGCGTCGAAAATAAAATGGGTCGTTCTAAGTCGTCCGGAGTCCAAATTGAGCTCCGTTTTCTCCCACGCGACCGTAAGATCATGAGGAACGATGTTATAATGTTAGATTGCTAAAAAAGTAAACATATTTATGTCGGTTCTTCTGAGAGTAAGCCTGGTCATGGAAAAATCGAACCTGCCATGAAATGGATTAACCACACTTGGTCGTTTCTTGGATTAAAAATGGTGAAATTGAGTTTAAATGATGAAGTCCTATTCTAGTCATGAATGATCTTAGGGTCTTGAGCATGTGTTGAAGTCATTTTAACTTAAATTGAGCAAGTGAAGTGGTTTAATAGACTAAACCGGAGTTTGAATGGGAAGTGTAAAAAAATCGATTGCTCATGGATGACCTATGATTGTGGCTATGTGCCTTGATGGTTAATTGCTTGACTGAGTGATCTTGAGTGCAATTGGCCGTTGGAATGAGATGTATAAGTGCTAAATCACATATTAACCTATTAAGGTTAAAGCATGACTCGAGAGTCGTTTTTACGGGGGGTCCTGGTAAACATATAATAGCCTGGGCGTTACGACGAGGGCGTTTACCAAATGCAAGTATGACCTAAGAGCCGTTTTTACGGGGGGTCCGGGCAGATGAATTTATTAGACCTGGCGTTACGACGAAGGTCCTGCCTAATACAAAGTGATTATTAAGCTATGTCCTGGGTGCTACGGCGAGGGCTGAATAGCTAGAATCGAGTTATTGATGGATTGCCTTATTCGAGTAGTTGATTGTTTAAATGCCTAAAGTACGAAGCTTAGCTTAAATCGTGAAATTGCATCTTGAATTGGATTGAATTGAGTGTCTATTTGTTGTACCTCTATTTATTGTCAAAAATGCCATGATTATGCTTTCTATTAGAATTGTTTATTTTCAGGTGTTATGAGGCACTAAGGCCTAGTTTAGGGTTACGAATGACTTGCTAGATTTATTCTCACCCCGTTGTGGGACAACATTTTCAGGTCCCGAATGATGAGGTCCCTTGAATACTATGGACTGACTTTTGAAGATACCCTTTTGAAGTAGATGAATCGTTAACCTTACCTGACTATATTTCTTTTTTTAAGTCTCAGGGAGCTACTTTTTTTTTATTTTGGGTTGTTCACGCCTATATAGCTCTGTAGGGTTAAACTTCATCTACCGTTGTTTTATTAAAGGAAGTTGTATTTTGGGAGGTGGCAAGTTGTAACCATGTTGTGTATTTGACGCTTTTTAGGAATGTATGAAGTAAGTTTTAAATCTCTCTTTTTCATCCTGAGTCATTGTGTTCGGAAAGAAAATTTTTGTAAAGGAGATTGTTCGTCGCTTCCGCATGTACATTTGGTATTGTGCTTAAGTCGTTCGCCGTTGATCTTGGGAACTACTCAATGAAAACGGCCGTGGCAGGATGTTAGCGAGCCCGAGAAGGGTACAGGGCGTTACATTCAATCTCTTTCTCGCCCACTGTTTCGATCATAACTTCCTCGTCCCTTATCCGATGGAGACGATCCACCCACCATTAGAAAGATCTTTCTCTTTCCATTCCAACAAGGTATTATGAGCCCAAATCTACCCAGCAGTTCTCCCCGTAGAGCAGTTTGAATGGGAAAAGGTCAGGACGGATCAGATTCAAATCCAATTTGAGGAGGAGCTGCTTTTTGCCGGCTTTAGGAACTCTTTTGGCTTCAAATCTTCGGTGAGACTCTCTTAACATCTAGTACAAAGGTTTTGAAAGTGGAGATTGAGAATTGGTTGAATTTTAGATGGGTTTTTATGGTTAAACTTTGATGATCTACTTAGGACAGATTCTGTCCTTGCCGGCGAGCTTGAGATCGAGACACATTTTGGAACCCTCGAGGCTTCGTTTGACTTGGAAATTGTTGGTAAGCCTCCTTAGAACATAGTATTACGTGTTAGCAAGAAGTTTGTGAGTTGGTTTGGACTTTCATAGCCGGTAATGTGTGGTTTCCTATTGACCAAAAGGGAAAGACTGACGCGGAGTCGAGTACGTGGACCTAGGGAGTTTGAATGAGAAGTGGCACTTTGACCATAAGGATTGTTGAGGGAATATTTCGGGCCAGCAGAGATCGATCTAAGGACGATCATGGAATGTCTTGCTAGCGTTATACGTTGGGATGCGGGTGATTCCGCTTAACCAATGTGTAATTTGCGAGAATTTCCTAAATCAGATTCCGATAATCAGGATCGAAGGAACGAACGATAAACCCTCGAAGTTACATGACAATCAAAGTCGCCATGGCTTGAGAAAAATCCCAAGGTCGATACGCGTAGCGCCTGCAAGAGCCGCCCGTTAGTTCGAGACAAACTGGAATTACGATTGACGGATGAATGATCATGAAATGGAAGCTCAAAATTGGCAATTGGAAATAGAGAATTCCAATTCTTAATAGGAATTCGACAATGTCTCGCAAAATGGTAATTTCGTATTGGAAAAGTAAAGTTTGGACTGAAAGTGCGAAAAGACCGTTTTGCCATCTAAAGAACTCAAGAAGGACACAATGGACATTTCTCTTATCCTATATGGCTGTCGAAAATCACATGTGCATGGGGTCAAAGGTGAGTCAAAGTTCTAAGATGCATTATTGGTGTTGCCACTTGTCAACCATTGGGAGCCCAAGCATTAAATGACCTCACCTAATCATGTCTTATTCAATTAAGCTCCATTATTTGTGTGAGACAAGTATAATTAAGTCTCATCTGCTGTGTATACCATATACCACATATTCACTTCAATTTCCTCCTCAAACTCACCTCACCAAAAACTGCCCAGAAAAATAGTTTTGGAGCCTTCTGTTCGGTGCAATCTAACGGATCTTCCGGGCGTCGTTTGGTCAAGCCTGTTTACCATATGTTATTTCAGGATGTCCCTGACATTTTCCCGTTGGTTTCATGATTGTTGGAGCTCTGGTTAATTTATGGTGATTTTTGGAAGAAAAGCGGACGGATTCTGAGCTAGCTGAGGAGAAGTGTTGGTTCTAGCTCTTAGAAATTCCAAATGACCTCAAATTTTTTAGGAGAGCTTCATAACATCTAGTACTATGTTCAGATGGGTTTTGAATACAAATAGATGGTTTTAAAATGAATTTTATGGCTGATTATGGGTGGTACAAAAATGGACAGATTCTGACTTTGAAGAGAGTGGACTGTTTCGATGTCTTTGGGGTACCAATCCGCTTCAAATCTCACGGTGAGCTTCCTAAACACATAAAGGAAGGTATTAGCAAGTTGATTATTGAAGGATTGAGGATTAGAATTTATTTATGGCTTGATTGAGCGGTTGGAACCCAAAACCGATTCTATTTTAAGGAAGAGTACATGCTGGCCGGTTCTGTTAATGGACTAAATGGGAAATTTTTGGACGTCAATTGACCTATAATATATTGTATGATATCGTGTGAGATGTCATTAGGAGATGTGAGAAGTGGATTGAAGTTTAAAGGTGATTTGTGGTGAAACTGATTCACGAAATGCTAATTTGAGTATTGCCATATATATGGCTGAGTAAACCGAACATATTAAGGGTTCGGAATGAGCGTTGTCTTGTGTCATATTGTGATAAAAGGTGTCTCAAATTGCCAATGGTATGGCTAGGGAAAGCTTGCGTTTATGGGAATGAATATTCCATGGTTTATGACTCAAGATTGATTAATCTTGTTAGGTTGACGATGCATTTGAGGAAATTCTATACTTGTGGCTTTGTGAGATTTGCATGGTGTTGTATTGTGATATTTAATAAGGTAAGTGTTACCTAATCCTTTCTCTGAATGCTTGGACACACTGGATGAGTAATTGAATGATGTGATTGACTGATGAATTTTTCTGTGATGAATTGCATGTGTGTCTGGATGGCATACTGAAACTGAATGAGAAAGGTGTTGAGGATACCATCTGGTCTAATGACCCCGGCGGTATCGAAAGGTGGTGAAATAAAATAAAAATGTGAATGCCATTTTGTCTGATGACCCTAGCAGCATAGGGTAGCTGTAAGCTTGGAGAGTACCGATTGGTCTAATGACCCCAGTGGTACGTGGACATCATTTGTCTGATGACCCCGGAGATGTCAGGTGGCAGAAGTGCCAGTGGTGTATGTGGATGGTTGAGAAAGAGGTGAATGTGGTGTATTTGAGTATATGTGCTTGGGTATGAGACCATATAATTGAGGATGATTGTTTGTATCGATTGTCCATGCTTGCTAATTGATACTGCCGATGTGTGATGCCTTGTGCCATTGCGTTATTTGTTATTTTGCATATGAACGGCATATGTGGGTGGTCTGGTAGGACTGGTATTGAGGTATAGGGTTAGGTTTCACTTGTTGAGATATATAATTATATATATATATCTCACCCTAGTGGGGGATTAACTTTTTTAGGTCTTTGAAGACGGAAGTACAGGCGAGATAAGGATGAGCTCTCGATGAAGTAATGGAATGAATGGATTTTTGTATTTGGTGGCCTTAGGGATTTTATCTGAATTTTGAGGATTAGGAATTGAATGAACGGCATATGTGGGTGGTCTGGTAGGACTGGTATTGAGGTATAGGGTTAGGTTTCACTTGTTGAGATATATATATATATATATATATATATATATATATATATATATATATCTCACCCCAGTGGGGGATTAACTTTTTCAGGTATTTGAAGACGGAAGTACAGGCGAGATAACGATGAGCTCTCGATGAAGTAATGGAATGAATGGATTTTTGTATTTGGTGGCCTTAGGGATTTTATCTGAATTTTGAGGATTAGGAATTGAATTTTGGGTACTTGACTGTGATAACTTCTGTGGAGAATTTTATTTATAAGAGGTGTATACCCTTTGTCCTGAGTCATCTCATTATAATTTGTATGGAGCAAGTTTTATGGCTTCTGCGATATCATTTCTTTGTCAAGTTGTTATATGATTGGCCGATGGATCCTAGGAGATAACTGAAGATCAACGGCCTGGTGGGATGTACGTGAGCTTAATGGGTTCGGGGCGTGACATCTCCGTTTAAGTGGTATCAGAGCAAGGTTGGCTCGATCCTTTGCGATTGAGTTTGGAGTGATAAGGAGTGATGACTTGGGGACAATTAGGTAGTGAAACCTATAGGACTAAGCAATGATTATTGAATCTTAAGGATTATAGGCTTAAACTGTGGCGTCCCAGACCGCCACCCTACGGTCATTGGTCTCTAATAACGATAATTAGAGGTTTAACTAATAATAATCAATAGACTAAGGTCTATGATCCACAGGCCACAAACAAAGCTAGACGATCTTTAATAAAATTTAAACAACTCAAAAAAGTAACATGAGGCAATCAAACATAAGGACCACAACTTTTATTTAATAACATCATACACGACCACATAGGAGTTCATATAAATATAAACAAAAGATGACTCTGGTCGTCGATCCATAGGCATACTGGGATGGCCAAAAAAAAAAACTTCTCCATCAGCCTACGTAGTCGCCTATGCCAAAAAGTCGCCAAGGCCGTCTCCAGTCCTCCATCCTACTCGGAAAGAAACATCTCCTCATCCTCGGACTCCTCGAGTGGCTCAGGCGGGGGAACATACACGTCAGGCATAGCAGGCTCTGGAGGAGGAGGAATAGGTGCAGCGACGACTGGAGCAGCAGGAACAAGAGGAGGAGGCACAGGGACTGCAGGAGGCATTGGGGCTATAGGCACTATAGGAACTGGGTTGCGTCGAAAGTACTCTCAGAAAAAGGACCAACTAGTCTATTACCCTCACGAATATATATAGCATACCAACGATAAATGGTCAAAGCGGGCTCTCCCTCGTCAACCCATATAGTATGTACATGCACTACGAGCTTCAAATGCGGCACATCAAGATGTATCATATCGCGATAGTAGGAATCATTATCATACGGAACTCCAAAACGCCTATGAACAGTCGCCATGGATGCTAATCTAAAAATGTGTCCACAAACGTGGGTTAGCGCGACGGCTAGCAAGAAAACATTCAATCTCACCATAGGGGTCCTACGACTCCCTAGGACAACTATAAAACAATTCTATAATAGAATAATTCAATGACATATCAAAGTTCAGTCAAGTATCACATAATGCAGAAATGTCTTGATGTCATGTAAATGACATGCTCTTCGCTCACACGACCATCGCCAAGCCCAATGGCTTGCAGCGACCCCTACTCTACGGCGTCCTCGACCCATGGTACGGCTCTACCCCGCACATAGCTCAGGGTCATCAAGCACGTACATATCCCCGCACACAGCCCAGGGGCGTCATCTCAATTCAGTGCACTGAAGAGCAATTACTCCACATATCTCATCATATATCAATCGGCATCGTGTGCCAATGCATGGTCGGCCATGAATCACAAGATTCTCACTATCAATTCTGCAATTGATATAACATCGCCAGGCCAGCAAACAAGCAAGCCAATTCACAAGTACATGTTCATGAGATATGATATAATAATGATCAATCGGACAAAGCATCACAACTAGAATTTCGATGACTCATAGAATAGTCAATTCATCCTTGGTGGTACTCGGGCTAAGCAAGCTATTGACTATTGGAACAATTTCTAGTGAGTAAATTTGCCTAGGCTTATGACACAAACACAATATGAAGACTTCGATCAATATCCTTCATAATTTTCGTTCCTTGTTCCAATCAACTAGAAGATTGTCCAAACATTCCATTAAACCGAACCTGCTATTTCACTAGACCCGATCAGAATTTTTTTTTGTATAATTTCCTCAAAGCCACAAATCGGTCCGTTCCTTTGTTCTATTCGGCTAGTCACTCAAAGTCTTCTTTTTGTCTAATCTTAGTACCTCATTCACACAATAAGACGAGCAACATAGTCCATTTTAATCACACTCTAACTCACAAACAGAGTGGGAACAGCATTGCTTAAAGCCGGAGGCCTATAAAGTTAAATCTAGCTTCCTCCACGTGATCATCCATCGCCACAACCTCAAGTTCTTGTGTCATTTCTTCTCAATAAGTGTGACAATTCACAACGTAGGTTAAACCAACTCCATTTTCACGATTCAAACAGAAAGGACAGCGAGAAATCCAAAATCAGAACCGGTTCTATTCCTACAATTTTCTCCCGATCACGTCAATCTAGCTAGGTGACTTCACAAGCTCGACATCCAGCCTTAATCCTTTAGATCCTCGTCAAAATTTCATGCATTAGATTTCAGCTTAACTTCCCTCTACGCCAAGGACAGAACCGTAACCCTGCAGACTTCAATCCAACCATGAAATTGCTTCTTCTTACTCTAAAGGCGCACGAGACTACAATGCACCTCTACCCTATGACGAAATTGAAGGAAATCTTGCCTTTTCTTGCTCGAGCACGACTTCTTCTCTTCTCGATTTCCTCGACGACGACAAGCCGCGCCGTTCTTCTTCTTACACACGCTCTCGGCAGCTCGCTCCTCTTGCTCCCGAGCTCTCTCTCTCTCCCTTTCTCGCTCGTGGAAACACTCTCTCTCTCCCTTAGCTTACTTGGTCGAAGAAATGGGAAAGGGAAGAAGAAGGTGAAGAGTTTTCCTTTTGTTGCATGTTCATGGAAGCTCTTAAGTGACACTTGTCACACGTGCCTTCACTTCCTAGTCTTCACTTGCCACATGGCATTACCCCTAGTGGCTACTAATCATTGTCATAGGATTGATCAGATTGATCACCAATGGGGCTTCTTGCAACTTCCCTAGAAATTTCGCCCACTAGTAATCCATTCATGAAGAATTCGTGCGCCACTTGGCGTTGCCCCCATTGTTGCATTCTCCCATCAAGATTTTGATATGACACTAGGCCAATGGGTGGCCTTGCTTCTCACGCCAACTCCTAGGTCTTCAATGGCCAATAGAAAATTTCATGCACCACTAGTCCTTCCATTCCATGGCCGAGCATCACATGTCCATCAAGCTTGGGGAATTTTCGGACATACTATCATACATCACCTAGTCTCGTGAGTTCTAATAGTCGACTACTCTAGAAAAATTCAATCTTGCATTTGCTTCAATGGTGGTCCCAATTCACATTGTCTTGGCCGTGAACTATAACATGGCGTGTAATTATTCATCGCTAAAATATTTGTAAGAAACTTCGACTACTATTTCTAATTTCCTTCGTCATCTAGGTCGTCCGAAGAAATTCTTATTTTCTTCCTATCTTCTAGGTCATTTTGACCAATCTTACTTTCCTTGCCTCAACTCATATTCTAGAATCCTAAATCCTTGCGTCATGAGTCAGCTTCAAAACCCATTTGACCATTTCTGGTCATTAGGAATCTAGTAAATGGGGGATGCCACATAAACTTGTAAGGTATTCTAATGGTTCTGATGTCGATTTAATAATGATCTTGAGTGATTTTAGGGATAAGGCTCACAAGGAAGTGAGTAGAGATTGAAGAGTCATAAGCCTGGATTTGAGGTTGTTAGAGAATAGTTTCTGAATGAAGGGTCAATTGGAGTATATGATTGAGATCGTGACTTGTCGATGACCCAACTTGGAGAATATGAGTTATAAAGAGACGACTGGCATTAGGGGATTCAGACTTGAATTGCATTGTATCTTGATGGTTTAGTTGTCATTGCTATTGACAACCTTGGTGATATGAGATGAGATGCATAGAAGGAATATTTGGATTGAATATCAGTTGTGATCGAATGCCTATGGATTCGACTTGAATAGTGACCGGACTTGAGGTATATGATGGAATATAGGCGATTGATTGGTGAGAGGCGATGACACTTGTGGAAATTAGAGATCTTCCCTTGATAAGAATCGATCTGGGACAATTGTGGTATGACAAGTGGTGAGAACAAACAAGATGTGCATGTGTTTGTGTCTGTGAGCTGAAAGTTGATAAGGGTACATGCATGAGCTTATCACTATCAGACTTAATAAACTGTCGCTTGGTATGGGACGAGTTGATGGGATACCTATAAACCGTAATGAAACATGTTATGGGGCGTGTGGAACGGGGCTTCCTCTGTAGATGTATGACTTGGGACAACTTGTAATAACCAGGTCTGATGAGGGCGGGGAGTGATCGCCGGGACAGAGAGGTCCGGACAAAGAGTGGCTCCTACCAGGCTTCTAAGATAGCGAGGAGGCAGGAATGACCCAAGTCATAAATTGAAAGGGAAAGCCTAGGTATCAGGTTGAGTCTGATTGTGGTTAAGAGATACATGGCACTAGAGTAATTTTTAAAGTGAATGTTCGAAAGTGGCATGGCATTTATAATGACGCCTGTGATTGGCACGGTTAAAAGCTTTGTGCTTGACAGTGGATACCGTTTGAAAAAGAAAAGTGATGATGTGATTGGCCTGTTAGGCGTGTTTTATAATTGGTGTCATGTGATTGGCTTGGCCAAGGTTTAATTGCGAGATTAGATGGCATATGTGGTTTATACCCGTTGAACTGATGTCTTCTAGAATTGCGATAGCTTGTCAAGTTTGTGACAGAGTGACAGATACCTTATGCTTTGAGTTTGGGCGACTGACTTATGGAAGTCACGCCTTGAGTATTTGCTGGGTATTGGCCTAGTTGAGTTTTAGTCTAGTTAAGGCTTGCCTAGTGATGGATGTTAAGTGAGAAGTTGCCTTGTTGAGGCTGGCTTGTTGCGTGGTTGGTACTTAAGGATGATTTAGAATCCTTGTATAATAAGCAACTAGTTGAGAATTATTTGGGAACCACTAATGGTTGATAATGAAAGATAATGAGGGGAGCAGTCTGAGACTGCTAGACTTGAGTAGATGACTTAAGTCTTTGATTCCTAGAGGGAATCATAGTGGTTCAAGTGATATGAGAACCTAATGACGTTGAATGACTATAGTATGGTCATAGAAGAGCATTGTGCTCGAGTATGTAAGATATGGGAAGATCCAAGAACTGAGATGGATCATAAGAATTGAGCAAAGATGAGCAATTGGAGAATGAGTACTGGGAGAGCGTATGGCTCGATTTTGTTAATCATGCGAGACCCAAGTGTGATAATGGGTCGTGAGACCTATAAATGGAAATGAGAAAATTTGTTGGGTAGGCAGGCTCGTGAGGAGTTGCCATGATTGCTTAAGCCACTGTGGCGACAGATGCTAGTGCTGATGAATTAAATGATGGAAGTCACGAGAAAGGTGACTCCAAGTTATTTCATTCACGAGAAAGGTGAATGTGTGGGAAGAACCATGAAAGTTTTAAAAGTTTGTGAAGCTATGTATAAGTTGAGATTGCCTGAGTTTGAAAGAGGGATGAGATTTGAAACTGTCTCCCTCTTGATTGGGGATCTTGACAAGGAAACCTTGGAGGTTTTCGGTACACTGAAGAAAGAAAGTGACCTTGACAGTTACTAGCCCTAAGAGGCTATTGATAATTGGTGAAATGTCACCAGAGGAAGGGTTTCCTCGAAGGCATGAAATCTGCCTGGACTACCTCTGTTGAGTTGTTCGATGGAAAGTATCCTCCTGGGATTGCTTGAGAGCAAAGGTTGTTTGGATCTTGATACTTTTGCAAGGATTAGAGGATGATCGACCAGTGTGAGACAGAGTTCTCAAGGTCGCTTAAGCATATGGTAAAGGCGGTCAAGGACCCTTAAATAAGATAAGTAAATCCCTGAGTGGATTGGAACTTGAGAGCCTTATGGCTAGTTGATATTCTTGATTCGAAGGAACTGTAATGGATCCTAAGGAAGGAAGTGGATGATCGAAAGAAGATTTCTGTCCATGGATTACGAATATAGAGATTTCCACAAAATGCGCCTGTAAGAGATGGTTGTTATCTTGGCACAAGTCTCGTAATGAGAGACTGACATGTCGTTCCTTCCATTGTGGGAAAGCTGAGGAAATAGATATGTCAATTGTTTGACATTGACGATTCTATGAGATTGATTGAGCATAAATCTAGACCACTAGAAGTGGTATTGTGTGTTATCGCCCCTAAAGAGTAGGGCGTCATTCTTAAAGGACGATTGGACCATGAGATGGTCGTTGATGAAAAGAAAAGTGAACGGACTTGATAGTCCTGGATGTTCGTAATTCTAGCGAATGATTGAGTAAGCGAAAAGAACGCTTAGATAATACTTGTAGAGTGATTTGAGGTAATCGAATTGAGCACTTGATATGTGATTTGGTGGAGACTAAGGACGAACGGATATTGTCACTTGAAGTGACTGAGTTATGGGAAGGAAAATGTTAAAGCATGTGGCATTTGAATCCTGGAGTAAAGGTATCACCGTTGGCACAGACTCCAAGGTTGACGTCCTATGGAATGGGAAGGATAAGGTAGATTCGAAAAAAAAAAATGTCACGGAAGTGTATAGTTTCTTTCTTAGGGTAAGAGGCCCTAGTGTAAAAGGAAGAAAAAGTCTGAATTGTCTTGGTATTGTTGTTGAGCGTCTGGACTGAGAAAGAAGACGCAGAAGTGTATAGTTTCTTTCTTAGGGTAAGAGGCCCTAGTGTAAAAGGAAGAAAAAGTCTGAATTGTCTTGGTATTGTTGTTGAGCGTCTGGACTGAGAAAGAAGACGCAGAATTTGAATGAATCCTGAAAGTGAAATCCGAGAGACTGTCCTGTAGGCAATGTTGAATTCCAGGGTGATGTTGATGTTAAGTTGAATGGATGGAATTGGGATAAGGTCGCATTAGCGAGTTGTGGAACTTAGAGGCTAAAGAACTAATGCTTCTTGAGGAAAGAGTGACAAGAATAAACAAAATATTGTGTGGTCCTAGAGGAGAGCCGTGACAACAGAGAGCCAAGGTTTGAGCTCTCAAGTGAAAAGTGTGAGAAATAGTTTGAAAGATTCGACACTTGGTAGAAAGAAGTTGATAATAGTTTAATTAAGTGCCCAAGGAATGATTGAGTTGATTATTACCGTCTTGAGATACGATGATTGGACTCATTTAAGGAGTCCTGAGAAATATGAACAGCTTTTGAGAGAGTCCTATGAACTCTAAGGATATGCTCATTATATGCAGAATGTGACGAGCACGAGCTGTAGACTTGACGAGGTATGATTCCTCAATTGTGAAACTTCTGAGAAAGGAAATCCATGTGGAGCCTTTGAGGATTAGAATAAGTGATGAATCGACGGAGTCGATGTGAGTTGCTGGAGGTTGAAATTTTCCGAGATTGGTAAATCGTTACAAACAGATCGTGGGAAGATTCCCCACAAGAATTATTCCATTGGTGAAATGGATTAAGGACGAGACGTAACACAAATGAATGAACGAACGTGAAAAGAGTTGTCGAGGACTTAAGTCAAGTTGATGACTACGCTGTTAATGGCGTTTCCGATTTGAAGTGGAAAAGCTTATGAAGGTCATAATGACGCGACGTAGAATGAAACTTGAGGTATAATGTGGCAACCAGAAGTAGGCATTGCATAAGGCCATATGAGTTGGAATGCTTAGTGCATGATTGGAGTTGGCTTGCAAATGTCCTTGCGACAAAGTTCAGGAAACATTGTGGGTAAAAGAAGACTTCAAGTCAATATCTAACACGAGAGAATAATGTAGCAGTTTCCTGATAGGAATTGAACATGAGGCAACGCTGATGCGTGAAGTTGTTTGTGGATATGAGAACGTTTGTTTGAATAAAGAAAGACCTCGAAATTATGTGAACTATAAGAGATTGAGAGCAGAGACTGCCTAAAGAGAATTGAGGGCGAGTCATGTGGAACGAAGAGATCACTCAAATGTTGTTATGGCGATATTCATATCGCTAAGGAAGGGTGAACTATTTCGCGGGTTTCGCGAATGTTTACAGTTGAGAATTAAGCATTGTGTAATTGGCGATGGAGGGACATATCTTCCCTCATGAAATAAGAGATTCAACTTTTCAATTGGAAGTTCGCTGTGAGGATAGTTTGATGGCTACCTGAAATATCAGGCTTGAAGGATATAAAGGAATTGAGAAATTCCCATGATCAAACCCTGATATCTAAGAGGTATGGAAATGATTAGAACATGGAAAGCTAAAATGCTCCTGGGGATGGCACAAAGGTGTGCCAAGATTGCCTTAACACTATCGATGATGTGGATAAAAGGTTAAATTAGTATAACGTTTGGTCGAGCATTAGACATGCCGACAAGAGAGAGAGACATGATCTTGAAACTTGATGGACGATCGTTGGAGGTCTTCGAATGAAGTCGAGAAGGCTATAGTTCGATTTGGACAATCAAGGGTAAACTAATGGAACTTGTGCGTCCCCGACGGCACAACATGACATTTGAAAAGGATGATTATGCCAATTGATAGAGGCACTCAAGGAGTGAGATTTCATGACGGTCGGGTAATGATCGTGATAGAAAACGATCTTGAATCTACTGCGACGTTTTGAGAAAAGCCTTCCGACGGGGAATTTCAAAAGCAAGGCTGCAGTGGGATGCACGCGTTATCCTCAGACTAATAGGCAAATTGAACGAAAGATTCGAGTGCTCGAAGGTGTATCACCGACAGATATTATGAATGTCTGAAGAGAATAGAGAAAAGCAAGTACAGGTTAAGGACTGACCTGACTGAGGAAAATAGGTCCTGGAGGAATATGACTTTTGCCAAAAAAAAAAAAGACAAGTGGGAACATCAAGTAATGGGAGGATCGACTTTGGAGAGTGAGGATGTGATGAGGCGTCGATACCTCATGAAATTAGATAATTGGAAAGTGGCAAATTTCGAGGACGAAATTTCTTTAAGGGGGGAAGAATTGTGACATTCCGAATTCCGACCCTCTCGAGGCTATTGAATGGAAGGATATCGATCGGTGTATTTCAGTTGTAACTCGCTCGAAGTTGGCCACTCTTGAGTTAACTGACCAAAAGGGAAAGACTGACGCGGAGTCGAGTGCGTGGACCTAGGGAGTTTGAATGAGAAATGACACTTTGACCATAAGGATTATCGAGGGAATATTCCGGGCCAGCAGAGATCGATCTAAGGGCGATCATGGAATGTCTTGCTAGCGTTATACGTTGGGATGCGGTTGACTCCGCTTAACCAATGTGTAATTTGCGAGAATTTCCTAAATCGGATTCCGATGATTAGGATCGAAGGAACGAACGATAAACCCTCGCAGTTACATGACAATCAAAGTTGCCACGGCTTGAGAAAAATCCCAAGGTCGATACGCGTAGCGCCTGCAAGAGCCGCCCGTTAGTTCGAGACAAACTGGAATTACGATCGACGAACGAATGATCATGAAATGGAAGCTCAAAATTGGCAATTAGAAATAGAGAATTCCAATTCTGAGTAGGAATTCGACAATGTCTCGCCAAATGGTAATTTCGAATTGGAAAAGTGAAGTTGTGCAAAAAGATCGTTTTGCCCCTAGACCATTTGCCCACGTCTAAAGAATTCAAGAAGGACAAAGTGGACATTTCTCTTAACCTATATGGCTATCGAAAATCACATGTGCGTGGGGTCAAAGGTGAGTCAAAGTTCTAAGATGCATTATTGGTGTTGCCACTTGTCAACCATTGGGAGCCCAAGCATTAAATGACCTCACCTAACCATGTATTATCCAATTAAGCTCCATTATTTGTGTGAGACAATTATAATGAAGTCTCACCTGCTGTGTATACCATACACCTCACGTTCACTTCAATTTCCTCCTCAAACTCACCTCACCAAAAACTGCCCAGAAAAATATTTTTGGAGCCTTCTGTTCGGTTCAGTCTAGCAGCTCTTCCCAGCGACGTTTGGTCGAGCCCGTTTACCACAGGTTAGTTCAGGATGTCCCTGACATTTTCCCGTTGGTTTCATGATTTTTGGAGGTCTAGTTAATTTATGGTGATTTGTATAAGAAAAGCGGACGGATTCTAAGCTAGCTGAGGAGAAATGTTGGTTATAGCTCTTAGAAATTCCAAATGACCTCAAATTTTTTTGGATAGCTTCATAACATCTAGTACTATGTTCAGATGGTTTTTGACTGCAAATAGATGGTTTTAAAATGAGTTTTATGGCTGATTATGGGTGGTACAAAAATGGACAAATTCTTACTTTGAAGAGAGCGGGCTGTTTCGACGTCTTTGGGGTATGAATCCGCTTCAAATCTCACGGTGAAATTCCTAAAATCATAAAGGGAGGTATTAACAAGTTGATTATTGAAGGATTGAGGATTAGAATTTATTTATGGCTCGATTGAGCGGTTGGAACCCAAAATCGGTTCTGTTTTAAGGAAGAGTACATGCTGGCCGGTTCTGTTTAGGGACTAAATGAGGAATTTTTGGATGTCAATTGACCTATAATATATTGTATGATATCGTGTGAGATGTCATTGGGAGATGTGAGAAGTGGATTGAAATTTAAAGATGATTTGGGGTGAAATTGATTTACGAAACGCTAATTTGAGTATTGCCATGTATATGGCTGAGTAAACCGAACATATTAAGGGTTCGGAGTGAGCGTTGTCTTGTGTCATATTGTGATAAAAGGTGTCTCGAATTTCCAATGGTATGGCTAGGGATAGTTTGCGTTTATGGGAATGAATATTCCATGGTTTATGACTCGAGATTGATTAATCTTGTTAGGTTGACGACGCATTTGAGGAAATTCTATACTTGTGGCTTTGGGAGATTTGCGTGGTGTTGTATTGTGATATTTAATAAGGTAAATGTTACCTTATCATTTCTCTAAATGCTTGGACACACTGGATGAGTAATTGAATGATGTGATTGACTGATGAATTTTTATGAGATGAATTGCATGTGTGTCTGGATGGCATGGTGAAACTGAATGAGAATGGTGTTGAGGATACCTTTTGGTCTAATGACCTTGGCAGTATCGGAGGGTGGTGAAATAAAATAAAAATGTGAATGCCATTTTGTCTGATGACCCCGACGGCTTAGGATGGCTGTAAGCCTGGAGAATACCGATTGGTTTGATGACCCTAGTGGTACGTGGACATCATTGGTCTGATGACCCCGGAGATGTCAGGTGGCAGAAGTGCCAGTGGTGTATGTGGATGGTTGAGAAAGAGGTGAATGTGGTGTATTTGAGTATATGTGCTTGGGTATGAGACCCTGTAATTGAGCATGATTGTTTGTATCGATTGTCCATGCTTGCTAATTGATACTGCCGTTGTGTGATGCCTTGTGCCATTGCGTTATTTGTTGTTTTGCATATGAGCGGCATATGTGGGTAGTCTGGTAGGACTGGTATTGAGGTATAGGGTTAGGTTTCACTTGTTGAGATATATATATATCTCACCCCAGTGGGGGGATTAACTTTTTCAGGTCTTTGAAGACGGAAGTACAGGCGAGATAAGGATGAGCTCTCAAAGAAGAAATGTAATGAATGGTTTTATGTCTTTGGTGGCCTTAGGGATTGTATCTGAATTTTGAGGATTAGCAATTGAATTTTGGGTACTTGACTGTGATAACTTCTGAGGAGAATTTTATTTATAAGAGGTGTGTACCCTTTGTCCTGAGTCATCTCATGGTAATTTGTATGGAGCAAGTTTTATGGCTTCTGCGATATCATTTCTTTGTCAAGTTGTTATATGATTGGCCGATGGATCCTGGGAGATAACTGAAGATCAAAGGCCTGGTGGGATGTACGTGAGCTCGATGGGTTTGGGGCGTGACAAAGATAATCGTGAAACCGCATTTCTCTGGATTGAGAATTCGTAAAGGAACCTTAGGGATACTGAGTCCACTAAAGAAAGGAAGTAACTTTGGCAATTGTTAGCCTTAAGAGGTTGCTGATGACTGGTGAAAGGTCACCAAAGGAGGAATCTCCTTGAAGGAATGGTGCCTAATTGAATTACCCTGTCAAATTGACTGACGAGAGGTACCTTTCTAATGCTACTCGAGAGCGAAGGTTGCCTGAACTTTGATAACCTTGTAGGGACCTGAGGAAGGTCGACCACTATGAGACAGAGTTCTCAAGGTCATCTAAATGTGTTAAGGGTGGTTAATGACCCTTTGAATGAGACGTAAAGTCCCTGAATGAATTGAGGTTTGGAAGCCTTATGACTAGTTGTTATTCCTGATTCTGAGGAACAGTAATGGATCCTAAGTGGATGGTTGGAAGAGGTATAAGAAAGAGCGTTATCGCTCATGGATCACGAGTAAGGAAATTTTCATTTATGGAACATAGAACGCGCCTGTAAGGAACGGTCGTTACCTTGGCATAAGGCTTATGGTGATTAACCTTTTGCTGTCATGAGAAATATTAAGGAGACTGATGTGATAGTCTGTCAGACCCTGTTGATTCTAATGAGATTGGTTGAGATCGAACTGGAACCAATAGAAGTAGAAATTTCGAGTCGCTGTCCCTAAAAGATAGGGCGTTGTTCTTAAGGACGATGGACATTGAGATGGTCGTTGATGGAAAGAAAAGTGAACGGACTTGATAGTCCTAGCTGCTCGTGATTCTAATGGATGGTTGAGCAATCAAAAAGGGCTGCTCGGATTATGACAGTAATGTGGCTTGATTTAAATTGATTCGAATATCCAAGGTGTTGATTTATGGAGATTGAGGAGGAACTTCGACGCCTTAGGACCTTGTCACTTGAGGTGACTAAGTTATTGGGAAAAGAATGTCGAATATGGTGGCATCTGAATCTTGGAGTAAAGGTACTGCTGTGGCGTAGGCTCCGAGATTGACGTCTTATGGAACGAGAAAGACGAGGTGGATTCGAAGTAAAAGAATGCCACTGAAGTATATAGCTTCCTTCATAGGGTAAGAGACCCTAGTGTGGAAGGAAGAGAAAATCCTAAATATCTTGGTGTTAAGGTTGAACGCATGGATTAAGGATGTAGACGCAAAGCTTGAATAACTTCTGAGAATTAAGTCTAAGAGACTTGTCTTGTGGACAATGTTGGATTATGAGATAATGTCGATTTTCCGTCGAATGGCTTGAATTGAGACAAAGTCGCATTGGTTGGTTATGGAATCCAGCGTGTATGACACTGATGCTTCCTAAGGAAAGAGTGACAAAAATGAACAAAATGATGCATTGGTTAATTGGGGATCTATGGAAGCAGAGAAAGTCCAAACATATGCTCTCAAGTTGATGGTGTAAAGGACGGTTGGAATAATTCGACACCTGGTAGTGAGGAAGCTGATAACGATCGAATCGAGTACTCAAGAAATCATTGGATTGATTATTACTGTTTTGAGAGACGATGGTCGGATTCATTCAAGGAGTCATGAAGAACACGAATGGCCTTTGAAAAGTATCATGTGAACCTTAAGGAAACGCTCATTGTATGCTAAGAGCAATGGATGCGAGTTTCAGCTGGTTAAGGTGGTGTTTCTTAAGTCGTGAATTCTTTGGGAAATGGAGTACTAGAGGAGGTAACAAAGGATGGTGGATTGACTAAGGCTAACGAGAGTTGCTGAGGCTTGAGGTTTCCTAAGTCTGATGGATCATAATGGAATGCTATAGATGTCGTGGGAAGATTTCCCAAAAGAGTTATTCCATTGAAGAAACGAAATAAGGACGAGATGTAGCATGAGTGGATGAACAAACATGAAAAGGAAATTCCAAGGAATTAAGCCTAGTTGGTGATCGCACCAATATGAGTACTTCCATTGGAAAGTGAAAAGATCATGAGAATCATAACGACGTGTCGCAGAAAGAAAATTTAAGGCGTAACAAGTCGATCTGAAATGGCACTGCATGTACGTCATGACAGTAAGATCCTATAAGTAGGAATACCCCATGCATGATTGGAATTGATATACAACCGCCCCTGTGGCGAAATTTGGGAAACCTTGGAGTTTCATGGACAATGAAACATGCCCACGAACAAAAGGGAAGCTTAGAGAGAGAATCTTATGAAAAGTTCATATGAAAATCATGGCATATATTGGAATAGCACGAAAGTATATTAAGACCTACATTGGTATTAGAAATGCAAGGAATGGAAGAGAATGAGACCAAGTACATGGTTGGAAGTTGACGCGTGCCATTGAGGGAAAGTATAACCATTGCAAGTGATGGATTAATTAGTCGTCAGAGAAACTTGAATGTAATCAAGGAAGGACCACTAAAGATTCAATCATGGGTTTGCCTGAGTAATTGAGGAGGCTATAGTTCAATTTGGGCAATCGAGGTTAAGCTAATGGAACTTGTGCGTCCTTGACGATACGAAAGGACGGCGTATGGATTAAAGGATTATACCTGAAAGGTGGAAACACCGAAGAGTACGATTTCGTGAAGGTCTAATAATGATCGTGATAGAAAAAGATCTTGATTCTACTATGGCGTCCAGGAAAAGCCTTTCGACAAGGAATTTGAAAAGCAGGGGTTACATTATGATGTATGTATTATTCATGGACTAGCAAACAAATTGAAAGGAAGGTTCGAATGCTCGAGAGAGAGTAGAGAAAAGCAAGTACAGGTTGGGGACGAAGGGAAACAAGTCCCGGAGGAAGAGAACTTTTGCCAAAAGAGGGCAAATGGGAAAGTCTATTAATGGGAGGAGTTATCTTGGAAAAGTGAGGATGCGATGAGGCGTCAGTACCCCATGAGATTGGATAATTGGAAGAATGCAAATTTTGAGGACAAAATTTCTTTAAGGGGGGAAGAGTTGTGACATTCTGAATTCCGACCCCTTTTGAGGCTATTGAATGGAAGGATATCGATCATGTATTTCAGTTATAACTCGCTCGGAGTTGGCCACTCTCGAGTTAACTGACCAAAAGGGAAAGACTAACGCGGAGTCGGGTCCGTGGACTTGGGGGATTTGAATGAGAAATGGCACTTTGACCATAGGGATTGTCGAAGGAATATTTTGGGCTAGCAGAGATCGATCAAGGAACGATCATGGAATGTCTTGCTAGCGTTATACGTTGGGATGCGAGTGATTTCGCTTAACCAATGTGTAATTTGCCAAAATTTCCTAAATCGGATTCCGATGATCAGGACCGCAGGAGCTAACGATAAACCCTCGCAATTAGATGACAACCAAAGCCGCCACGGGTTGAGAAAAATCCCAAGGTCGATACGCGTAGCGCCTGCAAGAGTCGCTCGTCAGTTTGAGATAAACAAGAATTACAGTGGATGAGAGTTCGACATGAAATTGGACCTCGAGATTGGAGTATTGGACATTGAGGAATTCCAACATTTGAATTGAAATGGACGTCGCCTTATCGAGGGCAATTTAGATTGGAAAAATGAAAATTCGGACGATAAGTGCAAAATGACCATTTTACCTTTCGACCTTTGCCCTTGCCTTAAGATCATTAGAAGTACAAAATGGTCATTCGCCTTCTACTCCTGATGGCCGAATTCTAGGGGCAATTTAGTTAATAGGCATTGAGATATTATGAAGAGGTGGACAAGTGTCATCAAGTGGGGAGGCCTTATCCTTTTAGACCTAAACTAGATGCCTAGATTACATTAAATGCATGTCTAATATTCACCTAATCTTCTCTCTCTCTTCTTGACTTGTGAATGAAGTCAAGGCCCTCTCTTTCCCTCAAGCTCGACCGGACTCCATGTGGCATCCTAGGTCCCTCCTAGCCTCCAACTCCGATACCAATCCAAAGCCTTGCTGTCATATCTCCCGATCTGAAAAATATTCCCACAACGTGGATTAGCAGGACGGCTAGCAAGAAAAACATTCAACCCCACCATAGGGGTCCTAAGACTCCCTAAAACCAACTAAAAAGGACAACCATATAATTAAAGCATCAAGAGCATGTAACAACATCAGTTCAGATCATTAGGCATAAACAATATAAAGTAATGAGAATGCCAATGCAATATGGGATGACGTGCACTTCAATCATCTCACCATTGCCAAGTCAATTGACTTGCGACCCCTACTCCAGGGCATCCACGACGCATGGTACGACTCTCCCCCGCACACAGCTCAGGATCCTCAAGTACGTACAAATCCCCGTACACAGCCCAGGGGCGTCACGAGGCCTGGTACGACTCTACCCAACACACAGCACAGGGTCGTCAAGTACGTACAAATCCCCGCACACAGCTCAGGGGCGTCAACTCAATTCAATGCACTGTAGAGTAAATATCTCCACATATCTCATCAATATCGTTCCATGTATAATGTATGCTTAGCCATGTATGTCATGATTCACAATCTCAATTCTTGTAGGCGATAACTCAATCGCAAAGCCAACATACAAATGTCAATGTCCACAATGACAAGTACATGGAAAACAAATATCACAGCATTGAATTTAATCAAGCAGAGCACATGAGAAATGAATCATCAAGACCAAAAGACTACCACTTCCTCTCTTTGAAGCTCTCGGGTCACCGAGGTTCTAGCAAATCAAATCACATTCTTATCAAGCTAAAGTAATCATAACTCAGTTCTTAAGCAGGGAATTTCAGCACTGTGCAGTTACGCGAGTTGTCCATTTTAAATTAGTAAATGAGCTCCTAAAATTATCAAATTTTACCACGTTGTACTTAAGACCATGGGGAACATCATGTCAAGAAATCATGAATTAATCCCATCTAGATAAATTGCAGTAATTCACGCATTATAGAGGAAATCTGCCTTCGGTAAACTGATCGTAACTTCACATAAATAGATTTATTTCATAGGGTTAAACAGCTCATAAAATTCCCAAAATTTTATACGTTGTATTCCAAGATGTTCTCTTATACTTTCATGAAGGGAAGTTGGTCTAAATCATTCTCCACAAATCAGTGTAAATTTACGAACTGTAAGAGGTCTCGGCTAAACTCACTAGAAACAGGTTAAGCCCGTGTGGTTATAAGGGAATTATAAATATCATCTCAAAACCAAAAATTCCTAAATTAAATTATGTTATAGCCAAGGCCGTGAAGAACAAGTTTCGTGAAGGAAATTTGATTAGATTCTCATCACACAAGGCTTGAAAAAATTCATAACCCATTAAGCACAGTCTAGATCCGAATTGCACAATTGGGTTTGTTGACCTAAAACTTGATCCAATCTCTCTAGCATGGCAACAACACAATGAACATCTATCCTATAGCAAGATTGAAGGAATCTCTTGCCTCAAGGCTTGTACTTGCTCGAGTTCCACGACTTCTTCCTTGCTTCAATGGTGGAAATCGCCGCGCCGCTCCTTCCTCTTCCCTTCTCGGTCGCTCGCTCGCCCTCACTCCCGAGCTCGCTCTCTCTCTCTCTCTCTCTCTTCCTCTTTTCTTGCTTGCCTTGGCCGAACAATGGGGAAGGAAGAAGGTGAAAGGTTCTCTTTTTGTTGCATGTCTTAAGAAGCTCCTAAGGTGACAATTGTTATCCATTCTAAGGCATGGAAATCTTCCCCACAAAAATTCATGACACTTGGCGTTACCCCCATTAGTCATTTGTCACACACAAGGAAGTGCTCATTCCCAAGATTGTTTCTCCAACAGAATTTCATGCAAACAAGGTCATAGGCGCCACTTGCCTAGTCTTCTAGTGGTTCAATATTTAGGGTAGATTTTGATGGAACATTAGGCCAATAGATGACTTTCCTTCTAGCACCAATTCCTAGGTCCCCAGCGGCCAATAGAATTTCATGCATCAAGAGTGTGATCATCACCTTGCGTGGTCTCCATTGGTGATAAATACTTGACACAAATCTTGATAGGACTTCACTCCAATGATTTTCCTAGCAATTTCCCTAGGTGGATTGACCAATTAAACTTCATACAAATGGGAAGAAAATCGCCACTTGTACAACTCCTCCATGGCCGAACATCATTGTGGGATTTCATGGGGATTGGCAACCAATAATCTTTCATGCATGTTCCCTAGGTTTATTCAACCAATAAAATTTCATGCAAGAGAAATCTTGCCGCCACTTGTCCTTACCCTTAATGGCCGACTATCTCTTACAAGATCTTGATGGGACTAAGAGCCAATGATTGGCCATGTTCCCTTGCTAATTCCCAATGTTATTCGACCACTAGCATTCCATGCACATGGAATGATCTTGCCAAGTGTCCTTGCCCCTATTGCTCCAAATTCATTGCTCCCCAAGTCCATGAGAATTAATTCCATTAAGCCAAGCTTATACTAATCCTCGTAGGTCCTTGATTGATCGACTAATACCGTAATTCCTTGGTCACTAAGCTTGATCCAATGGTAGTCATAATTCTTCCAATATTTTTTTTTGGCCATGAACCAATTTCAATTTATATCCCTTAATTCCTCATCAATTGCACTTTATAATAACTTGATCTTGGAACTATAAACCTCGACCAATGTACCATAGTCCTCGAATACGAAATTCCTTAATTAATCTTCCTAATATCTCCTTAATTCCATTCTATGGGAAATTGGGTTGTGGAAATTCTCCTATATTTTGATTCTGACAAAACCTTCAAAAGAAATTGTTTAATGAAATGTGATGCAGGAAGAATGTGTAAGCAGCAGGTTGAGTGATTCCAATTCTGTCGTGCTGCGAAGGGTCAGATGGAAGTGCTTCTGACCGAGGGTCAGATGGAAGTGCTCCTGATGATCTAAACAGTGACGGATGGATCACATCAAATCTCCGTATTACCATTCCGTGCCAACTGATCTAGTAAGAATCAAATCACTTCTAGACGAATCTGAAGAAAGATCAGTTTCTACATTTTACAAAACACGAAAACCCACGTATGGCAGGTTTCCGATCAAGGCAAGTGATATTCAATTATCCTGATATCCCCTCTAATCAATTAAGGGACTTTCTATAATGGGATATCATCTTCTAAGGAATATATCCTTGGGAATCAACTCAAACTTATCACACTTATGGAAGTTGGAGATTCAGTTGTATGGGCGACTGAATCAGAAGGGTTTAATGTCTTACCCAACGGTCTACATATCTTCTGAAGATACAGTCTCGTTCAATCACGATTGATGACGTCCAATCAAAGATTGAAGAGCGATCCCTTGGCTGGAATCCAACGGCTAGTTCGGAGGCAGGGGAATATAAAAGAAGAATCATGATGGACTAAGGGTAGAGGGAGAACAACAATCTACAGTGCAAACATAATTTGAGTTTCATCAAAAGAGTATTATGTGTACTCAAAATCCTTCACTATGAAAATCTGTGTGACAGAGAAACAAAATACTTGAGTGGTTGTAATCCTCTTGATTCTTCATAATGAAATCCAGCCGATCGGCTGTCATCGTGGGAGAGTGGACGTAGGCTTGATCTAAGCCGAACCACTATAAATATCGTGTGCAATATTCTCTTCTCTAAGCTCTTACCCTTGCGTTTAGATTTTCTGCACACTGTTATACAGTTCTTGTTCCCAATCGTACACTGAACTTTATTCATTCCGCAAGAAATTTCAATTTTGTTCAGAATCTCCTATTCACTCCCCCTCTAGGAGATATTGCTAGATACATCAATTGGTATCAGAGCAGGTTGCTCATTTTACGAAGTGTTTATTGACTTCAGAGTTAACGATCTACTATGTCTAGCAATCACTCTTCAGGAACAAGCGATTCGCACTTTGCCAACAAGCCACCATACTTTGATGGAAAGGATTACAATATGTGGAGCAACAAGATGAAGTGGTTCTTGAAAGCCTATGATGATCTAATGTGGGATGTCGTTACAAATGGAATAGTTCCTGCAAATGCTACAAATCCAACCTCTGCTGACGGAGTAAATACTATCACAACAATGACTGATGCTGAAAAGGCTAAAAGAAGATGCCTTGATTCTAAAGCTGTCAATGCTCTCTTTTGTGCCTTATCTACTGCTCTTTATAATCGTGTCTCGGAGGAAGAATCATCTAAGGCAATATGGGATAGACTTCATGTTACCTTTCAAGGAACAAATCGTGTGAAAGAAACAAAGCTCAGTATTTTACTGAGTGACTATGAAGCATTTGAAATGAAGCCTGATGAATCTATTGCAGATATGATAGACAGGTTTCAGACTCTGGCAAGTGGACTTGCAGGACAAGGCCCACCTATGATGTAGCTAGCAATATCTCCTAGAGGGGGTGAATAGGAGATTCTGAACACAATTGAAATTTCTTGTGGAATGAATAAAGTTCAGTGTACGATTAGGAACAAAAGCAGTATAACAGTGTGCAGAAAATCTAAACACAAAGGTAAGAGTTTAGAGAAGAGGATAATGCACACGATATTTATAGTGGTTCGGCTTAGATCAAGCCTACGTCCACTCTCCCACGATGACAGCCGATTGGCTGGATTTCACTATGAAGAATCAAGAGGATTACAATCACTCAAGTGTTTTGTTTCCCTCTCACACAGATTTTCACAGTGAATGATTTTGAGTACACAGAATACTCTCTTAGATGAAACTCAAATTATGCTTGCACTTTGGATTGTTGTTCGCACGTCTCTTATTTTTAGTCAAACATTATTCTTCTTTTATACTCCCCTACCTCCGAACTAGCCATTGGATTCCAGCCAAGGGATCGCTCTTCAATCCTTGATTGGACGTCATCAATCGTGATTGAACGAGATTGTATCTTCAGAAGATATGTAGACCGTTGGGTAAGACATTGAACCCTTCTGATTCAGTCGCCCATACAACTGAATCTCCAGCTTCCATAAGTGTGATAAGTTTGAGTTGATTCCCGATGATATATTCCTTAGAAGATGATATCCCATTATAGAAAGTCCCTTAATTGATTAGAGGGCATATCAGGATAATTGAATATCACTTGCCTTGATCGGAAACCTGCCATACGTGGGTCTTCGTGTTTTGTAAAATGCAGAAACTGATCTTTCTTCAGATTCGTCTAAGAGAGATTTGATCAGTTGGCACGGAATGGTAATACGGAGATTTGATGTGATCCATCCATCACTGTTTAGATCGTCAGGAGCACTTCCATCTGACCCTCGGTCAGAAGCGCTTTCATCTGATCCTTCGCCAGAAGCACTTCCATCTGACCCTCAGTCAGAAGCACTTCTATCTGACCCTTCGCCAGAAGCACTTCCATCTGACCCTTCGTCAGAAGTACTTCCGTCTGACCCTTAGTCAGCGCGACAGAATTGGAATCACTCAACCTGCTGCTTACACATTCTTCCTGCATCACATTTCATTAAACAATATCTTTTGAAGGTTTTGTCAGAATCAAAATATAGGAGAATTTCCACAACAATCTCTCCCTTTTTGATGGTGACAAAACTTCTCCAATTGCAAATTTAAAAGAAAATTTAACCAGTGATAATATAATAAAAGTGAGTAGCCATCACATTTGCTCCTGCAGGTAATCATCATTAGAGATCCTGTAATGAAAGTGTTCTCATAGGAGAGCATGATCAGAGTAAGATTATCCTGCAATAATCCTGCACGAAACTAAACTTCTTAGTAGATTATCCTGCAAAACGATAGGTTAGGTCTTCTCCTCCTTTCCTCTAAATTGAAATATAATTAGAGATAATCTATTGAGACTGCATAAAAGTAATTTCAACTTCTCTCCCTTTTTGTCAACATCATAAAGAAATATGTATATATAAAAAAAGTTTGAAATAATGACGCGTTCTAGAAAATGAAAAAGGGAAAAGGTAGGTGAGTTTTTAAGAAGAGGGATGATCTTCAGGCTCAATATCAGCCTCCCCTCGGGAAGGTCCTGCAAAGCTTTTTCCCATCATCTAAGCATGGTCTCTTACAGCTTGAGAAGAGGGCAGGTTTGAAGCTGTTCTGTTCGTTCTGACCAGTGTGTATGTAGGTAGTTTGGCTATCTCATCACAAAACATTCTCCCATAGAGATCAATGGACTGTTCCAGCTTAGTCACCTGACTAGTCAAACCCTGCAGCTTCCTATCTGTCTTCTGTTCCAAAGCCTGCATTTGCTGATTAAATTTTGTTTCCATGGCAGCCATCGTCTGAAGAAGAGTATTTTGGAGATTTTCAAAAAGTACTTGAAGTTCCACTTGTGGTTGTGAAGGTGCAGGTTCGTGAATCTCCCCCTCAATTTGTGCCTTGGTGAAAGCTTGAGAGGCTTGGACTTCAGTGAGAAAAACATCTGATGTAACAGGCACAGGCTCTTTCTCCCCATGATTTATAGGCCGTTTCCCTTTTGTGTTTGAGCTTGGCACGGAGACTATTTCTTCATCAATGTCCATTGGAATGAACTGTGCACTGGACAGCTGATCTTCGCGTGCAAATGCTGAAGCTAGACTTGCAGCATCTTTATGAAGTGTTCCTCTTGTGGAAGAGACAGAGTAAGCTCCAATGTCATCTTGTTCTTCCTCCTGTTCTTTTGACCCCAACGTTGCTAGAATTGGTGCTAGCAGTTGCTCATGATCACAGTTGACATTTGTGATGTTATACTCTGTGTCATCTTCAATTCGTGCAGCTTGCTCCTCATCCCACATTGTGAGGAATTCTTCCTCAGTTAGATCACAGGGATACACAACTTTTTCTTGTGGTTGTATTCCTGTTTCATCTCCTTCTTCCTCATCTCCTTCAGCATTTTGATTTTCGGACTGACCATCTGCATCTGATCCACCTGGAGATTGAGTTGCTTCAGAATCATATTCCCCTGTTTCTTCCTTACTTGCTTCTGAGTCCTTATCATTAGGACTGTCTGATTGTTGTCCCTTAACAGCCATGACTTTTCTCTTCTTTGGAGATTTCTGCTTGGACTCTTCCTCGAATTCCACAATGACTGGTTCATTGTTCTTTGTTCTCCATCCAGCAGGGGTCATCTTGTACCCCATCTTTGTTACCATAGTCTCTCCAGCAGTCATTAGAGGAATTTCTTGCTCGACAAAGGCACCTAGGCCATCAATCTTGAAATAATTGATTATTTTGAAGATCAATGCGGCATAAGGAAGTTGACCCTTTGGCTTGAGAGCTGATCTGTACATATGCAATAGTATAGTATGAGCAAAAGAGATCCTCTATCCTGTCAAGATTCCCCATAACAGCTTTGCCTCGTACTTTGATATATCTGTCTTTGATGCTGCCTTGGGTCTGAGACATTCGATGATCACCTTGTGCATCATGATATGTTTCAAGGGAAAGTCCGTGTATGCAATATGTGACTTTGATTCCCTTGAGAAACTAGATTTGCCAGTCAGGAAGCAGAAAGCTTCACTTGCAGTGACATCTAAGGGTTTGAAATCTCCCTTTCTGGTTCCCATGATTGAAGCCAATTCATCAATAGTCAGAAAATACTGCTTTCTTTTGACTGTGAAAGCCAGAGAGTTGAAGTTGACAAACTGAAGATTTGAATAGAAGTAAGCTACCAAATCAGGAAAAGTGTAGCCTCTCCTAGTTATAAACTGATCTATCTTAATCTTTTCTAGATGCTTCCTCGGATAGATGCCATTGCTGTCAAAGTACTTTAACTCAAATACCCTTTGAGGTATAATACCTCTCTGTTTCATTGCTTCAAACCTTTCTTTGTGAGCTTGATTCTGGAACAATGGATCAGGAAAGCTTTTATCCAAATTAAAGCCTATATTTTTCACAAAGTCATTGAACAGAATGTCATCATCATCTTCCACCTTTGCCTTCGTACCGCCAGGTCTAATTGGGGATCGTCTTCGTTTCGAACTTGTCTCTGCCACTTTCTCCTTTCCTTTTCTAGAGACAGATGCAGGTTTTTCTAGAGCAAGTGGTTCTACGATTTTTCCTGGCAAGCTAAGAAATTCCAAAAGTTCGCCCTCACTATCGAAATGGTGAGTGTTCAGCAGTTTTCTAAGTTCGTTACCAAAATCTCTTGCGGCCTTGATCCTATCATACATTGGCTTAATAGAATGAGCCATAGATTCTTTTCCTTCAAAGGCAGATAGAGACAGACCTTTTGTCGGCGGAGTGCTTCTCGCTATTCGTTGATTTGGGTTTCTATGAGTTCCACGCCGCTTGCAGTTGAGGCGGAGAACTTCCTCTTCGACTGAGGCGTCTTCTTCGAGTCAGAGGCTGATTTTGGAGCCATTGATGCGTAGAAAGTTTGAAACTTTGACTGAAAGAGTGTTGCTTTGAGGAGGAAATCGAAAGCGAGAGATTTTCAACACGGTTTTAGGGTTTTGATTTGAGAGAATTTTGAAAGTGAGAGAACAGAGGTGACGGTTCAGCATTTTTATAAAAGAGGCGGTTATTTTTGGAAACACAAAAGAGAATTTTGATTTAAAAAGAAATTCTTTTAATAAAAATAATATTCACGGTCAATCAGATGTTAGGAGATATCTATTCATATGGGGAACTTACCTAAAAGATAGCATTTAGATATAACTGACCTTTGTTTTTAAAAGAGAGTGTGAATTTTTCCTTACGCGCCTTTTTGACGTCCCTTCTGATGCTCATTCTGATGCTTCTACTGACGCTCCTTCTGACGTTCCTTCTGACTCTCCTTCTGACGTTCCTTCTGACTCTCCATCTGACGCTCCTTCTGACTGTCCTTCTGATGCTCCTTCTGACTCTCCTTTTGACGTTCCTTCTGACTCTCCTTCTGACACTCCTTCTGACGTTCCTTCTGACTCTCCTTCTGACGTACCATGTTCTAAGGTATACTTAAGAAGGAAGGTTAATAATGGATAATTCATTTCTGATAAAATTAAAACTCTGTTTATCTAGTGGTTTAGTAAAAATATCTGCAAGTTGATTTTTCGTATCAATGTATTGAATGTTAACATCACGGTTTTGAACATGATCACGTATGAAGTGATGCTTGATCTCAATATGCTTTGTTCTTGAGTGAAGTACAGGATTCTTTGTGAGATTTATGGCACTTGTGTTGTCACATAGGATTTCCACAGTTGATTCTTCAACACCATAATCTTTGAGCTGCTGTTTTAGCCAAAGTATTTGAGTGCAGCAACTTCCAAGAGATACGTATTCTGCTTCGGCTGTACTGTGTGCCACTGTATTTTGCTTCTTTGAATACCATGAGACAAGCATGTTTCCCATGAGCTGACAGGTTCCAGATGTTATCAATTTTGCAGCCTGCAAGATCTGCATCTGAATATCCCTTTAGTATAAAATCAGAAGATTTAGAATACCACAAACCATAGTTGGGATAAGTCCCTATGTATTTGATTATTCTCTTGACGACTGATAGGTGTGATTCTCTTGGACTTGACTGAAATCTTGCACATAAGCAGACACTATATAGTATGTCGGGTCTTGAAGCTGTGAGATAGAGTAATGATCCAATCATACTCCGATATAGTTTGGGATCGACTTCCTTTCCATCTTCATTTTTATCTAATTTGGAAGAGTGAGACATAGGAGTTTCTATCTTCTTGCCATTCTCCAGACCAAACTTCTTCACTATTTCCAATGCATACTTCTCTTGAAATATGAAGGTTCCTTTCTGAGATTGATGAATTTGAAGACCAAGAAAGAACCGTAATTCTCCCATCATACTCATCTCAAATTCATCCTGCATTGTTTTAGAGAATTTCTTGTAGAGAAGTTCATTAGAGGAGCTGAATATAATATCATCAACATAAATTTGAACTAAAAGGATATCTTTACCTTTTCTTTGAATAAAAAGAGTGGTGTCTACATTACCTTTAGTGAAGCTGTGTTGAGATAAAAAGTTACTTAACCTTTCTTACCAGGCGCGGGGTGCTTGTTTCAATCCATAGAGTGCCTTTTTTAAGACATATACCAGATCCTTTTCTTTAGGTTCTTCGAAGCCAGGAGGTTGTTCAACATATACCTCTTCTTTGATGTAGCCGTTTAGGAAGGCACTTTTCACGTCCATCTGAAAACGTTTGAAGTCATTGTAACAAGCATAAGCAAGAAGTAGCCTAATGGCTTCTAACCTGGCAACCGGTGCGTAGGTTTCATCATAGTCTACTCCTTCTTCTTGAGAATATCATTTTGCTACAAGTCTTGCTTTGTTTCTCACAACTTTTCCTTTGTCATCAAGTTTGTTTCTGAATACCGATTTTGTTCCAATTACTGGACGATTTTTGGGACGATTGACTAGTTCCCAAACATTGTTGACTTTGAACTGATGTAGCTCTTCCTGCATTGCATTTATCCAGTTTTCATCTGCTAATGCATCTTCAATCCTTTTTGGCTCCAATTCAGATACCAAGGCGATGTTGCTCATTGCTTGCTTGAACTTGGATCTTGTTTTTACGCCATCATTTATGCTGCCTATGATAAGTTCCTTTGGATGACTTGATTTATGCTTCCAGTTTTTGTTAAGACCATCATTTGAGGATTTTGTGGATTCATTCTGATCATCTTCTGGTCTTTCTTCAGCTGAGGAAGTTTCCTTCTGAACATTCTCCGAACTCGTATTCACATCTGATTCTGCTGGTGAGTTCGTGACTTGATGAAGTGTATGCATTTGAATGGATTCAGGTTCATCATCCTGGTTGCTTTCATCGAACTTGATGTTTACTGATTCCTCAACAATACGAGTGTTCTTGTTGTAGACTCTGTAGGCTTTGCTTGTTGTTGAATATCCCAAGAAAATTCATTCATCTGATCTTTCATCAAACTTTCCAACTCGATCATTAGCATTCTTTAGAATAAAGCATTTGCAACCGAATACATGAAGGTATGCAACATCAGGCTTTCTTTCTTTGAAAAATTCATAGGGAGTTTTCTCAGAAAAAGGTCTGAGGGAAATTCGATTTAAGATATAACATGCTGTTGAAACGGCCTCAGCCTAAAAGTTAGAGGCAATTTTACTTTCAATAAGAAGAGTTCTGGCCATTTCTTGCAACGATTTGTTTTTCCTTTCTACTACCCCATTTTGTTGTGGAGTATAAGGTGCAGAGAAGTTATGCTGAATTCCGAACTTAGTGCAAAAATCTGAGAAACTTTGATTTTCAAACTCTCCCCCATGATCCGTTCTCAAACTTGAAATAGTGTAACCCTTTTCATTTTGAATTCTTTTAGCAAATTTTGATAAGGATATGAAAGCTTCGTTTTTGTGAGCAAGAAATGAAACCCATGTAAATCTAGAGAAGTCATCAACTATGACAAGGCAATATTTCTTACCTCCAATGCTTAGAGTTCTATTAGGTCCGAAGATGTCCATATGAAGTAGCTGCAGACAACGCTTAGTGGTAACTTGATTTAAGGACTTAAAAGAACTTCCTACCTGCTTACCCAGTGTGCATGCATGACATAGTCCACTTTTCTCAAATTTTGTTTGAGGTAGTCCTCGAACAAGTCCCTTCTTGGAAAGCTTTGAAATATGTTTTACACTAATATGACCTAACTTTCTGTGCCAAAGATCATATTCATCCTTAACAGAAATAAGACATTTAGCATGTTCACAGTCAGCATTAATATCTAAAAGATAAATGTTCTCATGCCTTCGTCCCGTGAAGGATTGCTTCTTATCCTTGCTCATACCTGTGCATTTTAGATCTTGGAACCGAATATCATATCCAGAGTCACAGATTTGACTTACAGAAATCAAGTTGTAGTTCAATCCTTTGACTTGAGAGACATCTTAACCGGTCAGATTTCCAATCTTTACATTTCCTTTCCCGATCACTTTTCCCTTGTTCTTTCCTCCAAACGACACGCTTCTTCCATCACAATCTGAGAAGGATATAAATACATCTTGATTTCCAGTCATGTGACTTGAACAACCACTATCCAGAAACCACTTGTTCTTCCTTCTCTTTGGTACCTGCAATAGATAACCAACTTACTGTTTCTTTGGTACCCATGTTTTCTTGGGTTCTTCTGTGTTAGTATATTTTGACCTTTTAATAGGTCTCCAAATTTTCTTGCAGTAATCCTTTGAATGGCTAGGATCACCACAATTCACACAAGGTTGTCGAATGTAGGATCTAGTAAAATGCTTATGAAAATGATGCTTGTAATCGAAAAACGTTGGTTTTCAAAATTCAGTTTTGAAGATATTTCTTTGGCTACTTTCATTTTTAAAACCTAACCCAGATCGATCATTGAAGGGTATTTGTTTTGAAATAATGTTATTCAGAGTTACTGAGCTTTGTGAAAACCTTTTTGATGTAGTAGAAATTTTTTCTTTCAAGGAAGCATTTTCTTTTGAAACTAAATCATGATTTTCTTTCATCTGGTGAAACTCTTGTTGTAGAAAAATAATTTTTTCTTCTTGGGATAAATTCTGTTGTTTTAAAGAAGCATTTTCCTTTTTCAAACAAGAAACTTTCTCAAGAGCTTCTTTGTAGTTTCTACACAATTCATCAATATATTCAATAACTTCATTAGGGAGTTCAGATGAACATACCTCAGTTTCTGAATCTGAACTTGAGTCTGATCCGGCCATGAGACAGATATTTGCATAATCATTTTCGCTTTCATCAGAATCACTTAAAGTTTCTGCCTTTAGAGCCTTCTTGTACTTCTCATACTTGAGTTTGTCCTTCTTCAAAATTGGGCAGTTCGGTTTGATATGTCCTGCTTTCTTACAGTGGAAGCAAATCACGTCTTTGCTATCTTGTGAGTCGTTGCTTGATATTTTTACATCACTCTTCTTCCAAGGTTTCTTTCCTTTGATGTTTCTGCCTTTTCGAGCCATCTTCCTAAATTTCTTGACCATGAGGGCTAATTCTTCATCATCCTCATCTTCATCATCTGTGTCAGAAAAACATTGATTAATTTGACTTTTTAAGGCAATAGATTTTTTACCTTTCTGTTCTCCCTTTTTGTTTGCTCGTTCTGTTTCATAGGATTGCAAAGTGCCGACTAGCTCATCCACCGAGAGTGGTCTAATTGTTTGGCATTCTTGAATTGATGGCTTGATGTAATTCCAATCATCTGTGAGTCCACGTAGTATCTTCCTGACTTGCATTGGTTCAGCAATAGGTGCACCTTGTCTTGCAAGTCCACTTGCCAAAGTCTGAAACCTGTCTATCATATCTGCAATAGATTCATCAGGCTTCATTTCAAATGCTTCATAGTCACTCAGTAAAATACTGAGCTTTGTTTCTTTCACACGATTTGTTCCTTGAAAGGTAACATGAAGTCTATCCCATATTGCCTTAGATGATTCTTCCTCCGAGACACGATTATAAAGAGGAGTAGATAAGGCACAAAAGAGAGCATTGACAGCTTTAGAATCAAGGCCTTTTCTTTTAGCCTTTTCAGCATCAGTCATTGTTGTGACAGTATTTACTCCGTCAGCAGAGGTTGGATTTGTAGTATTTGCAGGAACTATTCCATTTGTAACGACATCCCACATCAGATCATCATAGGCTTTGAAGAACCACTTCATCTTGTTACTCCACATATTGTAATCCTTTCCATCAAAGTATGGAGGCTTGTTAGCAAAGTGCGAATCGCTTGTTCCTGAAGAGTGATTGCTAGACATAGTAGATCGTTAACTCTGAAGTCAATAAACACTTCGTAAAACGAGCAACCTGCTATGATACCAATTGATGTAGCCAGCAATATCTCCTAAAGGGGGGTGAATAGGAGATTTTGAACACAATTGAAATTTCTTGCAGAATGAATAAAGTTCAGTGTACGATTAGGAACAAAAGCAGTATAACAGTGTGCAGAAAATCCAAACACAAAGGTAAGAGTTTAGAGAAGAGGATAATGCACACGATATTTATAGTGGTTCGGCTTAGATCAAGCCTACGTCCACTCTCCCACGATGACAGCCGATCGGCTGGATTTCACTATGAAGAATCAAGAGGATTACAATCACTCAAGTGTTTTGTTTCCCTCTCACACAGATTTTCACAGTGAAGGATTTTGAGTACACAGAATACTCTCTTAGATGAAACTCAAATTATGCTTGCACTTTGGATTGTTGTTCGCACGTCTCTTTTTTTTGTAGTCAAACATTACTCTTCTTTTATACTCCCCTGCCTCCGAACTAGCCGTTGGATTCCAGCCAAGGGATCGCTCTTCAATCTTTGATTGGACGTCATCAATCGTGATTGAACGAGACTGTATCTTCAGAAGATATGTAGACCGTTGGGTAAGACATTGAACCCTTCTGATTCAGTCGCCCATACAACTGAATCTCCAGCTTCCATAAGTGTGATAAGTTTGAGTTGATTCCCGAGGATATATTCCTTAGAAGATGATATCCCATTATAGAAAGTCCCTTAATTGATTAGAGGACATATCAGGATAATTGAATATCACTTGCCTTGATCGAAAACATGCCATACGTGGGTCTTCGTGTTTTGTAAAATGCAGAAACTGATCTTTCTTCAGATTCGTCTAAGAGAGATTTGATCAGTTGGCACGGAATGGTAATACGGAGATTTGATGTGATCCATCCATCACTGTTTAGATCGTCAGGAGCATTTCCATCTGACCCTCGGTCAGAAGCGCTTTCATCTGATCCTTCGTCAGAAGCACTTCCATCTGACCCTCAGTCAGAAGCACTTCCATCTGACCCTTCGCCAGAAGCACTTCCATCTGACCCTTAGTCAGAAGCACTTCCATCTGACCCTTCGTCAGAAGTACTTCTGTCTGACCCTTAGTTAGCGCGACAGAATTGGAATCACTCAACCTGCTGCTTACACATTCTTCCTGCATCACATTTCATTAAACAATATCTTTTGAAGGTTTTGTCAGAATCAAAATATAGGAGAATTTCCACAACACTATCGCTGAACTAATGCAAGTCAGGAAGATACTGCGTGGACTCACAGATGATTGGAATTACATCAAGCCATCAATTCAAGAATGCCAAACAATCAGACCACTCTCGGTGGATGAGTTAGTCGGGACTTTGCAATCCTATGAAACAGAACGAGCAAAAAAAAAGGGAGAACAGAAAGGTAAAAAATCTATTGCCTTAAAAACTGAAATTAATCAATGTTTTTCTGATACAGATGATGAAGATGAGGATGATGAAGAATTAGCCCTCTTGGTTAAGAAATTTAGGAAGATGGCTCGGAAAGGCAGAAACATCAAAGGAAAGAAACCTTGGAAGAAGAGTGATGTAAAAATATCAAGCAACGACTCACAAGATAGCAAAGACGTGATCTGCTTCCACTGTAAGAAGGCAGGACATATCAAACCGAACTGCCCAATTTTGAAGAAGGACAAACTCAAGTATGAGAAGTACAAGAAGGCTCTAAAGGCAGAAACTTTAAGTGATTCTGATGAAAGCGAAAATGATTATGCAAACATCTGTCTCATGGCCGAATCAGATTCAAGTTCAGATTCAGAAACTGAGGTATGTTCATATGAACTCCCTGATGAAGTTATTGAATATATTGATGAATTGTGTAGAAACTACAAAGAAGCTCTTGAGAAAGTTTCTTGTTTGAAAAAGGAAAATGCTTCTTTAAAACAATAGAATTCGTCCCAAAAAGAAAAAAATTGATTTTCTACAACAAGAGTTTCACCAGATGAAAGAAAATCATGATTTAGTTTCAAAAGAAAATGCTTCCTTGAAAGAAAAAATTTCTAATATATCAAAAAGGCTTTCACAAAGCTCAGTAGCTCTGAATAGCATTATTTCAAAACAAATACCCTTCAATGACCGATCTGGGTTAGGTTTTAAAAGGGAAAGTAGCCAAAGAAATATCTTTAAAACTGAATTTCGAAAACCAACGTTTTCCGATTACAAGCATCATTTTCATAAGCATTTTACTAGATCCTACATTCTACAATCCTGTGTGAATTGTGGTGATCCTAGCCATACTAAGGATTACTACAAGAAAATTTGGAGACCTATTAAAAGGTCAAAATATACTAAGATAGAAGGACCCAAGAAAACATGGGTACCAAAGAAACAATAAGTTGGTTATTTATTGCAGGTATCAAAGAGAAGGAAGAACAAGTGGTTTCTGGATAGTGGTTGTTCAAGTCACATGACTGGAAATCCATATGTATTTATATCCTTCTCAGATTGTGATGGAAGAAGCGTGTCGTTTGGAGGAAAGAACAAGGGAAAGGTCATCGGGAAATGAAATGTAAAGATTGGGAATTTGACCGTTAAAGATGTCTCTCTAGTCAAAGGATTGAACTACAACTTGATTTCTCTAAGTCAACTCTGTGACTCTGGATATGATATTTGGTTCCAAGATCTAAAATGCACAGGTATGAGCAAGGATAAGAAGAAATCCTTCACGGGACGAAGGCATGGGAACATTTATCTTTTAGATATTAATGCTGACTGTGAACATACTAAATGTCTTATTTCTGTTAAGGATGAATCTGATCTTTGGCACAGAAAGTTAGGTCATATTAATGTAAAACATATTTCAAAGCTTTCCAAGAAGGGACTTGTTCGAGGACTACCTCAAACAAAATTTGAGAAAAGTGGACTATGTCATGCATGCACACTGGGTAAGCAGGTAAGAAGTTCTTTTAAATCCTTAAATCAAGTTTTCACTAAGCATTGTCTGCAGCTACTTCATATGGACATCTTCGGACCAAATAGAACTCTAAGCATTGGAGGTAAGAAATATTGCCTTGTCATAGTTGATGACTTCTCTAGATTTACATGGGTTTCATTTCTTGCTCACAAAAGTGAAGCTTTCATATCCTTCTCAAAATTTGCTAAAAGAATTCAAAATGAAAAGGGTTACACTATTTCCAATTTGAGAACGGATCATGGGGGAGAGTTTGAAAATCAAAGTTTCTCAGATTTTTGCACTAAGTTCGGAATTCAGCATAACTTCTCTGCACCTTATACTCCTCAACAAAATGGGGTAGTAGAAAGGAAAAATAGATCTTTGCAAGAAATGGCCAAAACTCTTCTTATTGAGAGTAAAATTGCCTCTAACTTTTGGGCTGAGGCCATTTCAACAGAATGTTATATCTTAAATCGAATTTCCCTCAGACCTCTTTCTGAGAAAACTCCCTATGAATTTTTCAAAGAAAGAAAGCCTGATGTTGCATACTTTCATGTATTCGGTTGCAAATGCTTTATTCTAAAGAATGCTAATGATCGAGTTGGAAAGTTTGATGAGAGATCAGATGAAGGAATTTTCTTGGGATATTCAACAACAAGCAAAGCCTACAGAGTCTACAACAAGAACACTCGTGCTGTTGAGGAATCAGTGAACATCAAGTTCGATGAAAGCTACCAGGATGATGAACCTGAATCCATTCAAATGCATACACTTCATCAAGTCACGAACTCACGAGCAGACTCAGATGTGAATACGGGTTCGGAGAATGTTCAAAAGGAAACTTCCTCAGTTGAAGTAAGACCAGAAGATGAACATAATGAATCCACAATATCCTCAAATGATGGCATTGACAAAAACTGGAAGCATAAGTCAAGTCATCCAAAGGAACTTATCATAGGCAGCATAAGTGATGGCGTAAAGACAAGATCCAAGTTCAAGCAAGCAATGAGCAACATCGCCTTGGTATCTGAATTGAGGCCAAAAAGGATTGAAGATGCATTAACAGATGAAAACTGGATAAATGCAATGTAGGAAGAGCTACATCAGTTCAAGGTCAACAATGTTTGGGAACTGGTCAATCGTCCCAAAAAGCGTACAGGAATTGGAACAAAATGGGTATTCAAAAACAAACTTGATGACAAAGGAAAAGTTGTAAGAAACAAAGCAAGACTTGTAGCAAAAGGCTACTCTCAAGAAGAAGGAATAGATTACGATGAAACCTACGCACCGGTTGCCAGGTTAGAGGCCATTAGGCTACTTCTTGCTTATGCTTGTTACAATGACTTCAAACTTTTTCAGATGGACGTGAAAAGTGCCTTCCTAAACGGCTACATCAAAGAAGAGGTATATGTTGAACAACCTCCTGGCTTCGAAGAACCTAAAGAAAAGGATCTAGTATATGTCTTAAAAAAGGCACTCTATGGATTGAAACAAGCACCCCGCGCCTGGTATGGAAGGTTAAGTAACTTTTTATCTCAACACAGCTTCACTAAAGGTAATGTAGACACCACTCTTTTTATTCAAAGAAAAGGTAAAGATATCCTTTTAGTTCAAATTTATGTTGATGATGTTATATTCGGCTCCTCTAATAAACTTCTCTGCAAGAAATTTTCTAAAGCAATGCAGGATGAATTTGAGATGAGTATGATGGGAGAATTACGGTTCTTTCTTGGTATTCAAATTCATCAATCTCAGAAAGGAACCTTCATATTTCAAGAGAAGTATGCATTGGAAATAGTGAAGAAGTTTGGTCTGGAGAATGGCAAGAAGACAAAAACTCATATGTCTCACTCCTCCAAATTAGATAAAAATGAAGATGGAAAGGAAGTTGATCCCAAACTATATCGGAGTATGATTGGATCATTACTCTATCTCAAAGCTTCAAGACCAGACATCCTATATAGTGTCTGCTTATGTGCAAGATTTCAGTCAAGCCCAAGAGAATCACACCTATCAGCAGTCAAGAGAATAATCAAATACATAGGGACTTATCCCAACTATGGTTTGTGGTACTCTAAATCTTCTGATTTTATACTAAAGGGATATTCAGATGCAGATCTTGCAGGTTGCAAAGTTGATAGAAAAAGTACATCTGGAACTTGTCAGCTCATGGGAAACATGCTTGTCTCATGGTATTCAAAGAAGCAAAATACAGTGGCACTCAATACAGCTGAAGCAGAATACGTATCTCTTGGAAGTTGCTGCACTCAAATACTTTGGCTAAAACAGCAGCTCAAAGACTATGGTGTTGAAGAATCAACTGTGGAAATCCTATGTGACAACACAAGTGCCATAAATCTCACAAAGAATCCTGTACTTCATTCAAGAACAAAGCATATTGAGATCAAGCATCACTTCATACATGACCATGTTCAGAACGGTGATGTTAACATTCAATACATTGATACGAAAAATCAACTTGCAGATATTTTTACTAAACCACTTGATAAACAGAGTTTTAATTTTATCAGAAATGAATTATCCATCATTAACCTTCCTTCTTAAGTATACCTTAGAACATGGAGCATCAGAAGGAACGTCAGAAGGAGCATCAGAAGGAACGTCAGAAGGAGAGTCAGAAGAAACGTCAGAAGGAGCGTCAGAAGGAGCATCAGAAGGAACGTCAGAAGGAGAGTCAGAAGGAACGTCAGAAGGAGCGTCAGAAGGAGCATCAGAAGGAGCATCAGAAGGAACGTCAAAAAGGCGCGTAAGAAGAAATTCACACTTTCTTTTAAAAAAAGGTCAGTTATCTCTAAAAGCTATCTTTTAGGTAAGTTCCTCATATAAATAGATATCTCCGAATATCTGATTGACGGTGAATGTTTGTTTTATTAAAGGAATTTTTTTATTTCCTTTTTGAAAATCAAAATCTCTCTTTGGTTTCCAAAAATAACCGCCTCTTTTATAAAAACGCTGAACCGTCACCTCTGTTCTCTCACTTTCAAAGTTCTCTCAAATCAAAACCCTAAAACCGTATTCGAAATCTCTCGCTCTCGATTTCCTCCTCAAAACAACACTCTTTCACTCAAAGTTTTAAACTTTCTACTCATCAATGGCTCCAAAATCGGCCTCTGACTCGAAGAAGACGCCTCAGTCGAAGAGGAAGTTCTCCGCCTCAACTGCAAGTGGCGCGGAACTCACAGAAACCTAAATCAACGAACAGCGAGAAGCACTTCGCCTGGCAAAAGGTCTGTCTCTGTCTGCCTTTGAAGGAAAAGAATCTATGGCTCATTCTATTAAGCCAATGTATGATAGGATTAAGGCTACATGAGATTTTGGTAATGAACTTAGAAAACTGCTGAACACTCACCATTTCGATAGTGAGGGCGAACTATTGGAATTTCTTAGCTTGCCTGGGAAAATCGTTGAACCAATTGCTGTAGAAAAACCTGCATCAGTCTCTAGAAAAGGAAAGGAGAAAGTGGCAGAGACAAGCTCGAAATGAAAACCATCCCCAATTAGACCTGGCAGCACGAAGGCAAAGGTGGAAGATGATGATGACATTCTGTTCAATGACTTTGTGAAAAATATAGGCTTGAGGTATTATACCTCAAAGGGTATTTGAGTTAAAGTACTTTGACAGCAATGGCATCTATCTGAGGAAGCATCTAGAAAAGGTGAAGATAGATCAATTTATAACTAAGAGAGGCTTCACTTTTCCTGATTTGGTAGCTTACTTCTATTCAAATCTTCAATTTGTCAACTTCAACTCTCTGGCTTTCATGATCAAAAGAGAGCAGTATTTTCTGACTGTTGATGAATTGGCTGCAATCATGGGAACCAGAAAGGGAGATTTCAAACCCTTAGATGTCATTGCAGGTGAAGCTTTCTGCTTCCTGACTGGCAAATCGAGTTTCTCAAGGGAATCAAAGTCACATATTGCCTACACGGACTTTCCCTTGAAACATATCATGATGCACAAGGTGATCATCGAATATCTCAGACCCAAGGCAGCATCAAAGACAGATATATCAAAGTACGAGGCAAAGCTGTTATGGGGAATCTTGACAGGACAGAGGATTTCCTTTGCTCATACAGTACTATTGCACATGTACAGATTAGCTCTCAAGCCAAAGGGCCAACTTCCTTATGTCGCCTTGATCTTCAGAATAATCAATTATTTCAAGATTGATGGCCTAGGTGCCTTTATCAAGCAGGAAATTCCTCTGATGACTGCTGGAGAGACTATGGTAACAAAGATGGGGTACAAGATGACTCCTGCTCGATGGAGAACAAAGAACAATGAACCAGTCATTGTGGACTTCGAGGAAGAGTCAAAGTAGAAATCTCCAAAGAAGAGAAAAGTCATGGCTGTTAAAGGGCAACAAACAAACAGTCCTACTGATAAGGACTCAAACGCAAGTGAGGAAGAAACATGGGAATATGATTCTGAAGCTACTCAATCTCGAGGTGGATCAGATGAAGATGGTGAGTCCGAAAATCATAGTGCTGAAGGAGATGAGGAAGAAGGAGATGAAACAGGAATGCAACCACAAGAAAAAGTTGTGTATCCCTGTGATCTGACTGAGGAAGAATTCCTCACAATGTGGGATGAGGAGCAAGCTGCACGAATTGAAGATGACACAAAGTATGACATCACAATTGTCAACTATGATCATGAGTAATTGCTAGCACAAGTTCTAGCAAATTTGGCGTCAAAAGAACAGGAGGAAGAACAATATGACATTGGAGCCTACTCTGTCTCTTCCACCAGGGGAACAATTCACAAAGATGCTACAAGTCTAGCTTCAGCAATTGCCCGAGAAGATCAATTATCCAGTGCACAGTCCATTCCAATGGACATTGATGAGGAAATACTCTCCGTGCCAAGCTCAAAAGAAAAAGGGAAAAGAGCTATAAATCAAGGGGAGAAAGAGCCTGTGCATGTTACATCAGATGTTTTTCTCACTGAAGTCCTACCTTCTCAAGCTTTCACCAAGGCACAAATTGAGGGGGAGACTCAAGAACCTGCACTTTCAGAACCACAAATGGAACTTCAAGCGCATTTTGAAAATCTTCAAAATACTCTTCTTCAGACGATGGTTGCAATGGAAACAAGATTTGATCAGAAAATGAAGGCTTTTGAACAGAAGACAGATAGGAAGCTGCATGGTTTGACTAGTCAGGTGACTAAGTTGGAAAAGTCCATTGATCTCTATGGGCGAATGTTTTGTGCTGAGATCGCCAACATGCCTACATACACACTGGTCAGAACGGACAGAACAGCTTCAAACCTACAATCTTCTCAAGCTGCAAGAGACCATGCTCAGATGATGGGAAGTAGCTATGAAGGCCCTTCCCGAGTGGAGGCTGATAATGAGCCTGAAGATCATCCCTCTTCTTAAAAACTCACCCACATTCTCCTTATTTCATTTTCTATTCTTATGGGACGCGTTATTATTTTTTTAAGCAACTTTTAAATTTTATACAAATTTCTTTCTGATGTTGACAAAAAGGGGGAGAAGTTGAATTTACTTTTATGCAGTCTCATTAGATTACCTCTAATTATATTTCAATTTAGAAGAAAGGGGGAGAACAACCTAACTTACCTTTTTGCAGGATAATCTATTAAGTTTAGTTTCGTGCAGGATAATCTTACTCTGATCATGCTCTCCTATGAGAACACCTTCATTACAGGATCTCTAATGATGATTACCTGCAGGAGCAAATGTGATGGTTACTCACTTTTATTATTTTATCACTAATTAAATTTTCATTTAATCACTCATTTGTAATTTGCAATTGGAGAAGTTTTGTCACCATCAAAAAGGGGGAGATTGTTGTGGAAATTCTCCTATATTTTGATTCTGACAAAACATTCAAAAGAAATTGTTTAATGAAATGTAATGCAGGAAGAATGTGTAAGCAGCAGGTTGAGTGATTCCAATTATGTCGCGCTGACGAAGGGTCAGATGGAAGTGCATCTGACGAAGGGTCAGATGGAAGTGGTTCTGACGAAGGATCAGATGGAAGTGCTTCTGACCGAGGGTCAGATGGAAGTGCTCCTGATGATCTAAACAGTGACGGATGGATCACATCAAATCTCCGTATTACCATTCCGTGCCAACTGATCTAGTAAGAATCAAATCTCTTCTAGACGAATCTGAAGAAAGATCAGTTTCTGCATTTTACAAAACACGAAGACCCACGTATGGCAAGTTTCCGATCAAGGCAAGTGATATTCAATTATCCTGATATCCCCTCTAATCAATTAAGGGACTTTCTATAATGGGATATCATCTTCTAAGGAATATATCCTTGGGAATCAACTCAAACTTATCACACTTATGGAAGCTGGAGATTCAGTTGTATGGGCGACTGAATCAGAAGGGTTCAATGTCTTACCAAACGGTCTACATATCTTCTAAAGATATAGTCTCGTTCAATCACGATTGATGACGTCCAATCAAGGATTGAAGAGCGATCCCATGGCTGGAATCCAACGGCTAGTTCGGAGGCAGGGGAGTATAAAAGAAGAATCATGATGGACTAAGGGTAGAAGGAGAACAACAATCCAAAGTGCAAGCATAATTTGAGTTTCATCAAAAGAGTATTCTGTGTACTCAAAATCCTTCACTGTGAAAATCTGTGTGACAGAGAAACAAAATACTTGAGTGGTTGTAATCCTCTTGATTCTTCATAGTGAAATCCAGCCGATCGGCTGTCATCGTGGGAGAGTGGACGTAGGCTTGATCTAAGCCGAGCCACTATAAATATCGTGTGCAATATTCTCTTCTCTAAACTCTAACCCTTGCGTTTAGATTTTCTGCACACTGTTATACGGTTCTTGTTCCCAATCGTACACTGAACTTTATTTATTCCGCAAGAAATTTCAATTTTGTTCAGAATCTTCTATTCACCCCCCCTCTAGGAGATATTGCTAGATACTTCAAATTGGTCAATGGAACTCGAATTTCTATCCATCATATTCCTCATTGTACACGACCGATTCCTCACATTATCACTTGAGCCATGACAATCCAAAATTGAGGGAAAAGTACACTGCAAGTGCCTTAACTTTCGTACGGCGTGCACTTAAGTGCCTTAACTTTCAAAGTGTTCACTTGAGCGCCTAAACTTTTAAAAAGCGTTCATTTGAGTACCAACTTCTTTTAAAATCATTCAGCTCAGTACCAAATCTGATGTGGCTCACCGAAAATCCGACACATGGCATTTTTAATTATTATTTGTGCTGACGTGGCTCATCGGAGTTTGCACTAAAGTGAACGATTTTAAAAGAAGTTGGTACTCAAGTGAACGCTTTTTAAAAGTTTAGCCACTCAAGTGAACACTTTGAAAGTTAAGGCACTTAAGTGCACGAGTTGAAAAAAAGTTAGCACTCAAGTGAACACTTTGAAAGTTAAGGCACTTAAGTGCACGCCGTACGAAAGTTAAAGCACTTGCAGTGTACTTTTCCCCAAAATTGACAAGTTCCTTGATAATTTCCTAACTCACTTTCACATATGTCACCTTGACATATCTTGGCCTCTTTGCTTAATCCAATATAATGAGGTCCCGAATCTTTGTTATTAAAGTCAACTCTCTAATCCCTTTCGGATATCCTTGCTCATTAGAAATCTAGCAAACGGGGGATGCCACAACTTCCTCCCTCCTTATAAAAAATTTCGTCCACGAAATTTGATCTTTGCTCCCTCCTTATCAAATGCAAAAAAAATCTTATAGTCTTTACCTCACTAGACCTTGTGGCCTTACCATTCTTCCGCCGCGCATTCTGATATCTTGTTTTCTTCGATTCTCATATTCAGTGATCATAATCACTTATTGTGGTCCTTCTCGGCCCTAACATCTCATAACTCTCAAGTAATTCCACAATACTATCCACACATAAATTTCACTATGACTACTCTTGTTCATTTCCACAACTTGTCATTTCTCGATGCTAAATTTACATGCCATGCATGTGGTTCCATTGGTTATAGTCCTCACATAATTTACACCCACCACGATGCTACTCGATCTCTAGCTAGCTAGCTCGTGATGGTCTCAACTCTTCTCAAGGCTACCCTGATCAAATAACAGGGTCCTATTCGACTCACGTTCGGAGGCACAAACTGACTATCACCAACACCACAAGGCACATAGGCATCGTTCATTCCCAACATCTCGATCCACTCATCAACTTTCATTCGTAGCTCTATATGCAATGCCATGTATTTTGGAAAATAATTGTCACTTTGAAAATCAATTTTAATGCAACATATCTTTTAAATACATGTCTGACTTAGCTTGATACCTAGACCCACCTTTTTCAATGAATGGCTTGATTCATTCCTGCCTCCATCGCCATCCTAGAAGCCTGCCAGGAGCCGCACTTTGTCCGAGCCTTCTTGCTCCGGCGATCACTCCCCGCCCTCATCGGACCGGGTCGTTACATTCCTTCCCCAAACCACACATCTACGAAGTTGAGTCCCGCTCGACATGCCCCATACGATGTCTTATGGTTTGTAGATATCCTATCAATCTCGCCCCATACCGACCGACAATTTGTCAAGTCCGACAAAATAATGATATGCTCATGCATGCACATTTCTCAAAATTTCATTTTAATGCAACAAATCCATGCAATACATGAACGTCCTCCTTACTCTTCTCATCACTCATTTTCATATAAACCTTTATCTTAAGCTAAACTTTCTAACACCATAAGCGACCATCACACTAAAGATCAATTGCTTATGGCCAATCTATAACCTCAAGTCTGGTCGCTATTCAAGTCGAATTATATGCATTCCATCACACTGGCCCTCAATCCAATGTTCATCGTTCCTTCTTTGTGAACATCTTACCTTATATCTTCCAAGGCCCTCAATAAAGGTCGGTAACTAAAACCTTCAAGGTACATAATCATTCAAGCCTAATTCCACCAATAACAGTCGTCTTATCATAATTCTTATTCATAAGTCGGGCTTGTCAATAAGTCGTTTCCATGTCGATTTATCATCCAATCCAATGTCAATCACTAATTCTATAACCACAGTTAATCATGTATATCATCCAGTCCTAAGTAGTGATCGATATACAATTCTTGCCTAATACTCCTCAAATTCTCCACAAGATTGATGAATACTTTTCGTCCTTCACCTCAAAAATCTCAATTTATGCGCTCTACGTACTTCTCAAGCAAACCAATCACAACCAGGTATGTCCATCAATGTTAAGACATAATAACGTGATTGTCGTTTCTTTTTCTTCGTATCGTCATGATCATTAATGTATCCATCCATTCCAGTTGGACTTGGTATGCTCCTTAGATGATACTTTTCAGCCTTTGTTTCCTTCTACTAGAAACCATGGGCTATTTTATTCTTGCCCTTCTTGATGATAAGTTCCCACCATATGTCTACAAGACCATCATCAACAACCTTTGTCATATGAGTATCTTCATTGTCTACACCCATGTATATACTCTTATCTTTCTTTATCATTTAATGGACCTTCTAGTATTCAAACCAAGTCGTTAACTGAAAAAGAAATTCTTGCACTTATCAATTGTTGTAAACTTTCGCTCGAACAATCCAAATTTTATATCATGAACACCCTCGTCCAATACTTCATTTTCCTTTTGAGCTCTCTTACATGATCTTGAATCTATCGTCTTTGTCAAAGCCATTAATAAGGTTAAAGTCTTTTCACCCACAAATGTCAAGCCCATGAATATCATACTTCTTTGTAAAATCCGATGCTTGTAAGGCCATCTCTTTTCCTCGAGAACCATCATCTTATTCACCCTAGAAAAATTCTTGTCCTATCCATTTGTTTCTCCCCAGAGTCTCCAATTTCACCTGGCCTCATCTTTTAACTTGATCCGAGAGAGTCCATTACTCGTTCCTATCCATCAATGAACGAATTAGGACACAACTGTACTCATCAAGTCATTCTATCATTGCACTTATCCATTTCTCCACTTTGACTCTAAGGTTAGAACATATCCTTCAATTCGCTTAAAGATCCACTTGGTAGTCAGGCTACCACACAACCATTATCAAACAATTTGTGGCAAATATCAATCTTGTGTCCTTAGAAAATATCATTTTCCTTCATCTTGATATCCACCAAAAGTTTATAATGTCTGTGTCCATTTCTTTTCCATGCCAAATCGACTTCATAATCCTTTCGTCTATCCAAAATAACCATTCATATAGGTTGATTCTCACTTCGCGCCTCTGCGACCCATAATTAAACCAATAAGTTTCAACCGTTTCATGGTCTCATGTAAGCTAATCCTCCTTAATTCCATTAACTTGTTGGCAAGTATGTGGGGGATGTCTCCCTTGGCAATTTGTCCTTGGCAAGCCACTTAACCTTGGTCTGTACCTCTATTTTCACTTCCTGAGGCATGACATTCTCATATCACTTCCTTGAAATCTGAATTAACTTAGCAAGGCATAGATGGTTTACCCCTTATCAGGTAGTTCTTCCAAGAAGATTATGCTATCTGACCAAAAGCACATATTATTCTAGGCAATTCCTCGACTTGCTTTATTGCATATGGAATTGGCATCTCCTTCTCAATTAAATGAAGTATAGGACTGCATGAGTCAAGGACAATCCTCCATAGACTCAGTACTTCATCACTCCATCCAAAAATCCAACTTCAATTTCCTAGACTTACCCTTTTCTGATTCCTGCAAGAGTTTCTTATCCAAGATGTTGTATCAGGCTTAAACCAGATAGTATTTGCAGAGCTCATCCAGGGTCGCCTTTGATGATTGTATCAAGTATAAGAAGGTATATCTTGTTGACATTAACCCACGAAATTTTCTTCAATTCAGGACCATTGGCTTCTCTTCTTATCAACTCAAAGGTATACCATTGGACGAATTAATTTTCCATTCCATTGACAGTGTTCCTTATGGATGTCCAAATCCAGCAATCCTAATACATACCCATTTGACTGGGTCGCGATATATAAACTTCCAATGGAAACCAACCAATAAGACTTTTCAAGCTAACATGTTTGCAACCACGCATCTTACTAAACCTTGTCCTCGAAAGCTGCCGCCATTCAAGGTTCGTCACTAAACCTTAATATACATCTTCAAGTTCATACCTAAACTTAATAATTTCCACATGCTCCCTTCCGGGCCCATGAGTAATGGTTCCACATTCTCATTCATGGCCTTTAGATTCAAATCGATGTCTATCATCCTCAGTACAATGATGTAGATTCAAGCCAATAACTCCCATGTATCCTTCACTTCATCTTAAGTCCAAAATGTCAATCGAACAAAGGCGATTCCTTCAACCAAAAAATGGATATATCAGACTATCCAACAAACCATGACAATGTCCGTTTATACCAGACTATCACCAATCCCTCAATATCAACACAAATATTCAAGCCTATAACTCTCAAGCTTTCTTTACTTTATCTCATGTCCAAGGAAATCCATCACAAAGAAGCAATACCAAAATTCCAAGAGTGGATATATTAAACTATCCATTCAATCTCACAATTCAAGCCTAATGTGTGGCATCCCAATTTAGTAGACTTTTAATAAGCAGAGAAGTCCGAAATGGGTTTTGAAGCTGATTTTAAGGGCATGAATTAGAGACCTCATGATACGAGATTAATTACGAGACCAAAATATGCCAAGACGACACGCGTGGATATGAGCTAAGGACTTACCAAAGGATTTGTGAATTCAGATGCATCAAGGTTCCAATGATTATATAGGAAATAGTCGAGAATGTGGGAGAAAGTCATGGTACATTAATTGAATACTATAGCACCAAGATTGATTCTTATTAAAGTGGAATGAGTGAGAATTTTAGAAGGATCAATGGAAGAAATTTAGATTTAAATATCATGGTGCATTGGTCGAATACTATAGAGCCTGTGGCACCTCCAGCTCCTGTACTCCCTGTGATTCCTGTGCCTGAGGTACCTCCCCCGCCACCTGAGCCAGTAGTACCCGATGCTGCCCTAGAGCATGTTGCTGAAGAGATGGAGGTATATGTTCCACCGCCAGAGTCCTTGGATGAAGATTATGACTTAGAGACCGAGCTACTTCTTACCGATCACTCTAACGAGGAGTGAGAGCTGGAGCCATTAGTTGACACTTTTTGGAGGATCTTTCTGGTATAGGCGACTTTTGGAGGTCGATGGAGTAGTTCCCTTTACCATCCCAGTTGCGCCTATAGATCGATGACCGTAGTCACTATCTTGTATATATGCTCGTGAACTACTTATGTGCTCATTATGATATGTTATATAAATAAAAGTCTGCATATAGTTCTTGCCTATCTTCTATGCTTTCGTGATCACATGCCTTGTTATTATATTTGATTGTTTAAAGTTCTGTGGGTTTAGCCTATATTTTATTGTGTGCTATTAGGCTATTAGGCTATTATACTAATAGAGACCCTAATCGTTAGCGTGGTGACCTGGGACGCCACAGCTCTGCTTTTGTGGTATCAGAGCATAAGTTTTACCTAGAGTGATAAGGTGCGTTAGAAATTGAAATGTTAGGGCACGAGCATTAGAACTTGATGCGTGTGATTGTTTTGACTGATGTGTAATAAGTGGTCTAAACACTACTTATAGGTTTCGGCACTAGTGATGGTAGGTCCAACAGTTTTGACCCTAAGTATTCGTAGAACAATGTGCAGGATCAATAGATCGCCATGAGAAGGACCGGGGCATCGTCATCTGGAGGAAGTGGAGATGCAGGACCAGACAATAGGAACGAAGGAAATGATGATCGGACTGATGAAATTCTGCAAGCTTTAGTCAATATAGGGGCAGCAACAGGAGCCCAACCTCGTCAAGCTCAAGCTGGACATGGGAATGAAACAGGTGAGGAGCGTCTACAAAAGTTGGTAGAGTGGTTTACGAAGTTGAAGCCGCCGCAATTTACTGGATTGGGGGAACCCCATGAGGCTGAAAATGGATAAAGAGTATGGAGAAAATTTTTAGGGTATTAAACTGCAATCATGTGGATAGAGTCATCTTGGCAGAATACCAGCTGGAGGATAACGCTCAGCATTTGTGGGAGGTGAACAAGGACGTGGTATTTCCGCCAGGAACAGTAGTAACCTGGGAAGCTTTTGTTAACGCTTTTTATGGACAATACTTTTCGGATTGTGCAAAGGATCAAAAGATCCAGGAGTTTATGAATCTAGTTCAAGGCGACAAGACAGTGGTGCAGTATGAGGCAAAATTTTCGGAACTCTCGAAGTTTGCTCTTCATTTAGTTGATACCCAGGAGCGAAGGTGCAAAAGATTTCAGAATGGTCTTAAGATTGAGATACAGAAGCAACTAGCACCTTTGAGGATTAGAGATTATCCTGAGTTGTACGAAAGAGCTCAATTGGTGGAACAAGTGTTGGCCAAAGAGAAGAAGGAAATGGAACAAAAAGCTGGAGCTAGTCGCCAAATGTTGCAGGACAACCAAGGGAGAGATAATAAGAGGCCTAGATGGTTCGGAAAGCCTTCTGAGACTTTTAACAAGAGGCGTGGATATGGAAATTTCCGTGGAGCAAGAAGGCACCCAACACTCGGACAAGCTCAGAATCGAAATAAGACTTGCAGTCGATGTGGTCGAGCACATGGTAATACGCCATGCAACACTAGAAGGGAATGCTATGGATGTGGACGAGTTGGACATTTGGTGAAAGATTGTCCACAGAAAGGACCGCAAAATCAACAAGGCCAGGGTGGTGGTATCAAACTCATTGGAGCACCGCAGAGACCCCCAGCACAAGGAAGGATACAAGCTATGACTCGAAAGGAGGCAGAAGCTTCCAACACCACCATAACAGGTATGGTTCCGATATGTAACCAAGATGCCTACGTGTTATTTGATACTGGAGCAACGCATTCTTTTATCTCTACAAGGTTTGCTGAATTATGTGGTTTGAAGCCTGAGTCACTTGAAATACCTCTTAGTATATCTACACCACTGAAGGATAGAGTATTAACTACTCTGGTTTGTAAGAAATGTGAGGTAGTGATAAATGGTCAACGTCGGGAAATCAACTTGATAGTTATGAGTCTTTCTGACTTCGATGTCATCATTGGCATGGATTGGCTGCAAGAATTACGAGCCAATGTGGATTTCTTTGAGAAAGTAATCAGGTTTAGCCCTCCTGATGGAAGTAACTTTGAATTTTTGGGGAGTAAGACCAGTAGACTTCCACCTCTCCTTTCTGCCGTAGAGGCTCATAAGTTATTAGAAAAAGGATGTCAAGGTTTCTTGGCTTGTGTGAAGGATCTGACTGAGAAGGAAGCTCGGATAGATGAGATCCCGGTAGTTCAAGAATTCTTGGATGTGTTTCCTGAAGAACTGCCAGGATTACCCCCAAAAAGGGACGTGGAGTTTACTATCGAGTTGGCCCTTGGAACTGAACCTATTTCTAAAGCTCCTTATAGGATGGCACTAACAGAACTCAAAGAATTGAAGGTACAATTGCAGGAATTGCTTAATAAGGGTTTCATCAGGCCAAGTACCTCACCTTGGGGAGCCCCAGTTTTATTTGTCAAAAAGAAGGATGGATCCCTTCGCCTCTGCATCGACTATAGACAATTGAATCAAGCGACTGTCAAGAATCGATATCCCTTGCCAAGGATAGACGACTTGTTTGATCAATTGCAAGGAGCTTCAGTTTTCTCCAAGATTGATTTGAGATCAGGGTATCATCAATTGGGGGTTAAGGAAGAGGATATCCCCAAGACTGCATTCCGAACGCGATATGGACACTACGAATTCGTGGTAATGCCGTTTGGACTTACGAATGCGCCTGCGGCGTTCATGGATTTAATGAATAGAGTGTTCAAATCGTATTTGGATCGGTTCGTAATAGTATTCATAGATGATATTTTGGTCTATTCCAAAGGACCCAAGGAGCATGCGGAACGTCTAAGGAAGGCACTACAGACGTTGAGGGAGCATCAACTATACGCTAAGTTTAGCAAGTGTGAGTTCTGGTTGGATAGAGTTATTTTCCTTGGACATATGGTCACCGAAAAAGGAATCTCAGTTGACCCCGCTAAAATTGAAGCCGTTATAGATTGGCCACGACCCACTACAGTTACCGAGATACGAAGTTTTCTTGGTCTCGCTGGTTACTATAGAAGGTTTGTGGAAGGATTTTCCAAAATCGTGGGACCAATAACTCAATTGACACGGAAGGGAGTTAAGTTCCAATGGACAGAGAAATGCGAGCAGGCCTTTCAGGAACTTAAGAAAAAGTTGACCACGGCCCCTGTGTTGGTTATACCATCTGAATCTGGAGGATTTGTAGTCTATAGCGACGCGTCACACAAGGGCTTAGGTTGTGTTTTAATGCAGCATGGAAAAGTGGTCGCGTATGCTTCAAGACAGTTACGACCTTATGAACTAAACTATCCGACGCATGACTTGGAATTAGCTGCTGTGATTTTTGCTCTAAAGCTGTGGAGACATTACCTATATGGGGAGAAGTTTCAGATTTTTACGGATCATAAGAGTCTAAAATACCTCTTCTCACAAAAAGAACTAAATATGAGGCAAAGAAGGTGGACGGAATTGCTCAAGGATTATGACTGTGAGATCCTTTATCATCCTGGAAAAGCTAACAAGGTGGCAGATGCTTTAAGTCGGAACACAACCTTACAAGTGGCTAACATGATGAGTAAGGAATGGGAATTGCTGAGTGAAATCTCCAATTCGGACTTTAAGGTTGAAGTGGATGAGTTAGCAGGCGTACTCGCCACACTCAGAATAGAATCTAGAGTAGTACAAGAAATTAAAGAGTTGCAGAATCAAGACCCAGAAATCCTGAGGTTACGAGATGAAACGGTGGAAGGTAAGAGGCCGGATTTCACGATATCCGAAGAAGGAGTGCTAAAATTTCAAGGACGGCTATGTGTTCCTAAAGATGAAAAGTTGAAAAAGGAAATTTTGAGCGAAGCTCATCGAAGTAATTACAGCATTCACCCTGGGAGTACAAAAATGTACCAAAACATTCGACCCCACTATTGGTGGAATGGAATGAAGAAAGATATTGCAGAATACATTGCCAGATGCTTGACTTGTCAGCAGGTCAAGGCGGAACATTTGAAACCCGCAGGAATGTTAAAACCTTTGGAAATCCCCAAATGGAAGTGGGAACATATAACCATGGATTTCATTCAAGGATTGCCAAGGACCTCGAGGAGTCACGACTCAATTTGGGTGATCGTGGATCGTCTAACCAAGTCAGCTCATTTCTTGGCTGTCCGAACAACTTACTCACTTGAAAGATCGGCTGAATTATACGTGCAAAATATAGTAAAATTTCATGGAGTGCCAGTAAGTATTACTTCGGACCGGGATCCAAGGTTTACATCGAAATTTTGGAAGAGTTTACAAGAGGCTATGGGAACTAAATTGCAATTTAGTACAGCCTTTCACCCTCAAACGGATGGTCAAACAGAAAGGGTTATACAGACCTTGGAAGTCATGCTTCGTGCTTGTATTTTCGACTTTAAGGGTAACTGGGACGAGAAATTGCATATAGCAGAGTTTGCATATAATAATAGTTACCAGAAAAGCATTGACATGGCACCATTTGAGGCGTTATATGGACGGAGATGTAGGACACCTACATGTTGGGAAGAAATAGGAGAACGAAGGATTACGGGACCAGAATTGGTGCAAATCACAACTGAAACAGTGCAAATTGTTCGTGACAAGCTGAAGACAGCCCAAAGTCGTCAGAAAAGTTATACAGACAGACGACGAAGACCATTGGAGTTTGCAGTGGGCGACTACGTATTCTTGAAGATCTCACCAATGAGAGGAATATCAAGATTTGGGAAGAAAGGGAAATTAAGTCCTAGATACGTTGGACCTTTTGAAATACTGGAAAAGATAGGAGATTTGGCATATCAGATCGCCCTACCACCAAAATTGTCAAATGTTCATGACGTATTTCACGTCTCTATGCTAAGAAAATATCATCAAGACGCAGATCATGTTTTGGACTACGAAACAATCGAAGTGGACGAAAAAGCTAAATACGTGGAGAAACCAGCAAGAATCCTGGATCGAAAAGAGCAAGTCCTGAGAAATAAGACCATTCCATTGGTAAAAGTTTTATGGCAATATCATGGTGTTGAAGAAGCTACTTGGGAACTTTAGGAATCAATGAAGAAGAAATATCCACACCTATTTGAAGTTAAAGGTCAGTAATAAGACTTTTCACTAGACATGTTACATTTTATTACAAGGAATACTTCAGTCTTTAAGCACAAGTACAAATTACACGACGATTGACTAGTTTAATAAGGAAATGAGGATGAATTTTAAATTTCGAGGACGAAATTTTCTTGAGTGGGGAAGAAGTTGTGGCATCCCAATTTAGTAGACTTTTAATAAACAGAGAAGTCCGAAATGGGTTTTGAAGCTGATTTTAAGGGCATGAATTAGAGACCTCATGATACGGGATTAATTACGAGACCAAAATATGCCAAGACGACACGCGTGGATATGAGCTAAGGACTTACCAAAGGATTTGTGAATTCGGATGCATCAAGGTTCCAATGATTATATAGGAAATAGTCGAGAATGTGGGAGAAGGTCATGGTACATTAATTGAATACTATAGCACCAAGATTGATTCTTATTAAAGTGGAATGAGTGAGAATTTTAGAAGGATCAATGGAAGAAATTTAGATTTAAATATCATGGTGCATTGGTCGAATACTATATTTCATGATCGGATTATTAGCATAGGGACTTGATGAGGAATTAACGGATAACAATTCCTAATTGGATCTTGGCCGCAGAATGAGGGGACTATAGTTACCATTGGATTATACTTGGAGGACAAAGGAAATATATGATTGGTCGATCAACCATGGGTCCATGAGAGATAACATAGGCTTGGATTATTAGATTGATTTCCCTATTCTTGATGAACAAGGAAGTTTCGGCCATTTAGGGTATGAGCACTTGGCAAGCACATTCCTTGTGCATGAAATCTCTTTGGCCGAATGGCCTAGGGAAGTAGCAAAGGAAATCATTGGCTCATTGTCATTGCAAGATCTTGTCAATGATAGAAGGCCACTTAGGGTAAAGACACTTGGCGATTTCTTCATGAGCAAGGAAGAGAAAGACTGGCCGAATGAGCCTAGGGAAATGGCAACAAGGGAATGATTAAATCTTTGGCCATTGTCACCTCAAGATCTCACTTGAGATAACCGGCCATTTGGGGTTTCGCCAAGTGGTGTGGATGCAATGAGGAATTGGCGCAAAAGCAAGGAAGAAATCCCCATGTTAGGAGAATTGATACAAATGGCAACAATTGGAATTTTGGGGAGCATGCAAAGCACCACTTGGTCGAAAATCAATGGAAGAATGAAGCAATGGCGCCATTTGTCATGAAAGAACTTTATCCCCCACACTTTTCTCTCTAGTATGATTAGCAACCTTGATGAACAAGAAGGCCTTTTCTGCTCATTTCGCCCCTTGTTCGACCGAGGGACATAGAGAGAGAGAGAGCTGAGAGTAAGAGAGGGGAATCGATCGTGTGTCCCACCGAGGAGCAGGAGAAGAAGAGCGCATTGGGCGAGTTCAAGCTTCAAGAAAGGCAAGAAATTCCCTCAATCTTGCTATAGGATAGATGTATTTTGTATAAATGTGGCCCTAGGATGTTCGAATACGAGTTTCTTGGACTATATGGTTCGGTTCCGTGGATTGAGGTTAAATCAAGCTACATTGCATTATCCTACCTTGTATAATGTTGTGCTAAGTTTGGATAACGAATAGCTTTGAGTAATTAGTTGATTTGAGGCAATAAGGGGGATGATTTGCAGGTTTAAAGGAAAACAGAACTGAGTTGATTCTAGCGCAGAATTGGTTTTGTTTAGTGTGCGGTCTTGATGTATAAACTGAGCTAGATCTTGATCTCTTGCTTTGATTGTTGTAGAGTTATGTTGGTATCAAGTAGGGATACGAATGGCTAGCTAAATTGAGAAAAACTGAAATTGTTTTAAGGACAGAAACTGGTTCGATGCAAGGTAGAATATGTCCTGACTTTTGTGTTGTTCTTGATACAACAACTAAGTTAGATTTTTTTTTTTTTGGTAAGGTGAGTTTGTATATACTTTTCAAATCACTAGGTACAAAAGGAACCGGACACAAAAAACCTTGAACTAGTATTGGCAGTGGTGCCAAGACGAGTTCAGCGGTGACCCGGGTGCGAAATACATTATCACGTCATGCGTGTATACCGTAGCCTCAAAGTAGGCTATACTAACAGCGAGATATGGACTATGGAGAAAGAATAAAAATGCCAAACAAGCGGCAAATAAGAGCAAGCAGAAAGTGGTCAAACCATCGACCACACTAAGTTAGATTATGCCCTTGTGTCTTGGTAAAAGATGAGTTATGTTGGTATAACTAGTAGACATGATTAGCTAATCAAACTGAAGAGTTTTAAGTCTGTTTCAGTGATTAAAATCGAGACTATATTGGTTTAGAACAGAACAGATTTTAGGCGTGCACTTGTAAGAAATTGCAGACTTGAGTTACCTTATAAAAGAATGAAAGTAATGCTAAAGAGGAATGTGTCCTCGTGAGTCTTAGGGCTAAGTCTTGATGCATTTGCTGGTTAAAATTGTGAACTAGATGACCAAAAGCCCGAGTGCTTCAAGTGGAAGATTGATTGTCCTTTTTGCCTTATGACTCGGTTGCTTTATGCCATGCTTGAATGGGTTCAATGCATAAATTCTCCATGTACTTATTCATGTGAACATTGATGATACTATGTTGGCATTATATCATAACATGACATGCCAGAAATGAGATTGAGAACTATGAGGTTCTCGGCCAGCATACATGGTACATGGATTGATGCTTGATGAGATATGCGGAGATATTACTCTTCAGTGCACTGAATTGAGTTGACGCCCCTGGGCTGTGTGCGGGGATTTGTACGTACTTGACAACCCTGTGTTGTGTGCTGGGTAGAGTCGTACCTTGCGTCGCAGAGCCCCGGAGAGTGGGATTGCAAGGTGGAACGCTTTGCAATGGTGTAAATGAGCGAAGAGCATGTCATTTCATACTACATTGACATATTTATTTTCTGATGATATTATTGCCCCATGCTCTTGATTGAATTATTATTATGTCTTGATTTCTTACTGTTTCATAGTTGTCCCTAGGGAGTCTTAGGACCCCTATGGTAGGATTGAGTGATTTTCTTGCTAGCCGTCGAGCTAACCCACGTTTGTGGAAACATTTTCAGATTAGCACCATGCCTCCTGTGGCCAGACGGTTTGGAGTTCCACTTGATTATGTATCTGTTTATCGTGATTATGTTCATATGGATGTACCCCATCTTAGACTCTTGAAGCATATTTATAGTGTTTGGATCGATGATGGAGAACCTCATGGAATTGTCATGTATAGCTGGTATTCTTTCTACGTTCGTGTTGGTGACCAGTTAGTAGGTCCGTTTCCCGATGATGCTTTTGATGCGCCCTCTGAGCCTGTGGCACCTCCAGCTCCTGTACTCCCTGTGATTCCTGTGCCAGAGGTACCTCCCCCGCCACCTGAGCCAGTAGTACCCGATGCTGCCCTAGAGCCTGTTGCTGAAGAGATGGAGGTATATGTTCCACCGCCAGAGTCCTTGGATGAAGATTATGACTTGGAGACCGAGCTACTTCTTACCGATCACTCTGACGAGGAGTGAGAGTTGGAGCCATTAGCTGACACTTTTTGGAGGATCTTTTTGGTATAGGCGACTTTTGGAGGTCGATGGAGTAGTTCCCTTTACCATCCCAGTTGCGCCTATAGATCGATGACTGTAGTCACTATCTTGTATATATGCTCGTGAACTACTTATGTGGTCATTATGATATGTTATATAAATAAAAGTCTGCATATAGTTCTTGCCTATCTTCTATGCTTCCGTGATCACATGCCTTGTTATTATATTTGATTGTTTAAAGTTCTGTGGGTTTAGCCTATATTTTATTGTGTGCTATTAGGCTATTAGGCTATTATACTAATAGAGACCCTAATCGTTAGCGTGGTGACCTGGGACGCCACATAATGCACAATTACTCTTGATTCATTGTCCAATGAAATCGAACACAAGAAGTGATTCCATAATCCGAAAGATGTTATATCATGCAAGCCATCAAACTCGGTCAACGTCAGTTTATAACAATGCTATGACTTATCCATCAAGATCAATTCAAATAGTTAAGCCTACGTTCCACAATTGCTAATTCTTAGCAATTTCATATCCAGAAGCAGTCATAACAGGCTAACCACCAAGCTCCACATTTCAAGCATATTAATAGATGAATTAGCATTTCGACATAACATTCAATTTCACATATCGATCATCAATGATCTTTACTAATAAGTAGCATAAGCTACTGCCAAACAAGCACAAGGGATTGTGCCTGTAAGTTTCAAATGCGTTCGTGCCTACTAACTACCTCAACCACTAGTGCACCTTATTACTCCATTCAACCTAAGCTCTCATACCACCTAAAGCGGGATGTGGCATCCCAGGTCCCTCCTAGCCTCCAACTCCGATACCAATCCAAAGTCTAGCTGTCATATCTACCAATCTGAAAAATGTTCCCACAACGTGGATTAGCACGACGGCTAACAAGAAAAATATTCAACCCCACCATAGGGGTCCTAAGACTCCCTAAAACCAACTAAAAAGGACAACCATATAATTAAAGCATCAAGAGCATGTAACAACATCAATTCAGATCATTAGGCATAAACAATATAAAGTAATGAGAATGCCAATGCAATATGGAATGACGTGCTCTTCAATCATCTCACCATCGCCAAGTCAATTGACTTGCGACCCCTATTCCAGGGCATCCACGACGCATGGTACGACTCTCCCCCGCACACAGCTCAGGATCCTCAAGTACGTACAAATCCCCGCACACAGCCCAGGGGCATCACGACGCCTGGTAAGACTCTACCCAGCACACAGCACAGGGTCGTTAAGTACGTACATATCCCCGCACACAGCTCAGGGGCGTCAACTCAATTCAGTGCACTGAAGAGTAAATATCTCCACATATCTCACCAATATCGTTCCATGTACAATGTATGCTTAGCCATGTATGTCATGATTCACAATCTCAATTCTTGCAGGCGATAACTCAATCGCAAAGCCAACATACAAATGTCAATGTCCACAATGACAAGTACATGGAAAACAAATATCACATCATTGAATTTAATCAAGCAGAGCACATGAGAAATGAATCATCAACACCAAAAGACTACCACTTCCTCTCTTTGAAGCTCTCGGGTCACCGAGGTTCTAGCCAATCAAATCACATTCTTATCAAGCTAAAGTAATCATAACTCAGTTCTTAAGCAGGTAATTTCAGCACTACGCAGTTACGTGAGTTCTCCATTTAAAATTAGTAAATGAGCTCCTAAAATTATCAAATTTTACCACGTTATACTTAAGACCATGGGGAACATCATGTCAAGAAATCGCGAATTAATCCCATCTAGAAAAATTGTAGTAATTCACACATTCTAGAGGAAATCTGCCTTCGGTAAACCGGCCGTAACTTCACAGAAATAGATTTATTTCGTAGGGTTAAACATCTCATAAAATTCCCAAAATTTTATACGTTGTAGTCCAAGATGTTCTCTTAAATTTCATGAAGGGAAGATGGTCTAAATCATTCTTGATGGAATATAGGGCTTATGGTGTGAGCCCATGCGGGCAATCACACCCGCCTCCACAGATAACAGCAATAGCGGTTATCTGCAGATTTTGAAGAGACGTGTCTCTTCACGTCAATATAACGATGTCCCTTGCTTCCTCTAACTTCTTCCCCAACGACATATTGTCGTCAAATAGAACGACAGAAAGTCACTCCCCCCTTCGACATCGAATCGCATCAAAGGCGACGAAGGACTCTCAGGACTGCGAAGGCGACATCTAATCTGTGGACAGTGGGTACGGTTCCTCGTGTAGTCGTACTCTGATCAGTGATCCAAGTAAGTGATTTCTGGGCGTTAATCAGTAATTTTCCGCACGTATTATGTATACGAATCTGGAATATGTTTCCAACATTGGTATCAGAGCGCCGGTTCTTGTTTCCTGATCTATCGTGCTTTTAATCGACAATTTTTTTTAAGGAGAAAACCGGGACCCGAGCGTACTATTCATCGGCGACAGATTATGTTCTGGCCGACAAAAAAAAATTATTTTGAACACAACATTAGAACGGGCTCGGCGAGACGAGAATTTGGAGTGGTTGAACGTCACAAGGCGACGCCAGACGGCGCCGCACGCTCGACACGCGCCTCTGCTGGATAGGGTTCCCGGGGGCAGCGGCGAAGCGACGCGATTTTGTACACTTTCGCTCGGTGAAAGTGGAAAATAAACATACCATCCGAATCGTCTCGTCAATACGAGAATTTTGAGGGGTGGATCGCCGCCAACGGAGGCCGGAAGACGCCGCACGCGCCGACACGCGCCGACGGGGCGCGCTGCGCGTGGGCCTCACGTTCCCACGTGCGTCGTGCGTGCCTCGAGCCGTTGAAACAGTCTGCTGACGTGGCAGACACGTGGCGCTTGCGTGGCGGCTGACGTGGTAGACACGTGGCGGGCGACCCGACCCAAATTCTGACCCGGTTTGACCCATGACCCGACCCGGCCAACGGTCAACCCGACCCGACCTGAAATCCGCCCGGTGACCCATGACCCGACCCGGGTCAACGGTCAATCGTTGACCGTTGACCGGTCAACGCTGACCGTTGACCGTGCTGACCTGCGCGTGGCCGGCGCATGAAGCCCACGCGCAGAGGCTTCTAGGCGCGCGTGAGGGCGCGTGTGGACTCCGTTTGAGGTGATTTTGATGCCGATGTGTTCGTATTGAAATTTCCTACAATGTGGTATATTTGTTTTACCATTTTATGCACTATGGATTATGTGTAATCCCTTTTATTGTTCTGCATTTGTTGTAGGAACTATGGAACAGAGTGCAGTGCGAATTGCAATATTCCCGTGGACAGACGAGGAACATGAGAGACTCCTTAAGTTGAGGAATGAGTTGGCACTTTATCGATGGGATGGCAGAGTTGATATGATGACTCACATCATAACAGTGAACAAAATGATATTGGAAATCATTTGTAATGGTTATGTCATGCCAGACTATTTGAGGGTTGTTGCCTAAAAAACTACTCTTCCTGATTGGCATGAGGTCTTGGACCGCTTGTGGAAAAATAGCTACTATTTTTCTTATAAGGACCTTGGAATGAGATTCATGATAGAGTTCTTAGAGGTTGGGGCAAGGAAGACATCGACCCTTGCTATGAATGGGTCTTGGCGAAGGCAGAATGCTCCTTGGCGAAGAGATTTTTTCCCTTGGTTGAGACTAGAGAGTTTCCCAAGAGCCACCATAGGGACGCCTTCTAGGGTCAAGAAGTTCCCAAGAGATTTTATTGAATCTTTTCCCGTTCTTGGCATACATTATGTCACATGATGTTGTTGTATTGGAATTGTATGTCAATAGATATAAATATTCTTGTTCATATGAAATAGTTTGCCTTGTATTATATGAGAATTTTTTTTAATACCTTGGTGGTATATGGATAAGTGGGGAGTTCGAAAAGGTTTTAGTAACTTTTGTGAACTCAATTTTACATAAATGATTGTATTAATGGTAATTTCAAGCAAGGATTCTCAGACGATGATTGGGAACATAGTGAACTTTCGACTTTGAGACCTTATATGAAATTATTCATTAATATAATTAGTTAGTGTAAAATAAATGTATAAATGTTTAGGCATCAATAATTGAATGAGAACATGTCTATTGAACTTTGTGTTCAGATACAATAGTTTGAGCTTATTATAGTATTGCAGTTAAGCTTGATTGAAAATAGAATTAGACGGCGAAAATTATGAAAATTGGAATAAGATCCAATATGAGCAAAAAGAGCAAAAAGCACTATAAGCTCTTAACCTAGTTATGGAAGAATATGAATATATGAGTACTGCATTATCAAGAAAGTACAAAGAGATACTTGCAATGAGAAACAAGTTGAACTCTATTGCTCGCATTATGTTGCTGAAGCAAGGAAATTTTTTTTTTTTTTAGTTCAGGCATTTTTTATAAAATGCTAAAGTCAAATGGAAGGCATTAATGAATTAATTATGGTGAGATATTGGTCTCCAATTGGAACAGATCACTATAAGATTTGATACGTATATGATGCCTTATGGGCAGAATATTAAATGGCCTTTGTGGCATATATCAAACAAATAAGTGAACTATAAGATGCAGACTCCATTTTGACTGATGAACAGCAAGTGCAAGCAGTAGTCTGTTCTTTATTTCATAGCTATGTGCATATGAAAATCCACTAGATCCACATTATAAGTAAAACTTTTAAAGATGTTATGCGACGCCTTAAACTAGAGATGGATTGCCTTCTGGTGGCAAAACCTAAAATTGACATTCGCAATGTTGATTCTAGTTTTAATGAGTTTTGTACTCAAGATATAAGCGTCAAGGTGGATTTAAGTAGTGGAAAGAACAATTCAAGATAGAAATCGAAGTTTAACCGACATAAGAAACGAAAATGTCCTTTCAAGGAAAACATTTCAAAAATGAACTGTTTTCACTGTGGAAATAAAAGTCACTCTATTTATGATTATGGTAAGTTAAAGAACTTAAAAAAATCCTTGTGCACTTAAGAGTGTTACTTGTGTCTACAGTTCAGTCTTTCAGGCTGAATCTTATCCTTAGTGGATTATAGACTTAGGGACCACAGATCATGTAGTTGAAGGATATCATAGTGGGATTTCAACGAGTTCCACATGGAGCAAAGTGAGTAAATGTGAGAAATAACTTCTTAGTGAAAGTTAAAAGAATTGGCATTAGCCAGATTGTATATGCCTGATGATCGCATTTTATTCCTACATAAAATGTTATATGCTCCAAAACACGACGGAATTTAGTTTCCGTGTTAGTTTGGTTAAACTTAGTTTTTCAGTTTGGACTTTCATAACAATGGTGATAACTTGTCGTAAAGAACAAGTTATTAGAAATCTAAATGGTTTAATTGTGCAGATTGTTAAGTACAATTATGTAATGTTATTCCTCATTTTCATCTTTGTGATAATATAAATATGTGGCATGCTAGGCTGGGTAAAATAAGCTAAAAAGGGCTTATTGGACAGTGTTAAAAATGTCGTTTAGCCTATTTATGAGCATTGCCTTTGAAAGGAATAACAATAAGGAAACCATTTAGAAAAAGGAATAAGAGCTGAGTTTCCTTTGTTAATATCAATTCAGACATATGTGATTCAGTGAATGTGATAGCAAGGCATGAGGCTGTTTATTTCATCACATTTGTATAATTGCACTCGATTCGGGTTTATTATTTTATGATTTTTCATAAATTTCAGGCATAAGTTGCTTTGAGAAAGTTTTATTTGAAATTCGATCGAGGTCGAGTTAATATATTTGATTAGTTCAGATGTTTATGTGACGAAAAAGGAATAGAATAATAGTTGACTATTCCATCGATTTTTCTGAATAATAGAGTTCCAGAGAGAAGAAACAGATCATAATAGATATGGTTAAGTCTGTGATATCATAGTGTCATCTTTTGTGATGATATTTTTGTTGATGGTTATCTAGATACTTAACTATGTGCCTTATAAATCAGTTACCACCAATTCATATGAGTTGTGGACAGGTCGACAATGAGATTTGAGTTTTCTCAGACCTTGATATGCTTTCTATGCACACGAGTTCTCCCACAAGTTTGGGAAATTGGGCCCTAGAGGCAAAAGTATTTTCGTAATACTAAGAGCACTCGAAAGGGTATGTGCTATGGGTGAGCAGGAAAGTGGGGAGTGTAACTAAATTCGAATCACGAAATGTCACATTCTTAGTGAATGAATTTCTAAAGGGCGAGATATTTCAAGACTATTCTCTGTTTGAATTTTAGGATAATGACAATGATAGCTTATGGGCATCTTATCCAAGTGGGAGCAATGTGAGAAGTGGGGAATTTGTTTCGAATTAATCTCAATTGCAACCACTTGATGTGTAAAAGATGTTGTCATTGTCTGATCCGAGTGGGAGCGTAATGGAGAATGATGTACTAAGTGTATGATCTAAATAATGTACTACGTGTACTATCTCTCCAATTTAGCGAATAAGTCGCAAGAAGCTTTTTAAAGCTTTCATGGTTGCTCCAAAAGAAGAGAATAAGTCTAGGAGTATAAAATGAGGCTCCGATTTGCCCTAATAAAGAAAAGTGGATAGAAGCAATGGAAAAGAAATGGAGTTAATGAGATCAAACGAAGTTTTGGGAACTGATTGATCTTTTGAATGGACTCACAGCCATTGGGAGCAAATGTGTTCTCAAAAGTAAGCGTAAAGCTGATAGCTTGTTTGAGAATTTTTTGGCTGACCTTATGGTGAATCGTAATATTTAATTCACCTTATTCTGGTAATAATGATGAGTATGGATCTAGAATTACATCAAGGATGTAAAGACTGCAATTCTCAATGGAGAATTAATAAAAGAAACCTATGTGATACAACCTACAGGAGTTGTGAATGAAGGTCAAGAATATGGCCCTGAGCAGTCATTGAGATATTGATATATATACGTTTTTTCATGATGTCTTAGTGGCATATGATTTTGTAACAATTGATAAAGGCCAATGTGTATATATCAAAAGATCCTAAAATCAATTTGTGATTTTATTATTATATGTTGATGATATACTCTTATTACAAATGGTAAAGGTTTGAGCCGAAATATGTGTCCTGAGACTCCATAAGGAAATAAAGAATGGAAAGTGATCCATATACTAGTGTTGTTAGTAGCTCAATGTACGCTGTGATATGTTCGAGACCTGATATCTGTTATCCAGTTGGAATGGTAAGAAGGTACCAATCCAATAGAGGTCAAGTGTACTGAATTGCCGTCAATAGAATTCTGAGGTATCTGAAAGTACTGCTGATCAATTTACTGAATATTCAAGGTAGAGATCTGCACCTTGAAAGAATATTGATATTGATTGAGGGGGAGATATAGATGAGAGGAATTTCACTTCTGGATTTGCGTTCTTACTGAGTAATGGCGCCATATCATGGAAAAGTAAGAAGCAAATATGTATGGCCTTATCCACGATGGAAGATGTTCTCGTGGTGTTATCAGCAGAAGTATAAAATGGTCTTTGACTTGAGAGATGTTTGGATCAATAAAGTATTGCTAAGAATGCTACAAGTCCAATTATTAGTTAATTGTGATAGTTAAGTAGCAAGAGCTTACACTGAGGGTCCACTGCAAGACCAAACGTATTGACTCGGAATATGATGTTGTAAAAGACATGTTTGTATGAAAAGATGTGAACAGTGCACATCTACGCAAAGAATGAAAGCAGATCCTATGATGAAATAAATTTCTAGAGATGTCTTGACCTGATCATTTGTTGACAGAAATATTAGTTCTTTGAGTTAGAATCTCTAGAATGGCGTAGAAATAAGAGTATTGGATACTTATGTTCCCCAAAGTTCACAGTTAATGAGTTGATGATATTTGTTATTATTATTAATGCCTATGACAATTAATGCTTTAATGATATTTGTTATCATTATTATTGTCTATGATTTTTGTGTAACATTTATGCATATTAATGTTCAGTACATTAGTTTGAGAAAGTATGTCGGACAGATAAGAGATTAGCCCACTCACACGGGTAATCGCCTCTATTTACTGCGTGTTGAATAGAGATGAGGCAATTTTAAGCTTATTATCTAGGTGATAATTGAGAGCTGGAGCTTAAAATATTTATGCCGCCTTAACAAGAATGTTAAGATGAGGACTTACTATTTATAATGTCCGAAAGTGAAATAAAGAGATTTTATTATTATTAGTCCTCCCACATATTTCACTTTATCTGTCTTGAATGCCAGATGAGAGTTCTGATGGAAATTCTTGGTTGGAGTTGTTACGTGAACTCTGGTTAGACATTGAGTATGTCTAAGTGATCATCTGTACGGTATTAAAATAGAAAGACATACGCTCCATGGGGAAGGAGAAAATATCGTAATACGTACTTCATATTACGTATGCATTGTCGACCAATGAGAGTTGGCAAAAGTTATGATCTCAACTTTTTCAATGCCGTGTGAGACTCTCGAGGATAAAAATTCCTCATTTGGTGCCCTCACGACTTTTCGTTATTCTCAAGATTTCTATTTAGTGTTCGCTATCTTAGGGTGTTACCTATGGTCATGAAGTTGATTCGATCTAAAGGGACACTTCTAGAAAAGCGAGCTGAACTGAGATCGAGAGGTATAATGGAAGAGGAAGATCGATTTTGAGATTTGAGTCACATAATAGATTTATGTTCACAAACCGGCCGGTTATGATTCTTTAGTGTGATCATAATTGTGAATATAACATATCATACTTAAATGGGATCTAGAGAGAGATATGTATGTGACTGATCGATCTAGGGTACAAGCATACGGAAATATATTTTTTTGATTATGTCCATTTTTGAGCTGTCATATACTCCCAATGGATGTGTGACAACGAGCTCTCAGATATGCTGGTCGCACGGATTATTTGTCAATATGAACTTTGCAGATATAAAGAGAGTTATGCTTGGTCCTTTATGGACGAGTGGGAGTTGTTAGTCCTCCGTGGACATGTGAGAGTTATTTGCCCTACATGGGCGAGTGGGAGATGATGGAATATAGGGCTTATGGTGTGCGCCTATGCGGGCAATCACACCCGCCTCCACAGATAACCGCAATAGCGGTTATCTGCAGATTTTGAAGAGCCGTGTCTCTTCACGTCAATATAACGACGTCAAAAGAGGACGACGTCCCTTGCTTCCTCTAACTTCTTCCTCAACGACATATTGTCGTCAAATAGAACGACAGAAAGTCACTCCCCCCCTTCGACATCGAATCGCATCAAAGGCGACGAAGGACTCTCAGGACTGCGAAGGCGACATCTAATCTGTGGACAGTGGGTACGGCTCCTCATGTAGTCGTACTCCGATCAGTGATCCAAGTAAGTGATTTCTGTGCGTTAATCAGTAATTTTCCGCACGTATTATGTATACGAATCTGGAATATGTTTCCAACAATTCTCCACAAATCAGTGTAAATTTACAAACTGTAAGGGTTCTCGGCTAAACTCACCAGAAAAAGGTTAAGCCCGTGTGGTTCTAAGGGAATTATAAATATCATCTCAAATCCAAAAATTCCGAAATTAAATTGCTTTATAGCCAAGGGCATGACGAACAAGTTTCGTGAAAGAAATTTGGTTAGATTCTCATCACACAAGGCTCGACAAAATTCACAACCCATTAAGCACAGTCTAGATCCGAATTCCACAATTGGGTTTCTTGAACTAAAACTTGATCCAAACTCTCTAGCATGGCAACAACACAATGAACATCTATCCTATAGCAAGATTGAAGGAATCTCTTGCCTCAAGGCTTGTACTTGCTCGAGTTCCGCGACTTCTTCCTTGCTTCAATGGTGGAAATCGTCACGCCGCTCCTTCCTCTTCCCTTCTCGGTCGCTCGTTCGCCCTCACTCCCGAACTCTCTCTCTCTCTCTCTCTTCCTCTTTTCTTGCTTGCCTTGGTCGAACAATGGGGAAGGAAGAAGGTGAAAGGTTCCCTTTTTGTTGCATGTCTTAAGAAGCTCCTAAGGTGACAATTGTTATCCATTCTAAGGCATGGAAATCTTCCCCTAAAAAATTCATGCCACTTGGCGTTACCCCCATTAGTCATTTATCACACACAAGGAAGTGCTCATTCCCAAGATTGTTTCTCCAATAGAATTTCATGCAAACAAGGTCATAGGCGCCACTTGCCTAGTGATTTTGATGGAACATTAGGCCAATAGATGACTTTCCTTCTAGCACCAATTCCTAGGTCCCCAGCGGCCAATAGAATTTCATGCATCAAGAGTGTGATCATCACCTTGCGTGGTCTCCATTTGTGATAAATCCTTGACACAAATCTTGATAGGACTTCACTCCAATGATTTTCCTAGCAATTTCCCTAGGTGGATTGACCAATTAAACTTCATGCAAATGGGAAGAAAATCGCCACTTGTACAACTCCTCCATGGCCAAACATCATTGTGGGATTTCATGGGGATTGGCAACCAATAATCTTTCATGCATGTTCCCTAGGTTTATTCAACCAATAAAATTTCATGCAAGAGAAATGTTGCCGCCACTTGTCTTTAACCTTAATGGCCGACTATCTCTTACAAGATCTTGATGGGACTAAGAACCAATGATTGGCCATGTTCCCTTGCTAATTCCCAATGTTATTCAACCACTAGCATTTCATGCACATGGAATGATCTTGCCAAGTGTCCTTGCCCCTATTGCTCCAAATTCATTGCTCCCCAAGTCCATGAGAATTAATTCCATTAAGCCAAGCTTATACTAATCCTCGTAGGTCCTTGATTGATCGACTAATACCGTAATATCTTGGTCACTAAGCTTGATCCAATGGTAGCCATAACTCTTCCAATTTTTTTTTTGCCTTGAACCAATTTCAATTTATATCCCTTAATTCCTCATCGATTGCACTTTATAATAACTTGATCTTGGAACTATAAACCTCGACCAATGTACCATAGTCCTTGAATACGAATTTCTTAATTAATCTTCCTAATATCTCCTTAATTCCATTCTAAGGGAAATTGGTCAATGGAACTCGAATTTCTATCCATCATATTCCTCATTGTACACGACCGATTCCTCACATTATCACTTGAGCAATGACAATCCAAAATTGACAAGTTCCTTGATAATTTCCTAACTCACTTTCACATATGTCACCTTGACATATCTTGGCCTCTTTGCTTAATCCAATATAATGAGGTCCCGAATCTTTGTTATTAAAGTCAAATCTCTAATCCCTTTCGGATATCCTTTCTCATTAGAAATTTAGCAAACGGGGGATGCCACACTCCATCTCTCTCCCATCTCTCTTTCATTTTCCCTCTTTCTCGCCGGCCAGCTCGCGACCAGTTTCGACCCATCTGCCTATTCTGGCCATAACTCCGTCCTCCGATATCGGATTGTGGTAAAACCACCGCCAAAATAAATATTGTTGTATTATCTTTCCATAGACATATTATGAGCTCGATTTGACCTAGTAGATCTTCCCGAAGCTCGATTTGAGTGGACGAAGGTCAGGACAAGGCAAATTCTGACCAAGTTGGAGGAAAGTCTTCGTTTAGCCACTTCGAGGCTTCAAACGATTTCAAACTTTCGGTGAGGAATTCTCAACTTACAGTACTAAAGTTGGATGAGCTAAGGTTGCTAGTTTATGAGAGTTTTGGTGGGTTTTCATGGTTGAAATTTGTTGGTCTTACAAGAACAGATTCTGTCATCTTCGACCGGTAGAGGATCCGTGAGCTTTTGAGGTCCGCCGAGGTGTCGCTTTGTCCCAAAACTTATTGGCAAGACACCCTAAGACATGATATTACATGTTAGCAAAGGGTAGGTGAGTTGGATTGAATATTTAATGGCCGGTTTGCATGGTTTTTCTTAGGGACAGAATCTGCCCGGCACTGAACAGTGTATGATTCGAAGTTTGTTGCGGTTCTTGGAGGAGTTTATTGGCTTATTTAGCTTGGTAAGTTGATTCTAACCATTCCCTAGGATGTTGGGTTACTAAAGGGTGGATCTTTGATGAAATTGAAAGGATTTTAAAGGTTGTTTGGATGAGAAAAATGTGAAAGATCGAGCGGTGCCCAAATCTATTTTCAGCGCGCACCAATTTTGAAATGGTCCGTTTTAATTCATCCGATATCCAAATTGAGTACCGTTTTCGTCCACATGACCGTAAGATCTTGAAGGACAAGATCCTAAATTTTTTTTCTCAAAAAGACAATAGAAAAATTACAGTTTTCTTGAGAACGAACCTAGTCATAGGTGGGCAGTTCTGTGGATTGGGTCCATTGATGACTTTTCTTGATTGAATGTTCCTTTAACATGCCTAGAGAGTGTCGAGTTCATGCTGTGGTTGTTTGGTGATGAAACGCTATGTGAGAAAATGGGCATACGTTGATTAATTGGGATTCAATCGAGGGCTTTAATGCTCGATGTCGCAATTGGTGTCGAATGATGCATAGTGTGACGATGTGCATGTGTATGATGGCCGAATGGCTTGTTCTAATTGATGAACCAGATGTGCTTGAATTTATGAGATCGATGTGTTTGAATGATGTGCCTTGAATGGCGATAATATGAGTTGCCTGTGATTGTGATAAAAGGCTTGATGGGAAAGATTCACTATTTTTTTATGGCCAATGCATTGAGCTGGGGAGGGAGTTACTCCCATTGACTTGACGAGGTCTTGCGGCTAGAGAGTCCTACCTTGACTGAATCATCTCGAAGGTTGTAAAAATTGAGAGTCGGGTAGTAACCTATCTCTAGGTCCGGACGCGAGAGTCCTATAGTTGACCGAATCATCTTGATGGCGTGGAGTGTCGAGAGTCGCTATAGAGACCGAATCATCTCGCCGCGAGAGTCATGATGACCGAATCATCTCGATAAGACGTCGAGAGTCATGTGATTGACCGAATCATCTCGCGACCCAAGGAGGGCGGCCCTTGATGGGCGTAAAGAAGATAAAAGAATGAAACATGGCTTTGATATGTTTCCGGGTCTGTATGCTTGAATTGGCTGGAATGTCTAGAATGCCTAGAGTGCATGGAATATCTGTTATGCGTGTATGGCCTGTGAAGTCCAGATTGGAAAGCGAATGTTTGAAAGACAGGAACTTGATTGCCTGATATGCCTGAGTTGCTTTATTATGCCAATCGCTTGAATGTCATGTGTGAAAAGCATTTTACCAAAACTTGCATAATTTCAAACGTGCCTGGAGGTACCAATAGTCTAGCTTAGGGTTAGGGTTAACTTACTGAGATTATTATCTCACCCCATCGTGGGACCAACATTTTCAGACCCAAAGCCCTGAAGGTGCCCCAAAGAAGATGAAGAAGGAAACTAGAGGAGGAAGATGAAGACGAGTCCATCTAGTATATAGCTTTCTTTTTGAAGTTCATCTTTTTGGTCTTATAGTGCCTTCCTCCGAATCCCACTTCCTTTTGCTATAATAGACCCTTTTATTTGTAAGACAATGCATGTTTGTTTTAATCCTATGTCACCTTGTGTTTATTTTATGTCTGGGTTTTTGTTTTTGCTTCCGCATGTGCTTTTCATATCGCGCTCCAAGAGTTAGGCCGTTGGATCCTAGGTTATCTTATGAAGATTGACGGCTGTCTGGGATGTTGGCGTGCCCGCCGGGTCGGGGTGTGATAGTACCTCTGTAATTTTCGTAGGTCTAGGCTAATTTATCACTGCCTCTATCTTTGAGGGGTCCACGGAGATTCCGTCTACCGATATCACATGGCCAATAAAGGCTACTTTATTCAACCAAAATTCGCATTTACTAAACTTAGCGTAAAGCGAATGCTCCCTCAAAGTCTGTAGGACAATTGTGACATTCTGAATTCCGACCTTTCTCGAGGCTAAAGAATGAAAAGGCATTGATTGGTGTATTTCAGTTGCATCTCGCTCAGAGATGGCCACTCCTAAGTTAACCGACCGAAAGGGAAAGGCTAACGCAGAGTTAGTACGTGGACCAAGGAGACTCGAATAAGAAATGACACTTCGAGGGGATATTTTGGGCCAACAGAGATCGATATAGGAAACGAGCATGAAATGCCTTGCTAGCGTTATACGTTGGGGCGCGGGTGATTCCGCCTAACCAATGTGTAATTTGCGAGAATTTCCTAAATCGGATTCCAACGATCAGGACCGTAGGAACTAGCAATAGACCCTCGCAATTACATGACAACCAAAGCCGCCACGACTGAGTAATCTTAAGGTCGATACGCGTAGCACCTGCAAGAGCTGCCCGTTAGTTCGAGATAAACTAGAATAACAGTCGGCGAGGAACTTGTCATGATTTGGGCCTCGAAGTCGGGTAACAGACATTTATGAATTTTCAACATTTGAAATATTTGGACGCCGCCTCATCGATAATGATTAGGATTATGACTCGCCCCATGAGATTAGAAAAGCGAGGTTTTGGACTTAAGTGGAAAATGACCATTTTTCCCTCGAAGGTTATTTATGCTTTAAAGAATGGACAAGGGCATTTTAGTCTTTCTTCCTCTACCCTTCCATGGCCGAAAATTTGGGGTTAGAATGGTCAATTGGCCTCTTGATATTTTCCACAAGGGATAAGACAACCTAGTGAGCTATAGGCTAGTTCCTAGTCGACCTTAAATGCAAGTCAAATCCCAATTACTTTTAATCACTTCTTATCTTGGAGAAAGCAAACTTCTTCTTCTTCCTTTTCCTCCAAGTTTGGCTGACCACCACCCCCTCTCATCACTCCCTCTCATTTCTCTCTCTATCAGCACTCTCCCTCCCACGCTCAGCTCGCTGTTCATCCCGTTTCCTCCCACTGTTTAGGCCATAAATTTATCGACCGACATTGGATTGAGGTAAAACTACGCCATCTGAAAGCTTATCCTCTTGCCGTTCCAACAAGGTATTATGAGCCCAAATCCACCTAGCCGTTTGTCCCGTAGAGCCGTTTGAAGGAGCAAAGGTCAGACTGGTCAGATTTGGACCCGAGAGCTCTAAGTGGAATTTCCGAGCTCTTTTCGCTCCAACCTTCGCTAAGCCACTCCTTGAACCTAGTCAAGACATTTAGTAACTTGTATTTGAGGTTTAGATGGGTATTTGAAGGATTTTTATGGTTGAACTCTTGCCATGTTTCGTGAGGACAGAATCTGCCCGCAAGAAGAACCGGTGGAATCCGCAAGCTTACGCGACCCTTTGGTGGATTTTCTTGGCTCAAAATCTTGGTAAGACATCTTCAAGAAATAGCATAAAGGTTTAATGACTTGAGATTTAAATTTGGTTGGAGTTTTGAGGGGTTTAGATGGTTGAATCTTTAGGAACTTCAAGAAGACAAAATTTGTCTTCACCGACCAACAGGGGAACCGTAGCACTTTAAGACTTATCGAGGCATCATTTAACTTGGAAATTGTTGGTAAGTCATCCTAAGATGTAATAATATGTGTTAACAACGAGTATGTGAGTTGGAATGGAGTTAAAATAAGTTTTAATGGCCGAGTTCACTTGATGCCTTCCGACAACAGAATCTGGCCGCCACAAACTAACAAGGGAAACTGTGACATTTGAGCATCGCCAAGGCCTTGTCTTACTTGGAGTTTCGTCGGTAAGTTTCCATGGGACATGGTATTATGTATAGGCAAGGTGTGCATGGGTTAGAATGGCATTAAACGGTGTTTAATGATCGGTTTTAGGTGATTTTCCTCAAGGGCAGAAGCTGCCCTGTATTGGCCAGTGTAACCGAAGGCTTTGGGAGACCATTTGATGAAGTTTGCTTGCTTGGATAGCTCGGTAAGCTATTCCTAAACCTTTACTAAGGAGTTAGGGTACTAAAGGATGACCTTGTCTGAGAAATTAATGTTTTATGGACCGGTTTAGGCTAGGAGCGCTAAAATCGAATCTGCCTTTGTTGAGATGAATTGTACTTGAGGGATTCTTGGTTTGAAATCGATGAAAATGAGTTTAATTGACAAGCCTCAAATCTGGTCATGGAAATGTTGGACCTTGGGTAGGTTGTGAGAAAATTTTGGTGCGAATTGAATGCTTGTGTGGCTTAGATAGCTAAACTGAGTCTTTAGATACTTGTGACACTGAGGGCTCGAAGCCGAGTGGTACATATCATGCCTTAAGTTGAAAGATTGATAAATTAACCTTCTTGTGCTAAGCCAATGCTGGCGTGTGTTAATGCGAGTCACGCTTGTCTTAAAAGGATTTCCGTTTGCAGGAACTTGATTTATGTGACCACACGCGTGATTTGAGGCTATGACATTTGAATTGAGGCCGTGAGTTGATTTGTGTTTGCGTGGTCTTGTTGATAATTGAAAGAGCGCTGGACTAGTGCTTGATTGGAATTGAACTGAGACATGGGTAGAAATGAGAGAATATTAAGGAGACAGACATGTCAGTCTCTCGAACCTAGTCTAATTTGAAGGATTGATTGGAATTGAACTGAGACCATTGGAAATGAACTTATGAGTTATTGTCTCTTAAATGATAGGGTGTTGGTCTCTTTGAGACGATTGAACCATGAGTTAGTGGTTTGTAAAAGGAAATGGGTAGCTTGATAGTTTTGACTACACGTGGTCCTGAAGTCCTATAGAAGTGGAAAGATAGGTTGAACAGAGGAGATTGTCTTGGACCATAATAGCAGAGGATTCAATTGATTGAATTGACCGCCTTAAGTGTAAATTAGTAGAAGGCCGAGGAGGAACCTCGATCTTTGGAGCCTTATCACTTGAAGGGATTGAGTTGTTAACAAGAGAATATCAAATGTCGTGGTATTTTAACTATGAAGCAAAAGTGCCGCAATGGGCACGAACTCTAAGTCTGGTGCCGCAAGGCATGAGAGACAATGTGGGTTCGAAGCAAGAAGATGTTGCTAAAGTGTATGATTCCTTCCTAGGGTAAGAAACCCTAAGTATGGAAGGAAGAGACTATTCTAATTATTTAGGGAATTAAGATGGAGCAGCTTTTGACGTTCTTGTGATTTTAATTCCTAAAATCACATCAGCAAGTCCCATATCTTTCATGTCAAATCTTGAATTCAACATATTCTTGGTAGATTTGATCATTCTGTCATTACTACCAACAATGAGTATGTCATCCACATATAGACATAGAATGACATATCCATTCTCTGTCTCTTTAATGTAGACACATTTATCACATTCATTGATCTTAAAACCATTGGTAATCATTGCATTATCAAACTTTTCATGCCACTGCTTTGGCGCTTGTTTTAGACCATACAATGATTTCACCAATTTACAGACTTTCCTTTCTTGTCCTGGAACTATAAAACCTTTAGGTTGTTCCATATATATTTCTTCATCCAAATCACCATTTAGGAAAGCTATTTTTACATCCATTTGATGTACTTCTAGATTTCGCAATGCTGCAATTGCAAGTATCATCCTAATGGAGTTTATTCTAGTCACAGGAGAATAAGTATCAAAGTAATCTAAGCCTTCTCGTTGTCTGTATCATTTGATTACAAGTTTGGCTTTATACTTATCAATAGAGCCATGTGCTTTCATCTTCCTTTTAAAGATCCATTTGGACCCTAAAGGTTTACAACCAGGAGGAAGATCCACTAGCTCCCAAGTATGATTCTGCAAAATAGAATCAACTTCACTTTTTATTGCCTCCTTCCATAGAGGTCGCTCAGAAGAATTCACAGCTTTTGTATAATTTAATTGTCCTTTTTCTAACAAATAAGTTAGAAAATTATTTCCAAATGATTTTTCCACTCTTGCTCTTTTGCTACGTCACAGTTCATGATCTGAATCATGACTTTCATCATTCATAGTTTCATTCGTTCATTCGGACGAACTTGGTCCATCATTGGATTTATAAGGAAATACATCTTCAAAGAATGAAGCATTCCTAGACTCCATGATCGTATTCTTGTGTATATCTGGAATCTTAGAGTCATGCACAAGAAATCGATATACATTACTATTATGTGCATAGCCTATAAAGATGCAGTCCACCGTTTTAGGACCTATGTTAGCTTTCTCTGGTGTTGGAACCATCACTTTTGCAAGAAACCCCCACACTCATAAGCATTTGTAGGATGGTCTCCTACCTTTCCATAGTTCATGTCACGCCCTGCGTTCCCCTTGCGAGGTCGCTACATCCACCAGGTCTTAATGAATCAAATCCCAGGAACCAACAGACAGCCTAACGAACGAATTGAAATACGCATGCGGAAGGAAAAAAATAACAACCCAGACATTTAATACATGGGATTCAAACCAACACAAAAGCATATATACATAACATCAGCATCCAGTTACATCCGACGGAAGGGAAAGGACATAAAGCAAACACGCATAAGGTTGGGTTAGAGGAACTAAGGACTACCCTTAAAAGACTGCACCAAAGCCCTAACATCAAAATCCTATCTCCAAAAGTTACACCCCAACAGCTTTCCAGGACAACCCAATCTACTCAGAGGAACTACTCGTCCCGTCATCAGCTTCAACTTTGTCTTCCTCAAGATCATAATTAGAGAATGTCTCAGACCGCACCTCCTCAGTGCCCTCCTCTATGTCTTCCTCGTCAGCAGATATCTCGGTCACTTCCAGGTATTCTTTAGTTGAAGGAGACTTGGACTTCTCAGGGATGTTCCTTGAAGCTACCACTGAGTTTTCGACATCGAAATTGATACGGACTCGATGACACCAAGGTGGCACTACCATCAAAGCAACATCGGCAGGGTTCATCGGACCAAAGGTGCTATTATCCCCAACGCGACGATACCAACCCTTGTAGCGGTGAGGCTCCAAACTTTCTGCTCCTCTATCAACCCAAACTATAGTGCATCTCCTAATGTACGATATCCCCTTACCGATGAAACTCATCAAAAGTTGCGGTCATCTCTTTTGGATCGCCAATGCGTAATGGCCACATGCTTTAGGGTTTGAGGTTTGAAAAATACGTCCCACTACGGGGTGAGATTTACATCTCAGTAAGGGGGTGCATGAAACCCTTTTTGTTTCGTGGCTCTATTTCTAGCAAGAAATAGATTTTTTTCATTTCTATTTCATAGTTGAGTTTCCCAACTAAAAATCGCGTTTGATAACGATATAATTCTTTTATTTTCGAAACAGAAATTCGTTTGATAATAGCATTAAATTTCTCTTCCCTAACCCTATTTCCAGCAACCGGGGGGCTTAGCGGTGGCGGTGGCAGTGGCGGTGGCGGCGGCAGTGGCGGAGGGTGGCGGCAGCGGAGGCCAGCGACTTTTTTCTATTTTTCAAATCTATTTCAAAAACAAAAAAGTCACTTTTTTCTATTTCTCAAATCTCATTCAAATCTATTTCTTGGCCAAAAATCTTGCTCGGAAATAAAAAAAAAAATACATTGTATTGCCAAATGCATTTCTATTCTAAATCTATTTCCTAGAACAAAAAATATGAAAAAACTGAGAAATAGAAAGGGTTTCATGCACCCCCTAAGTGAAATCTAAACCTAGACTAGACCGCTAGTCCCCCCAGACCACACATTGAAGCAAGATGTAGAAATTCATCAAGATAATAGTACATGGCATTCATATATCAAAGCATCTCAATGTAATTGGCACGAGCAAGAATCACAGTCAAGCACGCCATAAACTATGAGACCCAAGCTTCACGTACTAGCACAAAAATGAACTTATAATTTTAGGATTATCCCAATGATATCACATTTCTCATCGTCAAGGGCTCCCGGGCAGCGATGTGTTTCTCAAGGGCACTCTGGCCATTTCATTTGTATAAGGGCCCTCTGGCCGATTCATTTGCATAAGGGCACAATAGCCATGCAATCACATAAGGGCACTATAGCCATTTCAATTTCATAGGGCACTATAGCCACTTCAATCTTATAGGGCACTATAGCCATTTCAATTTCATATGGCACTATAGCCACTTCGATCTTATAGGGCACTATAGCCATTTCAATCTCATAGGATTCATTAATCAAGCAATTCATCAACTCAATTCATCCAGTAGTGTCCTAACTTTCAAGTAAAGATTTAAGGAACACTTACCCTTTGATCGAACTAGCAAATTTCAATCCAAACGAGCCACCTAACTTAGCAAGCTCACGGCCACAACAGGGGTTACACACAGTCTTAGGAAAATTTCACCAATTTCACATCAAAGCTCATTCGATTCTCAATTCCATTGCGCCAATACTTCAATAACATATCAATTAACAACCTAAGGTGCCTTAACAACCAATTTAAGACACGACAACACCTCCACGAAGCCTCAAGAGGTTCGATTCATGCAGCCAATACACAGGGCAGAATCGATTTTGTTCTATACCGCACAAATCAATCCACAATTCAATCCTAGGCTCCAATTCATCACGAATGTAACTTGCTAAAACCTTAATCCACATGTCTAGGAATCTCATCGAAGATTTCGAAGCAAAACGACGCCTTAAAGTCCTTTAATCAACTCGGTTCCACTTGGTGCTCGGTAGTCAAAATTCTACCTTCAAGAAATCACCGGAGATTAGCCATGAAAACCTATCTTAACCCAACTAAACTTGTAATCCTAGCTTAGCAACTTGAGTACAACATGTCTAGATGATCTCACAGCAAGTTTGAAGCCAATCGAAGTCCCTAAGAGGAAGAACGATGGCTATACCTCAGCTCGGTCAGATTCTGTCCACTTTAGGATTTGGGACTGGACGAGACAAATGAACCCACCAATGGACGATCTACCACTGGGGATGTGTAGGGGAGAGGTTGAGGAAGGTTTTGGTGGTAGGCGCTCGGCAAGGAGGTCGTCGGAGGTTGAGGTCGATGTGACATTTCGAATTTCGACCCCTCTTGAGGCTATTGAATGGAAAGATATCGATCGAGGTATTTCAGTTGTATCTCGCTAGGAGCAGGCCACTCTCAAGTTTACTAACCGAAAGAGAAAGACTAACTCGAGGCCGGGTACGTGGACCTAGGGAATTTGAATGAGGAATGGCACTTTGACCATAAGGATTATCGAGGGAATATTTTGGGCCAGCAGAGATCGATCTAGGAACAATCATGGAATGCCTTCCTAGCGTTATACGTTGGGACATAGGTGATTCCGCTTAACCAATGTGTAATTTGCGAGAATTTCCTAAATCGGATTCCGATGATCAGTACCGCAGGAGCTAGCGATAAACCTTCGCAATTACAAGACAACCAAAGTCGCCACGGCTTGAGAAAAATCCTAAGGTCGATATGCATAGTGCTTGCAAGAATGGCCCATCAGTTTGAGATAAACTGGAATTACAGTCGACGAGAGTCCGGCATGAAATTGGACCTCGATATTTGGGTATTGGACATTGAGGAATTCCAACATTTGAATTGAGATGGACATCATCTCATCGAGGGAAATTTAGATTGGAAAAATCATAATTAGGACGACATGTGCAAAATGATCATTTTACCCCTCAAGCCTTGCCATTGCCTTAAGATTTCTAGAAGGGTATTTTGGTCTTTTTGAGCCCCATGGGCTGCTGAAAATGGGTCAAGGAAGTCAACAAGTGGGCCAAGATATTTACTTAGATGATGACAAGTGTCATTAAGAGACTTACTCTTATCCCTTTGGCATTAAATGCCCATCTTGTCTCTAACAACTCTTCTAGAAGATTGTCAAATTGGATTAAGGGGGAGTCTTCTTCCTCCTTCACATTTTCGGCCACCTTCTCTCTCATCTCCACCATTTTCACATTTTCTTCCTCCCGTAGAAAATTGCATGCCCGATCAGCCCGACCATCTCTCGTCCTCCAGCCATAACTTTTTCGTCCGGCATCATATTGAGGTAAAACAACCGCCATCTGAATGCTTATTGTCTCTTATTTCTAGGGACATATTATAAGCTCAATTTGGCCCAGTATTTTTTCCCGTAGATCTGTTTGAATGGACAAAGGTCAAATTGAGGCAGAATCTGACCGGTTTTGGGGAAAAAAGATGTTTCGTGGGCTTCGAGACTTCAAATGCCTCTAAATTTTCGGTGAGATCTTCTACACTCATAGTACTTGAGTTGGTGGAGCTAGGGTTGCAAGTTTAATTGAGTTTAGATTGGTTTTCATGGTTGTTCTAAGGTCGCTTCTGTGGAGCAGAATTTGCTCTCCTGAGAACCGAGTAGGATCGGACCAATTGAAAAATCTAGAAAGGTTATCTTGCTTCCAAATTTACGCTGAGCCTTCTAAACTTGTAAATGTATGTATTGGCAAGTCGATTGTTTGAGGAATGTGGGTTAAGTGGTGATTAAATGGCTATTGGGTGTGTTTAACTCAGAACCGAATTATGCCCATGCACTGGACCATGGGAACCGAGTGGTTTAAAGGTTCGTCGAGGTGCCGGCTTGCCCAGAAATTACTAGTAAAGCTCTCTAAGACATAGTATTACATGTTGGTGAAGAGTATGAGGAGTTAGAAAGAAGTTTGGATGAGTTTTAATGGCCGGTTTGCACGAAATCCCTAGGATCGACCAATCTACCATTGAGCTCTATTTTCGCCCACATGTCCATTAGACATTAAAGTATAATATTATGAAATTTGATTTTGTAGAACTTCGATGGACCAATGCCAGTTTATTTGGGACTGAATCTGGTTGTGGAAGGCCAATATGGACAGCTTGGTGTCGCGACGTTATGTCGCGTGTTTTGTGGAAATTGCTTAGTCTAGGCACGAGGTAAGTTGTTCCTAAACATTTATTAGGAGGTTAGGTTACTAAAGGACGGAGTTTTGAGTCGAATTGAAGGGTTTTATGAACTGATTTTGTGAGAGACACGAGGAAACCCAAATCTGCCTATTTTGATGAATTGAGCTTGAGTGGTTTTATGGCATGGAAATCTTGAAAACGAGATCGAACTGAGAAGTCTTAATCTGATTGTGGCATGTGGTTGGGCCATTTGGCGTGCTTTGTGGAAATTCTCATTGATTTGAGTGCATTAAGCGGATTGGTTTACCAATCGAGTCTTGAAATGACTTGCGAATGATCAAATTTGAGATTTGCTTGAATTGAGCCGAGTGATGCTCGTGTTTTATTGAACATGTTCGAACTTGAAATGTGTTTTGACCAGTGACGGACGTCTGAAAAGAATGCCTTGAATAGGCGATAAATGCTTGAGTTTATTGAGTGTGTTTCTGATTGAAAATTGAGGCATGAATGCATTTTCTAATGAAAACTAAGACATTTATAACCAAATTTTTATGAGTAAATGGCGTGTGGGATCGCCGAGGAAAGCTTAAGTGCACAGGCGTGTGGGATCGCCAATGGCTTGTGGGATAGCTGGGAAAAATTATATGTGCACTGGCGTGTGGGATCGGCAATGCGTGTAGGATCGCCGAGAATTATAATTTGACCAACGTATTGGGTGGGAGCTACTCCCATTTGACCTGACGAGGTCGCACAGCTAGAGAGTCCCATACTGACACGATTCATCTCGATTGAAAATGGGCATCGAGAGTCGTATGGTGATCGAATCATCTCTAGGTCCGGACGCGAGGATCTCATATGGACCGACGGGTCATATGGAGATCGAATCATCTCGCAGCCCCAAAGTGGGTGGCCCAGGATGGGCGGATATGGAAAGAACTATTTCCTGAAATATCAAAGAACTGGTTTTTGAAAAATTGAAATGCCTCTTGAATCGAGATTTGCCTCATGTGTGAAATTTGCCTCACGAGTTTGAAAATTCCTCATGGTTGGAGATTGAAAATTTGCCTCATGAATTGAAATTTACCCCAAAGAAGGGCGTGAGAGAAAAAAATGAGCTTTCTGGAAATTTCGTGGAATGATACTTTTGAGAAAGAAATGAGTGTTGTCTCATGTTTTTGAGATGGCGTCGAGTGCTTGTTTCTGATTGAAAACCCTGCCATTGTACAAAGCTTAGAGTTATCGTGATTTTTCTTGACTGAGTCAAGCTGTTTTGAGAGTACTGAAATGCCAAGTTTTGTCAAGTACCATGTTTTACCATGCCAATACTTTTATACCCCAAAATACCTCGTTCTTCAAAAGTGTCTGGAGGTACTGGCAGCCTAGTTTAGGGTTAGGTTTGACTTACTAGGATTATATATCTCACCCCGTCGTGGGACAACATTTCTCAGGTCCCGGGCGATGGAAACTCGAGGAATGTCATGATTGACATTTGAAGACTGAATTGGAGGAAGTGGTTATGAACCTTTTGTTGCCTTAGGGATTGCACTAAGAATTGTGGATTTAGAATTTTAACCTTTGACATATATTAGACCTTAATGGGAAGCGTACCTTTTTGTCTTAAGTCATCTTGTGTTGTTCTATTTTTTTGGAGATGTTCTCGCTTTCGCTTGCATGCTTCATATAGGTCTTTAAGTTAATGGCCGTTGGTTCCTGGGAGATAATCAAAGGTAACAGCGAAGGTGGGATGCTCGCATGCCCCCCGAGCTCGGGGCGTGACATCCCCGTTTGGTTGGTATCAGAGCGAGGTTAGCTCGATCCAATTTGATTGAGATTTGGAGTGATAAGGAGTGATGACTTGAGGACGATTAGATATTAAGACCCTTAGGAAGTATAGATTGTTGAATTTTGAGATTTATAGGCTTGAACTTGTGCTGAATTTTGATGGTTCTAGTATCGATTTTTATGGATGACCTTGGGTGACGTTGTGTCACGCCCCGCGTCCTTTGCGAGCGCACTAACATCCCTTTCAGCTATGCCTTCGCGATACGTCCCAAGGATCGACTCGTCTATCGATATGCTCGCGGAATGAAATGCACATGCGGAAGCGATAAACCAAACTCCATACATACAACTTCACAAGATGACTTACAATGTGTTCAATATAATTACAGAATAGTCGATTTACAATATTCAACTTAAAATCACAAATCATGACTGAGTCAGTCCTAAACTTCAAATTGTTTATTTCTAGGAAACATCCGAAAAGAAGTGGTACGACTACTCCTACGCCTCTGGTTTGACAACATCCTTCGACTTTAGTCCAAACTCTCCAGCTTCAAGTTCAGCATCGAGACTCTCCAGTATATCAGCGGGGTCAAGGCTCGGGGTCTGAAAAAGTGGGTCCCACGACGGGGTGAAATAAATCTCAATAAGCTAATCCTAACCCTAAGCTAGGCACTCGGGACTTCCAGACGCACCCAAACACATGCAATGACCGACCATGCGAATTTTAGGCGAAAGATGCACATCAACTCAATCAAGACATGCATTGTCATTCAACGCACCAAACTAGACTAGGCTGGACTTCGTACCTTGGCACTTAATATCTCGCAATATAGAGGATAGCTTATATATATATATATATATAAATGTGTATATACTTATTACGATCGTAATACTCATGGAAGAGCCCGCGTTTAACGCCTCAGGCTTAATAAATCAAGGAACCCGCGTTTAACGCCTCAGGTTTCCAATGCCATGTCTCATGACCCGCGTTTAATGCCTCAGGTCTATCCCGCGTTTAACGCATCAGGATATCAATAAGCCCCGCGTTTAACGCATCAGGGCACCATATGCACATAGGCTTATAATCCAACCAATTATAGCATAAACAATCACATGTGCATATCACCATCACAAGCACCATTCGGCCATTAAAACCACAATTCCATATCATGGCATCTCATCCCATCATTTAATCAATCAAGGCCATTGCAACGCTTCATGGTCAATCATATATCAATTGAGATCACTCGACAATTAACACTATAACCATTCGGCCATGCCACAAAGTCATGGAACCACTCAATCGACGAAGTCACGAAATGCATCAATTAATCAAACACGGCCGGGATCATGACCATGGTGTTGTTTCCATCACTTACTCCCCTATTATTGCTCACGGCTAGAATAGGAATATGGGTCATTAGGTTATTTTCATGCATTGAATCATTAAATCACAACCACGGTCGAACACTCCTAAGCTTGATCGAGGATTTCAATAATTTAAGCAAGCTCTATCAAGTTCCATCACTTCCAATGGCACCATGAGGTGTTCGGCCCACACTAGCACTTATCCACTAACTTACTTCAACCATGGAATCAACACTACAAGCCCTACAAGATGTAACCATGCTCGGTTTTCCCAAGGACAGAATCGGTTCACCAAGGTTCCCGCCAAAACAGTCCATAAAACTCATTTAATCTAACTCTCACTCGGTCCTTCCATCACACAAGGTCCTAAGATAAGGTTAGAAAAAGCTTACCAAGTCCAGAAGTCCAAAAAAACCAGTTGGCTAGGCTGAGGGTGGCGCGGCGTAAGGTTGCTCCTTGGCGATTCAGATTCAGCTCCTAGGTGTTTCAACCATAACCGGCCAAGAACATACATCAATACACTCTTAACTCAATTCTCTAACTCTCTAACAAGTTTATCTAAGTCCTACAAGTCACTCACCTCAAGAACTCTTCAAGGACAGCCCCGGTCTTCTTACATTTCGGTTCTAGTCGGACGAGGTTGGCGCGGTTCCGGGCTTGAACGGCAGTTCTTCCGCGATCCAAGAGGGAGAGGAAGGTGCCTTGGTGGTGGCTTGAGGTGATGGTGTGGTGAGAAGTGGTGGCCGATGGCGGTTCCACCGTGAGGGCAAACGAGAGAGAGCGGGAGGGAGCCGAGAGAGAGATGAGAGGAATGGAGAGTGAGGGAGATGGGGGAGGTGGTCGGCCAAGTGAGGGAATGAGAGTGATAAGAGGAGGAGAGGGTTTTGGAGGGAAAACTTGCTAGTGGAGTGCTTGGGGAATGAATGACAAGGAATAGTAAGATTGAAATGACAAGTGGTTGGGGTGGTTGAAAGGGAAAATGTCTAATCCAATCTTGTCACTTCTTATCACTAAATATCCAATGACCAAATGACCATACTACCCCCTAAATTTTCGGCCAAAGCTAGGGGATGGCAAAAGTCCAAATTGCCCTTACTAAATCCAAGAGAAAGAATACTAACTTAAGGGTAAAATGGTCGTTTCCGCTTGTCAGTCCAAACTTCACTTTTCTAGTCGTTACAGAGCGGATTCTAATCTTAATGGTCCTTGATGAGGCGACATCCAATTTATTCCCGTTGGAATTCTCGAATATCTGACGCCCAATTCCGAAATCCAATTCGTGGCTAAAATCCGTCAGTGGCGACTCCAGAGTATCTCAAACTAACGGGCGGCTCTCAGGAGTTACGCATATCGACCCGTGACTAATGTCACGTTTAAGAGTTATTCGAGTCATGGCGACCTTGGTTGTCATGTAACTGCGAGGGTCAATCGCTAGTTCCAAAGGACGCGATCGTCAGGAATCGGTCTAGGTTAATTTGTAAATTATACGATGGTCAAACGGAATCACTCGTGATCCAATTGTATAACACTAGCAAATTGTTCTGTGACCAATCCTAGACCGGCCTCTAATGGCTCAAAATATTCCCTCGGCAATCCTTATGGTCAAGGTACAGATCCATGGTCGAGTACTTTGGTCCACGTACTTAAATCCTACTTAGCCTTTCCCCTTCGGTCAGTCTTCTCAAGAGTGGCCAACTCTGAGCCAGGTTTAACTGAAACACACTGACAAGATGCCTCATGAAATCATGCTTCGAAAAGGGTCGGATTTCAGAATGTCACACGTTGTAATTGACGTTTACAAGGAAGTAAACAAAAATTGAGGAGTACTAGATATGAACTTGAGGTGTAAGTGTGTTTGAGGCTAATAGAGGATTGCTTATGGGTAAAGGATCGATTGGATTTTATGAACATGATTGTGACTTTGAGGTATATGGTTGATCCTAGGCAATTGATCTATGAGACGGTCATTGATGGAATTAGAAATCTTCGATGGATAAGAATGATTTGAGAACGAATGTGATATGGCAAGTATTGAGGACGATCATTCAGTGCATGTGTTTATGGCATTAAAATGAAAATTGAGGAAGGTGAATGCATGAGCTTATCATTATTTGACTTGATAAACCGTCGCTTGGTGTGGGACAAGCTGATGGGATACCTATAAACCGTAATGAAGCATGTTATGGGATGTGTGGAACGGGACTCTCTTCGTAGATGTGTAACTTGGGACAACTTGCAACGACTAGGTCTGACGAGGGCGGGGAGTATACGTTGAGACAGAGAGGTTCGGACAAGGAGCGGCTCCTGGCAGGCTTCTAAGATAGCAAGAAGGCAGGAATGACCCAAGTCATAAATTGAAAGAGAGAGTCTAGGTATCGGATTGAGTCTAATTTTGGTTAAGAGATGTATTGCACCAACGTGATCCTCACAATGAATTTTCAAATTTGTATGGTCTTTGTAATGGCATATATGATTGGCATGGTTAGAAGCTTCGTACATGGCAGTGGATGTTGTTTGAAAAAACAAATTGACGCGTGAGTTTGGCCTGTATGGCGAGTCTTGGCATTGAATGCCGTTGGCTGATACCTTTTGAAATTGAGATAGCCTGGTGAGTTATTGCTAAGTCCCATATACGTCTGGACTTATGGTGCAGGCACTTGACCCAATGAGTTGTGATTCAAGAGTTTGCCTAATAGATGTCGACTAGTTGAGGAATTGCCTAGTTGAGGCTGGCTTGATGAGTAGTTACTAATGAAAGATGATTTGAAATCCCTGAATAAATGGTGATTGATTGAGGATTTGCCTAGAACCACTAGGTGGTTGATTGCTTGTGATAGCTATGATATTGGCAGCTTGAGAGTGCTAGGCTCGAGGATATGACTTAAGCCTTTAATTCCGGAAGGGAATTGTAATAGCTCGAGTGTCATGAGAACCTAATAAGATTGAAGGACCAAAGTACGGTCGCTAGAGGAGCATTTGGCTCAAGTGTGCAAGATATGGGAAGATCCAAGAACTGAGATGGATCATGAGAATTGAGTAGAATCGAGCGACCGCAGTATGAGTACTTGAAGAGAATATGGCTCGATTTTGCTGATCATGCGAGACCCAAGTATAATAAGGGGTCATGAGAATCTTAAATGGAAATGAGAAAGATTGATGGGTAGGCAAGCTCGATGAGGAGCTTCCATTGTTACCCAAGTCACTGAGACGACTAGTGATGGTGTAGTAAGTGATGGAAGTCACAAGAAAGATGACTCTGAGACTACTCATTTCCAAAGTGGAAACGTGGAAAAGAACCACGAGAGTTTTGAATAGCTCGTGAAGTGGATCATGAGGTTGAGATCGACTGAGGTTCGATGGAAAAGATGATCCCGAAACTGCATTTCTCTAGATTGAGAACTTGGAAAGGAAATCTTATAGGTTTTGAGTACACTGAAGAAAGGAAGTGACCTTGATAGTTATTAGCCCTAAGAGGCTGTTGATGATTGGTGAAAGGTCACCAAAGGAAGAAGTTTTCTTTGAAGGCATGTTATCTGTCTGGACGCCTTCGCTGAGTTGTTCAATGGAAGCACCTTCCTGGGATTGCTTGAGAGCAAAGGTGATTGGATTCTAATAGTCTTGTAAGGATCTAAAGATGGTTGACCAATGTGAGGCGGAGCCCTCAAGGTCTTCTAAGTATACTGTAAGTGGTCAAGGACCCTTTGAGTGAGACATAAGGTCTCCGAGTGGATTGGAATTTGAAAGCCTTGAGGCTAGTTGTTGTTCCTGATTTTGAGGAAAGGTAATGAGACTCAGTAAAAGAAGATAATGATCCGAAGACCTATGAGTAAGAGAACTCCTGCTTAAGGATTACGAGCAAAGATATGTTCATTATGGAACATGGAACGTGCCTGCGAGAAATGGCTATTACTTTGGCATAAGGTTCGTAATAAGAGATTGATATTTTGTTTCTTCCGTCGTGAGGAAAGTTAAGGAAAGAGTTATGCCAGTTGTCTGGCCTTGTTGAATAAAAAGGGGATTGATTGAAGTTGAATTGGAATCCCAAGAAATGACATTGCGAGTTGTCACCCCTAAAGAGTAGGGTGTCGTTCTCAAAGAACGATCGGACCATGAGATGGTTGTTGAGGGAAAGGAAAGTGAATGGACTTGATAGTCCTAGATGTTCATAATCCTAATGAATGGTTGAGTAAGCGAAAAGAGCGCTTATAGTGTAATTGCGGAGTGATTTGAGGTAATCGAGTTGAGTATTCGATACGTGAATTAGTGGAGACCAAGGAAGAACGAATCTTGTCACTTGAGGTGACTGAGTCACTGGAAGGAGGATGCCAAGTATGGTGGCATCTGAATCCTGGAGTACGAACACCGCTATTGACAAAGACTCCAAGACTAACGTCCTATAGAATAAGAAGGACAAGGTGAATTCGAAATGAGAGAATGCCATTGAAGTGTGTGGTTTCCTTCATAGGATAAGAGACCCTAGTGCGAAAGGAAGAGAAAATCCGAATTGTTTTGGTAGTAAGGTTGAACGTCTGGACTGAGAAAGAAGACGCGGAACTTGAATGATCCTTGGAAGTGAAGTCCAAGAAATTATCTTGTAGACAGCGTTGAATTCCAGGATAATGTCGACGTTCGGTTAAATGGATGAAATTGAGACATGGTCGCATTAGCTGGTTGTGGAACCCAGAAGCTGAGGCACTAATGCTTCTGGAGGAAAGAGTGACAAAAATGAACAAAATGTGATATGGTCCAAGTGGGGACCCATGAGAGCAGAGGGCCAAGGTATGAGCTCTCAAGTGAATGGTACCATAGACAGCTGGAATTATTTGACACTTGATCGTAATAAAGTGGATAACAGTCGGATTGGGTATCTAAGGAATGATTGAGTTGATTGTTACCGTCTTGAGAGACGATGATTGGACTCATATAAGGAGTTATGAGAACATGAATAACCTTCGAGAGTATCCTATAGACTCTGAGGAGATGCTCGTTGCATGCTAACTGTGAAGAGCACGAGCTGTGGGCCTGATGAGGTAAGATTCCTCAGTCGTTAACTTTATGAGAAATGAAATCCCTGTGGAGCCTTTGAGGATTGGAATGAGTGACGAAACGACTAGGGTCGACGAGAGTTGCTGAAACCTGAAGTTTATTGGGATTGATGGATTGTTATAAATGGATTATGGGAGGATTCCCCACGAGAGTTGTCCCATTGATGAAATGGACTCAGGATGAGATGTAACCCAAATGGGTGAATGAACGCGATGAGTCTTTAAAGGCTTGAGTCAAGTTGACGACTGCACTGTTAGTGGCGTTCCTGTTCGGAGTCAAAAGAGTCAAGAGAATCATAATGACGTAGCGTAAGAGGGGAATTTGAGGCGTTGCATGGCAAACTGATACGAACTGCGTGAATGCGCCGTGACAATAATGCCATATGAGTTGGAATGCTTAGAGCATTAGAGCATGATTGGAATTGGTGTGCAACAGCCCCTACGATGAAGCTCGGGGGAAAACGCAACTTGCACGAAGAAAGGTTTTGAGTCCATAGAACTTGAAGTATGAGTCTCCCAAGAGGAATTGAATGAGAAGCAACATGGATGAAGTTGCGTAAGGACTACGAATAAGAGCAATTGGGAGAAATCCCAGACTTTTGAGTATCTGGAGGAGAAACATTGAAATTGAGGATGAAAACCATGGAATTTCAGAGGCATGAAAACGTACCAATGAAGGAAAGCATAATTTTGACAAGCTAGTGGATTAATTGGTCATTGGATGATCACGCTAAATAATGGAAGCACCAAATAGTACGTTTTCATGATGGATCAGTAATGATCGTGATAGGAAAAGATCTTGAGTCTTCTACGACGTCTTGGAAAAGCTTTCCGATAGGGAATTTGAAAAGCGGGATTACGGTGTGATGTACATATTACTCCCGAACTAATTCACAAATTGAGAAGAAGATACGAATGCTCGAAGGTGCACCACCAACAGATGTTATGAATATCGAGAAAGAATAGAGAAAAGTAAATACAAAGAGAGGACTGAAGGAAACAAGTCCTGGGGGAGGATGACTTTTATCGGAGAGGACAATCAGAACGTCAAGTAATGGGAGGAACTATCATGGAAAGTGAGGATGCGATGAGGCGTCAGTACCCCATGAGATTGGATGATTTGGAAGGTTGTAAATTTCGAAGAAGAAATTTCTTTAAGGGGGGAAGAATTGTGACATTCTGAATTCCGGCCCCTCTCGAGGCTATTGAATGGAAAGATATCGATCGATATATTTCAGTTGTATCTCGCTCGGAGCAGGCCACTCTCGAGTTAACTGACCGAAAGGGAAAGACTAACTCGAGGCCGGGTACGTGGACCTGGGGAATTGGAATGAGGGATGGTACTTTGACCATAAGGATTGTCGAGAGAATATTTTGGGCCAGCAGAGATCAATCTAGGAACGATCATGGAATGCCTTGCTAGCGTTATACGTTGGGACGCGGGTGATTCTGCTTAACCAATGTGTAATTTGCGAGAATTTCCTAAATCGGATTCTGATGATCAGGACTGCATGAGCTAGCGATAAACCCTCGTAATTACATGACAACCAAAGTCGCCACGGCTTGAGAAATATCCCAAGGTCGATACGCATAGCGCTTGCAAGAGTCGCCCGTCAGTTTGAGATAAACTGGAATTACAATCAAGGAGAGTCCGGCATGGAATTGGACCTCGAGATTTGGGTATTGGACATTGAAGAATTCCAACATTTGAATTGAGATGGACGTCGCCTCATCGAAGGCAATTTAGATTGGAAAAATCAGATTTCTGACGACACGTGCAAAATGACCATTTTGCCCCTCAATCCTTGCCATTGCCTTAAGATTTCTAGAAGGGTATTTTGGTCTTTTTGAGCCCCATGGGCAGCTAAAAATGGGTCAAGGAAGTCAACAAGTGGGCCAAGATATTTACTTAGATGATGACAAGTGTCATTAGGAGACTCAATCTTATCCCTTTGGCATTAAATGCCCATCTTGTCTCCAACAACTCTTCTAGAAGATTGTCAAATTGGATTAAGGGAGAGTCTTCTTCCTCCATCACATTTTCGACCACCATCTCTCTCCTCTCCTCTATTTTCACATTTTCTTCCTCCCGCAGAAAACTGCTCGCCCGACCACCTCACTTCCTCCCGCCCTAACTGTTTCTTCCGACATCATATTGAGGTAAAACTAACGCCATCTGAAAGATTATTGGCTCCTGTTTCTAGAGACATATTATAAGCTCAATTTGGCCTAGTATTTCTTCCTGTTTGAATGGACAAAGGTCAGATTGAGGCAGAATCTGACCGGTTTTGGGGCAAAAGATGTTTCGTGGGCTTCGAGACTTCAAATGACTCCAAATTTTCGGTGAGATCTTCTACACTCATAGTACTTGAGTTGGTAGAACTAGGGTTACAAGTTTTATTGAGTTTAGATTGGTTTCCATGGCTGTTTTGAGATCGCTTCTGCGAAGCAGAATCTGCTCGCCTGATAACCGAGTAGGATCGGATCGATTGAAATATCTAGAAGGGTTATCTTGCTTCCCAAATTTATGCTGAGCCTTCTAAACTTGTAAATAGATGTATTGGCAAGTCGGTTTTGTGAGTAATTTGGGTTAAGAGGTGATTAAATGGCTTTGGGTGTGTTTAATTCAGAACCGAATTCTGCCTCTGCACTGGACCGTGGGAACCGAGTCGTTTAAAGGTTCACCGAGGTGTCGTCTTGCTCGAAAATTTCTGGTAAGGCTCTCTAAGACATAGTATTACATGTTGGTGAAGAGTATGTGGAGTTAGAAAAAAGTTTGGATGAGTTTTAATGGCCAGTTTGCATGAAATCCCTAGGACCGACAAATTTGTCCTTGTCGCGCAGCGATTTTAAAATGAGTCGTTCTAAGTCGTCCGGTATCTGAATTGAGCTCTGTTTTCGTCCACACGTCCCTAAGAAATTGAAGTATAAGATTATGAAATTTTATTATGTAGAAATTTGATGGAGCAATGCCATTTTATTTGGGACTGAATCTAGTCGTGGAAGGCCAATATGGACAGCTTGGTGTTGCGACGTTGTGTTGCGCGTTTTATGGAAATTGCTTGGCCTAGGCTCGAGGTAAGTTGTTCCTAAACCTTTATTAGGAAGTTAGGTTACTAAAGGATGGATTTTTGAGTCGAATTGAAGGGTTTTATGAACTGATTTTGTGAGAGACATGAGGAAACCCAAATCTGCCTATTTTGATGAATTGAGCTTGAGTGGTTTTATGGCATGGAAATCTTGAAAACGAGATCGAACTGAGAAGTCTTAATCTGATTGTGGCATGTGGTTGGGCCATTTGGCATGCTTTGGGGAAATTCTCATTGATTTGAGTGCATTAAGCGGATTGGTTTACCAATCGAGTCTTGAAATGACTTGTGAATGATCAAATTTGAGATTTGCTTGAATTGAGCCGAGTGATGCTCGTGTTTTACTGAACATGTTCGAACTTGAAATGTGCTTTGTCCAGTGACGGACGTCTGAAAAGAATGCCTTGAATAGGCGATAAATGCTTGAGTTTGTTGAGTGTGTTTCTGATTGAAAATTGAGGCATGAATGCGTTTTCTAAGGAAAACTGAGACTTTTATAACTGAATTTTTATGAGTAAATGGCGTGTGGGATCGCCGAGGAAAGCTTAAGTGCACAGGTGTGTGGGATCGCCAATGGTTTGTGGGATCTCTAGGAAAAATTATATGTGCACTGGCGTGTGGGATCGCCAATGGCGTGTGGGATCGTTGAGAATTATAATTTGGCCAACGTATTGGGAGGGAGCTACTCCCATTTGACCTGACGAGGTCGTGCGGCTAGAGAGTCCCGTACTGACACGATTCATCTCGATTGAAAACGGGTCATATGGAGACCAAATCATCTCGCAGCCCCAAAATGGGTGGCCCAAGATGGGCGGATATGGAAAGAACTATTTCTTGAAATATCAAAGAACTGGTTTTTGAGAAATTGAAATGCCTCTTGAATCGAGATTTGCCTCAAGTGTGAAATTTGCCTCACGAGTTTGAAAATTCCTTGTGGTTGGAGAATGAAAATTTGGGGAAAAGTACACCTGGAGTGCCTTAACTTTGGTACGGTGTGCACTTAAGTGCCTTAACTTTCAAAGTGTACACTTGAGTGCCTAAAATATGAAAAAGTGTTCACTTAAGTGCCACCCGCTCATGTGGCAGCCGGAAAAGGTGAGGTGGCCGCCAGAAATGCTGACGTGGCGCTGGCGAACCGATTTTTCTGAATATTTAATGTACACATGGCATTTTATTTATATTTTTTATAGTTTCTAAAATTTTAGAAAAACAAAAAAGGTAAAAAAAATAAAATCAATGAAATTTTTTTTTTTAAAAAAAGATAAAACCGTAAAGGTTTCTCGGTGGTGGTTGCTGCCGGCTACCACCGGCCGGCCTAGGGGCAAGGGTCGGCTCGCCCTTGGCCGGCGAGGCCGCGGTGGCCATGATCGACGGCCGTCGCGGCCTAGGTTGGCGGAATCGAGGGTTTGAAGCCCTCGCCGGCTAGGGTTTCGAGCCCTCGATTCGCCACTGTGGAGGCCGTGACGGCCGTCGATCAGGGCCGTCGAGGCCTCGCCGGCCCAGGCGGAGCCGACCCTGGCCCCTGGGCCGGTCGGTGGTGGCCGGCGGCGACCCTCGCTGGCCACCACAGATAAACCCTACGTTTCTTTTTCTTTTTTTAATTTTTTCATTAATTTTTTTGCCTTTTGGTTTTTCTGAAATTTGAATGTGAAGAAATCTCACGTGGCACTCAGAAAATGAATAAACTAATAATGAAAAATCCACGTCACATTTTTCCGGCAAAATAGCACTCAAGTGAACGTTTTTGCTCCGATTAGGCACTCAAGTGCACACTTTGAAAGTTAAGGCACTTAAGTGCACACCGTACCAAAGTTAAGGCACTTCAGGTGTACTTTTCCCGAAAATTTGCCTCATGAATTGAAATTTACCCCAGAGGGGGGCGTGGGAGAAAATAATGAGCTTTCTGAAAATTTCGAGGAATGATACTTTTGAGAAAGAAATGAGAGTTGCCTCATGTTTTTGAGATGGCGTCGAGTGCTTGCTTCTGATTGAAAACCCTGCCATTGCACAAAGCTTAGAGTTATCGTGATTTTTCTTGACTGAGTCAAGCTGTTTTGAGAGTACTGAAATGTCAAGTTTTGTCAAGTACCATGTTTTACCATGCCAATACTTATATACCCCAAAATATCCCATTTTTCAAAAGTGTCCAGAAGTACTGGCTGCCTAGTTTAGGGTTAGGTTTGACTTACTGAGATTATATATATCACCCCGTCGTGGGACAACATTTTTCAGGTCCCGGGGGATGGAAACTCGAGGAATGCCATGATTGACATTTGAAGACTGAATTGGAGGAAGTGGTTATGAACTTTTTGTGGCCTTTGGGATTGCACTAAGAATTGTGGATTTAGAATTTTAACCTTTGAAATATATTAGACCTTAATGGGAAGCGTACCTTTTTGTCTTAAGTCATCTTGTGTTGTTTTGTTTTTATGGAGATGTTCTTGCTTTCGCTTGCATGCTTCATATAACTCTTTAAGTTAATGGCCGTTGGTTCCTGGAAGATCATCAAAGGTAACGGAGAAGGTGGGATGCTCGCGTGCCCACCGAGCTCGGGGCGTGACTGTCGAGACAGGCGAATAGGGCGATCGGGATTGGTAGACTAGGTAGTTTCGTGTGAAAGGAAAGAAGAGGAAAATGAAGAGGAGAGAGAGAGAGAGAGAGAGAGAGAGAGAGAGGAGAGTCACGGCTGAAGCAAAGAGAAAATGAGGTATTTCACAAATTATTGGTGTGATCAAGTGACAAGATCGGTAGGTGGGGGTGATTAATGCTTGAACACACAATGAATGGAACTTCTCTTGGTGCCAATAATATCATCTCTAGCATTGACTTCCTTTAACCACCCGCTCATCTCATTTTCGGCAGCCATAGGGAAGGGTTCAAATGACCAAAATGTCCTTTATCCACTCTTAAGGGAAGGGCAAGGGTCGAGGGGCAAAATGGTAATTTTGCACTTTCCTTCCGAATTTTCATTTTTCCAATTTTAATCTACCATTGGCGAGGCGACATCAAATTCATTTCAAATGTCGGAATTCTTCCTTTCCTTTTTCCAATTTCAAGATTCTATTTCGTGATTGATTTTTCGTCAATCGTAACTTCAGTTTATCTCGAACTAACGGCGGCTTTTGCAGACGTTACACGTGTGACATTCCGAATTCTAACCCTTTTTCGAGGCTATTGATTGGAAATATATCGATCGGTTTATTTCATTTATATCTCACTCGGAGCTGGCCACTCTCGAGTCGACCGACAGAAATGGTAAGGCTAACACAGAGTTAGTACGTGGACCAAGGAGACTCCAATGAGAAATGACACTTTGACCATAAGCATTGTCGATGGGATATTTTGGGCCAGCAGAGATCGATCTAGGAACGATAATGGAATGTCTTGCTAGTGTTATACGTTGGGACACGGGTGATTCCGCTTAACCAATGTGTAATTTGCGAGAATTTCCAAAATCGGATTCCGACGATCAAGACCGCAAGAACTAGCGATAAACCCTCACAATCACGTGACAATCAAAGCTTCCACGACTCGAGGAAATCCTAAGGTCGATACGCATAACACCTGCAAGAGTCACTCGTCAGTTTGAGATAAACTAGATTAGAGTCGACGAGAACTCGACATGAATTTGGCCTCAGAATTTGGTATCAGATATTAAGGGATTCCAACATTAGAAGATAATTTGACGTCGCCTCATCGAGGGTAATTAAGATTTGGAAAAGTAAAGTTCGGACTGAAAGTGTAAAATTACCTTTTTGCCCATCAAGGATACTCTTTCTTTTAAGAGCAAGCAAGGGCATTTTAGTTTTTCTTCCCTCACCCCTCTTGGCCGAAATTCTAGGGGTAAGAGAGTCATTTTAGGCCCTTGATTTTTTGCTTAGAGACAAGACAACCAAATAGCCTTAGGTTAGACCCCTAAATTGCATTAAATGTTAGTCAAATCCCACCTGTCATTCCCACTCTCTCTTGACTTGAGGATAAGCATGGAAGACACCCCTCTCTCTCTCTTTCAGCCTTCGGCCAGATCTCTCTCTCTCCCTAACCCTCATTTTCATTTTCCCCTCAAACTCTCTCTTTCTCTCTCGCCGCCTAGCCTTAATGCTACTCACTGTTTTGGCCATAACTTCTTCGTCTGTTATCTAATGGCGACGATCCAGCCACCATTAGAAAGATCTTTCTCTTTCCGTTCTAACAATGTATTATGAACCCAAATCCACCCAGCCGTTCGTCCTGTAGAGCTGTTTGAAGGAGCAAAGGTTGGATCAATTAGTTTTGACCCCGCGAGCTCCTAAGTAGGATTTCCGAGCTCTCTTCGCTCCAATCTTTGGTAAGCCACTCCTTGAACCTAGTTAGGACATTTGGTGTCACGCCTTGAACCCTATGAGCACTTGAACACCCACATGGCCCTTGTCTTTAGATTGTCTCCCAGGATCTCTCGGGCCACAACTCATTTTAAAAAATCCATACATATATGGAAGGGACAAACATCTCCACTTTTCAATTTACAATTGAAATGACTTAGGAGAAAAATGGTGCACTTCAATTTATACAGCGGTCAAACACCAATGGTTCATTCTTAATCGACAAAAACAATTACAATCCCTAAGACCACCAAATATCTTATAATCATTCGACTACTACTTCCTCGTATACCAATCCTTGACAAATTGATGCTCCATCGCCTGGGACCTAAAAAATGTTATGCCCCCACTGGGAGGAGATATAAATCCCAGCAAGTAAACCCTAAACCTAGACTACACCGCCAGTCCTACCAGATCACACCATGAAGTAAATGCAAAATCTCAACAAAGCATTGCACATGTCATTCAAATTTCACATATCACCACTTCATGGAATCAAGCACCACACCTTAGCATATAATTAAACGCACAACTTCAAAAGTCATCTCATGTACTAAACGCCAAGGGCTCCCGGGCCGCAATGTATTTCTCAGGGGCACTCTGGCCAATTATTACATCAAGGCTCTTTGGCCAATTACGATGCACAAGGGCTCTCTGGCCATTTCAAGTTCACAAGGGCTCTTTGGTCAATTGATCAGCATCAGGGCACTCTGGCCAATTACGATGCACAAGGGCTCTTTGGCCATTTCAAGTTCACAAGGGCTCTCTGGCCAATTCATCAGCATCAGGGCACTCTGGCCAATTACGATGCACAAGGGCTCTCTAGCCATTTCAAGTTCACAAGGGCTCTTTGTCCAATTCATCAGCATCAGGGCACTCTGGCCAATTACGATGCACAAGGGCTCTCTAGCCATTTCAAGTTCACAAGGGCTCTTTGTCCAATTCATCAGCATCAGGGCACTCTCGCCAATTGATATCTCAAGGCACCAAGCTAATGCGATCTCCGGGGCACCAAGCCAATTGATCGCTGGGGCACTATAGCCCATTCAAAAAACATAGGCAATTATATTGCAAACATCACACAACCAAGTCAATCCTCATCACAACCGAAATCATATAGGCATTCTAGCCAAATCATTTCACGTGGGCATTCTAGCCAAATCATTTCACATGGGCATTCTAGCCAAATCATTTCACACACTCATTCAGTCATCATAAATCAAAGTTCAATCAATCCACTCATTGATCAAATCATCAATCAAACGCATCCATTAGCGTCCTAACGTCCTAGTAGAGGTTTAAGGGACACTTACCTCATTAAGCAAGCTAGCATATTCCATCCCAATGAGCTACCTAGCTCAGCAAATTCACGGCCAAACATGGCTCTCACGGCTTGCCTAGGAAAACCACATCGAAACTCGATTATTTCTCAAACCCATCGCGCCAATTCCTTAACAACACCGATAACACCTTATTCTTAGGTCATCATAGTGTTAATTCGATGCTCCTAAGCATACCAATTGTCGTTCTATCGAGTCAAGTCATCCAAGGTCTCAATTTACCAAAACTGCCCAATTCAAGTCCCCACAATCAGGTTCAGTCTCACTAAAACTGCAATTTTTCTACTGACATTTTGTGACATTCCGAATTTCAGCCCCTCTCGAGGCTATTGAATTGAAGGATATCGATCGAGGTATTTCAGTTGTCACGCCCCGAACCTGACGAGCACGCGAACATCACCCAGGCCGTTCATATATTTATTCTCCCAGGATTCTTCGGCCAATCAGTCTTAACATCAAGAAGAAACAATATCACGGAAGCAGTACAATAGCTCCATTCATATAAATAACGAGATGACTCAGGACAAAAGGGTACACTTCTCTTCTTCTATAAAATACACCTTTCTCTTTATTAATCATGGTCAAATGCTAGAGATTCAGTTCCTATATCCACAACTCATAAATACAATCCTTAAAATCCAAAATGTGATTTCATATCCTGTAATTCCATCTTCGAATACTCAACCTCGACAAACTTCCCGTCTCATCGCCTAGGACATGAAAAAGTTAAGCCCCCACTAGGGTGATATATAAATCTCAGCAAGTAAACCCTAAACCTGGACCAGATCGCCAGTCCCACCAGACTACACCACAAGTAACTGGCAGAAGCTCAGCTAAACAACATCACGTAATAAGAGATTCAAACTTCGCACGTTAGCAAAAACAAACACACCACTTTCACAGGCCATAAAAATGAAATTTTACTCAATCATCGCCAAGGCTCCCAGCCGCGATGTATTTCTCTAGGGCGCTTTGGCCAATTCACTCACAAAGGCTCTCTGGCCATTTTATATCACAGGGGCTCTCTTGCCATTTCATTTGCATTAGGGCACTCTGGCCATGCAAAGCATCAGGGCACTTTGGCCAATTAGGATATACAAGGGCTACAAGCCAATAAGCATTTCACAAGGGCATTCTGACCATTCATTTGCATCAGGGCTCCCGGGCCAATTACGATGTAAAAAGGGGCTCCAAGCCATGGTCATTCATTTGCATCAGGACTCCCGGGCCAATTACGATGCAAAAGGGGCACCAAGCCAATTACGATCTCTGGGGCACCAAGCCAATTACGATCTCCGGGGCACCAAGCCAATTGATCGCTGGGGCACTATAGCCCATTTATAAAACATAGGCAATTATATTGCAAACATCACACAACCAAGTCAATCCTCATCACAACCGAAATCATATAGGCATTCTAGCCAAATCATTTCACACACTCATTCAGTCATCGTAAATCAAAGTTCAATCAATCCACTCATTGATCAAATCATCAATCAAACGCATCCAGTAGCGTCCTAACGTCCTAGTAGAGGTTTAAGGGACACTTACCTCATTAAGCAACCTAGCATAATCCATTCCAATGAGCTACCTAGCTTAGCAAACTCAAGGCCAAACATGGCTCTCACGACGTGCCAGGGAAAACCACATCGAAACTCGATTATTTCTCAATCTCATTGCGCCAATTCCTTAACAACACCGATAACACCTTATTATTAGGTCATCATAGTATTAATATGATGCTCCGAAGCATGTCAATTGTCGTTCTATCAAGGCAAGTTATCTAAAGTCTCAATTTACCAAAACTGCCTAATTCAAGTCCCCACAATCAGGTTCAGTCTCACTAAAAATGAAAATTTTCTACTGACTTTTTCAGAAAATAAATTATAGTGTCTTAAATTGTAAGAACTTACGGTCATGTGGGCAAAAACGGAGCTCAATTTGGATACCGGACGACTTAGAACGACTCAATTCAAAATCCGTGCGCGCTTGAGGCAGATTGGACGGCGTCCCACTTTTTCACTTCAAACAGTTCCTTAATCATCTCTAACCCAAATTCCTCTCAAAACCAACTTGCCACTACATCAAACATCAAGTTTAGGGGTCTCACCGAAAAGGTTTTGAGCAAAATCGCACCACAAAGCTTTGAGCAGCCTGGTTTCCTCACGGTCCTTCCACGATCAGAATCTGTCCAATTTTAACCACCCACAATCAGCCATGAAAACTAATTTTAAAACCATCTATTTGCAGCCATAGACCATCTGAACATAGTACTAGATGTTATGAAGCTCTTCTAAAAAATTTAAGGTCATTTGGAAGTTCTAAGGGCTAGAACCAACACTTCTCCTTAGTTAGCTCAAAATCCGTCCGCTTTTCTTTCAAAAATCACCATAAATTAACCAGACCTCCTAAAATCATGAAACCAACGGAACAATGTCAAGGACATCTTGAACTAACCTGTGATAGTCGACGGTGGTGAGGAGATGACGGGAAGGGCCGTTCGTACAGACCGAACAGCAGGGTCAGAAACTGCCTTTCTGGGCAGTTTTGCTAAAGAGGGAAATGGAGAGGATTTTGAAGGAAATGGAGGAGAGAGAAGGGGTGGTCATCCAAATGAGGCTAAAGAGGATGTCACACAAATAATTGGAGCAATTCATGACAAGATGGTAATTAATGAAGATTAAGACAAGGCCACATCTCCTCTTGACACTTGTCATGCCACCAATTATTGGTCTCTTCTCACTTTGACCACCATTGACCAAGTTTGACTTCTTCTCCAAGCATTTTCGGCAGCCACTAGGGATAGGTAAATGACCATTTTGACCTTTCAAAGATCCTTAAGACAAAGACAAATAGGCGAGGGGTAAAACGTTCATTTGTCATTTTTCGTCCGAAACTTCGTTTTCTCTATTCTGAATGACCATTGGCGAGACGACGTCAAACCCTTTTCCAATTTTGAAATTCTTCATTTCCAATTGCCAATTCGAGCTTCCATTTCATATCTCAAGCCTCGATGGGCGAAAATTCAGAATGTCACAATTCTTCCCCCCTTAAAGAAATTTCGTCCTCGAAATTTGCCATCTTCTTATCCACTCAATCTCTTGGGCATCGATGCCTCACCGCTACCTCACTCTTTCAGATAACCTCTTCCATTCGCCTAACACCATTATTATTAAATCCTCGCCAGAATGCACTCCTTAGTGTCCATGACATCAGGCGGATCATTCTCTTTAAACGTCTGTTTGTACCAATGGAGATTCAAGGGCTTAATCAACTTGCCCTCCATTATCCAAATCAAGCTATGGCCCTCTCGATTTCTTAAACCATTTCACGGTTACTACCGCAGTAATCCGTTCTCGACTCTATTCAAAAATTCCCTTGGATCAAAGTAATCCTTTAACTTTCATGGCCATGTCCCTCTCTTATCGGCATGTCTAATGCTCGACCACATGATAGACTAATCCAACTCTCAGTCCATATCACCGATAGTATTAAGGAAAATCTTGGCACATCCATGTGCCATCTCAAGGGACACCATAATTCTCCCTTCAAATTTCCGATGAGGCCATCTCTTTAAATTCCCATTTCAATACTGGACTCAAACCCTCGTCCATGGAACGTCAAGGTTTCTATTCTCAACTTCCATAATTTCTTTCACAAGTACTTGGAAGTCTGGGTTTCTTTTCTGCTATGTTCACTCTCATAATTCTTTGGATCTCAGGGTCCACTCCTCGCAATCCCCTTAATTCCTTTCTGACTTTCGAGCCTGATTATTCCAATAGCCATCATCCTAGTCAATTGGCGAACTTCCAATTTAGAGGTTGAATCTCTTACTTCTCATGGGAAGATCTGTCCCTCTATCATCTATTACATAATGCTCCACTCTCAACCTCTTATAATTCACATAACTTGCGAGGCCTCTCCTTATACAAACAACTCTTTCATACTCATAAGCAATTTTACTTATTCGTGTTGCATCATGCTCAATTCCCCTCGGGAATCTCTTCATACTACCTTATTCTCTCGTGGTAGATACAGACTCAATATCCTCTTCCACTCAAACAAGGTTTTCCAAACTTTATCACGAGGACATTCGCAAATCAATTCCAATCATGCTCTAAGCATTCCAACTCATATGGCATTATCGTCACGACGCATTCACACAGCCCACTTTAATCTGCCTTGCTATGCCTCAAATTTCTTTTCCACATCACATCATTGTGGTCCTCTCAACTCTTTTGATTCCATACAGAAACGCCATGAACAATGTAATCGTCAACCTGACTCAAGCCTTCAAAGACTCATCGCGTTCATTCACCCATTCGGGTTACATCCCGTTCTTAGTCCACTTCATCAATGGAACAACTCTTATGGGGAATCTTCCCACGATTTGTCGGTAACAATTCATCAATCCCAAGAAACTTCAAGTTTCAGCAACTCACATTGACCCTAGTCGATTCGTCACTTATCCCCATCCTCAAAGGCTCCATAGGGATTTCATTTCTCATAAATTTCACGACTGAGGAATCTTACCTCATTAGGCACATGGTTCATGCTTTTCACTAGTAGAATACAACGAGCATCTCTTTAGAGTCCATACGATACTCTCGAAAGTTGTTCATGTTTCTCGTGACTCCTTAGATGAGTCCAATCATCGTCTCTCAAGACGGTAACAATCAATCCAAGTGCTTCTTGGATACTTCATCCGACTATTATTCACTTCATCACTATCAGGTGTCGAATCATTCCAACTGTCCATGGTATCATTCACTTGAGAGCTCATATCTTGGCTTTCTGTTCTCAAGGGTCTCCACTTGGACAATACACAATATTTTGTTCATTTTTGTCACTCTTTCCTTAGGAAGCATTAGTGCCTTAGCCTCTGGGTTCCACAACCAGCTAATGCAACCATACCTGAATCTCATCCATTCGACTGAACGTCAACATTATCCTGGAATTCATCGCTATCTACATGACAGTTTCTCGGACTTCACTTTCAGGAATCATTCAAGCTCTACGTCTTCTTTCTCAGTCCAAACGCTCAATCTCACTACTGATACAATTCGGATGTTCTCTTCCTTTCACACTAGGGTTTCTTACCCTATGAAGGAAACTATACACTTTAGTGGCACTCTCTCACTTCGAATCCACCTTGTCCTTCCCATTCCTTATAGTGTCATTCTCGAAGTCTACGCCAACGGCGGTATCGTCACTCTAGGATTCAAATTTCACCAGGTCTGACACTCTTCTTCCAATGACTCAGTCACCTCAAGTGACAAAATTCCAACAAGTCGAGGTTCTTACTCGGTCTCCACAAATTCCCATATCAAATACTCAATTCGACTACATTGAGTCACTTTATATTTACACTCTAAGCGCTCTTTTCCACTTACTCATCCATGCATTAGAATTGCAAACCGTCAAGACTATCAAGTCCATTCACTTTCCTTTCCCTCAACGACCATCTCATGGTCCTATCGCCCTTTAATATTGACACCCTACTTTTTAGGGTTGACAACACACAATACCACTTCTAGTGATTCCGATTCAACCTCAATCGATCTCATAAAATCATCAACGTCAGACAACTGACATAACTCTTTTCTCAACTTTCCCCACTACGGAAGGAACGACATGCCAGTCTCTCATTACGAGACTCACGCCAAGGTAAAAGCCATTTCTCGCAGGCACGTTCCATGTTCCATAATGAACATCTCTTTGCTCGTAATCCATGAGCAGGAGTTCTCTTATTCACATGTCTTCCAATCATTCATTTCTCTTACTAAGTCCCATTACCATTCCTCAAAGTCAGGAATAATCACTAGCCATAAGGCTTTCAAATTTCTTTCCACTCGGAGACCTCACGTCTCACTCAAAGGGTCCTTGACCACCCTTGGCACACTTAGACCACCTTGAGAACTCTGTCTCACATTGGTCGATCGTCCTCAGATCATTGCAAGATCATTAGGATCCACACAACTATTGCTCTCGAGCAATCCCATGAAAATACTTTTCATCGAACAATTCAACGAAGGCCGTTCGAACATATACCATGCCTTCAAGAAAAACTCTTCCCTTGGTGACACTTCACCAATCACCAACAGCCTCTTAAGGCTAATAACTGCCATGGTCACTTTCTTTCTTTAGTGCACCCAAAATCTCTAAGGTTTTCTCACGAAACTCTTAATTCATCAAGAAGGCAGTTTCGAATTTCATCCTTCCATCAAACTCAATCACTCCCAACCTTATACATAGCTTCACAAGCTTTTCAAAACTTTCGTGGTTCCTATCCCCGTTTCCACTTTAGAAATAAATAATCTCAGAGTCACCTTTCTTGTAACCTCCATCACTCAACTCATCAGCACTAGTCGTCTCAGCGACTTGGGTAACAATTGCAGCTCCTTCACGAGTCAGCCTACCCATCAAATTTCCTCATTTCCATTTAAAGTTCTCACGACCCCTTATTATACTTGGGTCTCGCACGATTAACAAAATCGAGCCATATTCTCTTCCAATACTCATACTCCAGTCGCTCATCTTTGGTCAATTCTCACGATCCATCTCAGTTCTTGGATCATCTCATATCTCGCCAATACGAGCCAAGTGCTCCTCTAGCGACCGTACCTTGGTCATTCACCCTTATCAAGTTCTCATGTACTTGAACCACTACGATTCCCTCCAAGAATCAAATACTTAAGTCATCTACTCAAGTCTAGCAGTCTCAGGCTACCCATCTCATCATTCATCACCATCAATCATCCAGTGGTTCCCAACAACTCTCAACTAGTTGCTCATTATTCAAGGATTTCAACTCATCATTACGCAACAACCATACATCAAGCAAGCCTCCACGAGGCAACTTCTCAAATAACAGCCAATTACTAGGCAACCCTCACAAAGCTAAAACTCAACTAAGCCAAGGTCAAGCAAGTACTTAAAGTGCCATTTCAATCGTTCATGCCATAAATCCAGGGGCATCCGCCACTCCAGTATAAACACAACATGCTATCTCAATCTCAACAGGCATCAATTTAATGGGTATAAACCCCACATTTCGTTTAATCTCTCAGTTAGACCTCGGCCACAGCAATCACATGATGCCAATCATAAAACACGCCTAACATGCCAATCATGAACATCAGTTTTCTTTTTCAAATGGCACTCACTGCCAAATACAGGGCTATCAGCCATGCCTATCATAGGCGCCATTACAAATGCCATGCCACCTTCGAACATTCACTTTAAAAATCACTCCGGTGCCATACATCTTTTAACTACAATCAGACTCAACCTGATACCTAGGCTTTCCCTTTTAATTTATGACCTGACTTGGGTCATCCCTACCTCCTCGCTATTTTAGAAGCCTGCCAAGAGCCGTTCCTTGTCCGGACCTCTTTGTCCCGGCGATCACTCCCCGCCCTCATCAGACCTGGTTGTTACAGGTTGTCCCAAGTCATACATCTACAGAGGAAGCCCCGTTCCACACGCCTCATAACCTATTTCATTACGGTTTATAGGTATCCCATCAACTCGTCCCATACCAAGCGACAGTTTATTAAGTCTGATAGTGACAAGCTCATGCATCAACTTTCATTTTATAGTCACAAACACATGCACATCATGTTTGTTCTCACTATTGGTCATACCACAAGCGCCTACAGATCAATTCCTATCCATCCAAGGTTTCTAATTCCACCAATGACCGTCACATCACAAGAATCAATCGCCTATATTCCATCATATACCTCAAGTCCAGTCGCTATTCAAGTCACATCCATATGCATTCGATCACAATTGGTCTTCAATCCAAATACTCCTTATAACTCATATACCTCAAGTTGGATCATTGACAAAACTATGGTCACAATCAAATACTCCAATTGACTCTCCATTCATAAACAATTTTCTTCTAACCTCAAGCACAATTATGATCTCAAATCCACACTTAAAACTCCCAAATTTCCACTTAATTATTTATGAACCTCAATAATATAGCCAGCCAAGATCATCGATCGAAATCAACACTATGACCATGAAGACACAACAAGAATTCAAGCCTAGAATCCTCAAGATTCAGCAATCAAAGCCTAATCCTGTAGGTCTCACTATGTAATTGTCCTCAAGTCATCACTCCTTATCACTCCAAACCTCAATCACACTGGATCGAGCTGACCTTGCTCTGATACCACTTAAACGGGGTTGTCACGCCCCGAACCTGACGAGCATTCGAACATCACTCAGGCTGTTCATATATTTATTGTGACATTCTGAATTCCGACCCTATCTCGAAGCTTACTACTGAATGAATGTATATCGATGTATTCCAGTTAATCTCGCTCAGAATTGATCACTCTCGAGTCGACTAACCAATGGGGAATGGCCATATAGGATTTAAAGTACGTGGACCAAAGAACTTAACCACGAGTCGACGCTTTGACCATAAGGATCGCCGAGGGAATGTTTAGGACCGCCAAAGGTCGATCTAAGAATGGTTTTAGAACGATTTGCTAGTGTCGTGCGATTGGTTCACGGGTGATTCCGTATGACCATGACATGATTTGCGAATTAACCTAAATCGATTCCTAACGGTCGTGACCTTCGGGACTAGTGATTGACCCTCGCGATTACATGACAACCAAAGCCGCCGTGGCTCGAGTAACTCTTAAACGTGACATTAGTCGCGGGTCGATACGCGTAACTCCTGAGAGCCGCCCGTTAGTCTGAGATGCGCTGGAATGACAATTGACTGAATTTAGCCATGGATTGGACTTCGAGATTGGGGGCCGGACATTCGGAGATCACAATGGAGTAAATTTGGACGTCGCCTCATCGAAGAGTTAATAGGGTTGGAATTAACCCCGTATAAGTTAGAAAAAGTGAAATTCGAACCGACGAGTGAGATCGACCCTTTTACCCTAAGCTTGGTACCATTTTCTATTAGTTAATGTAAGGGCGATTTAGACATTTCCCTCTCCTCTAGCCTTGGCCGAATTCTTGAAGGGCAATAAGGTCTTTAGCCACTTGACTTATTAGACATGACCATGGACTTGATTGAAACCCCAATACCAAATCTCTTGCACCATGTCATTCATAGTCACTATTCCCTTGTACTTCCCCAACTACTCTTGTCAATCACTCCTTTCCTTAGACCTTAGTTGGACAAGCCTTCACTCTCCCCCTCATTTTCTCACGTCAATCTCTCTCTACCCCTCCATTTGCACGACACCACTCCCTCTCATTTTTCCATCTCACGCCGCTCCCTCTCGTCGCTCTCTCTCACTCTCTCCCTCCCGTGACCTCTAGGTGGCCGGTGACCGCCACCACCACCTCAAGCCGCCCATAGCCGGCCTCCTCACCTCCCTTGGACCGTCGTGGAAGCCGCCGTGCAGCTCGGAACAGCCCAAGCCGCGCCGTCTAGAACCGAAGCCGGGGGTAAACCGAGCCGGTCTTGGGAGTTCTATAGCTTATCTTGAGGTAGGTGATTTCTAGAGCTTAGGCAAGCATGTTTTAAGGCTAGAGGCTTGTGTTAGGAGGGTTATTAATCAAGTTACCTTGGTCTTTGTGGATGTTCTTCAAGGAGCCCATTCGGTTCACCAGAGGTCAGATTGTTCGCGCCGCTTCCTCAGCCACTTCCGCCGGTCTTCGTTGGTTTCTTGAGTTAGGTAAGCTTTCCCTAACCCTTAGTTAGTAGCTTGGATGATGGAAGGACCGAGTGAGATATGATAAGGGAGGATTAGAGGACTGTTCTTCGTGAAATCCTAGGGTACCGAATCTGTGGAGGCTAGGACAGATTGGTTTGATGACTTGTGGCTTATAAAATGTTAGAAACAAGGTTGAGAAAGGCTAATGGACATGCCCTTGTGGTGACCGAATACTTTGGCGCGTCATTGGAAGTGTTAGACCTTGCTTGAGTTTGATCGTGTTGGTGAAACCCCTTGAGTGTGCATATATGTGTTCGGCCATGAGTGTAATAGAGTGACTCGACGCATGAAAATAACATAATGAGCCCTATTCTTATGATGGCCGTGAGCTTTAGTGGGGAATTAGTGATGGGAACGGCACCATGATTATGATTGACGACCGTGCGAGATTAATTAACGCATTTTGTGACCTTGCCGATTGATTGATCCCATGACCATGAGTTACGGCCGAATGTTATAGTGATGATTGATGAGCGATATATTATGAGGTATGACTTGATCGTGAAGTATGGTAATAGCCTTGATTAATTGTGATGTGATGATATGCCACGATGCAGAGTTGTAAGTTGAACGGCCGAGTGGTCCTTGTATGGACGATATGCACGAATGATTGTTTTATGCTATAATTGGTTGAATTATGAGCCTATGTGCATATATTGCCCTGATGCGTTAAACGCGGGGCTTAGTGACATCCTGATGCGTTAAACGCGGGATAGACCTGAGGCGTTAAACGCGGGTCATGGCATGGCATCGGAAACCTGAGGCATTAAACGCGGGCTCTGCCATGAGTATTACGATCGTAATAAGTATATACTTATGTGTATATATATATATATATATATATATATATATATGCAAGCTATCCTTACATTATGTGATGTTAAGTGCCAAGGTACGAAAGCCAAGCCTAGTCTAGATTGGTGAGTTATATGACAATGCATGCCTCGATTGTGTTATTATGTGCCTATTCGTCTGCTTTCGCATGACTGGTCATTGCATGTGCCTGGGTGTGTCTGGAAGTCCCGAGTGCCTAGCTTAGGGTTAGGACTAGCTTATTGAGTTTATCTCACCCCGTCGTGGGACCCACCTTTCAGACCTCAAGCCTTGACCATGCCGTCGCCAGCTTTTGGGGTGCCAGTGAGGACCGATAAGTACGTTACTGAGTACCTAGTGGGCGAGGATGAGGTTTTTATTTATGAGCGTAGCACTGTCTGGGTGGAGGACGGGACAGACCACTGGAGGCTAGATAGGTACGCAGCATGGTGTTATCGAGACGACGTCGCTACTTGGGGGCCTCTGAGATCTTTTGACGTGCCTTGGGATATCCTTGAGGAGCAGGACCCGATGATCACCTATCCACCCGATGGCGAGATTTTTGATCCGATGACCGGCCTCGAGCCAGACGTGGGTCTTCTAGTAGTGCAGCCACAACATCATGTTGCAGATGGCGAGGTCATCGAGCCCTCTGATGCCGACGACGTTCCCATGGAGGAGGCATGGTTCGAGTGGGAGATTGTAGGCGCCGAGGGCGAGCCCATGGACTTAGGGTCCGATTCGGAGGAGAAAGACATCCCAGTATATTCCGAGTCCGAGCCAGAAGAAGAAGTCCCAGAGGAGCCTCAGTCGGGCGATTGGATAGAGTACCACCCAGCGGCCGGTGTCGCCTGATCCATCAGCAGCGAACCTGTCTTTTAGGCCTTGTAGCGACCTCTGAGTTCGAAGTATCCCTTAGAGCAGTGACGCGTGTTTCTTGGTAGATGTCTCTTTTGAGTAGGCTAACCCTTTTCCTCTAGCCCCAGTTATCTTTAGTAACTCTTGTGCATTTTGTAGAACTGAATGTTTGTATGTAATGATTAAGTGTCTGTTTCCCTCAAGTCATCTTATTGTCTTCTGCATGGAGTTATGTATGTCGCTTCCGCATGCGCATATGAGTCTCATTAGTAAGTGCGAAAATTTGGATCCTGGGTAAGAGACTAAATAGTTTGGCAGTAAGGCGATGTTGCGCGCTTGAGAGGACTCGGGGCGTGACATCCCCTCTTGTTTGGTATCAGAGCAAGGTCAGCTCGATCCAAGTTGGTAGAGGACTGGAGTAATAAGGTGTGATGATTTGAGGATGACTGGGTAGCAAGACCTTAGGCATTCATTAGAGTTAAGCATGAAATGCATAACATATGGATTGGCGCTTGTGATTGGGATATTGATTGGCACCATCTTGGCACTGAGTGTTGACTGTTGCTTGCTGGATTGGATAGCTGGTTATGATTTGGTGGAGTTGCTGGAGCAACTGAGTGTGTGATACGATTGTGAACTCTTGATTGTGATACTTCTGATGGTTGCTTGAGTAATGATGGTCTTAATTGTGATTGCTGCTGTGAGAGTGGCGTAGTCTTGCTAGACTTAAGTAGATGGCTTAGGTCTCTAATTCCTGGATGGAATTATAGTGACTCAGGTGTTGTGAGACTTAGCAAGATGAGCAACCGGACCAGAGGTACTAGAGGAGCGTCTAGCTCTAGGCCACAAGCGGTAGAAGATCCTAGGTACGACGGAGTCATGAGGATCTTGGAGGAGATCGGGACTTGATGGGTAGACAGACCGACGAAAGAGATGCTGCTGTTGCCCAAGCGGCGGTAGCTGCTGTTGCTGCTGCCAACCTAGCGAATGGGAACAATGGGAACAATGGACGTGACAATGAGGGTGGCAATGCCCAAGGACAAGGGAATCGCATGATGGGCCAGCTGATGGAGCACTTTATGAAGCTGAAGCCGTCAAAGTTCGATGGTAAGGGGGACCCTGGAGCTGCCCCTGCTTGGATTGAGGAGTTAGAGAAGGCCTTTGAGGTGCTGGGCTGTACTGAGGCGGAGAAGGTGATTCTAGCTGTGTACCAGCTTCGTGGAACTACGAATGATTGGTGGAAGGCCATCAAGGGAAGAGTTTTCCCCGAAGGAACAGAGCCGAGTTGGACTGTATTCTCTGAGGTGTTTAATGCTAAGTATTTCTCCAGAGCGGCTCAAGAACAGAAGATGATTGAATTCCAGAACCTCTGCCAGAACCAGATGACCATCGACCAGTATGAGGCTGAATTCGCGAGGCTATCCAAGTATGCCCCGAGGATGGTCGAGAACCCTGAGGGCAGGGCGAGAAGGTTCAGAGATGGACTAAGGCCTGACCTTCGCAGCCAGTTGGTGCTGTTGGACCTACAAGGTTATGAAGCAATTTATGAGATGGGCCAATTAGTGGAAAGAGATGTGAAGGAAAGAGGAATCGCTGCTGGATCGCGGTTCACTCCTGCCGGGGATAACCGCCAGTTCGGCAAGAGGCCGATGGCGAGTAACCGACGTTTTGTCCCTCCAGCCAGAAGGAATATTGGCAAGCCTGCTCACCAGTCGAACTGAAACTGTCGCTTGTATGGGCGGAAGCATGGAAATGGACCTTGCCCGAGCAGGACGGGTGCATGCTTCAAGTGTGGCCAGCTGGGCCATCACATAAGGAATTGCCCAAGCCAAGCACCAGGACCCCAAGCCCAAGGAAATCGACCACCAGTGGGACCGCAGGCGGGAGCCCAGCAGCACAACGCAAATAGGCCGCCAGCTCAAGGAAGGGTGTATGCTGTGGCGCGAAGGGAAGTGGAGAACGCGCCCGGCGTGGTCACAGGTACGGTTACTTTATGTGATCATGCTGCCTATGCCCTGTTTGATCCTGGAGCATCGCATTCGTTCATATCTGCTCAGTTTGCCGATTTGGTTGGAATTGAATTGAGACCTTTGGATGTGATATTGCATGTTACCACCCCATTGAAGGATAAAGTGTTGGTTTCGCTAGGCTGTCCAGATTGTAAGATAGTTGTTGGTGGTAGTGAGGAACAGATAGATTTAGCCGTGCTGCCTATGTTTGACTTTGACGTGATTATTGGTATGGATTGGTTAAGTAGGCAAAAGGCTGTCGTTGATTGTGGTAGCAGGGTGATTCATTTCCATCCTAATGATCACCCTAGATTCGAGTTTGCGGGAAGTCGAGGAGGAACCTCAATCCCTTTGATTTCGTCACTTGAGGTGACTAGGCTTTTGGACGAAGGATGCCAGGCATACTTGGCTGCCGTAACGGATCCGACCGTAGAGGAACCAAAGCTAGAAGACATAGCTGTAGTACGTGATTACCCTGATGTCTTTCCTCAAGAGTTACCAGGGTTGCCTCCAGAAAGGGAAATAGAGTTCGCGATTGAGTTAGCGCCTGGAACGGAACCGATTTCGAAGGCAACCTATAGGATGTCCTTGTCGGAGTTGAAGGAATTGAAGGTTCAAATGCAAGAACTGCTGGACAAAGGATTTATTCGTCCAAGTGCTTCGCCTTGGGGAGCGCCAGTCTTGTTTGTAAGGAAGAAGGATGGGTCGTTGCGTTTATGCATTGACTACAGCCAGTTGAATCAGGTGACCATCAAGAATAAGTATCCGTTGCCAAGGATTGACGACTTGTTTGACCAACTGCAACGAGCTTCTGTGTTCTCCAAAATAGACCTAAGGATGGGTTATCACCAGTTGAGGATTAAGAAGGAAGATGTACCGAAGACAGCCTTTCGGACGAAGTATGGGCCTTATGAGTTTACGGTCATGCCGTTTGGATTGACTAATGCCCCAGCTGCTTTCATGGATTTGATGCACAGAGTGTTTAGGGAATACCTGGATCAGTTCATCATTGTTTTCATCGACGACATCTTGATTTACTCGAAGAGTCTTGAGGAGCATGAGGAGCAATTGAGTATAGTTCTACGGACGTTAAGGGAACACTCGCTGTACGCCAAGTTCAGTAAGTGCGAGTTTTGGCTTAACGAAGTTGCGTTCCTTGGACATGTCGTCTCTGGAAATGGGATTTATGTGAACCCAACAAAGATTGAAGCAGTAACGAATTAGCCTAGACCTACGTCAGTAACAGAGGTCCGAAGCTTCTTAGGATTGGCAGGATATTACCGCAGGTTCGTGGAAAAGTTTTCCTCGATAGCTACTCCTTTGACGAGGCTGACTAAGAAGGACTCGCGGTTTGTATGGACGGATAAGTGTGAGAGGAGCTTTCAGGAACTCAAGCATCGTTTGATGACTGCACCAGTGTTGACCATCCCTTCCGGACCAGGAGGTTATGAGAATTATAGCGATGCATCGCTGAAAGGATTAGGATGCGTCCTGATGCAACATGGAAGAGTTGTAGCTTATGCATCGAGACAGTTAAGGCCTCATGAGATGAATTACCCGACGCATGATTTGGAACTAGCGGCTATCATCTTCGCCTTGAAGATTTGGAGGCATTACTTGTGTGGAGAAAGGTTTCAGATTTACACGGACCACCAGAGTTTAAAGTACTTATTTTCCCAAAATGAGTTGAACATGAGACAACGTCGATGGATGGAGTTGCTCAAGGACTATGATTGTGATGTCCTTTCTCACCCCGGAAAGGCGAATAAGGTTGCGGATGCACTGAGTCGGAAATCCAGCATCGCGCATTTGTTAGTTAAGGAATGGACTCTGTTGGAACGAATAAGGGATTCAGAGTTTAAGCTTGAAGTCTGCCAGCTATCTTGCCTCCTAGCCACATTGAGGATTGAACCAGAGATTCGTGAGAAGGTGAAAGTGTTGCAATCTACGGACCCCGACATCCAGAAGATCCTGGAGATGGATGCCGCGAAAAGGAAACCCGACTTTCAAGTATCTGAAGATGGAATTCTGAAGTTTCGTGGACGCTTGTGCGTGCCCAGTGACGAGGAACTAAGAGAAAGGATCTTATCGGAAGCTCATAGGAGCAACTATAGTATTCATCCGGGTAGCACGAAAATGTATCAGAATCTACGTCAGCACTATTGGTGGAATGGAATGAAGTGGACGTAGCTAAGCACTTGGCGAAGTGTTTGACTTGCCAGCAAGTTAAGGCCCAGCATTGTAAGCCTGGTGGGATGTTGCAGCCCTTGGAAATCCCCGAGTGGAAGTGGGAGCACATCACCATGGACTTTGTCATGGGTTTGCCGAGGAGTCAGAGAGGACATGATTCGATTTGGGTGATCGTGGATAGACTGACTAAGTCCGCACACTTCTTGGCAGTAAGAAAAGATTTCGCAATGGATCGATACGCAGAGTTGCACATGAGGTACGTAGTTCGTCTTCATGGAGTCCCAGTGACGATTACTTTGGACAGAGACCCCAAGTTTACCGCTTCATTTTGGAAAAGCTTACAAGAGGCTTTGGGGACGAGACTACAGTACAGCACCGCTTATCACCCCCAGACAGACGGACAATCTGAAAGGACAATTCAAACGCTTGAGGATATGCTGAGAGCTTGCGTATTAGACTTTAAAGGAGGTTGGGAGGATCAGTTACACTTGGTAGAGTTTGCCTATAACAACAGTTACCAACAGAGCATCGGAATGGCACCGTTCGAAGCGTTATACGGTAGAGCATGCAGGACTCCTTTATGTTGGGACGAGGTTGGTGAAAGAAGCATAACAGGCCCAGAGTTAGTGGAGCAGTTAGTGGAGGCAGTAAGGGTCATAAGGGAAAGATTGAAGACAGCGCAGAGTCGCCAGAAAAGTTACGCCGACAAGCGGCGCAGGCCTTTGGAGTTTCAAGGGGGAGACCATGTCTTCCTGAAAGTGTCACCGATGAAAGGATTATCCCGGTTTGGAAAGAAAGGAAAGTTAAGCCCGAGATACGTAGGCCCTTTTGAAATCTTAGAGCGGATTGGGACCTTGACCTACAGACTCGCCTTGCCGCCTAGTTTATCGTAGGTTCACAACGTGTTCCACGTGTCGATGTTGAGGAAGTATGAACCGGATGTGACCCATGTACTGGACCATGAAGTGATAGAAGTGGACGATCGAGTGTCGTATGTGGAAAGGCCAGTTAGGATCGAGGACAAAAAGGAGCAAGTCCTGAGGAACAAGACGATCCCGCTAGTAAAGGTGATCTGGGAGCACCATGGAACTGAAGGAGCCACCTGGGAAAGCGAGGAAGCGATGAGACGTCAGCACCCCCATTTGTTTGAGTAGTAGTTGTAGTGTAAATTTCGAGGACGAAATTTCTGTAAGGGGGAAGAGTTGTGACATTCTGAATTCCGACCCTATCACGAAGCTTACTACTGAATGAATGTCTATCGATGTATTCCAGTTAATCTCGCTCAAAATTGATCACTCTCGAGTCGACTAACCAATGGGGAATGGCCATATAGGATTTAAAGTACGTGGACCAAAGAACTTAACCACGAGTCGACGCTTTGACCATAAGGATCGCCGAGGGAATGTTTAGGACCGCTAAAGGTCGATCTAAGAATTGTTTTAGAACGATTTGCTAGTGTCGTACGATTGGTTCACGGGTGATTCCGTATGACCATGACATGATTTGCGAATTAACCTAAATCGATTCCTAACGGTCGTGACCTTCGGGACTAGTGATTGACCCTCGCGATTACATGACAACCAAAGCCGCCGTGGCTCAAGTAACTCTTAAACGTGACATTAGTCGCGGGTCGATACGCGTAACTCCTGAGAGCCGCCCGTTAGTCTAAGATGCGCTGGAATGACAATTGACTGAATTTAGCCATGGATTGGACTTCGAGATTGGGGGCCGGACATTCGGAGATCACAAGGGAGTAAATTTGGACGTCGCCTCATCGGAGAGTTAATAGGGTTGGAACTAGCCCCGTATAAGTTAGAAAAAGTGAAATTCGAACCGACGAGTGAGATCGACCCTTTTACCCTAAGCTTGGTACCATTTTCTATTAGTTAATGTAAGGGCGATTTAGACATTTCCCTCTCCTCTAGCCTTGGCCGAATTCTTGAAGGGCAATAAGGTCTTTAGCCACTTGACTTATTAGACATGACCATGGACTTGATTGAAACCCCAATACCAAATCTCTTGCACCATGTCATTCATAGTCACTATTCCCTTGTACTTCCCCAACTACTCTTGTCAATCACTCCTTTCCTTAGACCTTAGTTGGACAAGCCTTCACTCTCCCCCTCATTTTCTCACGTCAATCTCTCTCTACCCCTCCATTTGCACGACACCACTCCCTCTCATTTTTCCATCTCACGCCGCTCCCTCTCGTCGCTCTCTCTCACTCTCTCCCTCCCGTGACCTCTAGGTGGCCGGTGACCGCCACCACCAACTCAAGCCGCCCATAGCCGGCCTCCTCACCTCCCTTGGACCGTCGTGGAAGCCGCCGTGTAGCCCGGAACAGCCCAAGCCGCGCCGTCTAGAACCGAAGCCGGGGGTAAACCGAGCCGGTCTTGGGAGTTCTATAGCTTATCTTGAGGTAGGTGATTTCTAGAGCTTAGGCAAGCATGTTTTAAGGCTAGAGGCTTGTGTTAGGAGGGTTATTAATCAAGTTACCTTGGTCTTTGTGGATGTTCTTCAAGGAGACCATTCGGTTCACCAGAGGTCAGATTTTTCGCGCCGCTTCCTCAGCCACTTCCGCCGGTCTTCGTTGGTTTCTTGAGTTAGGTAAGCTTTCCCTAACCCTTAGTTAGTAGCTTGGATGATGGAAGGACCGAGTGAGATATGATAAGGGAGGATTAGAGGACTGTTCTTCGTGAAATCCTAGGGTACCGAATCTGTGGAGGCTAGGATAGATTGGTTTGATGACTTGTGGCTTATAAAATGTTAGAAACAAGGTTGTGAAAGGCTATTGGACATGCCCTTGTGGTGACGGAATACTTTGGCGCGTCATTGGAAGTGTTAGACCTTGCTTGAGTTTGATCGTGTTGGTGAAACCCCTTGAGTGTGCATATATGTGTTCGGCCATGAGTGTAATAGAGTGACTCGACGCATCAAAATAACCTAATGAGCCCTATTCTTATGATGGCCGTGAGCTTTAGTGGGGAATTAGTGATGGGAACGGCACCATGATTATGATTGACGACCGTGCGAGATTAATTAACGCATTTTGTGACCTTGCCGATTGATTGATCCCATGACCATGAGTTACGGCCGAATGTTATTGTGATGATTGATGAGCGATATATTATGAGGTATGACTTGATCGTGAAGTATGGTAATAGCCTTGATTAATTGTGATGTGATGATATGCCACGATGCAGAGTTGTAAGTTGAACGGCCGAGTGGTCCTTGTATGGACGATATGCACGAATGATTGTTTTATGCTATAATTGGTTGAATTATGAGCCTATGTGCATATATTGCCCTGATGCGTTAAACGCGGGGCTTAGTGACATCCCGATGCGTTAAACGCGGGATAGACCTGAGGCGTTAAACGCGGGTCATGGCATGGCATCGGAAACCTGAGGCGTTAAACGCGGGCTCTGCCATGAGTATTACGATCGTAATAAGTATATACTTATGTGTATATATATATATATATATATGCAAGCTATCCTTACATTATGTGATGTTAAGTGCCAAGGTACGAAAGCCAAGCCTAGTCTAGATTGGTGAGTTATATGACAATGCATGCCTCGATTGTGTTATTATGTGCCTATTCGTCTGCTTTCGCATGACTGGTCATTGCATGTGCCTGGGTGTGTCTGGAAGTCCCGAGTGCCTAGCTTAGGGTTAGGACTAGCTTATTGAGTTTATCTCACCCCGTCGTGGGACCCACCTTTCAGACCTCAAGCCTTGACCATGCCGTCGCCAGCTTTTGGGGTGCCAGTGAGGACCGATAAGTACGTTACTGAGTACCCAGTGGGCGAGGATGAGGTTTTTATTTATGAGCGTAGCACTGTCTGGGTGGAGGACGGGACAGACCACTGTAGGCCAGATAGGTACGCAGCATGGTGGTATCGAGACGACGTCGCTACTTGGGGGCCTCTGAGATCTTTTGACGTGCCTTGAGATATCCTTGAGGAGCAGGACCCGATGATCACCTATCCACCCGATGGCGAGATTTTTGATCCGATGACTGGCCTCGAGCCAGACGTGGGTCTTCCAGCAGTGCAGCCACAGCATCCTGTTGCAGATGGCGAGGTCATCGAGCCCTCTGATGCCGACGACGTTCCCATGGAGGAGGCAGGGTTCGAGTGGGAGATTGTAGGCGCCGAGGGCGAGCCCATGGACTTAGGGTCCGATTCGGAGGAGGAAGACATCCCAGTATATTCCGAGTCCGAGCCAGAAGAAGAAGTCCCAGAGGAGCCTCAGTCGGGCGATTGGATAGAGTACCACCCAGCGGCCGGTGTCGCCTGATCCATCAGCAGCGAACCTGTCTTTTAGGCCTTGTAGCGACCTCTGAGTTCGAAGTATCCCTTAGAGCAGTGACGCGTGTTTCTTAGTAGATGTCTCTTTTGAGTAGGCTAACCCTTTTCCTCTAGCCCCAGTTATCTTTAGTAACTCTTGTGCATTTTGTAGAACTGAATGTTTGTATGTAATGATTAAGTGTATGTTTCCCTCAAGTCATCTTATTGTCTTCTGCATGGAGTTATGTATGTCGCTTCCGCATGCGCATATGAGTCTCATTAGTAAGTGCGAAAATTTGGATCCTGGGTAAGAGACTAAATAGTTTGGCAGTAAGGCGATGTTGCGCGCTTGAGAGGACTCGGGGCGTGACATCCCCTCTTGTTTGGTATCAGAGCAAGGTCAGCTCGATCCAAGTTGGTAGAGGACTGGAGTAATAAGGTGTGATGATTTGAGGATGACTGGGTAGCAAGACCTTAGGCATTCATTAGAGTTAAGCATGAAATGCATGACATATGGATTGGCGCTTGTGATTGGGATATTGATTGGCACCATCTTTGGTAGACTTAAGGCTATAAGGCTTCGTACTTGGCACTGAGTGTTGACTGTTGCTTGCTGGATTGGATAGCTGGTTATGATTTGGTGGAGTTGCTGGAGCAACTGAGTGTGTGATACGATTGTGAACTCTTGATTGTGATACTTCTGATGGTTGCTTGAGTAATGATGGTCTTAATTGTGATTGCTGCTGTGAGAGTGGCGTAGTCTTGCTAGACTTAAGTAGATGGCTTAGGTCTCTAATTCCTGGATGGAATTATAGTGACTCAGGTGTTGTGAGACTTAGCAAGATGAGCAACCGGACCAGAGGTACTAGAGGAGCGTTTAGCTCTAGGCCACAAGCGGTAGAAGATCCTAGGTACGACGGAGTCATGAGGATCTTGGAGGAGATCGGGACTTAATGGGTAGACAGACCGACGAAAGAGATGCTGCTGTTGCCCAAGCGGCGGTAGCTGCTGTTGCTACTGCCAACCTAGCGAATGGGAACAATGGGAACAATGGACGTGACAATGAGGGTGGCAATGCCCAAGGACAAGGGAATCGCATGATGGGCCAGCTGATGGAGCACTTTATGAAGCTGAAGCCGTCGAAGTTCGATGGTAAGAGGGACCCTGGAGCTGCCCCTGCTTGGATTGAGGAGTTAGAGAAGGCCTTTGAGGTGCTGGGCTGTACTGAGGCGGAGAAGGTGATTCTAGCTGTGTACCAGCTTCGTGGAACTGCGAATGATTGGTGGAAGGCCATCAAGGGAAGAGTTTTCCCCGAAGGAACAGAGCCGAGTTGGACTATATTCTCTAAGGTGTTTAATGCTAAGTATTTCTCCAGAGCGGCTCAAGAACAGAAGATGATTGAATTCCAGAACCTCTGCCAGAACCAGATGACCATCGACCAGTATGAGGCTGAATTCGCGAGGCTATCCAAGTATGCCCCGAGGATGGTCAAGAACCCTGAGGATAGGGCGAGAAGGTTCAGAGATGGACTAAGGCCTGACCTTCGCAGCCAGTTGGTGCTGTTGGACCTACAAGGTTATGAAGCAATTTATGAGATGGGCCAATTAGTGGAAAGAGATGTGAAGGAAAGAGGAATCGCTGCTGGATCGCGGTTCACTCCTGCCAGGGATAACCGCCAGTTCGGCAAGAGGCCGATGGCGAGTAACCGACGTTTTGTCCCTCCAGCCAGAAGGAATATTGGCAAGCCTGCTCACCAGTCGAACTGAAACTGTCACTTGTATGGGCGGAAGCATGGAAATGGACCTTGCCCGAGCAGGACGGGCGCATGCTTCAAGTGTGGCCAGCTGGGCCATCACATAAGGAATTGCCCAAGCCAAGCACCAGGACCCCAAGCCCAAGGAAATCGACCACCAGTGGGACCGCAGGCGGGAGCCCAGCAGCACAACGCAAATAGGCCGCCAGCTCAAGGAAGGGTGTATGCTGTGGCGCGAAGGGAAGTGGAGAACGAGCCCGGCGTGGTCACAGGTACGGTTACTTTATGTGATCATGCTGCCTATGCCCTGTTTGATCCTGGAGCATCGCATTCGTTCATATCTGCTCAGTTTGTTGATTTGGTTGGAATTGAATTGAGACCTTTGGATGTGATATTGCATGTTACCACCCCATTGAAGGATAAAGTGTTGGTTTCGCTAGGCTGTCCAGATTGTAAGATAGTTGTTGGTGGTAGTGAGGAACAGATAGATTTAGCCGTGCTGCCTATGTTTGACTTTGACGTGATTATTGGTATGGATTGGTTAAGTAGGCAAAAGGCTGTCGTTGATTGTGGTAGCAGGGTGATTCATTTCCATCCTAATGATCACCCTAGATTCGAGTTTGCGGGAAGTCGAGGAGGAACCTCAATCCCTTTGATTTCGTCACTTGAGGTGACTAGGCTTTTGGACGAAGGATGCTAGGCATACTTGGCTGGCGTAACGGATCCGACCGTAGAGGAACCAAAGCTAGAAGACATAGCTGTAGTACGTGATTACCCTGATGTCTTTCCTCAAGAGTTACCAGGGTTGCCTCCAGAAAGGGAAATAGAGTTCGCGATTGAGATAGCGCCTGGAACGGAACCGATTTTGAAGGCACCCTATAGGATGTCCTTGTCGGAGTTGAAGGAATTGAAGGTTCAAATGCAAGAACTGCTGGACAAAGGATTTATTCGTCCAAGTGCTTCGGCTTGGGGAGCGCCAGTCTTGTTTGTAAGGAAGAAGGATGGGTCGTTGCGTTTATGCATTGACTACAGCAAGTTGAATCAGGTGACCATCAAGAATAAGTATCCGTTGCCAAGGATTGACGACTTGTTTGACCAACTGCAACGAGCTTCTGTGTTCTCCAAAATAGACCTAAGGATGGGTTATCACCAGTTGAGGATTAAGAAGGAAGATGTACCGAAGACAGCCTTTCGGACGAAGTATGGGCCTTATGAGTTTACGGTCATGCCGTTTGGATTGACTAATGCCCCAGCTGCTTTCATGGATTTGATGCACAGAGTGTTTAGGGAATACCTGGATCAGTTCATCATTGTTTTCATCGACGACATCCTGATTTACTCGAAGAGTCTTGAGGAGCATGAGGAGCAATTGAGTATAGTTCTACGGACGTTAAGGGAACACTCGCTGTACGCCAAGTTCAGTAAGTGCGAGTTTTGGCTTAACGAAGTTGCGTTCCTTGGACATGTCGTCTCTGGAAATGGGATTTCTGTGAACCCAACAAAGATTGAAGCAGTAACGAATTAGCCTAGACCTACGTCAGTAACAGAGGTCCGAAGCTTCTTAGGATTGGCAGGATATTACCGTAGGTTCGTGGAAAAGTTTTCCTCGATAGCTACTCCTTTGACGAGGCTGACTAAGAAGGACTCGCGGTTTGTATGGACGGATAAGTGTGAGAGGAGCTTTCAGGAACTCAAGCATCGTTTGATGACTGCACCAGTGTTGACCATCCCTTCCGGACCAGGAGGTTATGAGAATTATAGCGATGCATCGCTGAAAGGATTAGGATGCGTCCTGATGCAACATGGAAGAGTTGTAGCTTATGCATCGAGACAGTTAAGGCCTCATGAGATGAATTACCCGACGCATGATTTGGAACTAGCGGCTATCATCTTCGCCTTGAAGATTTGGAGGCATTACTTGTGTGGAGAAAGGTTTCAGATTTACACGGACCACCAGAGTTTAAAGTACTTATTTTCCCAAAATGAGTTGAACATGAGACAACGTCGATGGATGGAGTTGCTCAAGGACTATGATTGTGATGTCCTTTCTCACCCCGGAAAGGCGAATAAGGTTGCGGATGCACTGAGTCGGAAATCCAGCATCGCGCATTTGTTAGTTAAGGAATGGACTCTGTTGGAACGAATAAGGGATTCAGAGTTTAAGCTTGAAGTCTGCCAGCTATCTTGCCTCCTAGCCACATTGAGGATTGAACCAGAGATTCGTGAGAAGGTGAAAGTGTTGCAATCTACGGACCCCGACATCCAGAAGATCCTGGAGATGGATGCCGCGAAAAGGAAACCCGACTTTCAAGTATCTGAAGATGGAATTCTGAAGTTTCGTGGACGCTTGTGCGTGCCCAGTGACGAGGAACTAAGAGAAAGGATCTTATCGGAAGCTCATAGGAGCAACTATAGTATTCATCCGGGTAGCACGAAAATGTATCAGAATCTACGTCAGCACTATTGGTGGAATGGAATGAAGTGGACGTAGCTAAGCACTTGGCGAAGTGTTTGACTTGCCAGCAAGTTAAGGCCCAGCATTGTAAGCCTGGTGGGATGTTGCAGCCCTTGGAAATCCCCGAGTGGAAGTGGGAGCACATCACCATGGACTTTGTCATGGGTTTGCCGAGGAGTCAGAGAGGACATGATTCGATTTGGGTGATCGTGGATAGACTGACTAAGTCCGCACACTTCTTGGCAGTAAGAAAAGATTTCGCAATGGATCGATACGCAGAGTTGCACATGAGGTACGTAGTTCGTCTTCATGGAGTCCCAGTGACGATTACTTTGGACAGAGACCCCAAGTTTACCGCTTCATTTTGGAAAAGCTTACAAGAGGCTTTGGGGACGAGACTACAGTACAGCACCGCTTATCACCCCCAGACAGACGGACAATCTGAAAGGACAATTCAAACGCTTGAGGATATGCTGAGAGCTTGCGTATTAGACTTTAAAGGAGGTTGGGAGGATCAGTTACACTTGGTAGAGTTTGCCTATAACAACAGTTACCAACAGAGCATCGGAATGGCACCGTTCGAAGCGTTATACGGTAGAGCATGCAGGACTCCTTTATGTTGGGACGAGGTTGGTGAAAGAAGCATAACAGGCCCAGAGTTAGTGGAGCAGTTAGTGGAGGCAGTAAGGGTCATAAGGGAAAGATTGAAGACAGCGCAGAGTCGCCAGAAAAGTTACGCCGACAAGCGGCGCAGGCCTTTGGAGTTTCAAGGGGGAGACCATGTCTTCCTGAAAGTGTCACCGATGAAAGGATTATCCCGGTTTGGAAAGAAAGGAAAGTTAAGCCCGAGATACGTAGGCCCTTTTGAAATCTTAGAGCGGATTGGGACCTTGACCTACAGACTCGCCTTGCCGCCTAGTTTATCGTAGGTTCACAACGTGTTCCACGTGTCGATGTTGAGGAAGTATGAACCGGATGTGACCCATGTACTGGACCATGAAGTGATAGAAGTGGACGATCGAGTGTCGTATGTGGAAAGGCCAGTTAGGATCGAGGACAAAAAGGAGCAAGTCCTGAGGAACAAGACGATCCCGCTAGTAAAGGTGATCTGGGAGCACCATGGAACTGAAGGAGCCACCTGGGAAAGCGAGGAAGCGATGAGACGTCAGCACCCCCATTTGTTTGAGTAGTAGTTGTAGTGTAAATTTCGAGGACGAAATTTCTGTAAGGGGGAAGAGTTGTGACATTCTGAATTCCGACCCTATCACGAAGCTTACTACTGAATGAATGTCTATCGATGTATTCCAGTTAATCTCGCTCAAAATTGATCACTCTCGAGTCGACTAACCAATGGGGAATGGCCATATAGGATTTAAAGTACGTGGACCAAAGAACTTAACCACGAGTCGACGCTTTGACCATAAGGATCGCCGAGGGAATGTTTAGGACCGCTAAAGGTCGATCTAAGAATTGTTTTAGAACGATTTGCTAGTGTCGTACGATTGGTTCACGGGTGATTCCGTATGACCATGACATGATTTGCGAATTAACCTAAATCGATTCCTAACGGTCGTGACCTTCGGGACTAGTGATTGACCCTCGCGATTACATGACAACCAAAGCCGCCGTGGCTCAAGTAACTCTTAAACGTGACATTAGTCGCGGGTCGATACGCGTAACTCCTGAGAGCCGCCCGTTAGTCTGAGATGCGCTGGAATGACAATTGACTGAATTTAGCCATGGATTGGACTTCGAGATTGGGGGCCGGACATTCGGAGATCACAAGGGAGTAAATTTGGACGTCGCCTCATCGGAGAGTTAATAGGGTTGGAACTAGCCCCGTATAAGTTAGAAAAAGTGAAATTCGAACCGACGAGTGAGATCGACCCTTTTACCCTAAGCTTGGTACCATTTTCTATTAGTTAATGTAAGGGCGATTTAGACATTTCCCTCTCCTCTAGCCTTGGCCGAATTCTTGAAGGGCAATAAGGTCTTTAGCCACTTGACTTATTAGACATGACCATGGACTTGATTGAAACCCCAATACCAAATCTCTTGCACCATGTCATTCATAGTCACTATTCCCTTGTACTTCCCCAACTACTCTTGTCAATCACTCCTTTCCTTAGACCTTAGTTGGACAAGCCTTCACTCTCCCCCTCATTTTCTCACGTCAATCTCTCTCTACCCCTCCATTTGCACGACACCACTCCCTCTCATTTTTCCATCTCACGCCGCTCCCTCTCGTCGCTCTCTCTCACTCTCTCCCTCCCGTGACCTCTAGGTGGCCGGTGACCGCCACCACCAACTCAAGCCACCCATAGCCGGCCTCCTCACCTCCCTTGGACCGTCGTGGAAGCCGCCGTGTAGCCCGGAACAGCCCAAGCCGCGCCGTCTAGAACCGAAGCCGGGGGTAAACCGAGCCGGTCTTGGGAGTTCTATAGCTTATCTTGAGGTAGGTGATTTCTAGAGCTTAGGCAAGCATGTTTTAAGGCTAGAGGCTTGTGTTAGGAGGGTTATTAATCAAGTTACCTTGGTCTTTGTGGATGTTCTTCAAGGAGACCATTCGGTTCACCAGAGGTCAGATTTTTCGCGCCGCTTCCTCAGCCACTTCCGCCGGTCTTCGTTGGTTTCTTGAGTTAGGTAAGCTTTCCCTAACCCTTAGTTAGTAGCTTGGATGATGGAAGGACCGAGTGAGATATGATAAGGGAGGATTAGAGGACTGTTCTTCGTGAAATCCTAGGGTACCGAATCTGTGGAGGCTAGGATAGATTGGTTTGATGACTTGTGGCTTATAAAATGTTAGAAACAAGGTTGTGAAAGGCTATTGGACATGCCCTTGTGGTGACTGAATACTTTGGCGCGTCATTGGAAGTGTTAGACCTTGCTTGAGTTTGATCGTGTTGGTGAAACCCCTTGAGTATGCATATATGTGTTCGGCCATGAGTGTAATAGAGTGACTCGACGCATGAAAATAACCTAATGAGCCCTATTCTTATGATGGCCGTGAGCTTTAGTGGGGAATTAGTGATGGGAACGGCACCATGAATATGATTGACGACCGTGCGAGATTAATTAACGCATTTTGTGACCTTGCCGATTGATTGATCCCATGACCATGAGTTACGGCCGAATGTTATTGTGATGATTGATGAGCGATATATTATGAGGTATGACTTGATCGTGAAGTATGGTAATAGCCTTGATTAATTGTGATGTGATGATATGCCACGATGCAGAGTTGTAAGTTGAACGGCCGAGTGGTCCTTGTATGGACGATATGCACGAATGATTGTTTTATGCTATAATTGGTTGAATTATGAGCCTATGTGCATATATTGCCCTGATGCGTTAAATGCGGGGCTTAGTGACATCCTGATGCGTTAAACGCGGGATAGACCTGAGGCGTTAAACGCGGGTCATGGCATGGCATCGGAAACCTGAGGCGTTAAACGCGGGCTCTACCATGAGTATTACGATCGTAATAAGTATATACTTATGTGTATATATATATGCAAGCTATCCTTACATTATGTGATGTTAAGTGCCAAGGTACGAAAGCCAAGCCTAGTCTAGATTGGTGAGTTATATGACAATGCATGCCTCGATTGTGTTATTATGTGCCTATTCGTCTGCTTTCGCATGACTGGTCATTGCATGTGCCTGGGTGTGTCTGGAAGTCCCGAGTGCCTAGCTTAGGGTTAGGACTAGCTTATTGAGTTTATCTCACCCCGTCGTGGGACCCACCTTTCAGACCTCAAGCCTTGACCATGCCGTCGCCAGCTTTTGGGGTGCCAGTGAGGACCGATAAGTACGTTACTGAGTACCCAGTGGGCGAGGATGAGGTTTTTATTTATGAACGTAGCACTGTCTGGGTGGAGGACGGGACAGACCACTGTAGGCCAGATAGGTACGCAGCATGGTGGTATCGAGACGACGTCGCTACTTGGGGGCCTCTGAGATCTTTTGACGTGCCTTGAGATATCCTTGAGGAGCAGGACCCGATGATCACCTATCCACCCGATGGCGAGATTTTTGATCCGATGACCGGCCTCGAGCCAGACGTGGGTCTTCCAGCAGTGCAGCCACAGCATCCTGTTGCAGATGGCGAGGTCATCGAGCCCTCTGATGCCGACGACGTTCCCATGGAGGAGGCAGGGTTCGAGTGGGAGATTGTAGGCGCCGAGGGCGAGCCCATGGACTTAGGGTCCGATTCGGAGGAGGAAGACATCCTAGTATATTCCGAGTCCGAGCCAGAAGAATAAGTCCCAGAGGAGCCTCAGCCGGGCGATTGGATAGAGTACCACCCAGTAGCCGGTGTCGCCTGATCCATCAGTAGCGAACCTGTCTTTTAGGCCTTGTAGCGACCTCTGAGTTCGAAGTATCCCTTAGAGCAGTGACGCGTGTTTCTTAGTAGATGTCTCTTTTGAGTAGGCTAACCCTTTTCCTCTAGCCCCAGTTATCTTTAGTAACTCTTGTGCATTTTTTAGAACTAAATGTTTGTATGTAATGATTAAGTGTCTGTTTCCCTCAAGTCATCTTATTGTCTTCTGCATGGAGTTATGTATGTCGCTTCCGCATGCGCATATGAGTCTCATTAGTAAGTGCGAAAATTTGGATCCTGGGTAAGAGACTAAACAGTTTGGCAGTAAGGCGATGTTGCGCGCTTGAGAGGACTCGGGGCGTGACATTTATTCTCCCAGGATTCTTTGGCCAATAGTCCTAACATCAAGAAGAAACAAGGTCACGGAAGAAGTACAATAGCTCCATTCATATAAATAACGAAATGACTCAGGACAAAATGGTACACTTCTCTTCTTCTATAAAATACACCTTTCTCTTTATTAATCATGGTCAAATGCTAGAGATTCGGTTCCTATATCCACAACTCATAAATACAATCCCTAAAATCCAAAATGTGATTTCATATCTTGTAATTCAATCTTCGAATACTCAACCTCGATGAACTTCCAGTCTCATTGCCTGGGACCTGAAAAAGTTAAGCCCCCACTGAGGTGAGATATAAATCTCAGCAAGTAAACCCTAAACCTAGACCAGACCTCCAGTCCCACCAGACGACACCAAAAGTAACAGGCAGAAGCTCAGCCAAACAACATCACGTAATAAGAGATTCAAACTTCGCACGTTAGCAAAGCAAACACACCATTTTCACAGGCAATAAAAATGAAATTTTACTTAATCATCGCTAGGGCTCCAAGTCGCGATGTATTTCTCTAGGGCGCTCTGGCCAATTCACTCACAAGGGCTCTCTGGCCAATTGATATCATAGGGGCTCTCTGGCCATTTCATTTGCATCAGGGCACTCTGGCCATGCAAAGCATCATGGCACTCTGGCCAATTACGAAATACAAGGGCTATAAGCCAATAAGTATTTCACAAGGGCATTCTGACCATTCATTTGCATCAGGGCTCCCGAACCAATTACGATGCAAAAAGGGGCTCCAAGCCATGGTCATTCATTTGCATCAGGGCTCCCGGGCCAATTACGACGTAAAAGGGGCACCAAGCCAATTACGATCTACGGGGCACCAAGCCAATTACGATCTCCGGGGTACCAAGCCAATTGATCGTTGGGGCACTATAGCCCATTCCTAAAACATGGGCAATTATATTGCAAACATCACAGAACCAAGTCAATCTTCATCACAACCGAAATCATATAGGCATTCTAGCCAAATCATTTCATGTGGGCATTCTAGCCAAATCATTTCACACACTCATTCAGTCATCATAAATCAAAGTTCAATCAATCCACTCATTGATCAAATCGTCAATCCAACGCATCCAGTAGCGTCCTAATGTCCTAGTAGAGGTTTAAGGGACACTTTCCTCATTAAGCAACCAAGCATAATCCATCCCAATGAGCTACCTAGCTCAGGAAACTCACGGCCAAACATGGCTCTCATGGCGTGCCTAGGAAAACCACATCGAAACTCGATTATTTATCAATCCCATTGCGTCAATTCCTTAACAACACCGATAACACCTTATTCTTAGGTCATCACAGTGTTAATATGATGCTCCGAAGAATGTCAATTGTCGTTCTATCAAGGCAAGTCATCTAAAGTCTCAATTTACCAAAACTGCCCAATTCAAGTCTCCACAATCAGGTTCAGTCTCACTAAAAATGCAATTTTCATACTGAATCTTTCAGAAAACAAATTGTAGGGTCTTAAATTTCAAGATGTTACGGTCATGTGGGCGAAAACGGAGCTCAATTTGGATACCGGACGACTTAGAACGACTCAATTCAAAATCAGTGCGCGCTGAGGGCAGATTGGACGGCGTCCCACTTTTTCACTTCAAACAGTTCCTTAATCATCTCTTAACTCAAATTCCTCTCAAAACCAACTTGCCAATACATCAAACATCAAGTTTATGGGTCTCACCGAAAATATTTTGAGCAAAATCGCACCACAAAGCTTTGAGCAGCCCGGTTTCCTCACGGTCCTTCGACGATCAGAATCTGTCCGATTTTAACCACTCACAATCAGCCATGCAAACTAATTTTAAAACCATCTATTTGCAGCCATAGACTATCGGAACATAGTACTATATGTTATGAAGCTCTCCTAAAAAAATTGAGGTCATTTGGAATTTCTAAGAGCTAGAACCAACACTTCTCCTCATATAGCTCAGAATCCATCCGTTTTTCTTTCAAAAATTACCATAAATTAACCAGACCTCCTAAAATCATGAAACAAACGCAAAAATGTCAAGGACATATTGAACTAATCTATGATAGTCGACGGTGGCTAGGAGACGATGGGAAGGGCCGTTCGTACGGACCGAACAGCAGGGTCAGAAACTGCCTTTCTGGGCAGTTTTGCTAAAGAGGAAAATGGAGAGGATTTTGAAGGAAATGGAGGAGAGAGGAGGGGTGGTCATCCAAATGAGGCTGAAGAGGATGTCACACAAATAATTGGAGCCATTCATGACAAGATGGTAATTAATGAAGATTAAGACAATGCCACATCTCCTCTTGACACTTGTCGTGTCACCAATTATTGGTCTCTTCTCACTTTGATCACCATTGACCAACTTTGACTTCTTCTCCAAGCATTTTCGACAGCCACTAAGGATAGGTAAATGACCATTTTGACCTTTCAAAGATCCTTAAGACAAAGACAAATGAGCGAGGGGTAAAATGGTCATTTGTCATTTTTCGTCCGAAACTTCGTTTTCTCTATTCTGAATGACCATTGGCGAGACGACGTCAAACCCTTTTTCAATTTTGAAATTCTTCATTTCCAATTGCCAATTCGAGCTTCCATTTCATATTGATGGATCTAGCAATATCACCTAGAGGGGGGGTGAATAGGTGATTCTGAATATAATTGAAATTTCTTGCGAAATAAAAAATTATTCAGTGTACGATTAGAATCAGGAACATCATAACAGTGTGCAAAAAGTCTAAACACAAAAGTAAGAGTTTAGAGTAGAGAATATTGCACACGATGATTATAGTGGTTCGATTTAGATTAAGCCTACGTCCACTCTCCCACGACGACAGCCGATCGGCTGGATTTCACTATGAAGAATCACGAGAATTACAAACACTCAATCACTTGGTTTTTCTCTCTCACAGATTTTCACAATGAATAGGATTTTTGGTACACATAATATTTTCGGATAGAACTCAGATTTTGCTTGCACTTTGGATTGTTGTTCCACTTCTTGCTCTTTAGTCCATCATGGTTCTTTTTTTATACTCCCCTGCCTCCAAACTAGCCGTTGGATTCCCGGCCAAGGGATCGCTCTTCAATCCTTGATTGGAAGTCATCAATCGTGATTGAACGAGACTGTATCTTCAGAAGATAAGTAGACCGTTGAGTGAGATATTGAACCCTTCTGATTCAGTCGCCCATATAACTAAATCTCCAGCTTCCATAAGTGTGATAAGTCTGAGTTGGTTCCCGAAAGAATATTCCTTAGAAGATGATATCCCATTGTAGAAGGTCCCTTGATTGATTGGAAGGGATATCAGGGTAATCGAATATCACAAGCTTTCCTTAGGAATCTTGCCTTGATCGGAAACCTGCCATACGTGGGTCTTCATGTTTTGCAAAAGCAGAAACTGATCTTTCTTGGGTTTCGTCTTAGAAAGATTTGCTTCTTACTTGATCAATTGACATGGAATGGTAATACAGAGATTTGATGCGATCTATCTGTCACTGTTTAGATCGTCAGAAGCACTTCCATCTGACCCTTAGTCAGAAGCACTTCCATCTGACCCTTCGTCAGAAGTACTTCCATCTGACCCTTCGTCCACGCGACAGAATTAGATCCACTCAACCTGCTGCATACACATTCTTTCTACATCACAGAACGTTATACAATTTCTCTCGATAGTTTTGTCAGAATCAAAATATAGGAGAATTTCCATAACAATCTCCCCCTTTTTGATGGTGACAAAACTACTCTTATTATAGATACATATATGTAAATTTAAAGATTTTAAACAGTGACAAAAACGAGTAATCATCCGATTTGTTCCTGGAGGTAATCATCATTAGAGATCCTGTACTGAAAATACTCCTGTAGGAAAACATGATCAGAGTATAGATGCATAATCATAGTATAAACAGAGTGTAGGTATCTATCAAAGTATGGTTATCCTGCACAAGAATAAACTCTTCTCCCCCTTTCTGAATTGGAGTATAATTAGAGGTATGTAATCAGAGTATAAATAGCGTATAGATATCTCTGCTCAAGATGATATCAATCCCTGCACAAAATGGATATCAACTCTTCTCCCCCTTTTTGTCAGCATCAGAAAGATTGTATAAAGTTAAAAAAATGAATCGAGTCAATGTTAAACAAATAGAGTAAAGGTTGTATCATAGCAAAGAGCAACTTTTGGTCTAAAAAAACTAAAAAGATGTGGGTGGAGGCATTTTTGAAGAAGATGGATGATCTTCAGGCTCGTTATCAGCCTCCACTAGGGAAGGTCCTTCAGAGCTTCTTCCCATTTGTTGAGCACGGCTTCTAACAGCATGAGATGAAGGCAGTTCTGAATCTGTTCTGTCAGTTCTGAATAGTGTGTAGGTAGGCATGTTTGCAACCTCAGCACAAAATATTCTGCCATATAGATCAATTGACTTCTCCAACTTGTTCACCTGACTAGTCATACCCTGCAACTTCCTATCGATCTTCTGTTCAAAAGTCTGCAGTTTTTGATCTAACCTTGTTTCCATAGCAGCCAGAGTCTGAAGAAGGATATGTTGAAGATTTTCAAAGTGTCCTTGAAGGTCAACCTGTAGTTCTGTAAGAGCAGGTTCTTGATATGAGGTGTCAATCCCTTTTGTAGCTAAATTCTCCCCCTCAGTTTGTGCTTTAAGAAAAGCTTGAGAGGCAAACACTTCAGTGAGAAAGACATCAGATGTTGCAGGCAAGGGCTCCCCCTGAGTTTGAGCCTTCTTCCCTTTAGCTCGTAAGCTGGGTACATATTCTACATCTTCATCAATGTCCATTGGTATGGACTGAGCACTCGATAGTTGATCTTCTCGTGCAATAGCTGAAGCCAAGCTTGTAGCAGCTTTGTGAATTCTTTGTCTGGTGGAGGATACAGAATAAGCCTCAATGTCATCTGGCTCTTTCTCCTGCTCTTTTGAGGCCAACTTAACTAGGACTTGTGCTAGCAACTGCTCATGATCAAAATTGACAAGGGTATTGTCATACTCTATTTCATCTTCAATTTTGGCAGCATGCTCCTGTTGACACCTGATTTTTTATCAGTCTTTCATAGTTTATTTTTAAAAAATTCATAAAAAATCTATAAAAAGTTAAAAAAATTAAAAAATCATCTTTGGTAGCCTTGACCAAGCTAAAGGAACCATTTTTGATAAAAAAAAATAATTTTTCATATTTTTTAATATTTTTTAATATTTTCCAAAAAAAGAAAAATACATGAAAAATGAAGAAAAATAGCGTTCGCTGTCGTAAAAATATAGAAAAATAGTCAATATTTTTATTTTAATTTCTTTTACATTTTGAACTCATAAATAGTCAAAATTCAAGTTCAATTGCATGTGTTTCTTCACGACGCATAGAGTTGAATTTAGCAAAAAAATGTCATTCGAGTATTTTAATTTGTAAATTTCTACATCTTTTTTAGTCTTGACGTCCAATTAGATCGACCACCATCTACAATAAATGCCCCTTGCTGAATATTTTCGTTTTTGTTTCACATGATTTCATCGTGTAAAACGCCGAGTGGATCCCCAAATATAATCGGGTCGGCATGAGCTCGATAGCTCGTCCAAGACCAAACCAGGGCACGGCGAACCCCATGTGAGTACTCTCGAACTCCTTCGATGCTTCCTAATGCTTTTCTTAGGTTAGATCGTGTGTAGAATGGCTAGGACAGCTAAATTATTCTTGAGCTGTGATTGATAAATAGGACCTTACTAGGAATGCCATGTGATTTATTTGCATATCTAGATTCCTTGAGTTGGGCATTTTATTACTGATTGTGATTGCTAGGATAATCACTCCTATCTACATGAATTTCTAGATTTAGGGTTCATACCTTACTCATCCGCATGAATCTCAGGCTAGAAAATTCAGTCAACTTAGGTACCGAAAGGGCATCAACTCTGACAGTTGGTGTAACTAAGTCCCCGAAACCATTTCTCTGGTTCTCGCAGAATTGAATAGAAACTCCCAACTATTCGATTGGGTGGTCCAATCATACCCTAAAAAAATGATTGGTGGCGACTCCATGGCATGCACACTTAGCACATGTCACTAGACCACACTGAAAGTCGATCACGCATACCTCCGTTGCGATTTGGGTAATGGGCCTTGGGAGAGGCCCGCGTCCGACCAGACAGGACGGCCCATTAGCCCTCGAGAGCCCGACAACCTCAAGAGGGTCGCGACAGACTGGCGACTCCGCTGGGGACTGGTTCTTAACCATTTAGTGGACTTGAGCCGATTAAAAAGTTGATTGATTCTTCTAACCTAATTTTATGCAGATGCTCTCGAAAGTGAGGTGTATATGCTAACGAATGTGTTAGATGTTTTTGTAGACGGGAGAAATAAGGGGTGAAGTGCTTGTTAACTTTGTTTTATGCAGGCAGGAGTTTTGGATGTATGATTGTGTGGATGTTTATATTGAAGCGGTGATTGTTAAATAAAATGCATGTCTATTGCTTTAGCACGACACAATGAATACACACAATTGCGCCTAAAACCCCAAGCGCCCTCTTTAGGAACACAATAGAAGGAATTGAAAATGGAATCTCCGTGAGGAAAAACATGGGGTAATCCACTTTTCAATTCCGCTCACTTCGAACTATGGATTGAGTCCCAATGCAACGATAGTTGTGCAATGGAATCGACTCTTCCCAGAATTCGAGGTGAGAACCTTGGCTTTAGGTACCAAGCCATATCTTTTGATTTTTAGGAGTTTTCCCTCACTTGTCTCATGCGTTTGTCTATGGAAGGTTAGTATACCTAACACTGCTAAAAATACAGAGAAGCTTGATTTTCTCTTAAGTTTGGTTGGTAAGACTTTTCTATCCCTCGAACTTGTTACAGCTCTTAATCATTATATTCATTGTATAATTCCGGTGATTGGATTAAATGCCATTTTGAGGATAGATAGGTGTGTTTTCCTCCCAATGTTCTTGATGGAAGATGAAGATGGTGTCATCCCATTACGAGCGCCAAGTGGACAAGAAGAGCCTGCTATGGACATCATTGAGGTATCATCTAATGAAGATGACGATTTGGAATAGGTGATCCTGAAGTCACGTCTCAAAGATCGAAACTGGGGCATCTCTAAGTATTAAGATCACATTCCTTTGTTTTAATTTTCATTTCTAGCCTTCTTGTATAGGATTTATTTTGCTGAGATCCTCTCTATCTGATCCCTTAGATTGATTGTATTAGGGATCTATTTGTGTTTATATACATTCAGATTGAAATTTGTTGTATTTCTATTGACTTGTCATTGGAATGTGATAGTGGCATTTCTTCTAATCACTCGAATACTCCAAAATCAATTTTATAATTCCTTTGGATGAAATTGAAATTGGAAGTCTTATACAACCTTTTGGCCGTATAGGGCAATACAATCCCAATTTCGCCAGAAGGAACTATAAACTTGAATTGGTTCATGCATGTTTTGCATCATTGGTAATTCACAATAATTGATCAAGAGTATTCGTGTTTTTCAAATTTAATGAAAAGATAGATATCCAAATTACTCTCGTTCTTAGCAAACGGCTTTAATTTGGATACCGTATCTTCAATTGAATTTAAAACACATCGTAATTGTGTACTTTTGAACATTCCATTGATTTTCTTGGAATTGATCAAAGGCGATTATCGTGAATTACATTCCTTTCAATGATATGCTTTCCTTTGAGGAATATTGATAAAAGCTTTTGCACAAGGCCAAAACCCTTGTAGAAGCTCTTATCCCTATTAATCACAAGTAAGCATAAAATTAAAAGGATTTATGCTTTATTTTTCAAATTCTTTCTTCTGATTCTGCCTTTTCATTTGAAACAGGTTAAAAACAAGTAGAGAAGAGAAGTCTTTTTGTGGATAATCGCGGTGGGAGGTTCCTTTATCCGATCATAAGCAAGATTAAAAAATCAAGATGTACACGCTCGAATCATCAATGTCAAAGCGCAGCTTGCCTAGGTTGAGAGTGGTCAGGTGTTCGAGAAAGTCAGCCATACAGAAGTTGAGACACACACATTAGAGCTTTCATTCATTTCGCTCAATCGAGGGACCTTAAAAGCAGATCATACAAATCATCGGGGTGGAAACATAAAACCGCAATGAGCCCTAATTAGCATCACAAAGGAACCAAGTTGGCCCTCCATATTATTGATGCTTTGCTTATACTCACCACCTCGAGACTCGAGATCTGCAAGCTTAAGAAGAAGGCGTTTACATTCCCCTTTAAGCTCGGCAACCTTGGTCCCGTGATCTTCGGCGGCTATTTCCAGGTCCCGAACTAGTCCTCTCCCATGGGCTATATCCGCGGTAATGCTGTCAAGCCTTTCTTCCTACCACTCACATTGAAACTTCAACACGACATTACGACGGTCGTGCTCATAGGTGGTCAGGGATAAGGCCAAGCGCTCCACCAAATTTCCCCTCTCGCGAAGCAACATCGAGACTCGCTTGTTGGCGAACTCAACAGCCTTTCTGTGACTATCGGCCACAAGGTTGGCCAACACCAAGTAGTTGGACCGATCCTCATAGCTGTCGCGACCCTCTCGAGGTTGTCGGGCTCTCGAGGGCTAATGGGCCGTCCAGTCTGGTCGGACGCGGGCCTCTCCCAAGGCCCATTACCCAAATCGCAACGGAGGTATGCGTAGTCGACCTTCAGTGTGGTCTAGTGACATGTGTTAAGTGTGCATGCCGAGGAGTCGCCACCAATCATTTTTTGGAGGGTATGATTGGACCACTCTATTGAATAGTCGGGAGTTTCTATTCAATTCTGCGATAACCAGAGAACTGGGTTCGGGGACTTAGTTACGTCAACTGTCAGAGTTGACGCCCTTTCGGTACCTAAGTTGACTGAATTTTCTGACCAAAGATTTCATGCAGATGAGTGGGGTACGAGTTCTAAATCTAGGAGTTCATGCAGATAGGAATGACTATCATAGAAATCACAATCAATAATAAAGTGCACAAATCGATGAATTCAAGTGTACAAATAAATCACATGGCATTCCTAATAAGGCCATATTGGCCTAGAGAAGCATCAATCAGGCTTAGGAATGATTTAGACATGATTTTGCCCATCAGGGGCAAAATCGTAATTTTCAGGCAAAGGGGACAATTTGCCCAAAAAGGACAAAATCATCATTTCGGAATGAATCCGGAGTCAAAACAGGTTTGGTCACTCAATTGACCCATTTCCTATTTTTTGGCAATTTTCGTGATTTTCGGGAATTTTAGAAACCGATTTACCATTCGAAGGGTAAAATCGTCATTTTCTAAAAATGGAAATGAAATGTGGAAATCTTAGACATAAGGTTTAACCACCCATCTGGCCCATCACCAAATTCTAAGCAATTTCCACAATTCATCAGAATATCAAAGACGATTCACCCTTTGAGGGGTGAAATCACCATTTTGGATTAAATGGGAGAAAATCCCAAAAATGAAAACAAATCAATTTTTTGTCATTTTCAGCCTTGGACAATTTTTAGAATTTTTCTGCAATTTTTCTCAATTTTTTTGTTTTTCTTTAATTTTTCCATTTTTTTGGCATTTTTGATTTATTAATATTTTTTATATTTTCAGAAAATATTTTAACAAAAAACATGTCTTTGACAATAGATAACACTCAACCAGATAAATAAGCTAACCACTAGACTGAAACAAATACATACAAATCAAGTCTATAAATGCAATATTTTAGAAAAATAATCCTGATATACGGATCGGGTACGTAAAACATACCGGATTGGACACCGGCCTTCAATCGCCCAGCCCCAGCCTGCGACCATCCCCATGCCCGTTACCGGATTGGACACCGGCCTTCAATTCCCCAGCCCCAGCCTGCGACCATCCCCATGTTCCGACACTGTTCATGCACACGTCCGACACGTTCGACACGCTCCGACACGTTCGACACGCTCCGACACGTTCGACACTCTCCGACACGTCCGGACACGCTATGACACGGCTCGACACTCTCCGACACGCCCGGACACTCTCCGACACGTTCGACACTCTCCGACACGCTCCGACACGTTCGACACTCTCCGACACGGCTCGACACTCTCCGACACGTTCGACACTCTCCGACACGCTCCGACACGCCCGGACACTCTTCGACACGTTCGACACTCTCCGACACGCTCCGACACGTTCGACAATCTCCGACACGCTCCGACACGTTCGACACGCTCCGACACGTTCGACACTCTCCGACACGCTCCGACACGTTCGACACTCTCCGACACGCTCCGACACGTTCGACACTCTCCGACACGCTCCGACACGTTCGACACGCTCCGACACGGCTCGACACTCTCCGACACGTTCGACACTCTCCGACACGCTCCGACACGCCCGGACACTCTCCGACACGTTCGACACTCTCCGACACGCTCCGACACGTTCGACAATCTCCGACACGCTCCGACACGTTCGACACGCTCCGACACGTTCGACACTCTCCGACACGCTCCGACACGTTCGACACTCTCCGACACGCTCCGACACGTTCGACACGCTCCGACACGGCTCGACACTCTCCGACACGTTCGACACTCTCCGACACGGCTCGACACTCTCCGACACGGCTCGACACGCTCCGACACGCCGACACGTTCCGACACGCCGACACGCCGACACGCCGACACGCTCCGACACGCTCCGACGACGGGGAGAGGAAGAAGATGAAGTCGCGGGAGGAGAAGAAGACAAGAAGAAGAAGAGCTCCTGAAGAAGAGGAAGGAGAGGAAGAAGATGAAGTCGCGGGAGGAGAAGAAGCCAGCGACGGATGAGGGGAAAGGTGAGTAAATAATAATAAAAAATAAAATAATAATAAAATAATAATAAAATAAAATACTAAAAAGTAAGAATAATAATAAAATAATCAAAAGCAAAGACAAAATGATTAGTTCCCTTTTCCTTTTGAATGATTATGTTTTTACTCCTTTTCCTTTTAATCATTACTAATATTTTTACCAATTTCAATTTTATGATGATCAGAAAACACCCAAAATCGAACCTGAATTTTACTATTTTATGAGGTTCAAAAGTAAAGAAAATTAAAAATAAAAATACTGACTATTTTTCTATATTTTTGTGACCTCAAATACTACTTTTCTTGATTTTCATTTTATTTTTATATTTTTCGAAAATAATAATAATAAAAAATACGAAAAATATGAAAAAATATTTTTTTATCCAAAATGGTTCCTTTAGCTTGGCCAATGTTACCAAAGTTGATTTTGTAATTTTTCAGCTTTTTATGGATTTTCTATGAATTTTTGAAAAATAAAGGAAACAAAAAGGTTGATCAAAATTTAGGTGTCAACAGCTGCCCCTCTTTGAGAGGAATCTCGTTAGAGGAATCTCTCAAAGATAAGGTGACACCTGAGTCCTGATCGACTCGACTTGGGAAACTAAAGGAAAAGGAGTCATGACATCCAATCTTCATGCTTGTCCATGTATGCTCTTTCTTGAAGGGGGAAACGTTCATTTGACATGAGAGAGTGAGATAGTAGAGAGACATACCTGCCACTTACCTGTTCGATGCTGCCGGTTGCGACGACTTTCAAGAGGATGCCTAGGACTCGTCATTCAGAATATCCTAGGGAGGTTAAGCTTTGACCTGTATGGTAGGTCATACCATTATGGGATTCCTAACGGCTAGGAATCTAAGGAAGGCGCATCCCACGCCCTGAGATTTACCAAGGATTTTGATCCGTATGGTGGATCGGACATTTGTGTCGATGCATATGGCGGTACTTACCAATGAGTTGACCCTTATGGCGGTTTCTACCATTGTTTGACCCTTCAGGCGGTATCTACCTTTGTTTTGACCCTTCAGGCGGTTTCTACCTTTGTTTGACCCTTCAGGCGGTATCTACCTTTGTTTTGACCCTTCAGGCGGTTTCTACCTTTGTTTGACCCTTCAGGCGGTATCTACCTTTGATTGACCCTTTAGGCGGTTTCTACCTTTGAGTTGACCCTTCAGGCGGTTTCTACCTTGATTTGACCCTTCAGGCGGTATCTACCTTGAGTTGACCCTTCAGGCGGTATCTACCTTTGTGTTGACCCTTCAGGCGGTTTCTACCTTGGTTTGACCCTTCAAGCGGTATCTACCTTGTGTTGATCCTTCAGGCGGTATCTACCTTTGTTTGCTTTGAAAAGGGGTCTCATGACGAGGGTTCTCCACGTCCGATGAGACTGCCTAAATTTTGAAAAGGGGTCTCATGACGAGGGTTCTCCACGTCCGATGAGACTGCCTAAATTTTGAAAAGGGGTCTCATGACGAGGGTTCTCCACGTCCGATGAGACTGTTTGATATTTTTGAAAAGGGGGTCTCATGACAAGGGTTCTCCACGTCCGATGAGACTGTTTGATATTTTGAAAAGGATTTTTTTTTTAAGGGTTTCTCTTCCCCAAGAAAATATTGGTAATCTTTGAGAAGACAGCAATTGTCCAATTGACAAAATTTTATGACTTAAGCTTTAGTCATGAGATGTGCATTTTGATGCTGGAGGTTATCCAAAACATTTTTGCAACGTGCAAATGTGATCACGAATCCCTTGCATGGAAAATCTGGATCCACAGTTTGAAAATTCCCAAAAAGAGTTTGCTCAAAACGTCAATTGGAATATTTCTCGACAAGGAGGCCATCTCACCTGTTTTGAGGTGATGATTTTTAGGGGATGCACTCAATTCCCTACTGACCTGTGCCTAGGTTTTAGGCTCATTCGCAACGCATACATTTTGATCGGTCGGGAGATCTTCCACGGGACCGTAATGTTGGGCTTGGATATTGGTTTTCAAGGGGGACCCGCTTTGGAGTCGGGGCCATCGAATGAAAATCTTCACCATCTGCTCCGGGTTTACAAGTCAAGAACCCTGCAAAATGAGAAAGATAGAGTCTTGCTCGTACTTCTTCGAGCTAAGCTATATGTTAACCCAAGTGTCTTAGTCAGAGAAGACTGTTTCAGGGTTGTAACATTGGTAGGATTGGGGACCGAAAAAGGCTTGTTTTTGACCCAGAAATCACGAAGGATTCGACATTGGTGATCATTGCAAATTTGTCACATGTCTTTTCCATTCTGCATCTTCCATTTTTGAGGTGTGCAACCGCTTTTGAGGTGTGCACAAATCCTTTAGAGAATGTCTCTTGTGGTATTAAGAGATTGACAATTATGTCCGTGTTTTTGCACCACGGCTGACATCGTTTGGGGAGCAGTCTTCTTGATCTGACTCCTTTATGGGTTTTTCTCTCTTCCCAACTAGGCTTTATTGGGGATCAATCAAACAGTTTTCACGAGCATCGGCCTTGCTTTTACCAGGCACTTTGCTTTTTCTTGATGCTGGGGATTTTTTGTTGAAATCCCGCCTTTTCTTTTCCTTTGGAACTACGATGTTCAGAAAATTGTGCTAGATATACAACTTGAATCATAGCACACTTAAACGCCGATATGAGATTTTTCTATAAATCCCATCTCTTGATTTCTTCCGTTCTTGGAGTGATACAATTTCTATCTTGAAACATCCCATGATCACCAACAGGGGTTTATGAAATGAATTCGCAGGCTCAACTTGGCTGTGCAAAGGATATGGTGTGTGGGATAGAGAATGAATGCTTCTCGTCATCCTATGGCACTTGGATTACCATATAAACAACACACAAAGATTAATGTTAGTCCGAGCAAGAAAATTTCTAACCATTTTCTCCTGATGCTGCTGGACTTACTTCCTTTTTGCCACGGTGTGGGGTGGTTCTTGACAGGGTTAAGAATGAAAACCGCCGTTCAAGTGGGTTGTCAACGGTCACCTGTAGTGTTTATGATATGAAACGAACGCCTCCGTCGTCCCAATCCATGTAATCGCTGCGAATGGTCCCTACCTCCGTAGGTCCAGATTTTACTATTTGATTCGCTCCACTCATCTCTCAAGTGTATGTAGGATGTGTTTGGATTTGAGCTTGCCTCTCTTTTGAGGAAACATCCTTTTGAGAGTTTTGAACAACTTTTGATTGGAAAAATCTCTTTCGTTTTCCCAAAAATTTTACCCGTCAAGGGGATTTTATGGTGCACAATGCGTGTTCAGACAACCTCATGTTTCAAAACATGAATGCCAATGAAGTTAGAATTCCATGTCTTTTCTAGACATCAGATTTTGAAAGCTTTTTCTTTTTCTCTCTGTGTTTTTTTTGTTTAACATCTTCAATGGATTGGGGGAAAGGGATACCTACCTGTCCACCGTGGCTGGAGATCCCTGAAAATGTAAAAGAAGCATATCATTGTATGTTCACGAATTTTTCGAAAATCGAAACGATACATCCTACCCTCATGTACCCTAACAGGTAGTATGTGGGATGTAAAAACTTATTCGTCTCCAAGGCGATTCCCCTGTCAAGGATAAAAAATAAGTGTTAATTCATATTCCCAAATTCAAGACAAATTGGGACGATACAACTTTACTCTTGATTTTCATCCCATTCTGATGTTGCGTATTGATATGAACAACCTCTATCAAATCCGCCTATCCATGCTTGGAGTGTTTGTAACATCAATGGTTCATCTGCCCCCCAGCTGGGCAACGTTTGTTTAGCCATTTGAATGCATGGCCTTTTAGGGCCTTGTCTCTTTTTATCACCTGAGAGGAAGAAGAGAGGAAACATTATCCCCTGATCTGATTGAAGATCAACTAGGAACGATACGTCCTTTTACCAAACGGGTGGCTCCGCGGCCGAATGTATCTTGTATTGAAGGAATGGGTTCCATTATGCTCTGCGGGTGATAATTATGGTTCATGGAACTTGCTCTACGGATTAAGTGATTAATCCACGGCCTTCGGCTTGAAGATGCTCAAAGGGTGATGTTGACACTCACGCGCAATTAGTTCTAGATATTAATGAAAGATGTTCCCGTGGGAACCTTACAGTGCGATCAACAACATATGCAATAGGAGTATTCAACCCCTTTTCTCGAAGCATTTTTCATCGAGTAGCCATGCCTTGCATCAGACGTTTGATCACCGGCCTCGCGTCACCACTGCGATGGTCCTCCGGCTCCAAATTGATCGAGCCAAAGATTGAACTCATCGCCAAGGAAATTGCTCGGGTCTTCGAGCCATTGATGTTCAAGTTGGGTATCAACGATTGTTGGGGGCAGATTTCTTTCATTGCCTTCGTTGTGAGGGATTGGAGTCTTTGAGCTGGAACCTTCATCATTGCCCTGTTGGGGTTGAGACATACATTCCCGAAGAGTATTGATCCAAGTGTCCAGCTCCTCATCAAGGAAATCACCTGTTCTTTCTAGCCCTTGGTGCCCAGATTGGGTGTCGTCGATTGCAGGCGAGGGATTCCTCTCTTTGCTCTCGCCGTGAGCAATTTGACCCCTCGAATTGGAACTTCCTCCGATGACCGGCAGGTTCATATGTGCACTCTCTACCAATGCCAGATCCGCTTCAGGGACAGCATTAATGATTGATTCGCGCTCAAACTGAGGAATTTCTATGTGCTGGAACTGTGGCATATACTCCTGAGGAGTATTGAGATAGCTCGGCGGAGCATTCTGATTTGGGTTAGAGGAGTCGCTGACACGACTGCTAGTCCCGTCATTGCTGAAACACGGTTGGGTGCTCTTGGCTCTCCAATCATCATGGTTGTAACTCTGCCCAGCACTTGAGCTCCAACTGGCTTTATGATGGTTTAACGCTATCCTTCCATCCCTTAGCAATCTCCTATAGTACTTGAGGTGAGACTCAACGTTAATTCTAGAGAGCCCCGGCACATTCATAATCTCGAGTATGCGCAGTGGGCTAGCCGAATCAACTCCCAGTTCTCGAATTGCATCAACAAATTTGGTGTGAAGCTCATAGGTCCAGTAAAACCTTGTTCTCTTATCACCCAAAATATCGTCAATACTTCGGTAGCTATTCTCTACGGGATCTAGTCGTTTCAAAAGTTGTCCAGGGAGGGACTCACCGACTTTGGATTGGCTGGCTGCGACAGCGAGTTCGTCATTGAGAGAATTCCCCCTGTGATGATTCATATCCCATTTCTCAGAGGATGTTGGTGTTGATTCTATGGTGTTGACTTGCTCATGCAGATCTCCGGCGGTATCTAGCTGTGTCGGAAAATGCTGTGGAGAATACGGTAACAGCTGAGCGTTATTCGTCAACAGGGATGGTTCATCGAGGAACACCTCGCCGAGGACAACAGGATTACCACAATTAAGGCAGGTGGCCTTGGTCAGAGCTTCCTTATATCTCGCGCTTTCAGCTTGAAGCTTCTCATTCTCCTCTTTCAGGACCAGTAACTCATGGTCTGCGTATTGCTGTTTCACCCGGGTTCGTTTGTTGGCGAACCAAAACTTGACCTTCGAAAGCTCCAATCCTATTTTTCGGCTCAACTCCATTTTCTGTCGTTTGCTTGGAGTGGGGCATTCATTGAAGAAAGCTTCGAGCTCTCGGATTTGGCCTGGAGTGTGGCGTTGTAGTTGCTTCCTTTTCCGACTCCGGTCATCATTGTATACTCCTTCTTCGTAGCTGAAACCTAGAATTTCATCGCTGGAGGAGTCAGTCTCTATGGCCTTCGAGCAGGATTCAGCTTCAGGATCTTCAAAGTCTCCCAGCAGTTCGTGCTCAGAAATGTCCAGGTCGGGCGTTTCTAGCAGATGGGAATAACTTTTAAACATGATGGATCGGGGTATCTCGGGCTGATCTAGTTCACTCAGCTTTCTCAATTCGCTCTTACGTGTTTGCTCACTCTAGAAATTTTCTCAAGTGATTGTGCGTGTCCTGGAACCATCCTTCAGGCTGCATATGAAGACCAGCAAGCAAGCGCTCCTCCCGAGATCCTGCAATTACTCATCGTCTGTATTCCCCTTTCTTTTTCCTCGTGATAGGATCACAAACTCTCTTGCATTGATTCAGTTTCATCGAGTATTGCGCTCGTCCCCTAGTTCAGTCTTCAAAGTGGTGGGTCTACAATCTTTCGGCGCCTTTTATGATTTGCTAGGCCCGAGAACGTGGGGAGCAGCGGTGGACCCGCAATTAATGACTCCGTTTAATTCATTTAGCTCCATGGGAATTAACGCTATGATCTTCTCTCAACCCCTTTTCATCGTTCAAACGAAAGTGGCATTTTCCCTGTGCATGCTGTTACTCTTCATTTCAGCATCCCGGGCGCTTGGTGAGGAATGAGTTCGTGGCCACTCAAAATTTTAAAGACCGTCTCTGGTTTCAGACTTAATCTAACAAGGGATCATCACAACTGAGCATGACGATGTTCGTCGATAGCGTTGGTTTTAATATAGAATTAACTATAGTCATTAAAGAAAAATGTTCCCGTAGGAACTTTACAACGGATAAAATGAGTGATCTACTCGTGAACATGTTCTTCTTTCTATGGGTGTTCGTAGTGACCGACCCATCGTGCCCCGAGTCAGGTGCTAGATCATGGCTGTCCAAGCATGCCAGCTTCCCACTGATTGAACAAGGCATCGAGCCCCTCATCGAAGAAATCGTCTGTCGTGGGTTGACCAGCGGCAGGCAGAGCACCAGCCGACTGCTGCTCGAATGGAGGAGTGCGCACTCGCTGTACTTGTGACACGCGCTCTTGAGAAGTGTTGAAATGGCCTGGGAGGACATTCTGATCAGCTTTCAGTTTGCCGGTGGTCGGGTTGCTAGCTTGATTGATGCTTAGATTTGGCCGGGTATCTCTTGATGCCTGAGCATTACAATGGCGGTCGCCCCTAGCTTTTGAGCTCGAGACGGATTCCTCCCGATTTAGCTCCGCTCGACGTTGTCTTAATAGCTTTCTGTAGGCAGCAAGGTAATTCCTGACCAGCTCCTTACTAAGCCCCGGTACATTCATGGCCTTAAATATGCGCGTCGGAGTTGCTGAGTCGATCCCCATTTGGTGAACCACATCTAGGAATTTGGAATGCAGTTCAGGGGGCCAAGCGAACCTCCTCTTATCGTGGCCCAAAATTGCATCGATGGCTTAACGATTGATTAACTCATCTCCAGCAGGACCCGACCCTATCGAAAATTGTTGTGCATGAGGCTGATATGCTTTGAGCTGGTCGGCGGTAACATCCAGCTCCTTGAAACTGTAACTCCAATCAAAGCGATGCAAATCCCATCCCCCAGGAGGCATTTGTATCATCTTCGTAGGATCATCCTGCTCATGCGTGACTCCGGCAAAATCTGGTTGAGCAGGAGATGCCCCGAGGGAGTAGGGTGGTAAATGAACGTCTTCAATCATCGCGTGAGGCTTATCGGGGAATATCTTACCGAGGGCGACGAGGTTATCGCAATGAGGGCAAACGGTGATATTGAGAGCTTTTTCATACCTCATGTTTTCTGTTCGCAGCTTTTGGTTTTCTTCCTTTAAAATCTCGACCACCTGACGTTTGCATTGAGCCCTCGATTTGGATCTCCTATTTTGAAACCAAAACTGGATCCTCGACTGATTAATCCCCAACTCCCGGCTCAATTCAATTCTCCACTTCTTTTTCATGTAATGGCTTTTACTGAAAAGGGTTTCCAGCATTTGGGTTTCCTCCTGAGAGTATTGGTGAGGACGTCTTCTTTTCCCGAGTTGAGCATTGTGGATGTCGTTGTCGTCGTCGCCGTGATCTTGATTTCCGTTGCCAGAAGTGTTGGGCTCCATGGTTTTGGCGTTAGACTTGATCTTGGAATCTTCGAGATCCCTCTGTGGTTCAATTTCTGAGATTTTTGAGTCAGTCGCCTCTAGCAGCTGACAGTAACCTCTTAAATATGTTGGATTGAGAAATGTTTGATTGGTTCTTGCCCACTCAGAGTTCTCCACTCTCTCCTGTATGCTCACTCCCTATAAAGTTTTCTTCGAGTGACTTTGCATGTTCAGGAGACGCTCTTCAAGCATCATTAGGCAAACGTTCCCCCTCAAGACCTTGAATTTCTCGCTTAGCTTTTCAACGTGATGGGACTGCCAAATCCTGTTAGGGCTCTCTTCGATAGTTGCGCTTACCTCCCACCTAACTCTAATAATGGTGATCCCGACAAATCTTTTACATCTTTTAATTGATGAGCCGGAAATCGCGGATCGAAACGAATCCATTGGTTCTCGTGAGGGGACCTCCTGCTTTACCCCCTAACTGGGCTCCACCAGCATTATTACTGAGACCCTTCATCATCCTCGAGTTGCTATAAAATGAGGAATTAATGTATGGAAGGTTAACGTTCTCGCATAATCAGCCTCTTCCTTCTAATCTCTCTGTTAAACTCGTCTTATTCTCAAGCCAACCCAACGCAAATGGCCTCCTCTCCCGTACGCACTTTTTCAACTGATGTCTTGGCCCAGTGGGAAAAGCTTTATAACCTACTGGGTCGCGGTTACGCGCACATAACCGATCATTCTGCAACCGAGGATGCAATCTGTGTCCTGCTCGAGGACCTTGATACCACTTCTCTCGAAGGTACTACACTGGGGAGGGAATATAGAACTTTCCCGACTCTCTTTGCACACTCCTTAGAGGCCTATCGTGTTTCTAATCGGGAGATTCTGGTGGCTCGCGTCTTGCGGGCTCGTTATGAGGATCGATCTGATCATTTGGTGCTGACCAACTATCTGGTTGATAGTTACAAAAAGGCCGTCGAGTTTGCTAATGAGCGGGTCGCGACGTTGCTTCGCGAGAGGAGAAATCTGCTGGATCAATTGGCCATATCCCTGACCACCGGCGAGCATGACCGCCGCAACGTCCTGTTGAGGCTTCAGAGCGACTGGCAGGAAGAACGGCTCGACAAGATAACCGAGGACATAGCTCGCGGGAATGGACTGGTTCGGGACCTGGAAGTAGTCACCGAAGAACACGAGGCCAAGGTCGCCGAAGTTAAGGGAGAATGCAGAAGTCTTCTCCTCAGGCTTGCCGACCACAACATGCGGAGCTGGGAGTATGAGCAGAGCATTAATAACATGGAGGGTCAGTTGGGATCCTTTGTGTCGTTAATTAGGGCTCACTTTGGCTTTACTTTTCCACCCCGACTTGTATGACCTGCTTCTGAAAACCCTCGGCCGAGCAAAATAAATGAAAGTTCTCGTGTGTGTGTTTTAACTTCTGTATGGTTCATTTCTTCGAGCATCCAAACATCTTCAACTTGGGTGAGCCGAACCATAATATCAATAAGCCGAGCAAATACGTCCTGATTTTATAACTCGCTCATGATCAGATGGAAGAATAGTTGCAGATTTGTCCAAGAGAAGATTTCTCTATACTACTTGTTTTTCACCTGCAAATGAAAAGACCGAGTCAGAAGGAATAATCTGAAAAAGAAAGCATAGACCCCTTTCAATCTTATGCTTGCCCGTGATTAATAAGGACAAGAACTTTTACAAGGGTTTTAATCTTGTGCGAAAAGTTTTTATCAATATTCCTCGAAAGAAAGCATACTATTGAAAGGAATGTAATTCACAATAATCGCTTTTGATCAATTTCGAGAGGAACGAATTACTCAAAAGTGCGAGGCATAATAACGTGTTTTAAATTTAATTGAAGATACGGCATCCAAATCAAGGCCGTTTTGTTAAGAACGAGAGTAATTTGGACATCTATCTCGTCATTAAATTCAAAACAACGTCGATATTCTCGATCAATTATCGTGGATTACCAGCAACGTAAAACATGCACGAAACAATTCAAGTGTATAATTCCTTCTAGAGAAATTGAGATTGGACTACTCTATACGACCAAAAGGTCGTGTAAGACTTCCAATTTTAATTTCCTCTAAAGGAATTATAAACTTGACTTGGGAGTATTCGGATGATTAGAGAAAATGCCACTATCACATTCCCATGACCCGTCAAAAGAAATACAACCAAGTTCCATCTGAATGTATACACCAATAGATCCCTAATACAATCACTCTAAGGGGTGGGATAGAAAAAGCCTCGATAAAAATAAACCCTATACAAGAGGACTAGTAATGGAAAATGAAACAAAGGAATGTGATCCTAACGTTTAAGGATGCCCCAAGTTCGATCTGTGGCTTCCGGATCACTTGCCCCAACTCGTCATCTTCATTGGACGATATCTCAATAAGGTCCATAGTAGGCTCTTTTGTTGCTCACTCGGTGTTCGCCATGGGATATCATCCTCCTCGTCTTCTATCAAGGACGTTTGGGAAAAACACACACATCTATCCTTGAAATGGCATTTAATCTAATCACCAGAATGCAATGAATGAAATGCCTATATTTATATGAACTGTAATAGATTTGAGGGATAGAGAGTCTTACCAACCAAACTCGTCGACTTATGTGCGGTTTTAGGTGTACCAACCGCCCAAAGACATGCGCATGAAACAAGTGATGGTAAACTTCTAAAAATCAGAGGATTTGGCACCTAAGGTTAAGGTTCCCACCTCGAGTTCTGGAAAGAGCAGATTCCATTGCACAACTATCGTTGCATTGGGGCTCGATCCATATTTCGAAATGAGCGGAATTGAAAAGTGGATTACCCCGTGTTTTTCCTCACGGAGATTCCATTTTCAATCCCTTCTATTGTTTTCCTATAGGCGGCGCCCGGGGTTTTAGGCGCGGTTGTGTGTATTTTCGGTGTCGTGCTAAAGCGATAAACATGCATCTCATTTAGCAAACACCGCTTCAATATAAACATCCACACAATCATACATCCTAAACTCCTACCTGCATAAGACAGAGTTAACAAACACTTCACCCCTTATTTCTCCAATCTGCAAAAACATTTAACACCTCAAGGGTTAAAGTACGTACCTCACCTTGAAGAGTATCTGCATAAAACATGTTAGAAAAATCAATCAACTTTTTAATCGGCTCAAGTTCTCTAAGTCCCCAGCGGAGTCGCCAGTCTGTCGCGACCCTCTCGAGGTTGTCGGGCTCTCGAGGGCTAATGGGCCGTCCAGTCTGGTCGGACGCGGGCCTCTCCCAAGGCCCATTACCCAAATCGCAACGGAGGTATGCGTAGTCGACCTTCAGTGTGGTCTAGTGACATGTGTTAAGTGTGCATGCTGAGGAGTCGCCACCAATCATTTTTTTGGAGGGTATGATTGGACCACCCTATTGAATAGTCGGGAGTTTCTATTCAATTCTGCGATAACCAGAGAACTGGGTTCGGGGACTTAGTTACGTCAACTGTCAGAGTTGACGCCCTTTCGGTACCTAAGTTGACTGAATTTTCTGACCAAAGATTTCATGCAGATGAGTGGGGTACGAGTTCTAAATCTAGGAGTTCATGCAGATAGGAATGACTATCATAGCAATCACAATCAATAATAAAGTGCACAAATCGATGAATTCAAGTGTACAAATAAATCACATGGCATTCCTAATAAGGCCATATTGGCCTAGAGAAGCATCAATCAGGCTTAGGAATGATTTAGACATGATTTTGCCCATCAGGGGCAAAATCGTAATTTTCAGGCAAAGGGGACAATTTGCCCAAAAAGGACAAAATCATCATTTCGGAATGAATCCGGAGTCAAAACAGGTTTGGTCACTCAATTGACCCATTTCCTATTTTTTGGCAATTTTCGTGATTTTCGGGAATTTTAGAAACCGATTTACCATTCGAAGGGTAAAATCGTCATTTTCTAAAAATGGAAATGAAATGTGGAAATCTTAGACATAAGGTTTAACCACCCATCTGGCCCATCACCAAATTCTAAGCAATTTCCACAATTCATCAGAATATCAAAGACGATTCACCCTTTGAGGGGTGAAATCGCCATTTTGGATTAAATGGGAGAAAATCCCAAAAATGAAAACAAATCAATTTTTTGTCATTTTCAGCCTTGGACAATTTTTAGAATTTTTCTGCAATTTTTCTCAATTTTTTTGTTTTTCTTTAATTTTTCCATTTTTTTGGCATTTTTGATTTATTAATATTTTTTATATTTTCAGAAAATATTTTAACAAAAAGCATGTCTTTGACAATAGATAACACTCAACCAGATAAATAAGCTAACCACTAGACTGAAACAAATACATACAAATCAAGTCTATAAATGCAATATTTTAGAAAAATAATCCTGATATACGGATCGGGTACGTAAAACATACCGGATTGGACACCGGCCTTCAATCGCCCAGCCCCAGCCTGCGACCATCCCCATGCCTGTTACCGGATTGGACACCGGCCTTCAATCGCCCAGCCCCAGCCTGCGACCATCCCCATGCCTGTTACCTGTCGATCGCCATTAGAATGTCGATAGTCAATTTCACAAATTAAGACTAAAAAATAAAAATAAAAAAAAATTAAAAAATTAAAAAATTGGACACTGTTCATGCACTGTTCCGACACTGTTCATGCACTGTTCGGATTGGACACTGTTCATACACACGTCCGACACGCTCCGACACGTTCGACACGCTCCGACACGTTCGACACGCTCCGACACGTTCGACACTCTCCGACACGTCCGGACACGCTATGACACGGCTCGACACTCTCCGACACGCCCGGACACTCTCCGACACGTTCGACACTCTCCGACACGCCCGGACACTCTCCGACACGTTCGACACGCTCCGACACGTTCAACACTCTCCGACACGCTCCGACACGTTCGACACACGCCGACACGTTCGACACTCTCTGACACGCTCCGACACGTTCGACACTCTCCGACACGCTCCGACACGTTCGACACTCTCCGACACGGCTCGACACTCTCCGACACGGCTCGACACGCTCCGACACGCTCCGACACGCCGACACGTTCCGACACGCCGACACGTTCCGACACACCGACACGCCGACACGCTCCGACATGCCGACACGCTTCGACGACGGGGTGGTGACCCGAGGCCGTTTCTGAGCTCCGCCAGCGGCGCGTAGGCTCCACAAGCTCCGAGGGAGGAGGTAGCACTCCGGGGCAGTCACCGGAGGCGATGGCGGTGACGGATTTGGCCCGATCTGAAACAAACCCGAACCAAACTCCGAAACGGGTGGAGGTCGCGGGTCTTGAGTTGTTCACGGCGGCTTTGAGGTACGACGGCTAGCGACGACGGCGGAAGGATCGAAGGCGAAGGCAAATAATGCACGAAGGTGAGGATTCCTTTTTTTTTTTTTTTTTTTAAGAAGAAGAAGAATACAAGAAGAAGAAGAAGAGCTCCTGAAGAAGAGGAAGGAGAGGAAGAAGATGAAGTCGCGGGAGGAGAAGAAGCCAGCGACGGATGAGGGGAAAGGTGAGTAAATAATAATAAAAAATAAAATAATAATAAAATAATAATAAAATAAAATACTAAAAAGTAAGAATAATAATAAAATAATCAAAAGCAAAGACAAAATGATTAGTTCCCTTTTCCTTTTGAATGATTATGTTTTCACTCCTTTTCCTTTTAATCATTACTAATATTTTTACCAATTTCAATTTTATGATGATCAGAAAACACCCAAAATCGAACCTGAATTTTACTATTTTATGAGGTTCAAAAGTAAAGAAAATTAAAAATAAAAATACTGACTATTTTTCTATATTTTTGTGACCTCAAATACTACTTTTCTTGATTTTCATTTTATTTTTATATTTTTCGAAAATAATAATAATAAAAAATACGAAAAATATGAAAAAATATTTTTTTATCCAAAATGGTTCCTTTAGCTTGGCCAATGTTACCAAAGTTGATTTTGTAATTTTTCAGCTTTTTATGGATTTTCTATGAATTTTTGAAAAATAAAGGAAACAAAAAGGTTGATCAAAATTTAGGTGTCAACAATAGCGAGCTCGCAAAACGTGAGCCACGGTAGCTTTTCGATGAGCGACACGGTAAGTCTCTAAAAAGTTTATAAAGAGGGTTGGGAAGATTCTATATTCCCTCTCTAAATTAGTGCCCTCGATGGAGGTGGTGTCTATTTCCACGAGCAAAATGCGGATTTCATCTTCAGTTTCTAGGTGATCGGCTATATGAGCATAGCCTCGACCGAGGAGGTTATAGAGTTTTTCCCACTGGGCCAAAATTTCGGCCGAGAAAGCGCGAATAGGAGAGGAGGTCATTTTCGTTGGAGTGAGGGAGAAGAAGATGAGTGTGGTAGAGTGATTAAAATAAGAAAAGGCAATTATGTAAGAGTGTTAATCTTCTCTGCATTAACTCCTCCTTTTATAGCAACTCGAGAATGAAGAAAGGCACAGCAATAATGCTCGTGGAGCCAAGTTAATTGGGTAAAGCAGTGGTGGCTCTTTCGGTGAACCATCAGATATGTCGGTGTCACCATATTAAAATTGAGAGGGAGTTAAGCGCAACTATCGAAAAAAGTTGCGAAAGGATTTGGCGGTCCCATCATATTAAAAAACTGAGCAGGAGGCGAGCATAGTTCCACCTTTTTGAAAATAAGTGGGAGACAGACATGGATATCGAGAAAAGGAAATCGATTTGGTGTCCCTCCACGTTGAAAAGAAGAAAGAAGACGACAAAGCGGGAAATACGAAATCTTGGGAGCAACGCTTGCCTGATGATCTTCATCCATGTTTAAAGAACGTTTCATGGGCATACAGAACCACTCAAAAGAAAATTTAGAGAGAGTGAGCATACTTGAGAGAGTAGAGAACCCTGAGTGAGCAAAAATTGATCGAACATTTTTCGATCCAACATGTTTGAGGGTTACCATCAGTTGCTAGAGGCGATTGATCCAAAAATCTCAGAAAATGAACTACTGAGAGATCTCGAAGATTCCAGGATGGCGTCTAGTACCAGAACCACAGAACCCAACCCTTTCGGCGACGAAGTTCAGGATCTCAGCAGCGACGACAACAGCAGCAACGATGGTCAATCCCGGAAAAGGAAACGTCGCCAGTGCCACACTCAGAATGAAATCCAAGAGCTTGAAGCTTTCTTTAGTGAATGCCCTCTCCCGAACATGAAACAAAGAAATGAATTGGGCCAGAAGCTAGGGATGAAACCTTTGAGGGTCAAGTTTTGGTTTCAAAATAAGCGAGCCAAATTGAGGGCTCAACACAGACGTCAAGAACTTGCGATTCTAAAGGAGGAAAACGAAAAGCTTCGAGCGGAGAACATGAGGTATAAGAAAGCTCCCAGCACTATCGCTTGCCTTAATTGCGGTGGCCCTATCACTCTCGGCGAAATGTTCCTTGATAAGCCTTATATGAGGATTGAAAATGCTCATTCACCACCCCACTCCCTCGAACCATCTTCGATACAATCGGATTTTGTTGCAGATATGCATGAACAAATCAATTCTACGAAGTCAATATCGATGCCTTCTAAAGGATGTGATATGCGTCACCATGATTGGAGTTTCCTTAACGATGAGCTTACTATCACGACCGACCAATCCAAAGCTGATGAATTCCCTCCACAACAATTTCCGGCTCGATCAAATTCTACTGGAAATAGGCCAGAGAGCAATAGCCAAGTTGTCAACACTGTTCCGGGTCGCAAGAAGACGAGGGTCAATTGGTCCCCCGAGCTTCATCTCAAGTTCCTTAGTGCGGTTCAGCAACTAGGGATCAACTCAGCATATCCAACGCGCATACTTGAGATCATGAACATACCAGGACTCACTAAAGATGGAGTCGCGAGTCACCTCAAGAGCTACAGAAGGGCGCTAAGACAGCGCCACACAGCACTGAACCTGAAAGAACTCAACTTGTGCCTAAACACTAGGCATTGCTATAACTACAATGCCCCTGAAGTAAGAAATACCCTGCCGAATCTAGGCACCGACCAAGCTGGTAGCAGCACCATCGACTACTTGGGCGCTAATCAGAATATTCCCCCGAATCATCTCAGCACCCCTCAAGAGTATATGCCACAAGTGCAGCAGGTACGAACTCCTTGGTTTAAGCAGCAACTTTTCGCTAGTGCTCTTCTTATCCCCGATCAACATATTGCGCCTAGTGTTCAAAGATCTGCCCGGCTTGGGCATATGATTTCGGAAGATCAAGCGGGCGGATGCTTTGAGGATTTTTGTTTCTCCCATTCCCAAATGGAAGGTGCTTTTGATAGTGAACCGATCAATCATCCTCTTATAATCTCGAGCAACGACGAAGGTTCTAGCTCGAAGAATCAGATCGCTCACAACAGAAACAAGAATCCTTCAACGCCAAGCGATGATGGTCAACCCGAATATCAGTTGCTCGAAGAATCAAAAGATTTCCTTGATGAGGAGCTCCATATCTAGATCGATCAGTTTAAAACTGATGGACTTATGAAGTTATGATCCAAAATGACGATTATATGTCTGATTCATGGTGTAGCTAGCTGATCACCGAGAATCCTCAAGGGAACTAGGCACATGTGAATGGATGTATCATTAATCTTTCTGTCATAAAGTCTTCCATGCAAGATAATCTTCCTTAATGCCTAGAGTTAATCCGGGGCAGCGATCAGTACTACCTGCGAGCATCATCATGCTTGAGTACGACAATCCCTTGTTAGATTAGAGTCGAGGCGAATCAATTGAACGCCACGAAGAAAAACATTTAAAGGCTTCACATAGGAAAATGCAAGCAAAAGCCCGAGCGAGCTCAAAGACGGTTAGCTCTGTATCGTTCTAAGGGACCTTTAGTCGTTATGAACTCTAAATTGAGCTTGTTTCATTCTCGATGGGGGTCGCTAACTGCTTCAAGAATTTTATAACAAAAAACGAACCAGTTAGGGACGCCAATAGTGCTGTGTCCTGGTAGTCAGTGAACTGGAAGTGGTACGAAACGTCAGGAGTTCGATCTCAGGATTGAAAAATCATTTTATCAGTTTGTCTATCACCCGATGAAGTTCAAAGAGATTCGACGCAGATGACTATAGAACTTGGGGCAATTCGAAAATCATCGATTCATTTTCATCAAGCGGCGAAGTTGGTATTGTAAAATGTGAAGCACGCAAATGACAAATCCGAAGCAGAAGGAGATGAATCATGATTCGCTTATCCAAGGTCGGGATTTCAACCTTCGACTAAAGCCAAATCTAGGATGAGTTTTTGATCTTGCCCACTCGACAAAACCCATCTCCACTGAAAATGGGGGCAAACCATTCCTACATCTGGAAAGCATGTCGAAGCTGAAGACATCAAATTCATCGTTTGATCCGTGGGGCAAGTCCCCGAAGTGATAGTTATCATCCGCAGAGCGTAATGGAATCCATCCTTTCAATGTAAAACACATTTGGCCGCGGAGCCACCCATTTGGTAAAAAGAACGTATCGTTCCTAAATGATTTTCAATCAGATGCGGGGATAATGTTCTCTCATTTTCCTCTCAGGTGATGAACAGAAATGAGGCACCCAAGAAGCCATGCATTCAAATAACAAAACAGTGCATGAAACATGCCCAAAAAGATGAATGAATCTCCTCCGACGTAAATCCTCGAGGTGGATTCGTTGCCCAACCAGACGAAGAAATCATGGCCACAAGCTTGAGGGCCGGCTTCTACAATCCGCACATTGGCATGCAGAATGGAATTCAAATCAAGAGTAAAGTAGTATCGTCCCAATTTGTTTTGAATTTGGAAACCCAAAATAATGCTTAATATTTATCCTTGGCAGGAGCTCGCCATCAGGGCAGACATGTAAGTTTCATTTTTCTCCAAAAACCAAGAAGTCGAAAGAACTTTAGAACACCCAACAATCTTGTGTTACTATGTGAAGTGCAGATTTTCACAACCCTTGTACACTCGTTGGAGCATATGACCAAGGGTAAGATGTATCGTTCCAATTTTTGTAAAGTTTTAGAATATACAATGACATATCCCTTTTATATCTCCAGGATCTCCAGCCTCGATGGGCAGGTAAGTATCCCTTTTCCCAATTCATTGGAGATTAAAAACTTTCAGAATTAATTCGATTCTCACATCTAAAAAGACGTAGAATTCTTACTTCATTGACATTCATATTTTAAAACATGAGATTGTCTGAACATGAATTACACATGTATGGTGCATCATAAAATCCCTTTGAAGGATAAATCTTGATGAAATGAAATGAATTTTTCCAACAAGAGTCGTTTGAACTGTTCAAAAGGGTATTTTCTCATAAGAGAAGCGAGCCTAATCCAAACACGTCCCATACACACTTGAGAGATGAGGAGATTGGAAATGATAGCGAAACCTTAACCTATGGATATAAGGGTCATTCGCAACGATTACATGGATCGAGATGACAGAGGCATTTATTTCTTCATTCCAAACACTACAGATGCCCATTGAGAACCCCATTGAACGGCGATTTTCATTCTCAACCCTGTCACGAACCACCCCACATTGGGGCAAATGAAGGTTAGTCCAACAGTATCAGAAAGTAAACGGTTAGAAATTTTCTTGCTCGGACTAACATAAATCTTTGTGTGTTGTTTATATGATAATCCAAGTGTCATAGGATGACGAGAATAATTCATTTCTCTATCCTACACACTATTATCCTTTGCACAACCAAGTTGAGCCAGCAAATTCATTTCATCAACCTATTGGTGATCATTGCATATTCCAAAGCAAAGGCAACATCACTCTAGGAATGGAAGCGTGCCAAAGTTTAAGTTGCATATCTAGCATGATTGCCGAAAATCCTAGCTCCAAAAGAAAAGAAAAACACGGGATTAAAAAAAGGGGGAAAAGAAAAATCCCTTGACATCAAGAAAAAGCAAAGTGCCTGGTAAAAAGCAAGGCTGATGTCTATTCAAAATATCCCCAGTAAAGTCTAGAGAGACGATGAAAAGACCCTGCAAAGGAGTTAGATCAAGATGACTACTCTCCAAATGATGTCGTGCTCAAATTGCAAACACACAAACAGACGGTCTCTTAATGTAACAAGAGACGCTTTTAAACATCCTTGTGCGCTCTAAAAGAGGAGTGTACACTTCAAGAAATGGAGATGTTCTTCGAAGGACATGTGGCAAATTTGCAATGATCACCAATGTCAAACCCTTCACAATTTCTGGGCAAAAAATAAGCCTTTTTCGGTCCCCAATCCTTCCAATGTTACAACCCTGAAGTAGTCTTATCTGACTAAGACACTTGGGTTAATGTATAAGTTAGCTCAAAGAAGTACGAGCAAGACTATTTCTTTCTCATTTTGCAGGGTTCTTGACTTGTAAACCCGGAGCAGATAGTGAAAAATTTCGTTCAACGGCCTTGACTCAAAAGTGAGTCCCCCTTGGAAACCGATATCCAAGCCTAACACTACGGTTCCGTGAAAGACCTCCTGATCGGTCGAAATGTATGCGTTGCGAATGATCCTGAAACCCAGGCACAGGTCGGTAGGAAATTGAGCACTTTCCCTATTAAAGATCATTATCACAGAGCAGTGAGGAGCCTTCTTGGGTGAGAAATACTCCAATGGATGTTTTGAGCAAACTCTTTTTGAAATTTTCAAATTGTTCGATCTAGAGTTTCCGTGCAAGGAATTTATGATCACATCTGTATATGGCAGGAATGTTTTGGATAACCTCCAACAATCAAAATGCACATTTCATGACTAAAACTTAAGTCGTAGAATTTTGTCAGTTAGACAATTATTGTCTTCCCAAAGATTACTAATATCTTCTTGGCGAGGAAAATTTTTTCAGGTCTAAGCTTTCTGCAGGACTTTTGGCCACCCCAAAGACTGGGTGCGTCATCCTTAGGTGAAGCCTTTTAGTAGGCAAATCTTTTCTAAGACCGATCCACAGAATGATCGAGTCTCCGACTAGCCCCAAAGAGCGGGTACGTCATCCTTTGATTCATATCAATTTGGAATCTCATAAATGGTAGAAACCGCCTGAAGGGTCAACTCAATGGTAGAAACCGCCTGAAGGGTCAATCAATAGTAGAAACCGCCTGAAGGGTCAACACAATGGTAGAAACCCCCGGAAGGGTCAATGTATGGTAGAAACCGCCTGAAGGGTCAACCAATGGTAGGTCAAAACAATGGTAGAAACCGCCTGAAGGGTCAATGTATGGTAGAAACCGCCTGAAGGGTCAACCAATGGTAGAAACCGCCTGAAGGGTCAACTCAATTGTAGAAACCGCATGAAGGGTCAATGAATGGTAGAAACCGCCTGAAGGGTCAAAGGACTGGTAGAGACCGCCTGAAGGATCAACCCAATGGTCCGATCCACCATACGGATCAAAACCTTGATGAATCCCGAACGCGGGAGGAGTCGTTTTCCCTAATAAGCCTTACATTAGGCAAGCCATTTCTAGTTTAGTCCACCACACGGATCAAAACCCTTGGCAAATTCCCAAATGTGGGATGCGTCTTCCTTAGGTTCCTATCAGTTAGGAATCCCATTATGGTTTGACCTACCATACAGGTCAGAGCTTAACATCCCTAGGACACTCCGATGACAAGTCCTTAGGAATCTACTTGAACCCATCAGACACAGCAAATGCCGCAAGCAATCGGCAGGTAAGGGGCAGGGAAGTCTATCTACTCCTTAACTTTCTTACATCATAGCAGGGAATTGAATGAGCACATCTCTTTTTAAGGAAAAACACACATTGATGGGCATGAAAATTGGATGTCATGATTTCTTTTCTTTTCCTAGTCGAGTTGATCGGAACACAGGTGTCACCTTGTCTTTGAGAGAAACCTCTGACGAAATTCCTCTCAAAGAGGGGCAGCTGTTGACACCTGATTTTTGATCAGTCTTTCATAGTTTATTTTTAAAAAATTCATAAAAAATCTATAAAAAGTTAAAAAATTAAAAAATCATCTTTGGTAGCCTTGACCAAGCTAAAGGAACCATTTTTGATAAAAAAAAATAATTTTTCATATTTTTTAATATTTTTTAATATTTTCCAAAAATAGAAAAATTCATGAAAAATGAAGAAAAATAGCGTTCGCTGTCGTAAAAATATAGAAAAATAGTCAATATTTTTATTTTAATTTCTTTTACATTTTGAACTCATAAATAGTCAAAATTCAAGTTCAATTGCATGTGTTTCTTCACGACGCATAGAGTTGAATTTAGCAAAAAAATGTCATTCGAGTATTTTAATTTGTAAATTTCTACATCTTTTTTAGTCTTGACGTCCAATTAGATCGACCACCATCTACAATAAATGCCCCTTGCTGAATATTTTCGTTTTTGTTTCACATGATTTCATCGTGTAAAACGCCGAGTGGATCCCCAAATATAATCGGGTCGGCATGAGCTCGATAGCTCGTCCAAGACCAAACCAGGGCACGGCGAACCCCATGTGAGTACTCTCGAACTCCTTCGATACTTCCTAATGCTTTTCTTAGGTTAGATCGTGTGTAGAATGGCTAGGACAGCTAAATTATTCTTGAGCTGTGATTGATAAATAGGACCTTACTAGGAATGCCATGTGATTTATTTGCATATCTAGATTCCTTGAGTTGGGCATTTTATTACTGATTGTGATTGCTAGGATAATCACTCCTATCTACATGAATTTCTAGATTTAGGGTTCATACCTTACTCATCCGCATGAATCTCAGGCTAGAAAATTCAGTCAACTTAGGTACCGAAAGGGCATCAACTCTGACAGTTGGTGTAACTAAGTCCCCGAAACCATTTCTCTGGTTCTCGCAGAATTGAATAGAAACTCCCAACTATTCGATTGGGTGGTCCAATCATACCCTAAAAAAATGATTGGTGGCGACTCCATGGCATGCACACTTAGCACATGTCACTAGACCACACTGAAAGTCGATCACGCATACCTCCGTTGCGATTTGGGTAATGGGCCTTGGGAGAGGCCCGCGTCCGACCAGACAGGACGGCCCATTAGCCCTCGAGAGCCCGACAACCTCAAGAGGGTCGCGACAGCTCCTCATTCCACATTGTGAGGAATTCTTCCTCAGTCAGATCACAAGGATATACAACCTTTTCTTTTGGTTGTGTTTCTGTTTCATCTCCTCCTTCCTCATTCCTTTCAGCATTGTGATCCCCAGATTCACCTTCTTCATCTGATCCACCTCGAGATTGTGTAGCTTCAGAGTCATACTCCCCTGTTCCTTCTTCACTTGCCTTTGAGTCCTTATCAGTTGAGCTGTCTTTTTGTTGTCCCTTAACAGCCATAACGTTTCTCCTCTTTGGAGATTTCTGCTTGGACTCATCCTCGAAATCCACAATGACTGGTTCATTGTTCTTTGTCCTCCATCCAGTAGGAGTCATCTTGTATCCCATCTTTGTCACCATAGTTTCACCAGCAGTCATCAGAGGGATATCTTGTTTGACAAGAGAGCCCAGACCTCCGATCTTGAAATGATCTATTATTCTGTAGATCAAAGCAGCATAAGGTAGTTGTCCTTTTGGCTTGAGAACAGACCTGTACATGTGTAATAGGACTGTGTGAGCAAAAGAAATCCTCTTTCCTGTCAAGATGCCCCACAACAGTTTTGCCTCATACTTCGAGATGTCTGTTTTAGAGGCTGCCTTGGGTCTAAGACATTCAATGATCACCTTGTGTATCATGATGTGTTTTAAGGGAAAGTCACTATAGGCAATATGTGACTTCGATTCCCTTGAGAAGCTTGATTTGCCAGTTAGGAAACAAAAGGCTTCTTCTGCAGTGACATCTAGAGGTATGAAATCTCTCTTTCTGGTTCCCATGATAGATGCCAATTCATCAACAATCAAAATATACTGCTTTCTTTTCATCGTGAAAGCCAAGGAGTTGAAGTTGACAAACTGAAGATTTGAGTAGAAGTAGGCTACCAGATCAGGAAAGGTATAGCCCCTATGCGTTATGAATTGATATATCTTCACCTTTTGTAGATGCTTCCTCAGATAAATGCCGTTACTATCAAAGTACTTTAACTCAAATACCCTGTGAGGTATAACACCTCTCTGTTTCATGAATTCAAACTTGTCTTTGTGAGCCTAATTCTGGAATATGAGATCAGGAAAGCTTTTATCCACATTAAACCCGATTTTCTTCACAAAATCATTGAACAGAATGTCATCATCATCTTCAGTCTTTGCCCTAGTTCCGCCAGGTCTTATAAGGGATGGTTTTCTTGACTTCGAACTAGGCTCTGCCATTTTCGCTTTTCCTTTTCTAGATGCCGATTAAGGTTTTTCTACAGCAATTGAATCAACTATTTTTCCAGGTAAACTAATAAACTCGAGCAGTTCACCTTCACTTTCGAACTGATAAGCATTCAGCAATCTTCTAAGTTCATTGCTAAAATCCCCTGCTGCCTTAATACTATCGTACATTGGCTTAATAGAATGTGCCATTGCTTCTTTTCCTTCAAAAGCAGATAGAGACAAACCTTTTGCCAATCGGAATGCCTCACGCTGTTCGTTGATTTGGATTTCCGTAGGTTCGGCGCTGCTTGCAGTTGAGGCGAAAAACTTTCTCTTCAACTGAGGAGTCTTCTTCGAGTCAGAGGCTGATTTTGGAGCCATTGATACGTAGAAAGTTTGAAACTTTGGATGAAAGAGTGTTGTTTTAAGGAAGAAACCGAGAGCGAGAGATCTTGAATACGGTTTTAGGGTTTCGATTTGAGAGAGATTTGAAAGTGAGAGAACAGACGTGACGGTTCGGTGTTTTATAAAAGAGGCGGTTATTTTTGGAAACAAAATCAATAAAAGAAAATTCTGATCTTCTAAAAAGAAATAAAAGAATTTCTTTAACAAATCAATTAATCACCGTCAATCAGATATTCGGAGATATATATTCATATGAGAAACTTACCTTAAAGAGAATTTTAAGAGTAAACTGACCTTGATTTATGAACTTTTCCAAAAAGATGTTAATTTCTTCTTATGCGCCTTTTAGCGTTCCTTCTGGCGTTCCTTCTGACGCGCCTTCTGACGCTCCTTCTGACGTTCCTTTTGACGCCCCTTTTGACGTTCCTTCTAATGCTCCTTCTAACGCTCCTTCTGGCGTTCCTTCTGACGCTCCTTCTGACGTTCCTTCTAATGCTCCTTCTGACGCTCCTTCTGGCGTTCCTTCTGACGCTCCTTCTGACGTTCCTTCTAATGCTCCTTCTGACGCTCCTTCTGGCGTTCCTTCTGACGCTTCTTCTGACGTTTCTTCTGATGTTGCTTCTAATGCTCCTTCTGACGCTCCTTCTGTTCGAAAATATACTTAAGAAGGAGGGTTAATGATGGATAATTCATTTCTAATAAAATTAAAAGTCTGCTTATCCAATGGTTTAGTGAAAATATCTACAAGTAGATTTTTCGTATCAATGTATTGAATGTTAACATCACCATTCTGAACATGATCACGTATGAAGTGTTGCTTGATCTCAATGTGCTTTGTTCTTGAGTGAAGTATGTGATTTTTTGTAAGATTTATGGCACTTGTGTTGTCACAAAGGATTTCTACAATTGATTCTTCAACACCATAATCTTTGAGCTGCTATTTTAGCCAAAGTATTTAAGCACAGCAACTTTCAAGAGATACGTATTCTGTTTCAGCTGTACTAAGTGCCACTGTATTTTGCTTCTTGGAATACCATGAGACAAGCATGTTTCCCATGGGCTGACAAGTTCCAGATGTACTTTTCGTATCAATTTTGCAACCTGCAAGATCTGCATCTGAATATCCTTTTAGTATAAAATCAGAAGATTTAAAGTACCACAAACCATAGTTGGGATACGTCCCAATGTATTTGATTATTTTTTTTACGGCTGATAGGTGTGATTCTCTTGGGCTTGATTGAAATCTTGCGCATAAACAGACGCTATATAGGATGTCTGGTCTTGAAGCTGTGAGATAGAGTAGTGATCCAATCATACTTCGATATAGTTTGGGATCAACTTCCTTTCCATCTTCATCTTTATCTAATTTGGAGGAGTGAGACATAGGAGTTTCTGTCTTTTTGCCGTTCTCCAAACCAAACTTCTTCACTATTTCCAGTGCATACTTTTCTTGATATATGAAAGTTCCTTTCTGATATTGATGAATTTGAAGACCAAGAAAGAATCGTAATTCTCCCAGCATACTCATCTCAAATTCATTCTGCATTACTTTAGAAAATTTCTTGCAGAAAAGCTCATTAGAAGAACCAAATATAATATCATCAACATAGATTTGAGCTAGAAGAATATCCTTACCTTTTCTTTGAATAAAAAGAGTAGTGTCTACATTACCTTTTGTAAAGTTGTGTTGAGATAGAAAGTTACTCAACCTTTCATACCAAGCACGAGGTGCTTGTTTCAGTCCATAGAGTGCCTTTTTTAAGACAAATACCAAATCCTTTTCTCTAGGTTCTTCGAAGCCGGGGGGTTGTTCAACATATACCTCTTCTTTGATGTAGCCATTTAGAAAAGCACTTTTCACGTCCATCTGAAAAAGTTTGAAATCATTGTAACAAGCATAAGCAAGAAGTAGCCTAATGGCTTTTAACCTGGCAACCGGTGCGTAGGTCTCATCGTAGTTTATTCCTTCTTCCTGAGAATTTCCTGTTGCTATAAGTCTTGCTTTGTTTCTTACAACCTTTCCTTTGTCATCCAGTTTGTTTCTGAATACCCACTTAGTTCCAATCATTGGACGATTTTTGGGTCTGTTGACCAATTCCCAAACATTGTTGACTTTAAATTGATGTAACTCTTCCTGCATTGCATTTATCCAGTTCTCATCTGCTAATGCATCTTCAATCCTTTTTGGTTTAATTCAGATATCAATGCTATTTGCTCATTACTTGCTTGAATTTTGATCTTATCTTTATGCCATCACTTATACTTCCTATGATAAGTTCCTTTGGATGACTTGACTTGTGCTTCCATCTTTTGTCGAAGCAATCATTTGAGGATGTTGTGGGTTCATTCTGTTCATCTTCTGGTTTTTCTTCAACTAAGAGAATTTCCTTCTGAACATTCTCCGAATCATCATCCACAATTGAGTCTTGTTTTTCTCTTGATTCTTCGTGTGAGTCTGAGACTTTAGGAGGTATATGAACTTGATTGATTTGAGGTTGTTCATTATGATGGCTTTCATCGAACTTGATGTTCACTGACTCTTCAACAACGCGAGTGTTCTTGTTGTAGACTCTGTAGGCTTTGCTCGTTGTTGAATATCCTAAGAAAATTCCTTCATCTGATCTCTCATCAAACTTTCCAATTCGATCATTAGCATTCTTTAGAATAAAGCATTTACAACCGAATACATGAAAATATGCAACATCAGGCTTTCTTTCTTTGAAAATTTCATAGGGGGTTTTCTCGGAAAAAAGTCTGAGAGAAATTCGATTTAAGATATAACAAGCTGTTGAAACGGCCTCAGCCCAAAAATTAGAAGCAATTTTACTCTCAATAAGAAGAGTTCTGGCCATTTCTTGCAATGATCTATTTTTCCTTTCTACTACCCCATTTTGTTGAGGAGTATAAGGTGCAGAGAAGTTATGCTGAATTCCGAAATCAGTGCAAAAATCTGAGAAACTTTGATTTTCAAATTCTCCCCCATGATTCGTTCTCAAACTAGAAATGGTGTAGCCCTTTTCATTTTGAATCCTTTTGGCAAGTTTTGAAAAGGACATAAAAGCCTCACTTTTGTGAGCTAGAAATAAAACCCATGTAAATCTAGAGAAGTCATCAACTATGACAAGACAGTATTTCTTACCTCTAAGGCTTAAGGTTCTGTTTGGTCCAAAGATGTCCATATGAAGTAGCTGTAGACAATGCTTAGTGGACACTTGATTTAAGGACTTAAAAGAACTTCTTACCTGCTTGCCTAGTGTGCACGCATGACATAGTCCACCTTTCTCAAATTTCGTTTGAGGTAACCCTCGAACAAGTCCCTTCTTGGAAAGCTTTGAGATGTGTTTTACACTAATATGACCTAACTTCCTGTGCCAAAGATCATATTCATCCTTAACAGAAATAAGACATTTTGCACTTTCACAGTTAGCATCTATATCTAAAAGGTAAATATTCACATTCCTTCGTCCCGTGAAGGATTGCTTCTTGTCCTTGCTCATACCTGTACATTTTAAATCTTGGAAGCAAATATCATAGCCAGAGTCACAGAGTTGACTTACAGAAATTAAGTTATAGTTCAATCCTCTGACTAGAGAGACATCTTTAACCGTCAGATTTCCAATCTTTATATTTCCCTTCCCAATGACCTTTCCCTTGTTCTTTCCTCCAAAGGACACGCTTCTACCATTACAATCTGAGAAGGACATAAATACATCTGGATTTCCAGTCATGTGACTTGAATAGCCACTATCCAGAAACTACTTGTTCTTCCTTCTCTTTGGTACCTGCAAGAAATAAACAACTTACTGTTTCTTTGGTACCCATACTTTTTTGGGTCCTTCTGTGTTAGTAGGTTTTGACCTTTTAACGGGTCTCCAAATTTTCTTGCAATAATCCTTAGTATGACTAGGATCACCACAGTTCACACAAGATTGTCGAATATAAGATCTAGTAAAATGCTTATGAAAATGATGCATGTAATCAGAAAATGTTGGTTTTCGAAATTCAATTTTAAAGGAATTTTTTAGATTACTCTCTTTTTTAAAACCTAACCCAGATCGGTCATTGAAGGGTATTTATTTTGAAATAATGTTATTCAGAGTTTTTGAGCTTTGTGAAAATCTTTTTGAGATATCGGAAACCTTTTCTTTTAGAGAAGCATTTTCTTTTGAAATCAAACCATGATTTTCTTTCAATTGGTGAAACTCTTGTTGTAGAAAATCGATTTTTTTCTTTTTGATATAAATTCTGCTGTTTTAAGGACGAATTTTCCTTTTTTAAACCAGAAACTCTTTCAAGAGCTTCTTTGTAGTTTCTACACAATTCATCAATATACTCAGTAACTTCATCAGGGAGTTCAGATGAACATACCTCAGTTTCTGAGTCTGAATTTGAATCTGATTCGGCCATGAGACAGTTGTTTGCATAATCATTTTCACTTTCATCAGAATCACTTAGAGTATCTGCCTTTAGGGCCTTCTTGTACTTCTCATACTTGAGTTTGTCCTTCTTCAAAATTGGACAGTTCGGTTTGATATGTCATGCCTTCTTATAGTGAAAGCAGATCACGTCTTTGCTATCTTGTGAGTCGTTGCTTGACATTTTCATATCATTCTTCTTCCAAGGTTTCTCCCCTTTGATATTTCTGGCTTTCCGAGCCATCTTTCTAAATTTCTTGACCATGAGGGCTAATTCTTCATCATCCTCATCTTCATCATCTGTATCAGAAAGACATTGAGCAATTTCAGTTTTCAAGGCAATAGATTTTTTACCTTTTTGTTCTCCCTTCTTGTTTGCTCGTTCTATTTCATAAGATTGCAAAGTCCCGACTAGCTCATCCACCGAGAGTGGTCTGATTGTTTGACATTCTTGAATTGATGGTTTGATGTAATTCCAATCATCTGTGAGTCCACGTAGTATTTTCTTGACTTGCATTGGTTCAGCAATAGGTGCGCCTTGTCTTGCAAGTCCACTTGCCAAAGTCTGAAACCTGTCTATCATATCTGCAATAGATTCATCAGATTTCATTTGGAATGCTTCATAGTCACTCAGTAAAATATTGAGCTTCGTTTCTTTTACTCGATTTGTTCCTTGAAAGGTAATATGAAGTCTATCCCATATTGCCTTAGATGATTCTTCCTCTGAGACACGATTATAGAGAGTGGTAGATAAGGCACAAAAGAGAGCATTGACAGCTTTAGAATCAAGGCCTCTTCTTTTAGCCTTTTCAGCATCGGTCATTGTTGTGACAAGATTTGCTCCGTCAGCAGAGGTTGGATTTGTAGCAGTTGCAGGAACTACTCCATTCGTAACAACATCCCACATCAGATCATCATAGGCTTTGAAGAACCACTTCATCTTGTTGCTCCACATATTGTAGTCCTTCCCATCAAAGTATGGTGGCTTGTTGGCAAAGTGCGAATCGCTTGTTCCTGAAGAGTGATTGCTAGACATAGTAGATCGTTAGCTCTGAAGTCAATAAACACTTCGTAAATATGAGCAACCCGCTCTGATACCAATTGATGGATCTAGCAATATCACCTAGATGGGGGGTGAATAGGTGATTCTGAATATAATTGAAATTTCTTGCGGAATAAAAAATAATTCAGTGTACGATTAGAATCAGGATTAGCATAACAGTGTGCAAAAAGCCTAAACACAAAAGTAAGAGTTTAGAGTAGAGAATATTGCACACGATGATTATAGTAGTTCAGCTTAGATTAAGCCTACGTCCACTCTCCCACGATGATAGCCGATCGGCTGGATTTCACTATGAAGAATCACGAGAATTACAAACACTCAATCACTTGGTTTTTCTCTCTCACAGATTTTCACAATGAATAGAATTTTTGGTACACAGAATATTTTCGGATAGAACTCAGATTATGCTTGCACTTTGGATTGTTGTTCCACTTCTTGCTTTTTAGTCCATCATGGTTCTTCTTTTATACTCCCTTGCCTCCAAACTAGCCATTGGATTCCCGGCCAAGGGATCGCTCTTCAATCCTTGATTGGACGTCGTCAATCGTGATTGAACGAGACTGTATCTTCAGAAGATATGTAGACCGTTGAGTGAGATATTGAACCCTTCTGATTCAGTCGTCCATACAACTAAAACTTCAGCTTCCATAAGTGTGATAAGTCTGAGTTGGTTCCCGAAAGAATATTCCTTAGAAGATGATATCCCATTGTAGAAGGTCCCTTGATTGATTGGAAGGGATATCAAGGTATTCGAATATCACAAGCTTTCCTTAGGAATCTTGCCTTGATCGGAAACCTGCCATACGTGGGTCTTCATGTTTTGTAAAAGCAGAAACTGATCTTTCTTGGGTTTCGTCTTAGAAAGATTTGCTTCTTACTTGATCAGTTGACATGGAATGGTAATACGGAGGTTTGATGCGATCCATCCGTCACTGTTTAGATCGTTAGAAGCACTTCCATCTGACCCTTAGTCAGAAGCACTTCCATCTGACCCTTCGTCCACGTGACAGAATTAGATCCACTCAACCTGCTGCTTACACATTCTTTCTGCATCACAGAACGTTATACAATTTCTCTCGATAGTTTTGTCAGAATGAAAATATAGGAGAATTTCCACAACACATATCTCAAGCCTCGAGGGGCGAAAATTCAGAATGTCACATCAGTTGTATCTCGCTCGGAGCAGGCCACTCTTGAGTTAACTGACCGAAAGGGAAAGACTAACGCGAGGTCGGGTGTGGCGTCCCAGACCGCCACCCTACGGTCATAGGTCTCTAATAACAATACATAGAAATTAATCTTATAATAATCTATAGACTAAGGTCTATGATCCACATGCCACAAGTACAATAATACGATCTTTAATAAAATTTGACAACTCAGAAAATAACATGAGGCAATCAAACATAAGGACTAAAACTTTTATTTATAAGCATCATACACGACCATATAAGAGTTCATATATATATGAACAAAAGATGACTTGGGTCGTCGATCCATAGGCATACTGGGATGGTAAAAAAAAACTACTCCATCAACCTACGTAGTCGCCTTTACCAAAAAGTCGCCAAGATTGTCTCTAGTCCTCAATCCTCCTCGGACTGATCAGTAGGGAACATCTCCTCATCCTCGGACTCCTCGAGTGGCTCTGGGGGAGGGAAGTACATCTCTGGCATAGCAGGCTCTGGAGGAGGTGGGACGGGTGTAGCAACAACAGGAGCAGCAGGAGTAGGAGGAGGAGGCACGACTACAGGTAGCATACCAACGATAAATGGTCAAAGCAGACTCTCCCTCATCGACCCACATAGTATGAACATGCACAACAAGTCTCAGATGCGGTACATCAAGGTGTATCATATCACGATAATAAGACTCATAGTCATACGGAACCCAAAACATCTGTGCACTGCCGCCATGGATACTAATATGAAAATATATCCACAAACGTGGGTTAGCGTGACGACTAGCAAGAAAACATTCAATCTCACCATATGGGTCCTATGACTCCTTAGGACAACTATAAACAATCCTGTGACAATAAAATACAGTAGCATTTTAAGAAATATCAAACAAGGATCACGAGATGCAGAAATGCCATGCTATCATGAAAATGACTCGCTCTTCGCTCATACAACCATCGCCAAGCCCAATGACTTGCGACCCCTACTCCAGGGCGTCCTGGACGCATGGTACGACTCTACCCCACACACAGCTCGGGGTCATCAAGTACGTACAAATCCCCACACACAGCCCAGGGGCGTCATCTCGATTCAGTGCACTGAAGAGCAAATACTCCACATATCTCATCATATATCAGTCGACATCATATGCCAATGCATGCTTAGCCATGAATCACAAAATTCTCAGTGACAATCCTGCACATGATGTAACAATGCCAGGCCGACAAACAAGCATGCCAATTCACCAATATATGTTGATGAGATATGATATCATAACGATCAATCGAGCAAAGCATCACAACTAGTATTTCAATGATTTAGAAAATATTCGGTCCTTCCTTGGGAGCTCTCGGTTTACCAAACTATTGACCATTAAACGCCAATTTCTAGCAAGTAATTTAACATGGGCTCATGACACAAAATCAAAAGAAGGCCTCAATCACTTTCCTCATCATTTCGAGCCACAAATCTATTCTGTTTTCTATTTGCAAGTCGCAGTTTAGGCTTTGAGATCGAGCTTAATGACTATCAATCTTGTTCGCCAATCGTCCTTAGCTATACCGTCATAAATTTCACAATAATCAAAGTAAGGAAACAAGGTACAACTCAGCTTATAAATCGAAACCGTTCCATTATGCCGAACCTATCATTGCGCTAAAATGGTACCCGGTTCTATTTTCCCCGAACTACGAGTCATTCCTCTCCTTACTCATATTCATTTAGTCACTTAAAATCACTAGCCATTGTCCTATTTACGACGTCCTTAACTAGTCTTTCCCCTAATTAACTCGAAAACTCACAATGTAGCTAGATTCGACTCTGTGGCGTGATGGAATTGGAAGAACAACACCATTGCCGAACCAATTTCGGCCTTGCTCGGATAATTTACACTACATCACTTCAATCTAGCCAAGTGACATCATGTCCTTGACTTTTTAGCCCTACTCCTTAAGGTTTCCTTCCAAAGTTCATGCAATAAAACCTCAACTCGACCTTTTCCAACATCAAGAACCAAACCGCAACTACTAGGCTCTAAAACAGACCACAGAAACGACTTGTAGCCCTTAAAACCTCACATGATCTTCCTAAGGTCACAACACTACAATGTACTTCTAACCTATGATGAAATTGAAGGAATTCTTGCCTTGGTAACTTGCTTAGTTCAAGTAACTATTAAGAATAAGTATCCCTTGCCAAGAATCGATGATTTGTTTGACCAACTGCAAGGAGCATCTGTGTTTTCTAAGATAGATTTGAGGACTGGTGATCACCATCTGAGGATCAAGAAAGAGGATATTCCAAAGACTGCCTTTAGAACGAGATATGTTCATTATGAGTTTACAGTTATGCCTTTTGGTTTAACTAATGCCCCTGCTGCATTCATGGACTTGATGCACCGAGTATTTAAGGAGTATTTGATCGATTTGTCATTGTCTTTATTGACGACATTTTAGTATACTCGAGGAGTAACGAGGATCATGAGAAGCGTCTGAGTGTTGTTGTCACGCCCCGAGCCCGGCGGGCACATGATCATCCCTCAAAAGGCCGTTACCTTCTTGATCATCCAAGATCCATAGGGCAAATCTCTAGTTTCCTAAATGAAAGCGTGCAAGCAAAAGCGAGAAAAACAACCCTACACTTAATAAATAAAAGAGGGCTTTAGAACGATACATAAAAAATGTTTACATCAATTATTCGAAGCGACTTCGGTTTACAAATAGAAGATCATACAAGGTCACATGTCTAAAATATATCAACTGCTTCTTCGGCTAATCGTCTTTGGCATCAACGGGACTTCGTCTTTAGGGACCTGAAAAATGTTGTCCCACGACGGGGTAAGATATAAATCTCAGTAAACTAGACCTAACCCTAAACTAGGTTGCTAGTACCTTCAGAAACTTTTGAAAATAGGTATTTTCGAATGAAAAGAATTTTGGCATGGTAAAAGTATGATTCTCATGGCAAAACATAATGATTCACAAAACAAGGCACAATTTTGACCAAAAACGGCATTCCAATCTTTTTCAAATGACTTGAAAGTAAAAATCATGATAAACGCTTGGCTTCGTACTTAGGCAGGGTTTTCAGTTAAACAAACTCAGGGAAAACAGTTCTTATTCCCAAAACCATCATTCAAGTCTAGTTTCCTCAAGAAATCTGACATTTAGTTCCATTTCTTTTCCTCATAAAACTTGACTTTCAGTCAATGGTAACAAGTCGTTACCCGCCCGCGCCAAAGCGCCTTGGGCCTCAATAAGAATTCTCTTTAGTCAAGCCATTTCTTGCCATGAAATTAACTAGCCACAGAAAATAATTCATCTTTTCAATTTATTATGACGAGATGATTCGGTCGTCATAGTGACTCTCGCTCCCCATCGCCGTCGAGATGATTCGGTCAACTATGAGACTTTCGTCATGGCCAATCCTGCGAGATGATTCGGTCTAACATGTGACGCCCGATACCTGAACTCCCTCGAAGCAGTCAACATGAAGACTCTCGTGTTCGGACTTAGAGATGATTCGGTCATTACATCGACTCTCGTTACTCCAGCACCACAAGATGATTCGATCAACTGTAAGACTCTCTAGCCGTAGTGACCTCGTCAGGCCAAATGAGATCAAGTCCTTTAGCTCAATTCTTGGGATCAAACACCCAAAATAACATTTGGGATCAAACACCCGACTGGATTGACCATAAGTTTTCATTCAATTATCAACAAGACCACGCAAATACAAATCAACTCACGGCCTCAATTCAAATGCCATAGCCTCAAATCACGCTCGTGGTTACATAAATCACATAAATGAAGTTCCTGCAAATGAAAATCCTTTTAAGACAAGCATGACTCGCATTAACACACGCCATCATTTGCTTAGCACACGAAGGTCAATTTATCAATCTTTCAACTTAAGGCATGATATGTACCACTCGGCTCCAAGCCCTCAGTGTCACAAGTATCTAAAGACTCGGTTAAACTATCTAACCCACTCAAGCATTCAATTCGCATCAAAATTTTCTCACGACCTACTCAAGGTCCAACATTTCCATGACTAGATTTGAGGCTTGTCAATTAAACTCATTTTCATCGATTTCAAACCAAGAATCTCTCAAGCACAATTCATCTCAACAAAGGCCGATTCGATTTTAGCACTCCTAGCCTAAACCGGTCCATAAATATTAATTTCTCAGACAAGGTTGTCCTTTAGTACCCTAACTCCCTAGTAAAGGTTTAGGAATAGCTTACCGAGCTATTCAAGCAAGCAAACTTCATCAAATGGTCTCCCAAAGCCTTCGGCTACACTGGCCAATACAGGGCAGCTTATGCCTTTGAGGAAAATCACCTAAAACCGATCATTAAGCACCGTTTAATGCCATTCTAACCCATGCACACCTTGCCTATACATAATACCATGTCCTATGGCAACTTACCGACGAAAATTCAAGTAAGACAAGGCCTTGGTGATGCTCAAATGTCACAGTTTCCCTTGTTAGTTTGCGGCGGCCAAATTCTGTTCTCAGAAGGCATCAAGCTGACCTTTGCTCCTTCAAACGAAAAGAGCTCGGAAAATCCCACTTAGAGCTCTCGGGTCCAAATCTGACCAGTCTGACCTTTGCTCCTTCAAACGGCTCTATGGGACAAACGGCTGGGTGGATTTGGGCTCATAATACCTTGTTGGAACGGTAAGAGGAGAAGCTTTCAGATGGAGTTAGTTTTACCTCAATCCGATATCGGACGAGAAAGTTATGGCCAAAACAGTGGGAGGAAACGGGAAGAACAGCGAGCTGAGCGATGGAGGGAGAGTGTCGAGAGTGAGAGTGAGAGAGAGAGAGAGAGAGAGAGAGAGAGAGATAAAGAAATGAAAGGGAGTGATGAGAGAGGGTGGTGGTCGGCCAAACTTGAAGGAAAAGGAAGAAGAAGAAGTTTGCTTTCTCCAAGATAAGAAGTGACTAAAAGTAATTGGGATTTGACTTGCATTTACGGTCAACTAGGCACTAGCCTATGGCTCACTAGGTTGTCTTATCCCTTATGGAAAATATCAAGAGGCCAATTGACCATTCTAACCCCAAATTTTCGGCCATGGAAGGGTAGAGGAAGAAAGACTAAAATGCCCTTATCCATTCTTTAAAGCATGAATACCTTTGAGGGCAAAATGGTCATTTTTCACTTCCAGTCCAAAACCTCGCTTTTCTAATCTTATGGGGCGAGTCATAATCCTAATCACTATCGATGAGGCAGCGTCCAAATATTTCAAATGTTGTAAATTCATAAATGTCCGATACCCGACTTCGAGGCCCAAATCATGACAAGTTCCTCGCCGATTGTTATTCTAGTTTATCTCGAACTAACGGGTAGCTCTTGCAGGTGCTACACGTATCGACCTTAGGATTACTCAGTCATGGCGGCTTTGGTTGTCATGTAATTGCGAGGGTCTATTGCTAGTTCCTGCGGTCCTGATCGTAGGAATCCGATTTGGGAAATTCTCACAAATTACACATTGGTTAGGCGGAATCACCCGTATCCCAACGTATAACGCTAGCAAGGCATTCCATGCTCGTTTCCTAGATCGATGTCTGTTGGCCCAAAATATCCCCTCGACAATCCTTATGGTCAAAGTGCCATTTCTTATTCGAGTCTCCTTGGTTCACGTACTAACTCTGTGTTAGCCTTTCCCTTTCGATCAGTTAACTTAGGAGTGGCCAGCTCCGAGCGAGATACAACTAAAATACACCAATCGATGCCTTTTCATTCTTTAGCCTTGAGAATGGTCGAAATTCAGAATGTCACAATTCTTCCCCCCTTAACAAAATTTTATCCTCGAAATTTACAACTTTCCAGTTATCCAACCTTGTGGGGTAGTAACGCCTCATCGCTTGCTTACTTTCCAATAATTCCCTTTTTCCTCACGATGTTTCCATAATCGTCATTACCAACAAACGTCTCTGTCCTTCAAAATTTGTTTTCTTCCGTCCCCAATCCGCACTTGCCTTTCGACTAATGATGCTTCATTGTCCACCTTTATAATTTCACTCTTCACGATTATCACTGGTCCGACTCGCACCTCCTTAGTGTAGTTATTCTAAGTTCAACTCTCCTTTCCTTCAGATCAAAATGGGTCCTTTCTTTGCGACACTTTGAAGTACACATGATTTTCCTCCTTGAACTCTCAAAATCGGTGTTGCTTATTCACTTGTTTCCCCTTCGATATTCTTAAGCTTTCCTTAACTATCCTTGGTTGGCTCAATTAATGGTCAAGCTTGCCTCATACCTTCTTATTTTCTTTCGCCACTCACGTTCCAGTACATAGGGTTTTGTAAGTTCTATCATTCAACATCTTAGGTGTTGCCAAACCGATCCCATGCTGGCCATTGCCACTTTAGGCGAACTCTGTCAAAAGTAATCATTTCTCTTATTCTTTCTTGAATTTGATAACGTCGGTTCATAAGACATCCTTAGCTCGTTCTCTTCATACTGTCTATTGGTCCGAATGTAATAGGCACGCCATGCTACTACTTTACTTCACTAATCCCTTGCCTTGAAGATTCTTCTAAAACATCGTATCAGACTTAAGATCTTTATCTCTCGCTATCGTTGCCAAATCGTCGTAAGGCCATACTCCTTTGTGCCTATGTCCCTTGAGGTACTATTGACTTCAAATGTCCTTTTCTCACCATTAAGCATATGTAGTTTCTAGTCGGCTTCTAATTTTTTCAGCTGAGTCATAACCTTCTTGCAAGTTTCAACTTCCAGCCACGTGTTTGATTTTCTTCGCTTACATTCCTCTCATTACTAGTACAAATGGAAGACCTGGTATCCCTTCGTACCATCTGATGAACACTATAGACATCCTAAGGAGTTTCCGACAATATTCTTTTCCATGTACACCCGTCCATGAAATCTTGGGTTTTCCATCCTCAGGTGCTTGAAGGTCTGGATTTTCTCCCTGTTATCTTTATCCTTTCTATCCTTTGGACATTAGGGCCCATCCATTATAGTGTCTTAATCCCTTCCTGACCTTCAGGTCCGATGCTTAAGGCATTTGTTCAATTAGCCCTTCGGTAAACCTTTCATTTAGAAATTGAGTCTCTTATTCCTCGCGTAGGATTTTATTCTTTCATTACTAATTATAGACATCCATTTCTCTATCCGCCTTTCTAAGGCAATATTGGGCATCATAGTCATGACCTTTGAGTAATGTCTTTAGTCAACGTGACCTTTGTGACATTCCGAATTCCAACCCCTCTCGAGACTATGAAATGAAAAGATATCGATCGGTGTATTTCAATGGTATCTCGCTCGGAGCAAGCCACTCTCGAGTTAACTGACCGAAAGGGAAAGACTAACGCGGAGTCGGGTATGTGGACCTGGGAAATTCGAATAAGAAAATGGCGCTTCGGCCATAAGGATTGTCGAGGGGATATTTTGGGCCAGCAGAGATCAATCTAGGAACGATCATGGAATGCCTTGCTAGCGTTATACGTTGGGACGCGGGTGATTTCGCCTAACCAATGTGTAATTTGCATGAATTTCCTAAATCGGATTCCGATGATCAAGACCGCAGGAACTAGCGATAAACCCTCGCAATTACATGACAACCAAAGTCGCCACGACTTGAGAAATCCTAAGGTCGATATGCGTAGCGCCTGTAAGAGTCGCCCGTCAGTTTGAGATAAATTGGAATTACAGTTGACGAGAGCTTGTCGCGACCCTTCCGGAAGCGGACGCGGCTAATGGATTACCGATAGCGAGTCTTGGATCGGCGCGGGCCCTCCCAGGCCCATACCAAATCGCGGCGGGAGTATTTTTTAAAGGATTCGACGATAAGAGTCGATCGCTTTCGACCTTCAGTGTGGTCGTGGTGGCATGTGCAAATTGTGCATGCATTTGGAGTCGCCACCGGTCTTTCTTAGAGGGTAGACCGGAAACCTTACTAATCGATTGGGAGAGATCGATCAGTTCTGCGGAACCAGAGATTTTGGGTTCGGGGACTTGATTACGCTGGTGTCATTACCAACGCCCTTTCGGTACCTAACGCGAGTGATTTTCCTAGCTAAGAATTCATGCAGACGCCATTTTGGGTGAGGTAGGCTTGATTCAGGGTTTCATGCTGATTGGAAAACTATTCCTATCAATCACAATCAATTTAAATGAAAGCGCAAACAAGTGCATAAATAAATCTCATCGATTCACATCAATTCAAGTCAATGGCTTCCTAGCATAGCCATAAGGGTTTAGGGAAGATTTGGGGACGATTGGCCCGAAGGGCAAAATCGTCATTTTTGGAAGGTTTGGATACCTAATTACCCAAAATATTCCATGGCCAGTTGTTTGTGGCCATTTCCCATTTTTTGGGATTTTTCTAAAATTTTTGGAATTTTTTTTGGAAGACGGCTTGCCAGAAGGGCAAAATCGTCATCTTTGGAAAGATTGGGGGTCGAAAGACCCGGAACAGGTCGTGGCCAGTTGAATGTGGACATTTCCTATTTTCTGGAATTTTCTTGGATTTTTTTTAGAATTGTTTTGGAAGACGGTTTGCCGGAAGGGCAAAACCGTCATTTCTGGAAAGATCGGGAGTCAAATAACCCGAAACAGGTCATGGCCAGTTGAATGTGGCCATTTTCTATTTTCTGGAATTTTTTAGAATTTTTCTGAATTTTCCGAATTTTTTTGAATTTTTTTATGATTTTCTATTTTTTTTTATTGATTTTTGAATTTTTTTTTTATAATTTTTTTATATTTAAAATAATATTATTAAAAAAAAATTATTCGGACCGGGTCGGATGACCCGGCCCACGACCCAAACCCGCAAACCCCAACCCGGCCTGTTTCCTCCACGACCGAAACGACACCGTTTCACGGCTTTCGAATGGACGCCCAAGATTGTGACACGTGGCACGTTTATAGCCGTCCGATCATTTTATTTTTTAATTTTTTGTCCATGGCCCACCACGCTGACGTGGCAGCCCACGTGGCATGCCACGTCAGCTTTGACCGACGACCGTTGACCGTTGACCGTTTGACCGCCGGCGACTTCGCCGGAGAAGACGATGAATAGTGCAATTTCCGGCGAAGTCGCCGGAAATCTTGCCGGAAAAAGCAAACCGGCCCCAAAACTTAGTATTTTTAGCCCGTTCTTTTGGCATCCGACTCCCTAGGACTTCGGCATCAACATGCAACTAAGAACGACGCCATGCGCACGTCAAAACCAGTGAACCGGACCTCCTCAATTCCGTCTCCGGCGAACAATATGCAGAAAAATTTTCTAACTTGAAGCTTGATTCTAATCGTTCAGAGAGCATCTATGGGGGATCAGAAGACTTACCTGAGATCACCCATTCCTCAGTGATGGCTTGAAGCTGCCCGTCGAGCTTGCGGTCCGGAACCGCGGCCGGCGAAGCTCGGGTTCGCGTCCTCGGCGGTTCTCGATGCAAAATGAAGACTATCCCGAGCTTGAAGATGGTAGCTGAAGCTTCGACGATGATCCACCGAAGGTCCAAGACGCCGGTTCTGCCTCGCTTTTTTCTCGCGACTCTGCCAAAAAAACCTCCTCTTCTCTTTCTTCCTCACGGCCCTCCCTCCATTCGACCGAGCTCTCCCTTTCCCCGTCGTGGCCGACCGGCCTTTTTCTTTCCTCCTCGACCACTCGCCTTTTGTCGCCCACGATCGTTTCTTTTCTTTTAAAAAAATGCCATCCCCCACCTTCGGTGCCGCTCCCTCCTGTTCTGCTTTCTTCACCAACGCGGGTCTGCAACTTAGTTGCAGACCCGGTCGGACCGGGTCGGGTCGGGTCTGACCCGACCGGCCCGGTTCGACCAATTCGATCGAATTGGACCCCCAAATTGACCTATTTCATGAAATTGATGGCAAAATCGAACTCCTTGACATGTTTTCTATTAACTATGGGTATTTTCCTGAATCAATTGATTGAAATTTAATGAAAACCCCAAATTGTCCCTAGGATCCGAAAATGATTTTCGCTTAATCGAGGGCCTAAATGACCGAATTAGCCAAAATTGAGGCCATCAATGGATTCAGCATGATGAAAACTATAGGGTAGAGGTGTTTAATTGCAATGGGTATGCCCGTATGAAATGTAATTTCAAAAATTGCGAAACCGGGGACTAAATTGAAAGAAAAATGTGCAATTAAGCCCTTTTGGCTAAAATTGATCAAATTGGAGGGCAAATCGACCCAATTGCACTTCGAGACTTTAGAATCCAATGTCATAGCTTAAAAAAGTGAGAATTGAAAATTAAAAGACTCGAAAAGGAATTTTTTAGGCTCGGTTCGGGTTTATGTTTGTGAAGGAACACAGTGACCCGAGCCGAATTTTCAATATTTAAAGTGACACACTTGAAGAGGAAATTAAAACAAAATTATTGAATATTTTTGTGTATTTTTCTGACCATGAATGGTATTTTTCTGATTTTTTGGGTATTTTTATAATTAAATAAATCCGAAAAATATTATAAAATACCAAAATATATTTTTTGTTCGAAATTGGTCCCCGAGGCTAGGCCAAGGCTTCCAAAGTTGATTTTGTAATTTTATGACTTTTTTATATTTTTAATTAATTTTAAAGAATAAAAATCACAATAATAGATGGTCAAAAATCAGGTGTCAACAGCTGCCCCTCTTTGAGAGGAATCTCGTTAGAGGTTTCTCTCAAAGACAAGGTGGCACCTGAATCTTAACCGACTCGACTAGGGAAAAGAAATGCTATGACATCGGACCCTTAAGTCTTTTGATGAGTGCTCAAATTAATCACCGGTTTACTCTTGCAATTCGAACATGGGCCGGAGTGAGAGAGACTTACCTGAAGCTCACCTGTCGGATGCTGCCGGTTGCGACGACTTTCAAGAAGATACCTAGGACTCGTTTAGAATATCCTAGGGAGATTAAGCTCTGACCTGTATGGTAGGTCATACCATCATGGGATTCCTAACTGGTAGGAACCTAAGGAAGGCGCATCCCATGCTTTGGGATCTGCGAAGGATTTTGATCCGTATGGTGGATCGGACCTTTGTATTGATCCTTCAAGCGGTTTCTACCCTTGGTTGAGTTTAGTTTGATCCTTATGGCGGTTTCTACCTTCAAGTTTAGTTTGACCCTTTAGGCGGTTTCTACTTTGATTTGACCCTTGAGGCGGTTTCTACCTTTGTTTTGACCCTTTAGGCGGTTTCTACCTTTGATTTGACCCTTGAGGCGGTTTCTACCTTTGTTTGACCCCTTAGGCGGTTTCTACCTTTGTTTTGACCCTTTAGGCGGTTTCTACCTTTGATTTGACCCTTGAGGCGGTTTCTACCTTTGTTTGACCCTTTAGGCGGTTTCTACCTTTGTTTTGACCCTTTAGGCGGTTTCTACCTTTGTTTGACCCTTTAGGCGGTTTCTACCTTGAGTTTGACCCTTCAGGCGGTATCTACTTTTGATTTGACCCTTTAGGCGGTTTCTACCTTTGTTTTGACCCTTCAGGCGGTATCTACCATTGGTTGACCCTTCAGGCGGTATCTACCATTGGTTTTTGACTTTGAAAAGGGGTCTCATGACGAGGGTTCTCCACGTCCGATGAGACTGCCTAAATTTTGAAAAGGGGTCTCATGACGAGGGTTCTCCATGTCCGATGAGACTGCCTAAATTTTGAAAAGGGGTCTCATGACGAGGGTTCTCCACGTCCGATGAGACTGCCTAAAATTTTGAAAAGGGGTCTCATGACGAGGGTTCTCCACGTCCGATGAGACTGCCTAAATTTTTGAAAAGGGGCCTCATGACGAGGGTTCTCCACGTCCGATGAGACTGCCTAAATTTTGAAAAGGGGTCTCATGACGAGGGTTCTCCACGTCCGATGAGACTGCCTAAATTTTTGAAAAGGGGTCATATCCTCACCACTTCTTTTGAAAGATCCCGAAATTTGTCGGGAATTCATTTTTGAAGCAGTGAAAGATTTTATTTTGACAAAGCCTCGCTTTAGTCTGTTGAGGCGACATTCTGGGAGCTGAGTTCTCCATGTATCCTGCAGAAGTTTGAGCCTGAAAAATTTTCTTCACCAAGAAAACGTTAGTAATCTTTGGGAAGACCACGGCTGTCCATTTGACAAAAACCGTATGACTTAAGTTTTAATCGTGAAATGTGCATTTTGATGCTGGAGGTTATCCAAAGCATTCTTGCAACATGCAAATGTGATCACAAATCCCTTGCACGGAAAATCTGGATCAAACAATTTGAAATTTCCAAAAAGTGTTTGTTCAAAACATCTATTGGAGAATTTCTCATCCAAGAGGGCTCCTCACCGCTCTGTGATAATGGTCTTTTGTAAGGAATGCGCTCAACTTCCTACTAACCTGTGCCTAGGTTTTAGGATCATTCGCAGCGCATACATTTCGATCGATCGGGAGGTCTTCCACGGGACCGTAACATTGGGCTTGGATAATGGTTCTCAAGGGGGACCCGCTTTGGAGTCGAGGCCATTGAATGAATGTTCTCACCATCTGCTCCGGGTTTACAAGTCAAGAACCCTGCAAAATGAGAAAGAAATAGTCTTGCTCGTACCTCTTCGAGCTAAGCTATATGTTAACCCAAGTGTCTTAGTCAGATAAGACTGTTTCAGGGTTGTAACATTGGTAGGATTGGGGACCGAAAAAGGCTTGTTTTTGGCCCAGAATTCGTGACGGGTTTGACATTGGTGATCATTGCTGATTTGCCTCCTGTCATTTCCTTTCTGCATCTTTAGTCTTTGAGGTGCGCAACCGATTTTACGGTGTGCACCAGCTCTTTAGAGAGCATCTCTTGTGGTATTAAGAGGTTGACAACTCTTTCTGTGTTTTTGCTCCACGGTTGACATCATTTGGGGAGCAGTCTTCTTGATCTGACTCCATTAGGGGTTTTTCCCTCTTCTTTTCCCTACCAGGTTTCTTTAGGGATCGATCAAATTGCTTACACGAGCATCGGCCTTGCTTTTACCAGGCACTTTGCTTTTTCTTGATGCTAGAGATTATTATTTTTTTTTAAATCCCGGTTCTTCTCATCCTCGATGGGATCATGTCAGACATATGTCTGAAAGTATAAACATGCTTTTATCATAAACCCAGGAATTTCTTTGTAATCCCTTAGTCTTGAGCTCTTCCGTTTCTAGAGTGATGCTGCATCCATCTTGAAATGTGCAATGATCACCAACGGGTTCATGAAACGATTTTGCAGGCTCAAGTTGGCTGTGCAAAGGATTCGGTGTGTGGGATAGAGAAAAGAATGCTTCTCATCATCCTATGGCACTTGGATTACCATATAAACAACACACGAAGATTAATGTTAGTCTGAGCAACAAAATTTCTAACCATTTCTCCTGATGCCGTTGGACTTACTTCTATTCTGCCCCGATGTGGGGTGGTTCTCGACAGGGCTGATAATGAAAAACCTCTGTTCAAAGGGGTTATCAATGGTCACCTGTAGTATTTGGGAATATGAAACGAACGCCTCCGTCGTCCCAATCCATGTAATCGCTGCGAATGGTCCCTACCTCCATAGGTACAGATTTTGCTATCCGATTCACTTCCATCGTCTCTCAAGTGTATGTAGGATGTGTTTGGACTGGGCTCGCCTCTCTTTTGAGTAAATTTCCTTTTGAATGATTTGACAAATAATCATATTTGGAAAAATTCATTTCTTTCTTTCCCAAAATTTATCCATCGATGGGATTTTGTGATGTATCGTGCATGTTTTATTCATGCTTTGGGCGACCTCCCGATTTAAATCATGAACATCGATGCATTGGATAATTTTCATGACGGCTGAAAGGATTTTAACATTCTTTATCTCCAGCTAACTGGGAAAGGGATACTTACCTACCTGTCGCGGCTGCAGACCCTTGCAAATGTAAAGAAAGCATATCATTGTAGGTTCACGAATTTTTCAAAAATCGAAACGATACATCCTACCCTTGGTCATGTACTCTGACGAGTAGTACATGGGATGTAAAAACTTGTTCCTCTGCAAGGCGACTCCCCTGTCAAGGATAAACAATAAGTGTCAATTCATATTCCCAAATTCGAGACAAGTTGGGACGATACAACTTTACTCTTGGTTCTCATCCCGTTCTGACGTTGCGTATTGATATGAACAACGTCTATCAAATCCGCCTATCCATGCTTGGAATATTTGCAACATCAATGGTTCAGCTGCCCCCGGTTGGGCAACGTCTGTTCTGTTATTTGAACAGATGGCTCCTTGAGTGATTTATCCACGTTTATCACCAAATAGGTGGCTTCACGGCCAAACGTATTTCGTATTGAAGTGGTGGATCCCATTATGCTCCGCGGGTGATAGTCATTGTTCATGGAACTTGCTCCACGGATTAAGTGATTAATCCACGGCCCTCGGCTTGAAGATGCTCAAAGGGTGATGTTGACACTCACGCGCAATTAGTTCTAGATATTAATGAAAGATGTTCCCGTGGGAACCTTACAGTGCGATCAACAACATATTCAACAGGAGTATTCTACCCCTTTCCTCTAAGCATTTTTTATCGAGTAGCCATGCCTTGCATCAGACGTTTGATCACCGGCCTTGCGTCACCACTGCGATGGTCCTCCGGCTCCAAACTGATCGAGCCAAAGATTGAACTCATCGCCAAGGAAATTGCTCGGGTCTTCGAGCCATTGATGTTCAAGTTGGGTATCAACGATTGTTGGGGGCAGATTTCTTTCATTGCCTTCGTTGTGAGGGACTGGAGTCTTTGAGCTGGAACCTTCATCATTGCCCTGTTGGGGTTGAGACATACATTCCTGAAGAGTATTGATCCAAGTGTCCAACTCCTCATCAAGGAAATCACCTGTTCTTTCTAGCCCTTGGTGCCCGGATTGGGTGACGTCAACTGCAGGCGAGGGATTCCTCTCTTTGCTCTCGTCATGAGCAATTTGACGCCTCGAATTGGAACTTCCTCCAATGATCGGCAGGTTTATATGTGCACTCTCTACCAATGCCAGATCCGCTTCAGGGACAGCATTAATGACCGATTCGCGCTCAAACTGAGGAATCCCTATGTGCTGGAACTGTGGTATATACTCTTGAGGAGTATTGAGATAGCTCGGCGGAGCATTCTGATTTGGGTTAGAGGAGTCGCTGACACGACTGCTGGTCCCGTCATTGCTGAAACACGGTTGGGTGCTCTTGGCTCCCCAATCATCATGGTTGTAACTCTGCCCAGCACTTGAGCTCCAACCGGCTTTATGATGGTTTAACGCTATCCTTCCATCCTTTAGCAATCTCCTATAGTACTTGAGGTGAGACTCAACGTTAATTCTAGAGAGCCCTGGCACGTTCATAATCTCGAGTACGCGTAGTGGGCTAGCCGCATCAACTCCCAGATCTCGAATTGCATCAACAAATTTGGTGTGAAGTTCATAGGTCCAGTAAAACCTTGTTCTCTTATCACCCAAAATATCGTCAATACTTCGGTAGCTATTCTCTACGGGATCTAGTCGTTTCAAAAGTTGTCTAGGGAGGGACTCACCGACTTTGGATTGGCTGGCTGCGACAGCGAGTTCGTCATTGAGAGAACTCCACCTGTGATAATTCATATCCCATTTCTCAGAGGATATTGGTGTTGACTTGCTCATGCAGATCTCCGACGGTATCTGGCTGTGTCGGAAAATGCTGTGGAGAATACGGTAACAGCTGAGCGTTATTCGTCAACAGGGATGGTTCATCGAGGAACACCTCGCCGAGGACAACATGATTACCACAATTAAGGCAGGCGGCCTTGGTCAGAGCTTCCTTATATCTCGCGCTTTCAGCTCGAAGCTTCTCATTCTCCTCCTTCAGGGCCAGTAACTCATGGTCTGCGTGTTGCTGTTTCACCCGGGTTCGTTTGTTGGCGAACCAAAACTTGACCTTCGAAAGCTCCAATCCTAACTTTCGACTCAACTCCATTTTCTGTTGTCTGCTTGGAGTGGAGCATTCATTGAAGAAAGCTTCGAGTTCTCGGATTTGGCCTGGAGTGTGGCGTTGCAGTTGCTTCCTTTTCCGACTCCGGTCATCATTGTATACTCCTTCTTCGTAGCTGGAACCTAGAATTTCATCGCTGGAGGAGTCAGTCTCCATGGCCTTCGGGCAGGATTCAGCTCCAGGATCTTCAAAGTCTCCCAGCAGTTCGTGCTCAAAAATGTCCAGGTCGGGCGTTTCTAGCAGATGGGAATAGCTTTTAAACATGATGGATCGGAGTATCTCGGGCTGATCTAGTTCACTCAGCTTTCTCTATTCACTCTTACGTGTTTGCTCACTCTAGAAATTTTCTCAAGTGATTGTGCGTGTCCTAGAACCATCCATCAGGCTGCATATGAAGGCCAGCAAGCAAGCGCTCCTCCCGAGACCCTGCAATTACTCCTCATCTGTCTTCCCCTTTCTTTTTCCACGTGACAGGATCACAAACTCTCTTGCATTGATTAGGTTTCATCGAGTATTGCACTCGTCCCCTAGTTCAGTCTTCAAAGTGGTGGCTCTACAATCTTTCGGTGCCTTTTATGATTTGCTAGGCCCGAGAATGTGGGGAGCTGCGGCGGACCCGCAATTAATGACTCCGTTTAATTCATTTAGCTCCATGGGAATTAACGCTATGACCTTCTCTCAACCCCTTTTCATCGTTCAAACGAAAGTGGCATTTTCCCTGTGCATGCTGTTACTCTTCATTTCAACATCCTGGGCTCTTGGTGAGGAATGAGTTCGTGGCCACTCAAAATTTAAAGACCGTCCCTGCTTTCAGACTTAATCTAACAAGGGATCATCGCAACTGAGCATGACGATGTTCGTCGATAGCGTTGGTTTTCATACATAATTAACTATAGCCATTAAAGAAAAATGTTCCCATAGGAACTTTACAATGGATAAAAAGAGTGATCCACTCGTGAACATGTTCTTCTTTCTATGGGTGATCGTAGCGACCAACCCATCGTGCCCCGAGTCAGGTGCTAGATCATGGCTGTCCAAGCATGCCAGCTTCCCATTAATTGAACAAGGCATCGAGCCCCTCATCGAAGAAATCGTCTGTTGTGGGTTGACTAGCGGCAGGCAGAGCACCAGCCGACTGCTGCTCGAATGGAGGAGTGCGCACTCGCTGTACTTGTGACACGTGCTCTTGAAAAGTGTTGAAATGGCCCAGAAGGACATTCTGATCATTTTTCAGTTCGCCGGTGGTCGGGTTGCTAGCCTGATTGATGCTTAGATTTGGCCGGGTATCTCTTGATACCTGAGCATTACAATGGCGGTCCCCCCTAGCTTTTGAGCTCGAGACGGATTCCTCCTGGTTTAGCTCCGCTCGACGCTGTTTTAATAGCTTTCTGTAGGCAGCAAGGTGATTCCTGACCAGTTCCTTATTAAGCCCCGGTACATTCATGGCCTTAAATATGCGCGTCGGAGTTGCTGAATCGATCCCCATTTGGTGAACCACGTCTAGGAATCTGGAATGCAGTTCAGGGGGCCAAGCGAACCTCCTCTTATCGTGGCCCAAAATTGCATCGATGGCTTGACGACTGATTAACTCATCTCCAGCAGGACCCGACCCTATCGAAAATTGTTGTGCATGAGGCTGATATGCTTTGAGCTGGTCGGCGGTAACATCCAGCTCCTTGAAACTGTAACTCCAATCAAAGCGACGCAAATCCCATCCCCCAGGAGGCATTTGTATCGTCTTCGTAGGATCATCCTGCTCATGCGTGACTCCGGCAAAATCTGGTTGAGCAGGGGATGCCCCGAGGGAGTAGGGTGGTAAATGAACGTCTTCAATCATTGCGTGAGGCTTATCGGGGAATATCTCACCGCGGGCGATGAGGTTATCGCAATGAGGGCAAACGGTAATATTGACAGCTTTTTCATACCTCATGTTTTCTGTTCGCAGCTTTTGGTTTTCTTCCTTTAAAATCTCGACCACCTGATGTTTGCGTTGAGCCTTCGATTTAGATCTCCTATTTTGAAACCAAAACTGGATCCTCGACTGATTAATCCCCAACTCCCGGCTCAATTCAATTCTCCACTTCTTTTTCATGTGAGGGCTTTTACTGAAGAGGGTTTCCAGCATTTGGGTTTCCTCCTGAGAGTATTGGTAAGGACGTCTTCTTTTCCCGAGTTGAGCATCGTGGATGTCGTTGTCGTCGTCGCCGTGATTTTGATTTCCGTTGCCAGAAGTGTTGGGTTCCATGGTTTTGGTGTTAGACTTGGTCTTGGAATCTTCGAGATCCCTCAGTAGTTCAATTTCTGAGATTTTTGAGTCAGTCGCCTCTAGCAGCTGACAGTAACCTCTTAAATATGTTGGATTGAGAAATGTTTGATTGGTTCTTGCCCACTCAGAGTTCTCTACTCTCTCCTGTATGCTCACTCCCTATAAATTTTTCTTCGAGTGACTTTGTATGTTCAGGAGACGCTCTTCAAGCATCATTAGGCAAACGTTCCCCCTGAAGACCTTGAATTTCGCGCTTAGCTTTTCAACGTGATGGGACTGCTAAATCCTGTTAGGGCTTTCTTCGATAGTTGCGCTTACCTTCCACCTAACTCTAATAATGGTGATCCCGACAAATCTTTTACATCTTTTAATTGATAAGCCGGAAATCGCGGACCTAAACGAATCCAATGGTTCTCGTGAGGGGACCTCCTGCTTTACCCCCTAACTGGGCTCCACCAGCATTATTACTGAGACCCTTCATCATCCTCGAGTTGCTATAAAATGAGGGATTAACGTAAGGCAGGTTAGCGTTCTCGCATAATCAGCTTCTTCCTTCTAATCTCTCTATTAGCCTCGTCTTATTCTCAAGCCAACCCAACGCAAATGGCCTCCTCTCCCGTACGCACTTTTTCGACTGATGTCTTGGCCCAGTGGGAAAAGCTTTATAACCTATTGGGTCGCGGTTACGCGCACATAACCGATCATTCTGCAACCGCGGATGAAATCCGTGTCCTGCTCGAGGACTTAGATACCACTTCCCTCGAAGGTACTACGCTGGGGAGGGAATATAGAATTTTCCCGACCCTCTTTGCACACTCCTTAGAGGCCTACCGTGTTGCTGATCGGGAGGTTCTCGTGGCTCGCGTCTTGCGGGCTCGTTACAAGGATCGGTCTGATCATTTGGTGCTGACCAACTATTTGGCCGATAGTCACAAAAAGGCCGTCGAGTTTGCCAATGAGAGGGTCGCGACGTTGCTTCGCGAGAGGAGAAACCTGGTGGATCAATTGGCCCTATCCCTGACCGCTGGCGAGCACGACCGCCACAATGTCCTATTGAGGCTGCAAAGCGACTGGCAAGAAGAACGGCTCGACAAAATAACCGCAGACATAGCTCACGGGAATGGATTAGTTCGGGACTTGGAAATAATCACCGAGGAACACGAGGTCAAGGTCACTGAGGTTAAGGGCGAATGCAGAAACCTTCTCCTCAAGCTTGCGGACCAGGACATGCGAAGTCGTGAGTACGGGCAGAGCATTAACAACATGGAGGGTCAGTTGGGCTCCTTTGTGTCGTTAATTAGGGCTCACTTTGGCTTTACTTTTCCACCCCGAATTGTATGACCTGCTTTTGAAAACCCTCCACTGAGCAAAATAAATGTGTGTTTTAACTTCTGTATGGTTCATTTCTTCGAGCATCCGAACATCTTCAACTTGGGTGAGCCGAACCATAATATCAATAAGCCGAGCAAATATGTCCTGATTTTATAACTCGCTCATGATCAGATGAGAGAATAGCCTCAGACTTATCCAGGAGAAGATTTCTCTCTATTACCTATTTTTTCACCTGCAAATGAAACGACTGAATCAGAAGGAATAATTTGAAAAAGAAAGCATAAACCCCTTTCAATCTTATGCTTGCTCGTGATTAATAAGGACAAAAACTTTTACAAGGGTTTTAATCTTGCGCAAAAAGTTTTTTATCAGTATTCTTCGAAGGAAAGCATATTATTGAAAGGAATGTAATTCACGATAATCGCTTTTGATCAATTTCGAGGAGAACGAATTAGTCAAAAGCGCAAGGCATAATGACGTGTTTTAAATTTAATTGAAGATACGGCATCCAAATCAAGGCCGTTTTGTTAAGAACGAGGGCAATTTGGACATCTATCTCGTCATTAAATTCGAAACAATGCCGATACTCTTGATCAATTATCGTGGATTACCAATGACGTACGACATGCATGAATCAATTCAAGTGTATAATTCCTTCTAGCGAAATTGGGGTTGGATTACCCTATACAACCAAAAAGGTCATGCAAGATTTCCAATTTTGATTTCCTCTAAAGGAATTATAAACTTGACTTGGGAGTATTCGGATGATTAGAGAAAATGCCACTATCACATTCCCATGACCCGTCAAAAGAAATACAACCAAGTTCCATCTGAATGTATACACCAATAGGTCCCTAATACAATCACTCTAAGGGGTGAGATAGAGAAAGCCTCGATAAAAATAAACCCTATACAAGAGGACTAGTAATGGAAAATGAAACAAAGGAATGTGATCCTAACGCTTAAGGATGCCCCAAGTTCGATCTGTGACTTCCGGATCACTTGCCCCAACTCGTCATCTTCATTGGACGATATCTCAATAATGTCCATAGTAGGCTCCTTTGTTGCTCACTCGGTGCTTGTCATGGGATATCATTCTCTTCGTCTTCTATCAAGGACGTTTGGGAAAAACACACACATCTATCCTTGAAATGGCATTTAATCTAATCACCAGAATGCAATGAATGAAATGCCTATATTTATATGAACTGTAATAGATTTGAGGGATAGAGAGTCTTACCAACCAAACTCGTCGACTTATGTGCGGTTTTAGGTGTACCAACCGCCCAAAGACATGCGCATGAGACAAGTGATGGTGAACTTCTAAAAATCAGAGGGTTTGGCACCTAAGGTTAAGGTTCCCACTTCGAGTTCTAGAAAGAGCCGATTCCATTGCACAGCTATCGTTGCATTGGGACTCGATCCATAGTTCGAAGCGAGCGGAATTGAAAAGTGGATTACCCCGCGTTTTTCCTCACGGAGATTCCATTCTCAATTCCTTCTATTGTGTTCCTAAAGGCGGCGCCCGGGGTTTTAGGCGCGGTTGTGTGTGTCCACGTGTTGTGATCATCATAATGCAATTCATGCACAGCAGTTTATCAATCAGCACTTCAAATCATCCACACAACATACATTCCTACGCCCAACCTGCATAAGACAATGTTAATCACGGACTACACCCCTTATTTCTCCAATCTGCCAAAAACATATAACACCTACCATAAGCGGACTTACCTCACCTTCGAGAGCGCCTGCAAGGTTAGAAAAATCACTCAGCGTTTTAATTACGACCTAAGTCCACTTGACGTCTAGAATCATATGTTCTAGAGCAAGGTTCCCAGTGGAGTCGCCAGCTGTCGCGACCCGTCCGGAAGCGGACGCGGCTAATGGATTACCGATCGCGAGTCTTGGATCGGCGCGGGCCCTCCCAGGCCCATACCAAATCGCGGCGGGAGTATTTTTTAAAGGATTCGACGATAAGAGTCGATCGCTTTCGACCTTCAGTGTGGTCGTGGTGGCATATGCAAATTGTGCATGCATTTGGAGTCGCCACCGGTCTTTCTTAGAGGGTAGACCGGAAACCTTACTAATCGATTGGGAGAGATCGATCAGTTCTACGGAACCAGAGATTTTGGGTTCGGGGACTTGATTACGCTGGTGTCATTACCAACGCCCTTTCGGTACCTAACGCGAGTGATTTTCCTAGCTAAGAATTCATGCAGACGCCATTTTGGGTGAGGTAGGCTTGATTCAGGGTTTCATGCTGATTGGAAAACTATTCCTATCAATCACAATCAATTTAAATGAAAGCGCAAACAAGTGCATAAATAAATCTCATCGATGCACATCAATTCAAGTCAATGGCTTCCTAGCATAGCCATAAGGGTTTAGGAAAGATTTGGGGACGATTGGCCCGAAGGGCAAAATCGTCATTTTTGGAAGGTTTGGATACCGAATTACCCAAAATATTCCATGGCCAGTTGTTTGTGGCCATTTCCCATTTTTTGGGATTTTTCTAAAATTTTTGGAATATTTTTTGGAAGACGGCTTGCCAGAAGGGTAAAACCGTCATCTTTGGAAAGATTGGGGGTCGAAATACCCGGAACAGGTCGTGGCCAGTTGAATGTGGCCATTTCCTATTTTCTGGAATTTTCTTGGATTTTTTTTAGAATTGTTTTGGAAGACAGTTTGCCGGAAGGGCAAAACCGTCATTTCTGGAAAGATCGGGAGTCAAATGACCCGAAACAGGTCATGGCCAGTTGAATGTGGCCATTTCCTATTTTCTGGAATTTTTTAGAATTTTTCTGAATTTTCCGAATTTTTTTGAATTTTTTTATGATTTTCTATTTTTTTTTATTGATTTTTAAATTTTTTATTATAATTTTTTTATATTTAAAATAATATTATTAAAAAAAAATTATTCGGACCGGGTCGGATGACCCGGCCCACGACCCAAACCCGCAAACCCCAACCCGGCCTGTTTCCTCCACGACCGAAACGACACCGTTTCACGGCTTTCGAATGGACGCCCAAGATTGTGACACGTGGCACGATTATAGCCGTCCGATCATTTTATTTTTTTATTTTTTTGTCCATGGCCCACCACGCTGACGTGGCAGCCCACGTGGCATGCCACGTCAGCTTTGACCGACGACCGTTGACCGTTGACCGTTTGACCGCCGGCGACTTCGCCGGAGAAGACGATGAATAGTGCAATTTCAGGCGAAGTCGCCGGAAATCTTGCCGGAAAAAGCAAACCGGCCCCAAAACTTAGTATTTTTAGCCCGTTCTTTTGGCATCCGACTCCCTAGGACTTCGGCATCAACATGCAACTAAGAACGACGCCATGCGCACGTCAAAACCAGCGAACCGGACCTCCTCAATTCCGTCTCCGGCGAACAATATGCAGAAAAATTTTCTAACTTGAAGCTTGATTCTAATCGTTCAGAGAGCATCTATGGGGGATCAGAAGACTTACCTGAGATCACCCATTCCTCAGTGATGGCTTGAAGCTGCCCGTCGAGCTTGCGGTCCGGAACCGCGGCCGGCGAAGCTCGGGTTCGCGTCCTCGGCGGTTCTCAATGCAAAATGAAGACTATCCCGAGCTTGAAGATGGTAGCTGAAGCTTTGACGATGATCCACCGAAGGTCCAAGACGCCGGTTCTGCCTCGCTTTTTTCTCGCGACTCTGCCAAAAAAACCTCCTCTTCTCTTTCTTCCTCACGGCCCTCCCTCCATTCGACCGAGCTCTCCCTTTCCCCGTCGTGGCCGACCGGCCTTTTTCTTTCCTCCTCGACCACTCGCCTTTTGTCGCCCACGATCGTTTCTTTTCTTTTAAAAAAATGCCATCCCCCACCTTCGGTGCCGCTCCCTCCTGTTCTGCTTTCTTCACCAACGCGGGTCTGCAACTTAGTTGCAGACCCGGTCGGACCGGGTCGGGTCGGGTCTGACCCGACCGGCCCGGTTCGAACAATTCGATCGAATTGGACCCCCAAATTGACCTATTTCATGAAATTGATGGCAAAATCGAACTCCTTGACATGTTTTCTATTAACTATGGGTATTTTCATGAATCAATTGATTGAAATTTAATGAAAACCCCAAATTGTCCCTAGGATCCGAAAATGATTTTCGCTTAATCGAGGGCCTAAACGACCGAATTAGCCAAAATTGAGGCCATCAATGGATTCAGCATGATGAAAACTATAGGGTAGAGGTGTTTAATTGCAATGGGTATGCCCGTATGAAATGTAATTTCAAAAATTGCGAAACCGGGGACTAAATTGAAAGAAAAATGTGCAATTAAGCCCTTTTGGCTAAAATTGATCAAATTGGAGGGCAAATCGACCCAATTGCACTTCGAGACTTTAGAATCCAATGTCATAGCTTAAAAAAGTGAGAATTGAAAATTAAAAGACTCGAAAAGGAATTTTTTAGGCTCGGTTCGGGTTTATGTTTGTGAAGGAACACAGTGACCCGAGCCGAATTTTCAATATTTAAAGTGACACACTTGAAGAGGAAATTAAAACAAAATTATTGAATATTTTTGTGTATTTTTCTGACCATGAATGGTATTTTTCTGATTTTTTGGGTATTTTTATAATTAAATAAATCCGAAAAATATTATAAAATACCAAAATATATTTTTTGTTCGAAATTGGTCCCCGAGGCTAGGCCAAGGCTTCCAAAGTTGATTTTGTAATTTTATGACTTTTTTTATATTTTTAATTAATTTTAAAGAATAAAAATCACAATAATAGATGGTCAAAAATCAGGTGTCAACAGCTGCCCCTCTTTGAGAGGAATCTCGTTAGAGGTTTCTCTCAAAGACAAGGTGGCACCTGAATCTTAACCGACTCGACTAGGGAAAAGAAATGCTATGACATCGGACCCTTAAGTCTTTTGATGAGTGCTCAAATTAATCACCGGTTTACTCTTGCAATTCGAACATGGGCCGGAGTGAGAGAGGCTTACCTGAAGCTCACCTGTCGGATGCTGCCGGTTGCGACGACTTTCAAGAAGATACCTAGGACTCGTTTAGAATATCCTAGGGAGATTAAGCTCTGACCTGTATGGTAGGTCATACCATCATGGGATTCCTAACTGGTAGGAACCTAAGGAAGGCGCATCCCATGCTTTGGGATCTGCGAAGGATTTTGATCCGTATGGTGGATCGGACCTTTGTATTGATCCTTCAAGCGGTTTCTACCCTTGGTTGAGTTTAGTTTGATCCTTATGGCGGTTTCTACCTTCAAGTTTAGTTTGACCCTTTAGGCGGTTTCTACCTTTGATTTGACCCTTGAGGCGGTTTCTACCTTTGTTTTGACCCTTTAGGCGGTTTCTACCTTTGATTTGACCCTTGAGGCGGTTTCTACCTTTGTTTGACCCTTTAGGCGGTTTCTACCTTTGTTTTGACCCTTTAGGCGGTTTCTACCTTTGATTTGACCCTTGAGGCGGTTTCTACCTTTGTTTGACCCTTTAGGCGGTTTCTACCTTTGTTTTGACCCTTTAGGCGGTTTCTACCTTTGTTTGACCCTTTAGGCGGTTTCTACCTTGAGTTTGACCCTTCAGGCGGTATCTACTTTTGATTTGACCCTTTAGGCGGTTTCTACCTTTGTTTTGACCCTTCAGGCGGTATCTACCATTGGTTGACCCTTCAGGCGGTATCTACCATTGGTTTTTGACTTTGAAAAGGGGTCTCATGACGAGGGTTCTCCACGTCCGATGAGACTGCCTAAATTTTGAAAAGGGGTCTCATGACGAGGGTTCTCCATGTCCGATGAGACTGCCTAAATTTTGAAAAGGGGTCTCATGACGAGGGTTCTCCACGTCCGATGAGACTGCCTAAAATTTTGAAAAGGGGTCTCATGACGAGGGTTCTCCACGTCCGATGAGACTGCCTAAATTTTTGAAAAGGGGCCTCATGACGAGGGTTCTCCACGTCCGATGAGACTGCCTAAATTTTGAAAAGGGGTCTCATGACGAGGGTTCTCCACGTCCGATGAGACTGCCTAAATTTTTGAAAAGGGGTCATATCCTCACCACTTCTTTTGAAAGATCCCGAAATTTGTCGGGAATTCATTTTTGAAGCAGTGAAAGATTTTATTTTGACAAAGCCTCGCTTTAGTCTGTTGAGGCGACATTCTAGGAGCTGGGTTCTCCATGTATCCTGCAGAAGTTTGAGCCTGAAAAATTTTCTTCACCAAGAAAACGTTAGTAATCTTTGGGAAGACCACGGCTGTCCATTTGACAAAAACCGTATGACTTAAGTTTTAATCGTGAAATGTGCATTTTGATGCTGGAGGTTATCCAAAGCATTCTTGCAACATGCAAATGTGATCACAAATCCCTTGCACGGAAAATCTGGATCAAACAATTTGAAATTTCCAAAAAGTGTTTGTTCAAAACATCTATTGGAGAATTTCTCATCCAAGAGGGCTCCTCACCGCTCTGTGATAATGGTCTTTTGTAAGGAATGCGCTCAACTTCCTACTAACCTGTGCCTAGGTTTTAGGATCATTCGCAGCGCATACATTTCGATCGATCGGGAGGTCTTCCACGGGACCGTAACGTTGGGCTTGGATAATGGTTCTCAAGGGGGACCCGCTTTGGAGTCGAGGCCATTGAATGAATGTTCTCACCATCTGCTCCGGGTTTACAAGTCAAGAACCCTGCAAAATGAGAAAGAAATAGTCTTGCTCGTACCTCTTCGAGCTAAGCTATATGTTAACCCAAGTGTCTTAGTCAGATAAGACTGTTTCAGGGTTGTAACATTGGTAGGATTGGGGACCGAAAAAGGCTTGTTTTTGGCCCAGAATTCGTGACGGGTTTGACATTGGTGATCATTGCTGATTTGCCTCCTGTCATTTCCTTTCTGCATCTTTAGTCTTTGAGGTGCGCAACCGATTTTACGGTGTGCACCAGCTCTTTAGAGAGCGTCTCTTGTGGTATTAAGAGGTTGACAACTCTTTCTGTGTTTTTGCTCCACGGTTGACATCATTTGGGGAGCAGTCTTCTTGATCTGACTCCATTAGGGGTTTTTCCCTCTTCTTTTCCCTACCAGGTTTCTTTAGGGATCGATCAAATTGCTTACACGAGCATCGGCCTTGCTTTTACCAGGCACTTTGCTTTTTCTTGATGCTAGAGATTATTATTTTTTTTTTAAATCCCGGTTCTTCTCATCCTCGATGGGATCATGTCAGACATATGTCTGAAAGTCTAAACATGCTTTTATCATAAACCCAGGAATTTCTTTGTAATCCCTTAGTCTTGAGCTCTTCCGTTTCTAGAGTGATGCTGCATCCATCTTGAAATGTGCAATGATCACCAACGGGTTCATGAAACGATTTTGCAGGCTCAAGTTGGCTGTGCAAAGGATTCGGTGTGTGGGATAGAGAAAAGAATGCTTCTCATCATCCTATGGCACTTGGATTACCATATAAACAACACACGAAGATTAATGTTAGTCTGAGCAACAAAATTTCTAACCATTTCTCCTGATGCTGTTGGACTTACTTCTATTCTGCCCCGATGTGGGGTGGTTCTCGACAGGGCTGATAATGAAAAACCTCTGTTCAAAGGGGTTATCAATGGTCACCTGTAGTATTTGGGAATATGAAACGAACGCCTCCGTCGTCCCAATCCATGTAATCGCTGCGAATGGTCCCTACCTCCATAGGTACAGATTTTGCTATCCGATTCACTTCCCTCGTCTCTCAAGTGTATGTAGGATGTGTTTGGACTGGGCTCGCTTCTCTTTTGAGTAAATTTCCTTTTGAATGATTTGACAAATAATCATATTTGGAAAAAAACATTTCTTTCTTTCCCAAAATTTATCCATTGATGGGATTTTGTGATGTATCGTGCATGTTTTATTCATGCTTTGGGCGACCTCCCGATTTAAATCATGAACATCGATGCATTGGATAATTTTCATGACGGCTGAAAGGATTTTAACATTCTTTATCTCCAGCTAACTGGGAAAGGGATACTTACCTACCTGTCGCGGCTGCAGACCCCTGCAAATGTAAAGAAAGCATATCATTGTAGGTTCACGAATTTTTCAAAAATCGAAACGATACATCCTACCCTTGGTCATGTACTCTGACGAGTAGTACATGGGATGTAAAAACTTGTTCCTCTGCAAGGCGACTCCCCTGTCAAGGATAAACAATAAGTGTCAATTCATATTCCCAAATTCGAGATAAGTTGGGACGATACAACTTTACTCTTGGTTCTCATCCCGTTCTGACGTTGCGTATTGATATGAACAACGTCTATCAAATCCGCCTATCCATGCTTGGAATATTTGCAACATCAATGGTTCAGCTGCCCCCGGTTGGGCAACGTCTGTTCTGTTATTTGAACAGATGGCTCCTTGAGTGATTTATCCACGTTTATCACCAAATAGGTGGCTTCGCGGCCAAACGTATTTCGTATTGAAGTGGTGGATCCCATTATGCTCCGCGGGTGATAGTCATTGTTCATGGAACTTGCTCCACGGATTAAGTGATTAATCCACGGCCCTCGGCTTGAAGATGCTCAAAGGGTGATGTTGACACTCACGCGCAATTAGTTCTAGATATTAATGAAAGATGTTCCCGTGGGAACCTTACAGTGCGATCAACCACATATTCAACAGGAGTATTCTACCCCTTTCCTCTAAGCATTTTTTATCGAGTAGCCATGCCTTGCATCAGACGTTTGATCACCGGCCTTGCGTCACCACTGCGATGGTCCTCCGGCTCCAAACTGATCGAGCCAAAGATTGAACTCATCGCCAAGGAAATTGCTCGGGTCTTCGAGCCATTGATGTTCAAGTTGGGTATCAACGATTGTTGGGGGCAGATTTCTTTCATTGCCTTCGTTGTGAGGGACTGGAGTCTTTGAGCTGGAACCTTCATCATTGCCCTGTTGGGGTTGAGACATACATTCCTGAAGAGTATTGATCCAAGTGTCCAACTCCTCATCAAGGAAATCACCTGTTCTTTCTAGCCCTTGGTGCCCGGATTGGGTGTCGTCAACTGCAGGCGAGGGATTCCTCTCTTTGCTCTCGTCATGAGCAATTTGACGCCTCGAATTGGAACTTCCTCCAATGACCGGCAGGTTTATATGTGCACTCTCTACCAATGCCAGATCCGCTTCAAGGACAGCATTAATGACCGATTCGCGCTCAAACTGAGGAATCCCTATGTGCTGGAACTGTGGTATATACTCTTGAGGAGTATTGAGATAGCTCGGCGGAGCATTCTGATTTGGGTTAGAGGAGTCGCTGACACGACTGCTGGTCCCGTCATTGCTGAAACACGGTTGGGTGCTCTTGGCTCCCCAATCATCATGGTTGTAACTCTGCCCAGCACTTGAGCTCCAACCGGCTTTATGATGGTTTAACGCTATCCTTCCATCCTTTAGCAATCTCCTATAGTACTTGAGGTGAGACTCAACGTTAATTCTAGAGAGCCCTGGCACGTTCATAATCTCGAGTACGCGTAGTGGGCTAGCCGCATCAACTCCCAGATCTCGAATTGCATCAACAAATTTGGTGTGAAGTTCATAGGTCCAGTAAAACCTTGTTCTCTTATCACCCAAAATATCGTCAATACTTCGGTAGCTATTCTCTACGGGATCTAGTCGTTTCAAAAGTTGTCCAGGGAGGGACTCACCGACTTTGGATTGGCTGGCTGCGACAGCGAGTTCGTCATTGAGAGAACTCCACCTGTGATAATTCATATCCCATTTCTCAGAGGATATTGGTGTTGACTTGCTCATGCAGATCTCCGACGGTATCTGGCTGTGTCGGAAAATGCTGTGGAGAATACGGTAACAGCTGAGCGTTATTCGTCAACAGGGATGGTTCATCGAGGAACACCTCGCCGAGGACAACATGATTACCACAATTAAGGCAGGCGGCCTTGGTCAGAGCTTCCTTATATCTCGCGCTTTCAGCTCGAAGCTTCTCATTCTCCTCCTTCAGGGCCAGTAACTCATGGTCTGCGTGTTGCTGTTTCACCCGGGTTCGTTTGTTGGCGAACCAAAACTTGACCTTCGAAAGCTCCAATCCTAACTTTCGACTCAACTCCATTTTCTGTTGTCTGCTTGGAGTGGAGCATTCATTGAAGAAAGCTTCGAGTTCTCGGATTTGGCCTAGAGTGTGGCGTTGCAGTTGCTTCCTTTTCCGACTCCGGTCATCATTGTATACTCCTTCTTCGTAGCTGGAACCTAGAATTTCATCGCTGGAGGAGTCAGTCTCCATGGCCTTCGGGCAGGATTCAGCTCCAGGATCTTCAAAGTCTCCCAGCAGTTCGTGCTCAAAAATGTCCAGGTCGGGCGTTTCTAGCATATGGGAATAGCTTTTAAACATGATGGATCGGAGTATCTCGGGCTGATCTAGTTCACTCAGCTTTCTCTATTCACTCTTACGTGTTTGCTCACTCTAGAAATTTTCTCAAGTGATTGTGCGTGTCCTAGAACCATCCATCAGGCTGCATATGAAGGCCAGCAAGCAAGCGCTCCTCCCGAGACCCTGCAATTACTCCTCATCTGTCTTCCCATTTCTTTTTCCTCGTGACAGGATCACAAACTCTCTTGCATTGATTAGGTTTCATCGAGTATTGCGCTCGTCCCCTTTTCATCGTTCAATTAATGACTCCGTTTAATTCATTTAGCTCCATGGGAATTAACGCTATGACCTTCTCTCAACCCCTTTTCATCGTTCAAACGAAAGTGGCATTTTCCCTGTGCATGCTGTTACTCTTCATTTCAACATCCTGGGCTCTTGGTGAGGAATGAGTTCGTGGCCACTCAAAATTTAAAGACCGTCCCTGCTTTCAGACTTAATCTAACAAGGGATCATCGCAACTGAGCATGACGATGTTCGTCGATAGCGTTGGTTTTCATACATAATTAACTATAGCCATTAAAGAAAAATGTTCCCATAGGAACTTTACAATGGATAAAAAGAGTGATCCACTCGTGAACATGTTCTTCTTTCTATGGGTGATCGTAGCGACCAACCCATCGTGCCCCGAGTCAGGTGCTAGATCATGGCTGTCCAAGCATGCCAGCTTCCCATTAATTGAACAAGGCATCGAGCCCCTCATCGAAGAAATCGTCTGTTGTGGGTTGACTAGCGGCAGGCAGAGCACCAGCCGACTGCTGCTCGAATGGAGGAGTGCGCACTCGCTGTACTTGTGACACGTGCTCTTGAAAAGTGTTGAAATGGCCCAGAAGGACATTCTGATCATTTTTCAGTTCGCCGGTGGTCGGGTTGCTAGCCTGATTGATGCTTAGATTTGGCCGGGTATCTCTTGATACCTGAGCATTACAATGGCGGTCCCCCCTAGCTTTTGAGCTCGAGACGGATTCCTCCTGGTTTAGCTCCGCTCGACGCTGTTTTAATAGCTTTCTGTAGGCAGCAAGGTGATTCCTGACCAGTTCCTTATTAAGCCCCGGTACATTCATGGCCTTAAATATGCGCGTCGGAGTTGCTGAATCGATCCCCATTTGGTGAACCACGTCTAGGAATCTGGAATGCAGTTCAGGGGGCCAAGCGAACCTCCTCTTATCGTGGCCCAAAATTGCATCGATGGCTTGACGACTGATTAACTCATCTCCAGCAGGACCCGACCCTATCGAAAATTGTTGTGCATGAGGCTGATATGCTTTGAGCTGGTCGGCGGTAACATCCAGCTCCTTGAAACTGTAACTCCAATCAAAGCGACGCAAATCCCATCCCCCAGGAGGCATTTGTATCGTCTTCGTAGGATCATCCTGCTCATGCGTGACTCCGGCAAAATCTGGTTGAGCAGGGGATGCCCCGAGGGAGTAGGGTGGTAAATGAACGTCTTCAATCATTGCGTGAGGCTTATCGGGGAATATCTCACCGCGGGCGATGAGGTTATCGCAATGAGGGCAAACGGTAATATTGACAGCTTTTTCATACCTCATGTTTTCTGTTCGCAGCTTTTGGTTTTCTTCCTTTAAAATCTCGACCACCTGATGTTTGCGTTGAGCCTTCGATTTAGATCTCCTATTTTGAAACCAAAACTGGATCCTCGACTGATTAATCCCCAACTCCCGGCTCAATTCAATTCTCCACTTCTTTTTCATGTGAGGGCTTTTACTGAAGAGGGTTTCCAGCATTTGGGTTTCCTCCTGAGAGTATTGGTAAGGACGTCTTCTTTTCCCGAGTTGAGCATCGTGGATGTCGTTGTCGTCGTCGCCGTGATTTTGATTTCCGTTGCCAGAAGTGTTGGGTTCCATGGTTTTGGTGTTAGACTTGGTCTTGGAATCTTCGAGATCCCTCAGTAGTTCAATTTCTGAGATTTTTGAGTCAGTCGCCTCTAGCAGCTGACAGTAACCTCTTAAATATGTTGGATTGAGAAATGTTTGATTGGTTCTTGCCCACTCAGAGTTCTCTACTCTCTCCTGTATGCTCACTCCCTATAAATTTTTCTTCGAGTGACTTTGTATGTTCAGGAGACGCTCTTCAAGCATCATTAGGCAAACGTTCCCCCTGAAGACCTTGAATTTCGCGCTTAGCTTTTCAACGTGATGGGACTGCTAAATCCTGTTAGGGCTTTCTTCGATAGTTGCGCTTACCTTCCACCTAACTCTAATAATGGTGATCCCGACAAATCTTTTACATCTTTTAATTGATAAGCCGGAAATCGCGGACCTAAACGAATCCAATGGTTCTCGTGAGGGGACCTCCTGCTTTACCCCCTAACTGGGCTCCACCAGCATTATTACTGAGACCCTTCATCATCCTCGAGTTGCTATAAAATGAGGGATTAACGTAAGGCAGGTTAGCGTTCTCGCATAATCAGCTTCTTCCTTCTAATCTCTCTATTAGCCTCGTCTTATTCTCAAGCCAACCCAACGCAAATGGCCTCCTCTCCCGTACGTACTTTTTCGACTGATGTCTTGGCCCAGTGGGAAAAGCTTTATAACCTATTGGGTCGCGGTTACGCGCACATAACCGATCATTCTGCAACCGCGGATGAAATCCGTGTCCTGCTCGAGGACTTAGATACCACTTCCCTCGAAGGTACTACGCTGGGGAGGGAATATAGAATTTGCCCGACCCTCTTTGCACACTCCTTAGAGGCCTACCGTGTTGCTGATCGGGAGGTTCTCGTGGCTCGCGTCTTGCGGGCTCGTTACAAGGATCGGTCTGATCATTTGGTGCTGACCAACTATTTGGCCGATAGTCACAAAAAGGCCGTCGAGTTTGCCAATGAGAGGGTCGCGACGTTGCTTCGCGAGAGGAGAAACCTGGTGGATCAATTGGCCCTATCCCTGACCGCTGGCGAGCACGACCGCCACAATGTCCTATTGAGGCTGCAAAGCGACTGGCAAGAAGAACGGCTCGACAAAATAACCGCAGACATAGCTCACGGGAATGGATTAGTTCGGGACTTGGAAATAATCACCGAGGAACACGAGGTCAAGGTCACTGAGGTTAAGGGCGAATGCAGAAACCTTCTCCTCAAGCTTGCGGACCAGGACATGCGAAGTCGTGAGTACGGGCAGAGCATTAACAACATGGAGGGTCAGTTGGGCTCCTTTGTGTCGTTAATTAGGGCTCACTTTGGCTTTACTTTTCCACCCCGAATTGTATGACCTGCTTTTGAAAACCCTCCACTGAGCAAAATAAATGTGTGTGTTTTAACTTCTGTATGGTTCATTTCTTCGAGCATCCGAACATCTTCAACTTGGGTGAGCCGAACCATAATATCAATAAGCCGAGCAAATATGTCCTGATTTTATAACTCGCTCATGATCAGATGAGAGAATAGCCTCAGACTTATCCAGGAGAAGATTTCTCTCTATTACCTATTTTTTCACCTGCAAATGAAACGACTGAATCAGAAGGAATAATTTGAAAAAGAAAGCATAAACCCCTTTCAATCTTATGCTTGCTCGTGATTAATAAGGACAAAAACTTTTACAAGGGTTTTAATCTTGCGCAAAAAGTTTTTTATCAGTATTCTTCGAAGGAAAGCATATTATTGAAAGGAATGTAATTCACGATAATCGCTTTTGATCAATTTCGAGGAGAACGAATTAGTCAAAAGCGCAAGGCATAATGACGTGTTTTAAATTTAATTGAAGATACGGCATCCAAATCAAGGCCGTTTTGTTAAGAACGAGGGAAATTTGGACATCTATCTCGTCATTAAATTCGAAACAATGCCGATACTCTTGATCAATTATCGTGGATTACCAATGACGTACGACATGCATGAATCAATTCAAGTGTATAATTCCTTCTAGCGAAATTGGGGTTGGATTACCCTATACAACCAAAAAGGTCATGCAAGATTTCCAATTTTGATTTCCTCTAAAGGAATTATAAACTTGACTTGGGAGTATTCGGATGATTAGAGAAAATGCCACTATCACATTCCCATGACCCGTCAAAAGAAATACAACCAAGTTCCATCTGAATGTATACACCAATAGGTCCCTAATACAATCACTCTAAGGGGTGAGATAGAGAAAGCCTCGATAAAAATAAACCCTATACAAGAGGACTAGTAATGGAAAATGAAACAAAGGAATGTGATCCTAACGTTTAAGGATGCCCCAAGTTCGATCTGTGACTTCCGGATCACTTGCCCCAACTCGTCATCTTCATTGGACGATATCTCAATAATGTCCATAGTAGGCTCCTTTGTTGCTCACTCGGTGCTTGTCATGGGATATCATTCTCTTCGTCTTCTATCAAGGACGTTTGGGAAAAACACACACATCTATCCTTGAAATGGCATTTAATCTAATCACCAGAATGCAATGAATGAAATGCCTATATTTATATGAACTGTAATAGATTTGAGGGATAGAGAGTCTTACCAACCAAACTCGTCGACTTATGTGCGGTTTTAGGTGTACCAACCGCCCAAAGACATGCGCATGAGACAAGTGATGGTGAACTTCTAAAAATCAGAGGGTTTGGCACCTAAGGTTAAGGTTCCCACTTCGAGTTCTAGAAAGAGCCGATTCCATTGCACAGCTATCGTTGCATTGGGACTCGATCCATAGTTCGAAGCGAGCGGAATTGAAAAGTGGATTACCCCGCGTTTTTCCTCACGGAGATTCCATTCTCAATTCCTTCTATTGTGTTCCTAAAGGCGGCGCCCGGGGTTTTAGGCGCGGTTGTGTGTGTCCACGTGTTGTGATCATCATAATGCAATTCATGCACAGCAGTTTATCAATCAGCACTTCAAATCATCCACACAACATACATTCCTACGCCCAACCTGCATAAGACAATGTTAATCACGGACTACACCCCTTATTTCTCCAATCTGCCAAAAACATATAACACCTACCATAAGCGGACTTACCTCACCTTCGAGAGCGCCTGCAAGGTTAGAAAAATCACTCAGCGTTTTAATTACGACCTAAGTCCACTTGACGTCTAGAATCATATGTTCTAGAGCAAGGTTCCCAGTGGAGTCGCCAGCTGTCGCGACCCGTCCGGAAGCGGACGCGGCTAATGGATTACCGATCGCGAGTCTTGGATCGGCGCGGGCCCTCCCAGGCCCATACCAAATCGCGGCGGGAGTATTTTTTAAAGGATTCGACGATAAGAGTCGATCGCTTTCGACCTTCAGTGTGGTCGTGGTGGCATATGCAAATTGTGCATGCATTTGGAGTCGCCACCGGTCTTTCTTAGAGGGTAGACCGGAAACCTTACTAATCGATTGGGAGAGATCGATCAGTTCTACGGAACCAGAGATTTTGGGTTCGGGGACTTGATTACGCTGGTGTCATTACCAACGCCCTTTCGGTACCTAACGCGAGTGATTTTCCTAGCTAAGAATTCATGCAGACGCCATTTTGGGTGAGGTAGGCTTGATTCAGGGTTTCATGCTGATTGGAAAACTATTCCTATCAATCACAATCAATTTAAATGAAAGCGCAAACAAGTGCATAAATAAATCTCATCGATGCACATCAATTCAAGTCAATGGCTTCCTAGCATAGCCATAAGGGTTTAGGAAAGATTTGGGGACGATTGGCCCGAAGGGCAAAATCGTCATTTTTGGAAGGTTTGGATACCGAATTACCCAAAATATTCCATGGCCAGTTGTTTGTGGCCATTTCCCATTTTTTGGGATTTTTCTAAAATTTTTGGAATATTTTTTGGAAGACGGCTTGCCAGAAGGGTAAAACCGTCATCTTTGGAAAGATTGGGGGTCGAAATACCCGGAACAGGTCGTGGCCAGTTGAATGTGGCCATTTCCTATTTTCTGGAATTTTCTTGGATTTTTTTTAGAATTGTTTTGGAAGACAGTTTGCCGGAAGGGCAAAACCGTCATTTCTGGAAAGATCGGGAGTCAAATGACCCGAAACAGGTCATGGCCAGTTGAATGTGGCCATTTCCTATTTTCTGGAATTTTTTAGAATTTTTCTGAATTTTCCGAATTTTTTTGAATTTTTTTATGATTTTCTATTTTTTTTTATTGATTTTTAAATTTTTTATTATAATTTTTTTATATTTAAAATAATATTATTAAAAAAAAATTATTCGGACCGGGTCGGATGACCCGGCCCACGACCCAAACCCGCAAACCCCAACCCGGCCTGTTTCCTCCACGACCGAAACGACACCGTTTCACGGCTTTCGAATGGACGCCCAAGATTGTGACACGTGGCACGATTATAGCCGTCCGATCATTTTATTTTTTTATTTTTTTGTCCATGGCCCACCACGCTGACGTGGCAGCCCACGTGGCATGCCACGTCAGCTTTGACCGACGACCGTTGACCGTTGACCGTTTGACCGCCGGCGACTTCGCCGGAGAAGACGATGAATAGTGCAATTTCAGGCGAAGTCGCCGGAAATCTTGCCGGAAAAAGCAAACCGGCCCCAAAACTTAGTATTTTTAGCCCGTTCTTTTGGCATCCGACTCCCTAGGACTTCGGCATCAACATGCAACTAAGAACGACGCCATGCGCACGTCAAAACCAGCGAACCGGACCTCCTCAATTCCGTCTCCGGCGAACAATATGCAGAAAAATTTTCTAACTTGAAGCTTGATTCTAATCGTTCAGAGAGCATCTATGGGGGATCAGAAGACTTACCTGAGATCACCCATTCCTCAGTGATGGCTTGAAGCTGCCCGTCGAGCTTGCGGTCCGGAACCGCGGCCGGCGAAGCTCGGGTTCGCGTCCTCGGCGGTTCTCGATGCAAAATGAAGACTATCCCGAGCTTGAAGATGGTAGCTGAAGCTTCGACGATGATCCACCGAAGGTCCAAGACGCCGGTTCTGCCTCGCTTTTTTCTCGCGACTCTGCCAAAAAAACCTCATCTTCTCTTTCTTCCTCACGGCCCTCCCTCCATTCGACCGAGCTCTCCCTTTCCCCGTCGTGGCCGACCGGCCTTTTTCTTTCCTCCTCGACCACTCGCCTTTTGTCGCCCATGATCGTTTCTTTTCTTTTAAAAAAATGCCATCCCCCACCTTCGGTGCCGCTCCCTCCTGTTCTGCTTTCTTCACCAACGCGGGTCTGCAACTTAGTTGCAGACCCGGTCGAACCGGGTCGGGTCGGGTCTGACCCGACCGGCCCGGTTCGACCAATTCGATCGAATTGGACCCCCAAATTGACCTATTTCATGAAATTGATGGCAAAATCGAACTCCTTGACATGTTTTCTATTAACTATGGGTATTTTCATGAATCAATTGATTGAAATTTAATGAAAACCCCAAATTGTCCCTAGGATCCGAAAATGATTTTCGCTTAATCGAGGGCCTAAACGACCGAATTAGCCAAAATTGAGGCCATCAATGGATTCAGCATGATGAAAACTATAGGGTAGAGGTGTTTAATTGCAATGGGTATGCCCGTATGAAATGTAATTTCAAAAATTGCGAAACCGGGGACTAAATTGAAAGAAAAATGTGCAATTAAGCCCTTTTGGCTAAAATTGATCAAATTGGAGGGCAAATCGACCCAATTGCACTTCGAGACTTTAGAATCCAATGTCATAGCTTAAAAAAGTGAGAATTGAAAATTAAAAGACTCGAAAAGGAATTTTTTAGGCTCGGTTCGGGTTTATGTTTGTGAAGGAACACAGTGACCCGAGCCGAATTTTCAATATTTAAAGTGACACACTTGAAGAGGAAATTAAAACAAAATTATTGAATATTTTTGTGTATTTTTCTGACCATGAATGGTATTTTTCTGATTTTTTGGGTATTTTTATAATTAAATAAATCCGAAAAATATTATAAAATACCAAAAAATATTTTTTGTTCGAAATTGGTCCCCGAGGCTAGGCCAAGGCTTCCAAAGTTGATTTTGTAATTTTATGACTTTTTTATATTTTTAATTAATTTTAAAGAATAAAAATCACAATAATAGATGGTCAAAAATCAGGTGTCAACAGAGCTCGACATGAATTGGACCTCGGAAGTGGGTATCGGACATTGAGGAATTCTAACATTGGAAGAGAATTGGACGTTGCCTCATCGAGGGTAATTAAGATTGAGAAAGTGAAGTTTCGGACCATAAGTGGAAAATTACCTTTTTACCCATAGTTGGATACCCTTTTCTTTAAGACAAATCAAGGGCAAAATAGTCATTTGATTTTTCCCCACATGGCTGAAAATTTGAAGGGCAAATTGGTCATTTGAGCCTCAAGATATTATGAGGAAAAGGACAAGACCATTAATTATATTGGTCAAATCTCACTTGCCTAACCTAAGCCTACCCTATGACAACCATCACCTCAAGTCTTCTCTCTCATTTGGCTTGAAAATCATCGGTAAGTCATCTTAAGGCATGGTATGATGTGTTAGCAAGTTGTAGTTGAGCTAGAGTTGAATTTAGAAGGATTATAACGGCCGGTTTTCTATGACCTCCTCCAAGCACATAATTTGACCGCCGAGTACCAAGATTGAGGCCGCGAGCTTTGTGCGGTCTTTTGGTCAATTTCTTTGGCTCAAATCTTTGGTGAAACTTCTTAAGACCTTGTTTGAGATGTTAGGGTAGCTTGTGGTTGGTTTTGGAAGTGGATTAAGGGAGTTTAATGGTTGAAATTGTGTGGAACTCCTAGGAACATATTCTGGACAAATTTGGAACAAGGGCATGTGTCGCTTATTTCGTGGACTTCTCTAGCTAATATTGTTGGTAAGTTATTCCTAACCCTTTATTAGGAGGTTGGGTTACTAATGGACGCCCTTGCTTGCGAAATTGATGATTTATGCACCGATTTATGTTGAGAGAATTAAAAACCAAATCTGCCATGTTTTTAATGGAGCTGTGCTTGAGTGATTTTGGCATGAGAATTATGAAGTCAAGGTTGATTTACGGAATTCTAATATGGTCATGGTGAATATTGGACCTTGAGTAAGCCGTGTAGTAATTCCGATTTGAATTGAGTACTCTAAGTGACATGGATTGTTAAACCGAGTCTTGAGTTGAAATTTTGAAACCGTGAGTTGCATCAATCTCGACTTTTGTGAAGTGGCCGTGGGAGGCTTGTGCTTGACTGAAATTTTTTGACGTGGAATATATTTTGTCCAGTTGAGGGACGTTGAAAGGAATGCCTCGAGTAGGCAATGAACTGCTTGAGTTCATGAGTTGTTCTTGAATGATGAATTTTTAAGGCATGAATTATTTTCTTTAAATGAAAAATCTAAGGTTTTCTATAACTGAAATTTTTATGAAAAAAATGGCGTGTGGGATCGAAGAGGAAATGATAAGTGCACTGGCGTATGGGATCGCCAATGGCGTGTGGGATCGCCAAGGACTTATGAAATTTGGCCAATGTATTGGGAGGGAGTTACTCCCATTTGACCTGACGAGGTCGTGCGGCTAGAGAGTCCCGTACTGACACGATTCATCTCGATTGAAAATGGGCGTCAAGAGTCGTATGGTGACCGAATCTTCTCTAGGTCTGGACGCGAGAGTCTCATATGGACCGACGGGTCATATGGAGACAGAATCATCTCGCAACCCCAAAGTGGGCGGCCCAAGATGGGCGGAAATGAAAAGATCTATTTTCTGGAAAAGTCAAGAATGATTTTGGGAAATTGAAAATGCCTCATGAATTGAAAATGTCCCAAAAAGGGCGTGAATGTAAAGGTTATGTTTTCTGGGAATTCACGAAATGAAATTGGGAATTTCCTGAATTAGATTTTGAGAAAATTAGAAATTTATCCTCATGCGTGAAAGGGCGTCGAGTACTTGCTTTTGATTGAAAACTCTTCCATTGTACGAAGCTTAGCCTTATTACGATTTTCTTGACTGAGTCGAGTCGATTTGAAAGTTTTGAAATGCCATGATTTTGATGGAATCATGCTTTTGTCATGCCAAAGTTTTTAATACCAAAATACCTACCTTTTTTTAAAAGTGTCTGGAGGTACTGGCGGCCTAGTTTACGAATCATGCTTTTGTCATGCCAAAGTTTTTAATACCAAAATACCCACTTTTTTTAAAAGTGTCTGGAGGTACTGGCGGCCTAGTTTACGGTTAGGTTCAACGTACTAAGATTATATATCTCACCCCGTCGTGGGACCAACATTTTCAGGTCTCGGACGCAGGAAACACGAGCTCTCCATGGATTGGCTTTCGATGAAGTCATTGGAAGAAATGGTTACGAATCCTTATTTGACCTTAGGGTTGTATTATGATGTAATTGGAGATTTAGAATTGTAATCTCTGAAGTCTAATTGACTCTAATGTGAAGAATACCCCTTTTGTCCCAAGTCATCTTGTGATGTTTTGTTGTATGGTGTTGTTTCACGTTTCTGCATGCATCTCATTTAGAAACCTTGAGTTTGTTGTTGGCCGTTGGATCCTGGGTAATATATTGATAAGAAGAACGGCCTGGTGGGATGTTCGCATGCTCACCGGGTTCGAGGCGTGACATCCCCGTTGAAGTGGTATCAGAGCAAGGTCAGCTCGATCCAATTTGATTGAGACTTGGAGTGATAAGAAGTGATGACTTGAGGATGATTAGATAGTGAGACCCTTAGGATTAAGTGTTGATTTCTGAATATCGAGGATTATAGGTTTTTGAACTTGTGTTGCACTTTAATGGTTATAGTATCGATCTCGATTGATGAATTTGAGTGGTGATATGATTGAGGTTCACGAGGAAGCAAACAGAAGTCAAGGAGCAATAAGCATGGATTTAAAGTGTAAGTGTGTTTGAGGTTAATAGAGGATTGCTTATGAGTAAAGGATCGATTTGATTTAATGATCGTGTTTGTGACTTTGAGGTATATGGTTGATCCTAGGCACTTGATATGTGAGATGAATGGTCCTTTGCAGAAATAGAAATCTTCTACTACTAAGAGTTGATCTGGAAGCGAATGTGTTGTGACGAGTATTGAGGACGATCACTCAGTGCATGTGTTTATGGCATTGAAATGAAAGTTGAGGAAGGTGAATGCATGAGCTTATCATTATTAGACTTGATAAAATGTCGCTTGGTATGGGACAAGCTGATGGGATGCCTATAAACCGTAATGAAGCATGTTATGGGACGTGTGGAATGGGACTCTCTTCGTAGATGTATAACTTGGGACAACCTGCAACGACCAGGTCTGACGAGGGCGGGGAGTGTACACCGGGACAGAGAGGTTCGGACAAGGAGCGGCTCCTGGCATGCTTCTAAGATAGCAAGGAGGCAGGAATGACCCAAGTCATAAATTGAAAGAGAGAGTCTAGGTATCAGATTGAGTCTAATTCTGGTTAAGAGATGTATTGCACCAAGGTGATCCTCACAGTGAATTTTCAAAATTGCATGGCATTTGTAATGGCGTATGTTATTGGCATGGTTAGGAGCTTCGTACATGGCATTAGGTGTTGTTTGAAAAAGAAAATCGACGCATGTGTTTGGCCTGTTTGGCTAGTCTTGGCATTGAGTGCCATTTAGCTGATACCTTTGAAATTGAGATAGCCTGGTGAGTTATTGCTAAAGTTGCAGATATGTCTGAACTTGAGGTGTGAGCGTTTGACGCATTGAAATTGTGCCTCGAGAGTTTGCCTGATATTGGCCTAGTTGATACTTGCCTAGTAATTGGCGAATAGCTGAGAAATTGCCTAGTTGAGGCTGGCTTAGTGAGTGGTAACTGATGAAGGATGATCTGAAATCCCTGGATGATTGGCGATTGATTGAGGATTCGCGTGGAACCACTGGATGATTGATTGCTTGTGATAAATGATAAGATGAACAGCCTAAGACTGCTAGACCTGGACGAATGACTTAGGTCTTTAATTCCTGGAGGGAATTGTAGTGACTCGAAAATCACGAGAACCTAGAAAGGTTGGGCCAACGGAATAAGGGCATTTAAGGAGCTTTTGGCTCGAGTTTGTGAATTGTATGAGACCCAAGGGCTAATGGGGTCATGAAAATTTTGAATGGAAACATGAATCAAAAAGGTGTAAGCAGACTCAAGAAGGAGCTGCCTTTGTTGCTTAAGTCACTGAGGTGACTGATGCTAATGCTGATGAGTAAAGTGATGGAAGTCACGAGAAAGGTGACTCTGAGACTACTCATTTTCAAAGTGGAAAATGGAAAAGAACCACGATAGTCTTGAATAGCTTATGAGATGGGTCACGAGGTTGAGATCGACTAAGGTCGATGGAGAAAATGAATTTGAAAACGCCTTTCTCAAGACTGAGAATTTGAAAAGAGACCTTGGAGGTATGGAGTCTATTGAAGAAGGAAAGTGACTCTGGCAGTTACTAGCCTTAAGAGGCCGTCGATGATTGGTGAAAGTGCACCAAAGGAAGGGTTTTCTTTGAAGGTATGATATCTGTTTGGATTACCTTTGTTAAGTTGTGCAATGGAGAGTATCTTTCTGAGGTTACTTGAGAGCAAATGTTGCTTGAAATCTAGTGGCTTTGCAAGGATCTGAGGACGATCGCCTAGTGCGAGATAGAGTTCTCAAGGTCACCTAAGTGTACTAAAGGTGGTCAATGACCTCTTTGAATAAGACAAGTAAGTACCTGAGTAGATTGGAAATTTGGAAGCCTTATGGTCAATTGCTATTCCTGAATCCGAGGAACTGTAATGGATCCAAATGAAAGAACTGAATGATCGAAAGAGATTCAAGTGAGAAGGTTGCTGTTTATGGATCATGGGTCGTGCTTATGAGGAATGGCTATTGCCTTGCTGGTAATGAGAAATTGATGCTTCGTTTCACCCGCCATGGGATTGATTGAGATTGAACTGAACCATCAAAATGGAGTTATGAATTATGGTCCCCTAAGGGAAATGGTGTTGTTCTTAAGAACGATTGAACCATGAGATGGTCGTTGATGGAAAAGAAAGTGAATGGATTTGATAGCTTTAGCCATTCGTGAATCTAATGGATGGATGAGCAAGGGAAAAGGGCACTCGGATTATGACTGTAAGGTGGCTTGATTTAAATTGATTTGAATATCCAAGGTGTGGATTTTGAAGATCGTGGGGGAACCTCGACCCTTGGATTCTTGTCACTTGAGGTGACTGAGTTATTGAAAGAAGCATGTCAGGTATAGTGACATTTGAATCCTGGAGTAAAGGAACTGATGTTGGCGAGACTCCAAGATTGACGTTCTATGGAACAAGAAGGACAAGTGGATTTGAAGTAAGAAAATGCAACAGAAGAGTATAGTTTCCTTTATTGGATGAGAGACCCTAGCATGGAAAGGAGGAAGAAATCCTACTTGACGTGGTGTTAAGAATAAGCGGCTGGACTAAGGAAGGAAGTCGTATTGGCTGGTTATGGAATCCAGCGGTTAAAACGCTAATGCTTCCTAAGGAAAGAGTGACGAAAATGAACAAAATGGTGCATGATTTAATTGGGGATCCATGGAAGCAAAGAGAGAATCGAATCATAGACTTCCAAATGGATGGTACGAAAAGTAGTTAGAACGATTCGACACTTGGTAGTAGAAAAACTGATAACGATCGAATTGAGCATTGAAGGAGTAATTGGATCGATTGTTACTGTCTTTAGAGACGATGCTCAAAATTATTCGAACAGTCATGAGGGATATGAACACTTGCTGTATATGAAGAGTAATAAATGCGAGTTTCGGCTTGATAAGATGCCGTTTCTTAAGACGTGAAGTCTTTGGGAAATAGAATTCCTGTGGAACCCTTTGAGGGTAGGAAATGATAGTGGATTGAGTAAGGCCGATGCGAGGTACTGAGGCTTGAGGTTTTTCTAAACCTGATGGATTATTGTGGATGATGCGTGAGAAGAATCCCCCGCAATAGTTACTCTGGTGATAAGACTGACTAAGAACGAAACGCATTGTGAATGGATGGGTGAACACGAAGGAGTTTTAATGACTTAAGTCAAGTTGGTGATCACGCCGACAATGGCGTTTCCGGTTGGAATTGGAAGAATCCTGAGAACATAATGACGTTTCGTAGAAAAGAGATATGAAGCCTAACAAGGCGATCTGAAGTGGACATTGGGTGTACGTCGCGATAGTAAGACCCTACGAATTGGAGTGCCAGAAGCATGATTGGAGTTGGCTAGCAAATGTTCTTGTGATAAAGCTTGAGAAACATTACTTATGTGAAGAAAGGTTGTGAGTTTACACAGATCGTGAGAACTTGAAGTATTTGATTGCCTAAGAGAAATGAACGAGGAGCAACGTGGACGAATGAAATTGCTTAAGGACTAAGAATAAGATAACCGACATCGCTGTGAGAAGGCAAATAAGAGTAGTGGACGTATGTGATCGAAATTGAGCATCGCGTAGTTGGCAGATAAAGGATGGACTTCGCTCAAAGAAATAAGAGATTCAACTTCTAAATTGGAAGTTTACCAATTGACCGGTATAACGACTACCTCAAGTACTAGACCTGAGGGTCAGGAAGAGAGTAAGGTATGATAAACCACTGACCTTAATGTCCAAGGGATAGTGTGAATAAAGGTAATGGGGAGAAAATCCAGATTTCCGAGTACCCGGAGAAAGAACCATGAAATTGGGAATGAAAGCCTTGAAAGTTCATCGATGAATTGAAAGGAGGATTCAGACGCTCTAGGAAAGATGATGGCTGTGGAACTTTAAAGGAAACTAGGAAAGGTAAATAGTTTTAGTGGAGCTCGCTTGAAATGGTAGTTGTTATCAAAGGAATGCTAGGCTCAAGATTGCCCATGCCAAGGAAACACGAACCGAACCTGATTCAGATCATAAACAGTGAAGCTATAAAGGTGGGCGACAAGATGTCATTAAGAGAAAGGTAAGTACAGATTAAGGACAAAGGGAAATAAGTCCTGGAGGAGGAGAGCTTTTGTCTGATAAGACGAATGGGAACGTCAAGTAACGAAAGAATATACTTTGGAAAGTGAAGAGGTGATGATACCCCATAAGATTGGATGATTTGGAAAGTTGTAAAATTTCGAGGATGAAATTTTTTTAAGGGGTGAAGAGTTGTGACATTCCGAATTCCGACCCCTCTCGAGACTATGAAATGGAAAGATATCGATCGGTGTATTTCAATGGTATCTCGCTCGGAGCAGGCCACTCTCGAGTTAAATGACCGAAAGGGAAAGACTAACGCGGAGTCGGGTATGTGGACCTGGGAAATTCGAATAAGAAAATGGCGCTTCGACCATAAGGATTGTCGAGGGGATATTTTGGGCCAGCAGAGATCGATCTATGAACGATCATAGAATGCCTTGCTAGCATTATACGTTGGGACGCGGGTGATTCCGCCTAACCAATGTGTAATTTGTATGAATTTCCTAAATCATATTCCGATGATCAGGACCGCAGGAACTAGCGATAAACCCTCGCAATTACATGACAACCAAAGTCGCCACGACTTGAGAAATCCTAAGGTCGATACGCGTAGCGCCTGTAAGAGTCGTCCGTCAGTTTGAGATAAATTGGAATTACAGTCGACGAGAGCTCGACATGAATTTGAGATAATTAAGATTGAGAAAGTGAAGTTTCGGACCATAAGTGGAAAATTACCTTTTTACCCCTAGTTGGATACCCTTTTCTTTAAGACAAATCAAGGGCAAAATAGTCATTTGATTTTTCCCCACATGGCTGAAAATTTGAAGGGCAAATTTGTCATTTGAGCCTCAATATATTATGAGGAAAAGGACAAGACCATTAATTACATTGGTCAAATCTCACTTGCCTAACCTAAGCCTACCCTATGACAACCATCACCTCAAGTCTTCTCTCTCATTTGGCTTGAAAATCATCGGTAAGTCATCTTAAGGCATGGTATGATGTGTTAGCAAGTTGTAGTTGAGCTAGAGTTTAATTTAGAAGGATTATAACGGCCGGTTTTCTATGACCTCCTCCAAGCACAGAATTTGACCGCCGAGTACCAAGATTGAGGCCGTGAGCTTTGTGCGGTCTTTTGGTCAATTTCTTTGGCTCAAATCTTTGGTGAGACTTCTTAAGACCTTGTTTGAGATGTTAGGGTAGCTTGTGGTTGGATTTGGAAGTGGATTAAGGGAGTTTAATGGTTGAAATTGTATGGAACTCCTAGGAACAGATTCTGGACAAATTTGGAACAAGGGCATGTGTCACGCTCCGAACCCGGCGAGCACGCTAACATCCCACCAGGACTCTGATCTTCAATAATCTCCCAGGATCCTTCGAATAATACATCATAACTCCAATATAATACAAGGTCACGGAAGCAATTAAACTGCTCCATACAAATCCACAACAAGATGACTCAGGACAATAGGGTATACTCTCTTATTTCTAAATTCTCCTCGTCAAGTTAAGACAGGCAAGTACTCATAATTCAATTACTAAATCCTCAAGATTCGTATACAATTCCTAAGGCCACAAATAACATAAAACCATTAAATACATTACTCCATCGAGAGCTCATCCTCAACTCGCCTGTACTTCCGCCTTCAATGACCTGAAAAAGTTAATCCCCCACTGGGGTGAGATATATATATATATATATATATATATATCAGCAAGTGAAACCTAACCCTATACCTCAATGCAAGTCGTACTGGATCACACACAAATGCCATTCAAAATGCAGAGTAACAAGCAATGCAATGGCACCGGGCATCTCATAAGACAACATCAAATACAGACATGGCATTCAACACAAACAATCATGTTCAATCACAGCCCCAAGCACAAATATTCAAGTATGCCACAACCGCCTCTTTCTCAACCATCCACATACTCCACTGGCCACTCCTGCCACCTGACACCGCCGGGGTCTCACTAGACCAAATGGTGTATACACTCCAGGCTTACAGCCACTCCATGCCGCCGGGGTCTCACTAGACCAAATGGCATTCACATTTTCAATCTCAATTTCACAAAGTACTATGACCATACATTTGCATCAGGGCACCAAGCCAATTACGATGCAAAAGGGGCACCGAGCCATGGTCAATCATTCTCCGATACCGCCGGGGTCTCACTAGACCAAATGGTATCCTCACGATTTCATTCAATTTTATCACTTTCCGATACCGCCGGGGTCTCACTAGACCAAATGGTATCCTCACGCCTTTCTCATCATCACAACGCCATCACCATACTCAATGGATTCACAATGCCATCACAACATTCACACTTCAGTTCATAAAATTTACCAGGCATTCATTTCATTCAATAAATCATCCAGCTGAGTCCAGGCATTCAGAGAAAGGATTAGGAAACACTTACCTTAAGCAATCAGCAAAGGCCCTAACCAATCGGCCTTCCTCAACTCCACAAGCGTATGGCCAACCCAAGTTCCGTCCTAGGAAATTCATCAATTTTCAATAAAAGTTCCATCAATTCTCACTTCCATCGCGCCAATACTTTAATAACATACACAACACCTTATTCTCATGTCATTACAGTGTTGAATCAATGACCATAAGCATATAAAGTATCGTCCTATCAAAGGTAACTCATCGTAAACTTCATTTCCTCAAATCTGCCCTTTTCTTAGCCCCACGACCAGCTTCAATCTCACGAAAACTGCAATTTGTCTACTGACTTTTTGAGAAAACAAATTCCATGATCTTAAACTTCAAGATCATACAGACGCATGGGCGAAAACGGTGCTCAATTCGGATACCGGACGACTTAGAACGACTCAATTCAAAATCAGCGCGTGTTGTGGGCGAATTAGTCGGCCCTTCACGTTTTTCACTTAAACAGCCCTTAAATTACTTCTAATTTTCAATCGACTTCACATAATTCCCACTAAAATCTTCATCAACATCTTAAGTAACCTTTTGAGTCATTTTGAAGTAAAAATATCCATCAAAGAACCCCCATCAAGTTCACCCAAAACAGAACAGCAACACAACAAATTATGTTTTGATTCCAATCACATATTTCCATCCAAAACTCAACCCTATGTTCCAATTTTTCACAAAATAATCTCTCTAAGACATCAATATATGTGTCAAGGAGGCTCACCAAGAGTTTTGGAGCAAAAACATCTCTTTTGGTCTTCCGTTCATCCCGTTCCCTTTCGGCGCGCAAAAGGTCAGAATCTGTCCAAATTTGGTCACCCACAATCAGCCATGAAAATCTATTTTAACACCACCAAACTTGTGACCAAAGCTCATCCAACATGAGTATTAGATGTTATGAAGATCTCACAAAAATGTTGAGGTCATTTGGAATTTCTAAGAGCTAGAACCAACACCTTTCCTCAGCTAGCTCAGAATCTGTCCGCCTTTTTTCCAAAAATCACCATAAATCAACCAGACCTCCAAAAATCATGAAACCAACGGCAAAATGTCAAGGACATCTTGAACTAACCTTTAGTGGTCGGTTTCCGGGCAACAGTCTCCGAAAAGTGGCCGTCGTACGGGCCGAACAGCAGGGTCAGAAACTGTCTTCCGAGCAGACTAAGCTAGAGAGAAAATGAAGAGGAAAATGAAGCAAAAATGGAGGAGGACCAAGGGTGGTCGTCCAATCTGCAGCTGATGAGACTATAGGAGACAACCATCAAATAATTGGGGCCATTTTGATAAGATGGTATTAATGCATGGCTCCTTCTCCACTTGACACTTGGCAAGGTCTCAATTATTGGTCTTCAAGCTTTGACTCTCTTTGACCAGCTCTCCCTCCATATTTTCGGCAGCTACTAGAGATGACTAAATGACCATTTTGACCTTCAAAGATCCTTAAGGCAAAGACAAAGGGATGAGGGGTAAAATGGTCATTTGGCATTTTTCGTCCGAAATTGCGTTTTCTTCATTTTGAATGGCTATTGGCGAGGCGACGTCAAATCCTTTTCCAATTTTGAAATTCTTCATTTTCAATTGCCAATTCGGGCTTCCATTTCATATTTCAAGCCTCGAGGAGTCGAAAATCCAGAATGTCACAGCATGTGTCGCTTATTTCGTGGACTTCTCTAGCTAATATTGTTGGTAAGTTATTCCTAACCCTTTATTAAGAAGTTGGGTTACTAGTGGACACCCTTGTTTGCGAAATTGACGATTTATGCACCGGTTTATGTTGAGAGAATTCAGAACCAAATCTGCCCTATTTTTAATGAAGCTGTGCTTGAGTGATTTTGGCATAAGAATTATGAAGTCAAGGTTGATTTACGGAGTTCTAATATGGTCATGATGAATATTGGACCTTGAGTAAGCCGTGTGGTAATTCCGATTTGAATTGAGTACTCTAAGTGGCATGGATTGTTAAACCGAGTCTTGAGATGAGATTTTGAAACCGTGAGTTGCATCAATCTTGACTTTTGTGAAATGGCCGTGGGAGGCTTGTGCTTGACTGAAATTTTTTGACGTGGAATATATTTTGTCCAGTTGAGGGACGTTGAAAGGAATGCCTCGAGTAGGCAATGAACTGCTTGATTTCATGAGTTGTTCTTGAATGATGAATTTTTAAGGCATGAATTGTTTTCTTTAAATGAAAAATCGGAGGCTTTCTATAACTGAAATGTTTATGAATAAAATGGCGTGTGGGATCGCCGAGGAAACGATAAGTGCACTGGCGTGTGGGATCGTCGGGAAAATTATAAGTGCACTGGCATGTGGGATCGCCAAGGACTTATGAAATTTGGCCAATGTATTGGGAGGGAGTTACTTCCATTTGACCTGACGAGGTCGTGCGGCTAGAGAGTCCCATACTGACACGATTCATCTCGATTGAAAATGGGCGTCGAGAGTCGTATGGTGACCGAATCTTCTCTAGGTCCGGACGCGAGAGTCTCATATGGATCGACGGGTCATATTGAGACCGAATCATCTCGCAGCCCCAAAGTGGGCGGCCCAGGATGGGAGGAAATGAAAAGATCTATTTTCTGGAAAAGTCAAGAATGATTTTGGGAAATTGAAAATGCCTCATGAATTGAAAATGCCCCAGAAAGGGCATGAAAGTAAAGGTTATGTTTTCTGGGAATTCACGAAATGAAATTGGGAATTTCGTGAAATGGATTTTGAGAAATTTTGAAATTTATCCTCGTGCGTGAAAGGGCGTCGAGTACTTGCTTTTGATTGAAAACTCTGTCATTGTACGAAGCTTAGCCTTATTACGATTTTCTTGACTGAGTCGAGTCGATTTGAAAGTATTGAAATGCCATGATTTTGATGGAATCATGCTTTTGTCATGCCAAAGTTTTTAATACCAAAATACCCACCTTTTTTTAAATGTGTCTGGAGGTACTGCGGCCTAGTTTACGGTTAGGTTCAACTTACTGAGATTATATATCTCACCCCGTCGTGGGACCAACATTTTCAGGTCTCAGACGCAGGAAACACGAGCTCGCCATGGATTGGCGTTCGATGAAGTCATTGGAAGAAATGGTTACGAATCCTTATTTGACCTTAAGGTTGTATTATGATGTAATTGGAGATTTAGAATTGTAATCTCTGAAGTGTGATTAACTCTAATGAGAAGAATACCCTTTTTGTCCCAAGTCATTTTGTGATGTTTTGTTGTATGGTGTTGTTTCACGTTTCTGCATGCATCTCATTTAGAAGCCTTGAGTTTGTTGTTGGCCGTTGGATCCTGGGTAATATATTGATAAGAAGAACGGCCTGGTGGGATGTTCGCGTGCTCGCCGGGTTCGGGGCGTGACAACCTTTCCTTCAGCTCACTTTGGAGCAGTCGATATTTCTAGTCCTTATAGTTCGCCTACTCGCGAGATCCTCCTTTACGTAACCACGCTTCCATATCCTTAAGCAACTTCATTCATATACGTTGCTCTTCATCTAATCCCTTTCGGAAGACTATTATTTCAAGTTCCGATAGTCCGTACGACTTCGAAATCCTCCCTATCTCAAAATGACGCTCCTCATTTCCCATGCGATGGTAGCAACCGAAAATCTCAAGTCGTACTCTGGGTTAATTGTCCTTTTAGGTCTTACCATTGCTACATAAGGCAACAAGCCTTCCATGTTGCATGGTTAACATTCTAATTCCTTTTGCAAGATGTTGCTGAAATTCATACGAACTTTCATTTCCAAGCGGAATCACTTACATTGATGCAGTTGTCCTTCCATGCTTAACTATCAATGTTCCTTTCGTACTCGTCCATTCATTCACGTGACTTTTGTCCTCAGCCGACCCTATTGTCGGGAATTTGTTTGTGGGGAATCCTTCCCATGAGTCTACCTCGGCATTTTCCATCCAGGAAATCTTAAACTTCAGTAACTCATATCGACTTTAGCCCACCATTGCTCGTTCTAATCCTCAAGGGTTTCTTAGAGGTTTCATTCCTCAAAACTTCACGACCACGTCATAACGTTTATCAACATAAAAAACTTACGCTCCTTGCACCTAGCACATAGCGAGCGTTCTCCTTAAGATCTGCAGGACAATTCTTAACTTCCATTTGTGCTTCTCATAATTTCTCAAGTAAATCCAAATATCATCCAGGGGGACAATAACGAGTCAATCTATTTATTCCCTTGACATTCGATCAGGCCTTTATCTTCTTCCTTATTACCAAATGACTAACTACCTCAATTGTTCTTTGCATCATCCACGTGAGAGTCTCACGGTTTGGCTTCTTATTTCCTTAGATCTCCTATTAGGCCATACATCATTTTGTTCATTTTTTTCACCTTTTCCCCAGGAAGCACTAACGTCAAACTACAGGATTCATGATCCACCAATGCGACTTTCTTTTAATTCCATCCATCAGCTAAACGTCTACTTTAACTTGGGATTCGATGTCGTTCCAAGATGGGTATCATAAAATTCTGTCCTGGGGGTCTTTTGAGCTCTGTGTCTCCCTTTCCAACTGTCTAATTTTAAACCAGTCACACTATGTCGACAAAATTCTTGAAAAATTCAACATGAATGATTCTGGTATTGCCAGAACACCATTAGACAATAGTTTTCATCTATCCAAGAATAGAGGAGAAGGCATTTGTCAAGTGGAGTACTCCATAATTATTGGAAGTCTAATGTACTTAATGAGTTGTACTAGATCGAGTCTTGTGTTTTAATCGTGGCCGTAGGTTTAAGTAGTTAGATCAGACGGCCCTGATCGAGTCTTCATTCAATCCGAGCCGTAGGATTTAGTAATCAAATATGAAGGGCCCGAATTAGCCACGCGGTTCAATAGGAACCGTCATATCAAAGCCGAATAAATCGAAAATAAAAAAATGGCAGATGCGACGTCATTTTTGGGAGTTGGTCTCGCGGGTCCGGGTCTGGGCCGTGTTCCGGCCCGCATGGGTCGGGTCGACCCGGTCCGAAACATATTTTAATAATAAAAAATTCAGCAAATATTTTTTTGAAAAATAAAAAATAAAAAAATCAGAAAAAATCTTAGAAAATTCTAAAAAAAATGTTAGAAAATCCCAGAAAATCCAAAAAAATTGTGGAAAAATCCTAGACACCCCAGAAATCCCCAAAAATCGAGGATTGACCACAGACAACTGGTAAGTCTTATTTTTGGGGTTTCTTATCCTTTCTTTCGATAATTGACGATTATGCCCTATAGGGGTAATTCGTCCCCGTTCTGTATTCGAGATAGATCGAAAATGCCTAGATTAGGATAGGGCCAGTTAGGTGGCGAATCCTTCTGCTTGGGTTTTCTAATCTCACTATTTTCCTTGAAATGACAATTTTACCCCTCAAAGGGTAAATTGTCTTTCCAGTTCCAATTGAATTTTTGGAAATTGCTTAAAAATAGGATTTGGGTCAAGTGGTCGACCAATCCTAAAGTTTAAGATTTTCAACCCTCATCTTAGTCCGAAATGACGACTTTACCCCTCTAAGGGTAAAATCACTTTTAAATTCCAGAAAAATCCTAGAAATTCCCAAAAAATAGGAAATGGATTGGATTGATGGCCAATCCTATTTCCCCCGTCTTTTGACTTCCCAATTCATCTAAAATGACAAATTTGCCCTTTCAAGGCGAATCATCCCTGAATTGTTCAAAATTACGATTCTGCCCCTCATGGGCAAATCATGTCAAATCACTCATAACCCTTGATTGAGACTTCTCTAGGCTAATAGGGCCTCATTATGGATGCTATGCTGATTTCATGTGATTTATCCGCATGTTATGGATCCTTGATTTGCGCATTTATTTTCATGGATTGTGAGTGATAGGGTAGTCATTCCTATCTGCATGAACTCCTAGATTTAGGATCTGAACCCAACTCCTCTGTATGAAATCCTAAAATCAGATAAACCATTCAGCTTAGGTACCGAAAGGGCGTCAACTCTGATAGTTGGCATAACAAAGTCCCCGATCCCACTTTTCTGGTTTCCGCAGAATCGAATAGATCGTTCCCAACTATTCGATAGGGTTTCCGATCGTACCCTCCCTGAAACGATTGGTGGCGACTCCTTAGCATATACACATATCACATGTCACCAGACCACACTGAAGGTCGACCACGTATATCCAGCCGTTGCGATTTGGGTAATGGACCTTGGGAGAGGCTCGCGTCCGATCAGGCGACGATCGGGCGGCCCATTAGCCCCCTCCTCCGCGAGTGGGTCGCGATAGACTGGCGACTCCACTGGGGATTTATTCTAAACCAGAATATCTGGTTAAGAATTCCAGAAGACTTGAGCCGATTAAAAAGTTGTTTGGTTTATCTGACATTGTTTTCTGCAGATGCTCTCGAAGGTGAGATACGTATGCTAACCATTGTGTTAGATGTTTTTGCAGATTGGAGAAATAAGGGGTGGAGTGATTGTTGACATTTTTCCTGCAGGTTGGAGTTGGGAATGTATGTTTATCTTACGTACATACTGAAGCGGTGTTTTGATACAAACTACTGTGCATGACTTTGCATTGTGATGATCACGACACATTGCACACACTGGCGGTCAAACCCCGACTGCAAACCACCTCTAGGTTACCTTAGATAGGGAAAGGATGCGAAAGGATCTCGTGTTTGATGGCACTTGAGACTTTCGTGTTCGTTCCCGTTCACAATCCAAATTGGCGATATCTAGCCCTCTCGGGTGGGTACCCTTGGGGAGGAATCTGCCTCATTTGGATCATGGGAGCCTGAGCCATAGGTTCCTCACCTGATTTTCGATTTCTAGAGTATACCCACTTGTCTCATGCGCATGTCTATAGATGGTTGGTATACCTAAAACCGCCCATGGTTACAGGGGAATATTTCCACATCCCCAAGTTTGGTTGGTAAGGCATTATTTTTAATGTACTTTACTACTCCATGTTTTATAGTATGACTCATATTGCATACATATACATGAATTTGCATACATAATGAAAATCACCCAAGTAACTAATTGAAATAACGATGATAAGGGGTAGGATGTCGCTGTTTCCTAAGAGTTCGACAGAGTTGGTAACCTTCGAGTACCTAAGGAAAGTTACTCGCCCTGGACCGAACACAAGGCTGCATTTCACTAGATTCGTGCATGGTCGGGAGCTGACTGGACGTAAGCTAGGGTATGCGGAAGATTGTCAAACTCGCTACTACGTCGACAACCTCAGGTTCAAGCGACAAAGAGATGAGATGCTCGAGAGTTACTTAGAAATGCAAAAGCAATGTCGCAACCGCCTGGCTAGGGAGGCATACGCCCGTCGGAAGGCCGAACGACAGGCTAAAGAAGACGTACCGAGGATCATTTTTTGGGGAAAGAGAAGACGCCCCGCAATCAAGACAAAGTCGAAGCGTATCACACTCAAGAAGGTGAGACGCGAGAAGACTCCTGAAGTCGTTGTACCATGGACCAGAGAATGGCTAGAGGAGCTAAGAGATTTTGATCAATCCACCGAAGACAACCCCTCACACTCGATTGGAGGAAGGTTCCCAACTGACTATCATCGTGAGGAGGAGTAGACCAGTAGGAAGGTGTGGTTTAGATCCTCACATTCCATCGGCCTTTTATGGCTTTCTTGTTTGAAGAGTCTCTTCTTACCTTTCTTTCGTTAGGCGTCCTGGTTGAAATAAGGGATTCATTATACTATTCTCCCATTTGATGTTTTGACCAATGGAATGTGACGTTGTTATTTCCCTTACTCACTGGAGTAAACCTGACTAAATTGCATAATTCACTTTCCTGAAATTCAAATTAGACTTCAAGTCAGGTCTTCAGTACCTGAAAAGAATTCTAATTTCCATTTCTTCAATTGGACTGTGCAATTAAGTTGGTCCATGCATACTTCATGGGATTTGCATAGTCACATGTTTTAAAGTAATTTTTTATGATTGACTTTTCAAAATCATTTGCATATTTTAGACTTGATGGAAAAGAATGATATTCAAGTGTTCAAAGTTCCTCGGGCTGAGCTCCTATCATGATGGGATAGCATGGGTGAAGCTAGCCAGAAGTATGCTGAATCGCGACTGGGATATCTATTAGACCTGTTGAAGATTGAGTGCCCACCTGCCTTTATCCAAGCCATGGTGTTCTATTGGGATCCTACCACCGCTACATTCTGCATGGAAGGACTGGAGATTACCCCCACTATCGAAGAATACAGCGCCGTCATCGGAGTTGAGTTCACTCACTCGCTAGTCCAACCTCCCATAGGATTTGAACCCTTGAGTCAATTAGCTGAATTCCTTGAAACAAGCCTCAAAGAAGTCAAAGCAGACGCCGAAAGTAACTCTGGGCGAGTTTCATTATCCTTCCTCCTCGATCGATTTCCCAACCTCCTTGCCACTAAATGGACCAAATCTGGTAGAGCCTTTGTCTTGGCATTCTTCAGCTTTGTGCTATTCCCAATCTCATCTGTCACCTTTGACCCTATCATGGCTGTTGTAGCCAGACAAGTCTGTTATGGTTGGGATTACTCAAACATCATCCTTGCTGAAACTTTCCTTTCCTTAAATCGATTCAAGAAAAATAAAAATGGAATCTTTAGAGCCTCTAGTGATCTTCTGTATCTGTGGTTCACATCCCATATTAGACAATTCCACATCCGCATGGGTTTCACCGAAATCATCCCCGATGCGCATCCTCTTAAAACCTTTGTCAGAACCCATACACGTATTCCTAAGTTCAACTTCATAGAATGGAAGAACTTCCTTAGAGCTCTAAAGCCCGAACAACTCTGATGGCGGCTAAGGTTGCCAACGCTGGGCAAAGTCAGATTGGCCTGCAATGACAAAGATCCAGTCCCCTTGCTAGGATTTACGGGCGCTACCGCATACTATCCGAAGAGGGTTATCCGACAGTTTGGGGCACTACAAGAGATCCCTTCTCCACCGCAACCTGGTATCTTTTCTTTTGACATACCAAGCAAGACCCTCATAGAGGAAGAAAAGAGACAGTTTGAAGCCAAGGTGACATTCATCATACACTCTTTGAAGAATTCTAAGGCCGAAGAAATAAGTTGGCCAGAAAACATGACTCGAGAAGAGAACATTCATAAGGCTACTACATAATACATTCAGCACTTTAAAGCGTCCAGACAGAGCCTTGTTGAGCCCTATGTACCCGAATACATTGTACCGTACGTACTTGGAATAGAGCCATACGTACCCGAAGACATGAGACCGCTGTCATGTTCAGAGGATGAGGAGTCCCAGACTAAAGAGGAGAATCCATACTGGGATGATGAGGACACCTTAGGCCTCAAGCGTCCTAGACTTGAATAAAACTATTCCGTCAAGTGTAAAATAAGCAAACATTGTGGCGCCTTTTCATGCATATTCACTTGTACTGGATGTTATTTTACGCATAAGCATGAATGTAGACATGTTTTGCGAACACATAAAAACTATCGTCAAGAATTACACTTCTTTTAATTTCATGAATTTTCTTTGGGTTATGATTAAGAGAATTACCCACGTGAGACTAAGGCTCGTAAGATAGTCTTTTTTCTCATTCATCAATAGAAAACATGCAATTAAAAGAATAAAGTACATTCTCTTGATTAATACCAAAGAAATACTCACGAGAATTCGTTTTAAAAATAGGTGTTCTTTCATCACGGAATTGCCGACGCATCATTTCTGCACCCGACTTAAGACAAGAATGGAACAGCAAGAGTTGACCCCGCGTGTAGGCATGTTGGAATCTCAGATGACCGCTCTGGCAACTATGATGGCCGATATTAAGGCAATGCTAGAAGTAGACATGGCCAAATTGGACCCGGACCCGAAATCAGCCCGTTGATCGGCCCATTGACCGGGGGTCGCGGTTCTGAACCGGAACAGGACCTTCACGGGCCAGTTCCGGTTCCTATTTTTTTGGAACCGGCCCGGAACCACTGGTTCCGGGCTGTTCCAACCCTTTAAAAAAAAAACTCCTGTGGGCCCCGCCCCCTGAAAAGTTCAGGGGGCGGGGCCCCCCTTCCCGCGGGAAAGAGCCGCGAACGGCTCTTCCCCAACTGCCCGAAGGCCAAAAATAAAAAAATTAAAAAAAATTAAAAAAAATCTATAAATACCTCTCAATTCCTATTTATTTTTCTCACAATTTCTCTCAATTCTCTCTAATACTCTCAAGTCTCACAATCTCTCAAATTCTCTCAATCTGCTATTCTCTCTAAATTTCGTCTCAATTTTTCGATCAAGTTTCTCAAAAAATGGCAAGTGGAAGCAGAAATACTAGAAAGGGAAAGAACCCGATGCCAATCGAGATGGGAGAATCCGATTATCCCGTTCATGAATATGATCCTCGTGAATATGCATGTTGGGAAGACGACGATACTTCCAATCCCAACGTCGAGCACGTCCCAACGCAAGAAAGTCTTCGTCCTCATGGTGTCGAAGAATCGTCGATAGCGAAGGAGCCGGGACGAAAGAGCCGAGAATCCGATTTATGGCTACACTTTAACAAAGTATGGAATGAAAATGAAGGCAAGTTTGATATAAGCTGTAAATATTGTCCGCAGACATACAAGCTTGGTAAAGGAGATGGCTATGGAACATTTCGTAGGCATGTGACGAAAAAACATTCAACGCAAGAGGGGATCGACACTAGCCAACAACAAATTCCTGGGTTCGTCAATCCTAACGCTTATCCTTTATTTTGTTTCACTTATGCACTTTGCAAAGAAACATTAGCTGAATATGTTGCCCTTGAGCATTCTCCGTTTAATACTGGTGAAAATCCTAATTTTAGATGTTTGGTAAACACTGCGTTAGCTCCGTAAGTGCCATCTGTTTCGAGAAATACTCTTAAACGCGAACTTGAACATGTTTATACAAAACAAAAAAAGAAATTGTTAAGATTTTTTAAAGAATTCAATGGACGTGTACATATAGGTAGTGATATTTCGACTGATTCTTGAAATATTAATTCTTATATGGGTATCACGTGCCATTGGATATGTGATGATTGGGTTATTCAAAAAAGACTTCTTGCATTTCGAGTTTTTCCTGAAAGGCGTACGGCCCATAATATTTATAGACTAATTGGGCAAGTTTTAGAAGAATTTAATTTGATTGATAAAATTTTTTCAGTTGGTTTTGATAATGCCTCCGCAAATACTGCTTCCATTCTTGAGTTAGAAAAACTTTGTAAACCCTCTTTTGGCGGACAATTTTTTCACATTAGATGTGCTTGCCATGTTTTGAATTTATGTGTTCATGATGGTTTACGAGTTCTTGCAACATCTCTTCAGCCAATAAATAATGCAATTAGATATTTGTGGAGCCGTCCTCAACTTATGAAAGAGTGGGGAAAATATTGTAAAAAAAATGGGAGAATGGCAAGAAGGTTTCCAAAAGATATTCCGACTCGTTGGAATTCTACCTACGAGATGCTTCTACAAACTTTTGATTACAAAGATTTATTATGTTCCTTTATTTCGAATAATGTTCCCGATATTGCTTTGCTCCCGCAACATTGGGAAGTTTGCAAAAAAAATTTAGATTTTTTGAAAGTTTTTAATGATGCTACTAATATTTTATCTGGTGTTTATTATCCTACTACGCATTTATTTTTAATAGAGTGTGTTAACATTCCTGGTATTTTTAATGAATGTGAAAAAGATACTGAATTAGCTTCGAGTATTTTAGTAATGCGAGAAAAATGGTTGCATTATTACTTGAACATTCCTCTTGTCTATTTAGTTGGTATTGTTTTCGATCCACATACTAAATTAGATGGTTTATAAGATTATTTGAATGCTTATTATTATGAATGTTTACATTTGAATGAAGTAATAGATATTCATAGTATACAAGTAGATGTTAAAAAAGTTATAGTAGAATTATATAATGAATTTTGTAGTAAATATGGTTTAAATGATAGTGGATGTGAATCTGTCCAGCCTAGTGTCTCACGAAGCAATACAGGTATTTCACTTGGTAGAGGGTATAAAATGCTCATGAGTAGGCAAAAAAAAAAACAAAAAAGGGACAACATGTAGTATTTCTGAATTAGAAAACTATTTAACAATTTATTTTGAGTTTAGTGATTCCGAACACAGCGCATCAGATTTCAAGATTCTTGAGTGGTGGAAGAACCATTCAATTCAATATCCAGTTCTCTCCCTCATCGCAAGACAAATATTAGCGATACCTTCTTCGACAGTGGCAGTTGAACAAGCATTTAGAACTTGCCGGAGCTCCTAACAGGGATTGATCGGTTTCCCAACCAATTCCGTCGCCGTCGGCATGCCATTTGGCACATGACAGCACGTGAATCCAAGTTGGCTAACGTCCACTGTTCGGGCAAGAAACCAAAGGGGGGTATATAACCTCTAAAGGCTTTCAGTTGAAAGAGAGGAGTCCATTCGGTTGGGAAAGCTTAACTGAATCGACGGAGAGAGAGAGAACGCGATGGAGAGCTCGTTCTCCGACCCCCGTCGTCGAGAACTTGAGCTCAATTGGAAGGCGCTGGTTAGGCCGTCTCCGGCCAAACCAAAGCCGAAGGAGACTGTCGGGAGTTCGCCCAGTGCGCCAGGAAGCGATCGCCGCCGACCGCATCGCCTGAAACCGCAAAAATAGGTGAGTCACAGTCCCGAGTTCTTCGTTGAGCATCAATGGCGACTTACATGTTTCACGTTCGTTCTTGTAATTAATGTGTGCATTTCATTCCCTGAACATCACTGACCATCACTATACCTTCATTTTGCATCGACCTTGCGTGAACAACTCGAATCGAGTCTTTGAATTTAACCTCCATAAGCCGACCACTGTTCATCCTCGCCTAGCCCAATCTAGGCCATGCGAGCTCAATCGGAGCTCGAGGTAAGTCTCCTGAACATCAATTGGTGCCATATTATGATGGAATTGTAATGATTTTGCGTAAATCGAGCGATTGAACTCTCATGGCCATACTCGACGATTCGCATGATGCTCTTGATTTCGTGGATTATATGCTCCGATCCTCAGATATGTTAGGATAGAGTCGATTGCGAGTCGATTGGCATTGGTTTCACGCGATTTCATCAAGGTTTCACCGTTGGATCGGTGCCCGAGTTCCTCAGCCGTCCATTCCGCCGTGGTCGAGAGGTTGAAGATGATGCTGACCTGGCGAGTCAAAGAGTCAGTCCTAGGTGGCATTCGGTCATTGGTCCACGTGGATGTCGAGTCAGCTCGACCGTTAGGTTGTTAGGCTGAGATGGAATTGATCCAACGGCTAAGATTAATCGAGTCTAATGAATGGTGACTGTTTGATTAGAAATTAGGATTATCCGAAAATAGTTTTAAATTGGAAAATAAAAATTGATTGAAACGGTGCCATTTAGATTAGTAGTAGTACGGCGTCGTTTAGGTTAGTATGAGTGGATGGTCTAGATCGAGTCTTGTGTTTTAACCGTGGCCGTAGGTTTAAGTAGTTAGATCAGACGGCCCTGATCGAGTCTTCATTCAATCCGAGCTGTATGATTTAGTAATCAAATTTGACGGGCGCAGATTAGCCATGCGGTTCAATAGGAACCGTAAGATCAAAGCCGAATAAATCGAAAATAAAAAAATGGCAGATGCGACGTCGTTTTTGGGAGTTGGTCTCGGGGGTCCGGGTCTGGGCCGGGTTCCGGCCCGCGTGGGTCGGGTCGACCGGGTCCGAAACATATTTTAATAATAAAAAATTCAGCAAATATTTTTTTTAAAAAAATAAAAAATAAAAAATAAAAAAAATCTTAGAAAATTCTAAAAAAAATGTTAGAAAATCCCAGAAAATCCCAAAAAATTGTGAAAAAAATCCTAGATACCCCAGAAATCTCCAAAAATCGAGGATTGACCACAGACAACTGGTCAGTCTTATTTTTGTTCTTATCCGTTCTTCCGATAATTGACGATTATGGCCTTTAGGGGTTATTCGTCCCCGTTCTGTATTCGAGATAGATCGAAAATGCCTAGATTAGGATAGGGCCAGTTAGGTGGCGAATCCTTCTGCTTGGGTTTTCTAATTTCACTATTTTCCTTGAAATGACAATTTTACCCCTCAAAGGGTAAATTGTCTTTCCTGTTCCAATTGAATTTTTGGAAATTGCTTAAAAATAGGATTTGGGTCAAGTGGTCGACCAATCCTAAAGTTTAAGATTTTCAACCCTCGTCTTTGTTCGAAATGACGACTTTACCCCTCTAAGGGTAAAATCACTTTTAAATTCCAGAAAAATCCCGGAAATTCCCGAAAAATAGGAAACGGATTTGATTGATGGCCAATCCTATTTCTCCCACCTTTTGACTTCCCAATTCATCTAAAATGACAAATTTGCCCTTTCAAGGCGAATCATCCCTGAATTGTTCAAAATTACGATTACGCCCCTCATGGGCAAATCATGTCAAATCACTCCTAAGCCTTCATTGACTAATTTTTCTAAATATTATAAGCAGTTCTTTTTTCGAAAAATATTTTTCAAATTGCTCATTTTTTTGTGAAATGAACGCACCCTCAATGATCATAAATTTTAATAATATATACAAATTATTCTTTGGAAATTCTCTTAATGACTACAAGTTAGTAATTTATTGAGTAAAATGTATATTTGGAGTCGTACCTTTTTTTTTGGGGGGGGTCGAATATTTGGAGTCATACTCACTTGAATGAAAAGATTTATCATGATCTCATAAGAGTTACATGAGTTCATATACCATTTTAAAATATTTGCTTGAGAAAAAAAAAAGGATTTGTCTTAGACACGAAAGGTTTACCACAAAGCTCAACATGTTTACTAAATACTAAGTACACGGGAGGTTATATTCTCAATTTGAAAAATATAGATTTACGAGAAACAAGGTCTACTTTACTTCTGATAAATCTGACTTATTATAAATATATTTGATCATTCGCTATCTATAAAGTAAATTACCTCGCCGTTTCGACCAAAAATTAAAAAGAAATTGATGGGGTCGAGGGTTGAAGAGCTTTGGCACTATCGCAACGGTTGGTCAAGTGATGGCTCAATACTCGTTTGCAATTCAAAGGGTCTGTCTCGATTCCTCAGTCGACCACTGGTCTTTAAGTAATATTGGCTAGTTTCTGGGCTTGGGCTTAAGATATATCCTCGATGTTGAGCTTTCTACTCGTATTTTGATGGGGTCGAGGGTTGCGACGCTATAATTTCCCAAGCATCTAATTAGTTGATCCTCCAAAAATTTGGCATGTATAGTCTTTTATTTTTTTGGCCCCATTATTCTGTATATGTACTAGTACTTCCTCCAAAAATTTCGTATGCTTTTTTTTTGGTAAAAAAATAAATATAGAAATAGAATCCTGACTATCCTTGTTCCTTAGTCTTTCAATCCCCAATTTTTTACATGCAGGCATTACGTTTTCTGGGTGCACGTCTGCTAATATGTGATGCAAAAAGCATGCCTCTTCAGTCTATCTATAAAGGGGACCCGTTCTTCCTTCGTTCTGCTCTAACTTACGTGGGATTAAGTTTAAACGAAGCCACCTATAGATGACTAAAATAAAACTCAGGTTGCTCAACTTCTGCAAATTGCTATAAATGTCAATTCGACCTATTCAGACATAATACCTTGACCGGCAGATCTTCACCTAATGGTATCCGTCACATTCCAAATATTTCTGATCAGTTCAGAAGGAAAAAAAAAAGGTTAACAATTACAATAATCATCGTCTGTCTTGTCAAATAGAGTGATGTAAGTATGAATGGAATTAGTTGTCTCAAGTTGGAGATCGTAATATTAATAATCAATGCACATGTAACATGACGCGCATTGGTATGACTTTACACTTCAACGCTCCTGAGCTATCATGTACTTTGATTAGGTCAATAGTAATGAGATTTTGCATTACAAATATGGTCAGTTGACAAAGAGTATTTTCCTATTCATCAAATTTTGGGAGAGGATAGGCTCCACAGTCCACACGGGGCAATAATCGAAATGTCGTCATTTGAGCTCTCATCCATAGCTTTTTCAGCTTGGGAATTAGAGGTCATATGCTCGAACCCACGGCACTAACCGCGTTCAAACTACTTGAGTCAGGATTAGATGCACGGGTTAACAGCCCGAACTTAAGAAGCTCATGTGTCTTTGTTGGGAAAAAGGCGGGTAAAATAATGCTAAAGCAAAACCTTCCTCCCCTCTTCGTGTGATCAAGATGGGCAAGAGAAAAATAAAGAAATGTAGAGGCAGAGATATTTTTAACGTGAAAACCCCTCAAAAACGAAAAGGAAAAAATCACGAAAGTTTTCCACCATAATAGTAGGATTACAACAATGTTTTATCACCAAATTTGGTGGATCACCCTCATCTTTGTGGTGGAATACACTATAGTTCAAGATGATAACACTCTCTCCAACTCTTCACACAATGGTGGCTTGCTCTCTCCCTCTCGAAGGATTTCTCTCTCTCTCTCTCTCTCTCTCTCTCTCTCTCTCTCTCTCTCTCTCACGGAGGATCTCATTTGTCGAATAAGTTGTCAAATATGTCGACCTTCACTGACCTCTTGTCGAAATTTGTATTCGATGTGGGATGTTGCACCGGATTTCTTGTCATGCCTCAACGCATCTCTTTCATTCCCTATTTATAGGAGGCCAAAGGATATCTCTCCCATGCTCTAGAACTTCAACAATTAATAAGGCGGATTTACGAAGATGACAAGTATCTTTCCAATGCAGGGAGCCACGAGAATTCACTTTCCCGTGTGAGGTTATTGTATTGGGATTATGTAGTCATCAAAGCATTTAATACTTCGGTTCACCCAACTAATTAAGGAGAATCTCAGTCCCAACAAATCTCCCCCTATTCGACTTAATTAGAAGGGGTTATCACCACACCGGCACCTTCGCAACACTCATCGAACTTCTTCAATGGAATAACCTTGGTCATCATGTCAGACCAGTTCTTATCGGTATGAGCTTTGTTGAGCTGCAATAAATTCAGCTTCTGTGGTAAACAAGGCAACGCATTTTTGAAGCTTGGACTGCCAAGACACAGCTCCTCCTGCAAAGGTAGTCAAGTATATAGACGTCGATTTTCTCTAATCGACATCACCACCTAAATCTGCATCTGTGAATATTTCTAACACAAGTTCTTCTTTGCTGAAACACAGACATGCTCCTCTCTTGCTAGTTTGACATTGCCATCACCAACTTCTTCATTGTCGTTATGCGATGATTCTCCCCTTAAATCATCTCGCTCCTTAGAAGATAATACATGATCGAAATGCGTAACGATCCTGGTGTTGGGCTTCTCAATATCTTCAAGAGTTTGATCTTCAAAGAATACAACATCATGACTTCTCACGATCCTTCTTTTTATAGGATCTCATAGACGATAGCCAAATTCATCTCTTGGTGAACCAAGGTAAATACACTCCTTGGTCTTTGCATCGAGCTTAGATCGTTCGTCTTTAGGAATATGGACGAACGCTTGGCAACCAAACACTTTCAGATGACCATATGATGCCTTTTTTCTTGTCCAAACCTCATATGGGATTTTTTCATCCAAAGATTTTGATGGCGACAGGTTGATTATATCAACTGTAGTCGTCATGGTCTCACCCCAAAAAGATTTGGGTAGTTTGGCATGCGATAACATGCATCGAACTCTCTCCTCAATGGTTCGGATCATCCTTTTAGCTACACCATTTAGTTGTGGTGTCCTTGGAGGCGTCTTCTTCATCTTAAGACCATGTGACCTGCAATATGCATCGAATGGGCCACGATACTCACCACCATTATCGGCTCGCACGCACTTCAATTTAATCTTTGTCTCCCGTTCCACCATGGCATGATACTCCTTGAATGCTTGGAGAACTTGATCTTTCGTGCTCAATAAAGACACCCCTACTTTTCTAGAGTGATCGTCGATAAAGGTGACAAAATAGTATGCATGGCCAAGGGATTTCTCTATCATCAAACAGACATCAGTATAGACCCGATCATGAACATACCTTCTCCTTCTAGGTTGATCTGGTTTCTAGAATGACACTCGGCGTTGTTTGCTAGCTAAGCAATGATTGTAGGCCTCCAGCAATTTGTAACCCCTTCTCTTGGAATGACACTTGGCGTTTTTTACATTGGAGAGTAGCTCTTTCTTGGCAAGGATTTGTAGCCTATTCTCGCTCATGTGACCAAGTGTGACATTCTGAATTCCAACCCCTCTCGAGGCTATTGAATGGAAGGATATCGATCGTGTATTTCAGTCATAACTCGCTCGGCGTTGGCCACTATCGAGTTAACTGACCAAAAGGGAAAGACTAACGCGGAGTCAGGTACGTGGTGTGGCATCCCCCGTTTATTAGATTCCTAATGACCAGAAATGGTCAAATGGGTTTTGAAGCTGACTCTTGACGCGAGGATTTGGGAATTGGAAGATTCGTTAAAGAGACATGCTAGATGAGGATTCGATTTACTTAGTAATATAGACGAGCAAAGGAGTATTACTCGAGGTTTATATTTTAAAGGACGGTGATACATTGGATAAATTTGAAGAATTTAGATGACCATCGAACGGACCGATTACCTATGAATTTATGAGTATTCTTGTCCATAGGGCCTTATACTCAAAATTTTCTAAACTTAGTGGACAAGAATGGGGCGACCGAGTGGGCAATGCTAAGTGGTGGCATTGTAATTTTCTTGTATAAAATTGATTGACCGACCATCCTAAGGAAATAGCACGGAATGCGATTTTTTTTGGATACCAATTCCACAATGAAGTTCAGCCATGGAGTGGACGAACAAGTGGCGATTTCTTTCCCCCATTGCATGAAACTCTATTGGCCAAAGGAGACCTAGGAGTTGGCGTTAGAAGCAAGGCCAACCATTGGCCGAACATCCCCTCAAAATCTTACCTTGGATGACAAACCACTAGAGGACTAGAAAAGTGGCAACATTCTTCTTCTTGGATGAAACACCATTGGTCGATAGTCCTAGGGAAAACGCAAGAAGAGCTATTGGTGGGAAGCCTCATCAAATTTCTTGGAATGACTTCTCACCACTAAGGCAATGCAAGGTAGCGTGTGGTCATTTGGGAGAAATGCATGTGTGACAAGTGTCACTTGTGGACTTCTCAAGGCATGCAACAAAAGGGCTCTTCACCTCCTTTCTTTCTTTCTTTTTTTCGACCGACCAAGCAAGCAAAGAGTGAGAGAGACAGAGACAGAGACAGAGAGAGCGCGCTCGGCGTGGAGGAGAGAATGAGCGACCAAGAAGGGAAGAGGAAGGAGCGGCCCGGCGTTTTCATCGTTGAAGCAAAGAGAAAAGCGTGAAGCTCGAGCAAGAAAAAGGCAAGATTTCTGTCAATCTCGCCATAGGATAGTTGTATCTTGATTAAGTGACACCCAAGGGAGTGTGAGATGAGCTATGACCTTGTATTTTGGCTTTGTAAGTTAAAAGAGGACAACGTGGTTTCAAATCTGTTCTTAGTGTCATCGGCATTTCATTTGAGTTAATAGAAAGTTCTATAGTCGTGTAAAAAGAGATTAGGCCTAAGATGTTATGAATGAGGCTAGGTATAATCGGTTAGAATGAAGTGAAACTCGATTTGTACGTAGGACACCGAGCTGCCTTCGGTTTAATGTAGTTTCATTTTCTGTTTGGAGAATTGATTAAGGTTAAAAAGTGCTACTTTCGTGATCTTAAGTTAAAGGATTGTCGAGCAAAGTTTGGGAAAAAGGCCCATAGAATGACCAATGGAACCGAGAAGACTTAATGATTTAATTTCCAGGATTAGGACTGAAGATTTCGTTTGGTTCTTAGGGCAGTATCGGTTTTGATTGTGACACTGATTAGTGTGTAAGAATCGAGTTCTAATGTGATGGATTGCTTTAATTCTCTTATGTATATGTTGATACATTATAGAAGTACGAGTAATTGATTAAATTGGAAAGGACTTAGGTCCGTTAAGGGAGAAAAATGGCTCGGCTTTTGCTAAGGACAGATTTTCGGACATAGGAAATTAGTGGAAGATTAAGGTTGTTCTGAGTTATTTTGCACGTGTCGAATATGCTTTAATCAGGGAATATTTTCTTAATGATCGTGAGGTTAAGTCTTTGTAACCGTACATGCCAGAATCACAAGTCGATTGGATAAGTTTGGGAGTCGCCCGAAAACAATGACAGTTTTCTTGATCTTGAGATTGATTCATGATGCTTTGCTTGATTAAACGGTTCACTATCATGTCGCATGAGCATATCTTTGTGAAGATCCATGAGTGTTTGTCGGCATGATATTGTTGCACCATGTGCGGAACTGTCATTGTGAGTTTATGATTCATGGCCGAATATGCATTTGGTACATGGTACCTGATCGATATATGATGAGATATATGGAGTAATTGCTCTTCAATGCACTGAATTGCGATGACACCCTTGGGCTGTGTGCGGAGATTTGTACGTGCTTGATACCCTGAGCTATGTGCGGGGTAGAGCCGTACCATGCGTCGAGGACGCCCTGCAGTAGGGGTCGCAAGCCATTAGGCTTGGCGATGGTTGTATGAGCGAAGAGCATGTCATTTTCATCATATCATGGCATTTCTGCATTACGTGATTCTTGTTTAATCTTAGTGATGCTACTGTATTATACTGTTATAGAATTGTTTTATAGTTTGTCCTAGGGAGTCGTGGGACCCTTATGGTGAGATTGAATATTTTCTTACTAGGTGTCGTGTTAACCCACGTTTGTGGACACATTTTCAGTTTAGTATCCATAGCGACAGTTCATAGGTGTTTTGGAGTTCCATTTGACTATGATTCCTACTATCGTGATATGTTACACCTTGATGTACCGCATCTGAAACTTGGAGTGCATGTTCATACTATGTGGGTCGATGAGGGAGAGCCCGCTTTGACCATATATCGTTGGTATGCTATCTATATATGAGTAGGTAATAGATTGGTAGGTCCTTTCTCCGAGAGTACTTTTGATGCACCTCCAGCTCCTGTCGAGCCTGTAGTGCCTGGACCTCCCGTGGTCTTGCCTCCTGTAGCCCATGTGCCTCTCCCACCTGTTGCTGCTGCTGCTGTCGCTGCACCTATCCCTCCTCCTCCAGAGCCTGCTATGCCAGATGTGTACGTTTCGCCGCCCGAGCCACTTGAGGAGTCCGAGGATGAGGAGATGTTCCCTACTGATCCGTCCGAGGAGGATTGAGGTCTGGAGACAATCTTGGCGACTTTTTGCTGTAGGCGACTACTTAGGTTGATGGAGTACTTTTTTGGCCATCCTAGTATGCCTATGGATCGACGACCAGAGTCATCTTTTGTTTTATATATATATGAACTCCTATGTGGTCGAGTAAAAGTAGTAGTCCTTATGTTTGATTGCCTCATGTTATTTTCGGAGTTGTTAGATTTTATTAAAGACCATCTTGTACTTAGAAACCTTGCTTGGACCACTCACAGAGATTTCCATTGGCAAGTAGTAGTAAGATTTGATAAGACAGACTCAATTGAATATGGATTGGTGTGCAGGATCGATAGTCCATTATGAGAAGGACATGGGCATCATCCTCTGGAGGGAACGATGATGCAGGGATATGAGGTAGAGTCGAAGGACCAGTTGATCGGACTGATGAAATCCTGCAAGCTCTAGCTAATCTTGGTACAACAATAGGAGCTCAACCTCGACAAGCTCCAGCTAGAGCTGAAGATGGAACGGGAGACCGACGTTTACAGAAGTTGGTAGAGCATTTCCTGAAGTTAAAGCCACCACAATTCACGGGGTTAGGAGAACCTCATGAAGCTGAAAAGTGGATAAAGAGTATGGAGAAAATTTTCAGGTTGTTTCACTGTAACGATAGGGATAGGGTCACCTTGGCAGAGTATCAACTGGATGACAATGCCTAGCATTGGTGGAATGCGAGCAAGGATGTGGTGTTTCCACCTGGAACTGCAGTAACATGGGAAGCTTTCGTTAATGCTTTCTATGGCCAGTTCTTTTCTAATTGTGCTAGGGACCAAAAGATTTCTGAGTTTATGAACCTAACTCAAGGCAGTATGACTGTAGTGCAGATTCTCTGAGCTTTCCAGGTTTGCTCCTCAACTGATTGAAATTCAGGAACGTAGATGCAAGAGATTTCTAAATGGTCTCAAGATTGAAATACAGAAGCAACTAGCGTCTCTAAGAATTAGGGAGTATACTGAGTTATATGAACGAGCTCAGCTGTGGAGCAAGTGCTGTCAAAGGAAAGAAAGAAGCAGAGCATAAGGCGGGAGCTAGCCGCGTGGCGACTCAGGAGCCGGACAACAAGAGGTCTAGATGGTTTGATAGATCTCAAGAGACTCCTTATAAAAGGCGCAATTATGGAAAATTTCGTAGAGTTGGAAAGAACCGAGCAATAGGACAAGTTCTAAACAGAGACATAGTTTATAACCACTATGGCAAGGCGCATGGTAATCTGCCGTGTAATACTGGGAGAGAATGTTATGGTTGTGGATGAGTAGGACATCTAGTAAAGGATTGTCCTAAAAAAAAGATAGCAAGTTCAGCAGAATCAAGACAATCGGGCGAAGCCTATTAGAACACAGCAAAGGCCTCTAGCTCAAGGCAAGGATCCAGGCTATGACTCGAGAGGAAGCAGAAGCTTCTGGGACTACTATAGCAGGTATGATTCCTTTATGTGATGAGGATGCATATGTGTTATTTGACACTGGAGCAACGCATTCTTTTATATCAACGAGGTTTGCTGAATTGTGTGGACTGAAGCTTGAAATACTTGAGGTACCTCTTAGTGTATCCACACCACTGAAGGACAAAATAGTGACTACTTTGATTTGTAGAGGGTGTGAAATCGTGATAGGAGGTCAAAGTCAGAAAATCGACCTAATAGATATGGGTTTCTTTGATTTTGATGCCATTATTGGCATGGATTGGCTGCGTGACTTGCGAGCCAATGTAGATTGCATCAGAAAGGTAATTCGGTTTAGCCCTCTTAATGAGGCCAGTTTCGAGTTTGTGGGAACTGGAACTCGTGCAATTGTACCATTAGTATCCGCATTGGAAGCTCACAAACTTCTAGGCAATGGGTGTCGGGGTTTTCTTGCTAATGTTCAAGAGTTAACCAAGAAGGAAGTCAACATTAATGACATCCCCGTGGTTCAAGAATTTTTAGATGTCTTCCCTAAGGAACTACCAGGACCACCCCCGAAGCGAGAAGTTGAGTTTACTATTGAACTAGCCCCAGGAACTGAGCCTATTTCCAAAGCCCCCTACAAAATGGCTTTGACTGAGCTTAAGGAGTTGAAAGTACAATTGCAGGAATTACTGGAAAAAGGATTCATTAGGCCAAGTACTTCTCCATGGGGAGCACCGGTATTTTTTATCAAGAAGAAGGATGGAGCAGTTCGTTTGTGCATTGATTATAGACAACTAAATCAGGCGACCATCAAGAACATGTATCCTCTGCCAAGAATTGATGACTTATTTGACCAACTGCAAGGAGCCTCTGTTTTCTCAAAAATTGACTTAAGGTCAGGTTATCATCAATTAGCAGTTAGAGAGGAAGATGTCCCCAAGACTGCTTTTCGAACCAGGTATGGGCACTATGAGTTTGTGGTCATGCCGTTTGGACTTACAAATGCCCCAGCTGCATTCATGGATTTAATGAACAGAGTATTCAAACCTTATCTGGATCAATTTGTGATAGTGTTCATTGACGATATTCTGGTATACTCCAAGGGACAGAAGGAACATGAGAAGCATTTACGAAAGGTGTTACAAGTATTAAGGGAACACCAGTTGTATGCAAAATTTAGCAAATGTGAATTCTGGTTAGACAAGGTTATATTCCTTGGTCATATGGTGACAGAGAAGGGAATCTCTGTCGATCGAGCCAAAATCGAAGCTATTATAAATTGGTCGAGACCAACTACCGTTATAGAGATACGAAGTTTCGTTGGTCTCGCTGGATATTACCGCAAATTTGTGGAAGGATTCTCTCGACTTGCAGGACCCTTGACTCAATTAACCCGAAAGGGAGTTAAGTTTGAATGGACTGAGAAGTGTGAACAAGGCTTTCAAGAACTTAAGAAGAGATTGACTTCGGCTCCGGTATTAACTATACCGTCAGGAGCAGGAGGATTCGTGGTATACAGTGATGCATCTCATAAAGGATTGGGTTGTGTCCTAATGCAACATAGAAATGTTGTGGCGTATGCTTCAAGACAATTACGACCTTATGAGTTAAATTACCCGACACATGACTTAGAACTGGCAGCAGTAATTTTCGCGTTGAAATTTGGAGACATCATCTGTATGGAGAGAAATTACAAATCTTCACTAATCACAAAAGTTTAAAGTACATTTTCTCTCAAAAGGAATTGAACATGAGGCAGAGGCGATGGATGGAATTACTCAAGCATTACGATTGTGAAATTCTTTACCACCCTGGCAAGGCAAACAAAGTGGCAGATGCTTTGAGTAGGAAAACTATGTTGCATATGGCAAGCCTGATGAGTAAAGAGTGGGAATTATTGGAAGAAGTGTCGAATTCAGATTTCGTAGTTGAATTGGACGAATTGACTGGCGTGTTTGCCACACTGAGAATTGAATCAGAATTGGTACAAAGGATCAAAGAGTTACAACAGACGGACCTTGAGATCTCTAAGCTTCGATAAGCAACAACAGAGGGAAAGAGGCCAGACTTCTCAATTTCGGAAGATGGAATTCTTCGTTTTCAAGGGCGTTTTGAATGAAGCTCATCGAGGTAACTATAGCATTCACCCTGGATGCACAAAGATGTATCGAAATCTTCGACAACACTATTGGTGGAACGGAATGAAGAAAGATATTGCTGAATATGTCGCGAGGTGCCTAACTTATCAACAAGTGAAAGCAAAACATTTGAAGCCTGCCGGAATGCTTAGACCATTGGATATTCCCGAATGGAAGTGGGAACATATAACGATGGATTTTGTACAAGGATTACCTAGAACATCGAAAGGACATGATTCTATCTGGGTGATTGTGGATCGCTTGACTAAGTCAGCTCATTTCCTAGCTCTCAGGACTACATATTCTTGGGAGAAATTGGTTGAACTGTACGTACAGACTATTGTGAGATTTCATGGAATTCCTATGAGCATTACTTCAGATCGAGACCCAAGATTTACATCAAAATTTTGGAAAAGTTTACAAGAAGCCATGGGAACTAAACTTCAGTTTAATATAGCTTTCCACCCCCAGACCGATGGACAAACAGAGAGAGTCATACAAATTCTAGAAGATATGCTTCGAGCGTGTATTTTGGATTTTAAGGGTAACTGGGAAGAGAAATTACACATAGTAGAATTTGCCTACAATAACAGTTACCAAAAGAGCATAGATATGGCACCATTTGAAGCTTGATATGGACGGAAATGCAGAACACCCGCATGTTGGGATGAAATGGGAGAACAAAGGATCACAGGACCAGAATTGATCCAAATCACAATTGAGGTTGTACAGATTGTTCGTGATAAGCTTAAAATGGCCCAAAGTCGTGAGAAGAGTTATACAGATAAACGACGAAGACCATTGGAGTTTGTAGTGGGCGACTATGTATTTCTAAAAGTCTCACCACTCAGAGGAATATCACGATTTGGAAGGAAAGGAAAATTGAGCCCTAGATATGTTGGACCTTTTGAAATTCTGGAAAAGATAGGAGATTTGGCTTATCGGATAGCCTTACCGCCAAAGCTGTCGAATGTCCATGATGTGTTTCATGTTTCTATGCTGAGGAAATATCATCCAGATGCAGAGCACGTGTTGGACTATGAAACTATTGAGGTGAGCGAGAAGGGTGAGTATGTAGAGAAGCCATTGCGAATTTTGGATTCGAAAGAACAAGTCCTAAGGAACAAGACTATTCGTATGGTGAAAGTTTTATGGCAATACCATAGGATGGAGGAAGCCACCTGGGAACTTGAGGAGACGATGAGACAGAAACACCCCCACCTGTTTGAAGCTACATGTTAGTATTAAGACCTTTCACTAGACATGCTGCATTTTCATTACGATGAGTACTGTAGAAAATGCCTGACCTATTTATGAGGTACATAATGATTGACTAAGTCACTTGATCTTGGCTTGAAGAAAATGAGAAGTAGTCATTAGTAGTACAATGAGTGGTTAAAAGAAAATTTTAGTGCTTGATGACCGCTGTCAGCATGATAGCCGGGTGGCACCCCGGGGAGTGACATGGTCCGAGAAGGTGGTCGCTGGATCGACCCCCAGGATTGGTGGATGTACAATTGTAAATTGATACTTGTGAATGAATATAGTAAAAACCTTTTTGCTGCAATTTACTGTAGAAGAGATTGAGTTTTTCCTTATGTAGACTTGACCTTGGAGCTAGGAATCAAATTTCGAGGACAAAATTCTTTTAAGGGGGGTAGAAGTTGTGGCATCCCCCGTTTATTAGATTCCTAATGACCAGAAATGGTCAAATGGGTTTTGAAGCTGACTCTTGACGCGAGGATTTGGGAATTGGAAGATTCGTTAAACAGGCATGGTAGATGAGGGTTCGATTTACTTAGTAATATAGACGAGCAAAGGAGTATTACTCGAGGTTTCTATTTTAAAGGACAGTGATACATTGGATAAATTTGGAGAATTTAGATGATCATCGAACGGACAGATTACCTATGAATTTTATGAGTATTCTTGTACATAGGGCCTTATACTCGAAATTTTCTAAACTTAGTGAGCAAGAATGGGGCGACCGAGTGGGCAATGCTAAGTGGCGGCATTGTAATTTTCTGGTATAAAATTAATTGACCGACCATCCTAAGGAAATAGCAAGGAATGGGATTTTTTTTTTATACAAATTCCACAATGATGTTCGGCCATGGAGTGGACGAACAAGTGCCGATTTCTTCCCCCATTGCATGAAACTCTATTGGCCAAAGAAGACCTAGGAGTTGGCGTTAGAAGCAAGGCCAACTATTGGCCGAACATCCCCTCAAAATCTTACCTTGGATGACAAACCACTAGAGGACTAGACAAGTGGCAACATTCTTCTTCTTGCATGAAACACCATTGGTCGATAGTCCTAGGGAAAACGCAAGTAGAGCTATTGGTGGGAAGCCTCATCAAATTTCATGGTATGACTTCTCACCACTAAGGGAAATGCAAGGTGGCGTGAGGTCATCTGGGAGAAATGCATGTGTGACAAGTGTCACTTGTGGACTTCTCAAGGCATGCAACAAAAGGGCTCTTCACTCCTTTCTTTCTTTTTTTCGACCGACCAAGCAAGCAAAGAGTGAGTGAGAGAGAGAGAGAGAGAGAGAGAGAGAGAGAGAGAGCTCGGCGTGGAGGAGAGAGTGAGCGACCGAGAAGGGAAGAGGAAGGAGCGGCCCGGCGTTTTCATCGTTGAAGCAAAGAGGAAAGCGTGAAGCTCGAGCAAGAAAAAGGCAAGATTTCCTTCAATCTCGCCATAAGATAGTTGTATCTTGATTAAGTGACACCCGAGGGAGTGTGAGATGAGCTATGACCTTGTATTTTGGCTTTGTAAGTTAAAAGAGGGCAACGTGGTTTCAAATCTGTTCTTAGTGTAATCGGCATTTGATTTGAGTTATATAGCAATTTTTATAGTCGTGTAAAAATAGATTAGGCCTAAGATGTTATGAATGAGTCTAGGTATAATCGGTTAGAATGAAGTGGAACTCGATTTGTACGTGGGACACCAAGCTGCCTTCGGTTTATTGTAGTTTCATTTTATGTTTGGAGAATTGATTGAGGTTATAAGTGCTACTTTACGTGATCTTAAGTTAAAGAATTGTGGAGCAAAGTTTGGGAAAAAGGCCCGTAGAATGACCAATGGAACCAAGAAGACTTAAGGATTTAATTTGCAGGATTAGGACTGAAGATTTCATTCGGTTCTTAGGGCAGTATCGGTTCTGATTGTGACACTGATTAGTGTGTAAGAATCGAGTTCTAATGTGATGGATTGCTTTAATTCTCTTATGTATACGTTGATACATTATAGAAATACGAGTGATTGATTAAATTGGAGAGGACTTAGGTCCGTTTAGGGAGAAAAATGGCTCTGCTTTTGCTAAGGACAGATTTTCGGACATAGGAAATTAGTGGAAGATTAAGGTTGTTCTAAGTTATTTTGCACGTGTCGAATATGATTTAATCATGGAATATTTTCTTAATGATCGTGGGGTTAAGTCTTTGTAACCGTACATGCCAGAATCACAAGTCGATTGGATAAGTTTGGGAGTCGCCCGAAAACAATGACAGTTTTCTTGATCTTGAGATTGGTTCATGACGCTTTGCTTGATTAAACGGTTCACTATCATGTCGCATGAGCATATCTTTGTGAAGATGCATGAGTGTATGTCAGCATGATATTGTTGCACCATGTGCGGAACTGTCATTGTGAGTTTATGATTCATGGCCGAATATGCATTTGGTACATGGTACCTGATCGATATATGATGAGATATGTGGAGTAATTGCTCTTCAGTGCACGTAATTGAGATGACGCCCTTGGGCTGTGTGCGGGGATTTGTACGTGCTTGATGACCCTGAGCTGTGTGCGGGGTAGAACCGTACCATGCGTCGAGGATGCCCTGCAGTAGGGGTCGCAAGCCATTAGGCTTGGCGATGGTTGTATGAGCGAAGAGCATGTCATTTTCATCATATCATGGCATTTCTGCATTACGTGATTCTTGTTTAATCTTAGTGATGCTACTGTATTATACTGTTATAGAATTGTTTTATAGTTTGTCCTAGGGAGTCGTAGGACCCCTATTGTGAGATTGAATATTTTCTTGCTAGCCGTCGCGCTAACCCACGTTTGTGGACACATTTTCAGATTAGCATCCCTGGCGACAGTTCATAGGCGTTTTGGAGTCCCATTTGACTATGATTCCTACTATCGTGATATGTTACACCTTGATGTACCGCATCTGAAACTTGGAGTGCATGTTCATACTATGTGGGTCGATGAGGGAGAGCCCGCTTAGACCATATATCGTTGGTATGCTATCTATATACGAGTAGGTAATAGATTGGTAGGTCCTTTCTCCGAGAGTACTTTTGATGCACCTCCAGCTCCTGTCGAGCCTGTAGTGCCTGCACCTCCCGTGGTCGTGCCTCCTACAGCCCCTGTGCCTCCCCCACCTGTTGCTGCTGCTGCTGTCGCTACACCTATCCCTCCTCCTCCAGAGCCTGCTATGCCAGATGTGTACGTTCCGCCGCCCAAGCCACTTGAGGAGTCCGAGGATGAGGAGATGTTCCCTACTGATCCGTCCGAGGAGGATTGAGGACTAAAGACAGTCTTGGTGACTTTTTGGTGTACGCAACTACTTAGGTTGATGGAGTAGTTTTTTTGCCATCCCAGTATGCCTATGGATCGACGACCAGAGTCATCTTTTGTTTTATATATATATGAACTCCTATGTGGTCGAGTATGATGGTATTAAATAAAAGTTGTAGTCCTTATGTTTGATTGCCTCATGTTATTTTTGGAGTTGTTAGATTTTCTTAAAGATCGTCTTGTTTTATTTGTGGCCTGTGGATCATAGATCTTAGTCTATTGATTACTATAAGATTGACCTCTAATTATCGATATTAGAGACCTATGACCGTAGGGTGGCGGTCTGGGACGCCACACGTGGACCTGGGGGATTTCAATGAGAAATGTCACTTTGACCATAAGGATTGTCGAGGGAATATTTTGGGCCAGCAGAGATCGATCTAGGAACGATCGTGGAATGTCTTGCTAGCATTATACGTTGGGACGCGGGTGATTCCGCTTAACCAATGTGTGATTTGCGAGAATTTCCTAAATCGGATTTCGATGATCAGGACCGCAGGAGCGAACGATCAACACTCGCAATTACATGACAACCAAAGTCGCCACGGCTTAAGAATAATCCCAAGGTCGATACGCGTAGCGCCTGCAAGAGTCGCCCGTCGGTTTGAGATAAACTGATATTACAGTCGGCGAGAGTTCGACATGAAATTGGACCTCGAGATTGGGTATTGGACATTGAGGAATTCCAATATTTGAATTGAAATGGACGTCGCCTCATCGAGGGTGGTTTATACTGGAAAAATGAAATTTCGGACGAAAAGTGCCAAATGACCATTTTTCCCCTCGACCTTTGGCTTTGCCTTAAGAAATTTAGAAGGTCATTTTGGTCATTTAATCCTCTATTTGGCTGCCGAAATGATAAGATCAAGTGGTCAAAGAAAGTCAAAGTCAATGAAGCAACCAATGGGGGGTTGCCAAGTGTCAACCAAAGGAGAGGCCAAGCATTAAATGGCCATTAATTAGCCATCTTATCAAATTGACCAAGAGTGTATTATTGAGGTGGAAGAGCTCTCTCTCACTTCACTTGGCCGGCCACCATCTCCCACCATCTTCCTCTTCTTCATTTTGCTCTCGGCCGAGCAGTGTTCCTCGCGGACAAGGAAAAACTGGCTCACTGTTTTGGCCATAACTTTGTCGTTTGACATCGGATTGAGGTAAAACCATGGTCATTTTAAATCTTATCATCTTACCATTCTAAAAAGGTATTATAAGGCTAATTTTTCCCATCTATTTCTTCCATAGGTCTGTTTAAGGTCAGAATCTAACCCTGTTTTAGAGAGGCTGCGTTTTTGGGGGCTTCCAGACTTCAAATGACTTCAAATTTTTGGTGAGATCTTCGTAACATCTACTACTTGAGTTGGCTGAGCAGAAATGATAATTTTATTGGAGGTTTAGAAGGTTTTCATGGCTGATTGTGGATGATCAAAACTGACCAGATTCTGATCATGTGAAGGCAGTGAAGAAATCGGGCTGTTGGAAGGTCTTGAGGACTTGCTTTGCATTGAAACTCTTGGTGAGCTTCCTAAACACCTAAGTTGAGATATTAGTGAGTTAAACTCGTGAGAAATTAGGACCTAGGATCGAAATATGGAATGATTATGTGGGATAGGCTTAAACCGGTTCTATTTTAGATGATGTTCTTTGTGTACCGATTCTGTTGGGGGTTGATATAAGAGTTTTTTGACTTCAAATTGACTCAAGGGACTACCTATAATGTTGATTAAGGTGTTAGTGGAAAGTATGTGAAGTGGATTGAGATTTAAAAGTGATTTAAGGACTAATTTGGGCGCGAAACCTTCGAGTTATATTCTGCCCTATAAGTTGCTGTTTGAACCGAATACATAAAGGGTTCATGGTGATGTCGACGTGTATTTGATCACTTGTTAAGGCATCCTGAGTTGCCATTTGTTTGGTAATCGAGAGAATGGTTTAATGAAAGTGAAGTTCGATTGTTTCTAATCCAAAATTGAGTAGATTTTGACTCGAAATTGATGAACTTCCTAGGATGGCACGCGGTTCTCATTTGACTGTGATCTTGAGGATTGAGAAGGCTCATTTGGTGTGGAGTTTTGCTAATTGCTCAAGGTAAGTTATGCCTAAACCTTTATTAGGATGTTAGGTTACTAAAGGATAGATTTTTGAAGTTGGATTGAATGGTTTTAGGGCCTGATTTTGTGAGAGGCGCGAGGAAATCCAAATCTGCCCAGTTTTGAGAGTTAGTATTCCTTGGCCTGTTCTTGATTGAAAATCAACGTTTGAATAGTCTTACTTTACCGTGAGTGGATGCTTTATTGGCCAATTGATTGCCTTGAGTTGGGAAAGCTCGAAAAATATTTTATTGAAAGAAATGTCAAGCTTTGAGATGGTGAAATGGTCGTGACTATTGTCAAACCTTGAGTCTTGTGAATTGGCCGTGTTCATTAAATTGTCCGAGGCCTTGTTTGAATTGATTTGAGTGATGCATGTGCTTGACTAAGAATTTTGTAACGTGAAATATGTTTTGTCCAGTTGATGGACGTTTGGAATGAATACCTCGAATAGGCAATGAAATACTTGAATTTCATGAGTTAACTTTTGATTGAAAATTGGGGTGTGAAATTGCTTCGAATGAAAACTAAGGCTTTATAATTGAAATTTTTATGAGTAAATGGCGTGTGGGATCGCCGAGGAAATCTTAAGTGCACAGGCGTGTGGGATCGCCGGGAAAAATTATATGTGCACTGGCATGTGGGATCGCCGAGAATTATAATTTGACCAACGTATTGGGAGGGAGCTAATCCCATTTGACCTGACGAGGTCGTGCGGTTAGAGAGTCCCATACTGACATGATTCATCTCGATTGAAAATGGGCGTCGAGAGTCGGATGGTGACCAAATCATCTTTAGGTCCGGACGCGATAGTCTCATATGTACCGACGGCTCATATGGAGACAAAATCATCTCGCAGCCCCAAAGTGCCTAGGAATGGGCGGATGTGGAAAGATCTATTTTCCGAAAAAAATCAAGAATGATTTTGAGAAATTGATTATGCCTCCTGTTTTGAGATGGGGTCGAGTGCTTGCTTCTAATTGAAAACCCTGCCATTGTACGAACCTTAGAGTTATCGTGATTTTTCTTAACTGAGTCAAGCTGTTTTGAGAGTATTGAAATGCCAAGTTTTTGTCGAGTACCCTATTTTACCATGTCAATACTTTTATACCCCAAAATACCCTGTTTTTCAAAAGTGTCTGGAGGTACTGGCCGCCTAGTTTAGGGTTAGGTTTGACTTACTAGGATTATATATCTCACCCCGTCGTGGGACAATATTTTTCAGGTCCCAAGCTATGGAAATTCGAGGAATGCCATGAGTGAGATTTGAAGACTGAATTGGAGGAAGTGCTTATGCACCTTTTGTGGCCTTAGGGATTGTACAAGAAATTATGGGTTTAGAATTTTAACCTTTGACATATTATAGATCTTAATGGGAAGCGTACCCTTTTGTCTTAAGTCATCTTGTGTTGTTTTATTTGATATGGAGATGTTCTCGCTTTTGCATGCATGCTTCATATAGGTCTGTAAGTTTTGGCTATTGGTTCTTGGGAAATCATCAAAGATGACGGCGAAGGTGGGCTGCTCGCGTGTCACTGGACTCGGGGCGTGACACCAAGCCTTTTGTGCCATAACTCCAGGCTTGAATCACCGTGGGCAATGTTAGCATCTTCGTTGCATACTCTTCCTTGCATAACTTATAAGAAGCCTTTTTTGTTTCCTCGGGCGATGACCACACTCCCTTTGGCGAGTTTCTATTTGCCCGTACCAAAGTAATTCATCAACCCAGCATCGTCCAGCTTCCTAGTTGAGATAAGGTTGAGATGAATATCTGGAACATTCCTCACCTCCTTCAATAACTTGTATCCCACGTCGATCAACAAAGTGACTTCACCGATTCCAACAATTTTGCTGGTGACGCGGTTTCCCATCTTGACTGTACCAAAGTCATCACTTTGGTAGGAAGAAAAGAAGCCTTCATGTGGAGTGACATGAAAGGACGCATCTGAGTCAACGATCCACGAACTATCCTCATCGGTAACATTGAGGTTGTTGGCTTCTCCATTTAGAAAGATATCATCAACTTCAGTAGCTACGACGGACGTAGTGCTCTTTTCCTCCTCCTTCTTTAGGTCAATTTGGTCTAGCTTGACATTGCCGCACTTTTTATCTTTCTTAAGAATCTGGTACTACGGTTTCTTGTGACCTGGCTTCCCGCAATAAAAACAAGTTACCTTGGAGTGAGATTTGGATTGCTCACGAGACTTGTCATACTCGCGGCTTTTGCTTCTTCCACGAGCCTCACTTCTTCCATGATTGTCGACGACATTAGCTTCATATTGGTTGGATGTGCCTCATTCTCTTCTCCTAGCCTCTTCATTGAATATGTCACTGTTGACACCTGATTTCTGACCATCTATTATTGTGATTCTTATTCTTTAAAATTAATTAAAAATATAAAAAAAAAGGTCATAAAATCACAAAATCAACTTTGGAAGCCTTGGCTTGGCCTTAGGAACCAATTTTGAACAAAAAATATTTTTTGGTATTTTTTTAATATTTTTCGAATTTATTTAATTATTAAAAATACCCAAAAAATCAGAAAAATACCATTCGTGGTCAGAAAAATACACAAAAATATTCAATAATTTTTTTTTAATTTCCTCTTCAAGTGTGTCACTTTAAATCTTGAAAATTCGGCTTGGGTCACTATGTTCCTTCACAAACATAAACCCGAATCGGGCATAAAAAATCCTTTTCGAGTCTTTTAATTTTCAATTCTCACTTTTTATAAGCTATGACATTGGATTCTAAAGTATTGAAGTGTAATTGGGTCAATTTTCCCTCCAATTTGATCAATTTTAGCCAAAATGGCTTAATTGTACAATTTTCTTTTAATTTAGTCCCCGGTTTCACAATTGTTGAAATTAAATTTCATGCGGGCATACCCATTCAAATTGAACACCTCTACCCTATATTTTTCAGCATGATGAATCCGTGGGTGGCCTCAATTTGGGCTAATTCGACCATTTGGACCTTCGATTAAGCGAAATTAATTTTCGGATCCTAGGGACAATTTGGGATTTTCACTAAATTTCAATCAATTGATTCACGAAAATACCCCTATTTGATAGAAAACATGTCAAGGAATTCGATTTTGCCATCAATTTCATGAAAATGGGTCGATTTGGGACCCAATTAGGCCAATTTGATCGAACCGCGCCGGTCGGGTCAGACCCGACCCGACCCGGTCCGACCGGGTCTGCAACTAAGTTGCAGACCCGTGTAGCCAGCGAAGCAGGGGAAGGTGGGGGAGGCCCGCCGCGGCTCTTTTTGGCAAAAAGAAAGCGCCATGAGGGAGCGTCGGTCGGTGGTGGGCATTCCACGAGCTAAAGGGTGTCGGCCACGGAGGAAAGGCCGGTCGGCCATGGACAAAAGGAGGCCGGGAGAGAGAGAGAGGGAGAGGGAGTTCGGCGAGAGAGAAAGAGGGGGTTTTCGAGCGAGACCGAGGTTGAAGAAGGATCCTGGATCTTCAGGACGAACCATCAGTCATCACCAGAGCTTCGGTCGCCGTCAGCGTGCCCGGGACAGGTCGGTATTTCTTCGGAACTCCAATCTCACCGTCGCACGCCATATGTTTGATGAAATGCCCGAATGGGCTTCGTATTTTTCGAGTCTCGGCCGTAGCTCCCCCGACCTCATTTCGTGCGAATATAGTCTAGAAGTTGTTCCCTCACCGACTCTAAGTGTATTGTGATCTTTATTTTGCATCGGAAACCGCTGAGAGCGACGGTCCGAGCTTCGTCGGCCACGGTCCGAACCGGGAGCTCGACGAGCGAGTTTCGGCGGTCGCCGAACCTCGAATGATCTCAGGTAAGCTTCCTAACCTCTCTTAGATGCTGTATGATAGAACAGATCGAAGCTTGAATGCAAAACTTTTTCTGCAAATTCACCTCGCCGGAGCCGGTTCGGTGGCCGCCCATTCGGGGCTTTTCGACATTGTTTGGTGCCATGTTTTAGTTGTATGTAAATTTGGATGATCAGGGGGGTTGAACGGCGTCGAAATCGGGCTCTAAAACGGTCGTTTTTACGTCGGTTTGGGCTCTCCGGCGAGGTTCCGACGACTTTCGCCGGATAAATCACTGTTCATCGTCTTCTCCGGCGAAGTCGCCGGTGGTCAACAGTCAGCGGTCAACGGTCAAAGCTAAGGTGGCGTGCCACGTAGGCAGCCACGTCAGCGTTGGCGGGGCCGGGCCGAATAAATCAAAACCCAGATCGGACGGTCGTGGTTTCGCCACGTGTCGCGATCTGGGAATTTCGGAAAATAAAAATGATTTTCAGAATTAATAAAAGATTTTCGAATAATAAAATTGAAAATCGATCGGACGGCTGAGAATACGCCAAGTGGCACTCTGGTTATCATCCGATCTGTCGCAAGATCAGACGCATCACGAAGGGCCACGTGGCGCGTTTTGGACCGTCCGATTGAGGATTTTCGGAAATAATTACAAAAAAGGAATAAAAAATCGAAAATTGATTAAAAAAATAGAAAACGGTGAAACGGCGCCGTTTTGATCGTGGAGGAGGCGGGCCGGGTCTGGGTCGCGGATCTGGGAGTGGGCCGGGTCATCCGACCCGGTCCGGATATTTTTTTTATATTCTTATTTTTAATAATAAAAAAATAATAATAATAAAAAATTCAAAAAAATCAATAAAAAATAAAAAATTCAGAAAAATTCTAAAAAAATTCCAGAAAATAGAAAATGGCCACATTCATCTGGCCATAACCTGTTTCGGGTCTTTTGACCCCCGAACCTTCCAGAAATGACGGTTTTGCCCTTCCGGCAAACCGTCTTCCAAAAAAATTCTAAAAAATCCAGGAAAATCCCAAAAAAATAGGAAATGGTCACAGACAACTGGCCAAGACTCATTCCGGGTGTTTTGAACCCCGACCCTTCTTAAAATGACGATTTCGCCCTTTGGGCGAATCGTCTTCCAAAAATTGCTTGTGATTGATAGGAATAGTCGTCCAATCTGCATGAACTCTTAGTCAGGAAAATCACTCGCGTTAGGTACCGAAAGGGCGTTGGTAATGACACCAGCGTAACCAAGTCCCCGAACCTAAAATCTCTGGTTCCGCAGAACTGATCGATCTCTCCCAATCGGTCAGTAAGGTTTCCGGTCTACCCTCCGAGAAAGACCGGTGGCGACTCCAAATGCATGCACAATTTGCACATGCCACCACGACCACACTGAAGGTCTAAAGCGATCGACTCTTATCGTCGAATCCTTTAAAAAATACTCCCGCCGCGATTTGGTATGGGCCTGGGAGGGCCCGCGCCGATCCAAGACCCGCGATCGGTAATCCATTAGCCGCGTCCGCCTTCGGACGGGTCGCGACAGCTGGCGACTCCGCTGGGGACCTTTATTCTAGAACCTATCGTTCTAGACCTCAAGTGGACTTAGGCCGTAATTAAAACGCTGAGTGATTTTTCTAACCATGCAGGCGCTCTTGAAGGTGAGGTAAGTACGCTTATGGTAGGTGTTATATGTTTTTGCAGATTGGAGAAATAAGGGGTGTAGTCCGTGATTAACATTGTCTTATGCAGGTTGGGGGTAGGAATGTATGTTGTGTGGATGATTTGAAGTGCTGATTGATAAACTGTTGTGCATGAATTGCATCGTGTTGATCACGACACATGGACACACACAACCGTGCCTAAAACCCCGGGCGCCGCCTTTAGGAACACAATAGAAGGAATTGAAAATGGAATCTCCGTGAGGAAAAACACGGGGTAATCCACTTTTCAATTCCGCTCGCTTCGAACTATGGATCGAGTCCCAATGCAACGATAGCTGTGCAATGGAATCGGCTCTTTCTAGAACTCGAGGTGGGAACCTTAACCTTAGGTGCCAAACCCTCTGATTTTTAGAAGTTCACCATCACTTGTCTCATACGCATGTCTTTGGGCGGTTGGTACACCTAAAACCGCACATAAGTCGACGAGTTTGGTTGGTAAGACTCTCTATCCCTCAAATCTATCACAGTTCATATAAATATAGGCATTTCATTCATTGCATTCTGGTGATTAGATTAAATGCCATCTCGAGGATAGATATGTGCATTTTCCCCAACGCCCTTGATAGAAGACGAAGAGGATGATATCCCACGACGAACACCGAGTGTGCGATAAAGGAGCATACTATGGATATTATTGAGGTATCATCCAATGAAGATGACGAGTTGGGGGCAAGTGATCCTGAGGACACAGATCGAAACTGGGGCATCCTTAAACGTTAGGATCACATTCATTTATTTCATTTTCCATTACTGGTCCTCTTGTATAGGGTTTATTTTTACTGAGGTTTTCTCTATCTCACCCCTTAGAGCGATTGTATTAGGGATCTATTGGTGTATACATTCAGATGGAACTTGGTTGTATTTCTTTTAACGGACCATTGGAATGTGATAGTGGCATTTTCTCTAATCATCCGAATACTCCCAAGTCAAGTTTATAATTCCTTTAGAGGAAATTAAAATTGGAAGTCTTACACGACCTTTTGGTCGTATAGAGTAGTCCAATCTCAATTTCTCTAGAAGGAATTATACACTTGAATTGTTTCGTGCATGTTTTACGTCGCTGGTAATCCACGATAATTGACCGAGAATATCGGCTTCGTTTTGAATTTAATGACGAGATAGATGTCCAAATTACTCTCGTTCTTAACAAAACGGCCTTGATTTGGATCTCGTATCTTCAATTAAATTTAAAACACGTTATTATGCCTCGCACTTTTGAGTAATTCGTTCCTCTCGAAATTGATCAAAAGCGATTATTGTGAATTACATTCCTTTCAATAGTATGCTTTCTTTCGAGGAATAGTGATAAAAACTTTTCGCGCAAGATTAAAACCCTTGTAAAAGTTCTTGTCCTTATTAATCATGGGTAAGCATAAGATTGAAAGGGGTTTTTGCTTTCTTTTTCAAATTATTCCTTCTGATTCTGTCTTTTCATTTGCAGGTAAAAAATAGGTAATAGAGAGAAATCTTTTCCTGGATAAGTCTGAGACTATTCTTTCATCTGATCATGAGCGAGTTATAAAATCAGGACATATTTGCTCGACTTATTGATATTATGGTTCGGCTCACCCAAGTTGAAGATGTTCGAATGCTCGAAGAAAGGAACCATGCAGAAGTTAAAACACACACACGAGAACTTTCATTTATTTTGCTCAGCGGAGGGTTTTCAGAAGCATGTCATACAATTCGGGGTGGAAAAGTAAAGCCAAAGTGAGCCCTAATTAACGACACAAAGGAGCCCAACTGACCCTCCATGTTATTAATGCTCTGCTCATACTCCCAACTCCGCATGTCATGGTCGGCAAGCCTGAGGAGAAGACTTCTGCATTCTCCCTTAACTTCGGCGACCTTGGCATCGTGTTCTTCGGTGACTATTTCCAGGTCCCGAACCAGTCCATTCCCGCGAGCTATGTCCGCGGTTATTTTGTCGAGCCGTTCTTCCTGCCAGTCGTTCTGAAGCCTCAACAGGACATTGCGGCGGTCATGCTCGCCGGTGGTCAGGGATAGGGCCAATTGATCCACCAGATTTCTCCTCTCGCGAAGCAACGTCGCGACCCGCTCATTAGCAAACTCGACGGCCTTTTTGTAACTATCAACCAGATAGTTGGTCAGCACCAAATGATCAGATCGATCCTCATAACGAGCTCGCAAGACGCGAGCCACGAGAACCTCCCGATTAGCAACACGATAGGCCTCTAAGGAGTGTGCAAAGAGAGTCGGGAAAATTCTATATTCCCTCCCCAGTATAGTACCTTCGAGAGAAGTGGTATCAAGGTCCTCGAGCAGGACACAGATTGCATCCTCGGTCGCAGAATGATCGGTTATGTGCGCGTAACCGCGACCCAGTAGGTTATAAAGCTTTTCCCACTGGGCCAAGACATCAGTTGAAAAAATGCGTACGGGAGAGGAGGTCATTTGCGTTGGGCTGGCTTGAGAATAAGACGAGTCTAACAGAGAGATTAGAAGGAATAAACTGATTATGCGAGAACGTTAACCTTCCATACATTAATTCCTCATTTTATAGCAACTCGAAGATGATGAAGGGTCTCAGTAATAATGCTGGTAGAGCCCAGTTAGGAGGTAAAGCAGGAGGTCCCCTCACGTGAACCATTGGATTCGTCTCGGTCCGCGATTTCCGGCTTGTCAATTAAAAGATGTAAAAGATTTGTCGGGATCACCATTATTAGAGTTAGGTGGGAGGTAAGCGCAACTATCGAAAAAAGTCCTAACAGGATTTAGCACTCACATCACGTTGAAAAGCTAAGCGAGAAATTCAAGGTCTTGACGGGGAGCGTTTGCCTAATGATTTTCTTTCATGCTTGAAGAGCGTCTCCTAAACATACAAAGTCACTCGAAGAAATATTTATAGGGAGCGAGCATACAGGAGAGAGTAGAGAACTCTGAGTGGGCAGGAACCAATCAAACATTTCTCAATCCAACATATTTAAGAGGTTACTGTCAGCTGCTAGAGGCGACTGACTCAAAAATCTCAGAAATTGAACTACTGAGGGATCTCAAAGATTCCAAGATCAAGTCTAACACTAAAACCATGGAGCCCAACACTTCTGGCAACGGAAATCAAAATCACGGCGACGACGACAACGACATCCACAATGCTCAACTCGGGAAAAGAAGACGTCCTCACCAATACTCTCGGAGGAAACCCAAATGCTGGAAACCCTCTTCAGTGAAAGCCCTTACATGAAAAAGAAGCGGAGAACTGAATTGAGCCGGGAGTTGGGAATTAATCAGTTGAGGGTCCAGTTTTGGTTTCAAAATAGGAGATCCAAATCGAAGGCTCAACGCAAACGTCAGGTGGTCGAGATTTTAAATGAAGAAAACCAAAAGCTGCGAACAGGAAACATGAGGTATGAAAAAGCTCTCAATATTACCGTTTGCCCTCATTGCGATAACCTCATCGCCCGCGGTAAGATATTCCCCGATAAGCCTCACGCAATGATTGAAGACGTTCATTTACCACCCTACTCCCTCGGGGCATCTCCTGCTCAACCAGATTTTGCCGGAGTCACGCATGAGCAGGATGATCCTACGAAGACGATACAAATGCCTCCTGGGGGATGGGATTTGCGTCGCTTTGATTGGAGTTACAGTTTCAAGGAGCTGGATGTTACCGCCGACCAGCTCAAAGCATATCAGCCTCATGCACAACAATTTTCGATAGGGTCCGGTCCTACTGGAGATGAGTTAATCAGTCGTCAAGCCATCGATGCAATTTTGGGCCACGATAAGAGGAGGTTCGCTTGGCCCCCTGAACTGCATTCCAGATTCCTAGACGTGGTTCACCAAATGGGGATCGATTCAGCAACTCCGACGCGCATATTTAAGGCCATGAATGTACCGGGGCTTAGTAAGGAACTGGTCAGGAATCACCTTGCTGCCTACAGAAAGCTATTAAAACAGCGTCGAGCGGAGCTAAACCGGGAGGAATCCGTCTCGAGCTCAAAAGCTAGGGGCGACCGCCATTGTAATGCTCAGGTATCAAGAGATACCCGGCCAAATCTAAGCATCAATCAAGCTAGCAACCCGACCACCGGCGAACTGAAAGATGATCAGAATGTCCTTCTGGGCCATTTCAACACTTTTCAAGAGCACGTGTCACAAGTACAGCGAGTGCGCACTCCTCCATTCGAGCAGCAGTCGGCTGGTGCTCTGCTTGCCGCTAGTCAACCCACAACAGACGATTTCTTCGATGAGGGGCTCGATGCCTTGTTCAATCAATGGGAAGCTGGCATGCTTGGACAGCCATGATCTAGCACCTGACTCGGGGCACGATGGGTTGGTTGCTACGATCACCCATAGAAAGAAGAACATGTTCACGAGTGGATCACTCTTTTTATCCATTGTAAAGTTCCTATGGGAACATTTTTCTTTAATGGCTATAGTTAATTATGTATGAAAACCAACGCTATCGACGAACATCGTCATGCTCAGTTGCGATGATCCCTTGTTAGATTAAGTCTGAAACCAGGGACGGTCTTTAAATTTTGAGTGGCCACGAACTCATTCCTCACCAAGAGCCCAGGATGTTGAAATGAAGAGTAACAGCATGCATAGGGAAAATGCCACTTTCGTTTGAACGATGAAAAGGGGTTGAGAGAAGGTCATAGCGTTAATTCCCATGGAGCTAAATGAATTAAACGGAGTCATTAATTGCGGGTCCGCCGCTGCTCCCCACATTCTCGGGCCTAGCAAATCATAAAAGGCACCGAAAAGATTGTAGACCCACCACTTTGAAGACTGAACTAGGGGACGAGCGCAATACTCGATGAAACCGAATCAATGCAAGAGAGTTTGTGATCCTGTCACGAAGAAAAAGAAAGGGGAAGACAGATGAGGAGTAATTGCAGGGTCTCGGGAGGAGCGCTTACTTGCTGGTCTTCATATGCAGCCTGAAGGATGGTTCTAGGACACGCACAATCACTCGAGAAAATTTCTAGAGTGAGCAAACACATAAGAGCGAATAGAGAAAGCTGAGTGAACTAGATCAGCCCGAGATACTCCGATCCATCATGTTTAAAAGCTATTCCCATCTGCTAGAAACGCTCGACCTGGACATTTCTGAGCACGAACTGCTGGGAGACTTTGAAGATCCTGGAGCTGAATCCTGCCCGAAGGCCATGGAGACTGACTCCTCCAGCGATGAAATTCTAGGTTTCAGCTACGAAGAAGGAATATACAATGATGACCGGAGTCGGAAAAGGAAGCAACTGCAACGCCACACTCCAGGCCAAATCCGAGAACTCGAAGCTTTCCTCAATGAACGCTCCACTCCAAGCAGACAACAGAAAATGGAGTTGAGCCGAAAGTTAGGATTGGAGCTTTCGAAGGTCAAGTTTTGGTTCGCCAACAAACGAACCCGGGTGAAACAGCAACACGCAGACCATGAGTTACTGGCCCTGAAGGAGGAGAATGAGAAGCTTCGAGCTGAAAGCGCGAGATATAAGGAAGCTTTGGCCAAGGCCGCCTGCCTTAATTGTGGTAATCCTGTTGTCCTCGGCGAGGTGTTCCTCGATGAACCATCCCTGTTGACGAATAACGCTCAGCTGTTACCGCATTCTCCACAGCATTTTCCGACACAGCCAGATACCGTCGGAGATCTGCATGAGCAAGTCAACACCATAGGGTCAACACCAACATCCTCTGAGAAATGGGACATGAATCATCACAGGTGGAGTTCTCCTAATGACGAACTCGCTGTCGCAGCCAGCCAATCCAAAGTCGGTGAGTCCCTCCCTGGACAACTTTTGAAACGACTAGATCCCGTAGAGAATAGCTACCGAAGTATTGACGATATTTTGGGTGATAAGAGAACAAGGTTTTACTGGACCTATGAACTTCACACCAAATTTGTTGATGCAATTCGAGAGCTGGGAGTTGATTCGGCTAGCCCACTACGCGTACTCGAGATTATGAATGTGTCGGGGCTCTCCAGAATTAACGTTGAATCTCACCTCAAGTACTATAGGAGATTGCTAAGGGATGGAAGGATAGCGTTAAACCATCATAAAGCCGGTTGGAGCTCAAGTGCTGGGCAGAGTTACAACCATGATGATTGGAGAGCCAAGAGCACCCAACCGTGTTTCAGCAATGACGGGACCAGTAGTCGTGTCAGCGACTCCTCTAACCCAAATCAGAATGCTCCACCGAGCTATCTCAATACTCCTCAAGAGTATATACCACAGTTCCAGCACATAGGGATTCCTCAGTTTGAGCGCGAATCGGTCATTAATGCTGTCCCTGAAGCGGATCTGGCATTGGTAGAGAGTGCACATATAAACCTGCCGGTCATTGGAGGAAGTTCCAATTCGAGGGGTCAAATTGCTCATGACGAGAGCAAAGAGAGGAATCCTTCGCCTGCAGTCGACGACACCCAATCTGGGCACCAAGGGCTAGAAAGAACAGGTGATTTCCTTGATGAGGAGCTGGACACTTGGATCAATACTCTTCAGGAATGTATGTCTCAACCCCAACAGGGCAATGATGAAGGTTCCAGCTCAAAGACTCCAGTCCCTCACAACGAAGGCAATGAAAGAAATCTGCCCCCAACAATCATTGATACCCAACTTGAACATCAATGGCTCGAAGACTCGAGCAATTTCCTTGGCGATGAGAACATCAATGGCTCGAAGACTCGAGCAATTTCCTTGGCGATGAGTTCAATCTTTGGCTCGATCAATTTGGAGCCGGAGGACCATTGCAGTGGTGACGCAGGGCCGGTGATCAAACGTCTGATGCAAGGCATGGCTACTCGATGAAAAATTCTTAGAGAAGAGGGGTTGAATACTCCTATTGAATATGTTGTTGATCGCACTGTAAGGTTCCCACGGGAACATCTTTCATTAATATCTAGAACTAATTGCGCGTGAGTGTCAACATCACCCTTTGAGCATCTTCAAGCCGAGGGCCGTGGATTAATCACTTAATCCGTGGAGCAAGTTCCATGAACAATGACTATCACCCGCGGAGCATAATGGGATCTACCCCTTCAATACGAAATACGTTTGGCCGCGAAGCCACCTATTTGGTAAAACGATGTATCGTTCCTAAACGATCTTCAATTGAATACCGAAGTAATGTCTCCTTTCTTTCCCTTCTCAGGTGATAAACGTGGATAAATCACTCAAGGAGCCATTTGTTCGAATAACAGAACAGACGTTGCCCAACCGGGGGCAGCTGAACCATTAATGTTGCAAATATTCCAAGCATGGATAGGCGGATTTGATAGACGTTGTTCATATCAATACGCAACATCAGGACGGGATGAGAGCCAAGAGTAAAGTTGTATTGTCCCAATTTGTCTTGAATTTGAGAATTTGAATTGATACTCATTGTTTATCCTTGACAGGGGAATCGCCTTGGAAACGAACAAGTTTTACATCCCACGTACTACCCGTTAGAGTACATGAGGGTAGGATGTATCGTTTCGATTTTCGAAAAAATTCGTGAAAATACAATGATATGCTTCTTTTACATTTTCAGGGGTCTGCAGCCGCGACAGGTAGGTAAGTATCCCTTTCCCAGTTAGCTGGAGATAAAAAAATGTTAAAATCCTTTCAGCCGTCATGAAAATTATCCAATGCATCGATGTTCATGATTTAAATCGGGAGGTTGCCCAAAGCATGAATAAAACATGCACGATACATCACAAAATCCCCTCGATGGATAAATTTTGGAGAGAATGAAAAGAATTTTTCCAATAAAAGTTGTTCAGACCGTTTAAAAGGGTGTTTTCTCAGACGAGAGGCGAAGCCTAATCCAAACATGTCCAATACACACTTGAGAGATGAGTGGAGTGAGCAGATAACAAAATCTGGGTCTACGGGGGTAGGGACCATTTGCAGCGATTACATGGGTTGGGACGACGGAGGCATTCGTTTCATATCCCCCAAACACTACAGGTGACCGTTGATAACCCATTCGAACGGCGATTTTCATTCTTAACCCTGTCAAGAACCACCCCACATTGGGGCAAAATGGAGGTGAGTCCAGCAGCATCAGGAGAAATGGTTAGAAATTTTGTTGCTCAGACTAACATTAATCTTCGTGTGTTGTTTATATGGTAATCCAAGTGCCATAGGATGATGAGAAGCATTCATTTCTCTATCCCACACACCGAATCCTTTGCACAGCCAACTTGAGCCTGTAAAATCATTTCATAAACCCGTTGGTGATCATTGCACATTCCAAGACGGATGCAGCATCACTTCAGAAACGAAAGAGTTCAAGACTTAACCTTGTTAGACCTTTGATCATAGGTCTAACACGATCCCATGAAGATGAGAAAAAGTGGGATTTTAGAAACGAATGAGAAAAATCCACGGCATCGAGAAAAAGCGAAGTGCCTGGTAAAAGCAGGGCCGATGCTCGTGTAAGTTGTTTGATTGATCCGCAATGAAGCCAGATGGGAAAAGAGGAAATCCCCAAAGGAGCCAAATCCAAAAAGGCTGCTCCCCAAATGCTGCCAAACACAGAACAAAGACATAGAGAAAGTCGGTCTCTGAATGCAACAAGAGACGCTCTCTAAAGAGCTGGTGCACACCTCAAAATCGATTGCGTACCTCAAAGACTAAAGATGCAGAAAGGAAATGACAGGAGGCAAATCAGCAATGATCACCAATGTCAAACCCGTCACGAATTCTGGGCCAAAAACAAGCCTTTTTCGGTCCCCAATCCTACCAATGTTACAACCCTGAAACAGTCTTCTCTGACTAAGACACTTGGGTTAACATATAGCTTAGCTCGAAGAGGTACGAGCAAAATTATTTCTTTCTCATTTTGCAGGGTTCTTGACTTGTAAACCCGGAGCAGATGGTGAGAACATTCATTCAATGGCCTCGACTCCAAAGCGGGTCTCCCTTGAAAACCATTATCCAAGCCCAACATCACGGTCCCGTAGAAGACCTCCCGACCGATCGAAATGTATGCGCTGCGAATGATCCTAAAACCTAGGCACAGGTTAGTACGAAGTTGAGCGCATTCCTTACAAAAGACCATTATCACAGAGCGGTGAGGAGCCCTCTTGGATGAGAAATCCTCCAATAGATGTTTTGAACAAACTCTTTTTGGAAATTTCAAATTGTTTGATCCAGATTTTCCGTGCAAGGGATTTGTGATCACATTTGTATGTTGCAAGAATGCTTTGGATAACCTCCAGCATCAAAACGCACATTTCATGATTAAGACTTAAATCATACGGTCTTGTCAGATGGACAACCGTCGTCTTCCCTAAGATTGCTAATGTTTTCTTGGTGAAGAAAAATTTTTCAGGCTCAAACCTCTGCAAGATACCTGGAGAACCCAGTTCCCAGAATGTCGCCTTTGTCAAAATAAAATCTTTCACTACTTCAAAAAACAAATTCCCGACAAATTTCGGGATCTTTCAAAAGAAGGGATGAGGATAGAACCCTTTTTCAAAAGAAGTCGGTAAACTGTCCCAGCAGACGTGGAGAACTCTCGTCTCGGGACCCCTTTTCAAAAAATCAAGCAGTCCTAGCATGACGTGGAGAACCCTCGTCCTAGAACCCCTTTTCAAAAAAATCAAGCAGTCTCATCGGACGTGGAGAACCCTCGTCATGAGACCCCTTTTCAAAAAAATCAAGCAGTCCTAGCATGACGTGGAGAACCCTCGTCCTAGGACCCCTTTTCAAAAAAAAATCAAGCAGTCTCATCGGACGTGGAGAACCCTCGTCATGAGACCCCTTTTCAAAACAAACAAATGTAGATACCGCCTGAAGGGTCAAACAGTGGTATAAACCGCCTGAAGGGTCAATGTATGGTAGAAACCGCCTGAAGGGTCAATCAGTGGTAGAAACCGCCCGAAGGGTCAACATAATGGTAGAAACCGCCTGAAGGGCCAACCAAAGGTAGATACCGCCTGAAGGGTCAACTCAAGGTAGAAACCGCCTGAAGGGTCAACTCATGGTAGAAACCGCCATAAAGATCAAACTAAACTCAACGGTAGATATCGCCTGAAGGGTCAAATATGGTAGAAACCGCCATAAGGGTCAACTCATTGGTAAATACCGCCATAAGCATCGACACAAAGGTCCGATCCACCAAACGGATCAAAATCCTTGACAAATCCCAAAGAATGGGATGCGCCTTCCTCAGATTCCTACCAGTTAGGAATCCCATAATGATATGACCTACCATACAGGTCAGAGCTTAATCTCCCTAGGATATTCTGAATGACGAGTCCTAGGCATCTCCTTGAAAGTTGTCGCTACCCGGCAGCATCCGACAGGTGAGCTTCAGGTAAGCCTCTCTCATCCCAGCCCATGTTCAAATTGTTGGAGTAAACCAGGGATTAATTTGAATTGTTATAAAGGGCCTTAAGGATTCAATGTCATAGCATTTCTTCTCTCATTTTCCCAGTTGAGTCGGTTAGGAATCAGGTGCCATCTTATCTTTGAGAGAAACCTCTAACGAGATTCCTCTCAAAGAGGGGCAGCTGTTGACACCTGATTTCTGACTATTTATTATTGTGATTCTTATTCTTTAAAATTAATTAAAAATATCAAAAAAAAGGTCATAAAATCACAAAATCAACTTTGGAAGCCTTGGCTTGGCCTTAGGAACCAATTTTGAACAAAAAATATTTTTTGGTATTTTTTTAATATTTTTCGAATTTATTTAATTATTAAAAATACCCAAAAAATCAGAAAAATACCATTCGTGGTCAGAAAATACACAAAAATATTCAATAATTTTGTTTTAATTTCCTCTTCAAGTGTGTCACTTTAAATCTTGAAAATTCGGCTTGGTCACTATGTTCCTTCACAAACATAAACCCGAATCGGGCATAAAAAATCCTTTTCGAGTCTTTTAATTTTCAATTCTCACTTTTTATAAGCTATGACATTGGATTCTAAAGTATTGAAGTGCAATTGGGTCAATTTTCCCTCCAATTTGATCAATTTTAGCCAAAAGGGCTTAATTGTACAATTTTCTTTCAATTTAGTCCCCGGTTTCACAATTGTTGAAATTAAATTTCATGCGGGCATACCCATTCAAATTGAACACCTCTACCCTATATTTTTTATCATGATGAATCCGTGGGTGGCCTCAATTTGGGCTAATTCGACCATTTGGACCTTCGATTAAGCAAAATTAATTTTCGGATCCTAGGGACAATTTGGTGTTTTCACTAAATTTCAATCAATTGATTCACGAAAATACCCCTATTTGATAGAAAACATGTCAAGGAGTTCGATTTTGCCATCAATTTCATGAAAATGGGTCGATTTGGGACCCAATTAGGCCGATTTGATCGAACCGGGCCGGTCGGGTCAGACCCGACCCGACCCGGTCCGACCGGGTCTGCAACTAAGTTGCAGACCCGTGTAGCCAGCGAAGCAGGGGAAGGTGGGGGAGGCCCGCCGCGGCTCTTTTTGGCAAAAAGAAAGCGCCATGAGGGAGCGTCGGTCGGTGGTGGGCATTCCACGAGCTAAAGGGTGTCGGCCACGGAGGAAAAGGCCGGTCAGCCATGGACAAAAGGAGGCCGGGAGAGAGAGAGTGGGAGAGGGAGTTCGGCGAGAGAGAAAGAGGGGGTTTTCGAGCGAGACCGAGGTTGAAGAAGGATCCTGGATCTTCAGGACGAACCATCAGTCATCACCAGAGCTTCGGTCGCCGTCAGCGTGCCCGGGACAGGTCGGTATTTCTTCGGAACTCCAATCTCACCGTCGCACGCCATATGTTTGATGAAATGCCCGAATGAGCTTCGTATTTTTCGAGTCTCGGCCGTAGCTCCCCCGACCTCATTTCGTGCGAATATAGTCTAGAAGTTGTTCCCTCACCGACTCTAAGTGTATTGTGATCTTTATTTTGCATCGGAAACCGTTGAGAGCGACGGTCCGACCTTCGTCGGCCACGGTCCGAACCGGGAGCTCGACGAGCGAGTTTCGGCGGTCGCCGAACCTCGAATGATCTCAGGTAAGCTTCCTAACCTCTCTTAGATGTTGTATGATAGAACAGATCGAAGCTTGAATGCAAAACGTTTTCTGCAAATTCACCTCGCCGGAGCCGGTTCGGTGGCCGCCCATTCGGGGCTTTTCGACGTTGTTTGGTGCCATGTTTTAGTTGTATGTAAATTTGGATGATCAGGGGGGTTGAACGGCGTCGAAATCGGGCTCTAAAACGGTCGTTTTTACGTCGGTTTGGGATCTCCGGCGAGGTTCCGGCGACTTTCGCCGGATAAATCACTGTTCATCGTCTTCTCCGGCGAAGTCGCCGGTGGTCAACGGTCAGCGGTCAACGGTCAAAGCTGACGTGGTGTGCCACGTAGGCAGCCACGTCAGCGTTGGCGGGGCCGGGCCGAATAAATCAAAGCCCAGATCGGACGGTCGTGGCTTCGCCACGTGTCGCGATCTGGGAATTTCGGAAAATAAAAATGATTTTCAGAATTAATAAAAGATTTTCAAATAATAAAATTGAAAATCGATCGGACGGCTGAGAATACGCCAAGTGGCACTCTGGTTATCGTCCGATCTGTCGCAAGATCGGACGCATCACGAAGGACTACGTGGCGCGTTTTGGACCGTCCGATTGAGGATTTTCGGAAATAATTATAGAAAAGGAATAAAAAAACGAAAATTGATTAAAAAAATAGAAAACGGTGAAACGGCGCCGTTTTGATCGTGGAGGAGGCGGGCCGGGTCTGGGTCGCGGATCTGGGTGTGGGCCGGGTCATCCGACCCGGTCCGGATAATTTTTTTATATTCTTATTTTTAATAATAAAAATATAATAATAAAAAAAATTCAAAAAAATCAATAAAAAATAAAAAATTCAGAAAAATTCTAAAAAAATTCCAGAAAATAGAAAATGGCCACATTCAACTGGCCACGACCTGTTTCGGGTCTTTGGACCCCCGAACCTTCCAGAAATGACGGTTTTGCCCTTCCGGCAAACCGTCTTCCAAAAAAATTCTAAAAAATCCAGGAAAATCCCAAAAAAATAGGAAATGGTCACAGACAACTGGCCAAGACTCATTCCGGGTGTTTTGAACCCCGACCCTTCTTAAAATGACGATTTCGCCCTTTGGGCGAATCGTCTTCCAAAAATTGATTGTGATTGATAGGAATAGTCGTCCAATCCGCATGAACTCTTAGTCAGGAAAATCACTCGCGTTAGGTACCGAAAGGGCGTTGGTAATGACACCAGCGTAACCAAGTCCCCGAACCTAAAATCTCTGGTTCCGCAGAACTGATCGATCTCTCCCAATCGGTCAGTAAGGTTTCCGATCTACCCTCCGAGAAAGACCGGTGGCGACTCCAAATGCATGCACAATTTGCACATGCCGCCATGACCACACTGAAGGTCGAAAGCGATCGACTCTTATCGTCGAATCCTTTAAAAAATACTCCCGCCGCGATTTGGTATGGGCCTGGGAGGGCCCGCGCCGATCCAAGACCCGCGATCGGTAATGCATTAGCCGCGTCCGCCTTCGGACGGGTCGCGACAGTCACGCTCCGAACCCGACGAGCGTGCGCACATCCCAATAGGCCACTTCCTCTTCAATAGTCTCCCAAGACCCTTCGGCCCACAATTCGTACAAACCCATTAACATGCGGAAGCGACAAACCTCTCCACTAGTCTTACCCAAATGAAATGACCTAGGATAAAATGGTACACTTCACATATCTTTAAAATAAACATCAATTGATACAATTGTCAAGTACCAATGGTTCAATCCTAGTCCACAAATTCCAAATACAATCTCTAAGGCTACAAAATGCCTTATATTCAATCATCAACTAATTCCTCGAATGCCACTCATTGGTAAACTTGTTGTTCCGTCATCTGGGACCAGAAAAATGTTAATCCCCAACGGGGTGAGATATAAATCTCAGTAAGCGAACCATAAACCTTGACCTGATCGCCAGTCCCACCAGGCTATACCACAAAGCAATATACATAAGCCCAAAACACATAGCACATAAACCAATACACATAAGCATCATAATTTTCACAACCATTCCTCAACTAGCTCTCAGCCGCAATGTACTTCTCTAGCACTCTTGCCAACTGATATCACCGGTGCCACAGGTCAATCGATATCATCTGGTACCACCGAGGCTACAGGCCAATCGGTACCTTTGGGCTCACAGCCAATTATCATTTTAGGGCTCACAGTCACTTGATACCATCGGGGCTATAGGCCAATCGGTATTACTGAGGCATTCTAGCCAATTGATATCACCGGGGCCATAGGCCAATCGATATCATAATAATTCTCAGTCAAACTGTACCACTAGAGCCACAAGCCAATTGGTACTTCTGGGGCTCATAGCCACTTGATACCTCCGAGGCCACAGGCCAATCGATATCATTACTGTTTCTCGAGGCTCATAGTCAACCGATACCACCAAGGCCACAAGCCAATCGGTCTCGTTATTACTGAGCTCACAGCCAATGCGATCTTCGGGGCCATAGGCTAATTAATCGCTGGGGTACTATAACCCATTCGTATAACATCGGCACTATAGCCGTTTCTAGAGCATAGGCATTATAGCCAATTCAATAACACATGCACCACAGCCAATTCAATAACAGGCTCAATAGCCGCACTATATCACAAGGCAATCAATCTCATAATTAGTTTTCCTTGCCGTTTCAATCGACCAATCAAGCAATTCAAGCTATAAGCTTCACCAAGCAATCAAATCATCCAACCAACCTATCCAGTAGCGTCCTAACGTTCGAGTAAATGTTTAAGGGACACTTACCTTAAACAACTAGCAAAATTCCACACTAGTCGGTCTTTCTCAATTCCACAAGAGCACGGCCAACCAAAGTTCTCACGCTGTCCTAGGAATTTATCAATTTAGGGTCAGAATCCAACCAATTCTCACTTTCACTATACTAATCCCTCAATAACCAATCAAATGGCAACTCAAGATGCCTTAGCAATCGGTCGACTACACGAAAATACCTCCACGAATCCTTAATATGTTCGGCTCATGCAATCAATATGAAGGGCAGAATGTATCTCGGGGTTTCATGCACAAAATAAACCTCAAATCACTTCTAACTCCCAATCCAATTCACACACTTCCCATTAACACCTCATACAACATTTTAAGTAGCCTCTTGAGTCATTTTGAAGTCAAAATACCCATCAAAGAACACCCAGCAGATTCGGCTAGAACAGGGCAGTAGCAAAACAGAAACTGCTTTGATCCAAACCATGCATATCAATCCAAAACTCAACCCTATGTTCTAATTTCTCACAAAATAACCTTGCTATGACCTCAATATTTTGTGTTAAGGAAGCTCACCAAGAGTTTTGGAGCAAAACCATAACACAAAGACTTCGAACAGCCCAGTTTCCCCCATGGTCCTCTAACGGGCAGAATCTGTCCATAAAATATCAAGGGGTTTCATCCATTAAAACCCATCTCAACTCCCACAAATCCTAATATCAACTTGTTAAACTCTTATACTATGAGTTTAGAGTAACTCACCAAAAATTTGGAGCTATTTGAAGCCCGGAAGCCCCCAAAAAATCGTGCCTCTCCAAAATCGGGTCAGATTCTGACATTTGCTCACTCAAACGGACCTACGTGAAGATATACTGGGCCAAATTGAGCTTAATCTAATGTCGGACGACAAAGTTATGACCATAACAGTGAAGCAGTTTTTCTCTATCCGCGAGAAAACTGCTCGGCCGAGAGAGGAAAGAAGGAAGAAGAAGAAAAAAATGAAGAGGAAGAGGAGAGAGAGAAGGTCACGGCTGTTGGGGGGGGTCTAATGAAGCCTTTCACCCAAATAATTGAGATTAAAAGTCAAGATGGATTTGATGGGGTAATTAATGCCAACCAACCCTAAGATGACACTTGGCAATGCTTCTAGAAGATCTTAACTTCCTTTGACCTTGTCTTATCCAATTTTTGGCAGCCCTATGGGGAAGGGGAAATGACCAATTTGTCCTTCTTGAAATCTTAAGACAAAGCAAATGGTCGAGGGGCATAATGGTCATTTTGCACTTTCTTTCCGAAACTTCACTTTTCCAATTCGAAATTACTATTAGCGAGACGATGTCAAATACTTTTCTAATCTTGGAATTCTCTATTTCCAATTGCCAATTTTGAGCTTCCAATCCATGTCATTAGCCCCGAGGGGTCAGAAATTCGGAATGTCACAGAATAAGCTATCGGCAACGCCATCCATGGAGAGCTTTCCCTTTTGGGGCTGAGTTACTTAGTAACTGTCACGCCCCACGTTCTTTACGAGAACGTCACACCCGCTCACGATTCTTTTCTTATCCCAGGATCCAATCTGGACACGACACACATATGAAATATAACATGCGTTCGGAAGAAAATAAACAACTCCATACATAATCTAAGGATGACTCGGGATAACAGAAAATATTTACAATAATATAAACATAAGTATTTCCAGATGGTCAAGGTCGAAATACAAAAGTGGGTAAGGGTCGTGAGAGAGCCAAGGACTAACCAAAAGTTACTACTAAGCCCACCAAAAGACCTCGAAACAAAAAGCCATCAAAAGGTTCTACGTCTCCTAAGTCAACTAGGTAGAACCACTAGCCTCATCTTCGTCCTCGTTTTCGTCTTTTTCGGGATTGTAATCGGAAAAACTCTTGGAGCGCACCTCCATGGAATCATCCTCTTCATCGTCCTTCGAAGCGGATATCTCAATCACCTCAAGGTCTTCTTCAACTGTCGGAGTCTTCTCAGGAATGTTTCTTGAACCAACTATCGAAGCCTACCTCGACCTCAGCACGGGTGGGATGACACCAACTCGGTACTACTCCTAAAGGAACTTCTGCAGGCTGCAACAGACCAGCAATATTGTCCTCGACGCGACGAAACCACACCTCGTAGTGGTGAGGCTCCCAATTCTCCCCTCCTCCATCGACCCATACTGTGGTGCATTTCCTAATATATGCTATACCTTTACCATCTAGAAACTCATCAAAAGTAATAGTCATTTTCTTAGGGTCGCCTAAGCGAATTGGCAACATTCTTTAAGGCTTAGGGTCTGAAAAACATATCCCACTAAGGGGTGAGATTTACATCTCAGCAAGTTTGCCCTAAACCTAGACCAAGCCACTAGTCCTCCCAGACAATGCAGTAAAACAATAGGCAAAGGTTTCATCAAGATAAACGGCACATGGCGTTCAATCATAAAAACACTTTATCATAATTGGCACAAAGGGAATCATAATCAAGAGCATGTATAACACCACGGGACCAAGCTTACATACTAGCACAAGTAATTTCAAAGGCAAGATTTAACACTATTTCATCAAAATTTCTCAACTCACAGAATTTGCCCACATTCTGACGCATCAGGCCTTAACAATCCATAAATCCGCGTTCTGACGCATCAGGTTTAGAGTGCCATTTTGAGGCTCGTGTCGATACATATCAACATATCTCGCGTTCTGACGCATCATGATATAATTCAAATCGCACCCGCGTTCTAACGCATCAGGATATAATTCAAATCGCAACCCCACGTTCTGACGCATCAGGGTGCCAAAGGCCCTAAGGCTCACATCTCATTCAAACACTTGCCTTCATGAGACACATTTCACATTCCTCTAGGCTCACAAACCAAACTTCTCTTGACGTAACCTCACGACGATTCACGAGTTTCCTTGCCGTTTCAAGCATCAATTTGACACATTCACTACTCAAGACTTATATATCACACGACCATTTGAGGTCACATACCAATCAAATGCAAATTCCACATCGAAACAAACACACCAAGCTCAATGCACAACACACACATATTCGCCCATCACCAATCAAGGCACAATAAACCCATCAATTGACCAATTTACCAATCATGGTCATCCAGTAGTGTCCTAATGTCCTAGTAGGGTTTAACGGTCGCTTACCCTTCAATTGAATTAGCAAAATTCACCAAAAACTCTTCCCCAAGCTCGGTCTTTTTCTGTCTGAAATAGGGCAGCAGTGCACTCCTAAGAAAAATTCACCAATTCATCAATTTAACTCTTCCAATCTCAATTCCACCAAGCATACACCTCACCAACACATCAATTAACAATCCAAGATGCCTTTCCGAGGATTTTATGGCAAGGCGACACCTCCTCAAGCCCTTAAAGGGTTCGGTCTACTCAGTCCATAAGCAAGGCAAAACTTGTCCTAGTTAATTCACACCAAACAGCCCTTAAACCACTCATAAGCTTCAATTTATCACAAAATCAACTTGCCAATACATTAATCTACATGTCTAGGAGTCTCACCGTGAGTCTCGAAGCAAAATAACACCTCAAGGACTTCCAATCAGCCCGGCTCCACTCAGTCTTTAGGTGATCAGATTCTGCTCTACAAAAACCACTTCATTTCAACCATGGAAACTCATCCAACTTAAATAAACTTATAACCCTAACTCAACCAGTTTTAGTACTACAAGTTTAGAAGACCTCACCGAAAATTTGAAGCCAATCGAGCTCTTGAAGTGGGTGAACGAAGACCCTCTCTCAAACCGGGTCAGAGTCTGTCCAATTTCGTGTTTGAGGTTGGATGGGGAAATCGGGGCCACCTATGGACAAACGGTCGGCGGGAGCTTGTAGGGGAGAGGCTAAGGGTGACGATGGTGGCCGGCGCTTGGTCTGGAGTTGGCCGGTAGCGAAGTGGCAGTGGCGGGCTGGTCGGCTGGCTGCTCAGGTGAGGAAGAAGGTAGAAGAAAAAGAAGAAGAAAGGGAGATAGAGTGAGAGGTTCGGCTGAAGGGAAGAAAATGAGGTCTTCCACAAAATATTTGGTCAAAGATTAAGGAATGGTAGGTGAAAATGAATAATTAATGCTAATCACCCAATCAATGCGACTTGTCCACATACAAATGAAATCTTGGCATCTATTGACCCAATTGCCCCTAGATTTTCGACAGCTAAGGGGATTTGAAATTGACTAAAATGCCCTTCCTCTAATCTTAAGACAAGTTTAATCCTCGAGGGACAAAACAGTAATTTTATACTTTTCGTCCGAAATTTCATTTTTTTCAATTTAAATTACCTTCGATGAGGCGGTGTCTAATTCATTTCAAATGTTGGAATTCTTCATTGTCCATTTTTCAATTTCGAGATCCCATTTCTTGATCGATTTTCCGTCAATCATAATTTCAGTTTATCTCGAACTAACATGCGGCTTTTGCAGATGTTACACGTATCGACTTTGTGATTCTCATCACACTTAGGATGACTCAACTTATGGCGATTTTGATTGTCAAGAAATTGCAAGGGTCCATTGCTAGTTCCGATAGTCTCAATCGTCATAGATCGATTTTGGAAAAATTCGCAAATCATACATTGGTTAAACGGCATCACCTGCACTCCAATCGTATAACGCTAGCAATGAATTCCATAATCGTCGTTAGATCGGCCTTTATTGGCTCTAAATGTTCCCTCGGCAATCCTTATGATCAAAGCGCCATTTCCTTGTCGAGTTTCCTAGGTCCACGTACCATGCCATGCGTTAGCCTTTCCCTTTTGGTCAGTTAACTCAGGATTGATCAGATCTGAGCGAAATAAAATGGAAATTCATTGATAGATATTCTTCATTCAATAGTCTCGAAATGGCAGGAAATTCAGAATGTCACAACTCTTCCCCCTTACAGAAATTTCGTTCTCGAAATTTACAACAAACCTAGCTACTTGAACAAATGGGGGTACTTATGCCTCATCGCTTCTTCGCTTCCCCACGTGGCGCCTTTAGTTCCGTGATGCTCCCAAATCACTTTGACTAACTAAATTGTCTTATTCCTTAAGATTGCTTCTTTCAATCCTCAATTCTGACTGGCTTTTCCACATACGTTACCCTGTCGAGTACCTCGATAGTCTCGTAATCTAAAACATGAGTCGGATCTGGTTCATACTTCCTCAACGTCGACATGAAACACGTTATGCACTTGTGATAAATTTGGTGGCAAGCCGAGTCTGTAGGCCAAGTTCCAATTCACTCCAGAATTTCAAAAGGACCTACGTACCTTGGATTCAGTTTTCCTTTCTTTCCAAATCTAGATAATCCTCGCATCGGTGATACCTTGTGAAAAACGTGATCACCGACTTGGAATTCCAAAGGCTTGTGTCGTTTATCGGCATAACTCTTCTGACGACTTTATGCCATTCTTAACCTTTCTCTAATAACTTTTACTGCCTCAACTGATTGTTTTACTAACTCAGGGCATGTTATGCTCCTTTCTCCAATTTCATCCCAGCATACAGGAGTTATGCATGCTTTACCATATAATGCTTCAAACGATGTCATTCAGATACTCTGCTGATAGCTGTTATTATAGGCGAACTCCACTAGATGCAATTGATCTTCCCTTCCACCTTTAAAATCTATCACACAAGCTCATAACATATCCTCGAGCGTCTGAATTGTTCGTTCCGACTGTCTGTGGATGATACGCCGTACTAAACTACAATTTTCTTCCCATAGCATCCTGTAAACTTTTTCAAAAAATTGCCGTAAACTTAGGGTCCCTATCTGACGTTATCATGATGGGATCATGATGGGTACTCCATGCAGTCGTACAATATGACGCATATACAGCTCGACTTACTTATCCATCGTGAAATCCTTTCGTACAGGTATATAAAATGTGCAGACTTGGTCAACCTATCCACGACTACCCAAATCGAGTCATGGACTCTCTGACTCCTCGGCAGTCCTATCACAAAATCCATGGTTACATGCTCTCATTTCCACTAAGGGATTTCCAAAGTCTGCAACAACCCTCTAGGCTTGCAATGCTGAGCTTTCACTTGTTGACAAGTTAAACACTTTGCTACATACTTAGCCACATCCACTTTCATTCCATTCCACCAATAGTACTGATGAAGATTATGGTACATTTTTGTGCTATCTGAGTGAATGCTATAATTGCTTCTATGAGTTTCCGACAAAATCCTTCCCTTGAGTTCCTCATCACTAGGCACTCATAAGCGTCCGTGGAACTTCAGAATCCATTTCCTAACACTTGAAACTCGGGTTTTCTTTTTGCTGCATCCATCTTGAGGATTTTCTGAATTTCTGGGTCCGTAGACTACAAAGCCTTTATCTTTTCTCAGATTTTGGGTTCAATTCTCAAAGTTACCACTAAACTTGACAGTTGGCAAACTTCCATATTAAACTCGGAGTCTCTCAGTTCCTCAAGTAAGGACCATCCTTTAACTAATAGACACGCGATGCTGGATTTCCGACAAAGCGCATCCGCGACCCTATTTGCCTTTCCAAGGTGGTACAGGATGTCGTAATCATAATCCTTGAGTAACTCCATCCATCGATGTTGTCTCATATTCAATTATTTCTGCGGAAATAGATACTTCAAACTCTGATGATCTGTATAAATTTGAAACTGTTCGCCACACAAGCAATGCCTCCAAATCTTTAGGGCAAAAACAATTGCGGCTAACTCCAAGTCATGAGTCGGATAGTTCATCTCATGAGATCTCAATTGTCGTGAAGCATAAGTGACGACCTTTCTATATTGCATTAATACACACCCTAATCCCTTTAGCGAAGCATTGCTATATATCTCGTAACCTTCAGGTCCAGAAGGGATCTTTAACACTGGTGCGGTCGTGAAGTGGTGCTTAAGTTCTTGAAAACTCCTTTCACTTTTATCCGTCCACTCGAACTTCGTATCCTTCTTAGTTAACCTCATCAACGGAGTGGTTATGGATGAAAACTTTTCCACAAAGTGCCTATAGTAACCTGCCAATCCCGAGAAACTCCGAACTTCGGTAACTGTCGTAGGTCTAGGCCAATTCATCACTGCTTCAATCTTTGAAGGGTTCATGGAGATTCCTTCTCCAAATATCACATGACCAAGGAACGCCATTTTATTCAACCAAAATTCACATTTACTAAACTTGGCGTAGAGCGAGTGCTCCCTCAAAGTCTGTAGGACAATTCTCAGGTGTCTTTCATGCTCGTCATTACTCCTCGAGTAAATTAAAATGTCGTTAATAAAAATAATGACAAATCGATCCAAATATTCCTTAAATACTCGATGCATCAGGTCCATAAACGCGGCGGGAGCATTGGTCAATCCAAAAGGCATAACTGTGAACTCATAATGTCCGTACCTCGTTATAAAGGCAGTCTTTGGTATTTCCCCCTTCTTGATTCTCAGCAGATGATAACCAGTTCTCAAATCTATTTTAGAAAATACTGAGGCTCCTTGCAATTGATCAAACAAATCGACAATCCTCGGCAATGGATACTTATTCTTAATGGTTACTTGATTCAATTTCCTATAATCAATGTACAAACGCAAGGATACATCTTTTTTCCTCACAAACAACACCAGCGCTCCCCAAGTGACGCGCTCGGTCTAATGAATCCTTTATCTAGTAACTCTACATTTGCACCTTTAACTCCTTCAATTCCGACAAGGACATTCTGTAAGGTGCCTTCGAAATCGGTTTCGTTCCAAGAGCTAACTCAATCACGAACTCGATTTCTCTCTTAGGTGGTAATCCTGGCAATTCCTTCGGAAAGACATCAGGAAATTCGCATACCACTGATATACTTTTCAACTTCGGCTCTTTGACCGTCGTGTCAACGACAACAGCTAGATAAGCTTGACACCCTTCGTTTAACAGCTTTGTCGCCTCAAGCGACGAGACTAAAGGAATCGAGGTTCCTCCCCGACTTCCCACAAATTCAAAACTAGGGCAACCATCCGGATAGAAACGGATTACCCTGCTTCCACAATCGACTATAGCCCTATGTTTCCCCAACCAATCCATCCCAATAATCACATCAAAATTATACATAGGCAACATAGCCAAATCTATCATTTCTTCGCTACCGCCAATGACTATCTTACGGTCTGCACAACCTAACGAGACTAGCACATTATCCTTCAACGGTGTAGTAACATGTAACATCACATTCAGCGATTTCAATTCTACACCCACTAAATCAGCAAACCGAGCAGACATAAAGGAATACGATGTTCCAGGATCAAATAAAGCATAGGCAGCTTGATCACACAAATAGATCATACATGTGACCATGCCAGGCGCCTCCTCCGCCTCTCTTCGTGCCACAACATAAACCCTTCCTTGGGCCAGCAGTCGATTCAATTCATTTTGTAGAGCGGTAACTAGAGGTCCTGCTTGCGGTCATCGTCCTTAAGGCCTGGGTCCTGGGGCTTGGTTAGGACAAGTTCTTATCTGGTGGCCTACCTGGTCACACTTGAAACATGCTCCCGTTCTGACTGGACATGGTCCGTTCCCATGCCTCCTACCACAAAAGCAGCAGTTCAAATTCGACTAGTGCGGCGGCTTTCCAATATTCCTTCTCGCCAGAGGTACAAAACGCCTATTGCTATTCATTGGTTTCTTACCCATCTGACGATTGTCTCAAGACGAACTAAACCACGATCCAGATGCGACGACTCTTTCTTTCATGTCCCTCGCGATCATTTGGCTTTGTTCATAAATCTCCTTGTAAGTTCTTAGGTTCACGGTTATTATTGACTTCGAATTTCCGGTCTCAATCCATCCCAAAACCTCTGCGCTTTCTCTAACGGGTCTTCAACCGACCTCGGCGCTTACCTCGACAATCTAGCAAACTCAGTTTCATACTGATCCACTATCAGCTGGTTCTGCCGCAACTGCTGGAATTCCACTTGTTTCCTCTCTTACGTCGATTTCGAAAAATACTTGTCATTAAAAGTAGTAGTGAAGGCGGCCCAAGTCAAGGCAATGCCTTTAGGAAACACTCCATCTTTCATGGCACTCCACCAGTCATTAGCTGTGCCTTCTAGTTAATACACAGCCAACAATACCTTCACTTCATCGGTGCATCTTAACACCTCAAAAGTCTTTTCTAGCTTTTCAATCCATCTCGGGGCCAACTCTAGGTCTCCAATACCATCAAACTGAGTTAGTTTCAGTTTCATAAACGACTAGACCAATTGACCCATCTGTCAATTGGCATTTCCATCACCTTGGGCGTTGCCAACCTCAGCGCCCTGACCATTTTTCCATTGTTCCCATTGTTTCCATTGTTCAAATACGCAGCAGCAATAGCAGCCCCAACAGCTTGAGCAACAGCAGCATCTCTATCCTGGGCCTGCCTATCCATCAAATCTCCAATTAGTTCTAAGGCTCTCAAGACTCCATCCATTCTAGGATCTTCCGCTACAGGAGGCCTTGAGCTAGATGCTCCTCCCTTCAGCCTTCCAGGTCTGTTGCATATTCTTGCTCGTACTTAAACTATCTGAGTCACTATAATTCCACCACGAAATTAGAGACCTAAGTCATCTGCTCATGTCTAGTAATTCTATGCTACACTACAAGGCATCAATCACAACATAGCAACCAACCACTCAGGCATACTCAAGAGTATATCATTCGGGAACACATAGTCATACCTCAAGTCCAGACGCATCTGCAACTTAGTATAATCAGAGGCAATTATCCACTCATCAAGCCAGCATCCTCAATCAATACACAATGCTAAGTACGAAGCTTTATCATCACAAGTTCGCCGCAATCATGCCAATTCAAGATGCCAATCACATGCACCAATTCATATACCATGCATTTCGTGCCTAACTCTAACGAATCCCCTAAGGTCTCGCTACCCCATCATCCCAATTCCACCACTTCTTATCACACCAATCCTCAATCGATTTGGATCGAGCTTGTGACATTCCGAATTCCGACCCCTCTCAAGGCTATGGACTGGCAAGGTATCGATCGGTGTATTTCAGTTATAACTCGCTCGGAGTTGGTCACTCTCGAGTTAACTGACAAAAAGGGAAAGACTACCGCGGAGTCGGATACGTGGACCTAGGGAACTTGAATGAGAAATGGTACTTTAGCCATAAGGATTGTCGAGGGGATATTTTATGCTGTAGAGATCGATCTAGGGATGCCTTGCTAGCGTTATACGTTGGGACGCAGGTGATTCCGCTTAACCAATGTGTAATTTGCGAGAATTTCCTAAATCGGACTCTGATGATCAGGACCGCAGGAACTAGCGATAAACCCTCGCAATCACATGACAACCAAAGTAGCTATGACTTAAGAAATCCTAAGGTCGATATGCATAACGCTTGCCACAGTCGCTCGTCAGTTCGAGATAAACTAGAATTACAATCGACGAGAGCTCGACATGAAATTGGACCTCGGAGATAGGTATCAGACAATGAGGAATTCCAACATATGAAAAGAAATGGACGTCACCTCATCGAGGGTAATTTAAATTGAAAAAACCAAGTTTTGGACGAAAAGTACGAAAAGACCATTTTGCCCCTCGAGGATAAACCTTGCCTTAAGAGAGGATGAAGAGCATTTTAGTCATTTGAATTTTCCTTGGCCACCGAAAATGAAGAAGGGCATAAGGGTCATTGAGCTTTGGATATTTATGATAATAAGCCAAGTGTCATGATTTGGAGTATTAGCACTAATGGATCACCTTTTTTCCTACCATTCAAGCAAGTTGACCAAGAGAGAATGGAAGACAATTTTCTCTCTCTCCCCTCATTTTTGGTCGACAGCCCTCTCCTCCCTTTCACTTTCTTCTTCTTCTTCTTCTTCTCCTTCTTCTTCTTCTTCTTAGTCGCACAAAACAAAGCCCGACCAGACTGCCCTGCTATGATCGCCTTCACTCATCCGGCCATAACTTCTTCGTCCTACATTGGATTGAGGTGAGACTATCGCCATTAGAAAGTTTATTGTCTTGTGGTTCTAGGGACATATTAGAAGCTCGATTTGGCCCTTCGGTTTTCCCGTAGGTCTGTTTGAAAGGGCAAAGTTCAGGACGGGTCAGATTCGAATCTGATTTGAGAGAGGGCCGATTTTGTTCGACCTCGAGAGTTCAATTGACTCAGAATCTTCGGTGAGTTACTCTTAACATGTAGTATAAAGGTTTAGCAAGCTTTGATCGAAAATTGGTTAGATTAGAGTTGAGTTTGATGGATGAAATGCTGTGTTTTCTTAAGGACAGAATCTGCCCCTGCTGACCGGTTGAGGAACCGAGCTACTTTGAGGCTCTTTGAAGTGTTGTTTCGCTCCAAAATTCTTGGTGAGACTTCTAGACATGTAAATTGATGTATTGAAAAGTCACTTTTGTGATGAATTTGGGTTTAGAGGTGATTAAATGGCTGTTTGGGCATATTTAACTTAGAACCGATTATGCCCCTGCACCGGACCGTGGAAACCGAGTCATTTCAAGGTTCGCTGAGACGTCACCTTGCTCCGAAACTCGTGGTAAGACATTTAAAGACATAGATTGATGTATTGGTAAGTTGTAGGCGTGATGGAATGGAGTTTAGAGAAGTTATAGTGGTTGAATTGTCGGAATTTCCTTAGGACGCACGTTGTCTTGTTCTGACTAGCTAGCTTATGAGGATTCAAGCGACCAATTGGGGATATTGCTGGCTTAATTGGTGTGGTAAGAAGACTTCTAACCCTTCGTTAGTATGTTGGGTTACTAATGGGTGGATTTTTGGAGGAATTGAAATTATTTGAAGAGTTGTATTGAGGCAAAATATATTGGAAACCCTAGAGGTCAACTATTCTGTTTTCAGCGCACATCGATTTTGAAATGAGTCGTTCTAAGCCGTTTGGTGTTCAAATTGAGCTCCGTTTTCACCCACTTGTCCGTAAGATCTTGACCGAAAAGATTATAAAATTTATTTCTCAAAAAGTCAGTAAAACAATGTCAGTCTTCTTGTGACTAAACCTGGTCGTGGAGGTTGAGAAAGGGCAGTTTTTGGTGAATTGAAATTTGAAGAGTTTTAATGGGTGAATTTTGTGATTTCCTTAAGATGTGCACTGCCCTGTTTTAGCCGAGGAAGAACCGAGCGTTATGGTTGGCTTTGGTTGAAATCGCTAGCTTGATTGGTGAGGTAAGTGATCCTTAAACCCCTACTAGGACGTTAGGACACTACTGGACGACTTTGATTGGTAAATTGGTCAATTGATGGATTTATTGTGCCTTGCTTTGTGATGGCCGAATGTGTGGGTGTTGTACAAAGAACTTGGCGTGTTTGTTTCGATGTGGCAATTTCATTTGATTGAAATGTGGCCTCGATGGCAGTATGAAGTAAATGCCTCTAATTGCGATTGTGTCAAAGTTAGTGTTTGGAACGACAAGGGAATTCAAGAATTGCCGCGAGATTATATCAAGAGATGTTTGGCTAGTGAGCCCTTATGCATTGAAATTGGCTAGAGAGCCCTCGTGCACTGAAATTGGCTAGTGAGCCCTTATGCACTAAAATTGGCTAGAGAGTCCTAGTGACATTCTGAATTCCGACCCCTCTCGAGGCTTTGGAATGGAAAGGTATCGATCGATGTATTTTAGTTTTAACTCGCTCGGAGTTGGCCACTCTCGAGTTAACTGATCGAAAGGGAAAGACTATCGCGGAGTTGGGTACGTGGACCTGGGGAACTTGAATGAGAAATGGCACTTTGACTATAAGGATTGTCGAGGATATATTTTGTGCCAACAGAGATCGATCTAGGGACGAACAAGGGATGCCTTGCTAGCGTTATACGTTGGGACGTAGGTGATTCCGCTTAACCAATGTAACATTTGCGAGAAATTCCTAAATCAGACTCCGATGATCAGAACCGCAGGAACTAGCGATAAACCCTCGCAATCACATGACAACCAAAGCCGCTATGACTTGAGAAATCCTGAGGTCGATACGTGTAACGCTTGCAAGAGTCGCCCGTCAGTTTGAGATAAATTGGAATTACAGTCGACGAGAGCTCGACATGAAATTGAACCTCGAAGATGGGTATCGGACAATGAGGAATTCCCACATATGAAAAGGAATGGGCGTCGCCTCATCGAGGGCAATATAAAATAGAAAAATGAAGTTTTGGACGAAAAGTGTGAAATGAGCATTTTGTCCCTCGAGGATAAACCTTGCCTTAAGAGAGTATGAATGGCATTTTAGTCATTTAGGTTTCCCTTGGCTACCGAAAATGAAGAAGGGCATAATGGTCATTGAGCTTTGGATATTTATGATAATAAGCCAAGTGTCATGATTTGGAGTATTAGCAGTAATGGATCACCTTTTTATCTACAATTCAAGCAAGTTGACCAAGAGAGAATGGAAGGCCATTTTCTCTCTCCCCCCTCATTTTTGGTCGGTAGCCCTCTTCTCCCCCTCACTTTCTTCTTCTTCTTCTTCTTCTTAGTCGCACAAAACATTGCCCGACAAGACTGCCCTGCTCTGACCGCCTTCACTTCCGGCCATAACTTATTCGTCCTATATCAGATTGAGGTAAGACTATCGTCATTAGAAAGTTTATTGTCTTGTGGTTCTAGGGACATATTAGAAGCTCGATTTGGCCCTTCCGTTTTTCCCGTAGGTCTGTTTGAAAGGGCAAAGTTCAGGATGGGTCAGATTCGAATCCGGTTTGAGAGAGGGCCGATTTTCTTCGACCTCGAGAGTTCGATTAACTCCGAATCTTCGGTGAGTTACTTTTAACATGTAGTATTAAGGTTTAGCAAGCTATGGTCGAAAATTGGTTGGACTGGAGTTGAGTTTGATGGATGAAATGTTGTGTTTTCTTAAGGATAGAATCTGCCCCTGTTGATCGGTTGAGGAACCGAGCTACTTTGAGGCTCTTTGAAGTGTTGTTTCGCTCCACAATTCTTGATGAGACTTCTAGACATGTAAATTGATGTATTGAAAAGTCGATTTTGTGAGGAATTTGGGTTTAGACATGATTAAATGGTTGTTTGGGCATATTTAACTCAGAACCGATTATGCCCCTGCACCGGACCGTGGAAACCGAGTCATTTAATGGTTCGCCGAGACGTCACCTTGCTCCGAAACCCGCGGCAAGACATTTAGAGACATAGATTGATGTATTGCCAAGGTGTAGGCGTGATGGAATGGAGTTTAGAGATGTCATAATGGTTGAATTGTCGGAATTTCCTTAGGACGCGCGCTGTCCTGTTCTGACCAGCTAGCTTATAGGGATTGAAGCGACCAATTGGGGGATATTGCTGGCTTAATTGGTGTGGTAAGAAGACTTCTAACCCTTCGTTACTATGTTGGATTACTAATGGGTGGATTTTTGGAGGAATTGAAAGTATTTGAAGAGTTGTTTTGAGGCAAAATATATTGGAAACCCCAGAGGCCGACTATTCTATTTTCAGCGCACACCGATTTTGAAATGAGTCGTTCTAAGTCGTCCGATATTCAAATTGAGCTCTGTTTTCATCTACATGTCCGTAAGATCTTGAAGGACAAGATTATAAAATTTTATTTCTCAAAAATTCAGTAGAAAAATATCAGTCTTCTTGTGACTGAACCTGGTCATGGAGGTTAAGAAAAGGCAATTTTTGGTGAATTGAAATTTGAAGAGTTTTAATGGGTGAATTGTGTGATCTCCTTAAGATGTGCGTTGCCCTATTTCAGCCGAGGAAGAACCGAGCGTGATGGTTGGCTTTGGTTGGAGTCGCTGGCTTGATTGGTGAGGTAAGTGACCCTTAAACCTCTACTAGGATGCTAGGACACTACTGGACGAATTTGATTGGTAAATTGGTCAATTGATGGATTTATTGTGCCTTGCTTTATGATGGACGAATGTGTGGGTATTGTGCAATGAACTTGGTGTGTTTTTTTCGATGAGGAAATTTCATTTGATTGAAATGTGGCCTCGATGGCGGTATGAAGTATATGCCTCTAATTGCGGTTGTGTCAAAATTTGTGTTTGGAACGACAAGGGAATTTGAGAATTGCCACGGGATTATATCTAGAGAAGTTTGGCTAGTAAGCCCTTATACATTGAAATTGGCTAGGAAGCCCTCGGGCACTGAAATTGGCTAGTGAACCCTCATGCATTGAAATTGGCTAGTGAGCCCTCATGCATCGAAATTGGCTATTGATCCTTTGAGGAATACACCACGTCTAGGGAGCCCTTGGTGATGAGAGATTGTGATGCCATTGGGATAAATTTTGGAATTGTGAGTTTATTTTTGTCCTAGTACGAAGTTTGGTTGTGATGATATGATTGTCCTAGATTTGTGATTGCTATATGCCAGTTATATCGAAGTCCCTTAAAGTTTAGTTGTCATGTGCTGATTTTGTGACATTCTGAATTCCTGCCATTTTGAGACTATGAAATGAGAAGTATCTATCGATGTATTTCAGTTTTATCTCGCTCAGACCTGATCAATTCGAGTTAACTGACCAGAAAGGGAAAGGCTATCGCATGACAAGTACGTGGACCTGGGAAACTCAAAAAAGGAAATGACGCTTTGACCATAAGGATTGCCGAGGGAACATTTAGAACCATTAAAGGCCGATCAAATAACGATTGAGGAATCCATTGCTAGCGTTATACAATTGGAGCACGGGTGATGCCGTTTGACCAATGTATAATTTGTGAAGTTTTCCTAAATCGAACAATGACGATCGAGACCGTCGGGACTAGTAATGAACCCTCGCAATTACATGACAACCAAAGCCGTCGTAGCTTGAGTCGTCCTAAGTGTGACGAGAGTCATAGAGTCGATACGCGTAACGTCTGCAAAAGCCGCCCGTTAGTTCGAGATAAACTGAAGATACAAATGACAGAAGATCAATCATGCAACGGAAGCTTGAAATTGGCAAATGGAAATGAAGAATTCCAACATTAGAAACGAATTTGGACGTCGCCTCATCAAGGGTAATTTAGATGGAGAAAAGTGAAATTTGGACTGAAAGTGGAAAATTACACATTTACCCTTCAAGAGACATTCTTTCCTTTGGAACAAGCAAGGGCATTATAGTCATTCTCTCTCTCTCCCTGGTGGCCGAATTTTGAAGGGCAAGGAAGTCTTTTTCTCTTCAAGATTTTTATGAAGAGAAGTCAATGAGAGTCAATGCCTTGATTAGATGAAGACAAGTGGCACATTGAGATAGGTTGGCATTAATTGGTTGTCTAATCTCCCTCACCTACCATTCTCTCTCTCCCTGACTTAGGGACCAAGGAAAATTTGGAAGATCTCTCTCTTCATTTTTGCTCAGCCAATTCCCCTCTCTCTCCAATCTCACGCTCTCTCTCCCCTCTCCCTTCCATTTTCCCTCTTTCTCGCCCGCCAGCTCGCGGCCAGCATAGATCCATCTCACTGTTTTGGCCATAACTCCGTCGTCCGACATCAGATCGAGGTGATTCTTTCTCCAATAGAAATATTATTGTCTTGTCTTTCCATAGACATATTATAAGCTCTTTTTGACCTAGTATATCTTTCCGTAGCTCAGTTTGAGTAGACGAAGGTCAGATTCGGAGCGAACCAGGCCATGAGCTCCTTTAGACCGGGTTAGAAGGTTTATCTTGCTTCCAAATTAAGGTGAGACCTTCTTAAGACATAGTATTAAGGTTGAGTAAGTTTGTTTTGAAGTTTAGTTGATGATAGATGGGTTTTAATGGTGGAACTTGGATGATTTTCTTAAGGACAGAATCTGTCCTCTTCGACGAGTCTGGGAACCGAGCGACTTTGAAGGCCGTAGAAGTGTCGCCTTGCCCCGAAACTTGTTGGTAAGACACCCTAAGACATGATATTACATGTTAGAAAAGGATAGATGAGTTATATTGGAGTTTTGATGGTCGGTTTATATGGAAACTTGTTGGAACAGAATCTGTCCGGCACTGAACAGTGTAGGATTCGAAGTTGTTGCGGTTCTTGGAGGAGTTTATTGGCTTAATTAGCTAGGTAAGAAGACTTATAACCTTTTGTTAGGATGTTGATTCACTAAAGGGTGGAATTTGGGTTGAATTAAAAGGTTTAAAGGACTGATTTGGTGAGAAATACCCGTGAAACCCGAAACCGTCCAAATCCCGTTTTCTGCGCACACCGATTTTAAAACGGCCCGTTCTAATTCATCCGATGTCCAAATTGAGCACCGTTTTCGCCCACAGGACCGTAAGATCTTGAAGTTTAATACCATGAAATTTTTTTTCCCAAAAAGTCAGTAGAAAAATTGCAGTTTTCTCGAGAGTGAACCTGGTCGTGGTGAGTATTTTTGTGGTTTGGGGTCATTGTTGACTTTTCTTGATTGAATGCCCCTTTAACATGCCTAGGGAGCGTCGATATAATGCTATGGTTATTTGGTGATGATATGCCGTGTGTGAATTTGGGCATGTGAGGATTAATTGGGTTCAATTGAAGGCTTTAATGCTTGGTTTTGCACTTGATGTCGCATGAGACCTAATGTAGTGATATGCATATGCTTGATGGCCGAATGATATGCTTGAAATGGTGAATTGGTTGTGATTGAACCGTGTGCCTTGAATGGCGATGAGATGACATGATGCCAGGAATTTCCTGTGATTGTGAAAAATGGCTTAATGAGAAAGAATCACTGTTTGTTTTTATGGCCAATGCATTGAGCCGGGGAGGGAGTTACTCCCATTGACCTGACGAGGTCGTGCGGCTAGAGAGTCCTACCTTGACCGAATCATCTCGAAGGCTGTAACAATCGAGAGTCAAGTAGTGACCAAATCATCTCTAGGTCCGGACGCGAGAGTACTATAGTCGACCGAATCATCTCGATGGCGCGGAGTGCCGAGTAGTGACCGAACCATCTCGCAGCGAGAGTCATGATGATCGAATCATCTCGATAAGACGTCGAGAGTCATATGATTGACCGAATCATCTCGCGGCCCAAGTGGGGCGGCCCTTGATGGGCGTAAAGAAGATAAAAGACTGAAACATGGTTCTTGATATGTTTTCGAGTCTGTATGCTTGAATTGGCTGGAATGCCTGGGATGCCTGGAGCGCATGGAATGTATATATTGCATGTATTGCTTGAGAAATTCGGATAGGAAAGTGAAAGTATGAAAGACATGAACTTGAATGCCTGATATGTCTGAGCTGCTCTATTTTGACCAATTGCTTGGATGTCATGTGTGAAAAATATTTTTGCCAAAACTTGCATATTTTCAAACGAGCCTGGAGGTACCAATAGTCTAGCTTAGGGTTTTGGTCGACTTGCTGAGATTATTATCTCACCCCGTCGTGGGACCAACATTTTCAGACCAGAAGCACTGGTGGAGACCCTTGAAGGAAGATGATGACGTGAAGGTTGATGAGAAATTGGCTTGATGAGAAGTTTGTCTTTTCTGTTGAAGTCTATGAGGACCTCTTAATGTTTCGAAATTAGAGTTATACATTGAAATTTATGATTTACCTTGGGAGTAAAATACTTTTGTATTGGAAAGTCCTAAAGTCATCATTTGTACTAAAGGGAAAAAGTAGTTATCTCGTTTCCGCTTGTGCCCTTTCATTGTAATGATTTGATAAGTCGAAGGCTGAAAGATCCTGGAAGACAATCATAGTGATGGAAGTGCTTAGAGGGATGCTCGTTGGGTTTGGGGCGTGACATCCCCGTTTAAGTGGTATCCGAGCGAGGTTAGCTCGATCCAGTGTGATTGAGGTTTGGAGTGATAAGGAGTGGTGACTTGAGGACAATTAGATAGTGAGACCTTTAGGACTAAGCATTGATTATTGAATCTTGAGGATTATAGGCTTGAACTTGTGTTGTATTCTAATGGTCCTAGTGTCGACTTTAATCGATGATCTTGAGTAATGCGATGATTGAGGTTTAAGTGGAAGCAAGTTGATATTAAAGAGACATATGCATGGATTTTGGAGGTAGTAATTATGCTTGAGGTTAGTAGAGAATTGCTTATGATTAAAGGGTTAATTGAAGTATATGAATGTGATTGTGGTTTGTCAATGACCCAACTTGAGGAAAATATGATTTATAAAGAGACGATTGGTATTAGTGGATTCAGGTTTGAATTGTGTGATATCTTGATGGTTCAGCTATTGATTGCTATTGACAGTCTTGGGTGATATGAGATGAGGTGTATACAGGGAAGCGATAAAGGAATATTTGGGTTAAAGACCAGTTGTGATCGAATGCATAAGGATTTGATTTGACTAGTGACTAAATTTGAGGTATATGATGGAATATAGGCAATTGATCTACGAGATGTGACAGTCATTGGTGGAATTAGAAACTTTCGATGCATAAGAATTGATCTGAAGGTGATTGTGGTATGACTAGTAGTGAGGACAGTTATGATGTGTACATGTTTGTGGCTTTGAAACGAACGCTGATGTGGGTGCATGCATGAGCTTATTGCTATCAGACTTAATAAACTGTCGCTTGGTATGGGACGAGTTGATGGGATACCTATAAACTGTAATGAAGCATGTTATGGGGTGTGTGGAACGGGGCTTCCTCCGTAGATATATGACTTGGGACAACCTGTAACAACCAGGTCTGATGAGGGCGGGGAGTGATCGCCGAGACAGAGAGGTCCGGACAAGGAGCGACTCCTGGCAGGCTTCTAAGATAGGGAGGAGGCAGGAATGACCCAAGTCATAAATTGAAAGGGAAAGCCTAGGTATCGGGTTGAGTCTAATTGTGGTTAAGTGAGATGTATGGCACGAGATTGAGTCTCGAAAGGAATGATCGATAGTGGCAAGGCATTTGTGTTGGCGCCTATGATTGGCATGGTTAAAAGCTTCATGCTTGGCAGAGGATGCCATTTGAAAAAGAAAATTGATGTTTGTTATGGGCCTATTAGGCGTGTTTTATGATTGGCATCGTGTGATTATTTTGGCCAAGGTCTAATTGAGAGATTAGGCGGCGTGTAGGGAGTTTATACCCCGTTAAACTGAAGCTTGTTGAGAATGAGAAAGTCTGTCGTGTTTGTGACAGAATGGGCGATGCCTTATGTCTAGAGTTTGGGCAATTGACTTATAGAATTAACGCCTTGAGTATTTACTGGGTGTTGACCTAGTTGAGTTTTGACCTAGTTGAGGCTTGCCTAGTAATGGCTGTTAATTGGGAAGTTGCCTCGTGAAAGTTGGCTTGATATGTGGATGTTGCTTAAGGATGATTTGGAATCCTTGGATAATGAGCAACTGGTTGAGAGATGTTTGGAAACCACTGGATAACTGCTGGCAAAAGAAAATGAGATGAGCAGCTTGAGACTGCTAGACTTGAGTAGATGGCTTAAGTCTTGGATTCTTGGAGGGAATCATAGTGGTTCAAGTGGCATGAGAATCTAATGAGATTAAAAGACCAAGATACGGTCGCTAGAGGAGCACTTGGCTCGTATTTGCGAGATATGATAAGATCCAAGCATTGAGATGGTTCATGAGAATTGAGTAAAGATGAGCGAATTGAGTATGAGTACTAGATGAGAATATGGCTCGATTTTGTAAATCGTGCGAGACCGAAGTGTAATTGTGGGTCATGAGGACTTTATGCAGAAATGAGGAAATTTGATGGGTGGGCAAGCTCGAGGAAGAGCTGCCAATGTTACCCAAGTCGCTGAGACGACTAGTGCTGATGAGTTAAGTAAAGGGAAGTCACGAGAAAGGTGACTCTGAGCTACTTCATTCTAAAGTGAATGTGTGGGAAGAACCACGAGAGTTTTGAAAAGCTTGTGAAGCTATGTATAAGAATGAGATTGATTGAGGACGAATCGAGACCATTAGAAGTGGTATTGTGTGCTATCACCCCTAAAGAGCAGGGTGTCGTTCTGAAAGAGCGATTGGACCATGAGATGGTCGTTGAGGGAAAGGACGGTGAATGGACTTGGCAGTCCTGGTTGTTCGTAATGCGAATGAATGGTTAAGAAAGTGAAAAGAGCGCTTAGAGTGTGATTGCAGAGTGACTCGAGGTAGTCGAATTGAGTATTCGATACGTGAATTGGTGGAAGCTAAGGAAGAATCAATCTTGTCACTTGAAGTGACTGAGTCACTGGAAGAAGAGTGTCAGACATGGTGAATCCTGGAGTGGAAGTACTGCCGTTGGCACAGACTCCAAGATTGACACCCTAAGGAATGGGAAGGACAAGGTGGATTAGAAGTAAAAGAATGCCAATGAAGTGTATAATTTCCTTCATAGGGTAAGAGACCCTAGTGTGAAAGGAAAAGAAGATCCGAATTATCTTTGTATTAAGATTGAGCGTTTGGATTGAGAAAGAAGACGCATAACTTGAATGATCCTTGGAAGTGAAGTCAGAGAAACTGTCATGTAGACAGTGTTGAATCCCAGGATAATGTAGACGTCCGGTTAAAGGGATGAAATTGAGACATGGTCGCATTAGCTAATTGTGAAACCAAGAGGTCAAGGCACTAATGCTTCCTAAGGAAAGGGTAACAAAAATGAACAAAATGTTGTTTGGCCCTAGTGAGGACCCTTGAGAATAGAGAGAGCTAAGGTATGAGCTCTCAAGTGAATGGTACCATGGACAGTTGAAATGATTCGACACTTGGTAGTAATAAAGTGGATAATAGTCGGATTGGGCGTCCCAAAGAATAATTGGATTGGTTGTTACCGCATTGAGAAACGATGATTGGACTCATCTAAGGAGTCGTGAGAAATATGAACAACTTTGAGAGTATCCTATGGACTCTAAGGAGATGCTCGTTGTATGCTAAATGTGAAACGCACGAGCTGCGGACCTGATGAGGTAAGATTCCTTAGTCTTGAAATTTCTGAGAAATGGAATCCCTGTGGAGCCTTTGAGGACGGGAATGAGTGATGAATCGACTAGGGTCGATGTGAGTTGCTGAAACTTGAAGTTCTTGGGATTGATGAATTGCAATAGACGGAATGTGGAAAGATTCCCCACCAAAATTGTTCCATTGATGAAATAGACTGAGGAAAAGAAGTAGCACAAATGAATAACGAACATGAAAAGAGTTTCTAGGACTTAAATCAAGTTAACGACAATGTTGTGAATGGCGTTTCTGGCTGGAAACTGGAAAAGCTTATGAAGGTCGTAGTGACACGACACAGATTGAAACGTGAGGCATGATGAGGCAATCGGAAGTGGGCATTGTATATATATCATAATGATAAGGCTATATGAGTTGGAATGCTTAAAGCATGATTGGAATTGGTTTGCGAATGTCCTTGTGACAAAGTTTGGGAAACATTGTTTGGGTGGAAGAAGATTTCAAGTTTTTACCTAATCCAAAAGATACCGAGTAGTAGTTTCTTGAGAGGAATTGATGAGAAGCAACACCGATGGTTGAAATTACTTACGGATACGGGAGCATTGCTTGTGTAAGGAAAGACCTCGCAACTGTGTGAACTGCAAGAGTTGGAAGTGTTGACTGCTTTAAAGGTATTGAAGGGAAAGCACAACCATTACGAGTTGGTAGATTAAATTGGTTATTGAGGATCTCGAATGTAATCGAGGAAAATATATTAAGGACTTAATCATGAGTTGTCTGAGAAGTCGAGAAGGCTAGGGTTCGATTTGGACAACCGAGGGTAAGTTAATGGAACTTGTGCATTTCCGAAGGTGCAACATGACGTTTGAATTGGATGATTATGCCAATTGATTGAGACACACAAGGAGTTCGATTCTTGACGGTTGGGTAATGATCGTGGTAGAAAACGATCTTAAATCCATTGTGGCATTCCGGAAAAAGCCTTCCGACAAGGAATTTGAAAAGCGAGATTACAGAATGACGTACATATTATTCTCGAACCATTGGACGAATTGAAAAGAAGGTCCGTATGTGTACCACCGACCAATGTTGTGAATGTTAAAGGAGAAAAGAGAAGTAAACGTAGATTAAGGACTGAGGGAACCAAGTCCTGGAGGAAGATAAATTTTGCCAGAGAAGACAAGTGAGAATGTCAAGTAATGGGAGGAACTGCTTTGGAGAGTGAGAATGCGATGAGGCATCTATACCCCAAGAGATTGGATAATTGGAAAGTGGCAAATTTCGAGGACGAAATTTCTGTAAAGGGGGAAGAATTGTGACATTCTGAATTCCTGCTATTTTGAGACTATGAAATGAGAAGTATCTATCGATGTATTTCATTTTTATCTCGCTCGGACCCGATCAATTGGAGTTAACTGACTAGAAAGGGAAAGGCTATCGCATGACAAGTACGTGGACCTGGGAAACTCGAAAAAGGAAATGACGCTTTGACCATAAGGATTGCCGAGGGAACTTTTAGAACCATTAAAGGCCGATCAAATAATGATTGAGGAATCCATTGCTAGCGTTATACAATTGGAGCACGGGTGATGCCGTTTGACCAATGTATAATTTGTGAAGTTTTCCTAAATCGAACAATGACGATCGAGAAGGTCGGGACTAGTAATGAACCCTCGCAATTACATGAGAACCAAAGCCGTCGTAGCTTGAGTCGTCCTAAGTGTGACGAGAGTCACAGAGTCGATACACGTAACGTCTGCAAAAGCCGCCCGTTAGTTCGAGATAAACTGAAGATACAAATGACAGAAGATCAATCATGCAACGGAAGCTTGAAATTGGCAAATGGAAATGAAGAATTCCAACATTAGAAAAGAATTTGGACGTCGCCTCATCAAGGGTAATTTAGATGGAGAAAAGTGAAATTTGGACTGAAAGAGGAAAATTACCCATTTACCCTTCAAGAGACATTTTTTCCTTTAGAACAAGCAAGGGCATTATAGTCATTCTCTCTCTCTCCCTCGTGGCCGAATTTTGAAGGGCAAGGAAGTCTTTTTCTCTTCAAGATTTTTATGAAGAGAAGTCAATGAGAGTCAATGCCTTGATTAGATGAAGACAAGTGGCACATTGAGATAGGTTGGCATTAATTGGTTGTCTAATCTCCCTCACCTACCATTCTCTCTCTCCTTGACTTAGGGACCAAGGAAAATTTAGAAGATCTCTCTCTTCATTTTTGCTCAGCCAATTCCCCTCTCTCTCCCAATCTCACGCTCTCTCTCCCCTCTCCCTTCCATTTTCCCTCTTTCTCGCCCGCCAGCTCGCGGCCAGCACAGATCCATCTCACTGTTTCGGCCATAACTCCGTCGTCCGACATCAGATCGAGGTGATTCTTTCGCCAATAGAAATATTAATGTCTTTTATTTCCATAGACATATTATAAGCTCGTTTTTACCTAGTATATCTTTCCGTAGCTCAGTTTGAGTAGACGAAGGTCAGATTCGGAGCGAACCAGGCCATGAGCTCCTTTAGACCGGGTTAGAAGGTTTATCTTGCTTCCAAATTAAGGTGAGACCTTCTTAAGACATAGTATTAAGGTTGAGTAAGTTTGGTTTGAAGTTTGGTTGATGATAGATAGGTTTTAATGGTGGAACTTGGATGATTTTCATAAGGACAGAATATGTCCTCTTCGACGAGTCTGGGAACCTTGCGCCTTTGAAGGCCGTAGAAGTGTCGCCTTGCCCCGAAACTTGTTGGTAAGACACCCTAAGACATGATATTACATGTTAGCAAATGATAGATGAGTTATATTGGAGTTTTGATCGTCGGTTTGTATGGAAACTTGTTGGAACAGAATCTGCCCGGCACTGAACAGTGTAGGATTCGAAGTTGTTGCGGTTCTTGGAGGAGTTTATTGGCTTAATTAGCTAGGTAAGAAGACTTCTAACCTTTTGTTAGGATGTTGAGTCACAGATCCATCTCACTGTTTCGGCCATAACTCCGTCGTCCGACATCAGATTGAGGTGATTCTTTCGCCAATAGAAATATTATTTTCTTGTCTTTCCATAGACATATTATAAGCTCGTTTTGACCTAGTATATCTTTCCGTAGCTCAGTTTGAGTAGACGAAGGTCAGATTCGGAGCGAACCAGGCCATGAGCTCCTTTAGACCGGGTTAGAAGGTTTATCTTGCTTCCAAATTAAGGTGAGACCTTCTTAAGACATAGTATTAAGGATGAGTAAGTTTGGTTTGAAGTTTGGTTGATGATAGATGGGTTTTAATGGTGGAACTTGGAAGATTTTCTTAAGGATAGAATATGTCGTCTTCGACGAGTCTGGGAACCTTGCGCGTTTGAAGGCCGTAGAAGTGTCACCTTGCCCCGAAACTTGTTGGTAAGACACCCTAAGACATGATATTACATGTTAGCAAAGGATAGATGAGTTATATTCGAGTTTTGATCGTCGTTTTATATGCAAACTTGTTGGAACAGAATCTGCCCGGCACTGAACAGTGTAGGATTCGAAGTTGTTGCGGTTCTTGGAGGAGTTTATTGGCTTAATTAGCTAGGTAAGAAGACTTCTAACCTTTTGTTAGGATGTTGAGTCACTAAAGGGTGGAATTTTGGTTGAATTAAAAGGTTTAAAGCACTGATTTGGTGAGAAATACCCGTGAGACCCGAAACCGTCCAAATCCCGTTTTCTGCTCACCCCGATTTTAAAACGGCCCGTTTTAATTCATCCGATGTCCAAATTGAGCACCGTTTTCGCCCACAGGACCGTAAGATCTTGAAGTTTAATACCATGAAATTTTGTTTCCCAAAAAGTCAGTAGAAAAATTGCAGTTTTCTGAAGAGTGAACCTGGTCGTGGTGAGTATTTTTGTTGTTTGGGGTCATTGATGACTTTTCTTGATTGAATGCCCCTTTAACATGCCTAGGGAGCGTCGATATGATGCTGTGGTTATTCGGTGATGATATGCCGTGTGTGAATTTGGGCATGTGAGGATTAATTGGGTTCAACTGAAGGCTTTAATGCTTGGTTTTGCACTTGATGTCGCATGAGGCCTAATGTAGTGATATGCATATGCTTGATGGCCGAATGATATGCTTGAAATGGTGAATTGGTTGTGATTGAACCATGTGCCTTGAATGGCGATGAGATGACATGATGCCAGGAATTGCCTGTGATTGTGAAAAATGGCTTAATGAGAAAGAATCACTGTTTGTTTTTATGGCCAATACATTGAGCCGGGGAGGGAGTTACTCCCATTGACCTGACGAGGTCGTGCGGCTAGAGAGTCCTACCTTGACCGAATCATCTCGAAGGCTGTAAGAATCGAGAGTCAAGTAGTGACCGAATCATCTCTAGGTCCGGACGCGAGAGTACTATAGTCGACCGAAGCAGCTCGATGGCGCGGAGTGCCGAGTAGTGACCGAACCATCTCGCAGCGAGAGTCATGATGACCGAATCATCTCGATAAGACGTCGAGAGTCATATGATTGACCGAATCATCTCGCGGCCCAAGTGGGGCGGCCCTTGATGGGCGTAAAGAAGATAAAAGACTGAAACATGGTTCTTGATATGTTTTCGAGTCTGTATGCTTGAATTGGCTGGAATGCCTGGGATGCCTGGAGCGCATGGAATGTCTATATTGCATGTATTGCTTGAGAAATTCGGATAGGAAAGTGAAAGTATGAAAGACATGAACTTGAATGCCTGATATGCCTGAGCTGCTCTATTATGACCAATTGCTTGGATGTCATGTGTGAAAAATATTTTTGCCAAAACTTGCATATTTTCAAACGAGCCTGGAGGTACCAATAGTCTAGCTTAGGGTTATGGTCGACTTGCTGAGATTATTATCTCACCCCGTCGTGGGACCAACATTTTCAGATCCGAAGCACTGGTGGAGACCCTTGAAGGAAGATGATGACATGAAGGTTGATGAGAAATTGGCTTGATGAGAAGTTTGTCTTTTCTGTTGAAGTCTATGAGGACCTCTTAATGTTTCGAAATTAGAGTTATACATTGAAATTTATGATTTACCTTGTGAGTAAAATACTTTTGTATTGGAACGTCCTAAAGTCATCATTTGTACTAAAGGGAAGAAGTAGTTATCTCGTTTCCGCTTGTGCCCTTTCATTGTAATGATTTGATAAGTCGAAGGCTGAAGGATCCTGGAAGACAATCATAGTGATGGAAGTGCTTAGAGGGAAGCTCTCTAGGTTTGGGGCGTGACAGATTTACCTGATGAATTCATGCCTATTGTGTTTAAAATGTTGTCTGGGGTGACTAACGGCCTGATCTAGGTTTAAGGCTAGCTTATTGAGATTTATATCTCACTCATATTGTGGATTTTTCTTTTAAACAATTCAATCCATGTGCCAATTTTTTTTTTAAAAGTAAGTCCATGCGACAAATTTTTATTAGAAAATTCAGACCCACATGGACTAATTTTTACAAATTAAGCTATTTTTTTTAAAAAAATAAATTAAAATTTAAAAAATAAGATGGAAAAAAAAGAACTTCTTTGTTCAGATGGAGGGCTTGCACAGCCCTTGCACCGCTGCCGTTGGGGGTCATTGAGCCCTGCCTAGTCATCGGTGACCCTCGCTAATGGCAATAGTAGCGGCAAAGCTCGACCTCGCTGTCCATTGGGTTTGGGATGCTAGCTATTGGCTAGGTTTCGACTGACAGAGAAGAAAGGTCTAGAAAATTGAGTTGTATGTTGTATTGAGGCACAAAGCTATAATAAATAGGTACTGTGAAGCCTAATCTATGAGGAAACAATCCCAGAGAATAAATAATAATTCTAGAATATATACAAAATCAATAAAATATTCTAACGCCCCCCAAAGTCAAGGTGGATCAAATAACGAGAGTTTGAAAAATGAGATACTAAAAACGCGAGGCTGTAAGACCGTTCGTAAAACTATCGGCTAATAAAAGGAAGAGAGATGATTTGAGCCTGAAGATGATGACGAGTAAGATGACAGCCGGTCTCAATATGCTTGGCGCACTCATGAAAAATAGGAGTAGCTCTAATATGGATGGCACTCCTGTTGTCACAATATAAAGGAGTGAGATCCTGGAGTGAAATGCCCATGTCAGCAAGCAAACGACAAAGCCAGACAATCTCAATGGTAGTGTCAGCCATAGCATGATACTCAGACTCAATAGAGGAATGCATGACAATATGTTGTTTCTTGGCGCGCTACGAAATGAGAGAATTGTCAAGGAAAATGCAGAACCCTATGACAGACTGTAACATTCTGAATTCCCTGTCATTTTGAGACAATGGAATGAGAAGAATCTATCGATGTATTTCAGTTTTATTTCGCTTGGATCTGATCAATCCTGAGTAGACTAACCAGAAGGGAAAGGTTAACGCATGACAGGGTATGTAGACCTAGGAAACTCGAAAAGGAAATGACGCTTTGACCATAAGGATTGTCGAGGGACCATTTAGAGCCCATAAAGGCCGATCGAATAACGATTAAGGAAGTCATTGCAAGCGTTATACGATTGGGACGCAGGTGATGCCGTAAAACCAATGTATAATTTGCGACGTTTTCCTACATCGGACAATGACGATCGAGACCGTCGAAACTAGCAATGAACCCTCGCAATTACATGACAACCAAAGTCATCTTATCCTGAGTCGTCCTAAGTGTGACGAGAGTCACAGAGTCGATACGCGTAACGTCTGCAAACGCCGTCCGTTAGTTCGAGATAAACTGGAGATACGATCAACGAGAGATCGATCATGAAATGGAAGCTCAAATTGGCAATTGGAAATGAGGAATTTCAAAATTGGAAAAGGATTTGACGTCTTCTCGCCATTGGCCATTCAACATGGGAAAAATGAATTTTCAGACGAAAAATGCGATATGACCATTTTACCCCTCGCCCATTTGCCTTTGCCTTAAGGATAATTAAAGGACGAAATGGTCATTTTCTCCTCCACCATGGGCTGCTGAAAATTATGAGCTAGAGGTCAATGGAAGTCAATGAAATTATTGGTCCATGCCACTTGTCATCCAATGGAGGCCTTAGGCATTAATTACGTTACCTAATGCCATCTTGTCATTTTAACCTCTATTATTGGTGTGAGACATCAATTACTTTCTGCCATCAGCCAAGTGGATCATTTTTCCCATTTCCCTTCCTTTTTCTTCTTCATCTTCACCCCAACCAAAAAACTGCCCAGAAGACAAGTTTATGTGCCTATGTTCGGCTTGCTCGAGGGGTCCATTCCGTTGCCGTTTTACCGTGCTTCAACAACCACAGGTTAGTTCAAGATGTCCTTAACAAGTGCCAATTGGTTTTGTATCCATTGGAGGTCTGGTTAATTTATGAGAATTTTTGAAAGAAAAGCGGACAGATTCTGAGCTAGCTGAGGAAAAGTGTTGGTTCTAGCTCTTAGAATTTCAAATGACCTCAAACTTTTCGTGAGATCTTCATAACATCTAGTAATCTTATTGGATGAGCTTTTGCTACAAGTTTGGTGGTGTTAAAATAGGTTCTCATGACTAATTGTGGATGATCAAAACTGGACAGAAAACTTATTGTTGCGCGCCAAGAAGAAACTGAGTTGTTGGAGGGCTTTGCGTTGTTGTTTCTCTCCAAAATGCCTGGTGAGCCTCCCTAACACATGTATTGAGGTTTTAGCAAGTTTATTTCGTGAGAAACTGGGACCTAGGATTGAAATATGGACTGATTAAGCGAGATAGGCTAAAATTGATTTTGTTTTGAAAATTGTGATACAAGAACCGATTCTATTGGGGGCTGTTATAAGGGTATTTTTACTTCAAATGGACTCAAAAGACTACCTAAAATGTTGATTAAAGTGTTAGAGGAATGTATGTGAAGTGGATTGGGATTAAGAGGTGATTTAAGGGCTTATTTGTACGCCAAACCTTCGAAGTATAAACTGCCCTTTATGTTGTTGCATGAACCGAGCATATTGAGGGTTCATAGAGGTGTCGAAGTGTATTTGATCGATTGAGTGGATTTTGACTCAAAAGTGATGAACTTCCTAGGACGGCACGTGGTTCTCGTTTGACTGTGGTCTTGTGGATCGAGGAGACTCGTTTGGTGTGGATCTTTACTAGTTGCTTAAGGTAAGTGGTTCTTAAACTCTTACTTGAACCCTAGGACTCTACTGGATAATTATCTGGTGTAGCGTGATTGTACGTTAAAAGCATGGCGATTGATAGCATGTTATTGAATTGGCCGTGGGCCCTATTATTGTTATTGAGATTGGCCTTGGGCCTTATTATTGCTATTAAGATTGGTCATGGGCCCTGTTATTGCTAGTGAATTGGCCGTAGGCCCTGAGAAATTACATCGCGGCCGTGGGCCCTGGCGATGCTTGAGTGAATTGAAATTTCATCGCGGCCGTGGGCCCTAGCGATGCTTGAATAAATTGAAACTACATCGCGGCCGTGGGCCCTGACGATGATTTGGCTTGGAGCCCTATGAGATTATATCGCGGCTTGGAGCCCTGGCGATACATCGCGGCCGTGGGTCCTGGCGATGGTTAAAGGATTGTCACGGTGAAGACAATATGTTTGTTTTAGGGTAATGTGTGAAGCTTGGGTCACAAGTGATGATGGGTGCTTGATGGCTACTTCTTTATATCAAGTACAAGAAAGAAATGATGATCATTTGCCATATGCCATTGCTTGCTGAATTACCTACATCTTGTTGCATTATTGTGTGATCTAGTGGGACTAGTGGTTTAGTTTGGGTTGGGTTTCACTTGCTGGGATTAAAATCTCACCCCGTAGTAGGACATGTTTTTCAAACTCTAAGCCTTAACTATCCTGCCAATCCGACTAGGCGATCCCAAGCATACGACCGCCCTTTTTGATGAGTTCCCTGCTAGGAAAGGTATTGTATATGTAAGGAAACGCACAACCGTCTGGGTAGATGAAGGAAAAATGAAGTTATAGCCCTACCTTTTTTAGCCATGGTTCCGTCGACTGAGTAAGAGCAACTTGATGGGACCTCTACTGCCCGAGGATGTTCCATCAGAAGTAGTTCCTAACTGGTGTCATCCGTCCTGACCGGAGATAGAAGTGGAGAATCAAGCTTCAGCAGGAGATTCGAGAAACATTTCGGAAAAGTCAAAGTCTGCTCATACGGAAGAACATAGGAACTACATCGTGCTCTCTGCTGATTAGCTCGAGGATTATGATGTGGGTGACAATGAGGAAACTGAGGAGGAATCAGGGGAACTGTCTGAAGAGGTGCCATCCGAGACATTTTTCGACTACAACCCAGATGACGAAGAGGACGACGGAAGCGACGGATCGAGTGGTTTTTCCGAATAGTGTGATGAAGGGGTTTAGGAACACTAGGATTAGGAACGATTTTGATGTTAGATTTTGGGAAAGAGCTAAGCGGTAACCTTTAGCTTAAGCTTTCATTCCTATTTCCTACCCTGGTGTGCGGCTTTATCTTTTATCCTTTCCTTTCCACTGTTGTACAAGATGGTTGCAGGGTGTATATATAAGTGTGTGCTTTGCTATTTGTCTGAATTCCATATGCTGTTTATTGTCAAGGCATTGTGTCCTTCCGCATGTGTATTTCATTTCACTTTAGGCCATGTGATGTTCCTGGATTTATTTTATTGGCCTGGAGCGGATGTAATGTGCTCACTAGGAGTGCGGGGCGTGACACAGACTGACGATCAATTACATCAAAAGCCCAGTCAATATAGTAATAAGCACGTAACTCGAAATATAAAGAGGATGATAAAAATAATGATCGCGTTAAAGTACCCCGAAGGTAGCACAGAACCCACAAAACAGCAACATAAGTGGTAGACTGAGGGCATCAACAAACTGACTGACAACATGAACCATATAAGCAATGTCAGGATGCAAAATAGTGGGATACAGAAGGCTACCAACAAAAGTTTGATGACGAGTCACATTAGAAGGAGGTTCTCCGTCGTCAGGGAGAAGCTCCTGATTCAACTCATTAGGAGTAAGTGCAGTACGTAAATATGAAAGAGCAGCCCTAGAGAGAATATCAATGTTATAATTATGTTGAAAAGGAAGAATACCACGAGAACTGCGAGCAATCTCAAGCCCAACAAAATAGCGTAATGGACCAAGATCTTTCATGGAGGAATGTCGCTGAAGATGCCTCATGGTATGCGCAATATAATCAGAGTCATTCTCAGTAATGACCATGGCATCCACATAAAGAAGAAGAACAGTAAAATCAAAGGACGAAGTATGAATAAACATAGCATAATCGGCCTCACTTTGAACGAATCCTGCAGAACGTACAACATCAGCAAACTTCTCAAACTAGAACACAATGCTTGTTTAAAGCTACAAAGAGCTCGCCGAAGACGATGAACCTGACTAGGGGCATGAGCAAGACCAGGTGGTGGTTGCATAAATATTTATTCATGAAGATCCCCGTGAAGAAAAGCATTCTTCACATCGAGCTGATAGAGAGGCTAGTTACGAATAGAAGCAATGGCCAATAGAGTTCGAACAAAAGTCATCTTCGCTATCGGAGTGAAAGTCTCTTCATATCAATGCCATATTCTTGCAAGAAACCTCGCGCAACCAAACGTACCTTGTAGCGCTCAATACTACCATCAGAACAAGCATTTATATTATAGATCCAGTGACATGATACCAAGGATTGACTAGGTGAAAGAGGAACAAATTCCTAAGTACTAGTACTTTATAAAGTAGAAATTTCCTCAGCCATAGCCTGATGCCAATCAGCATGTTGTATTGTTTCGCGGTAGCTAGTAAGTTCCTGTATATCATGAACATCAGCCAAAAAGGAACCAAACCCGGAAGAATAAGAAGTAGTAGCAACATACTGAGCAAGGGGACGACAATCTCGAGGAGGATTACGACACAACTCCAAATGGGCAGAATCATCAGTGGCAGAGGGAGGAGGAAGGGCAATAGCAAGAGGGAATTCAGATGGAGAAGAAGGGGCAGATATATTTGGAAGACGAGAAGCAAAGGAATAATGCGGGACAGGACAAGGATTAGCAGGGAAGTTGTCACGCCCTGAACCCAACGAGCTCGCAAACGTCCCACCAGGTCGTTATAACTCTGTAGTCTCCCAGCATCCACGGCCAACTGCTCCACTCACCTAAAGGACACCTTGACGCGGAAGCAAGAAAAACGACTCCAAACAAAATAAACCCAAGATGACTTAGGACATAAAAAGGTACGCCCCTCAATATTGACAAATTCACTTCAAAGGTTACAGTCCTCCAATACCCATGGTTCAATTCTAAATCCACAAATCAAAGTAAAATTCCTAAGATCACAAATAAGTTTACATATATCTTCTTTAAACACTTCTTCCAATGCCATTCCATGGCAACCTCGGGTTTCCATCGCGTGGAACCTGAAAAATGTTAAGCCCACACTAGGATGAGATATAAATCTCAGCAAGTAAACCCTAAACCTAGACCAGACCGCCAGTCCCACCAAACTACACCACAAGTAACAGGCAGAAGCTCAGCCAAACAACATCACGTAATAAGAGATTCAAACTTCGCACGTTAGCACAAACAAACTCACCACTTTCACAAGCCATAAAAATGACATTTTACTCAATCATCGCCAGGGCTCCAAGCCATGATGTATTTCTCTAGGGCACTCTGGCCAATTCACTCACAAGGGCTCTCTGGACATTTGATATCACAAGGGCTCTCTGGCCATTTCATTTGCATCATGGCACTCTGGCCAATTACGATGCACAAGGGCTCTCTGGCCAATTACAAAGCATCAGGGCACTCTGGCCAATTACGATGCATTCACATAGGGCATTCTGACCATTCATTTGCATCCGGGCTCCCGGGCCAATTACGATGCAAAAAGGGGCTCCAAGCCAATTGATCGCTGGGGCACTATAGCCCATTCACATCTCAGGGCATCAAGCCAATTCACATATCAAGGGCATCAAGCCAAATCGTTTCACGTGGGCATTCAAGCCAAATCGTTTCACATGGGCATTCAAGCCAAATCACTTCACATGGGCATTCAAGCCAAATCATTACACATGTACTCATATTCGACCATCACAAATCAAATTTCAATCAATTCACTCATTAATCAAATCACCAGTCAAACGCATCCAGTAGTGTCCTAACGTCCTAGTAGAGGTTTAAGGGACACTTACTTCTTTAATTGAGCTAGCACTTCCACTTAGAATCCACCACCATGCACGGTCTTCAACCGGCCAGAGTATAACAAATGCACGGCCAATTAGCCAAGCTAGTCAATACCACGTGCAATTCACTTCCAAGGCCCACAAATGAATAGCCAAATCATGTCTCGCATCGTCCTACGAATAAATTACAATTCCCGTCAATAAACTCCGCCAATTCCGATCCAATCGAACCAATTTCTTACCGAGACATCAATTGACATCTTAGGACATCCCAATAATCATTTTGGACCATGGAAACACATCCTAGAATCATCAAAGGGCTCAGCCAAGGCTGGAATAGAATTGGACAGCATTTTGTTCTGCCTTTTCTCTATTTCAACAGCCTATAATTCACCTCAAATCACCAATTTATTGTCCAATCCTCTTGCCAAGACCTAGATTTACATGTCTAGAACATCCCTTAATGATTTGGAAGCAAAATAACACCCCTAGGATGTCCAAATGGTTCGGCCTCCACAGATTATCTCCCGATCAGATTTTCTATCAATTCTGTCCACTCAATCTCAGCCATGAAACACCCCTAAATTTTCAAGAAAATAACTATAATTTCCCATCCAACTCATGTACTAGATGTTATGAAGATCTCACCGAAAATATGAGGTCATTTGGAGTCCGGAAGCCCCCAAAAACGCTGCCTCTCCAAAATCGGATCAGATTCTGACCTTTGCCCATTCAAACAGATCTATGGGAATAACTACTGGGCCAAATTAAGTTCATAATACCTTGTTAGAACGGCAAGACGATAATCTTTCAGATTCCGGTGGTTTTACCTAAATCTAACATCGGACAAGAAAGTTATGGCCAGAACAGTGAAGCAGTGTTTCTCTGCCCGCGAGAAAACTGTTCGGCCGAGACACCAAAGGAGGAATAAGGAGAAAAATGAAGAGGAAAAGAGAGGGGAAGGGGAGTCACGGCTGAGGATGTGCATAATGGAGCTTCTCTCAAATAATTGAGGTTAAAATTGATGGGATGGGATTAGGTGAGTAATAAATGCCAAATTAACCCTAGCTTCACACTTGTTCTGGTGTCAATTATTGATCCAATGGCCATTGACCATCATTGACCTTCCCCAAGAATATTTTCGGCAGCCCATGGTGGAGGAGAGAGTGACCATTTTGACCTTCAATTTTTCTTAAGGCAAAGACAAATAGGCGAGGGGCAAAACAGTCATTTGGCATTTTTCGTCCGAAAATTCTTTTTCCTCGTTTTGAATGGCCATTGGCGAGACGACGTCAAATCCTTTTCCAATTTTGAAATTCTTCATTTTCAATTGCCAATTCAAGCTTCCATTTCATATCTCGAGCCTCGAGGGGCGGAAATTCAGAATGTCACAGAAGTACATGAAAGGAATATGTTTAGACACTGAAGACGTGATAGTAGTAGAGAACTAAGAAACTTGCTCATGAAAAGTGACATTACGAGAAACACGAATACGTTGAGCAATCGGATCGTAACAACAATACCCTTGTGTTTAGTGCTATAGCCGAAGAAGGCACACGATATGGATGGAGCAGTTAACTTTGTACGTTCAATGTGAGGAAGAACCACAAAACACATGTAACCAAAAACTCGAAGAAGTGTATAAGAAAGAGAGCAAGAATGAAGTCCCTGAAAGGGCGTAGCCTGATGAAGAACAAGTGAGGGAAGGTGGTTAATGAGGTGAATCGCAATGAGAAGAGTTTTAGCCCAAAACTCGGTAGGAATCGAAGTAGAAAGTAAAAAAGCACGAGTAGTAGTTTCAAGAATATGTGGATGCTTACGTTCAGCAACTCCTTTTTGAGTTAGGACACTAAGACAAGATAGGTGTGGTAATGTCCCATCACTAGCTAAGAGAGAACGAAAAACAGGCGCGAGGTATTCCCCCCAGAGTTGCACCAAAAGACCTTAATTTTCTTATCAAATTGTGTAAATATTATGGTAGTGAAAGTCTGATAAATGGTAAGAAAATTACTATGCTGATGCATAAGATAGATCCAAGTATTGCGAGAATAATCATAAATAAACAAAACATAATAATTAAAACCACTCTTGGATGGAATAGGAGCAGGGCCCCCGTACTTCAGAATGAAAAAGATTAAAAATACTGCTAGAGCTAGAAGTACTTGTAGGAAAATGTAAAGCACACTTCTTTGCTAAAGGATAAATAGAGCAATGAGGTAGAATGCCAGAGGAAACTGAACCAAGAACCCCCTGTTGATGAAGGATCGAAAGATAAGAAGAGGAAGCAGGCCCGAGACGCTGATGCCATCGCGCAAGGTCCACGGTAACTGACACAAGATAAGGGGAGGAAGTGGAGATGGAAGGAAGGTGGAGAGATTGCATAGTGTATATTCCACCATGCCTACTACCCGTGCTAATCATCTATCCACTCGAACGATCTTGTACAAACAAAAGCGGTCAGCAAAATTCACAATACAATCTACATCAATAACCTAGTCAACAGACAACAAATTAAATGCCAAAGAAGGGAAATGCAACATATCAAGAACACCGATATCTCAAGAACGGACAAGAGTCCCCTGTCGAGTAGTCCAAAGAGGAGAACTATTAGCTGTAAAGAACCGTACTAGAGACTTGAGCTCAGAAATCTCGGTGAGACAGGCAGCGAAAGCAACTAAAGGACCCGAATTGGACAATTGAGAGTTATGCTAACACTGATTCAAGGGGGTTAACTGAGCCTCAAGAGCAGTAAATTTCTCGTCCACAAAAGGAGAGGGTAGAGAAACATGCTAAGCTGGAGTAGGAGTAGGTGGAGTTCGAGAAGAGCGCTGTGTGTAGTGTCGCTTCTTATAATAGCGGGACTCTATATGACTACGGCGATGACAATAAGAGCACTAAATGGTATGATGAGAATACTTAGTTGAAGTAGATTAAAGAGGTTTGACATTCCGAATTCTGACCCCTCTCAAGGCTATGGAATGGAAAAATATCGATCGGTGTATTGCAGTTATATCTCGCTCAGAGCTGGCCACTCTCGAGTTAACTGACCGAAAAGAAAAGACTAACGCGAAGTCGGGTACGTGGTCTTCGGAAATTCGAATAAGAAATGGCACTTTGACCACAAGGATTGTCAATAAGATATTTTGGGCCAGCAGAGATCGATCTAGGAATGATCATGGAATATCTTACTAGCATTACACGTTGGGACGTAGGTGATTCCGCCTAACCAATGTGTAATTTCCGAGAATTCCCTAAATCGGACTCCGAAGATCAGGACCGCAGAAACTAGCGATAAACCCTCGCAATTACATGACAATCAAAGTCACCACGATTTGAGAAATCCTAAGGTCGATACGCGTAGCGCTTATAAGAGTCGCCCGTCAGTTTGAGACAACTGGAATGACAGTCGCCGAAAACTCAACATAAATTTGGCCTAAGAATTGGGCATCAGACATTGAGAAATTCTGACATTGGAAGAGAATTGTATGTCGCCTCATCAAGGGTAATTAATATTTGGAAAAGTGAAATTCGGATCGAAGGTGAAAAAATTACCCTTTTATCCCTCAAGGACATTCTTTCTTTTAAGAATAAGTAATGGCAATTTAGTCATTCTCTCTCTACCCCTAAGTTGCCGAATATTGGAGGGAAAAGTGGTCAATTGGTCTTGAGATTTTTTATGTGGATAGAGACATGTGTCTTAATGAGAGGTAATGAGTACACTTAGGCTAGATTAGGGCCTAGGTTGTCTTAATTGCACATCTAATCCTCACCTACCATTCTCCTCTCTCTCTTGGCTTGTGGAAGAAGCCACACACACCCTCTCTCTTCTCTAGCTTCAGCCGACCACTCCCCCTCTCCTTCTTATTCTCTCTTTTCCTTCTCTCTCTTGCTCACTCTCTCGGACAGCTCCCTCGCTGCCCATTCGCTCGCCACGACACCGGCTTTCGGCCATCCTACGACCCAACGCCAACTACCACGATGACCATCAACCTCCAGCCATTCGTTCAGCCATTCGTCGCCGCGTTTGGCCCGTTTAGCCGCCAAAGCCCGAAGAGGTTAGAATCGGACCCGGTCTGGCCTTGAGCCATTCTAGACCGACCTTGAAACCTTGTTTCGCTTCCAAATCATTGTAAGATCTTCTTAAGACCTAGTACTAAGGTTTAGTGACTTGGGTTATAATGGTTGAACTTTAATGGATTCCTCTAGGACAGAATTTGTCCTCTTCGACCGGTTTAGGAACCAAGCACTTTTGAAGATCCTTGAGGTATCGCCTTGCCCGGAAATCGCTGGTAAGGCTCTCTAGAACATAATGTTACATGTTAGCAAGAAGTATGTGAGTTGGATTGGAATTTCAAGGCCGATTATGCGTGGTTTTCTCTAGGACAGAAACATTTCCCTGCACCAGTCAGTTTTAGAACCGAGAATTATGGCTGCTCTTGGTGGAGTTTGCCGGCTTGATTCGTGTGGTAGACGACTTCTAACCCTCCGTCAAGGTGTTAAGTTATTAATAGGTAATTTGTGGTTGAATTGGAAGTGTTTGAAGGGTTGATTTTGAGGTTACACACTTTAGAGGCCGAGAGCCAAGTAAATCTGTTCCTATCGCGCACTAATTTTAAAAAGACTCGTTCTAGGTCGTCCAGTGTCCAAATTGAGCTCCGTTTTCATTCACACGTCCGTAAGACCATGAGGGATAAGATTATGGAAGTATATTTCTCAAAAATTCAGTATAAAAATGCCAGTTTATTCGAGATTGAATCTAGCCGTGGAAGGCCAAAACTGACAGCTTGGTGCCGCGACGTTTCGTCGATCGTTTTATGGAATTGCTTGGCCTAAGCTCGAGGTAAGTTATGTCTAAACCTTTATTATGATGTTAGATTACTAAAGGATGAAGTTTTGAGTGGAAATGATTGGTTTTATGGACTGATTTTTTTAGAGGCGCGAGGAAACCCAAATCTTCCCTATTTTGATGAAATGAGCTTGCGTGATTTCATGGCATGAATTTTGTGAAATCAAGGTTGAATTTAGGGGTCTAAATCTGGTCATAGAGTGTGGTTGGACCTTTTGGCATGTTTTTTGGAAATTTCTGTTTGAGTCGAGTGTATCGAGAGGTGTAGATGATACCGAGTTCCGAATTGAAATTTTGGAAACCGTGACTGATGTCAAGCTTAAGTTTTTTTAAAATGGCCGAATGATACTTATGTTTTATTAGAAATTTCATAACATGAAATGTGTTTTGTCCTGTGACGGACGTTTGAAAGCCTTGATTTGGCGGGGAAACACTTGAATTTCATGAGTTTACTTTTAATTGAAAATTGAGGAATGAATGTGTTTTTCGAATGAAAATTGAGAACTTTTATACAATTGGAAAATTTATGAATAAATGGCGTGTGGGATCGCCGATGAAAATTATATGTGCACTGGCGTGTGGGATCGCTAGGAAAAATTATAAGTGCACTAGCGTATGGGATCACCGATGGCATGTGGGATCGTCGAGAATTTATAATTTGTCCAATGTATTGGGAGGGAGTTACTCCCATTTGACTTGACGAGGTCGTGCGGGTAGAGAGTCCCGCACTGACACGATTCATCTCGATTGAAAATGGGCATCGAGAGTCGTATGGTGACCGAATCATCTCTAGGTCCGGACGCGAGAGTCTCATATGGAGATCGAATCATCTCGCAGCCCAGGATGGGCAGAAATGAAAAGACTTGTTTTCTAGGAAAAATCAAGGAATGGATTCTTGAGAAATAAAAAATGCCTCATGATTTGGAAAATTTGCCTCAAGAATGAAAGTTGTCTTGCGAGTTTTAAGTCTGCCTCATGTGTTTGAAAATGGCCTAGGAAGGGCATAAAAGAAAAGGAGTATGTTTTCTAGAAATTCAAGAAATGGAATTTATAGAATTGCCTCATGTTTTGAATTGGCGTCGAGTGCTTGCTTTTGGTTGAAAACATTGCCATTGTACGAAACTTAGTCTTGTCATGATCTTCCTGACTGAGTTGAGTCTATTTGAAAGTACAGAAACATCAAGTTTTGACAAGTACCCTGTTTTTCCATGCCAACGCTTTTGTAGCCCAAAATACCCTATTTTTCAAAAGCGTCTGGAGGTACTATTAGCCTAGTTTAGGGTTAGGTTTAACTTACTGATATTTATATTTCACCCCGTCGTGGGATAACATTTTTAGGTCTTAGACGAGGAAAATCTGAGCTTGCCATGGATTGGCATTTGATGAAGTCACTGGAAGAAATGGTTATGAATCCTTTTGTGACCTTAGGGTTGTAATGATGGATTTTGAGGATTTAGAATAGTAACCTTTGAAGTATGATTGAACTTTATGAAAGATGTACCCTTTTGGCCTAAGTCATCTTATATTTTTATGTAGGGGATGTCTTTCTCGCTTCCGTATGCATTTCTGATTTGATCCCCAAAGTGGTTGGCCGATGGATCCTGGGTAGTCATGATGAGAAAAATGGCCTGGTGGGATGTTCGCGTGCTCACCTGGTTCGGGGCATGACATCCACGTTTGTTTGGTATCAGAGCAAAGTTAGCTCGATCCAATTTGATTCAGACTTGGAGTGATAAGGAGCGATGACTTGAGGACGATTAGATAGCGAGACATATAGGATTAGGCATTGATTGATGAATCTTGAGGATTATTGGCTTGAATTTGTGCTGTATTTTAATGACTATAGTATCGATCTCGATTGATGATCTTGGGTGATAGTATGGTTGAGGTTCTCAAGGAAGCAAACAGAAATTGAGTAGCTATAAGCATGGATTTTGAGATTGTTAATGTGCTTGAGGTTAATGGAGAATTGCCTAAGAACTGAGAGTCATTTGGATTATATGATTGTGATTGTGACTTATCAACTATTGAACTTGAGGTATATGGTTGAACATAGGCATTCGACCTGTGAGATGTGACGGTCATTTGTGGGACTAGAAGTCTTTTATCGATAAGAATTGATTTGGAAGTGAATGTGGTATGACGAGCAATGAGGATGATCATGCAGTGCATGTGTTTATTACATCAAAACGAAAATTGAAGAATGCACATGCATGGGCATATCATTGTCGGACTTGATAAACCGTCGCTTGGTATAGAACAAGTTGACGGGATACCTACAAACCGTAATGAAGTATGTTATGGGACGTGTGGAACGAGACTTTCTTCGTAGATGTATGACTTGGGGCAACCTGCAACGACTAGGTCTGATGAGGGCGGGGAGTGTACTCCAGGACAGAGAGGTTCGAACAAGGAGCGGCTCCTGGCAGGCTTCTAAGACAGTAAGGAGGCAAGAATGACCTAAATCATACATTGAAAGGGATGGGTCTAGGTATCTGGTTAGTTTGATTTTCGTTAAAAGATTTACTGCATTAACGTGATCCTCAAAGGTGAATTTTCGAAATTGCATGGGATTTGTAATGGCGCATGTGATTGGCATGGTTAGGAGCTTTGTACTTGGCAGTGGGTGTCATTTGAAAAAGCTAAATGTCGCTTGTGTTTGACCTGTTTGGCGAGTTTTGGCATTGAGTGCCATTTGATTGGTGTCATTTGATATTGAGGTAGCCTGGTGAGTTATTGCTAAGTCACAAATACGTTAGGACTTAAGGTGTGAGCACTTGACCCAATGAATTGTGACTCGAGAGTTTGCCTAGTAGATTGCTATTAATTGAGAAATTGCCTAGATGAGGCTGCCTTGATAAGTGGTTACTGATGAAGGATGATTTGCAATCCCTAAATAATTGATGAATGATTGAGGATTTTCCTAGAACCACTGAATGATTTATTGTCTGTGATAACTATAATGATGAGCAGTCTAAGGCTGCTAGACCTGAATGGATGACTTAAGTCTTTGATTCCTGGGGAGGAATTATTATGGTTTTATGCGATTGTGAGACCTTAATAGGGATGAACAACCAGAGTATGGTTACCTGAGGAGCATTTGACTCGAGTTTGTAAATTGCGCGAGACCTAAGGGTCGAAGAAGTCATGAGAACTTGGAATGGAGTTAGAATCTGACGGGTATATAGGCTCGAGAATGAGCTACTGTTGTTGCCCAAGTAGTCATGACCGTTATTGCTGATGTTGCTGCTAATGAATTAAGTTATGGAGGCCATGTAAAGCATGATAGATAATGGGAATGAAAATCTTCCTACGGATGACCTAAGGAACGGCCCATGAAGTCCAAGTTTGCTAAGTTATATAGAGAAACTGATTACGAGATTGTCCCTATCTAGATCGAGAATGTGGACGAGGACCTTGGAAGTTTTGGGTGCACTGATAAAGGAAAGTGGCCCCGATGGTTGTTAGCTTTGAGGCGTTGTTAATGGTTGGTGAAAGGTCACTAAAGGAAAAGTTTTCCTTGAAGGCGTAGTACTTAACTGGATTACCTTCGCTAAATCGTTCAATGGAAGTACCTTTCTGAAGCTGCTCAAGAGCAAAAGTAGCTTGAACTCTAATAGCTTTGCAAGAATCTGAGGACAATCGACCAATGTGGGACAAAGTTCTCAAGGTCGTCTAGGTATACAGTAAAGGTGGTCAAGGACCCTTTGGATAAGACAAGTAAGTCCCTGAGTGGATTGGAATTTGGAAGCCTTGTTGTCAATTGATGTTCCTGAATCTGAGGAACTATAATGGATCTAAATGAAATAAGTGGATGGTCGGAAGAGATATAAGTGAGAAAGTTAACGCTTATGGATTATATAACATGTCTATAAGGAATGGTTATTATCTTTGCATAAGGCCATGATGAGGGGTTGACAGATCGTCCCCTATGTTATGGAAAGTGTTAAAGAAAACCGTCATACTAATCTGCATGGCATTAATGATTCTATGAGATTGATTGAGATTGAACTGGAACCATCGTAAATGAAGTCATAAGTTATTATCCCTTAAGAGATAGGGCATTGTTCTTAAGGACGATGGACCATGAGATGGTCGTTGATGGAAATGGAAGTGAATGGACTTGATAGTCCTAACTACTCGCGATTTTAATGAATGGTTAAGCAAGCAAAAAGGGTTGCTTGGATTGTAACCGCAAGGTGACTTGATTTATGCGACTTGAGTATCTAAGGTATGGATGGGTGGAAACCAAGGAGGAACCTCGATCCATGGAACCTCGTCACTGATGTGATCGAGTTATTGGGAAAAGAATATCGAGTATGATGGCATCTGAATCTTGGAATAAAGGTACTGCTATTGGCTCTAAGAATTATGTCTTATGGAATAAGGAAGACGAGGTGGATCCGAAGTAAAAGAATTTCATTGAAGCGTATGGTTCCCTTCATAGGGTAAGAGTGGAAAGGAGGGAAGACGCATTGGCTGGTTATGGAATCCAGTGTGTATGACGCTAATGCTTCCTAAAGAAAGAGTGACAAAATGAACAAAATACTGCATGGTCTAATTGGATATCCAAGGAAGCAGAAAGCCAAGTCATAGACTCTCAAGTGGATTGATTGTTACCGTGTCGAGAGACGATGGTTGGATTTATTAAAGAAGTCATAAGGGACATGAACGACCTTTGAAAAGTATCCTGTGAACCCTAAAAAAACTCTCTAAGAGTAACAGATGCGAGTTTCGACTTGATAAGGTGGTGTTTCTTAAGTCATAAAGTTTCTGGGAAATGGGATCCCTCTGAATCCTTTGAGGATTGGAATGAGTGATGGAATAATTAAGGTCAATATCAGTTACTAAAATTCGAAGTTTCCCTTGGAATTGATGGATGGCTATAGACAAATCGTGGGAAGATTCCCCCACAAGAGCTATCTCATTAATGAGATGAACTAAGGACGAGATGTAGCATGAATGGATGAATGAGCATGAAAAGAGTTTTCAAGGACTTAAGTCAAGTTGGTGACCACGCCGACAATGGTGTTTCTGTTGGAATTGAAAGGATCGAGAGAATCATAATTATGTGTCGTAGAAAGGAACTTAGAGGCGTATCAAGGCAACAGGAAATAGGCATTGCATATACGTCGTGGCAGTAAGGCCATCTGAGTTGGAACGCCTAATACATGATTAGAGTTAGTTTGTAAATCTCCTTGCGACGAAGTTAAGGAAACACTACTTGCATGGAGAAAAGTTTCAAGATTACACGAACCATGAGAACTGGAAGTATTTGTTGCTGCGGGAATTGAATGAGGAGCAATGTGGATGAATGAAATTATTTAAGGACTAATAATAAGATATCATATATCGCTTAGGAAAGACTAACTAAGTAACGGATGCATATAATGGGAAAGTGAGCATCGCGCAGTTGGTAGATAAAGGATGGACTTCGCCCAAGGAAATAAGAGATTCAACTTCTAAATTGGAAGTATGCTGACTGGTTAGTTGGGCAAATGCCTTAAGCATTGAACCTGAATGTCACGCCCCGAACCCGGCGAGAACGCGAGCATCCCACCTCCGCCGTTACCTTTGATGATTTCCCAGGAACCAACGGCCAATGCTTAAAGATTTATATGAAACATGCATGCGAAAGCGAGGACAACTCCATACAAATAAAACACAAGATGGCTTAGGACAAAAGGGTACACCTTATATAAGGGTCAATCATACATCAGAGGTTATAATGCTAAATCCCCAAATACTTCATTTCAACCCTATGGTCACAAAAGGATTCATGATCATTTCTTCCATTAACTTCATCGAATTCCAATCCATGGCGAGCACTGGTTTCCTTTGTTTGGGACCTGAAAAATGTTTTCCCACGACGGGGTGAGATATATAATCCCAATAAGTCGATCCTAACCCTAAACTAGGCTGCCAGTACCTCCAGACACTTTTGGAAAACATGGTATTTTGGTAATAAAAACTTTGGCATGGCAAAACGGGGTACTTTCCAAAACATGGCATTTAGTACTTTCAAAGCAGTTTGACCCAGTCAAGAAAATCATGATAACTCTAAGGTTCGTACAATGGCAGAGTTTTCAATCAGAAACAAACGCATGACGCCACCTCAAAAACAAGAGGAAATTTTCACTTCTTTCTCAAAAGAATCATTCCTCGAAATATTCACAAAATACGTTCTTTTCTTTCACGCCCCTCTCTGGGCCAATTTCAAATCATGAGGCAATTTTCAAACATGAGGCATTTTCGATTTCTCAAAACTCATTCTTTGAATTTCTCATAAAACAAGTCTTTCCATTTCCGCCCATCTTGGGCCGTCCACTTTAGGGCTGCGAGATGATTCGGTCTCCATATGACACGTCGGTACATATGAGACTCTCGCGTTCGGACCTAGAGATGATTCGGTCACCATACGACTCTCGACGCCCATTATCAATCGAGATGAATCGTGTCAGTATGGGACTCTCTAGCTGCACGACCTCGTCAGGTCCAATGGGAGTAACTCCCTCCCAACACATTGGCCAAATTATAAATTCTCGGCGATCCCACACGCCATTGGCGATCACACACGCCCGTGCACTTATAATTTTTCCCGGCGATCCCTCACGCCATTGGCGATCCCACACGCCAGTGCACACATAATTTCCTCGGCGATCCCACACGCCATTTTATTCATAAAACTTTCAGTCATAGAAAGCCTCAGCTTTTTCATTTCAAGAAAACAATTCATGCCTCAAAATTCATCATTCAAAAACAATACAGGAGATTCATCGCCAAAACAAGGCATTCGTTTCAAATGTCCCTCAACTGGACAAAACATATTCCCCATCATAAAATTCTCAGTCAAGCACATACATCACACGAATTAATTCAAACAAGGCCTCGGACAATTTAATAAACACGGCCATTTCACGAAACTCAAGGGTTGACACAAAATCATGGTTTCATAAATCATCTCGAAACTCAATTGGTGATTCAATTCACTCAAAATACTCAAACGAAACGGAAATCTCCACAAAGCATGTCAAAAGCCCAACCACATTCCATGATCAAGTTAAGGCTCCTCAATTCAACCTTGATTTCAACATTTCCATGCCATAACCCACTCAAGCTCAATTTGTCAAAATAGGACAGATTTGGGTTTTCTCGCATCTCTCACAAAATCACTTCATAAAACCTTTCATTCCAACCCAAAGCTTCGTCCTTTAGTAACCTAACATCCTAATAAAGGTTTAGGAATAACTTACCTCAAGAAATTAGCAAAAATCCACTTCGATCAATCCTCATCAACCCCACAAATGTTCGGCAACCCAAGGTTCTCGTACCATCATAGGAAATTCATCAATGTCGAGTCAAAATCCACTCAATTCTCACTTCCTTGATACCAATCCCTCAATCATTAATCAAATGGCAACTCAAGATGCCTCATCAAATGATCGAATACACCACAATACTTCCACAAACCCTTAATATATTCTGTTTAAACAGTAAAATGCAAAGCAGAATATAACTTGGTGTTTCCTGCTCCAAATAGCCCTTAAATCACTTCTAAATCCCAAGCCACTTCATATACTTTCCACTAACACCTTAATCAACATTACAAATAGTCCCATGAGTCAATTTGAAGTCAAAACACTCTTATATCAGCCCCCAACAGAATCGGTACACAAAGAACATCATCCAAAACAGAACCGGTTTTGTGTTCCAATCGCTCAATCGAGCCATGAATCAATTCTAATCCTCAATCCTTCAATAATCAACTTTCTAAGACCTTTTTTATGGGTTTAGGAATCTCACCGTGAGATTTGAAGCGGATTGATACTCCAAAGACGTCGAAACAGCCCGATCTCTTCAAAGTCAGAATCTGTCCATTTTTGTACCACCCATAATCAGCCATAAAACTCATTCTAAAACCATATATTTGCAGCCATAAACCATCTGAACATAGTACTAGATGTTATGAAGCTCTCCTAAAAAATTTGAGGTCATTTGGAATTTCTAAGAGCTAGAACCAACACTTCTCCTCAGCTAGCTCAGAATCCGTCCACTTTTCTTCCAAAAATCACGATAAATCAACCAGACCTCCAAAAATCATGAAATCAACGGAAAAATGTCAAGGACATCTTGAAATAACCTGTGGTAAAAGGGGTCGACCAAAAGACACCAGGAAGAGCCGCTAGACTGCACCGAACAGAAGGGTCAGAAACTATTTTTCTGGGCAGTTTTCTGTTTGGTGAAGATGAAGAGGAAAATGAAGGAATTGGCAAGGAGGAGTGAGGGTGGTCGACAGCTGAAGATAAGGAAGTTGTCCATCAAATAATTGGTGCCATTTTGTCAAGATCACAATTAATGCCATTTAATGCTTGGTCCAATCAAAAGATGACACATAGCAACCTCCCATTGGTTGCTTCCTTGACTTTGACCTTCTTTGACCACTTAATCTTATCCTTTTCGGCAGCATATGGAGGAGGGGAAATGACCAAAATGACCTTCTGAATTTCTTAAGGCAAGACCAAAGGTCGAGGGGCAAAATGGTCATTTGGCATTTTTCGTCCGAAAGTTCATTTTTCCAGTGTAAACCACCCTCGACGAGGCGACATCCATATCAATTCAAATATTGGAATTCCTCATTGTCCAATACCCAATCTCGAGGTCTAATTTCAAGTCGAACTCTCGTCGACTGTAATTCCAGTTTATCTCAAACTGATGGGCGACTCTTGCTGGTGCTACGCGTATCGACCTTGGGATTTTTCTTAAACCGTGGCAACTTTGGTTGTCATGTAATTGCGAGGGTTTATCACTAGTTCCTGCGGTCCTGATCGTCGGAATCCGATTTAGGAAATTCTCGCAAATTACACATTGGTTAAGCGGAATCACCCGCGTCCCAACGTATAACGCTAGCAAGGCATTCCATGATCGTTCCTAGATCGATCTCTGCTGGCCCAAAATATTCCATCGACAATCCTTATGGTCAAAGCGCCATTTCTTATTTAAAATCTTCAGGTCCACGTACCCGACCTTGCGTTAGTCTTTCCCTTTCGGTCAGTTAAATCGAGAGTGGCCTGCTTCGAGCGAGATACCACTGAAACACACCGATCGATATCCTTCCATTCCATAGCCTCGAGAGGGGTTGGAATTCGGAATGTCACACTGAGGTCAAGAAGTGACTAAGACGTTACAATGGATGGGCCTTGATTTCCAAAGGATTATAGATGTAATTACAATAGGGAGAAAATCTAGATTTTCGAGTACCTCGAGAAGGAACCATGAAATTGAGAATGAAAACTTTGAAAGTTCATGGACGAATTGAAAAGAGGATTCAGACGCTCTAGGAAAGATGATGAGCGTGGAACTTTAAAGGAAACTAGGAATGGTAAATACCTCTAGTGGAGTTCGCCTGAAATGGCGGTCGTTATCAAAGGAATGATAGGCTTAAGATTGCCCATGCCAAGGAAATACGAACCGAACCCGATTCATATCTTAAATAATGAAGTTATAAATGTGGGTGACAAGATGTCATTAAGAGAAAGACACGTACAGATTGAGGACAAAGGGAAATAAGTCCTAGAGAAGGAGAGCTTTTGTTCGATAAGACAAAGGGGAATGTCAAGTAACGAAAGGAGTTACTTTGGAAAGTGAAAAGGTGATGAGGCGTTAATACCCCATAAGATTGGATGATTTGAAAAGTTGTAAATTTTGAGGACGAAATTTCTTTAAGAGGGAAGAGTTGAGACATTTTGAATGGCCTTGCTTCTAACGCCAATTCCTAGGTCCCAACGGCCAATGGTTTTTCATGCGCCTAGGGGTATTGCCGCCACTTGTTCTACTTCTTAGTGGCCGAACATGCCTTAGGAAAAAATGGTGGGATTGGCAACCAATGATAAAAATCCCATCCCTTGCTATTTCCCTAGGTGAAATTAACCAATAGTTTTTCATGCAATAAGACCATGGGCGCCACTTAGCATTGCCTTTAGCGGCCGTCCCCTCTTATTCACCTATCTTAGGAGAATTTCGAATAGATGACCCTATGCACAAGAATTTTCATATTTTCCTAAGTAGCCGGTCCACCCGATGGTCATCTTGATTTTCCAAATTTTATCCAATGCATCGTCGTTCCTTAAAATAGAATCCGCGATCAATACTCCATTGTTTGCCTATATTACTAATTAAATTGAATCCTCGTCTCGCACGCCTCTTAGCGAACCTTTCCAATTCCCAAATCCTTGCGCCAAGAGTCAACTTCAAAACCCATTTGACCATTTCTGATAATTAGGAATCTAGTAAACAGGGGATGCCACAACTTCTACCCCCCTTAAAAGAATTTCGTCCTCGAAATTTAATTCCTAGCTCCAAAGTCAAGTCTACAGAACGAAAACTCAATCTCATCTACCGCAGGTTGCAGCAAAAAGGTTTTTTTGCTATATTCATTTACAAGTGTCGATTTACAATTGTACATCCACTAATCCTAGGGGTCGATCCAGCGACCACCTTCTCGGACCATGTCACTCCCCGGATGCAACTCGGCTATTGTGCCGACAGCGGTCATCAAGCACTATAATTTTCTTTTAACCACTCTTTTATACTATTAACAGCTGCTTCTCATTTTCTTCATGCTCTTCATAGAAATTTATTAATCATGCCAAGGTCAAGTGGCTAGTCAATCATTCCACACATCATAAATAGGTCATGCATTTTTAACAGTACTCATCGTAATGAAAATGCAGCATGTCTAGTCAAAGGTCTTAATACTGACCTGTAGCTTCAAACAAATAGGGGTGTTGTTGTTTCATTGTCTCCTCAAGTTCCCAGGTGGCTTCTTCCATACCGTGATATTGCCATAAAACTTTCACCAGACGAATGGTTTTATTCCTTAGAACCTGCTCCTTCCGATCCAAAATTCGCAATGGCTTCTCTACATAGTCACCCTTCTCTCTCACCTCAATAGTTTCATAATCCAACACGTGCTCTGCGTCCTGGTGATATTTCCTTAGCATAGAAACATGAAACACATCATGAACGTTTGACAGCTTTGGCGGTAAGGCTATTTGATAAGCTAAATCTCCTATCTTTTCCAAAATTTCAAATCGCGATATTCCCTTTCCTTCCAAATCGCGATATTCCTCTGAGTGGTGAGACCTTCAGAAATACATAGTCGCCCACTGCAAACTCCAATGGTCTTCGCCGTTTATCTGTATAACTCTTCTGATGATTTTGGGCTATTTTAAGCTTATCACGAACAATCTGTACAACCTCAGTTGTGATTTGGATTAATTCTGGTCCTGTGATCTTTCGTTCTCCTACTTCATCCCAACATACAGGTGTTTTGCACCTTCGTCCATACAAGGCTTCAAATGGTGCCATGTCTATGCTCTTTTGGTAACTGTTATTGTAGGCAAATTCTACTATGTGTAATTTCTCTTCCCAGTTACCCTTAAAATCCAAAATACATGCTCGAAGCATATCTTCTAAGATTTGTATGACTCTTTCTGTCTGTCCATCTGTCTGGGGGTGGAAAGATGTACTAAACTGAAGTTTAGTTCACATGGCTTCTTGTAAGCTCTTCCAAAATTTTGATGTAAATCTCGGGTCTCAATCTGAAGTAATGCTCACTGGAATTCCATGCAGTCTCACTATAGTCTGTACGTACAGTTCAGCCAGTTCCTCCAAAGAGTATGTCGTCCTGACAGCTAGAAAATGAGCTGACTTAGTCAATCGATCCATAATTACCCAGATAGAATCATGTCCCTTCAAGGTTCTAGGTAATCCTTGCACGAAATCCATCTTTATATGTTCCCACTTCTATTCGGGAATATCTAATGGTCTGAGCATTCCGGCAGGCTTCAAATGTTCTGCTTTTACTTGCTGGCAAGTTAAGCACTTTGCGACATACTCTACAATATCTTTCTTCATTCCGTTCCACCAATAATGTTGTCGGAGATTTCGGTACATCTTCGTGCATCCAGGGTGAATGCTATAGTTACCTCGTTGAGCTTCATTCAGAATATCTCTTCTTAACTTTTCCTCTTCTGGTACGCGTAAACGTCCTTGAAAACGAAGAATTCCATCTTTCGAAATTGAGAAATCTGGCCTTTTGCCCTCTATTGTCTCTTGTCGAAGCTTAGAGATCTCAAGGTCCGTCCGTTGTAACTCTTTGATCCTTTGTACCAATTCGGACTCAATTCTCAACGTGACAAACACGCCACTCAATTCATCCAGTTCGACTTTGAAATCTGAATTCAACACTTCTTCTAATAGCTCCCACTCTTTACTCATCAGACTTGCCATATGTAACATGGTTTTTCTACTCAAAGCATCTGCCACTTTGTTTGCCTTGCCAGGTGGTAAAGAATTTCACAGTCATAATCCTTGAGTAATTCCATCCATCTCCTCTGTCTCATGTTTAATTCCCTTTGAGAGAAGAGGTACTTTAAACTTTTATGGTCAGTGAAAATCTAGAATTTCTCTCCATACAGATGATGCCTCCATATTTTCAATGCAAAAATTATTGCAGCTAGTTCTAAGTCATGTGTCGGATAGTTCAACTCATAAGGTCGTAACTGTCTTGAAGCATAGGCCACAACCTTTCCATGTTGCATTAGAACACAACCCATTCCTTTATGAGATGCATTACTGTATACCACGAATCCACCTGGTCCTGACGGTATGGTTAATACTGGAGCCGAAGTCAATCTCTTCTTGAGTTCTTGAAAGCCTTGTTCACACTTTTCTGTCCATTCAAACTTAACTCCCTTTCGTGTTAATTGAGTCAAGGGTCCCGCAAGTCGAGAAAATCCTTCCACAAATCTGCGGTAGTATCCAGCAAGACCAAGAAAACTTCGTATCTCTGTAACGGTAGTTGGTCGCGACCAATTTATAATAGCTTCGATTTTGGCGGGATCGACAGCCTTCTTCGTCACCATATGACCAAGGAATATGACCTTGTCTAACCAGAATTCACATTTGGTGAATTTTGCATACAACTGGTGTTCCCTCAATACATGTGACACCTTTCGTAAATGCTTCTCGTGTTCCTTCTATCCCTTGGAATACACCAAAATATCGTCAATGAACACTATCACAAATTGATCCAGATAAGGTTTGAATACTCTGTTCATTAAATCCATGAATGCAACTGGGGCATTTGTAAGTCCAAATGGCATGACTACAAACTCATAGTGTCCATACCTGGTTCGAAAAGCAGTCTTGGGGATATATTCTTCTCTAACTGCCAATTGATGATAACCCGATCTTAAGTCAATTTTCGAGAAAACGGAGGCTCCTTGCAGTTGGTCGAATAAGTCATCTATCCTTGGCAGAGGATACCTGTTCTTGATGGTCACCTGATTTAGCTGTCTATAGTCAATGCACAAACAAAATGATCCATCCTTCTTCTTGACAAATAACACTGGTGCTCCCCTTGGTGAAGTACTTGGCCTAATAAATCCCTTATCCAGTAATTCCTGCAATTGCACTTTTAACTCCTTAAGCTCGGTCAAAGCCATTCTGTTGGGAGCTCTGGAAATTGGTTCAGTTCCTGGGGCTAGTTTAATAGTAAACTCAACTTCTCGCTTCGGGGGTAGTCTTAGTAGTTCTTCAAGGAAGACATCTAAAAATTCTTGAACTACTGAGACGTCATTAATGTTGACTTCCTTCTTGGTTAACTCTTTGACATTAGCAAGAAAACCCCGACATCCATTGCCTAGAAGTTTATGAGCTTCCACTGCGGATACTAAAGGTACAATCGTACGAGTTCCAGTTCCCACAAACTCGAAACTGGTCTCATTAGGAGGGTCAAATCGAATCACCTTTTTGAAGCAGTCTATAGTTGCTCATACGTCACACAGCCAATCCATGCCAATAATGGCATCAAAATCATAGAAACCCATAACTATTAAGTCGATTTTCTGACTTTGACCTCCTATCACGATTTCACATCCTCTACAAATCAAAGTAGTCACTATTTTATCCTTTAGTGGTGTGGATACACTAAGGGGTACCTCGAGTGTTTCAGGCTTCAATCCACACATTTCAGCAAATCTTGTTGATATAAAAGAATGCGTTGCTCCGGTGTCAAATAACACATATGCATCCTTATCACATAAAGGAATCATACCTGCTATAGTAGTCCTAGAAGCTTCCGCTTCCTCTCGAGTCATAGCCTGGATCCTGCCTTGAGCTGGAGGCCTTTGCAGTGCTCCAATAGGTTTCACTCGGTTGTCTTGATTCTGTTGAACTTGCTGTCTTTTCTGGGGATAATCCTTAACTAGATGTCCTACTCGTCCACATCCATAACATTCTCTCCCAATATTACACGGCAGGTTACCATGAGCCTTGCCATAGTGATTACGGACTCTGTCTCGATTTCGAACTTGTCCCATTGCTCGATTCTTTCCAACTCCATGGAATCTTCCATAGTTGTGTCTTTTATAAGGAGTCTCTTGAGATCTATCAAACCATCTAGGCCTTTTATTGTCATGTTCCTGAGTCGCCACGCGGCTGGCTCCCGCCTTATGTTCTGCTTCTTTCTTTTCTTTCAACAACACTTGTTCCACCAGCTGAGCTCGTTCATATAACTCGGTATAATCCCTAATTCTTAGAGACGCCAGTTGCTTCTGTATTTCAATCTTGAGGTCGTTCAGGAACCTCTTGCATCTACATTCCTGAGTTTCAATCAGTTGTGGAGCAAACCTGGAAAGTTCTGAAAACTCTGCTTCATACTGCACTACAGTCATGCTGCCTTGAGTGTGGTTCATAAACTCAGAAATATTTTGATCCCTAGCACAATCAGAAAAGTACTGGCCATAAAAAGCATTAATGAAGGCTTCCCAAGTTACCGTTGTTCCTGGTGGAAATACCACATCCTTACTCGCATTCCACCATTGCTGGGCATTGTCTTCCAGTTGATACTCCGCCAAGGTGACCCTATCCACATTGTTACAGTGGAACAACCTGAAAATTTTCTCCATACTCTTTATCCACTTTTCAGCCTCGTGAGGTTCTCCTAACCCCGTGAACTGTGGTGGTTTTAGCTTCAAGAAGTGCTCCACCAACTTCTGTAGACGTCGGTCTCCCGTTTCATCTTCGGCCCTAGCTGGAGCTTGTCGAGGTTGAGCTCTTATTGCAGTACCAAGATTAGCCAGAGCTTGTAGGATTTCATCAGTCCGATCAACTGTTCCCTCGACCCTTTCTCCTGTCCTAGCATCATCGTTTCCTCCAGAAGATGATGCTCTTGTCCTTCTCATGATGAACTATTGATCCTGCACATCAATTCCATATTCAATTGAGTCTGACTTATCAAATCTTACTGTTATTGCCAATGGAAATCTCTGTGAGTAGTCCAAACAAGGTTGCTAAGTACACGACTATTAAACAAGCACATGTATTAGTCCTTGTTGCATGTATCCTAACATTCTCATTTCTAGCGCACCTTATTACTCCGAGTAAAACTATGCTCTGATACCACCTCAAAGAGCTATGGCATCCCAGACCGCCACCCTACGGTCATAGGTCTCTAATAACGATAATTAGAGATTATTCTTATAATAACCAATAGACAAAAGTCTATGATCCACAGGCCACAAGTACAACAAGACAATCTTTAATAAAAATTTAACAGCTCAGAAAACAATATAAGGCATTCATAACATAAGGACTAAAACTTTTATTTATAAACATAACATACGACCATATAGGAGTTCATATAGATATAAACAAACAAGGACTCAAGTCGTCTATCCATAGGCATACTAGGATGGAAAAAAAAAAAGCTACTCCATCAACCTACGTAGTCGCCTACACCAAAAAGTCACCAAGACTGTCTCCAGTCCTCAATCCTTCTCGGACTGGTCAGAAGGAAACATCTCCTCGTCCGCAGACTCCTCAAGCGGCTCTCGCGGTGGAACGTACACCTTTGGCACAGCAGGCTTTGGAGGAGGAAGGATGGGTGCAGCAACAGCAGCAGGTGGAAGAGGCACGACTACAGGAGGCACGGGAGCTATAGGATCGACAGAAGCTGGGGGTGCATCGAAAGTACTCTCAGAAAAAGGACCGACCAACGATATATGGTCAAAGCGGCCTCTCCCTCATCGACCCACATAGTATGAACATGCACAACAAGTTTCAGATGCGGTACATCAAGATGCATCATATCACGATAATAAGAATCGTAGTCGTATGGAACTCCAAAACGTTTGTGAACTGCCGCCATGGATACTAATATGAAAATATATCCACAAACGTGGATTAGCGCGACGACTAGCAAGAAAACATTCAATCTCACCATATGGGTCCTACGATTCCCTAGGACAAACTATAAACAATCCTGTGACAGTAAAATACAGTAGCATTTCAGAATTCAATCGAGGATCATGTGATGCAGAAATGTCATAATATCATGAACATGACATGCTCTTCGCTCATACAACCATCGCCAAGCCCAATGACTTGCAACCCTTACTCCAGGGCGTCCTCGACGCATGGTACAACTCTACCCCGCACACAGCTCAAGGTCATCAAGTACGTACAAATCCCCGCACACAGCCCATGGGCGTCATCTCGATTCAGTGCACTGAAGAGCAAGTACTCCACATATCTCATCATATATCAATCGGCATCATGTGCCGATGCATGCTCGGCCATTGAATCATAGAATCTTCGATAATAGTACTGCATATGATGTAACAATGCCAGGTCGACAACAAGCATGCAAATTCACAAAACATGCTCATGAGATACGACATCATAATTATCAATCGAGCAAGGCATTGCAACTAGAATCTCAAAGAATAGGAAAACAGTCAATTCTAACAAGTGAATCAATCAAGGCTCACGTCACGAGATCAATACGAAAATTTCATCAATTCTTGTTAACTAATCTGTTTTGTCCGACTCTTGCATAGTCACGGCTTTGAAATCCAAAATGAACCTATTATCACTCAATCACCACTTCCTTATAGTCTACAATATAGAGACTAAACTATAAAGTAAGTATAACACTTTAATCTCATGTAAACGAATTTCCGCTTCAAGGACAGCCTCAAGAGAACCCGAACAGACCTACACTACACACCTTACCCAGTTTCGATTATAACTAGGAGATTTTTATTTCAAACACATCAATCTAGCTAGGGATCAACAAACTTACGGTAATTCAGCTCTACATATCAAGATTGACTTCCAAAATTAGACAAAGTAGCTCCTTTCCCACTCCAATCGACTTCTCTAAACATAAAGGAGCAGGCTTGCACTAAACCATGTATAGTTCTTCTTCTAAATTACAAGTGGGCCTTAATCTCCTTCAATTCAACTAACCATTGTCACACTCATGTCATCCGAAACTAGTTCTTCAATAAATAGCTCGAGAACAAACAATGCGACTCAATCTAATTTCACTTAATTGACAGAATAGAAAAGGGTAACACTAAAACCGAACTCAGTTCGGTCCCAAACTTGCAAATCACTCTAATCTAGCTCGGTAGCCATATATCCACGAGATTTCCCTCCTTTTCCTCAAGACTTACTTCCAATTTGATGCAATGTAACTTAAGTTAATAGCGCTTCTTGCCACGAACAGAATGTGAAACGGACTTGTCTAAATCGAAGACCACAGAAGCAATTTCGACCCACAAACTCCTCATTACGACTTCTTATCAAGACAATCTATAATGTACTCTATCCTATGACAAGATTGAAGGAATTCTTGCCTTTGGTAGCTTGTTCTTGCTCGAGCCTTGCTTTTTCTTCTCGATTTCTTCGACAATGCCGAGCCGCCCCTTCCTTCTTCTTCCTTCTTGCTCTCGGCCTCTCTTGCTCTTCCTCACTCTCCTCACTCTCTCTCTCTCTCTCTCTCTTCCCTTTGCTTGCTTGGTCGAAAATGGTGAAGGGAGAGGAGAAGATGAAAAGTTCCTTTTTTGTTGCATGTCTTGAGGAGCTCCTAAGGTGACACTTGTCATTCATACTCTTCCCCCAAGTGATCGCACGCCACTTTGCCTTACCCTCATTGGTGATCAATCATGATGGAGCTTCTCACCAATGATCTCTCTTTCATTTTCCCAAGAAGTGGTCAACCAATGGTGTTTCATGCAAGAGAGAATGAAGGCGCAACTTGTCTAGCCTTCCAATGGCTTATTATCTAGGGTAGATTTTTTTATGGAACATTAGACCAATAAATGGCCTTGCTTCTAACACCAATTCCTAGGTCCCAACGGCCAATGGTTTTTCATGCGCCTCGGAGTAGTGTCGCCACTTGTTCTACTTCTTAGTAGCCGAACATGCCTTAGGAAAAATTGGTGGGATTGGCAACCAATGATAAAAATCCCATCCTTTTCTATTTCCCTAGGTGAAATTAACCAATAGTTTTTCATGCAATAAGACCATGGGCGCCACTTAGCATTGCCTTTAGCGGCCGTCCCCTCTTATTCACCTATCTTAGGAGAATTTCGAATAGATGGCCCTACGCACAAGAATTTTCATATTTTCATAGGTAGTCGGTCCACCCGATGGTCATCTTGATTTTCCAAATTTTATCCAATGCATCGTCGTTCCTTAAAATAGAATCCTCGATCAATACTCCATTTTTTGCCTATATTACTAATTAAATCGAATCCTCATCTCGCACGCCTCTTACTGAACCTTTCCAATCCCCAAATCCTCGCGCCAAGAGTCAGCTTCAAAACACATTTGACCATTTCTGATCATTAGGAATCTAGTAAACAGGGGATGCCACATCACTCCTCTGGGAGATAATTGGAAGTTGGGAAAAAAGGCCGATGGTGAGTAATAGACGTTTTGTTCCTTCGGCTCGAAGGAATATTGGGAAGTCGCCAGCTCAGTCAGGTTGGTATTGTCGTAGTTTGGGCGAAGGCATGGAAGTGGAGCTTGCCCGAGGCGAGCAGGAGCATGTTATAGATGTGGTCAGCTGGGCCACTAGATGAAGAATTGTCCGAATCAAGCTCTAGGAAATCGTGCCCAAGGATAGAGACTACAAGTTGGACAGCTAGCCGTAGACCCACAGAATGAGCAGAATCGACCACCAGCCCAAGGAAGAGTGTATGTTGTGGCACGCAGAGAGACGGAAGAAGCACCTAGCGTCGTCACAGGTATGATTTATTTGTGTGACCAAGCTACTTATGCTTTATTTGATCCCGGGGCTTCGCATTCTTTTATATATGCATACTTTGCTGATTTGGTGGGCGTAGAGTTGAAACCGCTGAATGTGATGTTGCATGTTACTACACCATTAAAGGATATTGTGCTAGTAACGTTAGGTTGTGCAGACTGTAAAATAGTGATTGGTGATCGTGAGGAAAGAATAGATCTGGTTGTGTTGCCTATGTATGACTTTGATGTGATCTTTGGAATGGATTGGTTGGGGCAACAAAAGGCTGTAGTTGACTGTGGTAGTAGGGTAATCCGTTTTTGTCCAAATGGTCTCCCTAGATTTGAATTTGTAGGAAGTCGGGGAGGAACCTCGAAATCTTTTAGTTTCGTCACTTGAGGCGACTAAGTTGTTGAATGAAGGGTGTCGTGCTTACCTAGCTTTGGTAGTCGACACAACTGTTGAGGAACCAAAGTTGGAAAGTATTGCGGTGGTGCGTGAATTCCTAATGTTTTTCTTAAGGAATTGCCAAGATTACCACCTGAGAGGGAAATTGAGTTTGTCATTGAGTTAGCTCTAGGAACGGAGCCAATCTCGAAGGCACCCAATAGAATGTCCTTGTCAGAATCAAATGAGTTAAAGGTATGATGCAGGAGTTGCTTGACAAAGGATTTATTAGACCAAGCGTGTCGCCATGGGGAGCGCTAGTGTTGTTTGTGAGGAAAAATGATGGATCATTGCGCTTGTGTATTGATTATAGGTAGTTGAATCAAGTGACTATTAAGAATAAGTATCCCTTGCCAAGGATTGATGATTTGTTTGATCAGCTGCAAGGAGCATATGTGTTCTCTAAGATAGATTTGAGAACTGGTTATCACCAGCTGAGAATCAAGAAAGAAGATATCCATAAGACTGCCTTTAGAACGAGATATGAGCATTATGAGTTTACAGTTATGCCCTTTGGTTTGACTAATGCCCCTGCCGCATTTATGGATTTGATGCACCGTGTGTTTAAGGAATATTTGGATTGATTTGTCATTGTTTTTATTGACGATATGTTAATTTACTCGAGGAGTAATGAGGATCATGAGGAGCACTTGAGAATCATCCTACAAACTTTGAGGGAACATTCGCTTTACGCTAAGTTTAGTAAATGCGAATTTTGGTTGAATCGGGTTGCCTTCCTTGACCATGTGACTTCAGGAGATGGAATCTCTGTGGATCCTTCAAAGATTGAGGCAGTGATAAATTGGCCTAAACCTACGACCGTTATAGAGATACAGAGTTTTCTGGGTCTAGCTGGGTACTATAGACGCTTCGTGGAAAAAATTTCGTCTATAGCCATTCCACTGACGAAGTTGACAAAGAATGATTCAAAATTTGAATGGACTGATAAATGTGAAAGAAGTTTTCAAGAACTTAAGAATCGATTGACGACCGTACCAATGTTAACCATTCCTGCTGGACTTGGAGGTTATGAGATATATAGCGATGCTTCGCTAAAAGGATTGGGGTACGTGCTGATGCAACATGGAAAAGTAGTCGCTTATGCGTCGCGAAAATTGAGACCTCACAAGATGAATTATCCGACACATGATTTGGAGTTAGCTGCCATTATCTTCGCTCTGAAGATTTGGAGGCATTACTTGTGTGGTGAAAGGTTTCAGATCTATACCGATCATCAGAGTTTGAAGTATTTATTTTCGCAGAAAGAATTAAACATGAAACAGCGTCGGTGGATGGAATTATTAAAGGATTACGACTATGATATTTTGTATCATCCTGGAAAGGCGAATAGAGTTGCGGATGCACTAAGCCGAAAGTCTAGCATTGCGCTGTTGTTGGTTAAAGGGTGGTCCTTGTTAGAGAATCTGAGGGATTCTGACGAGCTCCAAAGCACGCGGGGCATAACAAGAAACATGCTGGGCCGAAGTAGGAATAGGTGGAGTTCGAGAAGAGCGCTGTGTGTAGTGCCGCTTCTTATAACAATTGGACTCAATATGACTACGGCGATGACAACAAGAGCACTAAATGGTATGATGAGAATACTTAGTTGAAGCAAATTGAAGAGAAGTCTAAGTTGGAGCAGACTAATGAGAACCCTGAGTTGGAACATGAACCGGTGACGTAGATCGAACAGAAACCCATGGAGGAGTAGCGAGAATGGCTTTGGGCTTATATACCACAGAAGATGACAAAAGACCCAACCGGGTCTCCTTAGATTGAAGCTCCTTGATAGCATCAAGGAGAGAGGGTGGATGTCACGCCCCGCGTCCTTTACGAGCGCGCTAACATCCCATTCTGTAGTGCCTTCGCGATATGTCCCAAGGATCAACTCGTCTATCGATATGCTCGCGGAATGAAATGCACATGCGGAAGCGATAAACCAAACTCCATACATACAACTTCACAAGATGACTTACAATGTGTTCAATATAATTACAGAATAGTCGGTTTACACTATTCAGCTTGAAATCATAAAACATGACTGGGTCGGTCCTAAACTTCAAACTGTTTATTTCTAGGAAACATCAGAAAAGAAGTGGTACGACTACTCATACGCCTCTGGTTTGACAACATCCATCCACTTTAGTCCAGACTCTCCAACTTCAAGTTCAGCATCGAAATTCTCCAGTATATCATCGGGGTCAAGGCTTGGGGTCGGAAAAAGTGGGTCCCACGACGGGGTCAGATAAATCTTAATAAGCTAATCCTAACCCTAAGCTAGGCACTTAGTACTTCCAGACACTCCCAAACACATGCGATGACCAAACAACAAACGCAAGACAAACGGCATGCGGCAATTCGATTAATGCTTATAACATCGTAACATTCATAATTCTAGGCTAGGCTTCGTACTTTGGCACTCAAATACTCATCTCATCTAAAATAGCACTCATGCTTGGTACAACCTTACATTTCGTGGTCAGACCCGCGTCATATAGGCACCTCAGGCATTTTCATCAAACAATCCCGCGTCGTATAGGCGCATCAGGAATTTCTTATTAAATAATCCCGCGTCGTATAGGCGCATCAGGATATTCTCATTACACGCAATCCCGCGTCGTATAGGCACCTCGGGATATTCTCATTTCACACAATCCCACGTCGTATAGGCACATCAGGATATTCTCATCAATCAATCCCGCGTCGTATAGGCGCATCAGGATTCCACGTGCACATAAACCCACGATTAAATCAATTATAGATAAACACATCCCGTTGTGTATTTTATCAATTCAAAGCATCATTTAATCATCACATCCTCGATCTCATATCACGATACCACATTGCCTCAATCAATTAAGCTAGGCCATATTAATACTTCGTGATCGAATACAAGTCAATTAAATGAGTCCACAATCCTCGCTACCACCATTCGGCCTCACAAGACATTCGGATCAAACAATCGATTAAGCTACCCAAGGTACCAATTTGGCACACAAGGCTGAATCTACTAGTCATGGCATCCTTCCAATTATGTAATTCCACATTTAACTCACGGCCAAATAGTATTAATGGTCCCTAGGTCATTTTCATGTGATACATCACTAACTCACTTCATGGCCGAACACATTGGAGCACAATCAAGAGTTCCGTCAACTAAATCAAGCCTAATCAAGTCCTATCGTTCTCAATGGCCCACCAAGACATTCGGCTCACTTATAGACACATTCTCTAGACTACTTCAATCACGATTTCAACATTTCAAACACCATAAATCACTCCCACATTAAGTCCTTAAAACCCACATATTCGGGTACCTTGGAGTTCTACCTAGAAGACCCACAAAAATCACTCTAAATCATCTCTCGCTCGGTCCTTCAATATCTAAGGTCCTAACGAATGGTTAGAACTAGCTTACCAAGAAAATGGATCAAGGTAGATCGGTCAAGAGGGCGGTGGAGTCCTCGGCGCAAATCTGGTCCGGCGAAGAGTATGCGGCCTCCTTGAGGTTTCACATGAAAGGCCAAGAACAAACATCAATTCCACTCTTAACTCACATTTCTAACTTTATAACAAGCTCAACTAAGTCCCAAGAGTCGCTTACCTCAAGCCAAGCGAAGAAACTTTCAAGAACAACCCCGGTCTCCTCACGGCTCCTAATCTGATCAAGTTAGACCGGCGGTTCCTCGAGCTCTAGGGTTCCAAATGAGGTTATCCTATAGCTCACGGTGGAGAGGAGGGCGAGAAGGTAGCGGTTTGTGATGGTGGAGTGGCGGCCAGCGGTGTTCCGCCAAGAGGAAGCCGTGAGAGGGAGATGAGAGGAAGAGAGAGAGTTGAGAGGAACGTGAAAAATGGAGGAGGAGAGGTTTAGTGGTGGTGGTGGCCGAATGAGGGAGAGAGAGAGAGAGAGAAAGATGTGTTTATCTAACACCAAGAGAAGAGAGAATTGGAGGGAAAAGTGAGTGGAGTAGTTGATCACAATGAATAGTGACTATGAAAAGACTAGTTGGTGGGAGTAGTTTGTGGGGAAATGGCCACATCAACTTGTCTAATCCATTTTCCAATAATTCAATGGTCAAATGACCAACTTACCCTTCAATTTTCAGCTAAAGGTGGGGAGTGGCAATTGTCCATTTTGCCCTTACTTATTTCTAAGAGGAAGGTCACTAACTTAAGGGTAAAAGAGTAATCTCTAATCGTCAGTCCGGATTTCACTTTTCTACATGATAATGGGTGAATTCTAATCTTAATGGTCCTCGATGAGGCGACGTCCAATTTAATACTGTTGGAATTCTCGAATATCTGACGCCTAATTCCGAAGTCCAATCCGTGGCTAAAATCCGTCAATGGCGGCTTTAGTGTATCTCAAACTAACGGGCGGCTCTCAAGAGTTACGCGTATCACCAGTGACTAATGTCACGTTTAAGAGTTATTCGAGTCATGGCGACCTTGGTTGTCATGTAATTGCAATGGTCAATCGCTAGTTCCAAAGGACGCGATCGTCAGGAATTGGTTTAGGTTGATTCGCAAATTATACGATGGTCAAACGGAATCACCCGCGATCCAATTGTATAACACTAGCAAATCGTTCCAAGACCAATCTTAGACCGGCCTATCATGGCTCAAAATATCCCCTCAGCAATCCTTATGGTCAAGGCACCAATCCATGGTCGAGCTCTTTGGTCCACGTACTTAAATCTTATTTAGCCTTTCCCCATCGGTTAGTCTTCTCAAGAGTAGCCAACTCTGAGCGAGATTTAACTGAAGCACACTAACGAGATGTCTCATTAAATCATACTTCGGAAAGGGTTGGATTTCGGAATGTCACAGTGGAGGATTCCTATAAAGAATCTGATTAAGAACACCCTCAAAAGCAGGTCGAAACTTCATAAGAAAATCACAAAGTTACAAGCAATCATGAGTCTATAGTCGAGAAGGCTAACATGTGGCACAAATAGAACATGTGGAACATAAAGTGGGAGACAGAACATCAAACTGACTCCAAAACGACTTTAAATAATTATAAAACTCACGCATTGATCAAGTATCATGAGTAACAACATCAATGTCTTGATGTAACTGGCAGACGCGGATAGAGCCAGTCTGAGTAAACATGTCTACAAGCTCATCCCAGAGATTCTTCGCACCTGTGATGTGAGCAAACTGTGGACAAAGGCTATCATCAATAGAGCATAATATGATGGCCCATGCCCTCCAATCAGCAATAGTCCAATTTCGAATGGCAGATTTAGGCTGAGCGATCGCATTATGGATTGCTCAACGTCCTTGAATTTGGCAGGACAGACGTGAACACCCTCAATAGAAGCGACTCGACTGCCGTAATCGAGGATTAGTGTACAGTATTGATAAGAAGCTAAACCTTGCTCTGATACCATAATAGCGAAGAAAGATCTACAAAACTGAGTTGTGTTCATGTTGTATTGAGGCACAAAGCCATAATAAATAGGTACAGTGAAGTCTAATCTATGAGGAAACAATCTTAGAGAATAGACAACAATAATTCTAAAATATATGCGGAATCAATAAAATATTCTTACACGACCCCCGTTGGCCCATCTCTACAACCCCTACGCGTTTGATTCATCGCCAACCATCTTTGCAAACCCTATGCCCAAACTTCTCTCTCTAAAACCTTCCCTCAGCTCAAATTCTGACACGCCTTCTTCAATCATCTTTCTCTCCCTCTCTCCTGTGTATTTTGTTGCGCTGAATGAGACGAAAGGAGAAGGATAAGAAATGAAGAAATTGCAGGAATCGTCCAAGTAGAAGCGACTCGACCGACCTGGCTCCGTAGTGTGGGAGAAGAAATTGCAAGAATCCCCCACCCTCGCCACGTTAGCCTTCAACAGGGGACCGGCCACTGGCAGGGCTCCTCAACCCCCGCCGGCCCATCCCCCACCCTCGCCGATGTAACATGTGTTTTCTTTCCTTTTTCATTTTGGGCTTACATTTTAGTTTTTACCTTATTTTAATTTTTTAATAGCTGTTGACACCTGATTTTTGACCATTTATTATTGTGATTTTTATTCTTTAAAATTAATTAAAAATATCAAAAAAGGTCATAAAATCACAAAATCAACTTTGGAAGCCTTGTCCTAGCCTCGGGGACCAATTTTGAACAAAAAATATTTTTTGGTATTTTATAATATTTTTCGAATTTATGTAATTATAAAAATACCCAAAAATCAGAAAAATACCATTCGTGGTCAGAAAAATACACAAAAATATTCAATAATTTTGTTTTAATTTCATCTTCAAGTGTGTCACCTTAAATCTTGAAAATTCGGCTCGGGTCACTATGTTTCTTCACAAACATTAACTCGAACCGAGCAAACAAATTCCTTTGCGAGTCTTTTAATTTTCAATTCTCACTTTTTATAAGCCATGACATTGAATCCTAAAGGCTAGAAGTGCAATTGGGTAAATTTGCCCTCCAATTTGATCAATTTTAAACAAAAGGGCTTAATTGCATAAAAATCTTTCAATTTAGTCCCCGGTTTCGCAATTTTTGAAATTAAATTTCATACGGGCATACCCATTGTAATTAAACACCTCCACCCTATATTTTTCATCATTCTGAATCCATTGATGGCCTCAATTTTGGCTAATTCGGTCGTTTAGGCCCTCGATTAAGAGAAAATCATTTTCGGATCCTAGGGACAATTTGGGGTTTTCACTAAATTTCAATCAATTGATTCATGAAAGTACCCATATTTGATAGAAAAAATGTCAAGGAGTCCGATTTTGCCATCAATTTTATGAAAATGGGATGATTTGGGGCCCAATTTGGAAAAATTAGGTCGAACCGGGCCGGTCGGGTCAAGCCCGACCCGACCCGGTCCGACCGGGTCTGCAACTTAGTTGCAGACCCATGCACCGTGGCCACCAAGGAAAAAGGCAGGGGAATCGTGGGGGTTGGCGCAATTGTTTAAGGGAAAGAAAGGTAGAACGTGGGAGCAAAAAGGGAAGTGGACGTGGGTGGTGGACGGCTGGTCGGCCACGGCACAAGGTGGTGCTCGGTTTCTAAAAAAAAAAAGTAAGTAAAGAGGATTCTCGGTGGGGGGAGGAGGAGGACCGAGAGAGAAAGAAAAGGAGAGGGTCGAGCGAGGCGAAAACGGGGGGTGGCAAAACTACCTTAGAGCTTCAGCACGCGAAACGGATCTTCATCGGAGCCTAGGTCGCGGTTGATGGACTAAAACCAGGTCGGTATCCCCTTTAAACTCTAATTCCACCGTCGCACACCATTTGCTCGACGAATTGCCCAAGTGAGCTTTGTATTTTTTGGGCCTCGGCCGTGCCTAGCTAGACCTCATTTCGTACGAATCTAGCCTAGAAGCTGTTCTATCATCGACTCTAAGCTCGTTTATGTGTTTATTACGCATCGAAACCGCGCCGGAAGCGATGGCCGGAGCTCGAACGCGCCCGGATCGAGCCGAGAGCTTCATCGGCGCAAACGGCGGTTGCTGAGCTTCGAGGAACTTCAGGTGAGCTTCCCTGACCCCATTAAATGCTAGGGATTGAGCAGGATCAAGCTTTAAACTAAAAAAATTTTCTGCAAAAATGTCGCCGGCGCCGGGACTGTGGAGGTCCGGTTCATCACTTTTCCGACGCCGTTTCTGCCATGTTTTTGTTGCATTTTGAACTGGGTTCTGTGGAGGTCATTTTGGTGTCAAAATCCCGAAGCTCCGGTGACATTTTTACGTCCGAATGGAACCTCCGGCGAGGCGCCGGCGATTTTCGCCGGCGCCGGTCGTCTTCCCCGACGAGGCGTTGACCGGTCAACGCTTGTTGACCTGGTCAACGCCAACGTGGCGCTGACGTGGCAGCCACGTGGCGACCACGTCAGCGCGCTATTTTATCAGGATTAAAAAAAAAGCAAAACAATCTGACGGTCCGGGAGGCGCCACGTGTCTCGATCTGAGGCGTCCGTTCTCAACTCGCTAAACGGCGCCGTTTTATCATGGGAGAGGTGGGCCGGGTCTGGGTCGCGGATTTGGGCGTGGGCCGGGTCATCCGACCCGGTCCGGATAATTTTTTATATTATTATTTTTAATAATAATAATATTAATAATAAAAAAATCAATAAATCAATAAAAAATAAAAAATCGTAAAAAATTCAAAAAAATTCGAAAAATTCAGAAAATTCTAAAAAATTCCAGAAAATAGGAAATGGCCACATTCAACTGGCCATGACCTGTTTCGGGTCTTTTGACCCCCGAACCTTCCAGAAATGACGGTTTTGCCCTTCCGGCAAACCGTCTTCCAAAAAAATTCTAAAAAAATCCAGGAAAATCCCAAAAAATAGGAAATGGCCATAAACAACTGGCCAAGACTCATTACGAGTGTTTTGAACCCCGACCCTTCTTAAAATGATGATTTCGCCCTTTGGGCGAATCGTCTTCCAAAAATTGATTGTGATTGATAGGAATAGTCGTCCAATCAGCATGAAACCCTGAATCAAACCTACCCCACCCAAACTTGCGCCTGCATGAACTCTTAGCCAGGAAAATCACTCGCGTTAGGTACCGAAAGGGCGTTGGTAATGACACCGGCGTTGGTAATCCGGTCTACCCTCCAAGAAAGACCGGTGGCGACTCCAAATACATGCACAATTTGCACATGCCACCACGACCACACTGAAGGTCGAAAGCAATCGACTCTTATCGTCGAATCCCTTTGAAAAATACTGCCGCCGCGATTTGGGATGGGTCTGGGAGGGCCCGCGCCGATCCAAGACCCGCGATCGGTAATCCATTAGCCGCGTCCGCTTCCGGACGGGTCGCGACAGCTGGCGACTCCGCTGGGGACCTTGCTCTAGAACATATGATTCTAGACCTCAAGTGGACTTAGGCCGTAATTAAAACGCTGAGTGATTTTTCTAACCATGCAGGCGCTCGTGAAGGTGAGGTAAGTCCGCTCATGATATGTGTTATATGTTTTTGCAGATTGGAGTGATAAGGGGGGTAGTCTGTGATTAACATTGTCTTATGCAGGTTGGCGTAGGAATGAATGATTGTGTGTATGTTTTATATTGAAGTGGTGATTGTTAAATAAGATGCATGTTTATCGCTTTAGCACGACACCGAAAATACACACAACCGCGCCTAAAACCCCGGGCGCCGCCTATAAGAAAACAATAGAAGGGATTGAAAATGGAATCTCCGTGAGGAAAGACACGGGGTAATCCACTTTTCAATTCCGCTCATTTCGAACTATGGATCGAGCCCCAATGCAACGATAGTTGTGCAATGGAATCTGCTCTTTCTAGAACTCGAGGTGGAAACCTTGACCTTAGGTGCCAAATCCTTTGATTTTTAGAAGTTTTATCCTCAGTTGTCTCATGTGCATGTCTTTAGATGGTTGGTATATCTAAAACCACCTAAAAAAAAAAATCGGTGATCCTGGAGTCACATCTCGAAGTCTAGAACTGGGGCATCTCCAAGTGTTCGGACCACATTCCTTTGATTGATTTGACATTCTTAGTTCTCTTGTATAAGATTAATTTTGCTGAGATCCTCTATACCTCGTCCCTTAGATTGATTGTATTAGGGATCTATTTGTATTGTATACATCTTGATAAGGCTCATTTCTATCGAAAATGGGGGCAAATTCCCCAAACCCGTGGAGCATAGTGGAATTCGTCCCTTCAGTGCAAAATACATTTGGCCACAAAGCCACTCGTTTGGTGAAAGGACGTATCGTTCCTAATTGATTTTTAATCAGATCTGGGGATAAGTTTTTCTCCATTTTATTTTTTATCTCAGGTGATAAAAGAGACAATGCACCCAAAAGCTCATGCATTCAAGTGACAAAACAGACGTCGCCCAGCTGGGGCAAATGAACCGTAGGCGTTGCAAATACCTTCAAGCACGGATGGAGGAATTGGATAGATGTTGTTCATATCAATATGCAACATCAAAACGGAGTGCAAATCAAGTATGATGATCAAGAGCAGAGGACGCATGATGTAATGCTTTCAAATAACAAACAGGGAACATCAAATACCTCAAATGGCGACTGTGATCGAGAGAATCACCAAACCGCCACATGACGAATCCCAAGAATATCAAGCTGTCTTGAAACAGATAAAATTGATCAAGGACTCTGACAATCGAGATGGATGATCAGAATCTGCAAAAATCAATGGGAGCAGGTTCCCCCCATTTGCTTTGAGGAGCCAAACCGGGGGCAAACTCTCATGATCCCCCATGAAAGCGCATCAGACCAGGGTCATCGAATCCAGAGATGACAAACAGCAAAACCATGCCTAACTGGGGCAAGTGAATGATTTGTACGCAGGACGTTTCTCCTCTGACAAAGTCAATGGACGCAATAACAGAGTCGTCCGCATCAGAATCAAATCCCAAGATACGAATATGGGTGAACGGTAACCTTGTATCGTTCCAATTTGGTCTTCAAAGACCACATCCCTAACATGAGCTTTTACTCATTTAACAGGAAGTCGTTGGCACCGAAAGCCTCAAAAGAAAAGAACTCGCCAACGAGGAGGCGAATAAAGTTATTGACCTTGGGAGTCAGCACTCCAAGAAATGGTCTTTGATTACAAGATCGAGTGGAGGGTAAAAAGTATCGCTTCCACACTTCATGCTTTGACATGCATTTCGATAACAATTTCTTTTTTCCTTGAATAAAAGGAACTCTGAAAAGTGGCGCTGGAATGCGTCAAAAAATACAAATGGATCTCTTCTGGGGCAAATCCTTGAGAATGATTCATCGCCAACCAAACGGAGGGATCATGGCCACAAGATAGAGGGCCAGATTCTGCAAGCCGCGCGTTTGTGTTCAAATGAAAACGCCAAGCAAGAACAAGGCGGTATCGTTCCAATTGGTCTTGAATTTTGGAACACAAACTGACACTTATTGTTTGTTTTTGACAGGGGCTTGCCATCAGGGCAAAACGGGTTTTCACATCCCATGTATTACCCGTTGGAAATACATGACCAACGGTAAATTGTATCGTTCTAATTTTTTGAAAAATTCGTGAACGTACAATAACATGTTTCTTCCGCATTTTCGGGGATCTCCAGCCTCTGGAGACAGGTAAGTATCCCTTTCCCTAATCCATTGAAGATGTTGAATAAAAAACAGAGAAGAAAAGAAAAGTTCCCAGAATCTGATGTCTAGAAAAGACATAGAATTCTAACTTCATTGGCATTCATGTTTTGAAACAGGAGGTTGTCTGAACATGAATAAGAATATGCATGGTGCATCATAAAATCCCCTTGACGGGTAAAGTTTTGGGAGAAAAAGAAGGAGATTTTTCCAATCAAAAGTTGTTTAAAACTTTCAAAATGACGTTTTCTCGAAAGACGAGAGGCAAAGGCTAAATCAAAATACGTCCTATACACACTTAAGATAAAAGTGGAGCGAATTAGACAGCAAAACCTGGACCTACGGAAGTAGGGACCATTCGCAGCGATTATATGGATTGGGACGATGGAGGCGTTCGTTTCATATCATAAACACTACAGGTGACCGTGGACAACCCCTTTGAACGGCGGTTTTCATTCTCAACCCTGTCAAGAACCACCCTACATCGGGGCAAAATGGAGGTGAGTCCAGCAGCATCAGGAGAAAATGGTTAGAAATTTTCTTGCTCGGACTAACATTAATCTTTGTGTGTTGTTTATATGGTAATCCAAGTGCCATAGGATGATGAGAAGCATTCATTTCTCTATCCCACACACCGAATCCTTTGCATAGCCAAGTTGAGCCTGCAAAATCATTTCATAAACCCATTGGTGATCATTGCACATTCCAAGACGGATGCAGGATCACTTCAGAAACGAAGGAGTTCAAGACTTAGGGTTTGCAAAAAAATTCCTAAGTTAATGTTTAACCTTGTTAGACCTTTGATCATAGGTCTAACACGATCCCATGAAGATGAGAAAAAGTGGGATTTCAAAAATGAATGAGAAAAATCTGCGGCATCGAGAAAAAGCAAAGTGCCTGGTAAAAGCAAGGCCGATGCTCGTGTAAGTTGTCTGATTGATCCGCAATGAAGCTGGATGGGAAAAGGGGAAATCCCTGAAGGAGCCAAATCCAAAAGGACTGCTCCCCAAATGCTATCAAGCACAGAACAAAGACATAGAAAGAGTCAGTCTCTGAATGCAATAAGAGACGCTCTTTAAAGAGCAGGTGCACACCTCAAAATCGATTGTACACCTCAAAGACTAAAGACGCAGAAAGGAAAAGACAGGTGACAAGTTTGCAATGATCACCAATGTCAATCCCCTCATAAATTCTGGGCAAAAAACAAGCCTTTTTCGGTCCCCAATCCTACCAACATCATAACCCTGAAGTCTTCTCTGACTAAGACACTTGGGTTAACATATAGCTTAGCTCGAAGAAGTACGAGCAAGACTATTTCTTTCTCATTTTGCAGGGTTCTTGACTTGTAAACCCGGAGCAGATGGTGAAGACTTTCATTCAATGGCCTCGACTCCAAAGCGAGTCCCCCTTGAGAGCCAATATCCAAGCCTAACATTACGGTCCCGTGGAAGACCTCCCGACCGATCAAAATGGATGCGCTGCGAATGAGCCTAAAACCTAGGCACAGGTTAGTAGGGAATTGAGTGCATCCCCTATAAAAACCACATCTCAAAACAGGTGAGAAGACCTCCTTGTCGAGAAATATTCCAATTGACGTTTTGAACAAACTCTTTTTGGAATTTTCAAACTGTTGATCCAGATTTTCCGTGCAAGGGACTTGTGATCACATTTGCATGTTGCAAGAATGCTTTGGATGACCTCCAGCATCAAAATGCACATTTCATGATTAAAACTTAAATCATACGATTTTGTCAAATGGACAGCCGTGGTCTTCCCAAAGATTACTAACGTTTTCTTGGTGAAGAAAAATATTTCAGGCTCAAATTTCTGCAGGATACCTGGAGAACCCAGCTCCCAGAATGTCGCCTCAACAGACTCAAGTGAAGCTTTGTCAAAATAAAATCTTTCACTGCTTCAAAAACTGAATTCCCGACAAACTTCGGGGTCTCTAAAAAAGAGGGGAAGAAAAACCCTTTTAAAAGAAAAGTCCTATCAGACGTGGAGAACCCTCGTCCCAGGACCCATTTTCAAAATATCAAACAGTCTCATCGGACGTGGAGAACCCTTTTCAAAAATTAGGCAGTCTCATCGGACGTGGAGAACCCTCATCATGAGACCCATTTTCATAATTTAGGCAGTCTCATCGGACGTGGAGAACCCTCGTCATGAGACCCCTTTTCATAATTTAGGCAGTCTCATCGGACGTGGAGAACCCTCGTCATGAGACCCCTTTTCAAAAATCAAACAGTCTCATCGGACGTGGAGAACCCTCGTCATGAGACCCCTTTTCATAATTTAGGCAGTCTCATCGGACGTGGAGAACCCTCGTCATGAGACCCCTTTTCAAAGTCAAAACTGATGGTAGATACCGCCGGAAGGGTCAACTCATGGTAGATACCGCCTGAAGGGTCAACTCATGGTAGATACCGCCTGAAGGGTCAACTCATGGTAGAAACCGCCTGAAGGGTCAACTCAAGGTAGAAACCGCCTGAAGGGTCAAAACAATGGTAGATACCGCCTGAAGGGTCAAACAAAGGTAGAAACCGCCTGAAGGGTCAAATTAAAGGTAGAAACCTCCTAAAGGGTCAAACCAAAGGTAGATACCGCCTAAAGGGTCAAACTTTGGTAGAAACCGCCATAAGGGTCACCTCTTTGGTAAATATCGCCATAAGCATCGACACAAAGGTCTGATCCACCATACGGGTCAAAACCCTTGGCAAATCCCAAAGTGTGGGACGCGCCTTCCTTAGGTTCCTACCAGTTAGGAATCCCATAATGGTATGACCTACCATACAGGTCAAAGCTTAATCTCCTAGGATATTCTGAATGACGAGTCCTAGGTATCTGCTTGAAAGATTGTCGCAACCGGCAGCATCTGACAGGTGAGCTTCAGGTAAGCCTCTCTCACTCCGACCCATGTTCAAATTGTTAAAGCAAACCGGGGATTAATTTGAGCTTTCATCAAAGGGCCTTAAGCGATCCAATGTCGTAGCATTTCTTCTCTCAATTTCCCAGTTGAGTCGGTTAGAAATCAAGTGCCACCTTATCTTTGAGAGAAACCTCTAACGAGATTCCTCTCAAAGAGGGGCAGCTGTTGACACCTGATTTTTGACCATTTATTATTGTGATTTTTATTCTTTAAAATTAATTAAAAATATCAAAAAAGGTCATAAAATCACAAAATCAACTTTGGAAGCCTTGTCCTAGCCTCGGGGACCAATTTTGAACAAAAACTATTTTTTGGTATTTTATAATATTTTTCGAATTTATGTAATTATAAAAATACCCAAAAATCAGAAAAATACCATTCGTGGTCAGAAAAATACACAAAAATATTCAATAATTTTGTTTTAATTTCATCTTCAAGTGTGTCACCTTAAATCTTGAAAATTCGGCTCGGGTCACTATGTTTCTTCACAAACATAAACTCGAACCGAGCAAACAAATTCCTTTGCGAGTCTTTTAATTTTCAATTCTCACTTTTTATAAGCCATGACATTGAATCCTAAAGGCTAGAAGTGCAATTGGGTCAATTTGCCCTCCAATTTGATCAATTTTAAACAAAAGGGCTTAATTGCATAAAAATCTTTCAATTTAGTCCCCGGTTTCACAATTTTTGAAATTAAATTTCATACGGGCATACCCATTGTAATTAAACACCTCCACCCTCTATTTTTCATCATTCTGAATCCATTGATGGCCTCAATTTTGGCTAATTCGGTCGTTTAGGCCCTCGATTAAGAGAAAATCATTTTCGGATCCTAGGGACAATTTGGGGTTTTCACTAAATTTCAATCAATTGATTCATGAAAGTACCCATATTTGATAGAAAAAATGTCAAGGAGTCCGATTTTGCCTTCAATTTTATGAAAATGAGATGATTTGGGGCCCAATTTGGCAAAATTAGGTCGAACCGGGCCGGTCGGGTCAAGCCCGACCCGACCCGGTCCCATGCACCGTGGCCACCAAGGAAAAAGGCAGGGGAATCGTGGGGGTTGGCACGATTGTTTAAGGGAATGAAAGGCAGAACGTGGGAGCAAAAAGGGAAGTGGACGTGGGTGGTGGACGGCTGGTCGGCCACGGCACAAGGTGGTGCTCGGTTTCTAAAAAAAAAAGTAAGTAAAGAGGATTCTCGGTGGGGGGAGGAGGAGGACCGAGAGAGAAAGAAAAGGAGAGGGTCGAGCGAGGCGAAAACGGGGGGTGGCAAAACTACCTTAGAGCTTCAGCACGCGAAACGGATCTTCACCGGAGCCTAGGTCTCGGTTGATGGACTAAAACCAGGTCGGTATCCCCTTTAAACTCTAATTCCACCGTCGCACACCATTTGCTCGACGAATTGCCCAAGTGAGCTTTGTATTTTTTGGGCCTCGGCCGTGCCTAGCTAGACCTCATTTCGTACGAATCTAGCCTAGAAGCTGTTCTATCATCGACTCTAAGCTCGTTTATGTGTTTATTACGCATCGAAACCGCGCCGGAAGCGATGGCCGGAGCTCGAACGCGCCCGGATCGAGCCGAGAGCTTCATCGGCGCAAACGGCGGTTGCTGAGCTTCGAGGAACTTCAGGTGAGCTTCCCTGACCCCATTAAATGCTAGGGATTGAGCAGGATCAAGCTTTAAACTAAAAAAAATTTCTGCAAAAATGTCGCCGGCGCCGGGACTGTGGAGGTCCGGTTCATCACTTTTCCGACGCCGTTTCTGCCATGTTTTTGTTGCATTTTGAACTGGGTTCTGTGGAGGTCATTTTGGTGTCAAAATCCCGAAGCTGCGGTGACATTTTTACGTCCGAGTGGAACCTCCGGCGAGGCGCCGGCGATTTTCGCCGGCGCCGGTCGTCTTCCCCGACGAGGCGTTGACCGGTCAACGCTTGTTGACCTGGTCAACGCCAACGTGGCGCTGACGTGGCAGCCACATGGCGACCACGTCAGCGCGCTGTTTTATCAAGATTAAAAAAAAAAAAGCAAAACAATCTGACGGTCCGGGAGGCGCCACGTGTCTCGATCTGAGGCGTCCGTTCTCAACTCGCTAAACGGCGCCGTTTTATCATGGGAGAGGCGGGCCGGGTCTGGGTCGCGGATTTGGGCGTGGGCCGGGTCATCCGACCCGGTCCGGATAATTTTTTATATTATTATTTTTAATAATAATAATATTAATAATAAAAAAATCAAAAAATCAATAAAAAAAATAAAAAATAAAAAATCGTAAAAAATTCAAAAAAATTCGAAAAATTCAGAAAAATTCTAAAAAATTCTAGAAAATAGGAAATGGCCACATTCAACTGGCCATGACCTGTTTCGGGTCTTTTGACCCCCGAACCTTCCAGAAATGACGGTTTTCCCCTTCCGGCAAACCGTCTTCCAAAAAAATTCTAAAACAATCCAGGAAAATCCCAAAAAATAGGAAATGGCCACAGACAACTGGCCAAGACTCATTCCGGGTGTTTTGAACCCCGACCCTTCTTAAAATGACGATTTCGCCCTTTGGGCGAATCGTCTTCCAAAAATTGATTGTGATTGATAGGAATAGTCGTCTAATCAGCATGAAACCCTGAATCAAACCTACCCCACCCAAACTTGCGCCTGCATGAACTCTTAGCCAGGAAAATCACTCGCGTTAGATACCGAAAGGGCGTTGGTAATGACACCAGCGTAACCAAGTCCCCGAACCCAAAATCTCTAGTTCTGCAGAACTGATCGATCTCTCCCAATCGATCAGTAAGGTTTCCGGTCTACCCTCCAAGAAAGACCGGTGGCGACTCCAAATACATGCACAATTTGCACATGCCACCACGACCACACTGAAGGTCGAAAGCAATCGACTCTTATCGTCGATTCCCATTGAAAAATACTCCCGCCGCGATTTGGTATGGGTCTGGGAGGGCCCGCGCCGATCCAAACCCGCGATCGGTAATCCATTAGCCGCGTCCGCTTCCGGACGGGTCGCGACAGCTAGGGGTGAGCGGTTCCAGGTTCCGGGTAGGTTCCGCCAGGAACCTGGAACCTACCCGCTAGTACAGGTTCCATATTTTTTGGAACCTAGAACCTACCCGTTATATCCTGGAACCTGGAACCTACCCTGTCACAGGTTCCGGTTCCGGTTCCAGGGTACCCGAGAACCTATCAATACAAATCTCTTGCACCAAAATACACGAACCCAACTACACGACTCGCCCATGACAACATTGGACGGCCAGAAATGCTTTTGATGATCAGCAGGCAAAACAACATTGGAAGGTCAGAAATACTTTGAGAAAGTGATTTCAACAAACGGAACATATAGCTAGTAATAATATGCGCTAAAAATTGCTTACTAAACCGATGATAAGCACGAAACTTGCCCATAACATAATTTTCCACACTAAATCACTGACTCTGTGAACAGCATCCACAAACCGAAATCAACTTCAAGACTCCCGAATCCTTCCCAAAGATCAGTCACTAGAAATAGCACAAGACTAGTTCAAGAAGCTTCCAAATGGACGGGAATCCGACACGACACTAAGAGAGAGATGGATTGCCAATTGCAAAATCACTCGCCGTCTGTAGCAAGAAAAAAAAAACAGATTAATGGACGTCTTCCGGTTCGATCTGACGCCCATGGTTAAGGAAATAGCAGAAAACAGAGGAGCTCACATGGAGGGAAGCAGGAAACGCCCATGGTTCGATCTCCCATTGGAGCTTCTCTCCATGATCGGCAGTCGGCTCCAAAATCGAATGGACGTCTTCCGGTTCCGCAGCATGTGCTCTTCGTTCCGCTCCTCGTTCCCCATGCCGGCCCCACGGTTCCCTTTGCCCACTCCAGAGGCCGGCCTCTTCCTCCGAGAGAGCACGATCTACACCCTTGACACGCCGGCAGACAGAGCCACCTCCAATCCCGTGCTGTGGCTGCTGAAGCTGGAGGAGTCGAACCTTGGGGTCATGCGGATCCTCAGCCTCTCATCGCGGAGGCCGATCGTGGGGTTGTCTGGCCGGAAGATCTTCCCTACCGTCCAGATCTGACGTTGTCCATGGTCCCAGGCCCCAGATCCATGAGCACGGCGCGCGGCACCAGACTTGGCAGTAATCGAGGGAAGGTCGTCGTCGAGGGAAGGTCGTCGTCGAGGGAAGGCGCTGAGAGGCCAGGGAGGTTGCCGTCGGAGGTATGGGTGCCAAGGACGTGGCGGTGGACAGCAAGGAAAGGGTGGGAAGGTTGGGGAGTGAGAATAGAGAAGAAGAAGAGGAGGAGGAGGCGTCAGGCGTGGAGCATTGGAGGAAAAGAAGAAGAGGCGGTGAGGAAGGAGGAAAGACGAAAGGGTAGAAATTAAAAACTAAAAACCTAGGGTTTACTGTTTAGAAATTTCGGTTCCGGTTCCGGTTCCGATTCCGGTTCGGTTCTAGGGTGGAACCTGGAACCGGAACCGGAACCGACGGTTCCTAAAAATCTAGAACCGGGAACCGGACCCTAGCATGTTGAAACCGGGAACCGGACCGGAACCGTCGGTTCGGTTCTTCGGTTCTCGGTTCTACCCGGGAACCATGCTCACCCCTAGCGACAGCTGGCGACTCCGCTGGGGACCTTGCTCTAGAACATATGATTCTAGACCTCAAGTGGACTTAGGCCGTAATTAAAACGCTGAGTGATTTTTCTAACCATGCAGGCGCTCGTGAAGGTGAGGTAAGTCCGCTCATGATATGTGTTATATGTTTTTGCAGATTGGAGTGATAAGGGGGGTAGTCTGTGATTAACATTGTCTTATGCAGGTTGGCGTAGGAATGAATGATTGTGTGTATGTTTTATATTGAAGCGGTGATTGTTAAATAAGATGCATGTTTATCGCTTTAGCACGACACCGAAAATACACACAACCGCGCCTAAAACCCCGGGCGCCGCCTATAAGAAAACAATAGAAGGGATTGAAAATGGAATCTCCGTGAGGAAAGACACGGGGTAATCCACTTTTCAATTCCGCTCATTTCGAACTATGGATCGAGCCCCAATGCAACGATAGTTGTGCAATGGAATCTGCTCTTTCTAGAACTCGAGGTGGAAACCTTGACCTTAGGTGCCAAATCCTTTGATTTTTAGAAGTTTTATCCTCACTTGTCTCATGTGCATGTCTTTAGATGGTTGGTATATCTAAAACCACCTAAAAAAAAAAAAATCGGTGATCCTGGAGTCACATCTCGAAGACTGGAACTGGGGCATCTCCAAGTGTTCGGACCACATTCCTTTGATTGATTTGACATTCTTAGTTCTCTTGTATAAGATTAATTTTGCTGAGATCCTCTAAATCTCGTCCCTTAGATTGATTGTATTAGGGATCTATTTGTATTGTATACATCTTGATAAGGCTCATTTCTATCGGAAATGGGGGCAAATTCCCCAAACCCGTGGAGCATAGTGGAATTCGTCCCTTCAGTGCAAAATACATTTGGCCGCAGAGCCACTCGTTTGGTGAAAGGACGTATCGTTCCTAATTGATTTTTAATCAGATCTGGGGATAAGTTTTTCTCCATTTTTTTTTTAATCTCAGGTGATAAAAGAGACAATGCACCCAAAAGCTCATGCATTCAAGTGACAAAACAGACGTCGCCCAGCTGGGGCAAATGAACCGTAGGCGTTGCAAATACCTTCAAGCACGGATGGAGGAATTGGATAGATGTTGTTCATATCAATATGCAACATCAAAACGGAGTGCAAATCAAGTATGATGATCAAGAGCAGAGGACGCATGATGTAATGCTTTCAAATAATAAACAGGGAACATCAAATGCCTCAAATGGCGACTGTGATCGAGAGAATCACCAAACCGCCACATGACGAATCCCAAGAATATCAAGCTGTCTTGAAACAGATAAAATTGATCAAGGACTCTAACAATCGAGATGGAAGATCAGAATTTGCAAAAATCAATGGGAGCAGGTTCCCCCCATTTGCTTTGAGGAGCCAAACCGGGGGCAAACTCTCATGATCCCCCATGAAAGCGCATCAGACCAGGGTCATCGAATCCAGAGATGACAAACAGCAAAACCATGCCTAACTGGGGCAAGTGAATGATTTGTACGCAGGACGTTTCTCCTCTGACAAAGTCAATGGACGCAATAACAGAGTCGTCCGCATCAGAATCAAACCCCAAGATACGAATATGGGTGAACGGTAACCTTGTATCGTTCCAATTTGGTCTTCAAAGACCACATACCTAACATGAGCTTTTACTCATTTAACAGGAATTCGTTGGCACCGAAAGCCTCAAAAGAAAAGAACTCGCCAACGAGGAGGCGAATAAAGTTATTGACCTTGGGAGTCAGCACTCCAAGAAATGGTCTTTGATTACAAGATCGAGTGGAGGGTAAAAAGTATCGCTTCCACACTTCATGCTTTGACATGCATTTCGATAACAATTTCTTTTTTCCTTGAATAAAAGGAACTCTGAAAAGTGGCGCTGGAATGCGTCAAAAAATACAAATGGATCTCTTCTGGGGCAAATCCTTGAGAATGATTCATCGCCAACCAAACGGAGGGATCATGGCCACAAGATAGAGGGCCAGATTCTGCAAGCCGCGCGTTTGTGTTCAAATGAAAACGCCAAGCAAGAACAAGGCGGTATCGTTCCAATTGGTCTTGAATTTTGGAACACAAACTGACACTTATTGTTTGTTTTTGATAGGGGCTTGCCATCAGGGCAAAACGGGTTTTCACATCCCATGTATTACCCGTTGGAAATACATGACCAACGGTAAATTGTATCGTTCTAATTTTTTGAAAAATTCGTGAACGTACAATAACATGTTTCTTCCGCATTTTCAGGGATCTCCAGCCTCTGGAGACAGGTAAGTATCCCTTTCCCTAATCCATTGAAGATGTTGAATAAAAAACAGAGAAGAAAAGAAAAGCTCCCAGAATCTGATGTCTAGAAAAGACATAGAATTCTAACTTCATTGGCATTCATGTTTTGAAACAGGAGGTTGTCTGAACATGAATAAGAATATGCATGGTGCATCATAAAATCCCCTTGACGGGTAAAGTTTTGGGAGAAAAAGAAGGAGATTTTTCCAATCAAAAGTTGTTCAAAACTTTCAAAATGACGTTTTCTCGAAAGACGAGAGGCAAAACCTAAATCAAAATACGTCCTATACACACTTAAGAGAAAAGTGGAGCGAATTAGACAGCAAAACCTGGACCTACGGAAGTAGGGACCATTCGCAGCGATTACATGGATTGGGACGACGGAGGCGTTCGTTTCATATCATAAACACTACAGGTGACCGTGGACAACCCCTTTGAACGGCGGTTTTCATTCTCAACCCTGTCAAGAACCACCCTACATCGGGGCAAAATGGAGGTGAGTCCAGCAGCATCAGGAGAAAATGGTTAGAAATTTTCTTGCTCGGACTAACATTAATCTTTGTGTGTTGTTTATATGGTAATCCAAGTGCCATAGGATGATGAGAAGCATTCATTTCTCTATCCCACACACCGAATCCTTTGCATAGCCAAGTTGAGCCTGCAAAATCATTTCATAAACCCATTGGTGATCATTGCACATTCCAAGACGGATGCAGGATCACTTCAGAAACGAAGGAGTTCAAGACTTAGGGTTTGCAAAAAAATTCCTAAGTTAATGTTTAACCTTGTTAGACCTTTGATCATAGGTCTAACACGATCCCATGAAGATGAGAAAAAGTGGGATTTCAAAAATGAATGAGAAAAATCTGCGGCATCGAGAAAAAGCAAAGTGCCTGGTAAAAGCAAGGCCGATGCTCGTGTAAGTTGTCTGATTGATCCGCAATGAAGCTGGATGGGAAAAGGGGAAATCCCTGAAGGAGCCAAATCCAAAAGGACTGCTCCCCAAATGCTATCAAGCACAGAACAAAGACATAGAAAGAGTCAGTCTCTGAATGCAATAAGAGACGCTCTTTAAAGAGCAGGTGCACACCTCAAAATCGATTGTACACCTCAAAGACTAAAGACGCAGAAAGGAAAAGACAGGTGACAAGTTTGCAATGATCACCAATGTCAATCCCCTCATAAATTCTGGGCAAAAAACAAGCCTTTTTCGGTCCCCAATCCTACCAACATCATAACCCTGAAGTCTTCTCTGACTAAGACACTTGGGTTAACATATAGCTTAGCTCGAAGAAGTACGAGCAAGACTATTTCTTTCTCATTTTGCAGGGTTCTTGACTTGTAAACCCGGAGCAGATGGTGAAGACTTTCATTCAATGGCCTCGACTCCAAAGCGAGTCCCCCTTGAGAGCCAATATCCAAGCCTAACATTACGGTCCCGTGGAAGACCTCCCGACCGATCAAAATGGATGCGCTGCGAATGAGCCTAAAACCTAGGCACAGGTTAGTAGGGAATTGAGTGCATCCCCTATAAAAACCACATCTCAAAACAGGTGAGAAGACCTCCTTGTCGAGAAATATTCCAATTGACGTTTTGAACAAACTCTTTTTGGAATTTTCAAACTGTTGATCCAGATTTTCCGTGCAAGGGACTTGTGATCACATTTGCATGTTGCAAGAATGCTTTGGATGACCTCCAGCATCAAAATGCACATTTCATGATTAAAACTTAAATCATACGATTTTGTCAAATGGACAGCCGTGGTCTTCCCAAAGATTACTAACGTTTTCTTGGTGAAGAAAAATATTTCAGGCTCAAATTTCTGCAGGATACCTGGAGAACCCAGCTCCCAGAATGTCGCCTCAACAGAATCAAGTGAAGCTTTGTCAAAATAAAATCTTTCACTGCTTCAAAAACTGAATTCCCGACAAACTTCGGGGTCTCTAAAAAAGAGGGGAAGAAAAACCCTTTTAAAAGAAAAGTCCTATCAGACGTGGAGAACCCTCGTCCCAGGACCCATTTTCAAAATATCAAACAGTCTCATCGGACGTGGAGAACCCTCGTCATGAGACCCCTTTTCAAAAATTAGGCAGTCTCATCGGACGTGGAGAACCCTCGTCATGAGACCCATTTTCATAATTTAGGCAGTCTCATCGGACGTGGAGAACCCTCGTCATGAGACCCATTTTCATAATTTAGGCAGTCTCATCGGACGTGGAGAACCCTCGTCATGAGACCCCTTTTCAAAAATCAGACAGTCTCATCGGACGTGGAGAACCCTCGTCATGAGACCCCTTTTCATAATTTAGGCAGTCTCATCGGACGTGGAGAACCCTCGTCATGAGACCCCTTTTCAAAGTCAAAACTGATGGTAGATACCGCCTGAAGGGTCAACTCATGGTAGATACCGCCTGAAGGGTCAACTCATGGTAGATACCGCCTGAAGAGTCAACTCATGGTAGAAACCGCCTGAAGGGTCAACTCAAGGTAGAAACCGCCTGAAGGGTCAAAACAATGGTAGATACCGCCTGAAGGGTCAAACAAAGGTAGAAACCGCCTGAAGGGTCAAATTAAAGGTAGAAACCTCCTAAAGGGTCAAACCAAAGGTAGATACCGCATGAAGGGTCAAACTATGGTAGAAACCGCCATAAGGGTCAACTCATTGGTAAATATCGCCATAAGCATCGACACAAAGGTCTGATCCACCATACGGGTCAAAACCCTTGGCAAATCCCAAAGTGTGGGACGCGCCTTCCTTAGGTTCCTACCAGTTAGGAATCCCATAATGGTATGACCTACCATACAGGTCAGAGCTTAATCTCCCTAGGATATTCTGAATGACGAGTCCTAGGTATCTGCTTGAAAGATTGTCGCAACCGGCAGCATCTGACAGGTGAGCTTCAGGTAAGCCTCTCTCACTCCGGCCCATGTTCAAATTGTTAAAGCAAATCGGGGATTAATTTGAGCTTTCATCAAAGGGCCTTAAGCGATCCAATGTCGTAGCATTTCTTCTCTCATTTTCCCAGTTGAGTCGGTTAGAAATCAGGTGCCACCTTATCTTTGAGAGAAACCTCTAACGAGATTCCTCTCAAAGAGGGGCAGCTGTTGACACCTGATTTTTGACCATTTATTATTGTGATTTTTATTCTTTAAAATTAATTAAAAATATCAAAAAAGGTCATAAAATCACAAAATCAACTTTGGAAGCCTTGTCCTAGCCTCGGGGACCAATTTTGAACAAAAACTATTTTTTGGTATTTTATAATATTTTTCGAATTTATGTAATTATAAAAATACCCAAAAATCAGAAAAATATCATTCGTGGTCAGAAAAATACACAAAAATATTCAATAATTTTGTTTTAATTTCATCTTCAAGTGTGTCACCTTAAATCTTGAAAATTCGGCTCGGGTCACTATGTTTCTTCACAAACATAAACTCGAACCGAGCAAACAAATTCCTTTGCGAGTCTTTTAATTTTCAATTCTCACTTTTTATAAGCCATGACATTGAATCCTAAAGGCTAGAAGTGCAATTGGGTCAATTTGCCCTCCAATTTGATCAATTTTAAACAAAAGGGCTTAATTGCATAAAAATCTTTCAATTTAGTCCCCGGTTTCGCAATTTTTGAAATTAAATTTCATACGGGCATACCCATTGTAATTAAACACCTCCACCCTATATTTTTCATCATTCTGAATCCATTGATGGCCTCAATTTTGGCTAATTCGGTCGTTTAGGCCCTCGATTAAGAGAAAATCATTTTCGGATCCTAGGGACAATTTGGGGTTTTCACTAAATTTCAATCAATTGATTAATGAAAGTACCCATATTTGATAGAAAAAATGTCATGGAGTCCGATTTTGCCTTCAATTTTATGAAAATGGGATGATTTGGGGCCCAGTTTGGCAAAATTAGGTCGAACCGGGCCGGTCGGGTCAAGCCCGACCCGACCCGGTCCGACCGGGTCTGCAACTTAGTTGCAGACCCATGCACCGTGGCCACCAAGGAAAAAGGCAGGGGAATCGTGGGGGTTGGCGCGATTGTTTAAGGGAAAGAAAGGCAGAACGTGGGAGCAAAAAGGGAAGTGGACGTGGGTGGTGGACGGCTGGTCGGCCACGGCACAAGGTGGTGCTCGGTTTCTAAAAAAAAAAGTAAGTAAAGAGGATTCTCGGTGGGGGGAGGAGGAGGACCGAGAGAGAAAGAAAAGGAGAGGGTCGAGCGAGGCGAAAACGGGGGGTGGCAAAACTACCTTAGAGCTTCAGCACGCGAAACGGATCTTCACCGGAGCCTAGGTCGCGGTTGATGGACTAAAACCAGGTCGGTATCCCCTTTAAACTCTAATTCCACCGTCGCACACCATTTGCTCGACGAATTGCCCAAGTGAGCTTTGTATTTTTTGGGCCTCGGCCGTGCCTAGCTAGACCTCATTTCGTACGAATCTAGCCTAGAAGCTGTTCTATCATCGACTCTAAGCTCGTTTATGTGTTTATTACGCATCGAAACCGCGCCGGAAGCGATGGCCGGAGCTCGAACGCGCCCGGATCGAGCCGAGAGCTTCATCGGCGCAAACGGCGGTTGCTGAGCTTCGAGGAACTTCAGGTGAGCTTCCCCGACCCCATTAAATGCTAGGGATTGAGCAGGATCAAGCTTTAAACTAAAAAAATTTTCTGCAAAAATGTCGCCGGCGCCGGGACTGTGGAGGTCCGGTTCATCACTTTTCCGACGCCGTTTCTGCCATGTTTTTGTTGCATTTTGAACTGGGTTCTGTGGAGGTCATTTTGGTGTCAAAATCCCGAAGCTCCGGTGACATTTTTCGTCCGAGTGGAACCTCTCGCCGGCGCCGGTCGTCTTCCCTGACGAGGCGTTGACCGGTCAACACTTGTTGACCTGGTCAACGCCAACGTGGCGCTGACGTGGCAGCCACGTGGCGACCACGTCAGCGCGCTATTTTATCAGGATTAAAAAAAAAGCAAAACAATCTGACGGTCCGGGAGACGCCACGTGTCTCAATCTGAGGCGTCCGTTCTCAACTCGGTAAACGGCGCCGTTTTATCATGGGAGAGGCGGGCCGGGTCTGGGTCGCGGATTTGGGCGTGGGCCGGGTCATCCGACCCGGTCCGGATAATTTTTAATAATAAAAAAAATCAAAAAATCAATAAAAAAATAAAAAATCGTAAAAAATTCAAAAAATACGAAAAATTCAGAAAAATTCTAAAAAATTACAGAAAATAGGAAATGGCCACATTCAACTGGCCATGACCTGTTTCGTGTCTTTTGACCCCCGAACCTTCCAGAAATGACGGTTTTGCCCTTCCGGCAAACCGTCTTCCAAAGAAATTCTAAAAAAATCCAGGAAAATCCCAAAAAATAGGAAATGGCCACAGACAACTGGCCAAGACTCATTCCGGGTGTTTTGAACCCCGACCCTTCTTAAAATGACGATTTCGCCCTTTGGGCGAATCGTCTTCCAAAAATTGATTGTGATTGATAGGAATAGTCGTCCAATCAGCATGAAACCCTGAATCAAACCTACCCCACCCAAACTTGCGCCTGCATGAACTCTTAGCCAGGAAAATCACTCGCGTTAGGTACCGAAAGGGCGTTGGTAATGACACCAGCGTAACCAAGTCCCCGAACCCAAAATCTCTGGTTCTGCAGAACTGATCGATCTCTCCCAATCGATCAGTAAGGTTTCCGGTCTACCCTCCAAGAAAGACCGGTGGCGACTCCAAATACATGCACAATTTGCACATGCCACCACGACCACACTGAAGGTCGAAAGCGATCGACTCTTATCGTCGAATCCCTTTGAAAAATACTCCCGCCGCGATTTGGTATGGGTCTGGGAGGGCCCGCGCCGATCCAAGACCCGCGATCGGTAATCCATTAGCCGCGTCCGCTTCCGGACGGGTCGCGACAATAGTACGTGAATTTTTTAATTGATGTTTGTCCTTTTTTTACTTATAATTGGGATCCTATCAAGATTTTTGACGGCGCTAACCGGAGTTGGCACTCAAATAATTATTTTCCAAAAAATGTAAAATGTAAGTAATAAAAAAAATAAATAAAAGTGAACGTCATACATAAATATTGACACTTGAGGTGTCCTTCTGTCATTATAATTGGTTTAGATCTTTTTTTATAATTTTCCAAACTTGTCGGCTGGGAACTCTCAAAGATGCAATTGAATGAGTCCTTAATATAAAAGTAACGCAAAAATAGTGATATTACTGTCGTTTCTTTTCCTTAATCATTAATGAGGGAAATTTGATCAATTGTATTTTTTTCCCATCTTTCACTGATCTTGGCAATACAAACCTATTATACACAATTATTCTCAAGGACATTATGTCCTAAGCAATAAGCATAGACTCTTAGACCCCTCACATAAATTATAGTGCCGTTCCATTCCTGTTTGTTGCTATTCTTTCAGATGAACTATCTTCATCAACCTCAACTTTCAATAGTTCTCCTCCAATCAAATTCTGACGAGACAGTCAGAGAGACCGTTCAACAGCCCACAGAAGGCGTTGAATAAACAAAGCTGGAGTAACATGTAAAACCTCGCAGTCGTCGCCGGAATTAGACGTATTGTATTTGAAATTTGAAGTCACTTGCATGTCGTGCGCCAATTTAAGATCCCATCCGTCGACAGTTCATGAGTGCTCTAATCTTTATTCAAGGTCAACCCCACCATTTTGGGTCGGCCATACATGGTTTGCTTTCTCGGAAATTGGCATGTTGACCCCACATTTTTCCTGTATTTCTCAAACTGACACCCAAGTTTTGAATCGCGTTCTCCCTTTAGGGTTTTGAATGTTACCATAATAGCTTCGGACTGGTCAGTGCAGGTCAGATTCTTGAGAAATCCAGTCCTGTTCCGTGAAATTACACAGGTTCTTAAATGATTGATCAATTTAATTAGTGTATGGTTTATTGTTAGATTAAGTGGAAACATCGACTTATTTGATAAGTAACATAGCTGTCTCTCTGTGGACCTGGCTGTATGCTCGAAAACAAGCTTATTCAGGATTATTATGACACAAAAAAGGAAGAAATTCAATTTGGGTGGTTACAAAATCGGGGAAATCAAAGAGACATAGGGACTATTTTGAGAAAATTGTTTAAAACCATGGGCCAGTGCATAAAATAAGGCAATATCGAAAGGAGTACCAGCTAAATATTATAAAAGCATTGAAAAAATATTCATAAAACCTTCCTTGTGGGTTCCATGTTCACAGCTTGCAATGGCATCGAATAGGTTTGACTTTGACATTTTCCCGACTTTAGACTTCCACATCTAACTCTATTTATTCCTACATAACCACGACACTATTCCTCAACATCGTCCTCTTCAGATTTCAGCGTCAGAAGAGCTACCAAAAAAGATCCGATTGCGAAAGGGGCAAACAGAAAAGAGAAGCCATGGATTATCCTCTGGATTTCCGGTGCCCCATTTCGATGGAAGTCATGGAGGATCCGGTCACCATCGCAACTGGCGTGACGTACGAGCGCAAGAACATCGAGAAATGGTTCTTTGCCTACAAGAAGAAGACCTGCCCCGCCACGATGCAAAGCGTTGAGAGCTTTGACGTCACGCCGAATCACACCCTCAAGAGGCTCATCGTTGCGTGGCGAAGCGAGGTGCGGCCTGGAACCCCCTTACCGGTGGCCCGTGGATCGACCGAGAGGCGCGAGGAGATTGTGACCTTGCTCGAGATGCTTGAGTCCTCCCCCTTCAAGGTCACCTCATTGAAGAAGCTCAAGTCGATGATCAAGACCGACAACGAGGCGAAGGCCAAATTTGTCCAGTCCGGAGGCGTTGAGATTGTTGTCCAGATCATGACCCAGGTCCTCGAGGATGGATCAGACTTCAGCATCTTCCGAGCGTGTGAAGAGGCCCTTGGCATTTTGCATCAGCTCTCATTGTCCGAAGAAGCCAATATCCTGGAGAAACTATCGAAGCACGAGTCAACGAAGTGCGTCGCCGCTATGCTTCAAAGAGGGAGCGCGGAGGCGAGGATTCATGCCATCACCATCCTCAGGCAGATGGCTCAAAGCGAGACGCACTGGACTTTTGTCCTTCAAGACCATGGCATAGATCTATTCAAGTCCTTGTTAGAGCTGGTCTCGGACGAGATGTGCACAAGGGCGAGCTCATACGCCCTAGAGGTTCTTGTCGAGATGCTCTCCGCATCTAAGAAGAGCCGAGTGAGGGCGATCGAGGCTGGGGCCGTTTGCGTGCTAGTAGAGCTGTTGCCTGAATCGAACCGATCAAAAAGCGAGAAGATATTGGCACTGTTGAAGCTCCTATGCGAATCTGCCGAGGGGAGATTGGCCATTGTTGACCACGGGATGGGGATTGCCGCCGTGACCAAGAAAATGCTTCACGTCTCAAATGCAGCAACGAAGCTCAGTGTGAAGATCGTGTGGCTGATCGGCAGCTTCAACCCGAGCGAGAGGGTCTTGGAGGAGATGCTGATCTGTGGGTCGGTGAGGAAGCTCTTGGCGCTCCTGCACATCGATGGCCGGTCATCGACGAAGGAGAAGGTCATCAAGATGTTCAAGTTGCACGGGCAGTCATGGCAGCGTTGCCCTTGTTTCCCTAATGAGTTGAATGACTATTTGGCAATGGTAAACAGCGCTTGAGAGGGAAAATGGACATGATAATCAGAAGATGATGTTAGATACAGTAATCCAATACAGTTTGCCCCATTGAAAATTATTTGCTATACAACTTTTTTCCGACGATGGTGAAGTATGGTGGACATAGAGTTGATAACTATTGCCTTGGAAAATTGGCTTTTTATGTTACATGTTAGTTAAATACATACTTTACTATAATGATCCAAGATTAATGTTAGTCCTTGGTTTTTTAACCCCATTGCAAATCATGTCTCCCAACCTGTTGCTTTGTCAATTGCATCCAAAACCATATTAGGAAAAAAAAAGTTGAGATGTGCTCATAGGGGTGTGCATGATCCGGGCCGGTCCTATCTCGATATGGAATTGGCGACCAAACCGATAGTTCCAGTCCTCAAATTTTTGGGACTAAGGACCGGGCTAGGAATGCTGGTTCGGTCCGGTCCTAGTGGGACCAACAGCACCAATTGCTTATATAAATCTAACCTTTGGCTCTAAATGAGCAATTTCCAATCTCAACCATCTAATATAATAAAACATATATATGATCATTGTACAACCATCACATAAGTACTTATAATCCTAAAATAATGAGAAAAGACTAAATTAGGAAGAAAAACACTTAAAACAACCGAAAGAGGATTATGCTCATGCATCATTCTCCTCGAGTTGGGAAGAGTTAAACTCAAAGTGGGATTACACTTACACTTCACTTAATTCAAGTGTGAACAAAATAATGGATTTGCATAATATAGTCAAGACAAAACATGATCGGAGACTGCATATCGACAAAGATATGGAAGGCGAGAGGAGAGAGTGGAGAGGCGAAGGTGAGAGGAGAGAGCGCCAAGCAGAGTTGCGTTGCGAAGGCAAAACACGAGCCTCGAGACGGAGGAGAGGATTGAGTGTCAAGCAGAAGATGAGGAAACTAGGTTAATTAGTTCTTCAAAAATTCCTAATTTTTTCTAAATGTGTGTGTATATTCTAAGCGATCTGGGCCGATCCCATCCACTATGGGATCGATGATCGGACCGCTCAGTCACCAGTCCCATTTATTGAGAACGGGAACCAGATCGCCCCCCTCAAAGATCGGACCAACCAGGCCAGTCCGGTCCAGTTTGCTCACTCATATTTGCTGACATTGGATATGCTTGATAGGTTTAACTAGTTTAATTGATTTATTAATGAAAAATAGTTTATTGGTAGGTATATAGCCACAAATTCGTACTACTAAAATTATCTGTTTGATCTCCAACACAATGTTAGATTAACACAGAAAATTACAAACAATTATTTACATATGAAGATGTGCTTACGTGGCACCTGTCGAAGATTAACCAGCGAGACGTGCAGATTTGCATGTGCCGAAGATTACATTCATTTTGTTTTTTTTTCTCTATGTTGCTCAATTAATTTGTTTACATTTCTCCTGATTCAGTTTAATTATTCGTCTTAGCTTTGTAAACATTTATTTAATTTTATTCAACTTATCGTTTAGTTATTTTTTAAGTTACGCTACTCTATTATTATGTTTTGCATAGACACTTATGTCATAAAAGTGAAAGAGCTAGGAGATAGAGTAGACGTTAAATAATTTGAAGGTAAGCATGTAAGGTCCCTAAGAGGGCAATGTGCAAACAAACTATTTATATTTGTGGCATTGGGAAAAAAACGATATGGCATTAAAAAAAGGAATGGTATAATCTAGAAGATATAATAAAAACCAATTAGATACGTGTGATGTAGATTATAATCAATCTTGTTACCACTTCAATGGGTGATTTTTCTGACAAAAAAAAGGGTGATTTTGAATATTTTCCGTGTGTTGAGAAGAACTCTATTTTTTTTTATCGAGAAAAGAACTCTATTTGATAGTGTAAATATTCGTCGGTATTCTCTTGATCGGTTTATAAAATTTCTTGAAAATATGAGTTCTGATGAATTTCAATTTACTATAAGAAAATCAGGCTCCAACGACGAAAAAATTTCATTGTTAAAGCTACATTTGGCGCCTAAATATACAGTGGTCGCTGTCACATCCCAAATCCACAAAATGGTTGGTTGTCAATAGGGAAAAATTCAAAGTGGTTGATTGATTTATACTTGGCATGACTCATGAAGTACAATGAGCAATTGATCGTGAGCATTGAAGACTATAGTAGACGAAAATTCTGATTTGCATGACAATTTGTTATTAAGTGAAGTTGATGAGATCTTGAAAAATTAAATTGAGGAGTTCAAACTATAGGATTATAATACATTGGTCGAGAATGTTAGTAGCTTGGCCGCCATTGGATTGCACTTGGAGGGTAAGGAGTTGAAGGAATGATCGGCTCAATAAGGATGCTTCTGAGGACTATAATGTTCATGACTATACAATGTATTTCCCTTAAACTTGGGCAGCAAGCATGGTCGGCCATTAGGGGTACATACGAGTGGCAATAGAAGAACAATTTAGAATTAAGAAAATCTATTTTGTGCATGCATGAAGGGTGATTGGCCGAGAGACCTAGGGAATAAGCAAGAGAATGTGATCAATCATTGACTCAATGTTCAATCAAGATCATGTAAATGATAACAAATCAATGGGGGCAAGGCAATGTGGCATGAACTCTAGAGAGAGATCCCTAAATCATGGGATTTGGAACAAATGGCAATGATCAGAATTTTGGGTAACATGCAAGAGGACATTTGGATTGGAATCATAGGGACTTCAAGAACTTGACCGCCACTTGTCCCTCAATGCCTCACTTCACTCTCTCTCCTCTCAAGTACATATAAATGGCCTTGGTGAGCAAGAAAGGCTTTGGATTACTTCACTTCCCCACCATTTTCGACCAAGAGGGAAAGAGAGCTAGAGGGGGAGTTGGTCGGCGACTTCACCGAGAGAGGAGGAGGAAGGAGTTAGGCGATCAAGTAAGCTCAAGCTGCGAAAAGGCAAGGGATTCCTTCAACCTTGTTAAAGGATAGATGTCCATGGAAATGTTGGTTGTTTAGGAGCTCTAGATCAGTTTTTTTTTTTTAGGGCAAGAAATCTAATTCTGTGGACTGAGTTAGAGCTGGTGCAGTTTGGTTCTGGTTTAATCGGGGAAATGAAGTTGAATTTGAGCTACATTGTACTTCCTTGAGTTCATTATTAGTTAGCTAAACTGAGTTAACGTAGATATATGTATGGTTAGCTAATATAAGGAAGTTTGAGTCTGATTTACAGCTATGAAATCGAAACTGTGCTCAGTTTAGAACAGATTGGTTCTGATGTTCTGATGTAAGCGTTGTTTGATGCTAAATTGAGCTACATTATACTAATTTGCAGTGATTGGTGGTGAGCTATGCTTGAATGAGGTAAAGTTAGCTAAATTGAGGGACCCTGGACTGTTTCAAGGTGTTAAAACAGAATCTGTTCTAATTAGAATAGATCAAACTTTCGGACAAGAAAGAGTGAAGGAAATTACCAATTCAAGCTGTTTTATGAAGGGATTTGGAGGAATTGACTTAAGGAATGAAAGAGTGATTCCTTAATGATCTTTAGGTCTAGGGTTTGAGGAATTTGCTTGCTCAAAATGTGATTTGAATGGCAAGAATCCTATCAACCGAGAGCATGGAGAGAGAGAGAGAGAGAGAGAGAGAGAGAGAGAGAGAGAGAGAGAGAGAGAGAGAGAGTTAGTAGTTCAATTGATTGTAGAGGTTCGATTAGGGTGTCTTGCCACTAATCTGATCAAAGTCTAAGTGTCATTGTTGACACCTGATTTTTTATCAGTCTTTCATAGTTTATTTTTAAAAAATTCATACAAAATCTATAAAAAGTTAAAAAAATTAAAAAATCATCTTTGGTAGCCTTGACCAAGCTAAAGGAACCATTTTTGATAAAAAAATAATTTTTCATATTTTTTAATATTTTTTAATATTTTCCAAAAATAGAAAAAATACATGAAAAATGAAGAAAAATAGCGTTCGATGTCGTAAAAATATAGAAAAATAGTCAATATTTTTATTTTAATTTATTTTACATTTTGAACTCATAAATAGTCAAAATTTAAGTTCAATTGCATGTGTTTCTTCACGACACATAGAGTTGAATTTGGCAAAAAAATGTCATTCGAGTATTTTAATTTGTAAATTTCTACATCTTTTTTAGTCTTGACGTCCAATTAGATCGACCACCATCTACAATAAATGCCCCTTGCTGAATATTTTCGTTTTTGTTTCACATGATTTCATGGTGTAAAACGTCGAGTGGATCCCCAAATATAATCGGGTCGGCATGAGTTCGATAGCTCGTCCAAGATCAAACCAGGGCACGGCGAACCCCATGTGAGTACTCTCGAACTCCTTCGATGCTTCCTAATGCTTTTCTTAGGTTAGATCGTGTGTAGAATGGCTAGGACAGCTAAATCATTCTTGAGCTGTGATTGATAAATAGGACCTTACTAGGAATGCCATGTGATTTATTTGCATATCTAGATTCCTTGAGTTGGGCATTTTATTACTGATTGTGATTGCTAGGATAATCACTCTTATCTACATGAATTTCTAGATTTAGGGTTCATACCTTACTCATCCGCATGAACCTCAGGCTAGAAAATTCAGTCAACTTAGGTACCGAAAGGGCGTCAACTCTGACAGTTGGTGTAACTAAGTCCCCGAAACCATTTCTCTGGTTCTCGCAGAATTGAATAGAAACTCCCAACTATTTGATTGGGTGGTCCAATCATACCCTAAAAAAATGATTGGTGGCGACTCCATGGCATGCACACTTAGCACATGTCACTAGACCACACTGAAAGTCGATCACGCATACCTCCGTTGCGATTTGGGTAATGGGCCTTGGGAGAGGCCCGCGTCTGACCAGACAGGACGGCCCATTAGCCCTCGAGAGCCCGACAACCTCAAGAGGGTCGCGACAGACTGGCGACTCCACTGGGGACTGGTTCTTAACCATTTAGTGGACTTGAGCCGATTAAAAAGTTGATTGATTCTTCTAACCTAATTTTATGCAGATGTTCTCGAAAGTGAGGTGTATATGCTAACGAATGTGTTAGATGTTTTTGTAGACGGGAGAAATAAGGGGTGAAGTGCTTGTTAACTTTGTTTTATGCAGGCAGGAGTTTTGGATGTATGATTGTGTGGATGTTTATATTGAAGCGGTGATTGTTAAATAAAATGCATGTCTTGTGCTTTAGCACGACACAATGAATACACACAATTGCGCCTAAAACCCCAGGCGCCCTCTTTAGGAACACAATAGAAGGAATTGAAAATGGAATCTCCGTGAGGAAAAACATGGGGTAATCCACTTTTCAATTCCGCTCACTTCGAACTATGGATTGAGTCCCAATGCAACGATAGTTGTGCAATGGAATCGGCTCTTCCCAGAATTCGAGGTGAGAACCTTGGCTTTAGGTACCAAGCCCTATCTTTTGATTTTTAGGAGTTTTCCCTCACTTGTCTCATGCGTTTGTCTATGGAAGGTTAGTATACCTAACACTGCTAAAAATACAGATAAGCTTGATTTTCTCTTAAGTTTGGTTGGTAAGACTTTTCTATCCCTCGAACTTGTTACAGCTCTTAATCATTATATTCATTGCATAATTCCAGTGATTGGATTAAATGCCATTTTGAGGATAGATAGATGTGTTTTCCTCCCAATGTTCTTGATGGAAGATGAAGATGGTGTCATCCCATTACGAGCGCCAAGTGGACAAGAAGAGCCTGCTATGGACATCATTGAGGTATCATCTAATGAAGATGACGATTTGGAATAGGTGATCCTGAAGTCACGTCTCAAAGATCGAAACTGGGGCATCTCTAAGTATTAAGATCACATTCCTTTGTTTTAATTTTCATTTCTAGCCTTCTTGTATAGGATTTATTTTGCTGAGATCCTCTCTATCTGATCCCTTATATTGATTGTATTAGGGATCTATTTGTGTTTATATACATTCAGATTGAAATTTGTTGTATTTCTATTGACTTGTCATTGGAATGTGATAGTGGCATTTCTTCTAATCACTCGAATACTCCAAAATCAATTTTATTATTCCTTTGGATGAAATTGAAATTGGAAGTCTTATACAACCTTTTGGCCGTATAGGGCAATACAATCCCAATTTCGCCAGAAGGAACTATAAACTTGAATTGGTTCATGCATGTTTTGCATCATTGGTAATCCACAATAATTGATCAAGAGTATTCGTGTTTTTCAAATTTAATGAAAAGATAGATATCCAAATTACTCTCGTTCTTAGCAAACGGCTTTAATTTGGATACCGTATCTTCAATTGAATTTAAAACACATCGTAATTGTGTACTTTTGAACATTCCATTGATTTTCTTGGAATTGATCAAAGGCGATTATCGTGAATTACATTCCTTTCAATGATATGCTTTCCTTTGAGGAATATTGATAAAAGCTTTTGCACAAGGCCAAAACCCTTGTAAAAGCTCTTATCCCTATTAATCACAAGTAAGCATAAAATTGAAAGGATTTATGCTTTATTTTTCAAATTCTTTCTTCTGATTCTGCCTTTTCATTTGAAACAGGTTAAAAACAAGTAGAGAAGAGAAGTCTTTTTGTGGATAATCGCGGTGGGAGGTTCCTTTATCCGATCATAAGCAAGATTAAAAAATCAAGATGTACACGCTCGAATCATCAATGTCAAAGCGCAGCTTGCCTAGGTTGAGAGTGGTCAGGTGTTCGAGAAAGTCAGCCATACAGAAGTTGAGACACACACATTAGAGCTTTCATTCATTTCGCTCAATCGAGGGACCTTAAAAGCAGATCATACAAATCATCGGGGTGGAAACATAAAACCGCAATGAGCCCTAATTAGCATCACAAAGGAACCAAGTTGGCCCTCCATATTATTGATGCTTTGCTTATACTCACCACCTCGAGACTCGAGATCTGCAAGCTTAAGAAGAAGGCGTTTACATTCCCCTTTAAGCTCGGCAACCTTGGTCCCGTGATCTTCGGCGGCTATTTTCAGGTCCCGAACTAGTCCTCTCCCATGGGCTATATCCGCGGTAATGCTGTCAAGCCTTTCTTCCTGCCACTCACATTGAAACTTCAACACGACATTACGACGGTCGTGCTCATAGGTGGTCAGGGATAAGGCCAAGCGCTCCACCAAATTTCCCCTCTCGCGAAGCAACATCGAGACTCGCTTGTTGGCGAACTCAACAGCCCTTCTGTGACTATCGGCCACAAGGTTGGCCAACACCAAGCAGTTGGACCGATCCTCATAGCGAGCTCGCAAAACGTGAGCCACGGTAGCTTTTCGATGAGCGACACGGTAAGTCTCTAAAAAGTTTATAAAGAGGGTTGGGAAGATTCTATATTCCCTCTCTAAATTAGTGCCCTCGATGGAGGTGGTGTCTATTTCTACGAGCAAAATGCGGATTTCATCTTCAATTTCTGGGTGATCGGCTATATGAGCATAGCCTCGACCGAGGAGGTTATAGAGTTTTTCCCACTGGGCCAAAATTTCGGCCGAGAAAGCGCGAATAGGAGAGGAGGTCATTTTCGTTGGAGTGAGGGAGAAGAAGATGAGTGTGGTAGAGTGATTAAAATAAGAAAAGGCAATTATGTAAGAGTGTTAATCTTCTCTGCATTAACTCCTCCTTTTATAGCAACTCGAGAATGAAGAAAGGCACAGCAATAATGCTCGTGGAGCCAAGTTAATTGGGTAAAGCAGTGGTGGCTCTTTCGGTGAACCATCAGATCTGTCCCAGTCCGCGATTTCAGGCTTGATAAACCTAAAAAAGTTGTAAAAAGATATGTCGGTGTCACCATATTAAAATTGAGCGGGAGTTAAGTGCAACTATCGAAAAAAGTTGCGAAAGGATTTGGCGGTCCCATCATATTAAAAAACTGAGCAGGAGGCGAGCGTAGTTCCACCTTTTTGAAAATAAGTGGGAGACAGACATGGATATCGAGAAAAGGAAATCGATTTGGTGTCCCTCCACGTTGAAAAGAAGAAAGAAGACGACAAAGCGGGAAATACGAAATCTTGGGAGCAACGCTTGCCTGACGATCTTCATCCATGTTTAAAGAACGTTTCATGGGCATACAGAACCACTCAAAAGAAAATTTAGAGAGAGTGAGCATACATGAGAGAGTAGAGAACCCTGAGTGAGCAAAAATTGATCGAACATTTTTCGATCCAACATGTTTGAGGGTTACCATCAGTTGCTAGAGGCGACTGATCCAAAAATCTCAGAAAATGAACTATTGAGAGATCTCGAAGATTCCAGGATGGCGTCTGGTACCAGAACCACAGAACCCAACCCTTTCGGCAACGAAGTTCAGGATCTCAGCAGCGACGACAACAGCAGCAGCGATGGTCAATCTCGGAAAAGGAAACGTCGCCAGTGCCACACTCAGAATGAAATCCAAGAGCTTGAAGCTTTCTTTAGTGAATGCCCTCTCCCGAACATGAAACAAAGAAATGAATTGGGCCAGAAGCTAGGGATGAAACCTTTGAGGGTCAAGTTTTGGTTTCAAAATAAGCGAGCCAAATTGAGGGCTCAACACAGACGTCAAGAACTTGCGATTCTAAAGGAGGAAAACGAAAAGCTTCGAGCGGAGAACATGAGGTATAAGAAAGCTCCCAGCACTATCGCTTGCCTTAATTGCGGTGGCCCTATCACTCTCGGCGAAATGTTCCTTGATAAGCCTTATATGAGGATTGAAAATGCTCATTCACCACCCCACTCCCTCGAACCATCTTCGATACAATCGGATTTTGTTGGAGATATGCATGAACAAATCAATTCTACGAAGTCAATATCGATGCCTTCTAAAGGATGTGATATGCGTCACCATGATTGGAGTTTCCTTAACGATGAGCTTACTATCACGACCGACCAATCCAAAGCTGATGAATTCCCTCCACAACAATTTCCGGCTCGATCAAATTCTACTGGAAATAGGCCAGAGAGCAATAGCCAAGTTGTCAACACTGTTCCGGGTCGCAAGAAGACGAGGGTCAATTGGTCCCCCGAGCTTCATCTCAAGTTCCTTAGTGCGGTTCAGCAACTAGGGATCAACTCAGCATATCCAACGCGCATACTTGAGATCATGAACATACCATGACTCACTAAAGATGGAGTCGCGAGTCACCTCAAGAGCTACAGAAGGGCGCTAAGACAGCGCCACACAGCATTGAACCTGAAAGAACTCAACTTGTGCCTAAACACTAGGCATGGCTATAACTACAATGCCCCTGAAGTAAGAAATACCCTGCCGAATCTAGGCACCGACCAAGCTGGTAGCAGCACCATCGACTACTTGGGCGCTAATCAGAATATTCCCCTGAATCATCTCAGCACCCCTCAAGAGTATATGCCACAAGTGCAGCAGGTACGAACTCCTTGGTTTGAGCAGCAACTTTTCGCTAGTGCTCTTCCTATCCCCGATCAACATATTGCGCCTAGTGTTCAAAGATCTGCCCGGCTTGGGCATATGATTTCGGAAGATCAAGCGGGCGGATGCTTTGAGGATTTTTGTTTCTCCCATTCCCAAATGGAAGGTGCTTTTGATAGTGAACCGATCAATCATCCTCTTATAATCTCGAGCAACGACGAAGGTTCTAGCTCGAAGAATCAGATCGCTCACAACAGAAACAGGAATCCTTCAACGCCAAGCGATGATGGTCAACCCGAATATCAGTTGCTCGAAGAATCAAAAGATTTCCTTGATGAGGAGCTCCATATCTGGATCGATCAGTTTAAAACTGATGGACTTATGAAGTTATGATCCAAAATGACGATTATATGTCTGATTCATGGTGTAGCTGGCTGATCACCGAGAATCCTCAAGGGAACTAGGCACATGTGAATGGATGTATCATTAATCTTTCTGTCATAAAGTCTTCCATGCAAGATAATCTTCCTTAATGCCTAGAGTTAATCTGGGGCAGCGATCAGTACTACCTGCGAGCATCATCATGCTTGAGTACGACAATCCCTTGTTAGATTAGAGTCGAGGCGAATCAATTGAACGCCACGAAGAAAAACATTTAAAGGCTTCACATAGGAAAATGCGAGCAAAAGCCCGAGCGAGCTCAAAGACGGTTAGCTCTGTATCGTTCTAAGGGACCTTTAGTCGTTATGAACTCTAAATTGAGCTTGTTTCATTCTCGATGGGGGTCGCTAACTGCTTCAAGAATTTTATAACAAAAAACGAACCAGTTAGGGACGCCAATAGTGCTTTGTCCTGGTAGTCAGTGAACTGGAAGTGGTACGAAACGTCAGGAGTTCGATCTCAGGATTGAAAAATCATTTTATCAGTTTGTCTATCACCCGATGAAGTTCAAAGAGATTCGACGCAGATGACTATAGAACTTGGGGCAATTCGAAAATCATCGATTCATTTTCATCAAGCGGCGAAGTTGGTATTGTAAAATGTGAAGCACGCAAATGACAAATCTGAAGCAGAAGGAGATGAATCATGATTCGCTTATCCAAGGTCGGGATTTCAACCTTCGACTAAAGCCAAATCTAGGATGAGTTTTTGATCTTGCCCACTCGACAAAACCCATCTCCACTAAAAATGGGGGCAAACCATTCCTACATCTGGAAAGCATGTCGAAGCCGAAGACATCAAATTCATCGTTTGATCCGTGGGGCAAGTCCCCGAAGCAATAGTTATCATCCGCAGAGCGTAATGGAATCCATCCTTTCAATGTAAAACACATTTGGCCGCGGAGCCACCCATTTGGTAAAAAGAACGTATCGTTCCTAAATGATTTTCAATCAGATGCGGGGATAATGTTCTCTCATTTTCCTCTCAGGTGATGAACAGAGATGAGGCACCCAAGAAGCCATGCATTCAAATAACAAAACAGTGCATGAAACACGCCCAAAAAGATGAATGAATCTCCTCCGACGTAAATCCTCGAGGTGGATTTGTTGCCCAACCAGACGAAGAAATCATGGCCACAAGCTTGAGGGCCGGCTTCTACAATCCGCACATTGGCATGCAGAATGGAATTCAAATCAAGAGTAAAGTAGTATCGTCCCAATTTGTTTTGAATTTGGAAACCCAAAATAATGCTTAATATTTATCCTTGGCAGGAGCTCGCCATCAGGGCAGACATGTAAGTTTCATTTTTCTCCAAAAACCAAGAAGTCGAAAGAACTTTAGAACACCCAACAATCTTGTGTTACTACGTGAAGTGCAGATTTTCACAACCCTTGTACACTCGTTGGAGCATATGACCAAGGGTAAGATGTATCGTTCCAATTTTTGTAAAGTTTTAGAATATACAATGACATATCCCTTTTATATCTCCAGGATCTCCAGCCTCGATGGGCAGGTAAGTATCCCTTTTCCCAATTCATTGGAGATTAAAAACTTTCAGAATTAATTCGATTCTCACATCTAAAAAGACATAGAATTCTTACTTCATTGACATTCATGTTTTAAAACATGAGATTGTCTGAACATGAATTACACATGTATGGTGCATCATAAAATCCCTTTGAAGGATAAATCTTGATGAAATGAAATGAATTTTTCCAATAAGAGTCGTTTGAACTGTTCAAAAGGGTATTTTCTCATAAGAGAAGCGAGCCTAATCCAAACACGTCTCATACACACTTGAGAGATGAGGAGATTGGAAATGATAGCGAAACCTTAACCTATGGATATAAGGGTCATTCGCAACGATTACATGGATCGAGATGACAGAGGCATTTATTTCTTCATTCCAAACACTACAGATGCCCATTGAGAACCCCATTGAACGACGATTTTCATTCTCAACCCTGTCAAGAACCACCCCACATTGGGGCAAATGAAGGTTAGTCCAACAGTATCAGAAAGTAAACGGTTAGAAATTTTCTTGCTCGGACTAACATAAATCTTTGTGTGTTGTTTATATGATAATCCAAGTGTCATAGGATGACGAGAATGATTCATTTCTCTATCCTACACACTGTTATCCTTTGCACAACCAAGTTGAGCCAGCAAATTCATTTCATCAACCTATTGGTGATCATTGCATATTCCAAAGCAAAGGCAACATCACTCTAGGAATGGAAGCGTGCCAAAGTTTAAGTTGCATATCTAGCATGATTGCCGAAAATCCTAGCTCCAAAAGAAAAGAAAAACACGGGATTAAAAAAAAAGGGAAAAGAAAAATCCCTAGACATCAAGAAAAAGCAAAGTGCCTGGTAAAAAGCAAGACTGATGTCTATTCAAAATATCCCCAGTAAAGTCTAGAGAGACGATGAAAAGACCCTGCAAAGGAGTTAGATCAAGATGACTACTCTCCAAATGTTGTCGTGCTCAAATTGCAAACACACAAACAGACGGTCTCTTAATGTAACAAGAGACGCTTTTAAACATCCTTGTGCGCTCTAAAAGAGGAGTGTACACTTCAAGAAATGGAGATGTTCTTCGAAGGACATGTGGCAAATTTGCAATGATCACCAATGTCAAACCCTTCACAATTTCTGGGCAAAAAATAAGCCTTTTTCGGTCCCCAATCCTTCCAATGTTACAACCCTGAAGTAGTCTTATCTGACTAAGACACTTGGGTTAATGTATAACTTAGCTCAAAGAAGTACGAGCAAGACTATTTCTTTCTCATTTTGCAGGGTTCTTGACTTGTAAACCCGGATCAGATAGTGAAAAATTTCGTTCAACGGCCTTGACTCAAAAGTGAGTCCCCCTTGGAAACCGATATCCAAGCCTAACACTACGGTCCCGTGAAAGACCTCCTGATCGGTCGAAATGTATGCGTTGCGAATGATCCTGAAACCCAGGCACAGGTCGGTAGGAAATTGAGCACTTTCCCTATTAAAGATCATTATCACAGAGCAGTGAGGAGCCTTCTTGGGTGAGAAATACTCCAATGGATGTTTTGAGCAAACTCTTTTTGAAATTTTCAAATTGTTTGATCTAGAGTTTCCGTGCAAGGAATTTATGATCACATCTGTATATGGCAGGAATGTTTTGGATAACCTCCAACAATCAAAATGCACATTTCATGACTAAAACTTAAGTCGTAGAATTTTGTCAGTTAGACAATTATTGTCTTCCCAAAGATTACTAATATCTTCTTGGCGAGGAAAATTTTTTCAGGTCTAAGCTTTCTGCAGGACTTTTGGCCACCCCAAAGACTGGGTGCGTCATCCTTAGGTGAAGCCTTTTAGTAGGCAAATCTTTTCTAAGACCGATCCACAGAATGATCGAGTCTCCGACTAGCCCCGAAGAGCGGGTACGTCATCCTTTGATTCATATCAATTTGGAATCTCATAAATGGTAGAAACCGCCTGAAGGGTCAACTCAATGGTAGAAACCGCCTGAAGGGTCAATCAATGGTAGAAACCGCCTGAAGGGTCAACACAATGGTAGAAACCGCCTGAAGGGTCAACCAATGGTAGAAACCGCCTGAAGGGTCAAAAAAATGGTAGAAACCGCCTGAAGGGTCAATGTATGGTAGAAACCGCCTGAAGGGTCAACCAATGGTAGAAACCGCCTGAAGGGTCAACTCAATGGTAGAAACCGCATGAAGGGTCAATGAATGGTAGAGACCGCCTGAAGGATCAACCCAATGGTCCGATCCACCATACGGATCAAAACCTTGATGAATCCCGAACGCGGGAGGAGTCGTTTTCCCTAATAAGCCTTACATTAGGCAAGCCATTTCTAGTTTAGTCCACCACACGGATCAAAACCCTTGGCAAATTCCCAAATGTGGGATGCGTCTTCCTTAGGTTCCTATCAGTTAGGAATCCCATTATGGTTTGACCTACCATACAGGTCAGAGCTTAACATCCCCAGGACACTCCGATGACAAGTCCTTAGGAATCTACTTGAACCCATCAGACACAGCAAATGCCGCAAGCATTCGGCAGGTAAGGGGCAGGGAAGTCTATCTACTCCTTAACTTTCTTACATCATATCAGGGAATTGAATGAGCATATCTCTTTTTAAGGAAAAGCACACATTGATGGGCATGAAAATTGGATGTCATGATTTCTTTTCTTTTCCCAGTCGAGTTGATCGGAACACAGGTGTCACCTTTTCTTTGAGAGAAACCTCTGACGAAATTCCTCTCAAAGAGGGGCAGCTGTTGACACCTGATTTTTGATCAGTCTTTCATAGTTTATTTTTAAAAAATTCATACAAAATCTATAAAAAGTTAAAAAAAATTAAAAAATCATCTTTGGTAGCCTTGACCAAGCTAAAGGAACCATTTTTGATAAAAAAATAATTTTTCATATTTTTTAATATTTTTTAATATTTTCCAAAAATAGAAAAAATACATGAAAAATGAAGAAAAATAGCGTTCGATGTCGTAAAAATATAGAAAAATAGTCAATATTTTTATTTTAATTTATTTTACATTTTGAACTCATAAATAGTCAAAATTTAAGTTCAATTGCATGTGTTTCTTCACGACACATAGAGTTGAATTTGGCAAAAAAATGTCATTCGAGTATTTTAATTTGTAAATTTCTACATCTTTTTTAGTCTTGACGTCCAATTAGATCGACCACCATCTACAATAAATGCCCCTTGCTGAATATTTTCGTTTTTGTTTCACATGATTTCATGGTGTAAAACGTCGAGTGGATCCCCAAATATAATCGGGTCGGCATGAGTTCGATAGCTCGTCCAAGATCAAACCAGGGCACGGCGAACCCCATGTGAGTACTCTCGAACTCCTTCGATGCTTCCTAATGCTTTTCTTAGGTTAGATCGTGTGTAGAATGGCTAGGACAGCTAAATCATTCTTGAGCTGTGATTGATAAATAGGACCTTACTAGGAATGCCATGTGATTTATTTGCATATCTAGATTCCTTGAGTTGGGCATTTTATTACTGATTGTGATTGCTAGGATAATCACTCTTATCTACATGAATTTCTAGATTTAGGGTTCATACCTTACTCATCCGCATGAACCTCAGGCTAGAAAATTCAGTCAACTTAGGTACCGAAAGGGCGTCAACTCTGACAGTTGGTGTAACTAAGTCCCCGAAACCATTTCTCTGGTTCTCGCAGAATTGAATAGAAACTCCCAACTATTTGATTGGGTGGTCCAATCATACCCTAAAAAAATGATTGGTGGCGACTCCATGGCATGCACACTTAGCACATGTCACTAGACCACACTGAAAGTCGATCACGCATACCTCCGTTGCGATTTGGGTAATGGGCCTTGGGAGAGGCCCGCGTCTGACCAGACAGGACGGCCCATTAGCCCTCGAGAGCCCGACAACCTCAAGAGGGTCGCGACAGTCATGCCCCGAACCCGGTGGACATGCGAACAACCCACTTAGGCCGTTCTTCTTATTGCTATTACCCAGGATCGAGCTGCCACCAGTTATCTGAACCTCCAAATTTTCTAAGCAAGCAATCCCCTTTCTTATTCACAAAGATGACTTCGGAACTATACAACAGAACATTTAGTCAAGGTACAACGCAGTTTACAAATACAATCATATAAGGTCACATATCTAACTACGACAAATGCTTGAGTAAATCTCCATTCGCCCCAATGGCTTCTTTGAATGTCAATCCATGGCAAACTCGGATTTCCATCGTCAAGGACTTGAAAATGTTAATCCCACGACGGGGTGAGATATAAATCTCAGTAAGTCGACCCTAATCCTAAGCTAGGCTATTAGTACCTCCAGGCATCCTTTAAAAAAGAAGCACGCAACACTTCATCAAGACAATTAGCACATAGCTCTCAATCTAATTAGTAAATCATCATGAATGGGCATAACTGTTACAATTCAAAGGCTATCACATCAATGAGACAAAGCTTCTCGTACTAGCACGATAATTCAATCATATACATAAATACAATGCCGCCTCAATCTCATCATGATCTCGATCCCACTGGCTAGGCCCGCGTTCTGACACATCAGGCTAACTTAATTCACAAACCCGCATTTTGATGCATCATGTTTCACATGCCATTTCAATACTGGCGTCAATACGCCTCAAGTTACATCAATTGACAACCCGCGTTCTGACGCATCAGGTTTCAAGGCTATTTCAATACTGGCGTCAATACGCCTCAAGTTACATCAATTGACAACCCGCGTTCTGACGCATCACGTTTCAATGCCATTTCAGTACTTGTGTCGACATGTAACAAGGATATCCCGCGTCCTGACTCATCAGGATACCAATTGACCTCGCGTTCTGACGCATCAAGGTTCGATTTACCATTAGTTCATAGTTCCATCAATCAAAGATAGCCCTTATTTATCATGCTTATCATCAAACAAGGGCTCACAAGCCATTTCTTCAATCAAGGGCTCACTAGCCAATTCTCATGAATGAAGGGCTCACTAGCCGATTCATCTTTCAAGGGCTCAACAGCCAATTCTCATGAATCAAGGGCTCACTAGCCGATTCATCACAACAAAGCCACTCCCTCGCTACTCAAGACACACAATTCAAGCACGTCAAGCTTATCAATTCATGCATACCATTTGGGCTTACACAAAATTCATGACTTCACATTAAACCACATGACCACCGAATGCATAATCATGCATCCAACGTGCAATTTCAATCAAATACACCGCCACATGCCATATTTCACACACTGCATATCATCGCCGAACAATTAGAGCATCAATTCAACACTTCCTAGGCATGTTAGAGAGACATTCAATCATGACAGCCATCATAAATTTCAATTCACCAAAACTGCCCCATTCTTAGACTCCCCGACAAGGTTCAATCACAAGCAAACTTACATTATTTTACTCATTTTTTGAGAGATCTAATTTCAGAGCCTTGCACTTCAAGATCTTACGGACGTGTGGGCGAAAAAGGAGCTCAATTTGAACATCAGATGACTTAGAACGAGCCATTTTAAAAATGGTGCGTACTGAAAACTGATTGCTCGGTATCTTGGGTCTCCAACGCATTTCACTCGAAAACATTCCTTTAAACACTTTCAATTTATCCAAAAATCCACCCATTAGCAACTCAATATCCTAACTAAGGGTCAGAATCAACTCACAAAGCTAAACAAGTAACCATTCTCCTCCAAGAGCAGTGACAAGCCTCGGTTCTTAATCTGACCGGTGCAGGGCAGGTTCGGTTCCTTGAGGAGTTCACACAAAATCGGTATCAAAACTCCATTTCAACTTCATTTTAAACCAATACTCCTTGTTAACAACTATATCTACGTGTTGGAGTGGCTTACCAACGATTTCAAGGCAAGATAACGCCTTAAAGGTCTTCAAAAGTCCACGGTTCACAAGTTGGTCAGTGCGGGCAGATTCTGCTCTAGAGAGATTCATGGACATTTAGCTATCAAAACTCCTCCAATCTTCAACCAAACTCCCATCTCAAGTCACTAAACCTCACTGCAATGTCTTAAGGGGGTCTTACCAAGAATTTCAAAGCAAGGTGACGCCTTCAAGAGCCTCCAAAGTCTCGATTCCCAAACTGGCAGTAGGGGTCAGAATCTGCCCTTGTAAAGATCATACAATTTCAACGATAAAAGTCCATTTTAACTCCAAAAAATCTCCAACCTCGGCTTGCTATATCCCTAAATTAGGTATTAAGATCATCTTACCAGAAAATGGAGGCCAAAGGAGTCCTTAAAATCTGTTGTGAAATAGGACACCTCGATCGGTGTCGCAGCGGAATCGGATCGATGAGCGTTTGCAAAGTCGACAGAGAAATAAAAGAAATAATAACAAATGACACGAGATTTACGTGGTTCGGTCCGAATGTCGGAACCTACGTCCACGGGGAGAGCGGCACAGAATCCACTATAGAAAACAAGCGATACAACGAGATCAATCACTCGAGCACTCAAACACACTCTTGGTGTTTCCCAAACCCCAATTACACCTCAAACTCACACAGTGTTTAGACCCTCACAATTCCTAGTGAAACCTTACTCAAGGAATTATACAAATTCTACTCACAAGAATTTATCTGGCTAAAACACTCAGGTGTAATTACGACAAGCAAAACCCTCACGAGAAGAACTCTCTCTTCTCTCGGCCACCGAATGACTTGGTTTCGGCGCACTTCTTCAATTGCCTCTTCTTCTCCTTATATAGCCATATGGAAGGAGGAAGCATGCCAAATTGTGCCCAACTTATGCCTAATTTCCAAGTCAAAAGAAAGAGGTGCCAAACTTGCCAAACTCTTGTCTTTCAAACTTGCCAAACTTGCCAAACTCTTAACTCCCGAGTCAATGCCAACTTGTGCCTAACTCCCGAGTTTCATTCGGGACTCAAATTCGAGACATGTTTTTAACAATCTCCACCTTGGCTCGACATTTGAGCCAAGTCACAATCGCTTCAGTGGATTCATTCTTTCCTGCTACTCTCCCACAGCCCTTTTGGGCTCAACCGTCACAGAAATCATCCAAGTCCAAGCCCCGCTTGAACTTCGCCATAACCGAGGACCTCATCAGAACACCAACTGAACATGCACCTTTAACTACTCCACAAGGACTATCTGACACAAGCTCCATAATCACAGATAAAGCAAAACCTTCGTTGCTTCCATATCTGTCAGGAGATTGAACACGTACCTTGTCAATATTAGCAGTTACAGCAACTGTTGGCTGTATAGACTCCACCTCGCTACAAGCACCATCTGTGTCGATTACTTCGCTAGTATCCGTTACCTCAGGAGTTTCTGGTTGCAACTCCACCTCAAGCTGAACACCGTCCAGATCCGTATAAACACTGCCACAAACACTCCTAGCTAGAAGTACTGGAGACTCGTCAAAGGTAACTTCTCTGCTGCAAACAGGTGAATCTATATTCGGGCACCACAACTGATCGCCACACTCACCTTGTGCATAACCATGGAATATGCACCTTGCCTCCACATCGAGCTTACCATCACTTACTCGATAATAACACGGGCAACTAAACATTCTAAAATTAGAATCATCAGCAACATTACCTGACCATACTTCTTTGGGAGTCTGATATCCAATCGCAGTCGATGGGGATCTATTCACCAGGTAGCTCGCCATACTAAGCGCATCCGCTGGAATTTTCCCAGCCATACCAGCACTAGAGATCTTTTCACGGGCCGTCTCTAGTAACTCTCTGCTCATCAATTCTGCAAACTGTTGTGGTTTACTAGCACTAGTGCGATGTTTCACTATGCCCTTTTCCATGCAGAATTTATTTACTAGCTTCGAGCAGGACTCCATGCCACTGTCAGTTCGCACATGCTTGATCAACTTACCAGTCTCCATTCCGATCAAAGCTCTCGACTGCGTATTCCTGACAACAGCATCAAACATGTGCTTTCGCACAAACACCCAGGCCTTCCTCGAGTAGCCGTTAGACTCTCGAACAGATGTCGACGTCTCATGAGCAAAATTTATCAATGTCTTACCTTGAAGTTCATACAGGCCACCATGTTTGATTCCCTTCATTATCACCAGAGCACCTCGAACAATTTTTAGGACTCCACCTTGTGAGGAATACCTGCATCCAGCTGAATCTAGAGCACCCAAGGAAATTAAGTTCTTTTTCAATTCTGGAACATGTCTTACCCCAGTCAATGTCCTCACAATACCATCATGCATTCTGATTTTAATATCACCAACACCCACAACATCGCATTCAGCGTTGTTTCCCAACTGCACTTTACTACTATCCATGCATTGATAAGAAGTAAACCAGTTCCTGTTTGGTGTAGCATGAAAAGAACAACCAGAATCCATAATCCAACCGTCAAATGACGAATTCTCAGTGACAGACAAGACACAATCGACATCATCAGAATTTTCAGCTACAGCTGCAACATCATCTGCAGATTCAACTCCAATTTCCTTACCCCTTTCGTTTTTCAACTTAAAACAATTTCTTCTAAGATGCCCCCTCTTGCCACAGTTCCAACAGACATCACCGCCAGTCCTAGACTGACTGCATCTATTCATGTTCATACTACTTCTGCTAACACGTGTACTAGCTCTTTCTCTTTCACCTACTAAAGCAGTAGATACAGATTCGCCAGATTCTCTTCTACGAATATCCTCACTCAGAATTAAATCTCGAATCCCATCAAACGTCAAACTAGTTGACCCAGAAGAATTGCTAACAGCAGTAACAGTAGTATTCCAACTATCAGGCAATGAGGATAATAGAATCAAAGCACGTACCTCATCTTCAAAGTCAATCTCAACTGAACTCAATTGACTAACTATCACATTGAATTCATTGATATGATTAGCAACAGATGTACCTTCGCTCATCTTCAAGTTAAACAGACGTCGCATCAAATAGACCTTGTTGATCGCAGAGGGCTTCTCGTACATGTCCGACAGGGCTTTCATCAAACCCGCAGTGGTCTTCTCCTTGACAATATTAAATGCGAAGTTACGAGCCAACGTCAGCCGAATAACACCCATCGCTTGTCTATCCAGCAATTCCCAATCGGGTTGCTTCATCGTTTCTGGCTTTTGCCCAGACAGGGGCTCATGCAGCTTCATCTGATATAAGTAGTCTTCTATCTGCATCTTCCAGAAACCAAAGTCCTTCCCCTCAAATCTGTCGATTTTCACTTTAGCTTCTGTCGCCATCGATTTGCTTCAACTCAAGCAAGCCTAGCTCTGATACCAATTGTTGTGAAATAGGACACCTCGATCGGTGTTGCAGCGGAATCGGATCGATGAGCGTTTGCAAAGTCGACAGAGAAATAAAAGAAATAATAACAAATGACACGAGATTTACGTGGTTCGGTCCGAATGTCGGAACCTACGTCCACGGGGAGAGCAGCACAGAATCCACTATAGAAAACAAGCGATACAACGAGATCAATCACTCGAGCACTCAAACACACTCTTGGTGTTTCCCAAACCCCAATTACACCTCAAACTCACACAGTGTTTAGACCCTCACAATTCCTAGTGAAACCTCACTCAAGGAATTATACAAATTCTACTCACAAGAATTTATCTGGCTAAAACACTCAGGTGTAATTACGACAAGCAAAACCCTCACGAGAAGAACTCTCTCTTCTCTCGGCCACCGAATGACTTGGTTTCGGCGCACTTCTTCAATTGCCTCTTCTTCTCCTTATATAGCCATATGGAAGGAGGAAGCATGCCAAATTGTGCCCAACTTATGCCTAATTTCCAAGTCAAAAGAAAGAGGTGCCAAACTTGCCAAACTCTTGTCTTTCAAACTTGCCAAACTTGCCAAACTCTTAACTCCCGAGTCAATGCCAACTTGTGCCTAACTCCCGAGTTTCATTCGGGACTCAAATTCGAGACATGTTTTTAACAAAATCGATGAAAGTAAGCTCTCTCCCAAATCGAGTTCAGATCCGACCAGCCTGACCTTTGCCCCTTCAAACTGCTCTACCAGAAAAATGGCTGGTCCAAATTAGGTTTATAATATATCCTTGGAACCACAAGATAATAAAATTTCTAATGACGGGTGGCCCACCTCAATCCGATGTCGAACGAAGAAGTTGTGGCCGAAACAGTGAAGGCGTTGGAGTAGGGCAGCGGTTGGGCGAGAGGGTTCCACGGCAAAGGAAAAAGAAGAAGAAAAGAGGAGGGAGAGAGTGAGGGGTGGCTGCCGAAAATGAAGAGAGGAAGAGGGGGTTTTCTTCCTTAATCCTAATTAGTCAACTTGGTGGAATGGTAGTTGGGACAAGACCCTAATTAATACTTAATGGATAGACCACTTCTTACAAAGACACTTGTCTATAGCCAAAGAATATCTTGAAGCCAATTGACCCTTGTACCCCTAGATTTTCGGCCAACTCAAGGGGATTATCAAAAAGACCAAAATGTCCTTAGCTCATTCTTAGGACAAGGTTATCCTTCCAAGGGCAAAATGGTAATTTCACACCTCCGGTCCAAAATTTCACTTCCCCACTATAAATTACCTTCGATGAGGTGACGTCTAATTCCTATCAAATGTTGGAATTCTTCATTGTCCTATATCCGATTTCGTGACCTCATTCCATGTCTTTAACCTAAAGAGGGTCGAAATTCGAAATGTCACACTAAGTTTAGAAAATTGAATAAAGCAACTTTCATCATTCAAGGATTAATTAGAAAAATATATAGTTTTTGAAGAGGATCATGTAAGTGTATTCAAGTCTATGAATGCTATGCTTGAATGAGATCAATGCCATGTTTTTCCATGTACTTACTTATGCAAACATTTGTGTCATTATGTTGGCATTACTTTGTGAGATAGCATGCATGAATTGGGAAGTGAGAACTAAGATGTTCTCGGCCAGCATACATTGGTACATGGATGAAATGATCTTGAGGAGTAATTTCTCTTTAGTGCACTGAATCGAGTTTGACGCCCCTAAGCTGTCTACGGGGATTTGTGCGACTTGAGGATCCTGAGCTATGTGTGGGGTAGAGTCGTACCATGTATCGTGGAGCCCTGGCATAAAGGTTGCAAGTCAATTGACTTGCAATGGTGAGATGAACGAAGAGCATGTCATGTTCATGACTCGATTGGCATTTACATTGTCTTATGATCCTTGATTGAAACTGTTGTACTTATTTTATATCCTGACGATATATGTTCTTATATAGATTCGGTCTAGCTGTTGACACTTGATTTTTGGTCAGTCTTTTTCCTGTCTATTTTTGAAAAATTCATAAAAAATTCATAAAAAGTTGAAAAATTACAAAAATCAGCTTGGTAGCCTTGGCCAAGCTTAAGGAATCATTTTTGACAAAATTTTTTTTTTCATAATTTTCGTATTTTTTGGTATTTTGGGAAAATAGGAAAATGCATGAAAAATCAAATCTTTTGTTTGTCATGTTGCACACCTCAACGATCGTACATGATAGCTATCACCTGAGGATTGAAAAAAAGGATGAATGAGTGAGGGGAATGTTGGCTGGTACTAGGAGAGAGAGGGTACAGAGAGAGAGAGAGAGAGAGAGAGAGAGAGAGAGAGAGAGAGAGAGAGAGAGAGAGAGAGAGAGAGAGAGAGAGAGAGAGAGAGAGAGAGAGAGAGAGAGAGCGCGCTCAAGCAGGAGGTCATAATTCCATTGAAGGGCTGACCATTCTTACGTGGAGGATTCATAGAGACACAGAGAGAGTATAGGAAAGCGAGAGAGGAAAGGAAGCCGCCGGAGCTCGGGTAAACAAAAAATAGAGCACCTTCAGACCGGGAGGAGAGAGCGAACTGTAAGAGAGAAAGTCGAGGAGGACCAACGTTCGAGTGAGCACTACTGTGTTTTCAAACAATCAATAGGCCACCATCGGTGTGGCATCCCCCGTTTGCGAGATTCCTAATGAGCAAGGATATTCGAAAGGGATTAGAGAATTGACTTTAAGAACAAGAGGTCGAGACTTTAATATATTGGATTAAAAGTGACGCCATGAGGTGTCAAGGCGACATATGTGGAAGTGAGCTAGGAAGTTATCAAGGAATTTATAGATTTTGGATTCGTTAAGGCTCAAGTGATGACACAAGGAATGGCCGTGTGCATTGAAGAACATTATGTCCAAGATTGCTAATAAATGAATTGATGAGATATTAGGAAGATTAATTGAGGAATTCCGAACTCAAGGACTAAGGTTCATTAGTCGAGAATTATAGTCTCAAGAATCATTTTGCTATTAAGTAGAGTTGGTTGGAAAATAGGAATTTAATTGATCTAGCAATGGCCGAGAATTGAGATATTTTAGTCACCATTGGATCAAGCTTGGTGACCAAGGAATTAAGGTATTGGTCGATCAATCAAGGACCTACGAGGATTAGTATAAGCTTGGCTTAATGGAATTAATTCTCAAGGACTTGGGGAGCAAGGAATTTAGAGCAATAGGGGCAAGGACACTTGGCAAGATCATTCCATGTGCATGAAATGCTAGTGGTCAAATAGCATTGGGAATTAGCAAGGAAAGATGGCCAATCGTTGGCTGTTAGTCCCATCAAGATCTTGCAAGAGATAGCCGACCATTAAGGGTACTTACAAGTGGCGGCATTGCCTTCTATTGCATGAAAGGGGATTGGTCGAGCAACCTTGGGAAAGAACAAGACTTTGCACTTGACATGTGACCACTTGGGATAGTGCAAGGTGGCAAAAGCTTGTGAGAGATATCCTCATTTTATGGGATGTGTTACAAATGGCCTGATCAGAATTTTACCACACATGCAAGTAGACACTTGGTGGAAATTGGATGGATAATCCTAAACCTTTGTGTCATTTGTCAAGAAAAATATCACATCACCCTCCTTTCTTTAGCTTGCTGCACAAGGACTCGAGGAGTAAGAGAAGTCCTTCACTTACACAGAGAGAGAGAGAGAGAGAGAGAGAGAGAGTTAGGGAGGAAATAGCTCGCAACATCACCCAACTCGAGAACTCACAATTTCGGGTTTCAGCGCGTGACGAAAGTAAAACGGCTCGTTCGAAGTCGTCTGGAGGCCGATTTGAGCTCTGTTTTCTCCCACGCGACCGTAAGACGATGAAGAACAAGAATATGAGGTCTGATTGCCTAATAAGCGGACGAAAAATTGTCAGTTTGGACGAGAGTGACTCTGGACGGGATTGTGAGACAGATTCAAGTTCTTGTGCATGTGTAACAAGTGTCAAGTGGGAGAGGGTAATGTGGCAAGTGGAGAAAGCTATAAGGATGCATGAGAAACAAGTGGCGCGCATGCAAGACAAATAGGCCAAATGGTGGCTTAGCTTGCCGCATGTCCGCCAAGTATCAAAACCGAATAGACATTTGTCGCCTAGCTTGATCCCCAAGTTTTGGAGCTCTATATAAGCTGCGTAGGGGTCAAGCAAAAGAGGTTTTTGGGATAGCTCTCTCCCTCTCTACCCTCTTCACTTGGACGTCCACAAAGCTCAAGCCAAGGGACAGCAGCTCGAGCAACACGAAGAGGAGAGGAAGAGTCGGGTCTGATCAGCTGTGGCAAAGGAGGAGATCGTGGAAGCTTGGACGAGTTCAAGCTGTAAAAAGGCAAGAAATTCCTTCAATCTTGCTGTCGGATAGATGTATTTTGTATAAATGTGGCCCTAGGAAGTTCGAATATGAGTTTCTTGGACTATATGGCTCGGTTCTGTGGATTGAAATAGAGTAGAGCAGATCGATTCTGTTCTAGCATGAAAATGGAGTTAATCTCAAGCCACATTGTAGGTTTTTTAAGCAATGATTGAAGAATTGGGTTATAACAGTGTGGATGTGTCAATGACTAGTCGATTCGAAGGAATTAGGACCCGATTTGTAATTTTGAACCGAAACTGCACTCGGTTTAGGACAAGTCAGCCATATTCTGTTCAAAGTGTCGTTTGAGGTTAAATCACGCTATATTTCACTATCCTACTTTGTATAATGAAGTGCTAAGTTTTGATAAAGAAAAGCATCAGGTGATTAGTTGATTTGAAGCATTAGGGGACTGATTCGTTGGTTTAGGAACATAAATCGTGTTCTGTTCTAGTGCAGAATTGGTTCTGCTTAATGTGCGGTTCTTGATGTTTAAACTGAGGTGAATCATGATTTCTTGCTTTGATTGCTGTAGAATTGCGTTGGTATGACATTAGGCTTCGAATGGCTAATAAATGGAGAAATTTGAGGTCTGTTTAGTTGCTTGAAATCGAAACTGTTTTGATTTAGGACGAATCAGATTTTGGGTGAGAATTGATGAGAAAATGGTCATATGGAGGTGTTTCATGAAGAAATAAAACGGTGAAATTAATTGATGTTTTCGAACCTATTTTGGAGCCAAATCTTGATGAATTTGCTTATTAAAATTGTGAAGCTAGTGGTTGAGCATGACTGACCCGAGAGCTGCAATTAGAGGAATTGGTTGTCCTCTTAGTCCTTTATTCACTCCTTGAATGCTATGCTTGAATGAGTGAAATACTTTGATTTTCCATGCACTTGTCACTATGGACATTGATATTGGTATGTTGGCATTATATCACGACATGGCATGCAAGAAATGAAATTGAGAACTGTGATGTTCTCGGCCAGCATACATGGTACATGGATTTGTACTTGATGAGATATGTGGAGATATTACTCTTCAGTACACTGAATTGAGTTGACGCCCCTGAGCTGTGTGCGGGGATTGTACGGACTTGACGACCCTGAGCTGTGTGCTGGGTAGAGTTGTGCCACGCGCCGTGATGCCCCTGGGCTGTATACGGGGATTTGTACGTACTCGTAGATCCTGAGCTGTGTGCGGGGGAGAGTCGTACCATGCGTTGTGGATGCCTTGGAGTAGGGGTCGCAAGTCAATTGACTTGGCGATGGTGAGATGATTGAAGAGCACGTCATTCTATATTGCATTGACATTCTCATTACTTTATATTGTTGATGCTTGATGATTTGAATTGATGTTGTTGCATACTCTTGATGCCTTGATTATATGGTTGTCTTTTTAGTTGGTTTTAGGGAGTCTTAGGACCCGTATGGTGGGGTTGAATGTTTTTCTTGCTAGCCGTCATGCTAACCCACGTTGCGGGAATATTTTTTTCAGATTGGAAGATATGATAGCTTGGCTTTGGTTTGGTATCAGAGTTGGAGGCTAGGAGGGACTTGGGATGCCACAATCGGAGCCTCACAGTTGCTAGTGTCACTGAAAAAGGTCGATTTTCCTTCCCCATTGTAATGCTATGTTTTTAGGCATTCGGTTCGTTTGGCTCGAGTTTGATCTTTGAACAAACCGAGCCAAACCAAACCCATACAGGTGTCTATGAGCGTTTTCTGGCCCCGATATTACTTGTGGAGTCCCCTGGTCGAGCCTAAACGTTGATTCCTCAAATGCGTCTTACCTGTTCAATGAAATGTCTGTCTCGCCACTTTATGTATTTAGCTTTTGATCATGCCTTCTCCGACCTCTTTACACATATTCCTTACATTTAATCGACACTAGAACCAACACTAAGCCCTCTGTAATCTTTGTTTTACATTAATACACGCCAAGAAACCATCGTTTGTTGTCCATTGATCTTGGTTTGAGCCGAGAGCTCGTGGCTGCTGCTTGTGTTGTTGTCAAGCTCAAACGGACCTCAGGTAAGCTTCCAAACCTTGCTTGGATGCTATATGAATGCTTAGAACCGAGTTTAGTCGTATAAAAAATTCTCATAAAACGCTCGTTGGAGCCAGGACTGTGGACGCTCGGTTCGTGGTGTTTCAGACAATTTTTGGCCATAAAATTGCTCGTATGCTGGTGATGGGATGATGGGGGTTCAAATGGGGTCTAAATGGGTGAGAAATTTGCAAGTTTTGGCCCCGGGTTTGACCTATCGGCGGCTTCGCCGGAATTTCTACTATTCTAGCGTTGTCTCCGGTGGTCCGTGTCAGGGGTTAACTGGTCAAGGCTGACGTGGCGCCACGTCAGCCGGCCTCTCTCCCCTCTCTTTTAAATAAAACCTTGGATCGGATATTATCTGAATGCTTTGAACCGAGTTTAGTCGTAAAAAAAAATCCCGTAAATACGCTTGTCGGAGCTAGGATTGTGAACGTTCGGTTCGTGGTGTTTTAGATAATTTTTGGCCATAAAATTGCTCGTATGCTGATGATGGGATGATGGGGGTTCAAATGGTGTCCAAATGGGTGAGAAATTTGCAAGTTTTGCCGCCTGGTTTGACCTTTCGGCGTGAATTTCGGCGGCTTCGCCGGAATTTCTACTATTCTAGCGTCGTCTCCGGTGGTCTGTGTCAAGGGGTTGACTGGTCAAGGCTGACGTAGCGCCACGTCAGCCGGCCTCTCTCCCCATCTTTAAAATAAAACCCTGGATCGTATACTATGTGAATGCTTAGAACTGAGTTTAGTCATAAAAAAAAATTCCCATAAAAATGCTCGTCGGAGCCAGGACTGTGGATGTTCGGTTCGTGGTGTTTCAAACAATTTTTTGCCATAAAATTGCTCGTATGTTGATGATGGGATGATAGGGGTTCAAATGGTGTCCAAATGTGTCACGCCATGAACTTGGCGGGCACGCGAACGTTCCACCAGGCCGTTCCCCTTTGCCTTAGTACCCAGGACCCAACGGGCACGGTCTCCACTTGGTTAAATGAAACAAGCATGCAGAAGTATGAAACAACCCCATATAAATAAAACACAAGATGACTTGGGACAAAAGGGTACACCTTATATAAAGGTCAATCATACATCATAAGTTACAGTTCTAAATCCCCAAGCAATTCATTACAACCATATGGTCACAAAAGGATTCATAATCATTTCTTCCAGCGACTTCGTCGAATGTCAATCCATGGCGAGTTCGGGTTCCCTTCATCTAGGACCTAAAAATGTTGTCCCACGACGGGGTGAGATATAAATCTCAGTAAGCTAAACCTAACCCTAAACTAGGCTATTAGTACCTCCAGACATTTTGGAAAACATGGTATTTTGGATTAAAAACTTTGGCATGATAAAGATAGGGTACTTGTCAAAATGTGGCATTTCAGTACCTTCAAATCGACTCGAATCAGTCACAAAAGATTTCATAAGTAAAACTAAGCTTCGTACTATGGTAGGGTTTTCAGTTAAACAAATTCAGTGAAAACAGTTCTTTGTTTCTAACCATCATTTGATTCCATTCCGTTTTCTCATAAAACTTGGCTTTCATTCAATGGTAACAAGTCGTTACCCGCCCGCGCCAAAGCGCCTTGGGCTCAATAAGAGTTCTCTTTAATCAAGCCATAACTTGCCATGAAATCAATTAGCCACAGAAAATAATTCATCGTTTCACTTTATCACGACGAGATGATTCGATCGTCATAGTGACTCTCGCTCCCCAGCAGCGTCGAAATGATTCAATCAACTATGAGACTCTCATCATGGCCAATCCTGCGAGATGATTCAGTCAAACATGTGACACTCGATACCTTAACTCCCTCGAAGCAGTTAACATGAAGACTCTCGCGTCTAGACCTAGAGATGATTCGGTCAATATAGTGACTCTCGTTACTCCAGCACCATGAGATGATTCGATCTACTGTAAGACTCTCTAGCCACAGTGACCTCGTCAAGCCAAATGGGATCAAGTCCCTGAGCTAATAATATTGGGATCAAACACCCACAATAACATTTGGGATCAAACACCCAACGTCGGGATCAAACACCCGACCGATTGGCCATAAGTTTTCATTCAATAAACAATGAGTTCAATCAAATACAAATCGGCCCACGGCCTCATTTCAATTTCACAATTCTTAGAAAATAAGTGTTCTCAATAAAAACTCTTTTTAAAGCAAAGCACAATCGTGTTACCACACATACACATCCTCGACTTAGCACAAATGTCAAATGACCATTCATCCAACTCTAAACTTGGCATTCTCCAAAGAAATCTCAAAATTTCATTCCACAAGTCGTCTTTAGACCCATTTAGCAATCCATGTCACTCCATGTACTCAATTCAAATGAAAATTTCTATATAACATGCCAAAAGGCCCAACCACATGCCACAATCAGATTAAGACTCCTCAGTTCAACCTCATTTTCAAGATTTCCATGCCATGAAACCACTCAAGCTCAATTCATCAAAATAGGCAGATTTGAGTTTCCTTGCGTCTCTCACAAAATAAGTTCATAAAACCATTCAATCGGACTCAAAACTTTGTCCTTTAGTAATCTAACATCCTAATAAATGTTTAGGCATAACTTACCTTGAGCTTAGGCCAAGCAATTCCATAAAACAATCGACGCAATGTCGCGGCACCAAGCTGTCCACTTTTGGCCTTTCACGATCAGATTCATTCCCGAATAAAATGGTATTGATATGTTGACCTTTTGAGAAATCTACCTCCATAACCTTATCCCTTAAGGTCTTACGGACGTGTGAACGAAAATGGAGCTCAATTTGGATACCGGACGACCTAGAACGAGCCATTTTAAAATAGATTTACACGGCTCTTGGCCTCTACGTGGTTCACTTCAAAATCAGCTCTTCAAACACTTCCAATTCAATCACAAGTCACCTATTAATAACTTAACACCCTAACGAAGGATTAGAAGTCGTCTTACCACAAACCAAGCAAGTGAAATCCCACAATTTGCAGCCACCATTGCGGTTCCAAACACTGACCGGCGTAGGGCAGTTTTCTGTCCTCGGGGTTTTACACAAATCAGCCATCATAACTCATCAAAACGCCATTCTAATTCTACATATCCTTCACCAACATGTACTACTATGTCTTAGAGTAGCTTGCCGAAGATTTCCAAGTCGAACGACGCCTCGACGGGTCTCAAAAGCTCACAGATCCTTTGCCGGTCGAAGAAGGCAAATTCTACCCTTAAGAAAACCCACCAAGTTCAACCATTAAAACCCATTTATCTTCAACCAAACTTCAAACCAAACCTACTCAACCCTAATACTATGTCTTAAGGAGGTCTCACCTTGATTTAGAGGCAAGACAAGCACCCAAGGTTGGTCTAAAGGAGCTCAAGGTTTGGTTCGCCCCGATTCTGACCTCTTCGGACTTTGGCGGCTCCACGGGTCAAACGAACTAAAGAATGGTTGAACGGCAAGTTGTAGGGGTTGTAGAGGAGTGGCTGAGGGTCGTTGTGGTGGTCGGCGTTAGGGCGTAAGGTCGTCGGTGGCCGGCGTCGTGGCGAGCGAACGGCGAGGAGGAGCGGTCGGCTGAGAGGGTTCCACGAGTGAGCAAGAAGAAGGAAGAAGAAAATGAAGGGAATAGAGAGAGAGAGAGAGAGAGAGAGAGAGAGAGAGAGAGAGAGAGAGTGATGTTCGGCCAAGCTAGAGGAAGAAGAGAGAGAGTGAGCTTAATCCCCAAGGCAAAGGCATGAAATGACTAGGTTAGGTGAAATAAGACCATTAATAAATGCTAAGTAGGGGTCAAGGCTAAGGCTATAGGGTTGTCTTATCTCCTTCAAGTAAATATCAAGTGGCCAAAAGACCATACTACCCCTTTAATTTCGGCCAAGGAGGGTGTGAAAAGAAAGACCAAATTGCCCTTGTTCATTCTTATAAGCATGAATAACCTTCGAGGGCAAAAAGGTAAATTTCTATTTCTAATCCAAAGCCTCGCTTCTCTAGCCTTATGAGGCGAATCTCAATCCTAATTATCCTCGATGAGGCGGCGTTCAAATATTTAAATTATTGGAATTCCTCAATCTCCGATACCCAAATTCTGAGGCCAAAATCATGTCGAGTTCTCGTCGACTGTAATTCCAACCTATCTCAAACTGACAGGCGACTCTTGCAGGCGCTACGCCTATTGACTTTAGGATTTCTCAAGTCGTGGCGACTTTGGTTGTCATGTGATTGCGAGGGTTTATCGCTAGTCCATGCGGTCCTGATCATCGGAATCCGATTTAGGAAATTCTCCCAAATTACACATTAGTTCGGTGGAATCACCCGCGTCCCAATGTATAACGCTATCAAGGCATTCCATGTTCGTTCCTAGATCGATCTCTGCTAGCTCATAATATCCCCTCGACAATCCTTATGGTCAAAGTGCCATTTCTTATTCGAATTTCCCAAGTCCATGTACCTGTCCTTGCGTTAGTCTTTCCCTTTCGGTCAGTTAACTCGAGAGTGGCCTGCTCAGAGCGAGATACCACTGAAATACACCGATCAATATCTTTCCATTCCATAGCCTCGAAAGGGGTCAGAATTCGGAATGTCACAAAATGGGTGAGAAATTTGCAAGTTTTGACCCTAGGTTTGACCTTTTGGCGTGAATTTCGGCGACTTCACCAGAATTTCTACTATTCTAGCGTCGTTTGCGGTGGTCCGTGTCAGGGGTTGTACTAGTTAAGGCTGACGTGGCGCCACGTTAGTCGGCCTCTCTCCCCTCTCTTTTAAATAAAACCTTGGATCGGATGGTCGCGGCTTTGCCACTTGTCGCGATCTTAGATTTTTCAAAATTTTTAAAAAAGGATTTTCTGAATAAAAGAAATTATTTTTGAAAAATTATAAATAAAAAAAATTCCGATCGAATGGGTGGGAGTGTGCAAAGTGACACTCTATGAGTCGTCTGATCGGGCTTTTATTTTCAGAATACTCAATTTAAGATCGGACTCACCAAAGGAAGCCACATGGCACATCCTGGAGCGTTTGATTGGGTAACTTCGGATAATTAGACAAAAATGATTAAAAATAGAAATATTTTGAAAAAAAATCCAAAATGATGTCATTTTAGGCTGGTCCGACCCTTATGGTCCGGGCCGACACTCGAGAGGCGTGTGTCGGGTTTAACTCTGTCTGAAAAATATTTTTAATAATAATTAAAAATTTAGAAAATAATAAAATCAAAAATAAAAAAAAATAATTAAAAATTTGAAAATTTGAAAATTCATTAATAAATTGAAAAATCATTAAAAAATATTTAAAAAAACTCAAAAATAGGAAATGGCTACAATGAACTGGCTGTGACCTATTTCCGGTCTTTTCACCCCCGATCTCTTAAAAAATGACGATCTTGCCCTTCTGGCGAATCGTTTCCCCAAAAATTTCAGAAAAATCCCAAAAAAATAGGAAATGAACACAATCAATTGGCCAAGACCTATTTTAGGTGTTTTGATCTCCGATTCTCCCAAAAATGATGATTTTTCCCTTTTGGCGAATCCTCTCCCAAAAATTGAAGAAAATAAGAAAATTACAAAAACAATTCCAAAAATAGAAAATGACCACGATCAACTGGCCGTGGACTGTGACATTCTAAATTTCTTACCATTTCAAGACTATTGAATGAAGAATATCTATCGATGTATTTCAGTTTTATTTCGCTCGGATCTAATCAATCATGAGTAAACTGACCAAAAGGAAAATGCTAAAGCATGACAAGGTACGTGGACCTAGGAAACTCGTAAAGGAAATGGCGCTTTGACCAAAAGGATTGACGAGGGAACATTTAGAACTAATAAAGGCCGATTTAAGAATGATTAAGGAATTCATTGCTAGCGTTATACGATTGGAAATGGACATTGATGAATCCCAACATTCGAATTGAATTTGACGCCGCCTCATCGATGGTAATTTAAATTGAAAAAGTGGAATTTCAGATGGAAAATGCAAAATTATCATTTTGCCCCTCGAGGATTGACCTTTTCTTAAGAATTAGAGAAGGGCGTTTCAGACATTTGGACTTCCCAAGGGCTGCTGAAAATGAGGGGATAGATTAGTCTTTTGACCACAAGATATTATGAATGTAAAGACAAGTGTCACTCATTGGTGGATTAGCATTAATTTCCCACTCATACCTACCATTCTTCACCTTTGACCTTGGTAAATTATTGTGGAAGACTCCTCATCCTTTGTTTCAGCCGAACCCCTCTTCCCTCTCTCCATTTTCTTCTTTTCTTCTTTCTTCTTCTTCCACCCGACCAACCATGTCCGACCAGACCGCCACCGCCACTTCGCCGCCGTCCATCGCCGCTTCTAGCCAGCTCCGAGCCAAGTACCGGCCACCACCATCACCCTTAACCTCTTCCCTACAAGCTCCCGTTGACTGATCATCAATTGGTGGTCCTAATTTTGCCGTTCAGCCCCAAACATAAAACCGGACAGATTCTAACCAAGCTGAGGGAAGGTCTTCATTCATCCACTTCGAGACTTCGTTTGGCTTCAAACTCGCGGTGAGATCTTCTAGACATGTTGTACTTGAGCTAGCAGAGTTAGGCTTAAAAGTTTAATTGAGTTTTGATGGGTTTCCATGGCTGATTTGAGGTGATTTCCCGGAGACAGATTCTGCCCGCTTGAGAACCAAGTAGAATCGAGCCGATTGAAAGACCTAGAAGGGTTATTTTGCTTCCAAATTCTTGGTGAGCCTCCTAGACTTATGGATTAAGGTTTCGGCAAGTTAATTTTGCGGTAAATTGAAGCTTAGGAATGACTATGGACTGTTTAGGGTGATTAGAGGCAGAACCGAACCCGCCCCATTTCTGACCAAGTGAACTGAACCCTTTAAGGGCTAGGGGAGGCGTCGTCGTGCTATAAAATCATTATTAAGACATCTTAGAATGTTAATTGAGGTGTTAATGAAGTGTACACTTGGTGGAATTGAGAAATGAATGAGTTTTAATGTGGTTTTTCCTAGGCGCGGCGCGGGTACCCTATTTGGCCGAGAGCAAGCTGACCTTGGAAGGTCATTTGGATCGAATTTTGCTTTTGGGTCGAAGGGTAAGTGACCCTTAAATCTTTACTCGGACGCTGAGACACTACTGGATGAGTTTGATTGATGAATTGGTGGATTTATTATATTCAATGTGATGAAGAACGTATGCGATTTGTTGTAGTCGATCCACATGCACTTGTATGGGGTTAAATTGATGAATTCCATGATTGAAATGGCGTAGTGAGATCTCGGTTATTATGATGACTAGCATGGTCATGTGGCAATTAAATCTTGAGCGGCAATTGCGCTTAGATTGGCTAGAGAGCCCTTATGATTGATAATGGCTAGAGAGCCCTTGTGATATTCCGAATTCCAACCCTCTTCTAGGCTAATGAAATGGAATGGGGTCTCGAAATCAGATATAGGACAATGAAGAATTATAACAATTGAAAAGAATTGGATATCGCTTCATCGAGGGCAATTTAAATTGGAAAAGTGAAATTTCGGACGGAAAGAGTGAAATGACCATTTTGCCCCTAGAAGGATAACCTTGCCTTAAGAATTGATTAAGGGAATTTTAGTATTTTGCCAATCCCCCAAGGTGGCCGAAAATCACAAGGGTATATTGAACAATTGGAGCCATGATATTATTGATAAATGCCAAGTGTCATTACTTGAGGAGTTAGCAATAATTGGATTGCTTTTTTCCTACCATTCTACTCTTTCACCAAGAGGAGATTAAGGAAAATCTTCTCTCTCTCTCTCTCTCTCTCTCTCTCTCATTGTGGATGGCAGCTACCTCCCCTCCATCATCTTCTTCTTTTTCTTCCTTCATTAGCCGAGAAACCCCGTCGCTCAGCTCGCTCGCTGTTCTGACATCCTCACTGTTTCGGCCATAACTTCGTCACTGACATTAGATTAAGGTGAGACAACCTCTATTAGAAAGCTTATTGTCTTGTGGTTCTATGGATATATTATAAGCTTAATTTAGCCTAGCCGTTTTTCCTATAGGTTAGTTTGAAGAGACAAAGGTCAGGCTGGTCAGTTTCTGTCACGCCCCACATTCTTACGAGCACGCGAACATCCCTTTCAACTCTGCCTTCGCGATTATTCCCCTGGATCAATACGCCTCTGATATACACTCGCGGAATGAAATGAACATGCGGAAGCGACAATTAAACTCCATACATACAACTTCACAAGATGACTTACAATGTGTTCAATATAATTACAAAATAGTCGGTTTACAATATTTAGCTTGAAATCATAAAACATGACTGGGTCGATCCTAAACTTCAAACTGTTTATTTCTAAGAAACATCCGAAAAGAAGTGGTATGACTACTCCTACGCCTCTAGTTTGACAACATCCATCGACTTTAGTCCAGACTCTCCAGCTTCAAGTTCAGCATTGAGATTCTCCAGTATACCATCGGGGTCAAGGCTTGGGATCTGAAAAAGTGGGTCCCACGACGGGGTGAGATAAATCTCAATAAGCTAATCCTAACCCTAGGCTAGGCACTTAGTACTTCCAGACACTCCTAAACACATGCACTGACCAAATGGTTAAGAATCGGACAATTGGCACAAAACAATTTATTAAAGGCAAGGTCTTAAAAACATTCCAAGTTTTAGGCTAAACTTCGTACTTTGGCACTTAGTCACTCATGTCATAAATATTGAAATCATGCTTGATACCATCATAATTCCCATGGCTAGGCCCGCGTCATATAGGCACCTCAGGCATTTCTCATTATTTAACCGGCGTCATACAGGCGCATCAGGTATTCTCAGCACTTAACCCGCGTCATATAGGCGCATCAGGTATTCTCATCACTAATCAATCCCGCGTCGTATAGGCGCCTCAGGATATCACATCAACCAATCCCGCGTCATATAGGCGCCTTAGGATTTCACATCAAATAAGCTCATGCTTAAAAACAAGTATGACTAAGTACAATCAATTGAGCAATTTAACCATTCAATGTATCAATTACTATTTTCATCACATGGTCATTAACATATTAATATAGCCAATTGCCAAATCAAATAGTCCATGTGCCAAATAATCCACGTGCCAAATAATCCACGTAAATAATCCACTTGCCAAATAATCCACGTAAATAATCCACGTACCAAATAATCCACGTGCCAAATAATCTACGTGCCAAATAATCCACGTAAATAATCCACGTGCCAAATAATCCATTATACTAGTACACGGCCAAGGCAATATTAGGAATATTGGTCATTTTAATTAGGCGAGGCCTCATATTGCTTCCATGGCCGAACACTCCTAGGCACAAATAAGTGTCCATCAACTTAATCAAGTTCCAATCATTCTTAGCTTACATCATAAGTACACGCAAGCATTCGGCCCGCACATGAATATATCCCCTAGCCTAATTCCAACATAGTTTTAACCTTTCAAGCGCCACAAACGAGCAATCACAACTTGTCTTAGGATGAAAATTTCGGTCCCTAGGTGTCCTACCTCAACCGGCCCATAAAAATCCATCTAACCTAGCCCTCACTTGGTCCTTCCATACTCAAGGTACTAACTAAAGGTTAGGACAAGCTTACCTAGTCCAAAAGTCCAAGGAAAAGCCGGCGGTAATGGCGACGGGAGGCTCGGGCAAACGGGTCCGGCAAGGAGCAAGCTTGGATCCTTGAAGTTCAACCACAAATTAGTCAAGGATAAGCATCAACGACACTCCTAGGACAAACCTCTAATCCCTTGACATGATCATCAAAACCTCGACGATCGCTTACCTCAAGAACAACCAAAAACTCTCCAAGAACAACCCTCGGTTCCCCATGGTTCGATTCGGATCAAGGGTGATCGTGCGGCTCCGGGCTTGGTCGGCGGCTCTCTCATGGACCAAGGAGGATAGGAGGTCGTGATGGTGGCGGCAAGGGGCGGTGGAGTGTGGCGACCGGTTGGTTTCCTCTTGAAACCGAGAGAGCGATATGAAGAGAGAGCGGCGAGAGAACGACATGGAGAGTGAACGGGAGAGGGAGCGTGAATGAGAGGGAGAGTGTTGGCCAAATGGTGTAGGGGGAGAGAGAGCTTCATCCATTTCCAAGAGCAAGGGGGAGAGTGATTGAAGGGAGTGGTTGGAGGGGAAAGTACATGAATAGTGTCCTAGAATGACAACTTGATGGGGGGTGGTTCATGGGGTAAATGGCAAATCCATCAAGTCCATCCATCCTTCAATAATTTCAATGGTCAAATGACCTCATTACCCTCTAATTTTTGGTTGAAGCTAGGGGTGGCAAAAGTTCATTTTTCCCTTGCTTTATTCTAATGGAAAGGACACTAACTTAGGGGTAAAAGGGCAACTTCCAATCGTCAGTCCGAATTTTACTTTTCTAATCGATACGGGGCGAATCTCAATCCTATAGGTCCCTGATGAGGCGACGTCCAATTTAACACCATCGTAACCTTCGAAGAATGGTCGGATTTTAGAATGTCACAGTTTCAGACCCGATTTGGGAGAAGGTTCTTGTTTGCCGGTTTCAAGGGTTCATTTGGCACCCAATCTTTGGTAAGTTACTCTCAACACATAGTACAAATGTTTTGTAAGCTGAGATGGAGAATTGGTAGGAGATTATGAGGGTTTTAATGGATAAATTTTGGTGTTAATGCAAGGCAGAATCTGTTCACCTTATTGTCGTGTGGAAACCGAACCCATTGGAGGCTCTAGAAGGCGTCGCTTTGCCGTGGAATGCTCAGTAAGACCCTTAGAGACATAGTTTAGTGTTTTAACAAAGAGATTGTGCGATGAATTAGAACTTAGAGGTGTTTTCATGGCTGTTTGTGCGTTTTTCCCTAGGAGTGCTCACTGCCCTACACCGGACTGAATTTAATCGAGCCATTGAGGGCTTTCCGAGGTGTCGCTTTGCCTTAAAATCATTGGTAATGCTTCCTAGAATGTTGTGTGATGTGTTAGTGAGGTGTTCTCTTGATGGAATTGAGATTGGAGGAGTTTTAATGTGGAAATTGTGAATTTTCCCAGGACCGACCCTGTCCTGTTCTGGCCGCTAGTTTAGGGAACTTCGAGCGACTATTGTAGAATTTCGATTGCTTAATTTTGTGGTAAGAAGATTTCTAACCCTTCGTGAGGATGTTGGGTTACTAATGTGTGGATTTTTGGTGAAATTGATGTTGTGGAAATTCTCCTATATTTTGATTCAGACAAAACCTTCAAAAGATATTGTTTAATGAAATGTGATGCAGGAAGATTGTGTAAGCAGCAGGTTGAGTGATTCCAATTCTGTCGCGCTGACTAAGGGTCAGATGGAAGTACATCTGACGAAGGGTCAGATGAAAGCGCTTCTGACTAAGGGTCAGATGGAAGTGCTCCTGACGAAGGATCAGATGAAAGCGCTTCTGACCGAGGGTCAGATGGAAGTGCTCCTGACGATCCAAACAGTGATGGATAGATCACATCAAATCTCCATATTACCATTCCGTGCCAACTGATCAAATCTCTCTTAGACGAATTTGAAGAAAGATTAGTTTCTGCATTTTACAAAACACGAAGACCCACGTATGGCAGGTTTCCGATCAAGGCAAGTGATATTTAATTATCCCGATATCCCCTCTAATCAATTAAGAGACTTTCTATAATGGGATATCATCTACTAAGGAATATTTCCTCGAGAATCAACTCAAATATATCACACTTATGGAAGCTGGAGATTCAGTTGTATGGGCGACTGAATCAGAAGGGTTCAATGTCTTACCCAACGGTCTACATATCTTCTGAAGATACAGTCTCGTTCAATCACGATTGATGACGTCCAATCAAGGATTGAAGAGCGATCCCTTGGCTGGATTCCAACGGCTAGTTCGGAGGCAGATGAGTATAAAAGAAGAATAATGTTTGACTAGCAAAAGTGAGACGTGTGAACAACAATCCAAAGTGCAAGCATAATTTGAGTTTCATCTAAGAGAGTATTCTGAGTACTCAAAATCCTTCACTGTGAAAATCTGTGTGAGAGGGAAACAAAACACTTGAGTGATTGTAATCTTCTTGATTCTTCATAGTGAAATCCAGCCAATCGGCTGTCATCGTGGGAGAGTGGACGTAGGCTTGATCTAAGCCGAACCACTATAAATATCGTGTGCAATATCCTCTTCTCTAAACTCTTACCTTTGTGTTTAGATTTTCTGCACACTGTTATACTGCTTTTGTTCCTAATCGTACACTGAACTTTATTCATTCCGCAAGAAATTTCAATTGTGCTCAGAATCTCCTATTCACCCCCCCTCTAGGAGATATTGCTAGATACATCAATTGGTATCAAAGCAGGTTGCTCATTTTACGAAGTGTTTATTGAATTCAGAGTTAACGATCTACTATGTCTAGCAATCACTCTTTAGGAACAAGCGATTCGCACTTTGCCAACAAGCCTCCATACTTTGATGGAAAGGATTACAATATGTGGAGTAACAAGATGAAGTGGTTCTTCAAAGCCTATGATGATCTGATGTGGGATGTCGTTACAAATGGAATAGTTCCTGCAAATACTACAAATCCAACCTCTGCTGACGGAGTAAATACTGTCACAACAATGACTGATGCTGAAAAGGCTAAAAGAAAAGGCCTTGATTCTAAAGCTGTCAATACTCTCTTTTGTGCCTTATCTACTCCTCTTTATAATCGTGTCTCAGAGGAAGAATCATCTAAGGCAATATGTGATAGACTTCATGTTACCTTTCAAGGAACAAATCGTGTGAAAGAAACAAAGCTCAGTATTTTACTGAGTGACTATGAAGCATTTGAAATGAAGCTTGATGAATCTATTGCAGATATGATAGACAGGTTTCAGACTTTGGCAAATGGACTTGCAAGACAAGGTGCACCCATTGCTGAACCAATGCAAGTCAGGAAGATACTACGTGGACTCACAGATGATTGGAATTACATCAAGCCATCAATTCAAGAATGCCAAACAATTAGACCACTCTCGGTGTATGAGCTAGTCGGCACTTTGCAATCCTATGAAACAGAACGAGCAAACAAAAAGGGAGAACAGAAAGGTAAAAAATCTATTGCCTTAAAAAGTCAAATTAATCAATGTTTTTCTGACACAGATGATGAAGATGAGGATCATGAAGAATTAGCCCTCATGGTCAAGAAATTTAGGAAGATGGCTCGGAAAGGCAGAAACATCAAAGGAAAGAAACCTTGGAAGAAGAGTGATGTAAAAATATCAAGCAACGACTCACAAGATAGCAAAGACGTGTTTTGCTTCCATTGTAAGAAAGCAGAACATATCAAACCGAACTGCCCAATTTTGAAGAAGGACAAACTCAAGTATGAGAAGTACAAGAAGGCTCTAAAGGCAGAAACTTTAAGTGATTCTGATGAAAGCGAAAATGATTATGCAAATATCTGTCTCATGGCCGGATCAGACTCAAGTTCAGATTCAGAAACTGAGGTATGTTCATCTGAACTCCCTGATGAAGTTATTGAATATATTGATGAATTGTGTAGAAACTACAAAGAAGCTCTTGAGAAAGTTTCTTGTTTGAAAAAAGAAAATGCTTATTTAAAACAACAGAATTTGTCCCAAGAAGAAAAAATTGTTTTTCTACAACAAGAGTTTCACCAGATGAAAGAAAATTATGATTTAGTTTCAAAAGAAAATGCTTCCTTGAAAGAAAAAATTTCTCCTATATCAAAAAGGTTTTCACAAAGCTCAGTAACTCTGAATAGCATTATTTCAAAACAAATACCCTTCAATGATCGATCTGGGTTAGGTTTTAAAAAGGAAAGTAGCCAAAGAAATATCTTCAAAACTGAATTTCGAAAACCAACGTTTTCCGATTACAAGCATCATTTTCATAAGCATTTTACTAGATCCTACATTCGACAACCTTGTGTGAATTGTGGTGATCTTAGCCATACAAAGGATTACTGCAAGAAAATTTGGAGACCTATTAAAAGGTCAAAATATACTAACACAGAAGGACCCAAGAAAACATGGGTACCAAAGAAACAGTAAGTTGGTTATCTATTGCAGGTACCAAAGAGAAGGAAGAACAAGTGGTTTCTGGATAGTGGTTGTTCTAGTCACATGACTGGAAATCCAGATGTATTTATATCCTTCTCAGATTGTGATGGAAGAAGCGTGTCGTTTGGAGGAAAGAACAAAGGAAAAGTGATCGGGAAAGGAAATGTAAAGATTGGAAATCTGACCGTTAAAGATGTCTCTCTAGTCAAAGGATTGAACTACAACTTGATTTCTGTAAGTCAACTCTGTGACTCTGGATATGATATTCGGTTCCAAGATCTAAAATGCACAGGTATGAGCAAGGATAAGAAGCAATCCTTCACGGGATGAAGGCATGGGAACATTTATCTTTTAGATATTAATGCTGACAGTGAACATGCTAAATGTCTTATTTCTGTTAAGGATGAATCTGATCTTTGGCACAGAAAGTTAGGTCATATTAGTGTAAAACATATTTCAAAGCTTTCCATGAAGGGACTTGTTCGAGGACTACCTCAAACAAAATTTGAGAAAAGTGGACTATGTCATGCATGCACACTGGGTAAGCAGGTAAGAAGTTCTTTTAAGTCCTTAAATCAAGTTTCCACTAAGCGTTGTCTGCAGCTACTTCATATGGACATCTTCGGACCTAATAGAACTCTAAGCATTGGAGGTAAGAAATATTGCCTTGTCATAGTTGATGACTTCTCTAGATTTACATGGGTTTCATTTCTTGCTCACAAAAACGAAGCTTTCATATCCTTCTCAAAATTTGCTAAAAGAATTCAAAATGAAAAGGGTTACACTATTTCCAGTTTGAGAACGGATCATGGGGGAGAGTTTGAAAATCAAAGTTTCTCAGATTTTTGCACTAAGTTCGGAATTCAGCATAACTTCTCTGCACCTTATACTCCACAACAAAATGGGGTAGTAGAAAGGAAAAACAGATCGTTGCAAGAAATGGCCAGAACTCTTCTTATTGAAAGTAAAATTGCCTCTAACTTTTGGGCTGAGGCCGTTTCAACAGCATGTTATATCTTAAATTGAATTTCCCTCAGACCTTTTTCTGAGAAAACTCCCTATGAATTTTTCAAAGAAAGAAAGCCTGATGTTGCATACATTCCTGTATTCGGTTGCAAATGTTTTATTCTAAAGAATGCTAATGATCGAGTTGGAAAGTTTGATGAAAGATCAGATGAAGGAATTTTCTTGGGATATTCAACAAGAAGCAAAGCCTACAGAGTCTACAACAAGAACACTCGAATTGTTGAGGAATCAGTAAACATCAAGTTCGATGAAAGCAACCAGGATGATGAACCTGAATCTATTCAAATGCATACACTTCATCAAGTCACGAACTCACTAGCAGAATCAGATGTGAATACGAGTTCGGAGAATGTTCAGAAGGAAACTTCCTCAGCTGAAGAAAGACTAGAAGATGATCAGAATGAATCCACAATATCCTCAAATGATGGCCTTGACAAAAATTGGAAGCATAAGTCAAGTCATCCAAAGGAACTTATCATAGGCAGCATAAATGATGGCGTAAAAACAAGATCCAAGTTCAAGCAAGCAATGAGCAACATCGCCTTGGTATCTGAATTGGAACCAAAAAGGATTGAAGATGCATTAGCAGATGAAAACTGGATAAATGCAATGCAGGAAGAGCTACATCAGTTCAAAGTCAACAATGTTTGGGAACTAGTCAATCGTCCCAAAAATCGTCCAGTAATTGGAACAAAATGGGTATTCAGAAACAAACTTGATGACAAAGGAAAAGTTGTGAGAAACAAAGCAAGACTTGTAGCAAAAAGGATATTCTCAAGAAGAAGGAATAGACTATGATGAAACCTATGCACCGGTTGCCAGGTTAGAAGCCATTAGGCTACTTCTTGCTTATGCTTGTTACAATGACTTCAAACTTTTTCAGATGGACGTGAAAAGTGCCTTCCTAAACGGCTACATCAAAGAAGACATATATGTTGAACAACCTCCTGGCTTCGAAGAACCTAAAGAAAAGGATCTGGTATATGTCTTAAAAAAGGCACTCTATGGATTGAAACAAGCACCCCGCGCCTGGTATGAAAGGTTAAGTAACTTTTTATCTCAACACAGCTTCACTAAAGATAATGTATACACCACTCTTTTTATTCAAAGAAAAGGTAAAGATATCCTTTTAGTTCAAATTTATGTTGATGATATTATATTCGGCTCCTCTAATAAACTTCTCTGCAAGAAATTCTCTAAAACAATGCAGGATGAATTTGAGATGAGTATGATGGAAGAATTACGGTTTTTTCTTGGTCTTCAAATTCATCAATCTCAGAAAGGAACCTTCATATTTCAAGAGAAGTATGCATTGGAAATAGTGAAGAAGTTTGCTCTGGAGAATGGCAAGAAGACAGAAACTCCTATGTCTCACTCTTCCAAATTAGATAAAAATGAAGATGGAAAGGAAATCGATCCCAAACTATATCGGAGTATGATTGGATCATTACTCTATCTCACAGCTTCAAGACCCGACATACTATATAGTGTCTGCTTATGTGTAAGATTTCAGTCAAGTCCAAGAGAATCACACCTATCAGCAGTCAAGAGAATAATCAAATACATAGGGACTTATCCCAACTATGGTTTGTGGTATTCTAAATCTTCTGATTTTATACTAAAGGGATATTCAGATGCAGATCTTGCAGGTTGCAAAATTGATAGAAAAAGTACATCTGGAACCTGTCAGCTCATGGGCAACATGCTTGTCTCATGGTATTCCAAGAAGCAAAATACAGTAGCACTTAGTACAGCTGAAGCAGAATACGTATCTCTTGGAAGTTGCTGTGCTCAAATACTTTGGCTAAAACAGCAGCTCAAAGACTATGGTGTTGAAGAATCAACTGTGGAAATCCTTTGTGACAACACGAGTGCCATAAATCTTACAAAGAATCCCATACTTCACTCAAGAACAAAGCAAATTGAGATCAAGCATCACTTCATACGTGATCATGTTCAGAATGGTGATGTTAACATTCAATACATTGATACGAAAAATCAACTTGCAGATATTTTCACTAAACCATTGGATAAACAGACTTTTAATTTCATTAGAAATGAATTATCCATCATTAACCTTCCTTCTTAAGTACACCTTAGAACAGGGAGCATCAGAAGGAGCGTCAGAAGGAGAGTCAGAAGGAGCATCAGAAGGAATATCAGAAGGAACGTCAGAAGGAGAGACAGAAGGAGCGTCAGAAGGAGCATCTCAAGGAGCGTCAGAAGGAACGCTAAAAGGCGCGTAAGAAGAAATTCACATCTCTTTTGAAAAGTTCATAAATCGAGGTCAGTTATCTCTAAAAACTATCTTTTAGGTAAGTTCCTCATATGAATATATATCTTCGAATATCTGATTGACGGTAATTAATTAATTTGTTAAAGAAATTCTTTTATTTCCTTTTAGAAAATCAAAATTCTCTTTTATCGATTTTGTTTCCAAAAATAACCGCCTCTTTTATAAAACACCGAACCGTCACCTCTGTTCTCTCACTTTCAAATTTTTCTCAAATCAAAACCCTAAAACCGTATCCAAGATCTCCCGCTCTCGATTTCCTCCTCAAAACAACACTCTTTCATTCAAAGTTTCAAACTTTCTACGCATCAATGGCTCCGAAATCAGCCTCTGATTCAAAGAAGACTCCTCAGATGAAGAGAAAGTTCTCCGTCTCAACAGCAAGCGGCACCGAACCTACAGAAACCCAAATCAACGAACAGCGAGAAGCACTCCGCTTGGCAAAAGGTTTGTCCCTGTCCGCTTTTGAAGGAAAAGAATCTATGGCTCATTCTATTAAGCCAATGTATGATAAGATCAAGGCCGCAGGAGATTTTGGCAACGAACTTAGAAAACTGCTGAACACTCACCATTTCGATAGTGAGGGCGAACTTTTGGAGTTTCTTAGCTTGCCTGGAAAAATTGTTGAACCACTTGCTGTAGAAAAACCTGCATCTGTCTCTAGAAAAGGAAAGGAGAAAGTGGCAGAGACAAGTTCGAAACGAAGACGATCCCCAATTAGACCTGGCGGTACAAAGGCAAAGGTGGAAGATGATGATGACATTCTGTTCAATGACTTTGTGAAAAATATAGGCTTTAATTTGGATAAAAGCTTTCCTGATCCATTGTTCCAGAATCAGGCTCACAAAGAAAAGTTTGAAGCAATGAAACAGAGAGGTATAATACCTCAAAGGGTATTTGAGTTAAAGTACTTTGACAGCAATGGCATCTATCTGAGGAAGCATCTAGAAAAGATGAAGATAGATCAGTTTATAACTAGGAGAGGATACACTTTTCATGATTTGGTAGCTTACTTCTATTCAAATCTTCAGTTTGTCAACTTCAACTCTCTGGCTTTCACAGTCAAAAGAAAGCAGTATTTTCTGACTGTTGATGAATTGGCTTCAATCATGGGAACCAGAAAGGGAGATTTCAAACCCTTAGATGTCACTGCAAGTGAAGCTTTCTGCTTCCTGACTGGAAAATCTAGTTTCTCAAGGGAATCAAAGTCACATATTGCATACACGGACTTTCCCTTGAAACATATAATGATGCACAAGGTGATCATCGAATGTCTCAGACCCAAGGCAGCATCAAAGACAGATATATCAAAGTACGAGGCAAAGCTGTTATGGGGAATCTTGACAGGACAGAGGATTTCTTTTGCTCATACTGTACTATTGCATATGTACAGATCAGCTCTCAAGCCAAAGGGTCAACTTCGTTATGCCGCATTGATCTTCAAAATAATCAATTATTTCAAGATTGATGGCCTAGGTGCCTTTGTCGAGCAAGAAATTCCTCTAATGACTGCTGGAGAGACTATGGTAACAAAGATGGGGTACAAGATGACCCCTGCTGGATGGAGAACAAAGAACAATGAACCAGTCATTGTGGACTTCGAGGAAGAGTCCAAGCAGAAATATCCAAAGAAGAGAAAAGTCATGGCTGTTAAGGGACAACAATCGGATAGTCTTAATGATAAGGACTCAGAAGCAAGTAAGGAAGAAACAGGGGAATATGATTCTGAAGCCACTCAATCTCCAGGTGGATCAGATGCAGATGGTCAGTCCGAAATCAAAATGCTGAAGGAGATGAAACAGGAATACAACCCCAAGAAAAAATTGTGTATCCCTGTGATCTGATTAAGGAAGAATTCCTTACAATGTGGGATGAGGAGCAAGCTGCACGAATTGAAGATGACACAGAGTATAACATCACAAATGTCAACTGTGATCATGAGCAACTGCTAGCACAAGTTCTAGCAACGTTGGGGTCAAAAGAACAGGAGGAAGAACAAGATGACATTGGAGCTTACTCTGTCTCTTCCACCAGAGGAACACTTCATAAAGATGCTGCAAGTCTAGCTTCAGCATTTGCACGCGAAGATCAGCTGTCCAGTGCACAATCCATTCCAATGGACATTGATGAAGAAATAGTCTCCGTGCCAAGCTCAAACACAAAAGGGAAACGGGATATAAATCATGGGGAGAAAGAGCCTGTGCCTGTTACATCAGATGTTTTTCTCACTGAAGTCCAAGCCTCTCAAGCTTTCACCAAGGCACAAATTGAGGGGGAGATTCACGAACCTGCACCTTCACAACCACAAGTGGAACTTCAAGTGCTTTTTGAAAATCTCCAAAATACTCTTCTTCAGACGATGGCTGCCATGGAAACAAAATTTGATCAGCAAATGCAGGCTTTTGAACAGACGACAGATAGGAAGCTGCAGGGTTTGACTAGTTAGGTGACTAGGCTGGAAAAGTCCATTGATCTCTATGGGAGAATGTTTTGTGATGAGATAGCCAACCTGCCTACATACACATTGGTCAGAACGGACAGAACAGCTTCAAACCTGCCCTCTTCTCAAGCTGTAAGAGACCATGCTCAGATGATGGGAAGAAGCTTTGCAGGACCTTCCCGAGGGGAGGCTGATATTGAGCCTGAAGATCATCCCTCTTCTTAAAAACTCACCTACTTTTTCCTTTTTCATTTTCTAGAACGCGTCATCATTTCAAGTAATTTTTTAAATTTCTGATGTTGACAAAAAGGGGGAGAAGTTGAAATTACTTTTATGCAGTCTCAATAGATTATCTCTAATTATATTTCAATGTAGAGGAAAGGAGGAGAAGACCTAATCTACCGTTTTGCAGGACAATCTACTAAGAAGTTTAGTTTCGTGCAGGATTATTGCAGGATAATCTTACTCTGATCATGCTCTCCTATGAGAACACTTTCATTACAGGATCTCTAATGATGATTACCTGCAGGAGCAAATGTGATGGCTACTCACTTTTATTATATTATCACTGGTTAAATTTTCTTTTAAATTTGCAACTGGAGAAGTTTTGTCACCATCAAAAGGGGGAGATTGTTGTGGAAATTCTCCCATATTTTGATTCTGACAAAACCTTCAAAAGATATTGTTTAATGAAATGTGATGCAGGAAGAATGTGTAAGCAGCAGGTTGAGTGATTCCAATTCTGTCACGCTGACTAAGGGTCAGACGGAAGTACTTCTAACGAAGGGTCAGATGGAAGTACATCTGACGAAGGGTCAGATAGAAGTGCTTATGGTTAAGGGTCAGATGGAAGTGCTTATGGCTAAGGGTCAGATGGAAGTGCTTCTGACGAAGGATCAGATGAAAGCGCTTTTGACTAAGGGTCAGATGGAAGTGCTCCTGACGAAGGACAGATGAAAGCGCTTCTGACCGAGGGTCAGATGGAAGTGCTCCTGACGATCCAAACAGTGACAGATGGATCACATCAAATCTCCGTATTACCATTCCGTGCCAACTGATCAAATCTCTCTTAGACGAATTTGAAGAAAGATCAGTTTCTGCATTTTACAAAACACGAAGACCCACGTATAGCAAGTTTCCGATCAAGGCAAGTGATATTCAATTATCCTGATATCCCCTCTAATCAATTAAGGGACTTTCTATAATGGGATATCATCTACTAAGGAATATTTCCTCGAGAATCAACTCAAATATATCACACTTATGGAAGCTGGAGATTCAGTTGTATGGGCGACTGAATCAGAAGGGTTCAATGTCTTACCCAACGGTCTACATATCTTCTGAAGATACAGTCTCGTTCAATCACGATTGATGATGTCCAATCAAGGATTGAAGAGCGATCCCTTGGCTGGATTCCAACGGCTAGTTCGGAGGCAGGGGAGTATAAAAGAAGAATAATGTTTGACTAGCAAAAGTGAGACGTGCGAACAACAATCCAAAGTGCAAGCATAATTTGAGTTTCATCTAAGAGAGTATTCTGAGTACTCAAAATCCTTCACTGTGAAAATCTGTGTGAGAGGGAAACAAAACACTTGAGTGATTGTAATCTTCTTGATTCTTCATAGTGAAATCCAACCAATCGGCTATCATTGTGGGAGAGTGGACGTAGGCTTGATCTAAGCCGAACCACTATAAATATCGTGTGCAATATCCTCTTCTCTAAACTCTTACCTTTGTGTTTAGATTTTCTGCACACTGTTATACTGCTTTTGTTCCTAATCGTACACTGAACTTTATTCATTCCGCAAGAAATTTCAATTGTGTTCAGAATCTCCTATTCACCCCCCTCTAGGAGATATTGATAGATACATCAATTGAAAGTGTTTGAGAAGCCATTTTGAGGTGAAACCCGAGAGTGTTGAAAAACTGATTTTAGCGTGCACCGATTTTGAAATGGGTCGTTCTAAGTCATTCGATGTCCAAATTGAGCTCTATTTTCACCCACATGTCCGTAAGATCTTGTGGGAAAATATTATAAAAAAAAAATTCTCAAAAAGTCAGTAGAAAAATGTCAATTTTCTTGTGTCTGAACCTGGTCAGTTTTTGGTGAATTGAAATTTGAAGAGTTTTAATGGGTGAATTGTGTGATTTCCTTAGGATGTGCACTGCCCTATTTTGGCCGAGGAAGAAACGGGCATTATGGTTGGCTTTGGTTGAAATTGCTAGCTTGATTGGTGAGGTAAGTGACCCTTAAACCTTTATTAAGACGCTAGGACACTACTGGATAAGTTTGGTTGATGAATTAGTGAATTGGTGGAATTATTGTGTTCAATACAATGGAGGTCGAATGTGTTTGGTATGAACTAAACTTGTGTGGTTGTTTCGATGTGAATTTCCAATTTTATGGCTGAAATATTGATGTGTGCATTTGATTGGCATGTGACTTCGAGTGGCCGTATGATATTTTGATCTTGAGTGGTGAATGTGTTAACTTGATGCTTGAAATGGAAAGTGAACTAATGAATTGATGAGTTGTCATGAGGTTGCCTAAAGAGGAGTTTGGCTAGTGAGCCCTATGCATTGAAATTGGCTAGTGAACCCTCATGCATTGAATTTGGCTAGTGACCCATTATGCATTGAAATTGGCTAGTGAGCCCTTATGCAATGAAATTGGCTAGTGAGCCCTCACGCATCGAAACTTGCTATTGAGCCCTTGAGAAATACATCGCGGCTAGGGAGCCCTTGGCGATGAGAGATGGTGAGTTTATTTTTGGGCTAGTGCGTTGAGTTTGGTCTTATGGTGTTATGCATGCTTGACTATGATTTTTTCTCATGCCAATTATGTTAAAGTGTTTCGATGATTGAATGACATGTGCTATTTATCTTGGTGAAATCATTGTCTATGATTTTAATGCATTGTCTAGGAGGACTAACGGCCTGATCTAGATTTAGGGCTAGCTTGCTGAGATTTATATCTCACCCCGTTGGGGATTAACATTTTTCATGTCCCAGGCGATGGAACACCAAATTTGCCGAGGATTGGTATTCGAGGAAGTAGTTGGTCGAATGAACCTAAAAACTTTTGTGGCTTTAGGGATTGTATATTGGTTTTGAGGATTTTATGAATTGAACTATTGGTACTTGACTACTGTAACCTCTGAAGTGCAGTTGGTATTATGAGAAGTGTACCCTTTCCGTCCTAAGTCATCTTGTATTTTATGTATGGGGTTATTCTCTCACTTTCGCATGCTTACATCATTTAGAGAAAATGAAGTGTTTGGCAGAAGGATCCTGGGTAATTGTAATAACAAGAATGGCCAAGGTGGGATGTTCGCGTGCCTGACGGGTTCGGGGCATGACAAACCCGTTTGTTTGATATCAGAGCAAGGTCAGCTCGATCCAATTTGATTGAGATTTGGAGTGATAAGGAGTGATGACTTGAGGACGATTAGATAGTGAGACCTTTAAGATTAGGTAATGATTGCTGAATTTTGATGATTATAGGCTTGAACTTGTGTCGTATTCTAATGGTCATAGTATCGATTTTAATGGATGATCTTGGGTGATGATATGATTGAGGTTCACAAGGAAGTGAACAGAAATTGAGGAGTCCTAGGTATGGACTTGGGGTATAAATGTGATTAGGTTTAATAGAGGATTACTTATGAACATGGGGTCGATTGGATTATATGATTGTGATTGTGGCTTGTAATGACCCAAACTTGAAGTATATGGTTGAACATAGGCAATTGACCTGTGAGATGCGATGGTCATTGTGGAATTAGCGGTCTTCTATGGATAAGAATTGATGTGATGTGACGAGTAATGAGGACAATCAGGCAGTGCATGTGTTTGTGGTATTAAAATGTAAGTTGAGAAGTGTACATGCATGAGCTTTTCACTATCAGACTTAATAAACTATCGCTTGGTAAGGGACAAGTTGATGGGATACCTAAAAATCGTAACGAAGCATGTTATGTGTCGTGTAGAACGGGACTCCTTTCGTAGATGTATGGTTTAGGACAGCCTGCAACGACCAGGTCGATGAGGGTGGGGAGTGATCACCGAGACAGAGAGGTCCGGGCAAGAAGTAGCTCCTGGCAGGCTTCTAAGAAAGCAAGGAGGCAGGAATGACCTAGATCATAAATTAAAAGATAGAGTCTAGGTATCAAGTTAAGTCTGATTTTGGTTAAGAGACGTATTACACTAAATTGATCCTCAAGGTGGATTTTCAAAAGTGGAATATCATTTGTAATGGCGCATGTGATTAGCATATGGATGGGTGTCACCGTGGGTGACTATAAGATCATAAAGCTTTGTACTTAGCATCGAGTGTTGTTGCTGAATGCCTGGTTATGAATGAATGGCTAGCTTTGATGGTATTGAGTTGCAGGTGTGACTATAACTGAGATAGCCTGTCGTGTTTATACTAGAGTGGCAGATGCCTCTAGACTTAAGGTACGAGCGATTGACTCACTGAATTGATGCCTTGAGTATTCGTCTGATAATCACTAAGCTAAGGTTTGCCTGGTTTATGGCTGTTAATTGAGAAAGTGCCTAGATGAGACTGGTTTGCTAAATGGTCGCTGATTATGGATGATTTGGAATCTCTGGATAATGGACAATTAGTTGAGAATTGCCTAAGAACCACTAGATGGTTGTTTGTTGGTAATAGAGTGTGGGATGGGCAGCCTTAAACTGCTAGACTCGAGTAGATGACTCAAGTCTTTAATTCCAAAAGGGAATTGTCGTGGTTCAAATGCCATGAGAACCTAATGAGGTTGAACGACTAGAGTATGGTCACTAGAGAAGCGTTTGGCTCGAGCTTGTAAATTGTACGAGACTCAAGAGTTGAAAGGGTCATGAGAACCTTGAATGGAACTGGAAAAATAGATGTGTAGGTAGACTCAAGGAGGAGCTACCATTGTTACCAAGTCGCTGAGACGACTAATGCTAATGCTGATGCAATAAGTGATGAAAGTCATGAGAGGGTGACTCTGAGACTACTCAGTTCTAAACTGAAAAGCTAGAAAAGAACCACGAGAGTTTTGAATAGCTCGTGAAATGGATCATGAGGTTGAGATCGACTAAGGTTTGATGGGAGATTAACCCCGAAACTGCCTTTCTCAAGATTGATAATTTGGAAGGAAACCGTAAAGGTTTTGGGTACACTAAAGAAAGAAAGTGACCCTTGGCAGTTACTAGCCTTAAGAGGCTGTCGATGATTGATGAAAGGTCACCAAAGGAAGAGTTTCCTTAAAGGCATAGTACCTAATTGGATTGCTTGGACGAGTTAATTGACGAGAGGTACCTTTCTGAAGCTGCTTGAGAATAGAGATTGCTTGAACTTCAATAACCTTGCAAGGACCTGAGGAAGGTCGATCAATATGAAACCGAGTTCTCAAGGTATTTTAAGTGTACTAAAGGTGGCAAGGACCCTTTTGAATGAGATGTAGCGCGAATGGATGAATGAACATGGAGAGAGTTTTCAAGGACTTAAGTCAAGTTGGCGACCACACCGACAATGGCGTTTCTGTTTGGAATCGAAAGGATCAAGAGAACCATAATGACGTGACATAGAAGGAAATTTGAGGCATAACAAGACAATCGAAAGTGGGCATTGCATATATGTCGTGATGATAAGGCCATATGAGTTGGAACGCCGAATTGATGATTGGAGTTGGTTTGCAAATGTCCTTGCAATGAAGTATGGAAAACAATACATGTGTGTGAGGAAGGTTTCCAGTCTATATATATCACAAGAACATGAAGTATTAGTTTCCCGAGGGAAATTGATGAGAGGCAATGCGGATGAGCGGAATTACTTAAGGATATGGAAGCGTCGCTTGTATAAAGAAAGACCTCGCAATTATATGAACGGTAAGAGTTGAATGTAATGATTGTCCCAAAGGGAACTGTAACGCCCCGAATCCTCACGGCGCACATCATCGCCACTAGACCAGTTCCTTGAAAATGATACCCAGGATCCATGCAACGTGCGGCAGACAATGAAACTTAAATGAACATGCGGAGGCGTCATGCACAACTCCTAGACAGTTAAACACAAGATGGTTTGAGGGAATAAGGCACTTAATCAAGTTATAGCATAGCACACGATTCATTTTACAACATAAGCATAGACTAGGATACAACACTTGGGATCAGGGGGGATGGTTAGCCTAATCAAAAGGAGGCGAAGAGCTATGGGTCAGGCACTACTCAAAAAGTAACTTCAAAAGTCATGGGCGCCTAGGCTTCCTAAGGGTCGAGCTCGCGGTCGTCATCTGGAACCTCGCGGTGCACAGGGTCATACTCCTCAAGGTCTTCCTCTTCTTCTTCTTCTTCTTCTTCTTCCTCAAACACTTGCTCTGGATCTTCGTCTTCCTCGGATACAGGCTGAGGGTGGAAGATGGCCTCTCCGTCGGGATTGTGCTCCTCTCCCAAGGGCTCGTCCTCGGGATCGTCCAGTGCTTCTTCATCTTCCTTGGGTTCGGACTCGTCCGTCTCCATGGGGTCTTCGGCATCAGAGGGCTCCACGATGTCGCCATCGACCTCGGGGTTCTGAGACGGTGCCGGGGGAAGTTCGGGGTCAGGAGCGGTCTCGGAATCAGCGAGCTCCCCATCAGCAGGGTGCACGATCGAAGGGTCCTGCTCGCCGATAACATCCCACGGTACATCAAAAGTCCTCAGCGGTCCGACTGTGAGGTCGCTGTCTCGGTAGAACCATGCCGCGAATCTGTCTTGCCTCCAGTCTACTAAGCCCACATCCATCCAGATAGTGCCGTACTTCCTAATATAAGCTCTCCCTTCTCCCATCGGGTACTCCGTGGAATACTGCTCCACCCAGACGGGTACCCCAAAATCGATGGCAGTGGCAGAGTCAGGGTTTGGGGTCTGAAAAGGGGGGTCCCACGACGGGGTGAGATATACTCAATATGCTAGCCTAACCCTAAGCTAGACACTTGGGACTTCCAGACACTCCCCAAACACATGCAATGATTAAACAATTAAGCAACAGGCAATGGCATGTAATAGCTCAATTAGGAACATATCTAGTCATGCAATTCACAAGCTAGGCTAGACAGGGCTTGTACTTTGGCACCTAACATCCCATCATTTAGGAGATAGTTTACATATATGATACAATTGAAACTCTCATGGCTTAGCCCGCGTAATAACGCATCAGGCTTAAGAGATCGAGGAACCCACGTTTAACGCCTCAGGCTTCGAATGCCATTTCTCATGACCCGCGTTTAACGCCTTAGGTCCATCCCGCGTTTAACGCATCAGGATGTCTCATGAACATAAATTTATACTTCAATCAATTATAATGCGGCTCAATCGAACATGTACATTACCAATCCAAGACATCGCCGGGCCATTTCATTCTTGATTTCATACCACGATGCCATGTTACACTAATCGGTCAAACGGGGCCAATGTCATACTTCGTGATCGATTACAAGTTCGTTAAGGAATCCACACTCGTGAACACCATCACTAGACCATAGTACGATCGATGGATTCACTTGATTGATTAACACATTTAAGGTCTCGGTTCGCCGCCTAGGGCCGAATTTACAAGCATGGCATCATTTTAAATCTCGCGTTCTCATTCAATGGCCCATGGCCGAACACAATGAATAGTCAATAGGTCATTTTTACGTAGTGTGTCGCAAATCAATGCCATAGCTGAATGCTCCGAGAATCAATCAAGCAATTCGTGGTCTCGATCAAGCTTAACTCCCATCTAGCACGCCTAGCACATCCGTATAGGCATTCGGTTCTACCTATGGGTGTTCATCACACATTTCAACCAAGGAATCAACATTTCAATCACTACAAGGCGCGGCCATGCTCGGTTTCCTCTTGGGCAGAATCGGTTCCCCAAAGTTTCCATCAAAACCGCCCATTAGATGCTCTAAGATAACTCTCACTTGGTCCTTCCATTCACACAAGGTCCTATCAAAGGGTTAGGGAAGCTTACCAAGCTTGAAAATCCAAGGGAGACCGGTTGGAGCGGCTGTAGGTGGCGCGGCGCACGGCGGTTCCAAGGTGATTAGATCTGGTCCCTAGGTGTTCTATGCGAAAAATAGCCAAGATCAAACCTTAATATCACTTCTAGCACAAGCCTATAACCCCCTAACATGCCTACCTAAGCACCAAGAGTCACTTACCTCAAAATCAAATGGAATTCCTCAAGAACAGCCCCAAGATCACTCACGGTTCGGTTCAGGCCCGGGGGCGTCCGCGCGGCGCACGGCTCGAACGGCGGTTCTTCGAGGCTCAAGGGAGGGAGGAGGTGATGTCGGCGACGGCTTGAGGTGGTGGCGCGGCGGCGAAGTGGTGGCCGGCCGTGGTGCGGCAAGAGAGAGAGCGGGCGACGGGTGAGGAGGAAGAGGGAGAGAGAGAGAGTGGTGGTGGAGGGTGGTCGGCCGAATGAAGGGAGGAAGGAAGAGGTGTGTGTGATAAGAAGAAAGGGAAATTGGAGGGAAAATGATAGTGGGGTGGTTGATGGGGTGAAGGACATGGAATAGTGTCCATGAATGACAAAGTGTAAGAGAGTTAGTCATGGGGAAAATGTCATTCCATGGTCAAGTCTCTTGGTCAATGCACTCCAATAATTTATCTCTCAAATGACCACTCTACCCTTGGGATTTCGGCTGAAGGTGGGGGAGCGCAAATGACCATTTTGCCCTCGCTTTGTATTTGGAAAATGTGCTAAGCCTAGGGGTAAAAGGGTCGATTTCGCTCGTCGGTTCGAATTTCGTTTTTCTAGTCTATGCGGGGGCTAACTCTAATCTTACTAACTCGCCGATGAGGCGACGTCCAAATTTACTCCATTGCGATCCTCGAATGCCCGGCCTCCAATCTCAAAGTCCAATCTATGGCTAAATTCAGTCAATTGCCATTCCAGCGCGTCTCGGACTAACGGGCGGCTCTCAGGAGTTACGCGTATCGACCCATGACTAAGGTTACGCTTAAGAGTTACTTGAACCACGGCAGCTTTGGTTGTCATGTAATCGTGAGGGTCAATCACTAGTCCCGAAGGTTTCTATTATTAGGAATCGATTTAGGTTAATTCGCAAATCATGTCATGGTCATACGGAATCACCCGTGAACCAGCCGCATGACACTAGCAAATCGTTCTAAAACCATTCTTAGATCGACCCTTTTGCGGTCCAAAATATTTCCTCGACGATCCTTATGGTCAAAGCGTCGACTCGTGGTTAAGTTCTTTGGTCCACGTACTTTAAATCCTATATGGCCATTCCCCATTGGTTGGTCGACTCGAGAGTGATCAATTCTGAGCGAGATTAGCTGGAATACATCGATAGACATTCATTCACTAATAGGCTTCGAGATAGGGTCGGAATTCAGAATGTCACAACTCTTCCCCCCTTACAGAAATTTCATCCTCGAAATTTACATTACAACTGCCTGCTCAAACAAATGGGGGTGCTGACGCCTCATTGCTTCCTCGCTTTCCCAGGTGGCTCCTTCTGTTCCGTGGTGTTCCCAGATCACCTTTACTAGCGGGATCGTCTTGTTCCTTAGGACTTGTTCTTTTCTGTCCTCGATCCTAACTGGCCTTTCCACATAAGACACTCGATCATCCACTTCTATCACTTCGTGGTCCAGTACATGAGTCGCGTCCGGTTCATACTTTCTCAACATCGATACGTGGAATACATTGTGAACTTGTGATAAGCTCCGAGGCAAGGCGAGTCGGTAGGCCAAAGTTCCAATCCGCTCCAGAATTTCGAAAGGGCCTACATACCTCGGACTCTGTTTTCCCTTCTTCCCAAACCGAGATAGACCTCGCATCGGTGACACCTTCAAGAAAACATGGTCTCCTACTTGAAACTCCAAAGGTCTGCGCCGCTTGTCGGCGTAACTCTTTTGGCGGCTCTGCGCGGTTTTCAATCTTGCTCTTATGATTTTCACTGCTTCCATTGACTGTTCTACTAATTCTGGGCCTGTTATGCTTCTCTCACCAACTTCATCCCAGCATAGAGGGGTCCTGCACGCTCTACAGTATAAAGCTTCGAACGGTGCCATTCCGATGCTCTGTTGGTAACTGTTGTTATAGGCAAACTCTACCAAGTGTAGCTGATCTTCCCAACCTCCTTTAAAGTCTAACACGCAAGCTCTCAACATGTCTTCAAGCGTCTGAATTGTTCTTTCTGATTGTCCGTCTGTCTGGGGGTGATAAGCGGTGCTATACTGTAGTTTCGTTCCCAAAGCCTCTTGGAGGCTTTTCCAAAATGAAGCGGTAAACTTGGGGTCTCTATCCGAAGTAATCGTCACTGGGACTCCATGAAGATGAACTACGTACCTCATGTACAACTCTGCGTATCTGTCCATCGCGAAATCTTTTCTTACTGCCAAGAAGTGCGCGGACTTAGTCAGTCTATCTACGATCACCCATATCGAATCATGCCCTCTCTGACTCCTCGGCAAACCCATGACAAAGTCCATGGTAATGTGCTCCCACTTCCATTCGGGGATTTCCAAAGGCTGCAACATCCCACCAGGCTTACAGTGCTGAGCCTTAACTTGCTGGCACGTCAAACAGTTCGCCACATGCTTAGCCACATCTACCTTCATCCCATTCCACCAGTAGTGCTGACGCAGGTTCTGATACATCTTCGTGCTACCCGGATGAATACTATAATTGCTCCTATAAGCTTCCAACAAGATCCTTTCTCTTAGCTCCTCATCACTGGGCACGCACAAGCCCCCACGAAACTTCAGAATCCCATCTTCGGACACTTGAAAGTCGGGTTTCCTTTTTCCGGCATCCATTTCCAAGATCTTTTGGATGTCGGGGTCCGTAGATTGCAACGCTTTCACTTTCTCATGAATCTCTGGCTCAATTCTCAATGTCTCTAAGAGACAAGACAGCTGGCAAACTTCGAGCCTAAACTCTGAATCCCTTATCCCTTCCAACAGGGTCCACTCCTTAACCATCAGATGCGCGATGCTTGATTTCCGACTCAGCGCGTCCGCAACCTTATTTGCCTTTCCGGGGTGATAAAGGATATCACAATCATAGTCCTTGAGCAGTTCCATCCATCGACGTTGCCTCATGTTCAACTCCTTTTGGGAAAACAAGTACTTTCAGGCTCTGGTGGTCCGTGTAAATCTGAAACCTTTCTCCACACAAGTAATGTCTCCAAATCTTTAACGCGAAGATAATAGCCGCCAGTTCCAAATCATGCGTCGGGTAATTCATCTCATGAGGTCTTAACTGTCTCGATGCATAAGCTACAACTCTTCCATGCTGCATCAGGACGCATCCTAATCCTTTCAGCGACGCATCGCTATAAATCTCGTAACCTCCAGGTCCGGAAGGAATGGTCAACACTGGTGCAGTCGTCAAACGATGCTTAAGTTCCTAAAAACTCCTTTCACACTTATCCGTCCATTCAAACCGCGTATCCTTCTTAGTCAGCCTCGTCAAAGGAGTAGCTATCGAAGAGAACTTTTCCACGAATCTTCGGTAATACCCTGCCAATCCTAGGAAGCTTCGAACCTCTGTTACCGACGTAGGTCTAGGCCAATTCGTTACTGCTTCAATTTTTGCTGGGTCTACTGAAATTCCATTTCCAGAGATGACGTGTCCAAGGAACGCAACTTTGTTAAGCCAAAACTCGTACTTACTAAACTTGGCGTACAACGAGTGCTCCCTCAATGTCCGTAGAACTACACTCAACTATTCCTCGTGCTCCTCAGGACTCTTTGAGTAAATCAAAATGTCGTCGATGAAAACAATGACGAACTGATCCAAGTACTCTTTGAACACTCTATGCATCAAGTCCATGAAAGCAGCTGGGGCATTAGTCAATCCGAACGGCATGACTGTGAACTCATAATGCCCATATCTCGTCCGAAAGGCTGTCTTCGGTATATCCTCCTTCTTAATCCTCAATTGGTGATAACCCGTCCTTAGGTCTATCTTGGCGAACACAGATGCTCCTTGCAGTTGATCAAACAAGTCGTCTATCCTTGGCAATGAGTACTTGTTCTTGATAGTCACTTAGTTCAACTGCCTGTAGTCAATGCATAAACGCAGCGACCCATCCTTCTTCCTTACAAACAAGACTGGCGCTCCCCAAGGCGAAGCGCTTGGACGAATAAATCCTTTGTCCAGTAATTCCTGCATTTGAACCTTCAATTCCTTTAACTCCGACAAGGACATCCTATAGGGTGCTTTCGAGATAGGTTCCGTTCCGGGTGCCAACTCGATCACGAACTCTATTTCCCTTTCTGGAGGCAATCCCGGTAACTCTTGAGGGAAGACATCGGGAAAGTCACGCACCACTGCTATATCCTCTAACTTGGGTTCCCCTACAGTCAGATCCACCACCACAGCTAAGTAAGCTGGGCATCCTTCATCCAAAAGTCTAGTCACCTCAAGTGACGAAATCAAAGTGATCGAGGTTCCCCCTCGACTTCCCACAAACTCAAATCTAGGGTGATCATTGGGATGGAAATGAATCACCCTGCTACCACAATCAACGACAGCTCTCTGTCTACTCAACCAATCCATTCCGATAATCACGTCAAAGTCAAACATAGGCAGCACAGCTAAATCTATTCGTTCCTCACTACCCCTAATGACTATCTTACAACCTGAACAACCTAAAGAAACCAGCACTTTATCCTTTAAAGGGGTGGTAACATGCAATATCACTTCCAGTGGTTTCAATTCAATTCCGACCAAATCAGCAAACTGAACCTATATAAACGAATGCGATGCTCCAAGATCAAACAAGGCATAGGCAGCATGATCACATAAAGTAATCGTACCTGTGACCACGCCAGGCGCGTTCTCCACCTCCCTACGCGCCACAGCATAAACCCTTCCTTGAGCTGGCGGCCTAATAGCATTGTTCTGCGGAGCTCCCGCCTGCGGTCCCGCTGGCGGTCGGTTCCCTTGAGCTTGAGGTCCTGGTGCCTGACTCGAGCAGTTCCTTATCTAATGGCCCAACTGGCCACACTTGAAGCAAGCGCCCGTCCTGCTCGGGCAAGGTCCGCTCCCATGCTTATGTCCACACAAGCGGCAGTTCCAACTCGGCCGAGGAGCAAGCTTGCTAATGTTCCTCCTCGCTGGAGGGACGAAACGCCGGTTGCTTGCCATTGGCCTCTTGCCGAACTGACGGTTATCCCTCACAGGAGTGAATCGCGATCCAGAAGCGATTCCTCTTTCCTTCATGTCCCTTTCCACTAATTGACCCCTTTCGTAGATTGCATCATAACCTTGCAAGTCTAACATCACCAACTGGCTACGAAGGTCAGGTCTCAATCCATCTCTGAACCTTCTCGCCCTATCCTCAGGGTTTTTGACCATTCTCGCGGCATACTTGGACAGCCTTGCGAATTCAGCCTCATACTGATCGATGGTCATCTGATTCTGTCGGAGATTATGAAACTCAATCATCTTCTGTTCTTGAGCCGCTCTGGAAAAGTACTTAGCATTGAACATTTCTGCGAAGACGGTCCAATCGGCTCTATCCCTTCGGGGAAAACTCTTCCCTTGGTGGCCTTCCACCAATCATTCGCAGTCCCACGGAGCTGGTACACGGCTAGGGTTACCTTCTCAGCTTCGGTACAACCCAATACTTCAAATGCTTTTTCCAACTCCTCTATCCAAGCAGGGGCAGCTCCAGGGTCCCCTGTACCATCAAACTTGGATGGCTTCAGCTTCATAAAGTGCTCCATCAGCTGGCCCATCATGCGATTCCCTTGTCCTTGGGCATTGCCACCATCATTGTCATGTCCGTTATTCCCATTATTCCCGTTGGCTAGGTTCGCAGCAGCGACTGCAGCTTCAGCAACCTGGGCAACGGCAGCAGCTCTCTCTTGAGCCTGCCTTCCCATCAAGTTCCCAATTTCTTCCAGGATCCTCATAACTCCGTCATACCTAGGATCTTCTACCACTTGCGGCCAAGTGCTAGACGCTCCTCCAGTACCTCTGGTTCGGTTTCTCATCTCGCTAAGCCTCACAACACCTGAGCCACTATAATTCCATCCAGGAATTAGAGACCTAGGCCATCTACTTAAGTCCGACAAGACTACGCTACACTTACAGCAGCATTCATAGTCAAAGCAACCATTACTCAAGCAACCATTAAAGGCATCACAACGAGGGAATCACCATTATACCACACAGTCAGTTGCCTCTGCAACTTAGCCAAATCAAAATCAATTACCCAATTAAGCAAGCAGCAGACAACACTCAGTGCCAAGTACGAAGCCTTATAGCCTTAAGTCTACCAAAGATGACGCTAGTCAATATGCCAATCACAAGCGCCATTCCATATGTCATGCATGCTATGCCTAACTCTAGCGAATCCCTAAGGTCTTGCTACCCAATTATCCTCAAATCATCACACCTTATTACTCCAATCCTCAATCAACTTGAATCGAGCTGACCTCGCTCTGATACCAATTAAACGAGGATGTAACGCCCCGAATCCTCACGGCGCACATCATCGCCACTAGACCAGTTCCTTGAAAATGATACCCAGGATCCATGCAACGCGCGGCAGACAATGAAACTTAAATGAACATGCGGAGGCGTCATGCACAACTCCTAGACAGTTAAACACAAGATGGTTTGAGGGAATAAGGCACTTAATCAAGTCATAGCATAGCACACGATTCATTTTACAACATAAGCATAAACTGGGATACAACACTTGGGATCAGGGGGGATGGTTAGCCTAATCAAAAGGAGGCGAAGAGCTATGGGTCAGGCACTACTCAAAAAGTAACTTCAAAAGTCATGGGCGCCTAGGCTTCCTAAGGGTCGAGCCCGCGGTCGTCATCTGGAACCTCGCGGTGCACAGGGTCATGCTCCTCAAGGTCTTCCTCGTCTTCCTCTTCTTCTTCTTCTTCTTCTTCCTCAAACACTTGCTCTGGATCTTCGTCTTCCTCGGATACAGGCTGAGGGTGGAAGATGGCCTCTCCGTCGGGATTGTGCTCCTCTCCCAAGGGCTCGTCTTCGGGATCGTCCAGTGCTTCTTCATCTTCCTCGGGTTCGGACTCGTCCGTCTCCATGGGGTCTTCGGCATCAGAGGGCTCCATGATGTCGCCATCGGCCTCGGGGTTCTGAGACGGTGCCGGCGGAAGTTCGGGGTCAGGAGCGGTCTCGGAATCAGTGAGCTCCCCATCAGCAGGGTGCACGATCGAAGGGTCCTGCTCGCCAATAACATTCCACGATACATCAAAAGTCCTCAGCGGTCCGACTGTGAGGTCGCTGTCTCGGTAGAACCATGCCGCGAATCTGTCTGGCCTCCAGTCTGCTAAGCCCACATCCATCCAGATAGTGCCGTACTTCCTAATATAAGCTCTCCCTTCTCCCACCGGGTACTCCGTGGAATACAGCTCCACCCAGACGGGTACCCCAAAAATCGGTGGCGGTGGCATAGTCAGGGTTTGGGGTCTGAAAAGGCGGGTCCCACGACGGGGTGAGATATACTCAATATGCTAGCCTAACCCTAAGCTAGACACTTGGGACTTCCAGACACTCCCCAAACACATGCAATGATTAAACAATTAAGCAACAGGCAATGGCATGTAATAGCTCAATTAGGAACATATCTAGTCATGCAATTCACAAGCTAGGCTAGACAGGGCTTGTACTTTGGCACCTAACATCCCATCATTTAGGAGATAGTTTACATATATGATACAATTGAAATTCTCATGGCTTAGCCCGCGTAATAACGCATCAGGCTTAAGAGATCGAGGAACCCACGTTTAACGCCTCAGGCTTCCAATACCATTTCTCATGACCCGCGTTTAACGCCTCAGGTCCATCCCGCGTTTAACGCATCAGGATGTCTCATGCACATAAATTTATACTTCAATCAATTATAATGCGGCTCAATCGAACATGTACATTACCAATCCAAGACATCGCCGGGCCGTTTCATTCTCTATTTCATAGCACGATGCCATGTTACACTAATCGGTCAAACGAGGCCAATGTCATACTTCGTGATCGATTACAAGTTCGTTAAGGAATCCACACTCGTGAACACCATCACTAGACCATAGTACGATCGATGGATTCACTTGATTGATTAACACATTTAAGGTCTCGGTTCGCCGCCTAGGGCCGAATTTACAAGCATGGCATCATTTTAAATCTCGCGATCTCATTCAATGGCCCATGGCCGAACACAATGAATAGTCAATAGGTCATTTTTACGTAGTGTGTCGCAAATCAATGCCATAGGCGAATGCTCCTAGAATCAATGAAGCAATTCGTGGCCTCGATCAAGCTCAACTCCCATCTAGCACGCCTAGCACATCCGTATAGGCATTCGGTTCTACCTATGGGTGTTCATCACACATTTCAACCAAGGAATCAACATTTCAATCACTACAAGGCGCAGCCATGCTCGGTTTCCTCATGGGAAGAATCGGTTCCCCAAAGTTTCCATCAAAACCGCCCATTAGATGCTCTAAGATAACTCTCACTTGGTCCTTCCATTCACACAAGGTCCTATCAAAGGGTTAGGGAAGCTTACCAAGCTTGAAAATCCAAGGGAGACCCGTTGGAGCGGCTGAAGGTGGGAGCGCGCACGGCGGTTCCAAGGTGATCAGATCTGGTCCCTAGGTGTTCTATGCGAAAAATAGCCAAGATCAAACCTTAATATCACTTCTAGCACAAGCCTATAACCCCCTAACATGCCTACCTAAGCACCATGAGTCACTTACCTCAAAATCAAATGGAATTCCTCAAGAACAGCCCCAAGCTCACTCACGGTTCGGTTCAGGCCCGGGGGTGTCCGCGCGGCGCACGGCTCGAACGGCGGTTCTTCGAGGCTCAAGAGAAGGAGGAGGTGATGTCGGCGACGGCTTGAGGGGGTGGCGCAGTGGCGAAGTGGTGGCCGGCCGTGGTGCGGCAAGAGAGAGAGCGGGCGACGGTTGAGGAGGAAGAGGGAGAGAGAGAGAGTGGTGGTGGAGGGTGGTCGGCCGAATGAAGGGAGGAAGGAAGAGGTGTGGGTGATAAGAAGAAAGGGAAATTGGAGGGAAAATGGTAGTGGGGTGGTTGATGGGGTGAAGGACATGGAATAGTGTCCTTGAATGACAAAGTGTAAGAGAGTTAGTCATGGGGAAAATGTCATTCCATGGTCAAGTCTCTTGGTCAATGCACTCCAATAATTTATCTCTCAAATGACCACTCTACCCTTGGGATTTCGGCTGAAGGTGGGGGAGGGCAAATGACCATTTTGCCCTCGCTTTGTCTCTGGAAAATGTGCTAAGCCTAGGGGTAAAAGGGTCGATTTCGCTCGTCGGTTCGGATTTCGCTTTTCTAGTCTATGCGGGAGCTAACTCTAATCTTACTAACTCGCCGATGAGGCGACGTCCAAATTTACTCCATTGCGATCCTCGAATGCCCGGCCTCCAATCTCGAAGTCCAATCTATAGCTAAATTCAGTCAATTGCCATTCCAGCGCGTCTCGGACTATCGGGCGGCTCTCAGGAGTTACGCGTATCGACCCGTGACTAAGGTCACGCCTAAGAGTTACTTGAGCCACGGTAGCTTTGGTTGTCATGTAATCGCGAGGGTCAATCACTAGTCCCGAAGGTTTCGATTTTTAGGAATCGATTTAGGTTAATTTGCAAATCATGTCATGGTCATACGGAATCACCCGTGAACCAGCCGCATGACACTAGCAAATCATTCTAAAATCATTCTTAGATCGACCCTTTTGCTGTCCAAAATATTTCCTCGACGATCCTTATGGTCAAAGCGTCGACTCGTGGTTAAGTTCTTTGGTCCACGTACTTTAAATCCTATATGGCCATTCCCCATTGGTTAGTCGACTCGAGAGTGATCAATTCTGAGCGAGATTAGCTGGAATACATCGATAGACATTCATTCACTAATAGGCTTTGAGATAGGGTCGGAATTCAGAATGTCACAGGAACTAAGGGAAAGATCACGTGGAACGAAGATATTGCTTGAAGATCATGATTGCGATACTTTATATCACTTAGGAAAGGTGAGATAAGTAGTGGATGAATATAATTAGAAATTGAGCTTCGTGCGATTGGTGATGAGAGTACAGACCCTACCTCGAGGAATAATAGATTCAACTTCTAAATTGGAAGTTTGTCATTTGATTAGTTTGATGGCTACTTGAAGCATCAGGCTTGAAGGTCAGAAAAGAATTGAGATGTGGTGACGAACGGACCCATACATCTAAGGGATTATGGAAATAAATTGAACAGGGAGGAATTCCAGACTTCTGAGTACTTGGGATAGAAACCTCGAAGCTGAGGATAGAAATCTTGAAATCCCATGGACGAGTGTACAAGTCCAATATTGAGGAGGAACTTAAAGAAATGATCTCGTCGGAAATTGGAAGGGAGTACCATGGTGTCCAATGGGATCGTACAAAGGTGTGCCAAGACTTGCCTCAATACTATCGATGGAGTAAATTAGAGGTTGGATTAATCTAACCTGTGGTCAAGTATTAGACATGCCAACAAGAAAGAGCCATGACCTGAAAGGTTGATGGATTTCTATGGTCGTTGGAGATTTTTGAATGGAATCGAGAGCGGATTACTACGAGGTAATCATGAATTTGCTTAAAGAGTCGAGAAGACTATGACTCGATTTGGATAATATGGGCAAGTTGATAAAGCCCGTGAATCCCTGATGGTACGAAAGGACGTCTGAAGAGAGTAATACGCCAAATGGTATAGGCACCAAAGAGTACATTCTTATGATGGTTTAGTAATTAGGGTGATAGGTAACGAGCTTGAGCATAATGTGATGTTCTGGGAAGGCCTTCAGTCAAGAATTTGAAAAGCTGGATTGCAGTGTGACATACATATTATCTTCAAACTGATAGACAAATTGAAAGGTGATTTAAATGCTCGAGGGTATATGTCGCGACCCTCTCGCGCGGAGGAGGGCTGGGGGCTAATGGGCCGCGCGATGTCTCTGGATCGAACGCGGGCCTCTCCCAAGGTCCATTACCCAAATCGCAATGGCTGGATATACGTGGTCGACCTTCGATGTAGTCTGGTGACATGTGATATGTGTACATGTCAAGGAGTCGCCACAAATCGTTTTGTAGAGAGTACGATCAGAAACCTTATCGAATAGTTGGGAGCAATCTATTCGATTCTGCGAAAACCAAATAAGTGGGATCGGGGACTTTGTTACGCCAACTGTCAGAGTTGACGCCCTTTCGGCACCTAAGTTGAATGATTTATCTAATCCTAGGATTCATGCATACGAGTGGGGAACAGATCCTAAATCTATGAGTTCATGCAGATAGGAATGGCTACCCTATCACTCACAATCAGTAGAAATAAATGCGCAAATCAAGGATCCAAAACATGCTGATAAATCACATGAAAGCAACATGGCATCCCTAGTAAGGCCCTATCAGTCTAGAGAAGTATCAGTCAAGGCTTAGGAGCGATTTTGACATGATTCGCCCCTTAGGGGCAAAATCGTAATTTTGAGAAATTTAGGGACAATTTGCCCCAGAAGGGCAAAATCGTCATTTCAGATGAAGTGTGTATTCAAAAGATGGCGGAAATAGGATTGAAGATGAGACCAACCCATTTCCTATTTTTTGGGAATTTCCAGAATTTTTCTGGAATTTAAAAGTGATTTTACCCTTGAAGGGGTAAAATCATCATTTTGGACGAAGACGGGAGGTGAAAATCTCAAACATTAGGATTGATCGACCACCGACCCAAACCTTAATTTTGAGCAATTTTCACGCCTCAATGGAATAGGAAAGACGTTTTACCCTTTAAGGGGTAAAGTCATCATTTTGAAGGAAAGACGAAACTTGAGAGCCAAAGCAGAAGGATCGGTCACCTAACTGACCCTAATCCTTATGTTAGCGTCCTTGACCCATCTTGTATGCAAGGCTGAGGCTATTTACCCCTAAAGGGTAAAGTCGTCAATTTTCAGAAGAATGGATAAGAAATCTCAAAAATAGGATTGACTAGTTGTCTGTGGTCAATCCTCAATTTTTGGGGATTTCTAGAATGTCTAGGAATTTCCCACAATTTTCTTATATTTTTTTGGGATTTTCTAGAATTTTCTAGCATTTTTTTTAGAATTTTCTAAAATTTTTCCAATTTTTTTTAATTTTTCAAAATCATTTTCTGAATATTTTTTTTTATTAAAATATGATTCGGACCGGGTCTACCCGACCCAGACCCGGACCCGCGCGGACTCAGCCACCAAAACGACGCCGTCCCGTGTTTTTTATTTTTTCTATTTGTTGGATTTAATTCGACGGTTCCTATCGAACCACGTGGCTACTCCACGGCCATTGGATGATCTGACTGGAATCTACGGTCCAGATTAAGAGCTGATTATTCCTCGACCGTTTGATCAGATTACTTAAACCTATGGTCACGATTAGAAGCCAAGACTTGATCCAGACCGTCCATCTCTACAAACCTAAACGGCGCCGCTCGACCACTAACCTAAACGGTGGCGTTTCAGTCCATTTTGATTTTCTGATTTTAAAACATTTTCGGATATTCCTAATTACTAATCGGACGGCCACTAAAATTTAGACTCGATTTATCTGAGCCGTACGATTCCTTTATTTGAATAACAGACCCTAACGGCCATGCTGACTAGGCGACCACGTGGACCAATCCTAGGATGACACCTAAGCCTTTGACTCCTTGACCGGCCACGTCATCTTCATCTTCAACCTCCCGTGTAACCTAAATGGACAGCTACGAATCTCCTGCGATGATCCAACGGTGAAACCTAGAAGGAATCGAGCAAGGCCAACGACAATCGACTCGTCTCGACTTCGCACGCAACATATCGTAGAATTACACGATTTCATCCACAGAATCGAGCGCAAATAAGCTCGAACCAATACGTATATAGCTACTCTAATCATGCGATTCATGGCATTTTAGACTAATTCATCAACATAGAAGCATCATTCAATGTTCAGAAAACTTACCTCGAGCTCCGATTGAGCTAGCTCGGCCTAGATTTGGCTAGGCGACTTTGAGCAGTGATCGGCAATGGAGGTCAAGTTCGGAGACTCAATTCGAGGTATTCGAGCGAAGTCAATGCAAAATGAAGATGCAATGAAGGTCAGTGATGCTTGGGGAGCAAAACGCACAGACTAAATGCAAGAATCATGGCCAGAGATGAGATCTGCCATTGATGCTCAATAAGAAATTTGAAGTTCTAACTTAGCTATTCTCGTGATTTCAAGCGGCGCGGTCGGCGGCGATCGACTCCTAGAAGCTTGGGCGACCTCTTGATGACCTCGTCAAGCTTTGGTTTAGCCTGAAAAGGCCCAATCGGTGCTCTGCAAATTCAAGCTCCAACCCTCGACAAAGGTGATGGAGGGTGAGCTTTCTTCCTCTCGTTCTCTCTCTCTGTTGATTCCGTTTAACCTCCCAACCGAATCAACCAACTTCCCTCTTCTAGAAGGCTCAATTAGTATTTATATGTGTTTGAAATTTTGGCGCCGAACCGAGGGGGGGGGGGTTGAGCTGGTGACCTTCGTACGTGCAATAACGTGTAAAATGGTCACCGGACACCGGTGAACATCCAGGATGAATTGGCCACTAATTCTGGTCACCCGGTAATGCTAATTTCGCTCGAATTCCACCTGCATTTGGTTCTGTGTTTGGTTTGAAAATGGCCGGTGGGTACTTGGTCTTCGCCAGTACCGCTCCGACGGACCCAGATCGTCGGACTGGTCTCGATCGACGGAGAACTTCTTGGCCAACAAAACGCCTCCATCAATTTTACCAATTGAAGCCGATTGCTGGTCCAATTTTGCAATCAAAACTCACCTTCCAAATCTGCAATTGGCGCAGAAAGCTTTGGGGAAGAAGACACTGTTTCAGACCGGTCCGACCGGGCGGTCTAACCGGTCTGAACCGGTTCCAACTTGAAATTTTCAAATTAAACCCAAATTGGTGGGGAATTTTTGCAATTAGACCTCATAATCGAACTTAGGGCATCAATTTTATCCAAAAATGTGATTTTGCCCAAAAGTTCATGTCAATTTATACAAAAACCTCAAATTTACTCTTAATTGCAATTAGGCAAATCGTGAAATTGGAGGCTCAAATGATCAAATTGGACAAAACCACCTATGCCAATTGATTCAAAATGATGAAAATCATTGGGCAGTGACTTCAATTTGCAATGATAGTCCCTGAATTGAAAGTAATTTCAATTATGCCCAAATTCAAGGACTAAAATGTAATTAAGTATGTAATTTTGCCCAAATCATGCAATTGAGCAATTTGTGCAGACAATTGGGCTAAATTGCAATGAGGGAGGCATAGATTGAATGTCAATATCTTAAAAAAGCCAAAGTTGCAAATTAAAAGACTCAATTGACATTTGTTTTGCTAAATTTAATCATATGCGTAACAAAGGATCACATAAAATTGAATTTTAATTTGGATTTTTTATGAGGTCAAAAAGAAAAAGTGTGGCATCCCCTGTTTACTAGATTCCTAATGATCAGAAATGGTCAAATGGGTTTTGAAGCTCACTTTTGACATTAGAAATTGGGAATTGGGAAGGTTCGCTAAGAGGCAAGCGAGATGAGTATTCGATTTATTTAGTAATGTAGGCAAACAATGGAGTTTTGATCGAGGATTCTATTTTTAAGGAATGACGATGCATTGGATAAATTTTGGAAAATCAAGATGACCATCGGATGAACCGGCTACCTATGAAATTATGAGAATTCTTGTACATAGGACCACCTATTCGAAATTTTCCTAAGATAGGTGAATAAGAGAGGGCGGCCGCTAAAGGCAATGCTAAGTGGCGCCCATGGTCTTATTGCATGATAAATTATTAGTTAATTTCACTTAGGAAATGGCAAGAAGATTATTGGTTGCCAATCCCCATGAAATCCCACAATGATGTTCGGCCATGGAGTGGATGTACAAGTGGCGATTTTCTTCCCATTACATGAAAAACTATTGGCCGTTGGGGACCTAGGAATTGGCATTAGAAGCAAGGCCATTCATTGGACTAAAGTTCCATAAAAAAATCTACCCTAGATAATAAGCCATTGGAAGGCTAGACAAGTGGCGCCTTCATTCTCTCGCATGAAACACCATTGGTCGACCACTTCTTAGGAAGATGCAAGAGAGATCATTGGTGAGAAGCTCCATCATGATTGATCACCAATAAGGGTAAGGCAAAGTGGCGTGTGATCACTTGGGGGAAGAGTATGAATGACAAGTGTCACCTTAGGAGCTACTCAAGACATGCAACAAAAAGGGCTCTTCATCTTCTTCCCTTCACCATTTTCGACCAAGGCTAGAGAAGAGAGAGAGAGTTCAAGAGTGAGCGAGACAGGCCGAGAGCAAGAAGGAAGAAGAAGTAGAGGCGACACGACATTTTCGAAAGAAACCGAGAAGAAGAAGCAGGGCTCGTGCAAGAACAAGCTACCAAAGGCAAGAATTCCGTCAATTTCATCATAAGTTAGAGGTACATTGTAGTGTTATGACATTAGGAAGATCATGTGAGGTTTTAAGGGGCTGTAAGTTGTTTCTGTGGTCTGTTTTAGAGCCGAGCAGATGCGATTCGGTTCTTGATGTTGGAAGAGGTCGAGTTGAGGTTATATTGCATGAATAAAACCTTAAGGAGTAGGGCTGAAAAGTCGAGGACATAATGTCCCTTGGCTAGATTGAAGTGATGTAGTATAAATTGTTTGAGCAAGGCCGGAACTGGTTCGGTAATGGCGTTGTTCTTTCCGATTCCATCATGCAACGGAGTTGGTTTAAGCCACATGGTAATCTTTGAGTTAATTGGCAAAGGACAAGTTAATAATGTCATGAAATAGGTCAATGCCTATTCGGTTTGAAGAAGTTAAGAAAATGGATTGATTGTAATCTCAAGAAAGGAAAAATCTGTTTCGTTCTAGTGTAGTAATAGGTTCGGTTTTGTGGTTCAGCCTTGAAATTTAAGTTTGGTTATACCTCGGTTTCCTACCTTGTTCGTTGTGGAAGTTGTAATGGTACAAGTAGGGTCAGTCGACTAGTTAAACTTAAAGATATAAGCTCGGTCTAGAGGTATAAACCGTTGACTGTGCCGGTAATGAAAAATAGATGAATCAATGAAGAAAATGACCAACTTGGAGTTGTGGTGATAGAAAATTATAAAGGAAATGAGGGAAGTTTCGTGTTGATCCTATGCCATGAACCTTGGTTGAATTACTTGCTAGAAATTGTCATATGATGGCTGATAGTTTGACTGTTTTCTTAGTCGATGAGATTCTAGACATGATGCCTTGCTTGAATTGATTAGTATATCATAACTCATGATCATGTCTTGGTGAATTAACATGCTTGTTTCTCGGCCTGGCATTGTTATACCATACGCAAATTTGTTACTGAGAATTCTATGGTTCACGGTTGAGCATGCATTGGTACGTGGTACCTGACTGATCTATGATGAGATATGTGGAGTTTTACTCTTCAGTGCACTGAATCGAGATGACGCCCCTAGGCTGTGTGCGGGGATTTGTAGGTACTTGATGACCCTGAGATGTGCGGGGTAGAGTCGTACCATGCGTCGAGGACGCCCTGGAGTAGGGGTCGCAAGTCATTGGGCTTGGCGATGGTTGTATGAGCGAAGAGCATGTCATTTTCTTGATACCATGGCATTTCTGCATCTCGTGATCCTTGTTTGATTTTTGAAATGTTACTGTATTATTACTGTCACAGGATTGTTTTATAGTTGTCCTAGGGAGTTTTAGGACCCCTATGTGGGATTGAATGTTTCCTTGCTAGCCGTCGCGCTAACCCACGTTTGTGGATATAGTTTCAGATTAGTATCCATGGCGGCAGTTCACAAACGCTTTGGAGTTCCGTATGACTACGAGTCTTATTATAGTGATATGATACATCTTGATGTACCGCATCTGAAACTTGTTGCACATGTTCATACTTTGTGGGTCGATGAGGGAGAACCCGCATTGACTATTTATCATTGGTATGCTATCTACATTCGAGTAGGTAATAGATTGGTAGGTCCCTTTTCCAAGAGTACTTTCAATGCACCCCCAGCTCCTGTCGAGCCTGTAGCTCCCGTGCCTCCTCTACCTGCTGCTGCTCCTGTTGTTGCTGCTCCCATTCCTCCCCCAGAGCCTGCTATGCCAGAGGTGTACGTCCCTCCGCCAGAGCCACTTGAGGAGTCCGAGGATGAGAAGATGTTTCCTTCTTATCAGTCTGAGGAGGATTGAGGACTGGAGACAATCTTGGCGACTTTTTGTATAGGCGACTATGTAGGCTGATGGAGTAGTTTTTTTTTTGGCCATCCCAGTATGCCTATGGATCGACGACCTGAGTCCTTGTTTGTTTATATATATGAACTCCTATATGGTCGTGTGTTGGGTTTTATAAATAAAGTTTTAGTCCTTATGTTATGAATGCCTCATATTGCTTTCTAAGTTATTTTCTATTTAAATATTATCTTGTAGTGTTTGTGGCCTGTGGATCATAGACCTTAGTCTATTGATTGTTATAAGATTAATCTCTAATTATCGTTATTAGAGACCTATGACCGTAGGGTGGCGGTCTGGGATGCCACAGCTCTCCGAGGTGGTATCAGAGCATAGTTTTACCCGGAGTAATAAGGTGTGATAGAAATTAGAATGTAGGATACATGCAACAAGGACTAACACGTGTGCTGGATTAATTGTCGTGTACTTAGCGACCTTGTTTGGATCACTCACAGAAAATGTCCATTGGCAGTAAATAGTAAGATTTGATAAGTCAGACTCAATTGAATGTGGATTGATGTGCATGATCAATAGTTCATCATGAGAAGGACAAGGGCATCATCTTCTAGAGGAAACGATGATGCTAGGACAGGAGAAAGGGTCGAGGGAACGGTTGATCGGACTGATGAAATCCTGCAAGCTTTGGCTAATCTTGGTACAACAATAGGAGCTCAACCTCGACAAGCTCCAGCTAGGGCCGAAGACGGAACGAGAGACCGACATTTGCAGAAGTTGGTAGAACACTTTCTAAAGCTGAAACCACTACAATTCACGGGGTTAGGAGAACCTCATGAGGCTGAAAAGTGGATAAAGAGTATGGAGAAAATTTTCATGTTATTCCACTGTAACGATGTAGATAGGGTCACCTTGGCGGAGTATCAACTGGAAGACAATGCCCAACACTGGTGGAATGCGAGCAAGGATGTGGTGTTTCCACCTGGAACTGCAGTAACATGGGAAGCTTTCGTTAATGCCTTTTATGGCCAATACTTTTCTGATTGTGCTAGGGACCAAAAGATTTCTGAGTTTATGAACTTAACTCAAGGCAGCATGACCGTAGTGCAGTATGAAGCAAAGTTTTCAGAACTTTCCAGGTTTGCTCCACAATTGATTGAAACTCACGAACGTAGATGCAAGAGGTTCTTGAATGGCCTCAAGATTGAAATACAGAAGCAACTGGCATCTCTAAGAATCAGGGAGTATACTGAGTTATATAAACGAGCTCAGCTGTGGAACAAGTGTTGTCGAAAGAAAAGAAAGAAGCAGAGCATAAGGCGAGAGCCAGCCGCGTGGCGACTCAGGAGCAGGACAACAAGAGGCCCAAATGGTTTGATAGATCTCAAGAGACTCCTTATAAAAGACGCAACTATGGAAGATTTCGTGGAGTTGGAAAGAACTGAGCAATAGGACAAGTTCGAAACCGAGACAGAGTTTGTAACCGCTGTGGCAAGGCTCATGGTAATCTGCCGTGTAATACTAGGAGAGAAAGTTATGGATGTGGACGAGTGAGACATCTAGTGAGAGACTGTCCCCAGAAAAGACAGCAAGTTCAGCAAAATCAAGACAATCGAACAAAACCTATTGCAGCACCGCAAAGGCCTCCAGCTCAAGGCAGGATCCGGGCTATGACTCGAGAGGAAGTAGAAGCTTCTAGGACTACTATAGCAGGTATGATTCCTTTATGTGATATGGATGCATATGTGTTATTTGACACTGGAGCAACACATTCCTTTATATCAACAAGGTTTGCTGAATTGTGTGGACTGAAGCCTGAAATACTCGAGGTACCTCTTAGTGTATCCACACCACTGAAGGATAAAATAGTGACTACTCTGATTTGTAAAGGATGTGAAATCGTGATAGGAGGTCAAAGTCAGAAAATCAACCTAATAGTTATGGGTTTCTATGATTTTGATGCCATTATCGGCATGGATTGGCTGCGTGACTTACGAGCCAATGTAGATTGCTTCAAGAAGGTGATTCGGTTTAGCCCTCCTAATGAGGCCAGTTTCGAGTTTGTGGGAACTGGAACCCGTGCGATTGTACCATTAGTATCCGCAGTGGAAGCTCGTAAACTTTTAGGCAATGGATGTCGGGGTTTTCTTGCTAATGTCAGAGAGTTAACCAAGAAGGAAGTCCACATTAACGACGCTCCAGTCGTTCAATAATTTTTAAATGTCTTCCCTGAAGAACTATCGGGACTACCCCCGAAGCGAGAAGTTGAGTTTACTATTGAACTAGCCCCAGGAACTGAGCCTATTTCCAGAGCTCCCTATAGAATGGCTTTGACTAAGCTTAAGGAGTTAAAAGTACAATTGCAGGAATTACTAGATAAAGGATTTATTAGACCAAGTACTTCACCATGGGGAGCACCAGTATTATTCGTCAAGAAGGATGGGTCACTTCGTTTGTGCATTGATTATAGACAACTAAATCAGGTGACCATCAAGAACATGTATCCTCTACCAAGAATAGATGACTTATTCGACCAACTGCAAGGAGCCTCCGTTTTCTCGAAGATTGACTTAAGATCGGGTTATCATCAATTGGCAATTAGAGAAGAAGATATCCCCAAGACTGCTTTTCGAACCAGGTATGGACACTACAAGTTCGTAGTCATGCCATTTGGACTTACAAATGCCCCGACTGCATTCATGGATTTAATGAACAGAGTATTCAAACCTTATCTGGATCAATTTGTGATAGTGTTCATTGACGATATTTTGGTGTATTCCAAGGGACAGAAGGAACATGAGAAACATTTACGGAAGGTGTTACAGGTATTGAGGGAACACCAGTTGTATGGAAAATTCAGCAAATGTGAATTCTGGTTAGACAAAGTCATATTCCTTGGTCATATGGTAACGGAGAAGGGAATCTCTGTCGATCCCGTCAAAATCGAAGCTATTATAAATTGGCCACGACCAACTACCGTTACAGAGATACGAAGTTTCCTTGGTCTCGCTGGATATTACCGTAGGTTTGTGGAAGGATTTTCTCGACTTGCGGGACCCTTGACTCAATTAACACGGAAGGGAGTTAAGTTTGAATGGACAGAAAATTGTGAACGAGGCTTTCAAGAACTCAAGAAGAGATTGACTTCGGCTCCGGTATTAACTATACCGTCAGGACCAGGAGAATTCGTGGTATATAGTGATGCATCTCATAAAGGATTGGGTTTCGACCTAATGCAACATGGAAAGGTCGTGGCGTATGCCTCAAGACAATTACGACCGTATGAGTTGAATTATCCGACACATGACTTAGAACTGGCAGTAGTAATTTTCGCATTGAAAATTTGGAGGCATCATCTGTATGGAGAGAAATTCCAAATCTTCATTGATCACAAAAGTTTAAAGTACTACCTTTTCTCTCAAAAGAAATTGAACATGAGGCAAAGGAGATGGATGGAATTACTCAAGGATTATGATTGTGAAATTCTTTACCACCCTGGCAAGGCAAACAAAGTAGCAGATGCTTTGAGTAGGAAAACTACGCTAAATATGGCAAGTCTGATGAGTAAAGAGTGGGAGCTACTAGAAGAAGTTTCCAATTCAGATTTCAGAGTCGAACTGGATGAATTGACTGGTGTGTTTGCCACACTGAGAATCGAATTAGAATTGGTACAAAGGATCAAAGAATTACAACAGACAGATCTTGAGATCTCTAAACTTCGACAAGAAACAACAGAGGGCAAGAGACCAGACTTCTCAATTTCGGAAGATGAAATTCTTCGTCTTCAAGGACGTTTATATGTACTAGAAGAGGAAAAGTTAAGAAAGGACATTATGAATGAAGCTCATCGTAGTAACTATAGCATTCACCCTGGATGCACGAAGATGTACCGAAATCTCCGACAACACTATTGGTGGAATGGAATGAAGAAGGATATTGCTGAATATGTCGCAAAGTGCTTAACTTGCCAGCAAGTAAAAACAAAACATTGAAGCCTGCTGGAATGCTCAGACCATTGGATATTCCCGAATGGAAGTGGGAACATATAACGATGGATTTCGTGCAAGGATTACCTAGAACCTCGAAGGGACATGATTATATCTGGGTAATTGTGGATCGATTGACTATGTCAGCTCATTTCCTAGCTGTTAGGACAACATACTCTTTGGAGAAATTGGCTGAACTGTACGTACAGACCATAGTAAGACTACATGGAATTCACGTGAGCATTACTTCAAATCGAGACCCAAGATTTACATCAAAATTTTGGAAAAGCCTACAAGAAGCCATGTGAACTAAACTCCAGTTTAGTACAGCTTTCCACCCCCAGACAGATGGACAGACAGAAAGAGTCATACAAATCCTAGAAGATATGCTTCGAGCATGTATTTTGGATTTTAAGGGTAACTGGGAAGAGAAATTAAACATAGCAGAATTTGCCTACAATAACAGTTACCAAAAGAGCATAGATATGGCACCATTTGAAGCTCTATATGGACGAAGATGCAGAACACCCGTATGTTGGGATGAAGTGGGAGAACGAAAGATCACGGGACCAGAATTAATCCAAATCACAACTGAGGTTGTACAGATTGTTCGTGATAAGCTTAAAACAACTCAAAGTCGTCAGAAGAGTTATACAGACAAACGGCGAAGGCCATTGGAGTTTGCAGTGGCCGACTATGTATTTCTAAAAGTCTCACCACTCAGAGGAATATCACGATTTGGAAGGAAATGGAAGTTAAGCCCTAGATATGTTGGACCTTTTGAAATTCTGGAAAAGATAGGAGATTTGGCTTATCGGATAGCCTTACCGCCAAAGCTGTCAAATGTCCATGATGTGTTTCATGTTTCTATGCTGAGGAAATATCATATGGATGCAAAGCACGTGTTGGACTATGAAACTATTGAGGTAAGCAAGAAGGGTGAATATGTAGAGAAGCCATTGCGAATTTTGGATCGGAAAGAACAAGTCCTAAGGAATAAAACCATTCATCTGGTGAAAGTTTTATGGCAATATCACGATATGGAGGAAGCCACTTGGGAACTTGAGGAGACGATGAAACAACAACACCCCCACATGTTTGAAGCTACATGTTAGTATTAAGACCTTTCACTAGACATGCTGCATTTTCATTGCGATGAGTACTGTAGAAAATGCATTACCTATTTATGAGGTACGACATGATTGACTAAGTCACTTGACCTTGGCTTGAAGAAAATGAGAAGCAGCCGTTAATAGGTCAAAAGAGTGGTTAAAAGAAAATTATAGTGCTTGATGACTGCTATCGGCACAAAAGCCGAGTGGCACCCGGAGAGTGACATGGTCCGAGAAGGTGGTTGCTGGATCAACCCCCATGATTGGTGGATGTACAATTGTAAATCGATACTTATGAATGAATATAGTAAAAACCTTTTTGCTGCAACCTGTAGTAGAAGAGATTGAGTTTCTTTTGTAGGCTTGACCTTGGAGCTAGGGATTAAATTTCGAGGACGAAATTATTTTAAGGGGGTAGAAGTTGTGGCATCCCTTGTTTACTAGATTCCTAATTATCAGAAATGGTCAAATGGATTTTGAAGCTGACTTTTGACATTAGGAATTGGGAATTGGGAAGGTTCGCTAAGAGGCGAGCGAGATGAGTATTCGATTTATTTAGTAATGTAGGCAAACAATGGAGTTTTGATCGAGGATTCTATTTTAAGGAATGATGATGCATTGGATAAAATTTGAAAAATCAAGGTGACCATCGGATGAACCGGCTACCTATGAAATTATGAGAATTCTTGTACATAGGACCACCTATTCGAAATTTTCCTAAGATAGGTGAATAAGAGAGGGCGGCCGCTAAAGGCAATGCTAAGTGGCGTCCATGGTCTTATTGCATGAGAAATTATTAGTTAATTTCACTTAGGAAATGGCAAGAAGATTATTGGTTGCCAATCCCCATGAAATCCCACAATGATGTTCGGCCATGGAGTGGATGTACAAGTGGCGATTTTCTTCCCATTGCATGAAAAACTATTGGCCGTTGGGGACCTAGGAATTGGTGTTAGAAGTAAGGCCATGCATTGAACTAAAGTTCCATAAAAAATCTACCCTAGATAATAAGCCATTGGAAGGCTAGACAAGTGGCACCTTCATTCTCTCTTGCATGAAACACCATTGGTCGACACTTCTTGGGAAGATACAAGAGAGATCATTGGTGAGAAGCTCCATTATGATTAATCACCAATAAGGGTAAGGCAAAGTGGCGTGTGATCACTTGGGGGAAGAGTATGAATGACAAGTGTCACCTTAGGAGCTCCTCAAGACATGCAACAAAAAGGGATCTTCATCTTCTTCCCTTCACCATTTTCGACCAAGGCTAGAGAAGAGAGAGAGAGAGTTCGAGAGTGAGCGAGAGAGGCCGAGAGCAAGAAGGAAGAAGAAGTAGGGGCGGCTCGACATTTTCGAAAGAAACCGAGAAGAAGAAGCAGGGCTCGTGCAAGAAGAAGCTACCAAAGGCAAGAATTCCTTCAATTTCTCATAGGTTAGAGGTACATTGTAGTGTTATGACATTAGGAAGATCATGTGAGGTTTTAAGGGGATGTTAGTTGTTTCTGTGGTCTGTTTTAGAGCCGAACATATGCGATTCGGTTCTTGATGTTGGAAGAGGTCGAGTTGAGGTTATATTGCATGAATTTTGGAAGAAAACCTTAAGGAGTAGGACTGAAAAGTCGAGGACATAATGTCCCTTGGCTAGATTGAAGTGATGTAGTATAAATTGTTTGAGCAAGGCCGAAACATGTTCGGTAATGGCGTTGTTCTTTCCGATTCCATCATGCAACAGAGTTGGTTTAAGCCACATGGTAAGTTTTGAGTTAATTGGCGAAGGACAAGTTAATAATGTGATGAAATGGGTCAATGCCTATTCGGTTTGAAGAAGCTAAGAAAATGGATTGATTGTAATCTCAAGAAAGGAAAAATCTGTTCCGTTCTAGTGTAGTAATAGGTTCGGTTTTGTGGTTCATCCTTGATATTTAAGTTTGGTTATACCTCGGTTTCCTACCTTGATCGTTGTGGAAGTTGTAATGGTACAAGTAGGGTCAGTCGACTAGTTAAACTTAATGACATAAGCTCGGTCTAAAGGTAGAAACCGTTGACTGTGCCGGTAATGAAAAATATATGAATTGATGAAGAAGATGACCAACTTGGAGTTGTGGTGATAGAAAATTATAAAGGAAATGAGGGAAGTTTCCTATTGATCCTATGCCATGAACCTTGGTTGAATTACTTGCTAGAAATTGTCATATGATGGCTGAAAGTTTGACTGTTTTCTTAGTCGATGAGATTCTAGACATGATACCTTGCTCGAATTGATTAGTATATCATTACTCATGATCATGTCTTGGTGAATTGGCATGCTTTTTTCTCGGCCTGGCATTGTTACACCATATGCAAATTTGTTACTGAGAATTCTATGGTTCACGACTGAGCATGCATTGGTACGTGGTACCTGACTGATCTATGATGAGATATGTGGAGTTTTGCTATTCAGTGCACTGAATCGAGATGACGCCCATGGGTTGTGTGCGGGGATTTGTACGTACTTGATGACCTTGAGCTGTGTGCGGGGTAGAGTCGTACCATGCGTCGAGGACGCCCCGGAGTAGGGGTCGCAAGTCATTGGGCTTGGGGATGGTTGTATGAGCGAAGAGCATGTCATTTTCTTGATACCATGGCATTTCTGCATCTCGTTAACCTTGTTTGATTTTTTAAATGTTAATGTATTATTACTATCACATGATTGTTTTATAGTTGTCCTAGGTAGTCTTAGGACCCCTATGGTGGGATTGAATGTTTTCTTGCTAGCCGTCGCACTAACCCACGTTTGTAGATATATTTTCAGATTAGTATCCATGTCGACGGTTCACAAACGTTTTGGAGTTCCGTATGACTACGATTCTTATTATCGTGATATGATATATCTTGATGTACCGCATCTGAAACTATTTGTCCATGTTCATACTTTGTTGGTCGATGAGGGAGAGCCCGCATTGACTATTTATCGTTGGTATGCTATCTACATCGGGTAGGTAATAGATTGGTAGGTCCCTTTTTCGAGAGTACTTTCAATGCACCCCCAGCTCTTGTCGAGCCTGTAGCTCTCGTGCCTCCTATAGTCGTGCCTCCTCCACCTGCTGCTGCTCCTGTTGTTGTTGCACCCATTCCTCCCCTAGAGCCTGCTATGCCAGAGGTGTACGTCCCTTCGCCAGAGCCGCTTGAGGAGTCCAAGGATAAGGAGATGTTTCCTTCTGATCAGTCTGAGGAGGATTGAGGACTGGAGACAGTCTTGGCGACTTTTTGTATAGGCGACTATGTAGGTTAATGGATTAGTTTTTTTTTTGCCATCCTAGTATGCCTATGGATCGACGACCTGAGTCCTTGTTTGTTTATAAATATGAACTTCTATATGGTCGTGTGTTAGGTTTTATAAATAAAGTTTTAGCCCTTATGTTATGAATGCCTCATATTACTTTCTAAGTTATTTTCTATTTAAATATTATCTTGTAGTGTTTGTGACCTGTGGATCATAGATCTTAGTCTATTGATTGTTATAAGATTAATATCTAATTATCGTTATTAGAGACCTATGACCGTAGGGTGGCAGTCTGGGACGCCACACAAATGATTTAAAAGAAAAATATTGACTATTTTTTCATATTTTTGTGATTTCGAATGCTATTTTTCTTGAATTTTCAAGTATTTTCCAATTTTCTAAAAATACTAAAAAATGCGAAAAATATGAAAAATTATTTTTTTTGTCAAAAATGATTCCTTAGGCTTGGTAAGGCCACCAAAGTTGATTTGTCAAATTTGTGACTTTTTATGAATTTTTTTATGAATTTTCTAAGAATAAGCTAAAAAAGGCTTATCCGAAATTAGGTGTCAATAGCTGCCCCTCTTTGATAGGAATCTCTCAAGAGGTTTCTCTCAAAGACAGGTGACACCTAAATCTAGATTGACTCTACTGGGGAATAGAAAAATGAATCTTGACTTCCAATCTCTCTCGTCCCGCTTGTGAGCGCTCTGCTCATTCCATATTTGTTAACGTGAGAGGTAGAGAGGTGGAATAGATATGCTTACATGTTACCCACCTATCTGATGCTCATGCGGCATGCGCGATGTATAGCGGATTCAAGTGAATACCTAGGGACTCGTCTCTTGAGTATTCTAGGGCGATTAAACTCTAGCCCGTATGGTAGGCCAAACCAGAGTGGGATTCCTATTTGATAGGAACCTAGGGGTGATGCACCCGTTCTTTAGGGATTGTCAAAAGTTTTGATCCGTATGGTAGATCAAACCATGAATATGACTCCTATCTATCAGGAACCTATGGATGACGCACCCGTCCTTTTGGGATTGTAAAAAATTTTGATCCGTCAGAGGGATCAGGTCGTGAATAGGACTCCTTTCTGCTAGGAACCTATGGATGACGCACCTGTTCTATAGGGATTGTCGAAAATTTTTATCCGTCAGGGGGATCAGGCTGTGAATAGGACTCATTTTTACTAGGAACCTATGGATGACGTACCCGTTCTATAGGGATTATCGAAAATTTTAATCCGTCAGGGGGATCAGGCCGTGAATAGGACTCATTTCTGCTAGGAACCTATGGATGACGTACCCGATCTATAGGGATTGTTGAAAATTTTGATCCGTCAGGGGGATCAGGCCGTGAATATGACTCCTTTCTTGGATGACGTACCCGTTCTGTAAGGATTGTCGAAAATTTAGCTGATCCTACACTTTGAGGAATCAACGAGGGTTTATACAAATGAGGTGTACCTAACTTTTTAGGCTTACCAAACGAGCTATTCTGGGCTTAGGGATTACCTAGAACTTTACAGAAAGTCGATTTTGAAGATTGTCCATTCGACATGCAAGGTGTTATTCTGGGATTTGGGGACTCCAAGTTTCCTGCAGAAAACTCAAACCTACAAAAACTTTGATAAGATTTTTTAGGATTTAGAGGTTACCTGAAATCTTGCAGAAAGATGATTATGAAAATTGTCCTTTTGACATGTTAGGTGGCATTCTGGGATCTGGGGACTCCATGTATCCTGCAGAAAACTCAAACCCAAAATCTCGTAAAAAGACGATTCTGAAGCTCTTCATCGCGGAGCAGAGTGTACTTCTTGGACCTGGGGCTGCCATGAGTCTCATAGAAGTTTAGACTAGAGAGTTCATTCCTCATTTGAAAAGATATCAGTCATCTTGAGGCAATGATAATTATAATGCAAGCAAAGCTTTACATTGACCTATGCAATTACGCAAAATGACTTAGGACACTGGAGGTTATCCAAGACATCTTTAAGCATGTGAAGATGATCAAGAATCTCTGTGAGGAAAATCTTGGATCAAACAATGTGAAGTTTCCAACCAAAGCTTACTTTCAAGCATTCTATTGGAACGCCTCCGTCAAAGAGAGCTTCTTACCAATTCTTTGACTTTGGTCTTTTATAACGAAAGCACTCGAATTTTCGTAATAACCTGTACCTGGGTTTTCGAGGCTATTCGCAGCGCATACATTTCGATCAATCGGGAGGTCTTTACAGGACCGTAATGTTGAGTTTGGACATGGTTTCCAAGGGGGACTCACTTCTTGAGTCAGGTCTTTTAGAATGAAAAAAAAATTTACTTCATCTGCTCCGGGTCTACAAGTCAAGAGCCCTGCAAAAATGAGAGAGAAATAATCTTGTTCGTACCTCTTTGAGCTAAGGTATATATCAACCTAGGTGACTTAGTCGGAAAAGGCTACAAAGGTTTGTAACGTTGGTAGGATTGGGGACCGAGAAAGGCTTGTTTTTGGCTCAGAATCACAAAGGGTTTGACGTTGGTGATCATTGCCGATCAGTCTTCTGTTCGATCTCTGCTTGGTAATTCTTCGAATGACGCCTTTAGTCTTCTTGCTACTACGCGTCTTGAGAATGAGTATATCCTTTGAAAGACATTGCTCGCCGTTTTGGCTACAATTCCATTTGAAGGGTAGCTTCTTATTACACAAGTCATGAAGGTTCTTCTTCATCCTGAAATTTGTTGGGGAGGTCAAAATATCTCGTAATCTCTTGATATCCCCAAAATTCTGCCTTATGATCCTCCAGCATTTTGGTGGAGATCAGCCCTGTTCTTGTTAGGCTTTTGATTTCTTTACTAATACATGGGGATTCGACTTTTTCTCTTTTTTCGATCCCGCCTTTTCCTCGTCTCTCTCCTTTTTTTTTAGGAACTAGGATCTTTGCTCATCTAGTGAGGTGCGTGGCTTGAGCCTCATCCTATCTTGAATACCTTACTTTTGAGACTCGCATGTAACTCCTACTTTTGAGCTTTTTTGTCCTGCTTACAATGATCACCAATGAGGGTATATGAAACGAATGTGCAGGCTCAAATTGGTTATACAATGGATATAAGTGTGTAGGGTAGAGAAATGAACGTCTCTTCGTCTTCCTAAGGCGCCTGGATTAATACATATCAACACGCGAAGATTGATGTTAGTCTGAGCAAAAAGATTTCTAACCATTTACCTTTTCAAGCCACTAGGTGGCTTCTGTGTAACCCCAATGCGGGGTGGCTCTTGACAAGGTTGAGAAATGAAAACCACCGCTCAAAGGGTTTGCTAATGATCATGTGACATTCTGAAATTCCTGTCATTTCGAGGCTATTGAATGAGAAGAATCTATCGATGTATTTCAGTTTTATTTCGCTCGGATCTGATCAATCATGAGTAGACTAACCAAAAGGGAAATGTCACGCCCCGAACCCGACAAGCCACGAACATCCCACTGGCCATAAAAAAAATTGTGACATCCAGGATCGTTCGGCCCTCAACTACACAATCATATATCTGCGGAAGCAAGAGGCTACTCCGTGCACAAATAAAGTCAAGACGACTTAGGACAGAGAAATAGTACACTTCAGATCACATGGATGATCAAAACAAAATATTTGACTTCTACATCCACCTCATTAAATACAATCCCTAATGATCACCCATTGTCTTCGATACATTTGATCACCTACTTCCTCCAAAAGCCACTTCTTTAAATCCAAATCGGGCTTCTTTCGCCTGGAACCTGAAAAAGTTAAGCCCCCACTGGGGTGAGATATAAATCTCAGCGAGCTATCCTAACCCTAAATTAGGCCAATTGTTCCACCGAACCAAAGTATTTACAGTAACATGCAATCATTAGTTGAATCAAGGCAATGCATTTTCTCAAGGCATCCAATCATGCTAAAACGAGAATCTCAATCAAATGTAAACATGACATCAAGTAACCAAATGTCCATACTAGTGTCAGAAAATTCATAAGCACATAAGAATCATAAGGTGATTCCACTTCACTTCACATTTCCAGAGACCAGCCCGCGTTTAGACGCCTCAGGCTATCCCCATCAATAAACCCGCGTTCAGACGCATCAGGTTTAACAGCTTATCACCAAGCTCGTGTCCATAGGTACGATTATCATCCCGTGTTCAAACGCATCAGGATGGACTTTCGACTACAACCACAACCCCGCGATCACATCGCCTCAGGGTGTGTCATTCTTCAACCCCGCGATTAGATCGCCTCAGGGTGTACTTAACATCTCAACCCCGCGATTAGATCGCCTCAGGGTACTTCACGTTTCCTCGACCCCGCGATTACATCGCATCAGGGTATTTCAGGTTTCATCATGAGGAAATTTTCGTCACATAATCATAAATCAATTACTTGCCAAAAACGTGCTTTGCCATAAAAACAACAATTCAAGAGTCGAGTATCATGTCACCACATAAGCAAGCAAAGCACACTAGCAGGCACGTCATCAATTCAATCACGAGAACACTATTCTATGGCAAACTAGCACTCACGGCTCATTCCTCGTCAAGGCCATTCGGCTTTCAATCAATCAAAGCAATAAGAATCAATCAATTCAATCATTTCCCAGTCAAACCGTCCAGTCACGTCCAAATGTCCTAATAAAGGTTTAGGGGTCACTCACCTCTTCATTCAAATAGCAAACTTCAATCACCAAACTCCTCCAAGGTCAGCAAATTTCAAGGTCGAACAGGACATCCACGGTGCGCCTAGGAAAAACCACATCGAAACTTAGTCATTTCTCATTTTCATTGTGCCATTACTTCAATAGCACACACAACCCCTTATTCTCATGTTCTCATAGTGTCGATTCAATGGCCCTAAGCATGTCAAATCGCCGTTCTATCAAGGCAAATCACCATAATTATCATTCCGCCAAAACTGCCCTATCTCTAAGCCCCATGACCAGATTCAATCCTTAATAAACTGACATTGATCCAACGCCTTTTTATGACATAAACTTTCAGAATCTTATACTTCAATGTCTTACGGACGTGTGGGCGAAAACGGAGCTCAATTCGGATACCGGACGACTTAAAACGACTCATTTTAAAAACAGTGTGCGCCGAAGACAGATTAGTCGGCCTCTCGGGTTTCACTTCAAGCAGCCCTTAAATCACTTCTAATTCTCAATACACTTCACACACTTCCATTAACACTTCAATTGACATTCTAGTATGTCATAACGGTGAATTTAAAGCATGGCGACACTCCCCTCAGCCCACAACAGAAACAGTTTTCACAAGACACGACAGGGCAAAACTGGTTCAGCACTTCCCTACACTAAACAGCCCACAAATCACTCCTAAGCTCCAATTTACCACAAATTCCACTCGCCGACACCTTAATCTAAGTGTTTTATAGTCGCACGATGAATTTTGAAGCTAAATAGCACTCCTAAGAATTTCGAATAGCTCACTTCGTATTAATCCCACCGGCGGTCAGATTCTGCTCTTAAAACCACATCGATTCACCCATCGAAACCTAAATGAAACTTAGCCAAATCAGCAGCCCAAGCTCAGTGAACATAGTACTACATGTCATGCAACTCTCATAAAAATTTCGGAACCAATTGAAGTCTCTAAGGGGCTGAATCATGGCCCTCTCTCAACTCACTCAGAATTCGTCCGATTTTCTTCCAAAAATCACCATAAATTAACCACACCTCCAAAAATCACAAAAAAGCAATTGGAGATTGTCAAGGACATCTTTAATAACCTGTGATGGTCGGAAGTCGGCCAAAAGGTCACTGGAGGTGGCCGTCGTACGGACCGAATCGGCCGGCAGAAGCTGGTCGGAACAGGGCAGTTTCTGTTCTCCAAACACAGCACCATTTCAACAACAAATCTCCATCAAATTCCACTCAACTTGTCACCACAGCTCAGTATACCAGAGTATTACATGTTCCTAAGCTACCACCGAAAATTGGAAGCAATTTGGAGTCCTATGGAGGTCAAAAGACAACTTACCTCCAGCTGCGACGAAAACCGTCGACTCTTGGGAGATCGGCTGGCCGGGGCTCTACCGGTGGCCAAACGCCGCGATTCCAGTTGGAGCTGGTTGGCAGGAGGTAGGGCTACGGGCTGGTGGTCGGCATGATGGTTGGTGATCTCCGGAGAAGGTGCTCAACGGCGACAAAAGAGGTGGCTGGAATTGATCGAGCAAGAGCAGATTCTGTTCTTGAGAAAGAAGAAAAAAAAACGCAGAAGAGAGAAGAAGGGGGAGGTTGTCGTCCAAAATGCTGAAGGAAGAAGAGAGAGAGTTGCTTCATCCCCTCTTGGTCAAACTTGTTGATTGGTAGGTAAAAAGCTAAGTAATTAAAGCTACAATGCCACCCATTGACACATGTCATCAAGGTAAATATTAAGACCATCCAATGGCCCTAATTTCCTCTATTTTCAGCAGCCTTGGAGGATAGGTCCATGACCAAAATGCCCTCCTTCATTTATTGAGACAAAACCGAACCTCGAGGGGCAAAATGGTCTTTTCACGTCTTTCGTCCGTAAATCCATTTTTTCGCCAAATTTCATTCTTGATTAGGCGTCGTCTATTCCAAATTGATTGTTAGAAATTCTTCATCTCCATTTACTAATTTCGAGATCACAATCCATGCCTCAAGCCATGTGGGCGGAAATTTCGGAATGTCACAATTCTTCCCCCTTACAGAAATTTCGTCCTCGAAATTCGCCATTTTCCCGTTGTCAAATCTCAGGAGTACATACGCCTCATCCTATCATCACTCTCCAAACTAACTCTTCTCAACTTGCCATTTCCAATTATCTTTTTCGACACAAGTCATCCTTCCTCAGGACTTGTTTCTTTCAGTCCTCATCCAGCATTTACTTTTCTCTTTCCTTTCTCCACATTCGTAATCTCTGTTGGTGAAACCCTGCGAGCATTCCGATCTTCTTTTCAATTTGCCTATTGATCCACGGATAACTCATATATTGCACTGCAACCCTGCTTCTAACACTCCCAGTCAGAAGGCTTTTCCCTAACATCACCTTAATCCCATATCCTTTTTCTATCACCATCGTTACCAAATCATCGTGAGAATGTACTCTTTGGTACCTCTATCATTCGGCGTAAAAGTCCAATTCAAACGTCCTTTCATACCATCAAAGACGCAGAAACTCTGTTAACTTACCATCGATTGTCCGAATCGAACCATAGCTTTCTCGACTTCTCCGGCAAACTCATGGTTGAGTCCTTAATAGCTCTCTTTCTCTCTCTCGATTACATTCGAGATCTTTCAATGATCAATTTAATCTACTAACCTGCAACGGTTAAGCCTTCCTTTCAATCCCTTTGAAGTAGTCAACATTTCCAACTCTTGCAGTTCACATAGTTGCGAGGTCTTTTCTTACATGAATAACGCTCCCGTATCCGTAATTAGTTTCATCTATCAGTGTTGCTTCTCGCCAATTTCTCTCGGGAAACTACTACTCACTATATATTTTTTTTTTCGTAGTAGATTTATACTTGAAATCCTCTTTCGCTCAAATAATATTTCCCAACCTTGTTGCGCGGCCATCCACAAACCAACTCATATAGCCTTATCATCACGATGTATATGCAATGCCCACTCCCGGTTGCCTCGTTATGCCTCAAGTTTCCTTCTACGTCGCGTCATTACGACCTTCATATGCTTTTCAATTCCAACCGGAAACGCCATTAACAGCGTTGTCGTCAACTTGACTTAAATCCTCGAAAACTCTTTTCACGTTCATTCATCCATTCGTGTTACATCTCGTCCTTAGTCCATTTCATCAATGGAACAGCTCTTATGGGGAATCTTCCCACGATCCATCTGTAACAATTCATCAATCTCGGGAAACTTCAAGTTTCAGCAACTTACATTGACTTTAGTCGATTCATCACTTATTCCAATCCTCAAAGGCTCCACAGGGATTTCATTTCTCAGAGATTTCACGACTGAGGAATCTTACCTCATCAGGTCCCTAGCTTATGCTCTTCACATTCAGCATATAACGAGCATCTCCTTAAAGTCCATAGGATACTCTCGAAGGTTATTCATGTTTCTCATGACTTCTTAAATGAGTCCAATTATCACCTCTCAAGACGGTAACAGTTCATCCAATTATCCCTCGGATGTTCAGTACGACTAGTATCAGTTTCTTTCTTCCATGTGTCGAATCTTTCAAACTGTTCTTCATACTTTTCACTTGAGAGCTTAAACCTTGGCCCTCTGCTCTCATGAGTCCCCACTTGGACTCCGAAGCATTTTGTTCATTGTTGTCACTCTTTCCTGAGGAAGCACTCTGTCTTAACCGCTGGTTTTCATAACCAGTCAATGCAACTTTATCTCAATTTCGTCTGTTCCACTGAATGTCGACATTATCCTGGAATTCAACGTTGTCCACAGGACAGTTTCTCGTTGTTCACTTCTAGGAATCATTCAAGTCATGCGTCTTCTTTTTCAGTTCAGACACTCAATCTCAATACTGAGACAATTAGTTTCCTCTTCCTTTTAGGCTAGGGTCTCTTACCCTATGAAGGAAAATGTACACTTCATTGGCATTCTCTCACTTCGAATCCACCTTGTCTTTTCCATTCCATAGAACATCAACCTTGGAGTCTATGTTAACAGCGGTGTTTTACTCCAGAACGTAGATGTCACCATACTCGGCATTCTTCTTCCCATAATTCAGTCACCTTAAGTGTCAACATCCGTTTGTCCTTGGTCTCCACCAATTCGCATATCGAATACTTGATTCGATTACCTCAAGTCTCATTGCGATTACCATCTAAGCACCCTTTTTTGCTTATTCATCCCTTCATTACAATCGCAAGTAACTGGAACCATCAAGTCCATTCACCTTTGTTTTCGTAAACGACCATTCCCTAGTCCAATCGCCTCTTCAAGGAGGACACCCGACTCTTTAGGAGTGATAACTCACAATACCACTTCTAGTGGTCTAGATTAATCCCCAATCAATTTCATAGAATCATCAGTATCAGACAGCTGTTTCCCCCCGACGGAAGGAACGACATGTTTGTCTCTCTTTACAAGACTTGTGCCAAGGTAACAACCATCCCTTACAGGCGTATTCTGTGGAAATCTCTATATTCCTAATCCACGAACGAAAATTCTCTTGTTTATTCCTCTTTCGATCATCCACTTTCTTCCTTAGGATCTATTACAGTTCCTCCGAATCAAGAATAACAACTAGCCATAAGGCTCTCAAGTTCCAATCCACTCAGGGATTTACTTATCTTATTCAAGGGTCCTCGACCACCCTTAATGTACTTAGGCAACTTTGAGAACTCTGTCTCACATTAGTCGATCATCCTCCGCTCCTTGCAAAATGATTAGGATCCAAACAACCCATGCTCTCAAGCAATCCCAAGAAAGTATTTCCATTAAACAACTCAATGAAGGCGATCTAGGCAGATATCATGCCTTCGAGGAAACCCTTCCTCTGGTGACCTTTCACCAATTATCAACAGCATTTTAAGGCTAAAAACCGTTATTGTCACTTTCTTTTCTCAGTGTACCCAAAACCTTTAAGGTTTCCTCACAAAATTCTCAATTATAAGAAGACAGTATCAAACTCATTTTCTCCGTCGAGCCTTACTCGACCTCGATCTCGGGGTCAACCTCACAAGCTACTCGAACTCTTGTGGTTCTTTTTCACGTTCCCAATTTTAGAAATAAGTAACCTCAGAGTCACCTTTCTCATGACTTCCATCCTTTAACTCATCGTTACAAGCATCTGTTGTCCTAGCGACTTGGGTACAATGACAGTTCCTTCTCGAGTCTGTCTACCCATCCACTTTTCTCATTTCCGTTTAAAGTTCTCATGACCCCTTATCACACTTGGGTCTCACGTGATTAACAAATCGAGCCATATTCTCTTCTAGTACTCGCACTCCAGTTGCTCATCCTTACTCAATTCTCATGATCCTTTTCAGTTCTCGGGTCTTCCATACCATGTATACTCGAGCCCAATGCTCTTCTATGACCATACTTTGGTTGTTCACTTCATTAGGTTCTCATGTCACTTGAACCACTATGATTCCCTCTAGGAATCAAAGACTTAAGTCATCTACTCAAGTCTAGCAGTTTCAGGTTGCTCATCCCATTATTTTTCACTAGTAAACAACCCTATAATGGTTCTTAGGCAATTCTCAACTAAGCCAAAACTCAACTAGGTCAACACCAAGCGAGTATTCAAGGCATCACTTCAGCAAGTCGATTACTCATGCTTTAAATCTAGAGGCACATGTCACTCTAGCATACTTACAACAGGCTATCTCAATCTCAACAGGCATCAGATCAATGGGTATAAACCCCACATGTCGTCTGATCTCTTAATTAGACCTTGGCCAAGACAGTCACACGATGCCAATCATAAAACACGCCTAACAGGCCCATCACAACATCACTTTTCTTTTTCCAACGATATCCATTGCCAAGCACAAAGCTTTCAACCATGCCACTAATAGGCGTCATTTCACATGCCATGCCACTTATGATCATTCATTTCGAAAATCAATTCCGTGCCATACATCTCACTTAACCACGACCAGACTCAACCCGATACCTAGACTTTCTCTTTCAATTTATGGCCTGGGTCATTCCTGCCTCCTTGATCTAAGAAGCCTGCCAGGAGCCGCTTCTTGTCCGTACCTCTCTGTACCGGCGATCACTCCCCGCCCTCATCAGACCCGGTCGTTGCAGGTTGTCCCAAGTCTTACATCTACGAAGGAAGTCCCGTTCCACACGTCCCATAACATGTTTCACTACGGTTTATAGGTATCCCATCAACTCGTCCCATACCAAGCGATGGTTTATTAAGTCTGACAACGATAAGCTCATGCATGCACCCTTATCAACTTTCGTTTCAATTCCACAAACACATGCACCACACATTTTTTCTCGCTACTCATCACGCCATGATTGTTTCCCAATCGATTCTCATCCATAAAAGATTTCAATTTCCCACAAGCGATCATCACTCTTCCGAGCCAATTTCCTATGCTCGATCATTCACCTCAAGTTTACTCACTACTCCAGTCCAATCCATATGCATCCGATCACAATTGGTCTTTAATCAAATATTCCTTGCCCACTTCCTTGTATACACGTCATCTCACACCTTCCGAGGTTGTCCTTGGCAACCGATCTCTGAAAGTCATCAAGATACCATACCATTCAAGTTTGAATCCATTAATATCAATAGTCTCTTTATAACTCATATTCCCCAAATTAAGCCATCGACAAGCCACATTCACCGCCATATCTTCCAATCGAGTCTTCATTCATAGGCTATTCTCCAGCAGCTTTAGTCCAAGCTTGTGACTCTTCTATCTCTACTCACTTTCCTATGAGCCTTAATCGTAAAATCACCCACGATCATCCACCAAAATCAACTTTAGAACCATCAGAGTACATACAAGTTCAAGCCTATATTTTCTAAGCTTCCACAATCCATGCTTAATCCTAAAGGTCTCTTCATCCAATTGTCCTCAAGTCATCACTCCTTATCACTCCAATCCTCAACCACAATGGATCGAGCTGACCTTGCTCTGATACCACTTCTACGGGGATGTCACGCCCCGAACCCGACAAGCCACGAACATCCCACTGGCCATAAAAAAATTGTGACATCCAGGATCGTTCGGCCCTCAACTACACAATCATATATCTGCGGAAGCAAGAGGCTACTCCGTGCACAAATAAAGTCAAGACGACTTAGGACAGAGAAATAGTACACTTCAGATCACATGGATGATCAAAACAAAATATTTGACTTCTACATCCACCTCATTAAATACAATCCCTAATGATCACCCATTGTCTTAGATACATTTGATCACCTACTTCCTCCAAAAGCCACTTCTTTAAATCCAAATCGGGCTTCTTTCGCCTGGAACCTGAAAAAGTTAAGCCCCCACTGGGGTGAGATATAAATCTCAGCGAGCTATCATAACCCTAAATTAGGCCAATCGTTCCACCGAACCAAAGTATTTACAGTAACATGCAATCATTAGTTGAATCAAGGCAATGCATTTTCTCAAGGCATCCAATCATGCTAAAAAGAGAATCTCAATCAAATGTAAACATGACATCAAGTAACCAAATGTCCATACTAGTGTCAGAAAATTCATAAGCACATAAGAATCATAAGGTGATTCCACTTCACTTCACATTTCCAGAGACCAGCCCGCGTTTAGACGCCTCAGGCTATCCCCATCAATAAACCCGCGTTCAGACGCATCAGGTTTAGCAGCTTATCACCAAGCTCGTGTCCATAGGTACGATTATCATCCCGCGTTCAAACGCATCAGGATGGACTTTCGACTACAACCACAACCCCGCGATCACATCGCCTAAGGGTGTGTCATTCTTCAACCCCGCGATTAGATCGCCTCAGGGTGTACTTAACATCTCAACCCCGCGATTAGATCGCCTCAGGGTACTTCACGTTTCCTCGACCCCGCGATTACATCGCATCAGGGTATTTCGGGTTTCATCATGAGGAAATTTTCGCCACATAATCATAAATCAATTACTTGCCAAAAACGTGCTTTGCCATAAAAACAACAATTCAAGAGTCGAGTATCATGTCACCACATAAGCAAGCAAAGCACACTAGCAGGCACGTCATCAATTCAATCACGAGAACACTATTCTATGGCAAACTAGCACTCACGGCTCATTCCTCGTCAAGGCCATTCGACTTTCAATCAATCAAAGCAATAAGAATCAATCAATTCATCGATTTCTCAGTCAAACCGTCCAGTCACGTCCAAATGTCCTAATAAAGGTTTAGGGGTCACTCACCTCTTCATTCAAATAGCAAACTTCAATCACCAAACTCCTCCAAGGTCAGCAAATTTCAAGGTCGAACAGGACATCCACGGTGCGCCTAGGAAAAACCACATCGAAACTTAGTCATTTCTCATTTTCATTGTGCCATTACTTCAATAGAACACACAACCCCTTATTCTCATGTTCTTATAGTGTCGATTCAATGGCCCTAAGCATGTCAAATCGCCGTTCTATCAAGGCAAATCACCATAATTATCATTCCGCCAAAACTGCCCTATCTCTAAGCCCCACGACCAGATTCAATCCTTAATAAACTGACATTGATCCAACGCCTTTTTATGACATAAACTTTCAGAATCTTATACTTCAATGTCTTACGGACGTGTGGGCGAAAACGGAGCTCAATTCGGATACCGGACGACTTAAAACGACTCATTTTAAAAACAGTGTGCGCCGAAGACAGATTAGTCGGCCTCTCGGGTTTCACTTCAAGCAGCCCTTAAATCACTTCTAATTCTCAATACACTTCACACACTTCCATTAACACTTCAATTGACATTCTAGTATGTCATAACGGTGAATTTAAAGCATGGCGACACTCCCCTCAGCCCACAACAGAAACAGTTTTCACAAGACACGACAGGGAAAAACTGGTTCAGCACTTCCCTACACTAAACAGCCCACAAATCACTCCTAAGCTCCAATTTACCACAAATTCCACTCGCCGACACCTTAATCTAAATGTTATATAGTCGCACGATGAATTTTGAAGCTAAATAGCACTCCTAAGAATTTCGAATAGCTCACTTCGTATTAATCCCACCGGCGGTCAGATTCTGCTCTTAAAACCACATCGATTCACCCATCGAAACCTAAATGAAACTTAGCCAAATCAGCAGCCCAAGCTCAGTGAACATAGTACTACATGTCATGCAACTCTCATAAAAATTTCGGAACCAATTGAAGTCTCTAAGGGGCTGAATCATGGCCCTCTCTCAACTCACTCAGAATTCGTCCGATTTTCTTCCAAAAATCACCATAAATTAACCACACCTCCAAAAATCACAAAAAAGCAATTGGAGATTGTCAAGGACATCTTTAATAACCTGTGATGGTCGGAAGTCGGCCAAAAGGTCACTGGAGGTGGCCGTCGTACGGACCGAATCGGCCGGCAGAAGCTGGTCGGAACAGGGCAGTTTCTGTTCTCCAAACACAGCACCATTTCAACAACAAATCTCCATCAAATTCCACTCAACTTGTCACCACAGCTCAGTATACCAGAGTATTACATGTTCCTAAGCTACCACCGAAAATTGGAAGCAATTTGGAGTCCTATGGAGGTCAAAAGACAACTTACCTCCAGCTGCGACGAAAACCGTCGACTCTTGGGAGATCGGCTGGCCGGGGCTCTACCGGTGGCCAAACGCCGCGATTCCAGTTGGAGCTGGTTGGCAGGAGGTAGGGCTACGGGCTGGTGGTCGGCATGATGGTTGGTGATCTCCGGAGAAGGTGCTCAACGGCGACAAAAGAGGTGGCTGGAATTGATCGAGCAAGAGCAGATTCTGTTCTTGAGAAAGAAGAAAAAAAAACGCAGAAGAGAGAAGAAGGGGGAGGTTGTCGTCCAAAATGCTGAAGGAAGAAGAGAGAGAGTTGCTTCATCCCCTCTTGGTCAAACTTGTTGATTGGTAGGTAAAAAGCTAAGTAATTAAAGCTACAATGCCACCCATTGACACATGTCATCAAGGTAAATATTAAGACCATCCAATGGCCCTAATTTCCTCTATTTTCAGCAGCCTTGGAGGATAGGTCCATGACCAAAATGCCCTCCTTCATTTATTGAGACAAAACCGAACCTCGAGGGGCAAAATGGTCTTTTCACGTCTTTCGTCCGTAAATCCATTTTTTCGCCAAATTTCATTCTTGATTAGGCGTCGTCTATTCCAAATTGATTGTTAGAAATTCTTCATCTCCATTTACTAATTTCGAGATCACAATCCATGCCTCAAGCCATGTGGGCGGAAATTTCGGAATGTCACAATTCTTCCCCCTTACAGAAATTTCGTCCTCGAAATTCGCCATTTTCCCGTTGTCAAATCTCAGGAGTACATACGCCTCATCCTATCATCACTCTCCAAACTAACTCTTCTCAACTTGCCATTTCCAATTATCTTTTTCGACACAAGTCATCCTTCCTCAGGACTTGTTTCTTTCAGTCCTCATCCAGCATTTACTTTTCTCTTTCCTTTCTCCACATTCGTAATCTCTGTCGGTGAAACCCTGCGAGCATTCCGATCTTCTTTTCAATTTGCCTATTGATCCACGGATAACTCATATATTGCACTGCAACCCTGCTTCTAACACTCCCAGTCAGAAGGCTTTTCCCTAACATCACCTTAATCCCATATCCTTTTTCTATCACCATCGTTACCAAATCATCGTGAGAATGTACTCTTTGGTACCTCTATCATTCGGCGTAAAAGTCCAATTCAAACGTCCTTTCATACCATCAAAGACGCAGAAACTCTGTTAACTTACCATCGATTGTCCGAATCGAACCATAGCTTTCTCGACTTCTCCGGCAAACTCATGGTTGAGTCCTTAATAGCTCTCTTTCTCTCTCTCGATTACATTCGAGATCTTTCAATGATCAATTTAATCTACTAACCTGCAACGGTTAAGCCTTCCTTTCAATCCCTTTGAAGTAGTCAACATTTCCAACTCTTGCAGTTCACATAGTTGCGAGGTCTTTTCTTACATGAATAACGCTCCCGTATCCGTAATTAGTTTCATCTATCAGTGTTGCTTCTCGCCAATTTCTCTCGGGAAACTACTACTCACTATATATTTTTTTTTTCGTAGTAGATTTATACTTGAAATCCTCTTTCGCTCAAATAATATTTCCCAACCTTGTTGCGCGGCCATCCACAAACCAACTCATATAGCCTTATCATCACGATGTATATGCAATGCCCACTCCCGGTTGCCTCGTTATGCCTCAAGTTTCCTTCTACGTCGCGTCATTACGACCTTCATATGCTTTTCAATTCCAACCGGAAACGCCATTAACAGCGTTGTCGTCAACTTGACTTAAATCCTCGAAAACTCTTTTCACGTTCATTCATCCATTCGTGTTACATCTCGTCCTTAGTCCATTTCATCAATGGAACAGCTCTTATGGGGAATCTTCCCACGATCCGTCTGTAACAATTCATCAATCTCGGGAAACTTCAAGTTTCAGCAACTTACATTGACTTTAGTCGATTCATCACTTATTCCAATCCTCAAAGGCTCCACAGGGATTTCATTTCTCAGAGATTTCACGACTGAGGAATCTTACCTCATCAGGTCCCTAGCTTATGCTCTTCACATTCAGCATATAACGAGCATCTCCTTAAAGTCCATAGGATACTCTCGAAGGTTATTCATGTTTCTCATGACTTCTTAAATGAGTCCAATTATCACCTCTCAAGACGGTAACAGTTCATCCAATTATCCCTCGGATGTTCAGTACGACTAGTATCAGTTTCTTTCTTCCATGTGTCGAATCTTTCAAACTGTTCTTCATACTTTTCACTTGAGAGCTTAAACCTTGGCCCTCTGCTCTCATGAGTCCCCACTTGGACTCCGAAGCATTTTGTTCATTGTTGTCACTCTTTCCTGAGGAAGCACTCTGTCTTAACCGCTGGTTTTCATAACCAGTCAATGCAACTTTATCTCAATTTCGTCTGTTCCACTGAATGTCGACATTATCCTGGAATTCAACGTTGTCCACAGGACAGTTTCTCGTAGTTCACTTCTAGGAATCATTCAAGTCATGCGTCTTCTTTTTCAGTTCAGACACTCAATCTCAATACTGAGACAATTAGTTTCCTCTTCCTTTTAGGCTAGGGTCTCTTACCCTATGAAGGAAAATGTACACTTCATTGGCATTCTCTCACTTCGAATCCACCTTGTCTTTTCCATTCCATAGAACATCAACCTTGGAGTATATGTTAACAGCGGTGTTTTACTCCAGAACGTAGATGTCACCATACTCGGCATTCTTCTTCCCATAATTCAGTCACCTTAAGTGTCAACATCCGTTTGTCCTTGGTCTCCACCAATTCACATATCGAATACCTGATTCGATTACCTCAAGTCTCATTGCGATTACCATCTAAGCACCCTTTTTTGCTTATTCATCCCTTCATTACAATCGCAAGTAACTGGAACCATCAAGTCCATTCACCTTTGTTTTCGTAAACGACCATTCCCTAGTCCAATCGCCCCTTCAAGGAGGACACCCGACTCTTTAGGAGTGATAACTCACAATACCACTTCTAGTGGTCTAGATTAATCCCCAATCAATTTCATATAATCATCAGTATCAGACAGCTGTTTCCCCCCGACGGAAGGAACGACATGTTTGTCTCTCTTTACAAGACTTGTGCCAAGGTAACAACCATCCCTTACAGGCGTATTCTGTGGAAATCTCTATATTCCTAATCCACGAACGAAAATTCTCTTGTTTATTCCTCTTTCGATCATCCACTTTCTTCCTTAGGATCTATTACAGTTCCTCCGAATCAAGAATAACAACTAGCCATAAGGCTCTCAAGTTCCCAATCCACTCAGGGATTTACTTATCTTATTCAAGGGTCCTCGACCACCCTTAATGTACTTAGGCAACTTTGAGAACTCTGTCTCACATTAGTCGATCATCCTCCGCTCCTTGCAAAATGATTAGGATCCAAACAACCCATGCTCTCAAGCAATCCCAAGAAAGTATTTCCATTAAACAACTCAATGAAGGCGATCTAGGCAGATATCATGCCTTCGAGGAAACCCTTCCTCTGGTGACCTTTCACCAATTATCAACAGCATTTTAAGGCTAAAAACCGTTATTGTCACTTTCTTTTCTCAGTGTACCCAAAACCTTTAAGGTTTCCTCACAAAATTCTCAATTATAAGAAGACAGTATCAAACTCATTTTCTCCGTCGAGCCTTACTCGACCTCGATCTCGGGGTCAACCTCACAAGCTACTCGAACTCTTGTGGTTCTTTTTCACGTTCCCAATTTTAGAAATAAGTAACCTCAGAGTCACCTTTCTCATGACTTCCATCCTTTAACTCATCGTTACAAGCATCTGTCGTCCTAGCGACTTGGGTACAATGACAGTTCCTTCTCGAGTCTGTCTACCCATCCACTTTTCTCATTTCCGTTTAAAGTTCTCATGACCCCTTATCACACTTGGGTCTCACGTGATTAACAAATCGAGCCATATTCTCTTCTAGTACTCGCACTCCAGTTGCTCATCCTTACTCAATTCTCATGATCCTTTTCAGTTCTCGGGTCTTCCATACCATGTATACTCGAGCCCAATGCTATTCTATGACCATACTTTGGTTGTTCACTTCATTAGGTTCTCATGTCACTTGAACCACTATGATTCCCTCTAGGAATCAAAGACTTAAGTCATCTACTCAAGTCTAGCAGTTTCAGGTTGCTCATCCCATTATTTTTCACTAGTAAACAACCCTCTAATGGTTCTTAGGCAATTCTCAACTAAGCCAAAACTCAACTAGGTCAACACCAAGCGAGTATTCAAGGCATCACTTCAGCAAGTCGATTACTCATGCTTTAAATCTAGAGGCACCTGTCACTCTAGCATACTTACAACAGGCTATCTCAATCTCAACAGGCATCAGATCAATGGGTATAAACCCCACATGTCGTCTGATCTCTTAATTAGACCTTGGCCAAGACAGTCACACGATGCCAATCATAAAACACGCCTAACAGGCCCATCACAACATCACTTTTCTTTTTCCAACGATATCCATTGCCAAGCACAAAGCTTTCAACCATGCCACTAATAGGCGTCATTTCACATGCCATGCCACTTATGATCATTCATTTCGAAAATCAATTACGTGCCATACATCTCACTTAACCACGACCAGACTCAACCCGATACCTAGACTTTCTCTTTCAATTTATGGCCTGGGTCATTCCTGCCTCCTTGATCTAAGAAGCCTGCCAGGAGCCGCTCCTTGTCCGTACCTCTCTGTACCGGCGATCACTCCCCGCCCTCATCAGACCCGGTCGTTGTAGGTTGTCCAAAGTCATACATCTACGAAGGAAGTCCTGTTCCACACGTCCCATAACATGTTTCACTACGGTTTATAGGTATCCCATCAACTCGTCCCATACCAAGCGATGGTTTATTAAGTCTGACAGCGATAAGCTCATGCATGCACCCTTATCAACTTTCGTTTCAATTCCACAAACACATGCACCACACATTTGTTCTCGCTACTCATCACGCCATGATTGTTTCCCAATCGATTCTCATCCATAAAAGATTTCAAATTCCCACAAGCGATCATCACTCTTCCGAGCCAATTTCCTATGCTCGATCATTCACCTCAAGTTTAGTCACTACTCCAGTCCAATCCATATGCATCCGATCACAATTGGTCTTTAATCAAATATTCCTTGCCCACTTCCTTGTATACACATCATCTCACACCTTCCGAGGTTGTCCTTGGCAACCGATCTCTGAAAGTCATCAAGATACCATACCATTCAAGCTTGAATCCATTAATATCAATAGTCTCTTTATAACTCATATTCCCCAAATTAAGCCATCGACAAGCCACATTCACCGCCATATCTTCCAATCGAGTCTTCATTCATAGGCTATTCTCCAGCAGCTTTAGTCCAAGCTTGTGACTCTTCTATCTCTACTCACTTTCCTATGAGCCTTAATCTTAATATCACCCACGATCATCCACCAAAATCAACTTTAGAACCATCAGAGTACATACAAGTTCAAGCCTATATTTTCTAAGCTTCCACAATCCATGCTTAATCCTAAGGGTCTCTTCATCCAATTGTCCTCAAGTCATCACTCCTTATCACTCCAATCCTCAACCACAATGGATCGAGCTGACCTTGCTCTGATACCACTTCTACGGGGATGTCACGCCCCGAACCCGACAAGCCACGAACATCCCACTGGCCATAAAAAAAATTGTGACATCCAGGATCGTTCGGCCCTCAACTACACAATCATATATCTGCGGAAGCAAGAGGCTACTCCGTGCACAAATAAAGTCAAGAAGACTTAGGACAGAGAAATAGTACACTTCAGATCACATGGATGATCAAAACAAAATATTTGACTTCTACATCCACCTCATTAAATACAATCCCTAATGATCACCCATTGTCTTAGATACATTTGATCACCTACTTCCTCCAAAAGCCACTTCTTTAAATCCAAATCGGGCTTCTTTCGCCTGGAACCTGAAAAAGTTAAGCCCCCACTGGGGTGAGATATAAATCTCAGCGAGCTATCCTAACCCTAAATTAGGCCAATCGTTCCACCGAACCAAAGTATTTACAGTAACATGCAATCATTAGTTGAATCAAGGCAATGTATTTTCTCAAGGCATCCAATCATGCTAAAACGAGAATCTCAATCAAATGTAAACATGACATCAAGTAACCAAATGTCCATACTAGTGTCAGAAAATTCATAAGCACATAAGAATCATAAGGTGATTCCACTTCACTTCACATTTCCAGAGACCAGCCCGCATTTAGACGCCTCAGGCTATCCCCATCAATAAACCCGCGTTCAGACGCATCAGGTTTAGCAGCTTATCACCAAGCTCGTGTCCATAGGTACGATTATCATCCCGCGTTCAAACGCATCAGGATGGACTTTCGACTACAACCACAACCCCGCGATCACATCGCCTCAGGGTGTGTCATTCTTCAACCCCGCGATTAGACCATGAGATGGTCGTTGAAGGAAAGGACGGTGAATGGACTTGGCAGTCCTGGTTGTTCGTAATGCGAATGAATGGTTAAGAAAGTGAAAAGAGCGCTTAGAGTGTGATTGTAGAGTGACTCGAGGTAGTCGAATTGAGTATTCGATACGTGAATTTTTGGAAACTAAGGAAGAATGAATCTTGTCACTTGAAGTGACTGAGTCATTGGAAGAAGAGTGTCAGACATGGTGAATCCTGGAGTGGAAGTACTGCCATTGGCACAGACTCCAAGATTGACACCCTAAGGAATGGGAAGGACAAGGTGGATTAGAAGTAAAAGAAACCAATGAAGTGTATAATTTCCTTCATAGGGTAAGAGACCCTAGTGTGAAAGGAAAAGAAGATATGAATTATCTTTGTATTAAGATTGAGCGTTTGGATTGAGAAAGAAGACGCATAACTTGAATGATCCTTGGAAGTGAAGTCAGAGAAACTGTCATGTAGACAGCGTTGAATCCCATGATAATGTAGACGTCCGGTTAAAGGGATGAAATTTTTTTGGGAATTTCCAGAATTTTTTAGAATTTAAAAATGATTTTACCCTTCAAGGGGTAAAATCGTCATTTTGGACGAAGATGGGAGGTGAAAATCTCAAATATTAGGATTGGTCGACCACCTCACCCAAACCCTAATTTTGAGCAATTTTCACGCCTAATTGGAATAGGAAAGACGTTTTACCCTTTATGGGGTAAAGTCGTCGTTTTGAAGGTAAGACGAAACTCGAGAGCTTAAGCAGAAGGATCGGTCACCTAACTGACCCTAATCCATATCTTAGCGTCCTCGACCCATCTTGTATGCAAGGCTGAGGCTATTTACCCCTAAAAGGTAAAGCCGTCAATTTTCGGAAGAACGGATAAGAAATCCCAAAAATAGGATTGACCAGTTGTCTGTGGTCAATCCTCAATTTTTAGGGATTTCTAGAGTGTCTAGGAATTTTTCACAATTTTCCTATATTTTTTTGGGATTTTCTAGAATTTTCTAGCATTTTTTTAGAGATTTCTAGAAGTTTTCTGATTTTTATTTTATTTTTTAAAATCATTTTTGTGACATTCCGAATTCCGACCCCTCTCGAGGCTATGGAATGGAAGGATATCGATCGGTGTGTTTCAGTGGTATCTCGCTCGGAGCAGGCCACTCTCGAGTTAACTGACCGAAAGGGAAAGACTAACGTGAGGTCGGGTACGTGGACCTGAGATTTTTAAATAAGAAATGGCGCTTTGACCATAAGGATTGTCGAGGGAATATTTTGGGCCAGCAGAGATCGATCTAGGAATGATCATGGAATGCATTGCTAGCGTTATACGTTGGGACGCGGGTGATTCCGCTTAACCAATGTGTAATTTGCGAGAATTTCCTAAATCGGATTCCGATGATCAGGATCGCAGGAGCTAGCGATAAACCCTCGCAATTATATGACAACCAAAGTCGCCACGGCTTGAGAAAAATCCCAAGGTCGATACGCGTAGCGCCTGCAAGAGTCGCCCGTCAGTTTGAGATAAACTGGAATTACAGTCGACGAGAGTTCGACATGAAATTAGACCTTGAGATTGGGCATTGGACATTGAGGAATTTCAACATTTGAATTGAATTTGACGTCGCCTCGCCAATAGTCATTCAAAATGAGAAAAATGAAGTTTCGGACGAAAAGTGTCAGATTACCGTTTTGCCCCTCAACCATTTGTCTTTGTCTTAAGGATTTTTGAAAGGTCAAAATGGTCATTTACCTATCCCTAGTGGCTGCTGAAAATGCTTGGAGAAGAAGCTAAAGTTGGTCAATGGTGGTCAATGTGAGAAAAGACCAATAATTGGTGGCATGACAAGTGTCAAGAGGAGATGAGGCCTTGTCTTAATCTTCATTCATTGCCATCTTATCGAAATGGCTCCAATTGTTTGTGTGGCATCCTCTCCAACCTCATTTGGACGACCACCCCTCCTCTCTCCTCCATCTTCTTCACTTTTCCTCTTCAATTTCTCTCTAGCCAAAAACTGCCCAGAAAAACAGTTTCTGACCCTTCTGTTCGGTGCAGTCGAGCGGCTCTTCCCGCTGTCTTTTGGTCTAGGCGTTTCACCACAGGTTAGATCTATGTGTCCTTGACGTTTTGCCGTTGGTTTCATGATTTTTGGAGGTCTGGTTAATTTATGGTGATTTTTGGAAGCAAAGTGGACAGATTCTGAGCTAGCTGAGGAAAGGTGGTGTTTCTAGCTCATAGAAAATCCAAATGACCTCAAATGTTCGAGGGTAGCTTCATAACTTATAGTACTACATGTGTATGAGCAGAAATGATGTTTTCAATTGAGATTTAGGGGTGTTTCATGGCTGAGATTGAGTGGACAGAATTGAGTGAAAATCTGATCGGTGGACAATCTGTGGAGGTTGAGCCATTTGAACATCCTAGGGGTGTTATTTTGCTTCCAAATCATTAGGGGATGTCCTAGATATGTAAATCTAGGTCTTGGCAAGAAGATTGGACAATAAATTGGTGATTTGAGGTGAATTATGAGCTGTTGGAATAGGACAAAGGCAGAACAGAATGCTGTCCAATTCTGTTCCAGCTTTGACCGAACCCTTTGGTGGTTCTAGGAAGTGTTTCTATGGTCCAAATTGATTATCGGGATGTCCTAGGATGTCAATTGATGTCTTGGAAAGAAATTAGTTCGATCGGATTGAAATTTGGCGGAGTTAATTGACGGAAATTGTACTTGGTTCGTAGGACGACGCTTGACGTGATTTGGCTATGCATTTGTGGGCCTTAGAAGGAATTGCACGTGGCATTTGTTAGCTTGCTTGAAGAGGTAAGTTATTCCTAAACCTTTATTAGGATGTTAGGTTACTAAAGGACGAAGCTTTGGGTTGGAATGAAAGGTTTTATGAAGTGATTTTGTGAGAGATGCGAGAAAACCCAAATCTGTCCTATTTTGACAAATTGAGCTTGAGTGGGTTATGGCATGGAAATGTTGAAATCAAGATTGAATTGAGGAGTCTTAACTTGATCATGGAATGTGGTTGGGCTTTTGACATGCTTTGTGGAGATTTCCGTTTCGTTTGAGTATTTTGAGTGAATTGAATCACCAATTGAGTTTCGAGATGATTTATGAAACCATGATTTTGTGTCAAGCCTCGAGTTTCATGAAATGGCCGTGTTAATTAAATTGTCCGATGCCTTGTTTGAATTAATTCGAGTGATGCATGTGCTTGACTGAGAATTTTATGATGGGGAATATGTTTTGTCCAGTTGAGGGACATTTGAAACGAATGCCTTGTTTTGGCGATGAATCTCCTGTGTTGTTTTTGAATGATGAATTTGTTGGGATTCACGTAACACGTACGGGCAAATAAAAATTAGTAAACGCAGCGGAAATAAATAACAACCCATACATGTATCTCCAGAAGCGTACTTCGTGCATTTCAATCGAAAAATCACAAAGCACCAAAGGGAGTAAAAAGACTACCTCTTGTAGCGTGCTTGAAACGGAGGTGTCGGTTCGATGTTCTTCGATCTCAGCCCCACAAGTGTCGGGCCTCTAGTTCAGACACACCACCAATTGACGAACGGGGAGACGACTAATAATTCCACAACAATTGTGCTAGCAATTTGCGGAATCAATATTCCAAACCAATTTACGGAATCAATATTCCGAACTTGGTATATTTTGGTCACTCAAAATTATGAGAATATAGAGAGTGTTTGTGTTCTTCTCTCAAAGCTCTCAAAAATCTGCTCACTCTACAAATGTGCTAACCCCAACCTCAAAACTATTGCCATCCTTTTATAGCAAAAAACACCTTCCAATAAATTGTATTATAAAATAGCACTAACAAATAATAAATGCTTTCTAAAAATAGCACTCACAATTTATGATAAATAAATGCCATATAAAAATAGCACTAACAATAGCACTCACAATTTATAAATAGCACTCACATCTTATAATACAAAAATGCTATTTAAAAATAGCACTAATAATTATAAATGCTATCTAAAAATAGCACTCACAATTTATCATAAATAAATGTCATTTAAAATTAGCACTAACAAATATAAATGCACAATTTATCATAAATAAATGACATTTAAAATTAGCACTAACAATTATAAATGCTATCTAACAATAGCACTCACAATTTATAATTAGCACTCACATTTTACAATACAAAAATGCTATTTAAAAAATAGCACTAACAAAGGTGTTAAAAATAATAATAACCATTATTATTATTACCGGAGTTAAAGAGGTTACCAAACAGTAAAATACGTATAACGTACAAATACGTATAACGTACAAATACATAGAGCATACGTGTACATCGTATATACACATGCAAGTGACCAAAAAGAGAAATAAATTAAATCTCATTTAATTTAATTTCAACCCAACTAATTGGTATAATTGCAAACAAATTTGCAATGTCGTCTTTCCACAATGCGTTGTCATGTATTGGTTAAGGTGTGTGACATTCCTAGGTTCATCACCGAGCTGGCAGTAAGACATGCACTAACACATTAGTACTTCCAAGAGAATTGATTGTCCCGATCATCCTCTAGGTCCTACAAGCCATGAGTGACATCTAGCAATATGTCATGGCTACCCAGATAGTGTGAATTCTTTTAAAGAACATTTATGAACCTGTCAGCTTTGGCTACAGTGTAATTCAATCCTTCTGTCTAACTATGTCCCGATCGAACAAAGGCCATGGAATATTTGTCAAGCCACCAATTCGATCATATGTACAAATCTAACTTGACATGCATTTATATGAGACATGAACATTTCATTCTCAATCATAACCCCGGCCGAGGATTTCAATGCATTGTTACAATTAGATCACATAGGACATCATACCTTTATTAATAAGGAGACAGATTCCATATTGCGTACACATGTGACTTCATATGTGCCTGAACTACGACCATCAAGTACAGAGACGAATCAACGACCCGCCAATATGCGCACTTGTGAACCATAGCCATTTATCACACAAGTCAACACTGTACCTCAGGTCTAAGGATTATTTACACAAGACCAAAGCATGAACGATTAGACATTGACCACGCAAAAAGCTTCCATGTCGCTAATCATTCAATATGTGTCACGTTCAGTGAACTTGTCCGATACAAGCACCTATGTTCTAACTCGGATATCGCAATACCCAATGACTTGTGACTCGTCATTCCCTTAAGTATCTGATACTTAATTATGAAGTTAAGAACATACCGACCTCAACAGGACAATTGATATCCATTCAATAATCCATTGATCGGGAACTGTTTTAAAGATTCAGTCTAACCGTAAACCTGTCACACATATTCTCAACGTTTTAAGAATAGGTTCGGCTACAACTGATCTTATGGATTTTATTCATTTATATTTGGACAAATGAATAAATACGTCTTTGCCACTGATAAGAAATTAGAAGTGCAACGGATATACCCAATATGTGACTATTACACAATTGCTTTAGGGCATATCTCTAACAATCTCCCACTTGCACTAAAGCCAACTAGTTTGGTACCTCAAACCCATTTTATCAAGGTGTCTTTCAAATAAAGACTGAGGTATTGCTTTAGTAAAGGGATCTGCCACGTTTTCCGCTGAGGCAATTTTCTGCAAGGCGATATCACCTCTCCCAACTATTTCTCTGATGAGATGGAAGCGTCTCTCAATGTGCTTAGATTTCTGATGAGACCGTGGTTCCTTAGCTTGAGCTATAGCCCCATTGTTGTCACAAAACAATATAATCGGCTGCTCAATGGAAGGAACTACTCCAAGTTCAGAAATGAACTTCTTCATCCAAACAGCTTCCTTCGCCGCTTCAGAAGCAGCTACATACTCTGCCTCAGTAGTGGAATAAGCAGTTATGCTTTGTTTGGAACTCTTCCAACTAACTGCACCACCATTGAGTGTAAAAACAAACCCAGATGTAGACTTAAAGTCATTCGGATCTGATTGAAAATCAGAATAAGTATACACTTCAACTTTAAACTCTCCTTCTCCGTATATCAAGAATAAATCCTTAGTCCTTCGCAAGTACTTCAGGATATTTTTGACTGCTATCCAGTGCTCTTCCCCTGGATCAGACTGATATCTGCTAGTAACACTTACAACATGCGCGATATCAAGTCGCGTACATAGCATAGCATACATTATGCTTCCAACAGCGGATGCGTAAGGTATATTTGCCATCCGCTGTCTTTCTTCAGGAGTGTTGGGACACATCTCCTTGGAAAGACGGATTCCATGCCTAAAAGGCAATAATCCTCTTTTGGAACATTGCATGTTAAACCGTGTTAACACTTTATCTATGTACGTAGATTGTGAGAGGGCAATCAATCGTCTCGATCTATCTCTATAGATCTTGATACCTAAAATATAGGTTGCCTCTCCTAAATCTTTCATGGAGAATTTCTATGACAAGAATAGTTTGATCGATGATATCATCGGTACATCATTCCCGTTCAAGAGTATATCATCGACGTACAAAACTAGAAACGCAATTGCGCTTCCACTGACCTTCTTATATACACATGATTCATTCGGATTTTTAATGAAGCCAAACGATTTGATTACTTCATCAAAACTGATGTTCCAACTTCTGGATGCTTGTTTGAGTCCATAAATGGATCTCATAAGCTTACACACCTTTCGACTTTCACCACAAGATTCAAAACCCCGTGGTTGTTCCATATAGATATCCTCCTCGAGGAAACCATTTAGAAAAGCCGTTTTGACATCCATTTGGAATATCTCATAATCAAGGTGCGCAGCTATAGCCAACATAATCCGAATAGATTTCAGCATGGCTACAGGTGAGAAAGTTTCGTCATAATCGATCCCTTCTTTTTGACGATACCCTTTCGCCACCAGTCGTGCTTTGTAAGTTCCAACATGACCATCAGCGTTTATCTTCCTCTTGAAGATCCATTTACAGCCAATTGGTACAATACCATCAGGCAGATCAACTAGAGTCCAAACATCGTTGGAATACATTGAATCCATTTCGGTTTGCATGGCTTCTAGCCATTTACCAGAATCGATGTCCAACATCGCCTCCTCATAGGTGCTCGGATCACTCAATTGATTACTATCATTCATAATGAATAGTGACTCAATATTTTCAACCCAGTGTCCATAGCGAATAGGTATACGAGACGTTCTCGCACTTTTCCTAAGAGGTTGTGTATCAGAAGCTCCCACTGAATCAGAGATCGGTGTCTGAACTTGGTTATTTGATACTTCATTATTATCTTCTTGTAAGACTATTTTCCGCCCAGCACCACCTTCCTGAACGAACTGATTCTCCAGAAAAGAAGCGTGCCTGCTGACCGAAACTTTTTGGTCAGAGTGAAAATAGAAATAATATCCAAGAGTTTCTTTTGGATATCCAATGAAGCGACCATGTTCAGACCTTGCCTCCAATTTTTCTGTTCTCAGCTTCTTGACAAAAGCTGGACAACCCCAAATCTTGATATGATTAAGACTTGGTTTCCTACTATGCCATATCTCATAAGGCGTAGTTGGAACAGATTTGGATGGCACTCTATTCAGTAAATATGCAGCTGTCTCAAGGGCATATCCCCAAAGGGACATAGGCAAATCGGTGTAGCTGATCATAGATCGCACCACATCTAATAAAGTACGATTTCTTCTTTCAGATACACCATTATGCTCTGGAGTTGCAGGAGGTGTCCATTGTGATAAAATGCCATTATCTTTAAGATAATCCAAGAATTCAGTACTAAGGTATTCACCTCCTCGATCAGATCGAAGACCCTTAATACTTTTTCCTGTTTGTTTCTCAACTTCATACCTAAATTCCTTGAACTTTTCAAAGGATTCAGATTTATACTTCAATAAGTACAAATAGCCATATCGTGAACAATCATCGGTAAAGGTAATGAAGTAAGAATAACCACCCCTAGCAGTTTCATTAATTGGTCCACATACATCTGTATGTATCAATCCTAGTATGTCAGCAGCTCGCGCACTATGTCCTACAAAGGGCGCTTTGGTCATTTTTCCTAGAAGACAAGCATTACAAGTCGAGTATGGTTCAAAACCAATTGGATCGATATATCCATCATTACTCAACTTGTTAATCCTATCTTCTCCAATATGACCTAATCGGAGATGCCAAACATACTTTGGATTTGGAGTATCTCTAGGGCGTTTATTGGTTATGGCATTTACATCATGATTATTTTACTTATTGGTAATCGTATTACCGGACATTGTAATGGTATAGAGATTATTCATTAATAATCCAGAACCAACACACATTCTATTATAATAAATAGAACATACATCATCAGCAAAAGAAAATTCATAATTTTCTTTGCCCATACGAGGTATAGAAATGATGTTTTGTATAGCATTCTTATAATGCAAACAGTTCTTTAAAACCAAAACATGTCCTGAAGGCAAACATAAACGAAAAGTCCCTATAGCTAATGCAGCAACTTTTGCCCCATTTGCAAATGTAAGGACAATCTCATTTTGCCCCAGCATCCTGCTTATTTCCAGATTCTGCAAAGACATACAAATATGTGACGTTGCAGCAGAATCTAGAATCCATAAGCTGGACTCAGCACTAACCATAAGATTAGTTTCAATAATCATAGACACCATACCTTCACAAGGTTGGTTCTTTGGCTTGACCTTCAAGCTTGCGAGGTATTTCTTACAGTTCCTCCTCCAGTGCCCCATGACACCGCAATAATGACATTTCCCTTTTTCAATCTTGGGTTTTGATTGCACAACAGCTTTCATAGGCTTCTTCCATTTCTTTTTCTTCAAAATAGTCTTACTATTTGAAGAAGAAGCCTTAGCCAAAGCCACAACATTTGGCCTTGTATTGTGCATTTCCTTCTCATAAATTACCAGCATGCTATGTAACTCAGCAAGAGTTTTTTCCATATTATGCATGTGGAAGTTTTGAACAAAACTAGAGAATGAATCAGGTAAGGATTGGAGGATCAAATCCACAGTTAAGTCATTGTCCATGACAAGATTTAGCCTAGCCAATTCTTCTATGTGCCAGATCATTTTCAAGACATGATCATTAACAGATGATTTGTCAGCCATCCTCATGCGGTACAATGCTTTAGATATCTCATATCTTGAGGTTCGACCATTCTCATCAAAGAATTCCTTTAGATGCAATATGATCGACCTAGCATCTACCATTGCTTCATATTTTTTCTGAAAATCATTGTTCATTGAAGCAAGCATATATGACCTAACTTTTAAGTCATCGTCATGCCACTTATCATAAGTGATACGTTCCTCTTGGGTCCCACCCTCAGGAAAAGAGACTGGCATTTTTTCATCAAGCACATACCCGAGTTTTTCAGAATTGAGAACAATTCTCAAATTCCTTACCCAGTCAGTGAAATTGGGACCAGTCAAACAATTCTTGTCGAGTATTGAAGCGAGCGGGTTTGTATTCACCATTTTTCAGAGTAATTTATATCTGTGCAGAAAATACATTGTTAGCCGTTGTCTTTCAAAATAACTATTTCATTTTGGCCTTTAAATGAAATAGATCCTCCCACTAAATTTATACACGAATCCCATACTCCTTAAAATAAGAAACGGTAATCTTTGTTGGGTAAAGATTACTAGCGGGGATTGGAGTCCCACGAGCTCACAGTCCACCTCACCTAACAGTTATTGGTGTTCTATAAACTTAGTGAGTGAATCAACTTATTCAACGCATCATATGCGAGTCCCAATCATAACTTTGGCCTCTAGATCATGAAAGTCTCACCTGACAGTTATTGACTTCATAATCGTAGTTAAGTCTTACCCATCGTCTCATGTAAGTATTGAAAACACAAACGATCCCCTCACCTAACAGTTATTGGAAATCGTTTGGTCTCAACCCCACAACATCATATGCTTAATGGATTGGTCCACAATTATAAATGACAATTGACCCCTATGTATCCATAACCGGTCAATCAACCACTATAATATAGGATCAAACCACGACGATGGAAGGCCACGAGTCCGAAACCCGTCACGACTTAATATATATTAAAGGAGATTTTGAGTCGTTTATAGGTCTCACTTTGCACATTAACCGGTTTAACATGCTCACGTAAACATAATAAATAAATAGATGTCAATCACATAAACATCTATCCTACGTGGTGATCATGGAATTATGATTTAATGGGTCTCGAGCCAATGAGACCACATTTAATCATTTTAATATTTTAATAACGGAGAGCCGCTCTTCACTTCTTCTTGGTTCCTTGAACTCTTCAAGAACCGGGCCCAAAGAGCTCGCCGGCTTAAAAGGCTTCTCCACGTAATCCTCGTAGCATTTACATCAACAATTGACTATGCTAAAAATAAAGATTACATGAAAAATAAAAGGAGTACGCAGCCTCCATTTAATAATTACAACCCCAAAAATATAAATAATCACCATACATTCATATATACATCAATCACATTGATTAGGGATTTTTCCATGATCACCACCCTTCCATGTAAGTAATAAATTCACAATTTAAAACTTAGGAAGGCACAATAAAAATTCTACGTTGAATCATATTCAGAATTTTTACGTAAAATAAGATAGCCATAAATTTTCGATTCAAAATTGATTTAGTCTCAATTTTTGCTACGTTGATTAATTTATCACATAAAATAATCAACCTCCATTAGCCATGTAAGACGAACAATTCGTTAATACAAATTGGCCATGGTATTGCAAAAATTACTACGAACAAAAATCGATTAAATGCACGAAAACGCCTAAGGATTGGCTCTGATACCACTGTTGGGATTCACGTAACACGTACGGGCAAATAAAAATTAGTAAACGCAGCGGAAATAAATAACAACCCATACATGTATCTCCAGAGGCGTACTTCGTGCATTTCAATCGAAAAATCACAAAGCACCAAATGGAGTAAAAAGACTACCTCTTGTAGCGTGCTTGAAACGGAGGTGTCGGTTCGATGTTCTTCGATCTCAGCCCCACAAGTGTCGGGCCTCTAGTTCAGACACACCACCAATTGACGAACGGGGAGACGACTAATAATTCCACAACAATTGTGCTAGCAATTTGCGGAATCAATATTCCAAACCAATTTACGGAATCAATATTCCGAACTTGGTATATTTTGGTCACTCAAAATTATGAGATTATAGAGAGTGTTTGTGTTCTTCTCTCAAAGCTCTCAAAAATCTGCTCACTCTACAAATGTGCTAACCCCAACCTCAAAACTCTTGCCATCCTTTTATAGCAAAAAACACCTTCCAATAAATTGTATTATAAAATAGCACTAACAAATAATAAATGCTTTCTAAAAATAGCACTCACAATTTATGATAAATAAATGCTATATAAAAATAGCACTAACAATAGCACTCACAATTTATAAATAGCACTCACATCTTATAATACAAAAATGCTATTTAAAAATAGCACTAATAATTATAAATGCTATCTAAAAATAGCACTCACAATTTATCATAAATAAATGCCATTTAAAATTAGCACTAACAAATATAAATGCACAATTTATCATAAATAAATGACATTTAAAATTAGCACTAACAATTATAAATGCTATCTAACAATAGCACTCACAATTTATAATTAGCACTCACATTTTACAATACAAAAATGCTATTTAAAAAATAGCACTAACAAAGGTGTTAAAAATAATAATAACCATTATTATTATTACCGGAGTTAAAGAGGTTACCAAACAGTAAAATATGTATAACGTACAAATACGTAGAGCATACGTGTACATCGTATATACACATGCAAGTGACCAAAAAGAGAAATAAATTAAATCTCATTTAATTTAATTTCAACCCAACGAATTGGTATAATTGCAAACAAATTTGCAATGTCGTCTTTCCACAATGCGTTGTCATGTATTGGTTAAGGTGTGTGACATTCCTAGGTTCATCACCGAGCTGGCAGTAAGACATGCACTAACACATTAGTACTTCCAAGAGAATTGATTGTCCCGATCATCCTCTAGGTCCTACAAGCCGTGAGTGACATCTAGCAATATGTCATGGCTACCCAGACAGTGTGAATTCTTTTAAAGAACATTTATGAACCTGTCAGCTTTGGCTACAGTGTAATTCAATCCTTCTGTCTAACTATGTCCCGATCTAACAAAGGCCATGGAATATTTGTCAAACCACCAATTCGATCATATGTACAAATCTAACTTGACATGCATTTATATGAGACATGAACATTTCATTCTCAATCATAACCCCGGCCGAGGATTTCAATGCATTGTTACAATTAGATCACATAGGACATCATACCTTTATTAATAAGGAGACAGATTCCATATTGCGTACACATGTGACTTCGTATGTGCCTGAACTACGACCATCAAGTACAGAGACGAATCAACGACCCGCCAATATGCGCACTTGTGAACCATAGCCATTTATCACACAAGTCAACACTGTACCTCAGGTCTAAGGATTATTTACACAAGACCAAAGCATGAACGATTAGACATTGACCACGCAAAAAGCTTCCATGTCGCTAATCATTCAATATGTGTCACGTTCAGTGAACTTGTCCGATACAAGCACCTATGTTCTAACTCGGATATCGCAATACCCAATGACTTGTGACTCGTCATTCCCTTAAGTATCTGATACTTAATTATGAAGTTAAGAACATACCGACCTCAACAGGACAATTGATATCCATTCAATAATCCATTGATCGGGAACTGTTTTAAAGATTCAGTCTAACCGTAAACCTGTCACACATATTCTCAACGTTTTAAGAATAGGTTCGGCTACAACTGATCTTATGGATTTTATTCATTTATATTTGGACAAATCAATAAATATGTCTTTGCCACTGATAAGAAATTAGAAGTGCAACGGATATACCCAATATGTGACTATTACACAATTGCTTTAGGGCATATCTCTAACAGAATTTTGAGGCATGAACTGTTTTCTTCAAATGAAAAAGCTGAGGCTTTCTATGACTGAGATTTTTATGAATAAAATGGCGTGTGGGATCGCCGAGGAAATTATGTGTGCACTGGCGTGTGGGATCGCCAGGAAAAATTATAAGTGCACGGGCGTGTGGGATCGCCGAGAATTTATAATTTGGCCAATGTTTTGGGAGGGAGTTACTCCCATTGGACCTGACGAGGTCGTGCGGCTAGAGAGTCCCATACTGACACGGTTCATCTCGATTGATAATGGGCGTCGAGAGTCGTATGGTGACCGAATCATCTCTAGGTCCGGACGCGAGAGTCTCATATGTACCGACGGGTCATATGGAGACCGAATCATCTCGCAGCGAGAGTCATGATGACCGAATCATCTCGATAAGACGTCGAGAGTCATATGATTGACCGAATCATCTCGCGGCCCAAGGAGGGCGGCCCTTGATGGGCGTAAAGAAGATAAAAGACTGAAACATGGTTCTTGATATGTTTTGGCCCAAGATGGGCGGAAATGGAAAGACTTGTTTTATGAGAAATTCAAAGGATGGGCTTTGAGAAATCGAAAATGCCTCATGTTTGAAAATTTGCCTCATGATTTGAAATTGGCCCAGAGAGGGGCGTGTATTGAAATTGGCCCAGAAAAGGGGCGTGTGAGAAAAGAACGTGTTTTCTGGATATTTCAAGGAATGATACTTTTGAGAAAGAATTGAAAGTTGCCTCGTGTTTTTGAGATCGCATCGAGTGCTTGCTTATGATTGAAAACCCTACCATTGTACGAAGCTCAATTTTACTCATGGAGTCCTTTGTCACTAGGTCAAGTCTTTTGTTTTGAAAGTACTAAATGCCATATTTTGGAAAGTACCCCCGTTTTGCCATGCCAAAGTTTTTATTACCAAAATACCCTGTTTTTCCAAAAGTGTCTGGAGGTACTGGCAGCCTAGTTTAGGGTTAGGTTTAGCTTACTGAGATTTATATCTCACCCCGTCGTGGGACAACATTTTCAGGTCCCAAATGAAGGAAACCAGTGCTCGCCATGGATTGGCATTCGATGAAGTCAATGGAAGAAATGATCATGAATCATTTTGTGACCATAGGGTTGTAATGAAGTATTTGGGGATTTAGCATTATAACATCTGATGTATGATTGACCCTTATATAAGGTGTACCCTTTTGTCCTAAGCCATCTTGTGTTTTATTGATATGGAGTTGTCCTCGCTTTCGCATGTATGTTTCATATAGATCTTTAAGCCATGGCCGTTGGTTCCTGGGAGATAATCAAAGTTAACGGCGGAGGTGGGATGCTCGCGTGCTCGCCGGATTCGGGGCGTGACAATTTTTTGAATATTTTTTTATTAAAATATGATTCGAACCGGGTCGACCCGACTTGACCCACTCAGGTCAGAACCCGGCCCAGACCCGAACCCGGACCCGCGCGAACTCAGCCACCAAAACGACGTCGTCCCGTGTTTTTTACTTTTCTATTTTTCGAATTTAATCCGACGGTTCCTATCGAACCGCGTGGCCACTCCACGGCCACTGGATGATCTGACTGGAATCTATGGTCCAGATTAAGAGCTGATTATTCCTCGACCGTTTGATCGGATTACTTAAACCTACGGTCACGATTAGAAGCCAAGACTCTATCTAGACCGTCCATCTCTTCTAACATAAACGACGCCGCTCGACCACCAACCTAAACGGTGTCGTTTCAGTCCATTTTGATTTTATGATTTTAAAACATTTTCAGATATTCCTAATTACTAATCGGACGGCCACTAAAATTTAGACTCTATTTATCTGAGCCGTCCAATTTGTTTATTCGAATAACAGACCCTAACGGCCATGCTGACTAGGCAACCACATGGACCAATCCTAGGATGACACCTAAGCCTTTGACTCCTTCACCGGCCACGTCATCTTCGTCTTCAACCTCCCGTATAACCTAAATGGACGGCTACGAATCTCCGGCGATGATCCAACGGTTAACCTTGAAAGACTCGAGCAAGGCCAACGGCAATCAACTCGTCTCGACTTCGCACACAACATATCGTAGAATTACACGATTTCATCCACAGAATCGAGCGCAAACAAGCTCAAACCAGTACGTATATAGCTACTCTATTCATGCGATTCATGGCATTGTAGACTAATTCATCAACACAGAAGTATCATTCAATATTCAGAAAACTTACCTCGAGTTCCGATTGAGCTCGCTCGGCCTAGATTTGGCTAGGCGACTTTGAACAGTGATCGGCAATGGAGGTCAAGTTCGGAGTGAAGTCGATGCAAAATGAAGATGCGATGATGGTCAGTGATGCTTGGGGAGCAAAACGCACACACTAAATGCAAGGATCATGGCCAGAGACGAGATCCGCCATTGATGCTCAATAAGAAATTTGAAGTTCTAACTTACCTATTCTCGTGGTTTCAGGTGGGGCGGTCGGCGGCGATCGACTCCTGGAAGCTTGGCCGACCTCCTGATGACCTCGTCGAGCTTTGGTTTAGCTTGAAAAAGGCCCAACCGGTGCTCTGCAAATTCGAGCTCCAACCCTCGACAATGGCGATGGAGGGTGAGCTCCCTTCCTCTCGTTCTCTCTCTCTGTTGATTCCGTTCAACCTCACAACCGAATCAACCAACTTCCCTCTTCTAGAAGGCTCAATTAGTATTTACAAGTGTTTGAAATTTTGGCGCCGAACGAGGGGGGGTGAGCCGGTGACCTTCGCACGTGCAATCACGTGCGAAATAGTCACCGGACACCGGTGAACGTCCGGGACGAATTGGCCACTAATTCTGGTCACCCGGTAATGCTAATTTCACTCAAATTTCACCTATATTTGGTTTTGTGTTTGGTTTGAAAACGGCCGGTGGGTATTAGGTCTTCGCCGGTGCCACTCCGACTGACCCAGATTGTCGAACTGGTCTCGATCGACGGAGAACTTCTTGGCCAACAAAACGCCTCCATCAATTTTACCAATTGAAGCCGATTGATGGTCCAATTTTGCAATCAAAACTCACCTTCCAAATCTGCAATTGGTGCGGGAAGCTTTGGGGAAGAAGACACTGTTTCAGACCGGTCCGACCGGGCGATCTGATCGGTCTGAACCGGTTCCCACTTGAAATTTTCAAATTAAACCCAAATTGGTGGGGAATTTTTGCAATTAGACCTCATAATCGAACTTAGGGCATTAGTTTTATCCAAAAATGTGATTTTGCCTAAAAGTTTATGTCAATTTCTACAAAAACCTCAAATTTACCCTTAATTACAATTAGGCAAATCGTGAAATTGGAGGCTCAAATGATCAAATTGGACAAAACCACCTATGCCAATTGATTCAAAATGATGAAAAGCATTGGGCAGTGACTTAAATTTGCAATGATAGTCCCTTAATTGAAAGTAATTTCAATTATGCCCAAATTCAAGGACTAAAATGCAATTAAGTATGCAATTTTGCCCAAATCATGCAATTGAGCAATTTGTGCAGATAATTCGGCTAAATTGCAATGAGGGACACATAGATTGAATGTCAAGATCTTAAAAAATGCCAAAGTTGCAAATTAAAAGACTCAATTGACATTTTTTTTGCTAAATTTAATCATATGCGTAACAAAGGAACACATAAAATTGAATTTTAATTTGGACTTTTTATGAGGTTAAAAAGACAAAGGATTTAAAATAAAAATATTGACTATTTTTTCATATTTTTGTGACCTCGAATGCTATTTGTCAAAAATGGTTCCTTAGGCTTGGCCAAGGCCACCAAGTTGATTTGGCAATTTTTTGACTTTTTATGAAATTTTTTTATGAATTTTCTAAGAATAAGCTAAAAAAGGCTGATCCGAAATTAGGTATCAACAATATACTACCGACAAATATTATGAATGTCGAAAGAGAACAGAGGAAGGTGAGCACAGATTGAGGACAAAAGGAAATGAGTGTTGAAGGATAAGAACTGTTATTGGTAAAGACATTATGGAAATGTCAGGTAATGAAGAGAGCTACTTTGAAAAGTGAGGTAGCGATGAGGCATCAGTACCCCATAAGACTGGATGATTGGAAGGCTGCAAATTACGAGGACGAAATTTCTTTAAGGGGGGAAGAGTTGTAACATTTCGAATTCCGACCCTCTTCGAGGCTAATGAAATGGAATGGGGTCTCGAAATCGGATATAGGACAATGAAGAATTCTAACAATTGAAAAGAATTGGATGTCGCCTCATCGAGGGTAATTTAAATTGGAAAAGTGAAATTTCGGACGGAAAGAGTGAAATGACCATTTTCCCCTAGAAGGATAACCTTGCCTTAAGAATTAATTACGGACATTTTAGTCTTTTGCTAATCCCCCAAGGTGGCCGAAAATCACAAGGGTATATTGGACAATTGGAGCCATGATATTATTGATGAATGCCAAGTGTCATTACTTGAGGAGTTAGCATTAATTGGATTTCTTTTTACCTACCATTCTACTCTTTGACCAAGAGGGGATTAAGAAAAGTCCTCTCTCTCTCTCTCCTCTCATTGTGGACGGCAGCTATCTCCCCTCCATCATCTTCTTCTTCTTCTTCCTCCATTGGCCAAGAGACCCTGTGGCATCCTTCGTTTCCGAGATTCCGAATGAGCAAGGATATCCGAAAGGGATTAGAGAGTTGACTTAATAGCAAGGATTTGGAACCTCATTGTATTGGATTAAGCAAGGAGGTCAAGTTATGCCAAGGCGACATACGTGAAAGTGAGTTAGGAAATTTCCAAGGAATTAATTGAATTAGGATTGTCATGGCTCGAGTGATAGCCAAGAAATGGTCATGTACATTAAGACTTATCAAGGACAAAATTTTTAAGTTTAGGGACCAATTGCCATCATACGGAAGTGATGTGATATTAGAAATCAATTGAAGAATTTTGAGTTCACGAGCTATGGTACATTGATCGAGAATCGAAGTTCCTAGACCAAATTACTATCAAGTCAAGTTGATTGGAAAATTAGAAAATTACCTTGGAATTATTATATGGCCGAGAGATGTCAAGGAAAATATACGAGAATGCAACTGGAGGAATACCAAGGAATTGATTAGCTTAAGGTTGACATGGTTTAAAATATAACATGAGGAATTGACGGTGGACAATGAAGATCCCTATGGACGAAGATTCTATTTTATATGGCCAAGTTACTAAGAAACGAATTGATGAGATATTGAAGAATTATTTGAGGAATTCCAAGGTAAAGGATTATGGTACTTTGGCCAAGAGTTGGGGTCTCAAGATCAAAATACTACTAAGTGATATTGATTGAAAATTGGAAGATTAAATTCGAGTTCCAAATTAGAGGATCAAGTTACATTGGCTGAAAATTGGAGAAGTGTCACCATCGTTGGATTAAACTTGGGAATCAAGGAATTATATGAATGGTCGACTACTTAAGGGCTCATGAGAATTATAATGTGCATGATTATATAGTTTAACTTCCCCTAAACTTGAAGAGCAAGGAAATTTGGATCAATGAGAGTAAGGACACTTGGCAACTTAATCCATGTGCATGAAATGCTAGTGGTCGAATAACATTGGGAATTAGCAAGGAAAGATGGCCAACCATTGGTTCATTGTCCAATCAAGATCTTGTGATGGATAACAAACCATTAAGGGTAATGACAAATGGTGCCATTGTCCCCTTGTGCATGAAAGGATATTGGTCGATTATACCTAGGGAAGATGCAAGAAAATCATTGGTTCATGGTCCCATCAAGATTTTATTAAAATAATTTATCACCATTAGGGGCATGAAAACTTGGCGTAAATTTGAGAAAGAAATCATTGTACTATGGGATATGAGACAAGTGTCAAATGAAGAGCTTCTTAAGACATGCAAGAGGACATTTGGGTTAGAACCATAAGAATTTCGTTGGCCTTCGCTAGAATGGAAATTTGCATGAAAAAATGTCATTTGACCCGAGAGCTCGGATTTTCGATTTTCAGCGCGCGTCGAAAGTAGAATAGCTCGTTCGAAGTCGTCCGGAGTCCAAATCAAGCTCCATTTTCTCCCACACGACCATAAGACGATGAGGAATAAGAATATGAGGTCTAATTGCCTAAAAATTTGGCGAAAAATTATCAATTTTACTGGGACTATAGATGGACGTGAAAATTCAACATCGTTTATGGACGCCCGAGGAATTCTTGTATATGGCCACACGTGATTCTCTCTCTACTACCTTGGTGTACATGAATGTGACCATAGATGGCTTGATTGCCTTTGAATTAAATTGGAGGACATAGAGCTAAGAATGGACGGCTAGATGAGAAGAGTCTACGGGGATTACTCCGCCACTTGTCAAACATGTACAACCCTCTCTCTCTCTTCTTCTCATCTATATATATATGGCCTTCAAAATTAAGCAAAGGGTTGCTCTCTTCCCCTAATTCGACCAAGAGAGAGTGAGAGAGAGACCAAGAGAGAGAGAGAGAGAGAGAGAGAGAGAGAGAGAGAGCTGGTCGGTGAAGTCCCGAGAAGCACAGAGGAGATTGAGCAAGTTCAAGCCGGTTGAAGACTTCATCGAGGCAATAAATTCCTTCAATCCTATCATAGGATAGATGTTCATCGTGTAAATGCCATGATAGGAAGTTCAAATGAGGTTCTTAGGACAAGAAATCAATTCTTTGGACTGAGATAGGTCTGGTGTAGATTCGATTCTGTTTGGGTGTTGAAAATGGATTTAACTCGAGCTACATTGCCTAATCTTGAGTTAAATTTGGAGGAGCTAACTAGAATATCATAGGTATGTGATTACCTAGCTGAATCGAGGTAGTTTGGGGACGAATTGCAAGTTTAGAATAGAAATTGTGTTCGGTTTCTAGTATAGAATCTGTTCTGATTTTCAAAGCTGTTTTTAGTGCAAAATCGAACTACATTATGCATCCTTGCCTTGGTTATCATTGAGCTATGTTTGTGTAACAAGTAAACACGAATGGCCAGTTGAATTGAGGAGATTTGGGTCGATTTTAAAGGGCAAAACCATGTCTGTTACAGCATAGGACAGATCAGGTTTTTATGATGAATTGATGGAGGAAATGGAAAATTCGAATCACTCTATGAAGAATTGGAAATATTGGAGCTGAGGAATATTTTCTTATTAATCTTTAGACCGAGTCTTGGTCTAATTACTTGTTAAAAATTGTCAATTGATAGTCAATAGCCTGACTGACCCGAGAGCTACCAAGGAAGAATTGACTGTTTTCTTAGTCAATGAAATTCTATCTATGATGCCTTACTCGATTGATTATCATGATATTATATCTCATGAACATGTACTTGTGAATTGGCATGCTTGTTTGTTGGCCTGGAATTGTTACATCATTTGCAGAATTGATAGTGAGAATCTTGTGATTCATGGTCGAGCATGCATTGGTACATGGTACATGATTGATATCCGATGAGATATGTAGAGTATTTACTCTTCAGTGCACTGAATTGAGTTGACGCCCCTGAGCTGTGTGCAGGGATTTATGCGTACTTGACGACCCTGAGCTGTGTGTGGCGTAGAGTCATACCACGCGCTGTGACGCCCCTGGGCTGTGTGCGAAGATTTGTACGTACTCGTGGATCCTGAGCTGTGTGCGGGGGAGAGTCGTACCATGCGTCGTGGATACCCTGGAGTAGGGGTCGCAAGTCAATTGACTTGGCAATGGTGAGATGATTGAAGAGCACGTCATTCCATATTGCATTGGCATTTTCATTACTTTATATTGTTGATGTCTAATGATATGAATTGATGTTGTTACATGCTCTTGATGCCTTGATTATATGGTTGTCCTTTTTAGTTGGTTTTAGGAAGTCTTAGGACCCCTATGATGGGGTTGAATATTTTTCTTGCTAGCCGTCATGCTAGCACACGTTGTGGAACATTTTTCAGATTTGGAGATATGACAGCTGGGCTTTGGTTTGGTATCAGAGTTGGAGGCTAGGAGGGACTTGGGATGCCACAGACCCCGTCGCCCAGCTCGATGCCCTGTTCCGAGAGCCTTACTGTTTCGGCCATAACTTTGTCGTCCGACATCAAATTAAGGTGAGACCACCGTCATTAGAAAGTTTATTGTCTTGTGATTCTAGGGACATATTATAAGCTCAATTTGGCCTAGCCGTTTTTTCATAGGTCAGTTTGAAGAGGCAAAGGTCAGGCTGGTCAGTTTCAGACCCGGTTTGGGACAAGGTTCTTGTTCGTCGGCTTCAAGGGTTCATTTGGCACCCAATCGTCGGTGAGTTACTCTCAACACATAGTATAAAGGTTTTGCAAGATGAGATGGAGAATTGGTTGGAGATTATGACGGTTTTAATGGACAAATTTTGGTGTTAATGCAAGATCGAATCTGTTCACCTTATTGCCATGTGGAAACCGAACCCATTGAGGCTCTTAAAGGCGTCGCCTTGCTATAGAATGCTCGGTAAGACCCTTAGAGAAATAGTTTAGTGTTTTGACAAAGAGATTGTGTGACATTCTGAATTCCTGCCATTTTGAGACTATGGAATGAGAAGTATCTTTCAATGTATTTCAGTTTATCTCGCTCAGATCTGATCAATTCGAATTAATTGACCAGAAAGGGAAAGGCTAACGCATGACAAGTACGTGGGCTTGGGAAACTCGAAAAAGGAAATGACGCTTTGACCATAAGGATTGCCGAGGGGACATTTGGAACCATTACAGGCCGATCAAATAACGATTAAGGAATTCATTGCTAGCGTTATACGATTGGAGCACGGGTGATGCCATTTATCCAATGTATAATTTGCAAAATTTTCTTAAATCGAACTATGACGATCGAGACCGTCGGAACTAGCAATGAACCCTCGCAATTACATAACAACTGTGACATTTCGAATTTCGGCCACTCTCGAGGCTATTGAATGGAAAGATATCGATCGAGGTATTTCAGTTGTATCTCGCATGGAGCAAGCCACTTTCGAGTTAACTGACCGAAAGGGAAAGATTAACGCGAGGTCGGGTACGTGGACCTAGGAAATTTGAATGAGGAATGGCACTTTGACCATAAGGATTGTCGAGGGAATATTTTGGGCCAGCAGAGATCGATCTAGGAACGATCATAGAATGCCTTGCTGGCGTTATACGTTGGGACGCGGGTGATTCCGCTGAACTAATGTGTAATTTGCGAGAATTTCCTAAATCGGATTCCGATGATCAGGATCGCAGGAGCTAGCGATAAACCCTCGCAATTACATGACAATCAAAGTCGCCATGACTTGAGAAAAATCCCAAGGTCGATCCGCGTAGCGCTTCCAAGAGTCGCCCATTAGGTTGAGATAAATTGGAATTATTATCCACGAGAGTTCGGCATGAAATTGAACCTCGAGATTTGGGTGTTGGACATTGAGGAATTTCAACATTTGAATTGAAATGGACGTCGCCTCATCGAGGGAAATTTAGATTGGAAAATGAAATTTCAGACGACACGTGCAAAATGACCATTTTACCCCTTGACCTTTGCCCTTGCCTTAAGATCATTAGAAGGACAAAATGGTCATTTGCCTTCTTCTCCTAATGGCCGAATTCTAGGGGCAATTTAGTCAATAAGCTTTGAGATTTTATGAAGAGGTGGACAAGTGTCATCAAGTGGGGAGGCCTTATCCTTTTAGACCTAGACTAGATGCCTAGATTATATTAAATGCATGTCTAATCTTCACATAATCTTTTGTCTCTCTTCTTGGCTTGTGGATGAAGTCAAGGCCCTCTCTTTCCCTCAAGCTCGGCCGGACTCCATCTCTTTTTCATTTTCCTCTTTCTCGCCGGCCAGCTCGCAACCAATTCCGACCTGTCTCACTGTTCTGGCCATAACTTCGTCGTCAGATATTGGATTGAGGTAAAACCACCTCCATCTGAAAGAATATCGTCTTGTCAATCCAAAAAGGTATTATAAGCTCAATTTGGCCCAATATTTCGTCCTTTAGATCGGTTTGAGTGAGCAAAGGTCAGATTGAAGGCAGAATCTGACCGGTTTTGGGAGAAGAGCTGTTTCGTAGGCTTGAAGGCTTCAAATGCCTCTAAATTTTCGGTGAGATCTTCTACACTCCTATTACTAGGGTTTTTACATGAGTTTTGATGGGTTTTCATGGCTGAAATGAAGTGGTTTATGTGGAGCAGAATCTGACCGCCTGAGCACTGAGAGGAACCGGGCTGATTAGAAGCTTTTGAGGCGCTATTTTGCTTCTAAATTCTCGGTGAGCTTATTAAACATGTAGATTAAGGTTTTGGCAAGATGATTTCATGATGGATTGAAGTTTAGAGTTGGAATTCGTTGAGGACCGGTTTTGCCCTGTTAAGGTTCTGTAGAAGCCGAGCACTTTGAGGCTTAGAAAGGGTGTCGTCTTGTTGTTAAATTTTTGTTAAGGCACCCTAGGATGTTAATTGATATGTTAATGGGGTGTACACTTGGTGGAATAGAGATTGAAAGAGTTTTAAGGGCTGATTTGAAGTGAAAATCGAGAGCCGTGTAAATCTGACCCTAGCGCGCACTAATTTTGAAATGGCTCATTCTAGGTCATCCGGTTCCAAATTGAGCTCCGTTTTCGCTCATACTTCCGTAAGGCCTTAAAGGATAATTTTATGGAAGTAGATTTCTCAAAAGGTCAACAGATCAATACCAGCTTATTCAGGATTGAATCTGGTCGTGGAAGGCCAAGAGTGGACAGCTTGGTGCCGCGAAGTTGCGTCGATCGTTTTATGGAATTGGTAGGCCTAAGCTCAAGGTAAGTTATTCCTAAACCTCTATTAGGATGTTATGTTACTAAAGGATGGAATTTTGAGTTGGATTGAATGATTTTGTGAGAGACGCGAGGAAACCCAAATCTGCCCTATTTTGATGAATTGAGCTTGAGTGGTTTTATGACATGGAAATTTTGAAATCGAGGTTGAACTGAGGAGTCTTGATCCGGTTGTGGCATGCGGTTGGGCCATTCGGCGTGCTTTGTGGAAATTCTCATTTGTTTGAGTGCATTAAGCGGATTGGTTTACCAATCGAGTCTTGAGATAACTTGTGAATGATCAAATTTGAGATTTGATCGATTTGAGCTGAATGATGCTTGTGTTTTATTGAGAATTACATAATGAGAATTATGTTTTGTCCAGTGAGGGACGTTTGAAACGAAGGCCTCCGGTAGGCGATGAACTGGTTGATTTCATGAGTTGTTCTTGAATGATGAATTTTGAGGCACGAATTATTTTCTTTGAATGAAAATATGAGGCTTTCTTTAATTGAAACTTTTATGAATAAAATGGCGTATGGGATCGCCGAGGAAATGATATGTGCACTGGCGTGTGGGATCGCCAATGACGTGTGGGATCGCCGGGAAAAATTACAAGTGCACTGGCGTGTGGGATCGCCAATGGCATGTGGGATCGCCAAGGAATTATGAAATTTGGCTAATGTATTGGGAGGGAGTTACTCCCATTTGACTTGACGAGGTCATGCGGCTAGAGAGTCCCATACTGACACGATTCATCTCGATTGAAAATGGGCGTCGAGAGTCGTATGGTGACCGAATCATCTCTAGGCCCGGACGCGAGAGTCTCATATGTACCAACGGGTCATATGGAGACCGAATCATCTCGCAGCCCCAAGTTGGGCGGCCCAGGATGGGCGGATATGAAATGATATGTTTTCTGGGAAAATCAAAGACTGATTTGCGAGAAAATTGATTATGCCTCCTATTTGGAAATTTGCCTCATGAATTGAAATTGGCCCAGAAAGGGGCGTGAGAGAAAAGAATGTGTTTTATGTAAATTTCAAAGAATGATACTTCTGATGAAATATGAAAGTTGTCTCATGTTTTGAGATGATGTCGAGTGTTCGCTTTTGATTGGAAAACCCTGCCACTGTACGAGGTTTAGTTTTACTCATGAAATCTTTTGTGACTGAGTCGAGTCGATTTGGAAGTATTAAATGCCATGTTTTGGAAAGTACCCCCATTTTACCATGCCAAAGTTTTTAATTCCGAAATACCTTGTTTTCCAAAACGTCTCGAGGTACTGATAGCCTAGTTTAGGATTAAGTTTAGCTTATTGGGATTTATATATCACCTCGTCGTGGGACAATATTTTTAGGTCCTAGACGATGGAGACTCGAGCTTGCCATGGACTGGCATTGAAAGAAGTTTATGGAGGATGTAAAGATTTTATTTGATTGAGACCTTAGAAACTGTATATTATTTGTAGTTATAATTGTACCTGACTTTGGCTTTAATCAGAAGTGTATCACTTTCTTTTGTCCCAAGTCATCTTGAAAAGTTGTTTGTATGGAGTTGTCCTCACTTTCGCATGCATGTTTCATATAGACCTTTAAGCATTGGCCGTTGGTTCTTAGGAGATCATCAAAGGTAATGGCACAGGTAGGATGCTCGCATGCTCGCCGGGTTTGGGGCCTGACATCCCAGTTTGGTTGGTATCAGAGCAATGTCAACTCGATCTAATGTGATTGAGGTTAGAGTGATAAGGAGTGATGGCTTGGGGACAATTAGATAGTGTGACCTTTAGGATTAAGCATTGATTACTGAATCTTAAGGATTATAGGCTTGAACTTGTGTGCACTCTAATGGTTCTAGCATTGATTTTGATTGGTGATTTTGGGTGGTGATATTATGGAGCTTCACAAGGAAGCAAGTAGAAATTGAGGAGCCATGAGCATGGATTTAAGGGTGAGAATGTGCTTGAGGTTAATGGCTAATTGCCTAAGAACTAAGGGTCGATTTGATTTTATGATCGTGATTGTGGCCTTGAGGTATATGGTTGAACATAGGCAATTGATCTGTAAGATGAATGGTCCTTTGCAAAAATAGAAATCTTCTACTATTGAGAGTTAATCTGGAAGCGAATGTGTTGTGGCGAGTATTGAGGACGATCATTCAGTGAATGAGTTTATGGCATCAAAATGAAAGTTGAGGAAGGTGAATGCATGAGTTTATCATTATTAGACTTGATAAACCATCGCTTGGTATGGGACGAGCTGATGGGATACCTATAAACCGTAATGAAGCATGTTTATGGGACGTATGGAACGGGACTCTCTTCGTAGATGTATGTCTTGGGAAAACCTGCAATGACCAGGTCTGACGAGGGCGGAGAGTGTACGCCGGGACAGAGAGGTTCGGACAAGGAGCGGCTCTTGGCAGGCTTCTAAGATAGCAAGGAGGCAAGAATGACCCAAGTCATAAATTGAAAGAGAGAGTCTAGGTATCGGGTTGAGTCTGATTTTGGTTAAGAGATGTATTGCACCAAGGTGATCCTCATAGTGAATTTTCAAATTTGTATGGTATTTGTAATGGCGTATGTGATTGGCATGGTTAGGAGCTTCATACATGGCAGTGGGTGTTGTTTAAAAAAAATGATGCTTGTATTTGGCATGTATGGCGAGTCTTGGCATTGAATGTCGTTGGCTGATACCTTTTGAAATTGAGATAGCATGGTGAGTTATTGCTAAGTCGCAGATACGTCTGGACTTAAGGTGTGAACGTTTGACGCATTAAATTGTGCCTCGAGAGTTTACCTGATATTGGCCTATTTGAGTTTTGGCCTTTGCCTAGTAATTGACGAATAGCTGAGAATTTGCCTAGTTGAGGCTGGCTTGATGAGTAGTTACTAATGAAGGATGACTTGAAATCCCTGAATAATTGGCGATTGATTGAGGATTTGCCTAGAACCACTAGGTGATTGATTGCTTGTGATAGCTATGGTGTTGAGCAGCTTGAGACTGCTAGGCTCGAGGATATGACTTAAGCCTTTAATTCTGGAAGGGAACTGTAATAGCTCAAGTGTCATGAGAACCTAATAAGATTGAAGGACCAAAGTACGGTCGCTAGAAGAGCATTTGGCTCAAATGTGCAAGATATGGGAAGATCTAAGAATTGAGTAGAATCGAGCGACTAGAGTATGAGTACTAAAAAAGAATATAGCTTGATTTTGTTAATCGTGCGAGACCCAAGTGTAATAAGGGGTCATGAGAACTTAAATGGAAATAGAAAAAAATGGATGAGTAGACAGGCTCGAGAAGGAGCTGCCATTGTTGCCTAAGTCACTGAGGTGACTGATGCCAATGCTGATGAATCAAGTGATGGAAGTCACGAGAAAGGTAACTCTGAGATTACTTAATTCTGAATGGAAAATGTGGAAAAGAACCACGAGAGTTTCGAATAGCTTGTGAAATGGGTTATGAGGTTGAGATTGACTAAGGTTCGATGGGGAAGATGATCCTGAAACAGCATTTCTCTGGATTGAGAATTCATAAAGGAACCTTAGGGATGCTGAGTCCACTGAAGAAAGGAAGTAACTTTGACAATTGTTAGCCTTAAGACGCTGCTGGTGACTGGTGAAAGGTCACCAAAGGAGGAATCTCCTTGAAGGCTTGGTGCCTAATTGAATTGCACTGTCAAATTCTCTGACGAGAGGTACCTTTCTGATGCTACTCAAGAGCGAAGGTTGCCTGAACTTCGATAACCTTGTAGGGACCTGAGGAAGGTCGACCACTATGAGATAGAGTTCTCAAGGTCGTCTAAATGTGTTAAAGGTGGTTAATGACCCTTTAAATGAAACGTAAAGTCCCTGAGTGAATTGAGGTTTGGAAGCCTTATGGCTAGTTGTTATTCTTGATTCTGAGGAATAGTAATGGATCCTAAGTGGATGGTTGGAAGAGATGTAAGTAAGAGCATTATCACTCATGGATTACGAGTAAGGAAATTTCCATTTATGGAAAATAGAACGCGTCTGTAAGGAATGGTCGTTACCTTGGCATAAGGCTTATGGTGATTAACTGTCACGCCCCGAACCCGTCGAGCACACGTACATCCCACCAGACTGTTGATCTTCAAATATCTCCCAGGATCCCTCGGCGAATCTGTAAAACAACTTGACAAAGAAACAAGATCGCGGAAGCCATAAAACTTGTGACATTCTGATTTTCCGCCCCTCGAGGCTTGAGATATGAAATGGAAGCTCGAATTGGCAATTGAAAATGAAGAATTTCAAAATTGAAAAAGGGTTTGACGTCGTCTCGCCAATGGTCATTCAGAATAGAGAAGGCGAAGTTTCGAACAAAAAATGACAAATGACCGTTTTACCCCTCGCCCATTTGTCTTTGCCTTAAGGATCTTCGAAGGTCGAAATGGTCATTTCTCCCACACCTTGAGGCTGTCGAAAATGCTTGGAGAAGAAGGAAAAAAAAGTCAATGGAAGTCAAAGTCAATGAGCAACCAATGGGAGGTTGCCAAGTGTCATCCTATGGTTAAACCAAGCATTAATTGCCATTAATTGTGATCTTGACAAATGGGTCCCAATTATTTGAGGACATCCCCCCTAGCAGGAGCAAAAATTCATGCAAGCCTTTCCCCTCCTCACTTTCCTTCATTTTCCTATTCAATTTCTCTCTAGCCAAACACTGCTCGCTCGACCAGCTTCTGCCCTACAGTTCGGACTGCTCGACGACTACTTACCGGTGGCTATTTGACGTGCTCCGATCACCATAGGTTATTTCAAGATGTCCTTGACATTTTTCCATTGGTTTCATGATATTTGGAGGTCTAGTTAATTTATGGTGATTTTTGGAAGAAAAGCGGACATATTCTGAGCTAACTGAGAGAAGGCCATGGTTCACCTTCTTAGAAATTTCAAATGGCTCCAAAATTTTTGTGGGAACTCTATAAAATCTAGTACTTGAGTCCACAAAGCAGAAATGATAATTTTATTGGAGGTTTAAGGTATTTGCATGGCTGATTTTGAGTGACAAAATCTGGACAGATTCTGACCGTCGCACGCCAAGGAGAAACCGAGTTGATTGGAGGTCTTCGGGGTGTTGTTTCTCTTCGAAACTTTCGGTGAGCCTCCCTAACACTTATATTGGGGTGTTAGTAAGTGTAACAAATGAGAATTTGGAGCCTAGAGATGATTTATGGGTTGATATGCACGGTTGGATTTAAACCGGTAGTGCTCTGTTTATGCCCTGTTCTGACCGGTTCTGTTGGGGATGTTTTAGGTGGTATTTTGGTTTCAAAATAACTCATGAGACCTTATAAGATGTTGATTGAGGTGTTAATGGGAAGTAGGTGAAGTGGATTGGGAGTTGGAAGAGTTTTAAGGGCTGTTTGAGGTGAGAATGCAAGTCGCCGACCAATATGTCCTTAACGCGCACTGATTTTGAATTGAGTCGTTCTAAGTCGTCCGGTATCCAAATTGAGCTCCGTTTTCGGCTACATGACTGTAAGATCTTGAAGTTTAAGACCCTGTAATTGTTTTTTGAAAACGTTAGTAGAAAAATTACAGTTTTAGTGAGATTGAACCAGATTGTGGGGACTTGAATTGGGCAGTTTTGGTAAATTGAGACCTTGGATGACTTGACTTGACTTGATAGAGCGACAATTGGTATGCTTAGGAGCATCGAATTAATATTGTGTTGACAGAAGAATAAGTTGTTGTGTGTGTTATTGAAGTATTGGCGCAATGGAAGTGAGAAATAATCGTGTTTCGATATGGTTTTTCCTAGGCATGCCGTGAGAGCCATGTTTGACCATGAGATTGCTAACCTAGGAGGGTCATTTGGATTAATTTGCTAGCTTACTTGAGGAGGTAAGTGTCCCTTAAACCTCTACTAGGACGTTAGCACGCTATTGGATGCGTTTGATTGATGATTTGATCAATGAGTGGATTGATTGAACTTTGATTTATGATGACTGAATGAGTGTGTGAAATGATTTGGCTAGAATGCCCATGTATGCCTACGTGAAATGATTTGGCTAGAATGCCTATATGATTTCGTTTGTGATGAGGATTGACTTGGTTGTGTGATGTTTGCAATATAATTGCCTATATTTATGAATGTGCTATAGTGCCCCAGCGATCAATTGGCTTGGTGCCCCGGAGATCACATTGGCTTGGTGCCCTGAGATATCAATTGGCTTGAATGCTCTGTGTGAATGCATCGTAATTGGCCAGAGTGCCCTGATGCTGATGAATTCGCTAGAGAGCCCTTGTACATCATAATTGTCTAGAGTGCCCTGATGCTGATGAATTGGCCAGAGAGCCCTTTGTGAACTTGAAATGGCCAGAAAGCCCTTGTGCATCGTAATTGGCCAGAGAACCCTGATGCAAATAATTGGCCAGAGTGCCCCTGAGAAATACATCGCGGCCCGGGAGCCTTTGGCGATGAGTGCATGAGATTACTTCTGAAGTTGTGCTTTTAATTATATGCTAAGGTGTGGTGCTTGATTCCATGAAGTGGTGATATGTGAAATTTGAATGCCATGTCCAATGCTTTGTTGAGATTCTGCATTTACTTCATGGTGTGATCTGGTGGGACTGGCGGTCTGGTCTAGGTTTGGGGTTTACTTGCTGAGATTTATATCTCTCCCCAGTGGGGGCTTAACTTTTTCATGTCCTAGGTGATGAGATGGGAAGTTTATCAAAATTGAGTATTCGAAGATGGAATTACAGGATATGGATTCACATTTTGTGGTCCTAGGGATTGTATTTGGTTTCGTAGATTAGAGATTGAACCCTTGAGTATGTTCGACCGCTATATGAATTGAAGTGTACCATTTTGTCCTAAGTCATTTCAATTTATAATTGATGAGTGGAGATGTTTGTCGCTTCCGTATAAGTATGGATGTTTTAAATGCATTGTGGGCTGAGAGATCCTAGGAAACAATCTAAAGATCGACGGCCAAGTGGGATGTTCTAGTGCTCACAGGGTTTGGGGCGTGACATCCCCGTTTAAGTGGTATCAGAGCAAGGTCTACTCGATCCAATGTGATTGAGGTTTGGAGTGATATGGAGTGATGACTTGGGGACAATTAGATGGTGAGACCTATATGATTAGGTATTGATTAATAACTCTTAAGGATTATAGGCTTGAATTTGTGTGGTATTCTAATGGTCCTAGTGTCGACTTTAATGGATGATCTTGGGTGGTGTTATTATTGAGGTTCATAAATAAGTAAGCGGAAATTGGGGAGTTTTAAGTGTGGATTTGAGGTCATAATTGTGCTTGAGGATAGTAGAGAATTTCTTACAAATGAGGGGTCGATTGGATTATCTGACTTTGGCCGTGGTCTGTTAATGACCCAACTTGAGCAATATAAGTTATAAAGAGACGACTGGTATTAGTGGATTTAGGCTTGAATTGTATTCTATCTTGATGGTTTTGGTTATCGATTTTTATTGATAACCTTGGATAATAAGGGATGAGATGCATACGAGGAAGCAGACAAGGAATATTAGGATTAAAGGCTACTTGTGATCGAATGCATTTGGATTTGACTTGAATAGCGACTAGACTTGAGGTATATGATGGAATATAGGCAATTGATCTATGAGATGTGATCGTCATTGATGGAATTAGAAATCTTCGATGGATAAGAATTGATCTGAGACGATTGTGGTATGACAGGTAGTGAGAACAAACATGCTGTGCATATGTTTGTAGCATTAAAATAAAAGTTGATGAGGGTGCATGCATGAGCTTATCGCTGTCAGACTTAATAAACTGTCTCTTGGTATGGGACGAGTTGATGTGATACCTATAAACCGTAAGGAAGCATGTTATATGACGTGTGGAACGGGGTTTCCTTTGTAGATGTATGACTTGGGACAACCTGTAACAACCAGGTCTGATGAGAGCGAGGAGTGATCGCCGGGACAAAGAGGTCCGGACAAGGAGTGGCTCCTGGCAGGCTTCTAAGATAGCGAGGAGGCAATGATGACCCAAGTCATAAATTGAAAGGGAAAGCCTAGGTATCAGGGTTGAGTCTGATTGTGGTTAAGAGATGTATGGCACATGATTGATTCTTATAATGAATGGTCGAAAGTGGCATGGCATTTGTAATGGCCCTTGTGATAGGCATGGCTGAGAGCCTTGTATTTGGCAGTGAGTGACGTTTGAAAAAAGAAAATCGATGTTGTGATTGGCCTAGTTGGCATGTGTTGTAATTGGCATCATGTAATTGTTGTGGCCGAAGTCTAACTGAGAGATTAGACGGCATGCGAGGTTTATACCCATTGAACCGATGCCTATTGAGATTGAGATAGCATGTTGTGTTTATGCTAGAGTGTCGGATGCCCCTGGATTTATGGCATGAACGATTGAAATGGAACTTTGAGTACTTGCTTGACATTAGCTTAGTTGAGTTTTAGCCTAGTAAGGCTTGCCTTGTAATTGGCTGTTATTTGAGAAGTTGCCTCGTGGAGGCATGCTTGATGTATGGTTGCTGCATAAGGATGAGTTAAAATCCTTGAATAATGAGCAACTAGTTGAGAGTTGTTTGGGAACTATTAGATGGTTAATGGCGAAAGATGATGAGATGAGCAGCCTGAGACTGCGAGACTTGAGTAGATTACTTAAGTCTTTGATTCTTAGAGGGAATCATAGTGGTTCAACTGGCATGAGAACTTGACAAGGTTGAAAGACCATAGTACGGTCGCTAGAGGAGCATTTGGCTCAAGTGTGCAAGATATGAGAAGATCCGAGAATAGAAAGGGATCGTGAGAATTGAGTAAAGATGAGCGACTCAAATATGAGTACTGGAAGAGAATATGGCTCGATCTTGTTAATCGTGCGAGACCCAAGTGTAATAAGGGGTCGGGCGAACTTTAAATGGAAATGAGGAAATTTGATGGGTAGACAAGCTCGAGAAGAAGCTGCCCTTGTACCCAAGTCGCTGAGACGACTGATGCTAGTGTTGATGAGTTAAGTGATGGAAGTCACAAGAAAGGTGACTCTGAGATTACTCATTTCCAAAGTGAAAACGTGGACAGGAGCCACGAGAGTTTTGAAAAGCTTGTGAAGCTATTTATAAAGTTGAGATTGATTGAATTTGACGCAAGGATGAAATTGGAAACTGCCTTCTTTTAAATTGAGGGTTTCATGAGAAAACCTTAGAGATTTAGGGTGCACTAAAAAAAGAAAGTGACCCAGGCAGTTATTAGCCTTAAGAAGCTGTTGGTGATGGGTGAAGTATCACCAAGGGAAGAATTTTTCTTGAAGGCATGGTATACGTTTGAACCGTCTTCGTTGAGTTGTTTGTCACGCCACGAACCCGGCGAGCACGCGAGCATCCCACCTTCGCCGTTAACTTTGATGATCTCCCAGGAACCAACGGCCGATGCTTAAAGGTTTTTATGAAACATGCATGCGAAAGCAAGGACAACTCCATAAAAGCAACTTTTCAATATGACTTAGGACAAAAGAAAGGGATACACTTCTCATTAAAGCCAAGTCAGGTACAATTCTAACTACAAAGAATATACAGTCTCTAAGGTCTCAATCAAAGAAAATCTTCACATCCTCCACAAATTTTTTCCAATGCCAGTCCATGGCAGGCTCAGGTTTCCAGCGTTTAGGACCTGAAAATGTTGTCTCACGACGGGGTGAGATATATAATCCCAGTAAGTCAAACCTAACCCTAAACTAGGCTCCAGTACCTTCAAACGTTTTGGAAAACAGGGTATTTTGGAATTAAAAACTTTGGCATGGTAAAACAGGGTACTTGTCAAAACCTGGCATTTTAGTACTTTAAAAAAATGACTTGACCCAGTCACAAAAGATTTCATGAGTAAAACTGAGCTTGGTACAATGGCAGGGTTTTTCAATCACAAGCAAACACTCGACGCGATCTCAAAAACATGAGGCAACTTTCACTTCTTTCTCAAAAGTATCATTCCTCAAAAATTTCCAAAAAACATATTCTTTTCTCTTACGCCCCTTTCTAGGCCAATTTCAATTCATGAGGCAAAATTCAAAACTCGTGCGGCAAACCTCCATACTTGATGTAAATCATCAAAACATGATGCATAATCAATTTCTCAAAATCATTCTTGATTTTTCCGAAAAACAAATCTTTCCGCATACGCCCATTCTTGGGCTGCCCACTTTGGGGCTGCGAGATGATTCGATCTCCATATGACCCGTTGGTACATATGAGACTTTCGCGTCCGGACCTAGAGATGATTCGGTCACCATACGACTCTCGACGCCCATTTTCAATCGAGATGAATCGTGTCAGTATGGGACTCTCTAGCCGCACGACCTTGTCAGGTCCAATGGGAGTAATTCCCTCCCAATACATTGGCCAAATTATAAATTCTTGGCGATCCCACACGCTAGTGCACCTATAATTTTTCCTGGTGATCCCACATGCCAGTACACTTATTATTTCCTCGGCGATCCCACGCGCTATTTATTCATAAAATTTCCAATTATAAAGCAGCCTCAAATTTTCGTTCAAAGAAAATAATTCACGCCTCAAAATACTTCATTCAATAATAACTCATGAAATCAAGCAGTTCATCACCTACTCGAGGCATTCATTTCAAACATCCCTCACTAGACAAAACACGTTCCACGTTATGAAATTCCCATTAAGAAAACAAGCATCATTCAGCCATTTTCACAAAACTCAAGCTTGACATCAATCACGGTTTCAAAATCTCCATTAGAGACTTGATTAGTCATCCATGCCCCTCATTACACTCAATTAAAACGGGAATTTTTATAAAACATGCCAAGAAGTTCAACCACATTCCACTACCAGATTATGACTCTTCAAAATCACATTGATTTCATAGTTCCTCGTGCCACAAATCAATCAAGCATAACTTGCCAAAACAGGGCAGATTTGGGTTTCCTCGCGCCTCTCACAAAATTAGTCCATAAAACCTTTCATTCCAACTCAAAGCTTCATCCTTTAGTAACCTAGCATCTTAATAAAGGTTTAGGAATAACTTACCTCAAGCCAAGGCCAAGCAATTTCCACAAAACGCGCGACACAACGTCGCGGCACCAAGTTATCCATATTGGCCTTCCACGACCAGATTCAGTCCCGAATAAAATGGTATTGATCTATTGACATTTTGTGAAATCTACTCCCATAGCCTTATCCTTCAAGGTCTTATGCATGTGTGAGCAAAAACGGAGCTCAATTTGGACTCCGGACGACCTAGAACGAGCCATTTCAAAATTAGTGCGCGCTAGGGTCAGATTTATACGATTTTCGGTTTTCACCTCAAATCAGCCCTTCAAACACTTCTAAACTCCAATTCTTTGCATGATCTCCTTTCCAACACAACATACAACATCAATAGAGGTCTTACCAAGCAATCCATAGCAAGGAGATGCCCCAAATCCCTTCGAACAGCCTCTGTTTCTCACGAACAGAACTGGCACAAAAACTGACTTTGGAATATCACACAAAACCAAGTTCAAAATCAATTCTAACTCCATCTAATTCTCAAAAATAACTTGCTCAGATCTTAAACTAGAAGTGAAGAGGATCTCACCGAAATTTTGAAGCAATCGAGCCCTCGAAGTGGACGAACGAAGACTCTTTCCCAAATCGAGTTAGATATTCGACCAGCCTGACCTTTTCTCCTTCAAACGGTTCTACGGGACAAATGGCTGGGTATATTTTGGCTCATAATACCTTGTTGGAACGGAAAGAGGATAAGCTTTCTAATGGTGTGGTCTCGCCTCAATCTGATGTTAGACGATAAAATTATGGTCGAAACAGTGGGCCTGGTAGAAACTGGACGCGAGCTGGCGGGCGAGAGAGAGAGTGAGGAAAATGAGAGAGAGATGAAAGGGATAGGGTTTCGACCGAGCACAATGAGAGTAGAGAGAGAGAGATGAGGTTTGTCCACAAATTCATTTGGTCAAATGGGTTGAATGGTAGGCAAGACAAGACCCTAATTAATTGCTAATGGATAACTCTTGCTCTTGTGATGACACTTGTGATCTTATCCAATAATATCAAGAGTCAAATTACTCCTCCACCCTCTTGATTTTTGGCCACTCTTGGGCGATACAAATGACTAAAACGCCCTCCATTAATCCTTAAGACTAGGCTAAGGGTCGAGGGGTAAAATGGTCATTTTACACTTTCCGTCCAAAACTTCATTTTCCCAATTTAAATTGCCGTCGGTGAGGCAAAGTCCATTTCAATTCAAATGTTGGAATTTCTCAATGTCCAATACCCGATCTCGAGGTCCAATTTCATGTCAAATTCTCATCGACTATAATTCCAGTTTATCTCTGACTGACGGGCGACTCTTGCAGGCGCTACGCGTATCGACCTTGGGATTTTTTTCAAGCCGTGGCGACTTTGGTTGTCATGTAATTGCGAGGGTTTATCGCTAGCTCCTGCGGTCCTGATCATCGGAATCTTATTTAGGAAATTCTCGCAAATCACACATTGGTTAAGCGGAATCACCCGTGTCCCAACGTATAACGCTAGCAAGACATTCTATGATCGTTCTTAGATCGACCTCTGCTGGCCCAAGATATTCCCTCGACAATCCTTATGGTCAAAGTGTCATTTCTCATTCAAATTTCCCAGGTCCACGTACCCGTCTCCGTGTTAGTCTTTCCCTTTTGGTCAGTTAACTAGAGAGTGGCCAACTCAGAGCGAGTTATAACTGAAATACAAGATCGATATCCTTCCATTCAATAGCCTCGGGAGGGGTCGAAATTCAGAATGTCACAACTCTTCCCCCCTTAAAGAAATTTTGTCCTCGAAATTTACAATCTTCCAATTATCCAATCTCATGGGGTACTGACGTCTCATCGCATCCTCACTTTTCCAAGATAACTCCTCCTATTAATAGATGTTCCCATTTGCCCTCTTTTGGCAAAAGTTCTCTTCCTCCGGGACTTGTTTCCCTTCGTCCCCAACATGTATTTGCTTTTCTCTACTCTCCTTCGACATTCATAACCTTGGTTGGTGGTACACTCTTGAGCATTCGAACCTTCCTTTCAATTTGTCTGCTGGTCCGCGAATAATACACGCAACATAATGTAACCCCTGCTTTTCAAATTCCTTGTCGAAAGGCTTTTCCTGGATGCCTTAGTAGACTCAAGATCTTTTTGTATCACAATCATTATTAGACCATCATGAAATCGTACTCTTCGGTGTTTCCACCTTTCAAGCATAATCCTTTAATCCATACGCCATCATTTCGTATCGTCGGGGACGCACAAGTTCCATTAGCTTAACCTCGATTGCCCAAATTGAACTATAGCCTCCTCAATTACCCAGGCAAACCATGATTGAATCTTTAGTAGTCCTTCGTCGATTACATTCAGGTTTCTCCGACGACTAATTGATCCATCATTTGCAATGTTTATACTTTCCCTCAATGGCACGTGTCAATTTCCATGTACTTGGTCTCCTTTTCTTCCATTCCTTACATTTCTAATACCAATGTAGGTCTTAACATACTTTCATGCTATTCCAATAGATGCCTTGATTCTTCATATGAACTTCTCATAAGATCCTCTCTCTAAGCTTCCCTTTTGTTCGTGGACACGTTTCATTGTCCATGAAACTCCAAGGTTTCCCAAACTTCGCCACAGGAGTGGTTGTATATCAATTCCAATCACACATGGGGTATTCCTACTCATAGGATCTTACTGTCACGACGTACATGCAGTGTCATTTCAGATCGACTTGTTACGCCTGAAATTCTTTCTGCGACACGTCGTTATGATTCTCATGATCTTTTCACTTCCCAATGGAAGTACTCATATTGGCGCGGTCACCAACTGAGTACTTCCATGGAATAACTCTTCTGGGAAATCTTCCCACAACATCTATAGCATTCCATTACGATCCATCAGACTTAGGAAACCTCAAGCCTCAGCAACTCTCGTTAGCCTTAGTCAATCCACCATCGTTCGTTACCTCCTCAAGTATTCCATTTCCCAGAAAATTCACGACTTAAGAAACACCACCTTAACCAGCTGAAACTCGCATCCATTGCTCTTAGCATACAGTGAGCATTTCCTTAAGGTCCACATGATATTTTTCAAAGGCCATTCGTGTTCTTCATGACTCCTTGAATGAATCTGACCATCGTCTCTCAAGACAGTAATAATCAATCCAATTATTTCTTAAGTACCTTATTCAATCGTCATCAGCTTCCTCACTACCATGTGTCGAATTATTCCAACCGTCCTTTACACCATCCACTTGAGAGCATATGTTTTGACTTTCTTCGCTTCCACAGATCCCCAATTAAACCATGCATCATTTTGTTCATTTTTGTCACTCTTTCCTCAGGAAGCATCAGTGTCATACACACTAGATTCCATAACCAACCAATGTGACTTTGTCTTAATTCAAGCCGTTCGACTGAAAGTCGACATTATCTCATAATCCAACATTGTCCACAAGACAAGTCTCTCAGACTTAATTCGCAGAAGTCATTCAAGCTCTACGTTATCGGCCTTAATTCAAACATTCAACCTTAACACCAAGATACTTAGGATTTTCTCTTCCTTCCGCACTAGGGTATCTTATCCTATAAAGGAAGCTATATACTTTAGTGGCATTCTTTTACTTCGAATCTACCTCGTCTTTCTCATTCCATAAGACGTCAATCTCGGAGCCTACGCCACAGCATTACCTTTACTCCAAGATTCAGATGCCACCATATTCGACATTCTTTTCCCAATAACTTAGTCACCTCAAGTGACAAGGTCCTAAGGGTCAAAGTTCCTCCTCAGTCTCCACAAATCCACACCTTAGATATTCGAATCAATTTAAATCAAGCCACCTTACATTCATAATCCGAACAGCCCTTTTTGCTTGCTTAACCATCCATTAGAATCACGAGCAGCTAGGACTATCAAGTCCGTTCACTTTTCTTTCCATCAACGACCATCTCATGGTCCATCGTCCTTAAGAACAACGCTCTATCTATTAGGGACAACGACTTGAAATCTCCACTTCTATTGGTTCTAGTTCGATCTCAACCAATCTCATTAGAGTCAACAAGGTCCGACAGACTAACACATCAGTCTCCTTAATATTTCTCATGACAGCAAAAGGTTAATCACCATAAGCCTTATGCCAAGGTAACGACCATTCCTTACAGGCGCGTTCTATGTTCCATAAATGAAAATTTCCTTACTCATAATCCATGAGCGATAATGTTCTTACTTACACCTCTTCCAACCATCCACTTAGGATCCATTATTGTTCCTCAGAATTAGGAATAATAACTAGCCATAAGGCTTCCAAGCCTCAATTCACTCAAGGACTTTACGTCTCATTCAAAGGGTCATTAACCACCCTTAATATATTTCGACTACCTTGAGAAATCTGTCTCATAGTGGTCGACCTTCCTCAGGTCCCTACAAGGTTATCGGAGTTCAGGCAACCCTTCGTTCTCGAGTAGCATCAGAAAGGTACCTCTCGTTAGTCAATTTGACAGGGCAATTCAATTAGGCACCATGCCTTCAAGGAGATTCCTCCTTTGGTGACCTTTCACCAGTCATCAGCAGCCTCTTAAGGTTAACAATTGCCAAAGTTACTTCCTTTCTTCAGTGGACTCAGTATCTCTAAGGTTCCTTTCCAAGTTCTCGATCCAGAGAAAGGCAGTTTCGGGATCATCTTTTCCATCGAACCTCAGTCGATCTCAACCTCATGATTTACTTCACAAGTTATTCAAAGCTCTCGTGGTTCTTTTCCACATTTCCCATTTAAGAATGAATAGTCTTAGAGTCACCTTCCTCATGACTTCCATCACTTAATTTATCAGTACTAGTATCAGTCACGTCAGTGACTTGAGCAAAAATGGCAGTTCCTTCTTGAGTCTACTCATACCTTTTAGATTCCTATTTCCATTCAAGTTCTCACGACCCCTTCATTGCTTGGGTCTCGCACACTTTTCCAACTTGAGCCAAATGTTCTTCCAGTGCTCATACTTCAATTGTTCATCTTTACCCAGTTCTCACGACTCTTTTCAATCTCTAGAGTCCTCTCATATCTTGCATACTCGAGCCAATGCTCCTCTAGTGATCATACTCTGGTCGTTCGACCTCATTAAGTTCTCAGGGCACTTGAACCACTACAATTCCCACCAGGAATTAAAGACTTGAGTCATCCTCTCGAATCTAGCAGTCTTAGGCTGCTCAACATCATGGCAATCTCAGGCAACCAGCCAATCATTCAGGGATTCCAAGTAATCCTTAATTGGCAATCGTTTATCAAGCCAGCCTCAGCTAGGCAATTTCTCAACTAATCGCCATCTACCAGGCAAACTCTCTAGTCACAATTCATTGGATTAAGTGCTTGTACCTTAAGTCTAGACGTATCTGCGATTTAGCAATAACTCAACAGGCTAACTCAATTCACAAGATACTAATCAAACGGCATTCAATGCCAAAACTCGCCATACAGGCCAAACATACGCGTTAATTTTCTTTTTCAAACAACACCCATTGTCATGTACGAAGCTCCTAACCATGCCAATAACATACGCCATTGCAATTTTGAAAATTCACTATGAGAATCACCTTGGTGCAATATATCTCTTAACCAAAATTAGACTCAATCCAATACCTAGACTCTCTCTTTCAATTTATGACTTGGGTCATTCCTGCTTCCTTGCTATCTTAGAAGCCTACCAGGAGCCGCTTCTTGTCCGAACCTCTCTGTCCCGGCGTCCACTCCCCGCCCTCGTCGAACCTGGTCGTTGCAGGTTGCCCCAAGTTATACATCTACGAAGAGAGTCCCACTCCACACGTCCCATAACATGCTTCATTACGGTTTGTAGGTATCCCATCAGCTTGTCCCATACCAAGCGACAGTTTATCAAGTTTAATAATGATAAGCCCATGCATTCACCTTCATCAACTTTCATTCCAATGCCACAAGCGCATGCACTGAATGATCGTCCTCACTACTCGTCATATCACATTCACTTCTAGATCAATTCTTATCAACAAAAGATTTCTAGTTCCACAAATGACCATCTCACGGATCAATTGCCTATGATCAACCATATACCTCAAAGTCACAATCACGATCATAAAATTAAATCGACCCTTTACTCATAAGCAATCCTCTATTAACCTCAAACACACTTACACTTCAAATCCATGCTTATTGCTCCTCAACTTCTGTTTGCTTCCTCATGAACCTCAATCATATCACCACTCAAATTCATCAATCGAGATCGATACTATAGCCATTAAAGTGCAACACAAGTTCAAGCCTATAATCCTCGAGATTCAACAATCAATACTTAATCCTAAGGGGTCTCACTATCTAATCATCCTCAAGTCATCACTCCTTATCACTCCAAACCACAATCACACTGGATCGAGCTGACCTTGCTCTGATACCACTTAAACGGGGATGTCACGCGTCAAACCCGGCGAGCACGCGAGCAACCCACCTTCGCCGTTACCTTTGATGATCTCCCAAGAACCAACGGCCAATGCTTAAAGGTCTTTATGAAACATGTATGCGAAAGTGAGGACAACTCCATAAAAATAACTTTTCAAGATGACTTAGGACAAAAGAAAGGGATACACTTCTCATCAAAGCCAAGTCAGGTACAATTCTAACTACAAAGAATATACAGTCTCTAAGGTCTCAATCAAAGAAATCTTCACATTCTCCAAAAATTTCCTCCAATGCCAGTCCATGGCAGGCTCAAGTCTCCATCGTTTAGGACCTGAAAATGTTGTCCCACGACGGGGTGAGATATATAATCCAGTAAATCAAACCTAACCCTAAACTAGGCCGCCAGTACCTTCAGACGTTTTGGAAAATAGGGTATTTTGGAATTAAAAACTTTGGCATGGTAAACCAGGGTACTTGTCAAAACCTAGCATTTTAGTACTTAAAAAAAATGACTTGACCCATTCACAAAAGATTTCATGAGTAAAACTGAGCTTGGTACAATGGCAGGGTTTTTCAATCACAAGCAAACACTCGACGCTATCTCAAAAACATGAGGCAACTTTCACTTCTTTTAAAAAGTATCATTCCAAAAAAAAATTCAGAAAACATATTCTTTTCTCTTATGCCCCTTACTGGGTCAATTTCAATACATGAGGTAAATTCAAAACTCGTGAGGCAAACCTCCAAACTTGAGGTAAATCATCAAAACATGAGGCATAATAAATTTCTCAAAATCATTCTTGATTTTGCCGAAAAACAAATCTTTCCACATCCGCCCATTCCTAGGCCGCCCACTTTGGGGCTGCGAGATGATTCGATCTCCATATGACCCGTCGGTATATAGGAGACTCTCGCGTCTAGACCTAGAGATGATTCGGACACCAAACGACTCTCGACGCCCATTTTCAATCGAGATGAATCGTGTCAGTATGGGACTCTATAGCCGCACGACCTCGTCAGATCCAATGGGAGTAATTCCCTCCCAATACATTCGCCAAATTATAAATTCTCGGCAAACCCACACGCCAGTGCACTTATAATTTTTCTCGGCGATCCCACATGCCAGTGCACTTAAGATTTCCTCGGCGATCCCACACGCTATTTATTCATAAAATTTCAAATTATAAAGCAACCTCAAATTTTCGTTCAAAGAAAATAATTCACGCCTCAAAATACTTCATTCAATAACAACTTATGAAATCAAGCAGTTCATCACCTACTCGAGGCATTCATTTCAAACGTCCCTCACTAGACAAACACGTTCCACGTTAAGAAATTCCCATTAACAAAACAAGCATCGTTCAGCGATTTTCACAAAACTCAAGCTTGACATCAATCACGGTTTCAAAATCTCCATTAGAGACTTGATTAGTCATCCATGCCCCTTATTACACTCAATTAAAACGGGAAATTTTTATAAAACATGCCAAGAAGTTCAACCACATTCCCCTACCAGATTAGGACTCTTCAAAATCATTTTGATTTCATAGTTCCTCATGCCACAAATCAATAAAGCACAACTTGCCAAAACAGGGCAGATTTGGGTTTCCTCGCGCCTCTCACAAAATCAGTCCATAAAACCTTTCATTCCAACTCAAAGCTTCATCCTTTAGTAACCTAGCATCCTAATAAAGGTTTAGGAATAACTTACCTCAAGCCAAGGCCAAGCAATTTCCACAAAACGCAAGACACAACGTCGCAGCACCAAGTTATCCATATTGGCCTTCCACGACTAGATTCAGTCCCGAATAAATTCGTATTGATCTATTGAACTGTTGAGAAATCTACTCCCATAGCCTTATCCTTCAAGGTCTTATGGATGTGTGAGCGAAAACGGAGCTCAATTTGGACACCAGACGACCTAGAACGAGCCATTTCAGAATTAGTGCGCGCTAGGGTCAGATTTACACGGTTTTCGATTTTCACCTCAAATCAGCCCTTCAAACACTTCTAAAATCCAATAGAGGTCTTATCAAGCAATCTATAGCAAGACGATGCCCCAAATCCCTTCGAGCAGCCTATGTTTCTCACGAGCATAATCGGCACAAAAACTGACTTTGGAATATCACACAAAACCAACTTCAAAATCCATTCTAACTCCATCTAATTCTCAAAAATAACTTGCCCAGATCTTAAACTAGAAGTCAAGCGGATCTCACCGAAATTGTGGAAGCAATCGAGCCCTCGAAGTGGACGAATGAAGACTCTTTCCCAAATCGAGTCAGATATTCGACCAGCCTGACCTTTGCTCCTTCAAACGGTTCTACTGGACAAATGGCTTGGTATATTTTGGCTCATAATACCTTGTTGGAACGGCAAGAGGATAAGCTTTCTAATGGTGCTCTCGCCTCAATTTGATGTTGGACGATAAAGTTATGGCCGAAACAGTGGGCCTGGTCGGAACTAGACGCGAGCTGGCGGGCGAGAGAGAGAGTGAGGAAAATGAGAGAGAGATGAGAGGGAGAGGGTTTCGGCCGAGCACAATGAGAGAAGAGAGAGAGAGATGAGGTTTGTCCACAAATTCATTTGGTCAAATGGGTTGAATGGTAGGTAAGACAAGACCCTAATTAATTGCTAATGGATAACTCTTGCTCTTGTGATGACACTTGTGATCTTATCCAATAATATCAAGAGTCAAATTACTCCTCCACCCTCTTGATTTTCGGCCACTCTTGGGGGATACAAATGACTAAAACGCCCTCTATTAATCCTCAAGACAATGGTAAGGGTCGAGGGGTAAAATGGTCATTTTACACTTTTCGTCCAAAACTTCATTTTTCTAATTTAAATTGCCGTCGGTGAGGCAACGTCCATTTCAATTCAAATGTTGGAATTTCTCAATGTCCAATACCCGATCTCGAGGCCTAATTTCATGTCAAATTCTCGTCGACTGTAATTCCAATTTATCTCTAACTGACGGGCGACTATTGCAGGCGCTACGCATATCGACCTTGGGATTTTTCTCAAGCCGTGGCGACTTTGGTTGTCATGTAATTGCGAGGGTTTATCGCTAACTCCTGCGGTCCTGATCATCAGAATCTTATTTAGGAAATTCTTGCAAATCACACATTGGTTAAGCGGAATCACCCGCGTCCCAACGTATAACGCTAGCAAGACATTCCATGATCGTTCTTAGATCGATCTCTGCTGGCCCAAAATATTCCCTCGACAATCTTTATGGTCAAAGTGCAATTTCTCATTCAAATTTCCCAGGTCCACATACCCGTCTCCGTGTTAGTCTTTCCCTTTTGGTCAGTTAACTCGAGAGTGGCCAACTCCGAGCGAGTTATAACTGAAATACACGATCGATATCCTTCCATTCAATAACCTCGAGAGGGGTTGGAATTCTGAATGTCACGTGTTTAATGGAAGTACCTTCCTGGGATTGCTTGAGAGCAAAAGTGGTTTGGGACCCTAAACGTCTTACAAGGATCTGGGAACGATCGATCAGTGTGAGACAGAGTTCCCAAGGTGGTCTAAATGTGCCAAGGGTGGTCAATGACCCTTTGAGTGAGACGTAAGGTCTCCGAGTGGATTGGAATTCGAAAGCCTTGTGGCTAGTGGTTATTCCTGACTTTGTGGACTGTTAATGGGATTCAGTAAAAGAAGAGAGTGATCGGAAGACATATGAATAAGAGAACTCATGCTCATGGATTACGAGCAAAGAAATGTCCATTTTGGAACGTGGGATGTGCCTGTGAAGATGGCTATTACCTTGGCGTAAGGCTTGTGGTGGTTAACCTCTTGTTGTTATGAAGAATATAAAAGAGACTGACGTGTCAGTCTGTCGAACCCTGTTGATTTATGAGATCGATTGAGGTTGAATCGGAACCACTAGAAGTGTTATTGTGTATTGTCAACCCTAAAGAGTAGGGTGTCGTTATTAAAGGGCGATTGGACCATGAGAAGGTCGTTGAGGGAAAAGAAAGTGAGTGGACTTGATAGTCCTGGTTGTTCGTAATGCGAATGAATGGTTGAGTAAGCGAAAAGAGCGCTTAGGGTGTAATTGCAGAGTGACTCGAGGTAGTCGAATTGAGTATTCGATACGTGAATTAGTGGAAACTAAGGGGAACGAATCTTGTCACTCGAGGTGATTGAGTCATTGGAAGAAAAGTGTCCGACATGGAGACATTTGGGAATCTTGGAGTAAAACACCGTCATTGGTGCAGATTCCAAGATTGACATCCTATGGAATAGGAAGAACAAGGTAGATTCAAAGTAAGGGAATGCCACTAAAGTGTATAGTTTCCTTCGTAGGGTAAGAGACCCTAGTGTAAAAGAAAGAGGAAGTTTGAATTGTCTTGGTATTAAGATTGAGTGTTTGGACTGAGAAAAAAGACGCAGAACTTGAATAATTCTTGGAAGTGAGGTCCGAGAAACTGTCCTGTAGACAGCGTTGAACTTCAGGATAGTGTTGACATTCAAATGTATGGATGAAATCGAGACAAGGTCGCATTAGCTGGTTGTGGAACCCAGAGGCTAAGGCACTAATGCTTCATGAGGGTAGAGCGACAAAAATGAACAAAATGTGTATAGTCCAAGTGGAGACCCTTGAGAGCAGAGAGCCATGATATAAGCTCTCAAGTGAATGGTACCATGAACAGTTGAAATGATTCGACACTTGATAGTAATGAAGTGGATAACATCCGGATTGAGTATCCAAGAAGTACTTGAGTTAATTGTTACCGTCTAGAGAGACGATGATTGGACACATCTAAAGAGTCATGAGAAACATGAACGATTTTGAGAGTATCCTATGAACTCAAAGAAGATGCTCGTTGTATATTAATGGGAAGAACGTGAGTTGTGGACTGGATGAGGTAAGATTCCTCCATCAAGAGATTTATGGGAAATGAAATCTTGTGGAGCACTTAAGAAATGAAATAAGTGATGAATCGACTAGAGTCGATGTAGGTTGCTGGAAGTTGAGATTTCCTGAGATTGGTAAATTGTTACAGACGGATCGTGGGAAGATTCCCCACCAGAATTGTTCCATTGATGAAATGGGCTAAGGGTGAGATGTAACGTGAATGAGTGAATGAACGTGATGAGTCTTCGAGGACTTAAATCAAGTTGACGACTACGTTGTGAATGGCGTTCCTATTTGGAATCGAAAGAGTCAAGATAATCATAATGATGTGACGTGAAAAGGAAATTTGAAGCGTAGCAAGGCAGATTAAAAATGGGATGTGTGAATACGCCTGGACAATAAGACTTCATGAGTGGAAATGCTCGGTGCATGATTGGAGTTGGGTTGCGAATGTCCGCGCGACAAAGTTTGGAAAACCTTGTTTGGATGGAAGAAAGTTTTGAATCTATATCTACCACAAGAAAATAAGGTAGCAATTCCCGAGGGGAATTGAATGAGAGGCAACGCCAAAGGATGAAATTGCTTGTGGATATAGGAGCATTGCTTGTGTAAGGAGAGATCTCGCAAGCTATGTGAACTATTATAAGAGGTTGAGAATTGAGGTATTGATATGATCGAACCATGATACTTAAGGAGTTATGGGAATGAATAGAACCCTTGTAGTTCCATGGACGAAAGTATGAGTCTAGTATTGAAGGGAGAATTATAGTTCCATGGACGAAAGTATGAGTCTAGTATTGAAGGGAGAATTATAGTGTCCCTTGAGATGGCACAAGGATGTGCCGAGATTTTCCTTAATACTATCGGTGATAAGGACCGAAAGCTGGATTAGTCTGTTGAGTGGTCGAACGTTAGACATGCCAATAAGAGAGAGACATGACAATGAAAGTGATGGATTACTACAGAAGTAGCTATGAATTTGCTTAAGGAGTCGAAATCGATGACTCGATTTGGATAATAAAGGGCAAGTTGATTAAGCCATTGAATCTCCGTTGGTACGAACGGATGTTTGAAGAAAATGATCCACTTGATGGCATGGGCACTAAGGAGTGCATTCTGGCGAGGATTTAATAATAATGGTGTTAGGTGAATGGAAAAGGTTATCTGAAAGAGTGAGGTAGCGGTGAGGCGTCGATGCCCAAGAGATTGAGTGGATAAGAAGATGGCAAATTTCGAGGACGAAATTTCTTTAAGGGGGGAAGAATTGTGACATTCTGAATTTCCACCCCTCGAGGCTTGAGATATGAAATGGAAGCTCGAATTGACAATTGGAAATGAAGAATATCAAAATTGGAAAAGGGTTTGACGTCGCGCCAATGGTCATTCAAAATAGAGAAAACGAAGTTTCGGACAAAAAATGACAAATGACTGTTTTACCCCTCGCCCATTTGTCTTTGCCTTAAGGATCTTCGAAGGTCGAAATGGTCATTTCTCCCACACCTTGAGGCTGCAGAAAATGCTTAGAGAAGAAGGCAAAGAAATTCAATGGAAGTCAAAGTCAATGAAGCAATCAATATGAGGTTGCCAAGTGTCATCCTATGGTTAAACCAAGCATTAATTGCCATTAATTGTGATCTTGGAAAATTGGCCCCAATTATTTGAGGACATCCCCCCTAGCAGCAGAAAAAATTCATGCAAGCCTTTCCCCTCATCACTTTCCTTCATTTTCCTCTTCAATTTCTCTCTAGCCAAACACTGCTCGCCTGACCAATTTCTGCCCTGCTGTTCGGACTACTCGACGGACACTTACCGGTGGTTATTTGAGGTGTTCCAACCACCATAGGTTAGTTCAAGATGTCCTTGACATATTCCCATTGGTTTCATGATTGTTGGAGGTCTGGTTAATTTATGGTGATATTTGGAAGAAAAGCAAATAGATTCTGAGCTAACTGAGAGAAGGCCATGGTTCACCCTCTTAGAAATTTCAAATGGCTCCGAAATTTTTGTGGGAACTCTATAAAATCTAGTACTTGAGTTCACAGAGTAGAAATGATAATTTATTGGAGGTTTAAGGTATTTTCATGGCTGATTTTGAGTGACAAAAACTGGACAGATTCTGACCGTCGCACGCCAAGGAGAAACCGAGTTGATTGGAGGTCTTCGGGGTGTTGTTTCTCTTCGAAACTTTCGGTGAGCCTCCCTAACACTTATATTGAGATGTTAGTAAGTGTAACAAATGAGAATTTGGAGCCTAGAGATGATTTATGGGTTGATATGCACGATTGGAATGAAACCGGTTGTGCTCTGTTTATGCCCTGTTCTGACCGGTTCTGTTGGGGATGTTTTAGGTGGTATTTTGGTTTCAAAATAACTCATGAGACCTTATAATATGTTGATTGAGGTGTTAATGGGAAGTAGGTGAAGTGTATTGGGAGTTGGAAGAGTTTGAAGGGCTGTTTGAGGTGAGAATGCAAGTCGCTGACCAATATGTCCTTAACGCGCATTGATTTTGAATTGAGTCGTTCTAAGTAGTCCGGTATCCAAATTGAGCTCCGTTTTCGCCCACATGACCGTAAGATCTTGAAGTTTAAGACTCTGTAATTTTTTCCTAAAAAAGTCAGTACAAAAATTACATTTTTAGTGAGACTGAACCTGATTGTGGGGACTTGAATTGGGCAGTTTTGGTAAATTGAGACCTTGGATGACTTGACTTGATAGAGCAAAAATTGGTATGCTTAGGAGCATTGAATTAACATTGTGATGACATAAGAATATGGTGTTGTATGTGTTATTGAAGTATTGGCGCAATGGAAGTGAGAAATAATCGAGTTTCGATGTGGTTTTTCCTAGGCACGCCGTGAGAGCCATGTTTGGCCGTGAGATTGCCGACCCAGGAGGGTCGTTTGGATTAATTTTCTAGCTTACTTGAAGAGGTAAGTGTCCCTTAAACCTCTACTAGGACGTTAGGACGCTACTAGATGCGTTTGATTGATGATTTGATCAATTAGTGGATTGATTGAACTTTGATTTATGATGATTGAATGAGTGTGTGAAATGATTTGGCTAGAATGCCCACATGAAATGATTTGGCTAGAATGCCTATATGATTTCGGTTGTGATAAGGATTGACTTGGTTGTGTGATGTTTGCAATATAATTGCCTATGTTTTATGAATGGGCTATAGTGCCCCAGCAATCAATTGGCTTGGTGCCCCGGAGATCGCATTGGCTTGGTGCCCTAAGATATCAATTGGCTTGAATGCCCTGTGTGAATGCATCGTAATTGGCCAGAGTGCCCTGATGCTGATGAATTGGCCAGAGAGGCTTGTGAACTTGAAATGGCCAAAGAGCCCTTGTGCATCGTAATTGGCCAGAGAGCCCTGATGCAAATAATTGGCCAGAGTGCCCTTGAGAAATACATCGCGGCTCGGGAGCCCTTGGCGATGAGTGCATGAAATGACTTCTGAAGTTGTGCTTTTAATTATATGCTAAGGTGTGGTGCTTGATTTCTTGAAGTGGTGATATGTGAAATTTGAATGCCATGTGCAATGCTTTGTTGAGATTCTGCATTTACTTCATGGTGTGATCTGGTGGGACTGACGGTCTAGTCTAGGTTTTGGGTTTACTTGCTAAGATTTATATCTCACCCTAGTGGGGGCTTAACTTTTTCAGGTCCCAGGTGATGAGACGGGAAGTTTATTGAAATTGAGTATTCGAAGATGGAATTACAGGATATGGATTCACATTTGGTGGTCTTAGGGATTGTATTTGGTTTCGTAGATTAGAGGTTGAACCCTTGAGTATGTTCGACCGCTGTATGAATTGAAGTGTACCATTTTGTCCTAAGTCATTTCAATTTATAATTGATGAGTGGAGATGTTTGTCACTTCCGTATAAGTATGGATGTTTAAAATGCATTGTGGGCCGAGAGATCCTGGGAAACAATCTAAAGATCGACGGCCAGGTGGGATGTTCAAGTGCTCATAGGGTTCGAGGCGTGACAAAACTTGCTCCATACAAATTACAACAAGATGACTCAAGACAAAGGGTATACGCTCCTTAAAAATAAATTTTTTCTCGAAAGTCATCGTAGTCAAGTACCCAAAATTTAAGTCCTAAATCTGCTAAATTCAGGTACAATCCCTAAGGCCACAAAATACAAAAACGAATCGTGTAACTACTTCCTCGAGAGCTCATCCTCATCTCACCAGTACTCCCGTCTTCAAGGACCTGAAAAATTAATCCCCCACTGGGGTGAGATATACATCTCAGCAAGCTCGCCTTAAACCTAAACTAGGCCATCCGTCCCACCGAACCAAAGCAATCAAAGCAACCTATATAATTTGCTAAAGCAGGAAATGGCATCAACTCACGGCAAAATAGCATAGAGCGACTAAGCTTTCGTACTAGCTTATAGTTATTTTCATCATAACATGAATTAAAAAGACATCCACTTCCTCTTTCGAACCTCCAGAGACTAGCCTGTGTTCAGACGCCTCAAGCTATCTCGATCGATAAACTCGCGTTCAGACGCAACAGGTTTAGTAGCTTATCACCAAGCTCATGTCGACATGTCAACTTCTCATCCCATGTTCAAACGCATCGGGATGTACTTTCAACCACAATCCCGCGATCAAATCGCATCAGGGTGTACTTTCAACCACAACCCCGCGATCAAATCACCTCAGGGTATGTCTCATGGCTCAACAGCCCATTTCCTCAGGCAACTCAATTCAAATCAAGAATCATCACAATAAACATTTAATCACATTTTCATCATGAGGAAATTTCAGTCACACAATCATAAATCAATTACTTTCCAAAAACGTGCTTTGCCACAAAAACAACAATTCATGAGTCGGATATCACATGACTACATAAGCAAACAAAGCAATCCATCAAGCACAATTTCAATGTAACCATGAGGACAACAATTTTTATAACGGACAAGCACACAAGGCTTAGTCCTCATCAATTCCACTTGGCTTTCAATCAATCATGCGTAATAAATCAACCAATTCATCAATTCCTCAATAAAACCGTCAAGTCGCGTCCAAATGTCCTAATAAAGGTTTAGGGGTCACTCACATTCGTTTCGGCTAGCAAGTTTCCACCAAAATCCTTCGTCAAGCTCGGCTCCCAACCGATTTCTTCGCTATCCAAAACAGGACAGCATAGCGACTTAGCGACAATCCGGCGTTTCAATCAATTTATACAATCTAGCCCCAATTCCACTCATCGTGGACCTCATTAACCACTCGAGGAACACTCTAGTATGTCCTAACAACACATTTAGAGCATGGCGATACCACGAACAGCCCCCAACAAAACCGAATTACTCAAAATAAAACAGGGCAAAATCGGTTCTACTCCTTTTCGCATAAACAGTCCATGAGTTCCCTTTTAAGCTCCAATTTATCATCAATTCCTCATGCTAAAACCTCAACCAACATGTTATATTGCCCCACGATGAATTTCGAAGCTAATTAACACTCCTAAAACCTCCGAACAGCTCACTTCATCTCGGTTCCACCGGCGGTCAGAATCTGCCCTTAAAAACCACCTCAATTAAACTATCGAGACTCAATCGAAACGTAACTAAATCAACGGCCCCAACTCAGTAAACTTAGTACTACATTTCATGTAACTTCCATAAAAATTTTGGAGCTAAATGAAGTCTCTAAGAGGGTGAACCATAGCCCTCTCTTAGTTAGCTCAAAATCTGTCCACTTTTCTTCCAAAAATCACCATAAATTAACCAAACCTCCAAAAATCACGAAACCAACGGGAAATTGTTAAGGACGGGTTCAACTAACCTGTGGTGGTTGGAGACCGGCCAAAAAGTCACCGAAGGTAGGGCTCGTAATGACCAAACGGGGCGGGCAGAACTGGTCGGCTGGAGCAGTTTTCTGTTCTTGAGAAAAAGTTCAAAATGAAGATGAAGAAGATGATGGCTCACGAAATTTTGGGGGATTCAGCAAATGAAATGAGACTTCATTCCACCATGGTCAAGGTTCTAGAAGATTAGGCTTAGTGGAAATTTAAGGACCATCATCCAAGTAATGACACTTGTCCCTTAATCAATAATATCAAAGCTCCAATGACTCATTTGCCCTTCCAATTTTTTGCAGCCTCCTTGGGGAAGAAGTAAATGTCAAATGACTAAAATTCCATTCTCAAACCATTAAGGTAAGGTTAACCCTTCAAGGGCAAAATGGTCTTTTCACACATTTTGTTCGAAATTTCAGTTTTTCGATATTTTCGTCCTCGATAAAATGGCTTCTAATCCATGTCAAATGTTGTAATCCCTCATTTCCATTTTCAAATTCCAAGATCCTAATTCATGGTCGAACCATCCGTCAATCGAAATTTCAGTTTTCCTATTTTGAATGATCATTGGCGAGGCGACGTCAAACTCTTTTCCAAAGTTGGAATTCATCATTTCCATTCTTCCAATTTTGAGATTACATTCCATATCTCAAGCCTCGAGGGGGTGAAAATTCAGAATGTCACATTAACTTTTTGCTGTCATGAGCAATATTAAGGAGACTGATGTGTTAGTCTGTCGGGCCTTGTTGATTCTAATGAGATTGGTTGAGATCGAACTGGAACCAATAGAAGTGGAGATTTCGAGTCGTTGTCCCTAAAAGATAGGGCGTTGTTCTTAAGGACGATGGACCATGAGATTGTCGTTGATGGAAAGGAAAGTGAATAGACTTGATAGTCCTAACTACTCGTGATTTTAACAAATGGATAGACGAGTAAGCAAAAAAGGCTGCTTTGACTATAATAGCAAGCTAGCTTGATTTGATTAGTTTGAATGCCTAAGGTGTGGAATTGTGGAGACTGAGGAAGAACCTCGACTCCTTAGAACCTTGTCACTTGAGGTGACTGAGTCTTTGGAAGAAGAATGTCGAGTAAGGTGGCATCTGGATCCTGGAGTACAAACACCGCTGTTGGCATGGACTCCAAGACTGACGTCCTATGGAGTAGGAAGGACAAAGTGGATTCGAAGTAAGAGAATGCCACTGAAGTGTATAGTTTCCTTCCCATGGTAAGAGACCCTAGTGTGGAAGAAAGAGGAATTCCACTTGTCTTAGCATCGAGAGTGAGCATCTTGGCGAAAAAGAAGATGTAGGGCTCGAATGGTCTCCAGAAAACAAATTCTGAGAGACTTGTCTGGTGGACAACGTATGGTTCTAATATAATGTTGATGTTCAATCGAACGAATGGAATTTGGACAAAGTCTCGTATTGGTTTATGATGGGACCCCGTGGTTGAAATGCTAAAACTTCCTGAAGGAAATGTGACAAAAAAAGAAGGAATTGTTATATGGTCAAGTTGAGGATCCATGAAAATAGGAAGTCAAGTTACAGACTCTCATGTGTGTGGTTCAAAGAGAAATTAAGACAAGGCAATACATGGCGATGAAAAATATGAAAAGCTTTGAGAATTGTCCTACCGACCTTGAGAAAACGCTCGGCGTGTGATAAATGTGAAGAGTGTAAGCTTTGGGCTTGATAAGATAAATTTCTTGGCCAGGTAGTTCTGGGGAGTGGAATCCCTGTGAATCCTCAAGGGTAGAAGATGGCGATGGACTGACTAAGATCGACGTGAGCTATAGGGGCTTGAAATTTCCTAAGTTTGATGGATTATAATGGATTGCCGTAGGCATCGTGAGAAGATTTCTCCAGAATAGCTAACCCTATAAGGGATTGGACTAAGAGCAAGTTATAGCGCGAGTGGATGAACGAATATGAAAAAGGAGTCCTAAGGACTCAAGCCCAGTCAATGACCGCACCGATATTTGTGTTTCCATTGGAAGGTGAAAGGATCATGAAGATCATAACGACGCGTCACAGAAAGAAAATTTGAGACGTAACAAGTCAATCTGAAATGACATTGCATGTATGTCACGATAGTAAGGTCATATGAGGTGGGATGCTTAATACATGATTGGAATTGGTGTGCAACCACCCCTGCGACGAAGTTCAGGGGAAAACGCAACTTGCGCGAAGAAAGGTTTCGAGTCCATACAGAACTTGAAGAATGAGTCTCCCAAGAGGAATTGAATGAGAAGCAACATGGATGAAGTTGCGTAGGGACTACGAATAAGAGCAATTGGGAGAAAACCCATACTTTTGAGTATCTGGAGGAGAAACATTGAAATTGAGGATGGAAACCATGGAATTTCAGAGGCAAGGAAACGTACCAATGAAGGAAAGCATAATTTTTTACAAGCTAGTGGATTAATTGGTCATTGGATGATCACGCTAAATGATGGAAGCACCAAAGAGTACGTTTTCATGATGGATCGGTAATGATCGTGATAGGAACAGATCTTGAGTCTTCTACGACGTCCTGGAAAAGCTTTCCGGCAGGGAATTTGAAAAGCGGGATTACGGTGTGATGTACATATCACTCCCGGACTAATTGACAAATCGAGAAGAAGATCCGAATGCTCGAAGGTGCACCACCAACAGATGTTATGAATATCGAGAAAGAATAGAGAAAAGTAAATACAGAGAGAGGACTGAAGGAAACAAGTCCTGGGGGAAGATGACTTTTATAGGAGAGGACAATGAGAACTTCAAGTAATGGGAGGAACTATCATGGAAACTGAGGATACGATGAGGCGTCAGTACCCCATAAGATTGGATGATTTGGAAGGTTGTAAATTTCGAGGACGAAATTTCTTTAAAGGGGGAAGAGTTGTGACATTCTGAATTTCGGCCCCTCTCGAGGCTATTGAATGGAAAGATATCGATCGAGATATTTCAGTTGTATCTCGCTCGGAGTAGGCCACTCTTAAGTTAACTGACCGAAAGGGAAAGACTAACACGAGGTCGGGTACGTGGACCTGGGGAATTTGAATAAGGAATTACACTTTGACCATAAGGATTGTCGAGGGAATATTTTGGGCTAGCAGAGATCAATCTAGGAACGATCATGGAATGCCTTGCTAGAGTTATACATTGGGACGCGGGTGATTCCGCTTAACCAATGTGTAATTTGCGAGAATTTTCCAAATCAGATTCCGATGATCAGGATCGCAGGAGCTAGCGATAAACCCTCGCAATTACATGACAATCAAAGTCGCCACGGCTTGAGAAAAATCCCAAGGTCGATATGCGTAGCGCTTGCAAGAGTCGCCCGTCAGTTTGAGATAAACTTGAATTTCAGTCAGCGAGAGTTCAGCATGAAATTGAACCTCGAGATTTGGGTGTTGGACATTGAGGAATTCCAACATTTGAATTGAAATGGACGTCATCTCATTGAGGGCAATTTAGATTGGAAAAAATGAAATTTCGGACGACACGTGCAAAATGACCATTTTACCCCTTGACCTTTGCCCTTGCCTTAAGATCATTAGAAGGACTGGTCATTTGCCTTCTTCTCCTAATGGCCGAATTCTAGGGGGCAATTTTGTGGCATCCCAGGTCCCTCCTAGCCTCCAACTTTGATACCAAACCAAAGCCCAACTGTCGTATCTCCCAATCTGAAAAAATGTTCCCACAACGTGGCTTAGCGCGACGGCTAGCAAGAAAAATATTCAACCTCACCTGGGGGTCCTAAGACTCCCTAAAACCAACTAAAAAGGACAACCATATAATCAATGCATCGAGAGTATGTAACAACATTAATTCAGATCATTAGGTAATAACAATTTAAAACAATGAGGATGCCAGTATGATATGTAATGACATGCTCTTCATTCATCTCACCATCGCCAAGTCAATTGACTTGCGACCCCTACTTCAGGGCATCCACGACGCATAGTACGACTCTCCCCCGCACACAGCTCAGGATCCACGAGTACGTACAAATCCTCCCATACAGCCCATGGGTGTCACGACGCGTGGTACAACTCTACCCCGCACACAGCTCAGGGTCGTCAAGTCCGTACAAATCTTCGCACACAGCTCAAGGGCGTCAACTCAATTCAGTGCATTGAAGAGAAATAACTCCACATATCTCATCGATATCATTCCATGTACAATGTATGCTTGGCTAAGAACTCACATGATTCACAATCTCAATTCTCGCAGGCAATATCTCAATTGCAAAGCCAACATACCAATGTCAATTTCCACAATGACAAGTACATGGAAAAATCACAGCATTGAATTTAATCCAGCAAAGCACATGAGAATTGAATCATCATGACCAAGAGAATATCCAATTGAAGCTCTCGGGTCAACCATTTTCTTGATCCACAATTTCACAATTTCATCAAGGAAATTCATCACAACTCAGTCTTAAGATCCACAAGAGATATTCCTTAACTTCTCCATTTCATTTTCCCAAAATTTTAATAGACCATTTCTCTTTAGACCTCGAATGAGCTCCCAATCCATTCTGGTTATTCAAGTAGTCGAACCTCACCAAGTCCCCAAATTATAACGGAGTCGCTATACTTCGGTTCCTAAGCAGGGAAGTCCATCCTTGCGAAGTTTCGTGAGTTATCAGTTTTAAATTAGTAAATGAGCTCCTAAAATCATCAAATTTTGCCATGTTGTACGTAACACCTTGGGAAATATTGTGTCAAGAAATCTCAAATTGATCCCATCTAGAAAAATTGCAGTAATTCACGCATTCTAGAGGAAATCTGCCTTCTGTAATCTGGTCATAACTTCACAGAAATAACTCTATTTCGTAGGGTTAAACAGTTCATAAAATTCTAAAACTTTTATATGTTATATTCCAAGATGTCCTCTCAAACTTTTGTGAAGGGAAGTTGGTCTAAATCATTCTCCAAAAATCAGTGTAAATTCACGAACTGGTAGGGGTCTTGGCTAAGATAACCAGAAACAGGTTAAGCCCGTGTAGTTCTAAGGAAACTATAAATACCACCTCAAATCTAAAAATTCCAAAATTAAATTATATTATAACCAAGGATGTTACGAACAAGTTTTATGAAGGAAATTTAGTCAAATTCGCATCATGTAGGGCTCGACAAAATTCACAACCCAGTAAGCACAGTCTAGATCCGAATTCCACAGATTGGGTTTCTTGACCAAAAACCTAATCCAAACTCCCTAGCATGGCAAAAACACAATGAACATATATCCTATAGTAAGATTGAAGGAATCTCTTTCCTTTTGTAGCTTCGAACTAGCTCGGCCCGCATCTTCTTCCTCATTTCTATTTCGGCGAAGTCTCCCTAAGCTAGCTCTTCTTCTTGGACGACAATTTGAGTGACAGAGAGGTGGAACATCAGCATTCTCTTGCTCTTAGTATCACCTTTATATAGTTGAGGGAGAGAGAGATTGAGGTTGCGTATGTTCGACAAATGGCGACCGAATGCAAGAGTCCTTGTGATCTTTTGCCAAGTGTCCCAATGGATGTGCTTGGCCCCCAATTTGCGCCATTTGTCCTTTAGGTCTTTGCATGTTTGCCACTTGTTCCTCATACAACCTTGATGTTGTTTCTTCTTGCCATTTGTTTAGCCCCTTTTTCCCCCATTGGTCATCTAGCCCTTGTTGCCCAAGAAAGAAAGGGAAAATAATCATTGTGGCCATTTGTATATTAATCCTTGTAGGCCCTTTTCATCTAGCCATCCATTCATAGCTCCATATCCTTCAATTTAAATCAAATGATGATTAAACTACTAATGGTCACATTCGTGTACACCAAGCTAGTGGAGAGACAATCGTGCGTGGCTATGTACAAGAATTCCTCGGGCGTCCAATATTGACACTAGATTTTTACGTTCAGGTTCACTCTTACTAAAACTGATAATTTCTTGTCCACTTATCTTGTAATTGGAGTTCAGATTCATATTCCTCATTGTCTTACAATCGCGTGGGAGAAAACGAAGCTCAATTCGGCCTCCGGACGACTTCGAAAGAGCCATTTTAATTTCGACGCGCGCTGAAACCCGAAAATACGAGCTCTCGGGTCGGGTGACGTTTTTGTGCAAATTCACTTTGTATTGAGGGCCAACGAAGCTCCTATGGTTCTAATCCAAATATCCTCTTGCATGTCTTAAGAAGCTCTTTACTTGACACTTGTCTCATATCCCATAGTACAAGGATTTCTTTCTGAAATTTACGCCAAGTGTTCATGCCCCCAATGGTGATAAGTCATTCTAATATAATCTTGATGGGACCATGAACCAATGATTTCCTTGCATCTTCCCAAGGTATAATCGGCCAATGCCCTTTCATGCATAAGGGGACAATGGCGCCACTTGTCATTACCCTTAATGGCCAACTATCTCTTGCAAGATCTTGATGGGACTAAGAGCCAATGATTGGCCATCTTTTTCTTGCTAATTCCCAATGTTATTCGACCACTAACATTTCATGCACATGGATTAAGTTGCCATGTGTCCTTATCCTCATTGATCCGAATTTCCTTGCTCTCCAAGGTTAAGAGAAATTTAATTATATAACCATGCTCATTTTAATCCTTATGAGCTCTTGATCAATCGGTCACTTATACAATTCCTTGATCCTCAAGTCTAATCCAATGGTGGCTAAAATTTCAATGTTTACGGCCATGTGTTAATTCCAAGGTAATTTTCTAATTTCTCATCAATTTGCTTAATGACTAGTCAGTCATGTAAATCAGAATTTTCATCCATGAAATACTTCAAAGCTCATGGCCATTTCCTCATGATATAACTTGAGCCTTGTCAACCATACTTCAATCAATTCCTCGGTAGTCTCCTAACTCACGTCCACATATGCCATCTTGATATATCTTGGCCTCTTTGCTTAATCCAGTATAATGAGGTTTCGAGTTCCAGCGTCATAGTCAGCTTTCTAATTCCTTTCGATTATCCTTGATCATTAAGGATCCCGCAAACGGGGGATGCCACAACTTCCTCCCTCCTTATAAAAATTTCGTCCTCGAAATTTGAATCCTGACTTTCATAAATTATAATATGGCAAAAAGAAAATGCATTTGATTGACATCCATTGCGACAAAAAGAGTTTAACTATATCATAGGTACAAGGTATGTATTTACAACTAATCCACCAATCCTGGGGTTTAACCCGCGACCACCTCCTCGGACCTTGTCATTCCTCGGATGCCACTCAGCTATCGTATGGACAGCGATCATTAATTACTCCAAATTTCTTTTAACATCTCATATCCTACGACACCGCTAGGTCACTGGCTAACTGGCTCATGGGAATCTCATTTCACTCCAAGTTTCCCTGATTACATAGTAGGGTCCTCTTCCATTACAACGGAGGCATAACACAAACGTTTGGCTTTTACCAACATCCACAAGGCATTAGGCACTCCTCATTGGCAGTGTCCTATCCATTCATCCTTTTCTTGACCTTCGCTCGATACACTAAGCCATGTATTCTAAATCAACTGACATAGCTTTTAAGAACTAGTCAGACTTAATCTGATACCTAGACTCACCTTTTTCAATGCATGACTTAGTTCATTCCTGCCCCTATTGTCATCCTAGTAGCTTGCCAGGTGCCGCACTTTGTTCGAGCCTTCTTGCTCCGGCTATCACTCCTTGCCCTCATCGGACCGGGTCGTTACAGGTCTTCCCCAAGAAACACATTTACGAAGTTGAGTCCCGCTTGACATGTCCCATACCATGTCTTACGATTTATAGGTATCTTATCTATTCGTCCCATACCAAGCAACAGTTTATTAAGTCTGACAAATCGATGCCATGCTTGTTCCAAGACTCAATCATCCTAATGCAAATATATGCTTAATGCATGAACGTTCACTTGCTCATCACATCTCTCGCTTTCATATAAATCTTTATCTTAATATGAACTTTCTAACATCATGAGCGACCATTGTACTAAATATCAATTACCTATGGCCAATCTATAACTTCAAGTCTAGTTGTTATTCGAGTCGAAATTATATGCATTCCATTACACTGGCCCTCAGTCCAAATATTAATCATTCACTTCCTTGTGAACACATTACCTTACATCCTCTAGGGCCCTCAATAAATATCGGTAACTAAAACCTTCAAGGCACATCATCATTCAAGCCTAAATCTGCCAATAATAGTCGTCTCATTATAATTCTTACTCCTAAGTCGAGCTTATCAATAAGTCATTTCCGTTTCGACTTATCATCCAATCCAATGTCGATAACTAAATATATAACCACAATTAATCATGTATATCGTCCAGTCCTAAGTAGTGATCAATGAAAACTTCTTACCCAACACTCCTCAAGTTCTCTACGAGGTTGATCATCACTTTCGCCCTTCACCTTGGGAATCTCAGTTTATACGCTCTACATATTTCTCAAGCAGATCCAATGCTGTAAAATTTCCCTCGAATAATCCAAATTTTATATCATGAACACCCACGGCCTATACTTCATTTTCCTTTTGAGCACCCTTGAAGGATCTTGTATCTATTGTCTTTGTCGGAGCCACAAACAAGATCAAAGTCTTTTCGTCCATAGCTGACAAGTTCATGAATTTCTTACTTCTTTGTAAAATTTTGCGTTTGCGAGGCCATCTTTTTTTTTTTGAAAACCACCATCTTGTTTTCAAGAAAAATTCTTTTGTTATTCCTCTGTCTCTCGCAAGAGTCTCCAATCTCTCTTTGGGCTCATCTTTTTAACTCATTCCGAGAAAGTCCATTACTCATTCTTATCCCAAGAATTGTCAGTTTGCTTGTGTGTCATGTAGGAGTGCTACCTTTTTCATTACCATAACTTAACCTGCGCCATGAAGAAACTTCATCTGATTTGTTCCATGAAGAAACCCTTTCATCTCTATAGTGATGAGCACTCACCTATTGCCTTTCAAGAATTTCCATTTTCTGTCTTTCGAGCATCTTCGGCTTGTTCAAATGTTCACCTCAACTATGGCTCGAATTCTTTTTCTTTTTCTTTTCTCTAAAAGTTGCGGCGTCACTAGAGGAATCAAGATGACTTTTCATCTTAAGGTTGGAGCCACTTTCACATTGGTCCAATGACATATGTGTTCCCACATAACCTCCGAACTAAGTCTTATCTATCGCTGAACGAATGTAGTGTCATTCTTCAATTAGGACATAGTTACTCATCATGTCATTCCATCATTGCACTTTGTCCATTTCTCCATTTGACTTTAAGATTAGAACAAATCCTTCTACTTGCTTAAAAATCCACTTAGTAGTCAGGCTACCATACAACCGTTATCAAACTACTTGCGGCCATATCATTCTTGCGTCCTCAGAAAATATCATTTTCCTTCATCTCGGCATCCACCACAAGTTTGCATTGTCTGTGTTGATTTCTTTTCCATGCCAAATCGATTTTCTAATCCTTTTCATCTGTCCATAATCATCATTCCTATGGACTGATTCTCACTTTGCGTCTCCGCGACCAATAGTTAAATCAATAAACTTCAGACATGCCAAGACCTTAAGTAAGCAAATCCTCTTTAATCTCATTTAATCGTTGGCAAGTATACGGGGAAAGTCTCTCTTGGCAATTTTTCCTTGGCGAGCCATTCAACCTTGACCTCTACCTCCATTGTCAATTTCTGAGGCATAACTTCCTCATTATTTCCTTGAAAGCTGACTTTGCTTAACAAGGCAGGGCTGATTTGTCCCTTGTCAATCCGTTTTTCAAAGTAGGTGATGCTATCTGTAGCGAGCATCAATGTCACGCCCCAAACCCAACGAGCTCACGAACATCCCACCAGGTCGTTATAACTCTATAGTCTCCTAGGATCCACAGCCAACTGTTCCATTCACCTAAAGGACACCTTGACGCGAAAGCAAGAAAAACGACTCTAGACAAAATAAACCCAAGATGACTTAGGGCATAAAAAGGTACACCCCTCAATATTGACAAATTTACTTCAAAGGTTACAGTCCTCCAATACCCATGGTTCAATTCTAAATCCACAAATCAAAGTAAAATTCCTAAGATCACAAATGAGTTTACATCCATCTTCTTTAAACACTTCTTCCAATGACAATCCATGGCAACCTCGGGTTTCCATCGCCTGGGACCTGAAAAATGTTAATCCCCAACGGGGTGAGATATATATATATCTCAGTAAATAAACCCTAAACCTAGACCAGACCACCGTCCCACCAGACCACCAAAACAATACCAGATGCAGGCATTCATCAATGCAATGGCACAAGGCATTCATAGATCAAGCATTTTCGCAAGCCATGCATTAACAAGAATCACAATCAGTCGTGCTTAACCTCATGGGTTCAAGTTTCAAGCATATGCCACATAAACAAGCACACCTAACTTTCACAGTTACCACAGTCATTCATCGCCTGGGCTATCAGCCACGATGTACTTCTATGGCACTCTTGCCAACAGATATCACCGGGGCCACAGGCCAATCGATATCACCAAGGCTTTTAGCTAGTTACTATTTCAGGGGATCACAACCACCTGATACGACCAGGACAACAAGCCAATCGAGATCACTAAGGCACTCTAGTCAGTTATCACTGGACTCTCGAACTATTTAAAATCACAAGGGCACTCTGGCAATAACAACCGGGGCACCAAGCCAATATAGTTGCATCAAGGCATTATAGCCATGTAATAACCGGGGCACCAAGCCAATTGATCACTGGGGCACTACAACCCATTCATATAACATCAGCACTAAGGACATTCATATAACTGGGGCACCAAACCAATTCTATCTCCGGGCACCAAGCCAACGATCGATGAATGCATTATAGCATCGACCTTATAGTCAGTGTAATTCACCAGAGCTCATTGTTCAACATCAATTAACAGGGCTCACTAGCCAAGCAACCACCATAATTGTCAATGCATCACAGCCGATTCAACAACGGAGCATCATTGCTATTTCAATAACATGGCTTCATAGCCACTTCAACATCACAAGCGCTATAGTCATATAAGTCACGTAGGCATCACATCCAATTAAACAATCGAGGGCTGAATAGCCAAATATGTCATCAAGGCATATCGCAGTTCAATTGTCATGTTATGCCATTCAAGTCATGGAATCAAATACTCAGTTAAGCAATTCAAGCTATAGGCTTCACCAAGTAATCAAATCACTCAACCACTCTATCCAGTAGTGTTATAATGTTCAAGTAAGGGCTTATGAACCACTTACCTCTTTAATTGAGCTAGCACTTCCACTCAGAAACCACCACCATGCACGGTCTTCAATCGGCCAGAGTAGGACAAATGCACGGCCAATTAGCCAAGCTAGCCAATACCACGTGCAATTCACTTTCAAGGCCCACAAATTCATAGCCAAATCACGTCTCGCGTCGCCCTACGAATAAATTACAATTCTCGTCAATAAACTTCGCCAATTCCGATCCAATCGAACTAATTTCTTGCCGAGACATCAATTGACATCTTAGGACATCCCAATAATCATTTTGAACCATGAAAACACATCCTAGAACCATCAAAGGGGTTGGCCAAGGCTGGAACAGAATTGGACAGCATTCTGTTCTGCCTTTGCCCTATTTCAACAGCCTATAATTCACCTCAAATCACCAATTTATTGTCCAATCCTCTTTCCAAGACCTAGATTTACATGTCTAGGACATCCCCTAATGATTTGGAAGCAAAATAACACCCCTAGGATGTCCAAATGGTTCGGCCTCCATAGATTATCCACCGATCAGATTTTCGATCTATTCTGTCCACTTATTCTCAGCCATGAAACACCCCCTAAATTTTCACGAAAATAACCATACTTTCTCAGCCAACTCAAGTACTAGATGTTATGAAGATCGCACCAAAAATTTGAGGTCATAAGGAGTCTGAAACTCCCAAAAACGCAGCCTCTCCAAAATCAGATCAGATTCTGACATTTGCCCATTCAAACAGACCTATGGGAAGAAATACTTGGCCAAATTAATCTTATAATACCTTTTTGAAATAGAAAGACGATAAGCTTTCAAATGCCGGTGGTTTTACCTCAATCCAACATCGGACGAGAAGTTCTGGCCAGAACAGTGAAGCCGTTTTTCCCCATCCGCGAGGAATCCGTTCGGCCGAGAGAGAGGAAGAGGAAGAAGATGGTGGGGATGAAGGTGGCCAGCTAAAATGAAGAGAGAGAGAGTCTATTACACACCAATAATCCATTTTGGTCAATTTGATAAGATGTGTAATTAATGGGCATTTAATTCTTAGCCTTCTCATTGCTTGACACTTGGCAACCTTCCATTGGTTGCTTCATTGACTTTGACTCCCTTTGACTCATCCTCGTCCAATTTTAGGCAGCCTATAGAGGAGGGGAAAAGATCAAAATGACCTTCTAAACTTCTTAAGGCAAGGCCAAAGGTCGAGGGGCAAAACGGTCATTTGGCACTTTTCGTCGGAAACTTTATTTTTCTCATTTTGGATGACCATTGGTGAGGCGACGTCAAATCCTTTTCTAATTTTGAAATTCTTCACTTTCTATTGCCAATTCGAGCTTCCATTTCATATCTCAAGCCTTGAGGGGCGGAAATTCAGAATGTCACAATCAAGATGGTCCTTCAAAATTCCTTTGGCAACCATTTCCATTGACATGGAAAGACGCTGGGTCGATTTTCCAAAAGCACATGATATTCCAGGCAATTCCTTGACTTGCTTTATTGCATATGGACTTGATAGCTTTGAGCTAATTAAATGAAGTATAGGAATACATGAGTCAAGAACAATCCTTCGTGGACTCAGTGCTCCATCACCTTCATCCAAAAATTAACTTCAATTTTCTAGACTCATCCTTTTGATCCCTGCAAAAGTTTCTTATCCAAGATGTTTTACCAGGCTTAAACCAGACAATATTTGCAGAGTTTATCCTGGTTCACCTTTGATGACTATATCAAGTATAACAAGATGTATCTTGTTGACATTAACCTACGTAATTTTCTCCAATTCAGGACCATCTGTCTCCCTTATTATCAAATGAGGGTTATACCATTGGACGAAACAATTTTTTTTTCATTCTTCTGACAACGTTCCTTATTGATGTCCAAATCTAGCAACCCTAATACATATCCACTTGACTGGGTTGCAAGACATAAACTTCCAATGGAAACCAACCAATAGGACTTTCCTCATGATATAACTTGAGCCTTGTCAACCATACTTCAATCAATTCCTCGATAGTCTCCTAACTCACTTCCACATATGCCATCTTGATATATATTGGCCTCTTTGCTTAATCCAGTATAATGAGGTTTCGAGTTCCTACGTCATAGTCAGCTTTCTAATTCCTTTCGATTATCCTTGATCATTAAGGATCCCGCAAACGGGGGATGCCACAAATTTAGTCAATAAGCTTTGAGATATTATGAAGAGGTGGACAAGTGTCATCAAGTGGGGAGGCCTTATCATTTTAGACCAAGACTAGATGCCTAGATTACATTAAATGCATGTCTAATCTTCACCTAATCTTCTCTCTCTCATCTTGACTTGTGGATGAAGTCAAGGCCCTCTCCTTCCCACAAGCTCGGCCGGACTCCATCTCTCTCCCATCTCTCTTTCATTTTCCCTCTTTCTCGCCAACCAGCTCGCGACCAGTTCCGACCCGTCTCACTGTTCTGGCCATAACTCCGTCGTTCGATATTTGATTGAGGTAAACCACCGCCATCTAAAAGCTTATCGTCTTACCGTTCCAACAAGGTATTATAAGCTCAATTTGGTCCAATATTTCATCCTTTAGGTCGGTTTGAGTGAGCAAAGGTCAAATTGAAGGTAAAATCTGACTAGTTTTGGGAGAAGAGCTGTTTCGTGGGCTTAAAAGCTTCAAATGGTTCTAAATTTTTGGTGAGCTCTTCTACACTCATATTACTAGGGTTTACTAAGCTGGAGTTGCAAGTTTACTTGAGTTTTGATGGGTTTTCATGGCTAAAATGAAGTGGTTTATGTGGAGCAGAATCTGACCGCCTGAGCACCGAGAGGAACTGGGCTGATTGGAAGCTTTTGAGGCGCTATTTTTCTTACAAATTCTCGGTGAGCCTATTAAACATGTAGATTAAGGTTTTGGTAAGATGATTTCATGATGGATTGAAGTTTAAAGTTGGAATTGTGGGCTGTTATGCATGATTCGTTGAGGACCGGTTCTTCCCTGTAAGGTTCTGTAGAAGCCGAGCACTTTGAGGCTTAGAAAGGGTGTCATCTTGTTGTTAAATTATCGTTAAGGCACCCTAGGATGTTAATTGATATGTTAATGGGGTGTACGCTTGGTGGAATAGAGATTGATAGAGTTTTAAGGGCTGATTTGAAGTGAAAGCCGAGAGCCGTGTAAATCTAACCCTAGCACGCACTAATTTTGAAATGACTCGTTCTAGGTCATCCGGTGTCCAAATTGAGCTCCATTTTCATTCACACATCCGTAAGACCTTGAAGGATAATTTTATGGAAGCAGATTTCAAAAGGTTAATAGATTAATACCAATTTATTCAGGATTGAATCTGGTAATGGAAGGCCAAGAGTGGATAGCTTGGTGCCGCGACGTTGCGTCGGTCATTTTGTGGAATTGCTAGGCCTAAGCTCGAGGTAAGTTGTGGCATCCCACATTTACTTGATTCCTAATGACCAGAAATGGTCAAATGGGTTTTGAAGCTGACTCTTGACGCAAGGATTTAAGGTTCTGAAATACGAGTCGAGGCAAGGAAAGCAAAACTAGTCAAGATAACCTAGAAGATAGAGAGAAAATAAGAATCTTTCAGATGACCTAATTGACGAAGGAAGTTGGAGTTGTTAGTCGAAGACCCTGACAAATAACGTTAGCAGAGGATAATTCTATGCCACTTGGAAATTCACGGTCGAGACTAGGTGATTTACCACCGTTAATGGAATGGACGTGAATTAGGATGCGCATGGGAGATCGACTAACAAGAGTTCATGAGGATTAAATTATGCACTAGTTTATGTTCGAAATTCCCAAGCTAGGTGTAAGAGCAAGGATCGACCATGAGGACAATGCTAAGGGGCGGCATGGCAATTTTCTTATACAAGACTAATTGGTCGACCATCCCAAAGAAATAGCAAGGAATGGGATTTTTGGATACCAATTCCCATATTGGTGTTCGGCCAAGAGAGGAATGGACTAGTGGCGCATGAAATTTCCATTGGCCGAAGGGGTCCTAGGAGTTGACGTGAGAGGCAAGGTTAACCATTGGCCTAGTACAATGTGAAAAATCTTGCTTGGATATTGGAGCAATGGGGGAAATGACAAGTGGCGCATAAATCCTTCTTGCATGAATTACGATTGGGCGAAAATCCTATGGAAATTGCAAGAAGCCCCATTGGAGATCAATCATATCTACTTTTATGACAATGATTAGTGGCCACTTAGGGTAATGCAAGGTGGCGCATGGCTATGAGGAAAAGGTGCATGGGTGACAAGTGTCACTTGAGGGCTTCCCAATGACATGCAAATATAAGGAACTCCTCACCCTTTCATCTTCTCTCTGCCCTATCTTCAACCGAGCAAGTGAGAGAGAGAGGGAGAGTTCATGAGAGCGAGCTAGAGAGAGAGGCCGAGAGCAACCGAGTGACCGAGAATGAAAAAGGAAGGAGTGGCGCGGCGTTGTTAAGGAAACCGAGAAGAAAAGCGTCGTGCTCAATCAAGAACAAACTACCAAAGGCAAGAATTCCTTCAATTTCATCATAGGATAGAGTATATTGTGGTTTCATTTCGTTGGAGAATCCATGAGAGGTGTTAAGAACCGAAAATCGTTCGGTGATCGTCCATGGAGCCGAGTGGTTGTAATTCTGCCCTTGATGCATGGAAGAGGTCGAGCATTTGGTAAACCCGAGAGCTCCTAAGGAAGGACCGAATATTTTCTTAGTCATTGAAATTCCAGTTGTGATGCTTTGCTCGATTGATCGCTATTATATCATATCTCATGAACATGTACTTGTGTATTGGCTTGCTTGATTGTCGGCCTGGCAATGTTATGTCAATTGCAGAATTGATAGTGGGAATCTTGTGATTCATGGCCGAGCATGCATTGGCACACGATGTTGATTGATATATGATGAGATATGTGGAGTAATTGCTCTTCAGTGCACTGAATCGAGATGACGCCTCTAGGCTGTGTGCGGGGATTTGTACGTGCTTGATGACCCTGAGCTGTGTGCGGGGTAGAGCCGTACCATGCGTCGAGGATGCCCTGGAGTAGGGGTCGCTGCAAGCCATTGGGCTTGGCGATGGTCGTATGAGCGAAGAGCATGTCATTTTCATGATATCATGGCATTTCTGCATTTCGTGATCCTTGTTTGATTTTCTTAAAATGCTACTGTATTTTACTGTCACAGGATTGCTTATAGTTTGTCCTAGGGAGTCTTCGGACCCCTATGGTGGGATTGAATGTTTTCTTGCTAGCCGTCGTGCTAAGCCACGTTTGTGGACACATTTTCAGATTAGCATTCATGGCGATAGTTCATAGGCGTTTTGGAGTTCCGTATGATTATGATTCTTACTATCGCGATATGACGCACCTGGATGTACCGCATCTGAGGCTTGTAGTGCATGTACATACTATGTAGGTTGACGAGGGAGAGCCCGCCTTGACCATTTATCGTTGGTATGCTATACATATTCGTGAGGGTAATAGACTAGTTGGTCCTTTTTTCTGAGAGTACTTTCGACGCACCCCCAGTTCCTATAGTGCATGTAGCCCCAGTGCCTCCTGCAGCCCCCGTGCCTCCTCTACCTGTTCCTGCTGCTCTTGTCGTCGCTGCACCTATTCCGCCGCCTCCTGAGCCTACTATGCCTGACGTGTATATGCCACCGCCCGAGCCACTTGAGGAGTCCGAGGATGAGGAGATGTTTCTTTCCGACCAGTCCGAATAGAATGGAGGACTGGAGACGGCCTTGGCGACTTTTTGGCATAGGCGACTACGTAGGTTGATGGAGTAATTTTTTTTCCATCCCAGTATGCCTATGGATCGATGACCAGAGTCATCTTTTGTTTATACTTATATGAACTCCTATGTGGTCGTGTATGATGTTATTAAATAAAAGTTGTGGTCCTTATGTTTATGCCTCATGTCACTTTTCTGAGTTGTTAAATTTTATTTCAGATCATCTTGTTTTGTTGTGGCCTGTGGATCATAGACCTTAGTCTATTGATTATTATTAGTTTAACCTCTAATTATCGTTATTAGAGACCTATGACCGTAGGGTGGCGGTCTGGGACGCCACAGCTCTCCGAGGTGTTATCAGAGCATAGTTTTACCCGGAGTAATAAGGTACGATAGGGATTGAAATGTTAGGACACTTGCAGCAAGGACCAATGCGTACGATTGTCTAATAGTCGTGTACTTAGCAACCTTGTTGGACCACTCACAGAGAATTCAATTGGCAAGTAGTAGTAAGATTTGAGAAGACAGACTCAATTGAATATGGATTGATGTGCAGGATCGATAGTTCAATATGAGAAGGACAAGGGCATCATCCTCGGGAGGGAACGATGATGCAGGGATAGGAGGTAGAGTTGAAGGACCAGTTGATCGAACTGACGAAATTCTGCAAGCTCTGGCTAATCTTGGTACGGCAATAGGAGCTCAACCTCAACAAGCTCCAGCTAGGGCTGAAGATGGAACGGGAGACCGACGTTTATAGAAGTTGGTAGAGCACTTCCTGAAGCTAAAGCCACCACAATTCACGGGGTTAGGAGAACCTCATGAAGCTGAAAAGTGGATAAAGAGTATGGAGAAAATCTTCAGGTTGTTCCAGTGTAACGATGTAGATAGGGTCACCTTGGTAGAGTATCAACTGGAAGACAATGCCCAGCATTGGTGGAATGCGAGCAAGGATATGGTGTTTCCACCTGGAACTGCAGTAACTTGGGCAGCATTTGTCAATGCCTTTTATGGCCAGTACTTTTCTGATTGTGCTAGGGACCAAAAGATTTCTGAGTTTATGAACCTAACTCAAGGCAGCATGACTGTAGTGCAGTATGAGGCAAAATTCTCTAAGCTTTCCAGGTTTGCTCATTAACTGATTGAAACCCAGGAACATAGATGCAAGAGATTCTTGAATGGCCTTAAGATTCAAATACAAAAACAACTGACGTCTCTAAGAATCAAATAGTATACCGAGTTATATGAACGAGCTCAGCTGGTGGAGCAAGTGCTGTCAAAGGAAAAGAATGAAGCATAGCATAAGGCGGGAGCTAGCCGCGTGACGACTCAGGAGCAGGACAACAAGAGGCCTAGATGGTTTGATAGATCTCAAGAGACTCCTTATAAAAGACGCAACTATGGGAGATTTCGTGGAGTTGGAAAGAATCGAGCGATAGGACAAGCTCGAAATCGAGACAGAGTTTGTAATCGCTGTGGCATGGCTCATGGAAATCTGCCATGTAACACTAGGAGAGAATGTTATGGATGTGGACGAGTGGGGCATCTAGTGAAAGATTGTCCCCAGAAAAGACAGCAAGTTCATCAAAATCAAGACAATCGGGCAAAACCTATTAGAGCACCGCAAAGGCCTCCAGCTCAAGGCAGGATCCAGGCTATAACTCGAGAGGAAGCAGAAGCTTCTGGGACTACTATAGCAGGTATGATTCCTTTATGTGATAAGGATGCATATGTGTTATTTGACACTGGAGCAACACATTCTTTTATATCAACGAGATTTGTTGAATTGTGTGGACTGAAGCCTGAAACACTTGAAGTACCCCTTAGTGTATCCACACCATTAAAGGAGAAAATAGTGACTACTCTGATTTGTAAAGGATGTGAAATCGTGATAGGAGGTCAAAGTCAGAAAATCGACCTGATTGTTATGGGTTTCTATGATTTTGATGCCATTATTGGCATGGATTGGCTGCGTGACTTGCGAGCCAATGTAGATTGCTTCCGAAAGGTGGTTCGATTTAGCCCTCCTAATGAGACCAGTTTCGAGTTTGTGGGAACCGGAACTCGTGCAATTGTACCATTAGTATCTGCAGTGGAAGCTCATAAACTTTTAGACAATGGGTGTAGGGGTTTTCTTGCCAATGTTGAAGAGTTGACCAAGAAGGAAGTTAACATTAATGATGTCCAGTAGTTCAAGAATTTTTAGATGTCTTCCCTGAGAAACTACCAGGATTACCCCCGAAGCGAGAAGTTGAGTTCACTATTGAACTAGCCCCAGGGACTGAGCCTATTTCCAGGGCCCCCTACAAAATGGCTTTGACTGAGCTTAAGGAGTTTAAAGTACAATTGCAGGAATTATTGGATAAAGGATTCATTAGGCCAAGCACTTTACCGTGGGGAGCACCAGTATTATTTTTCAAGAAGAAGGATGTAGCACTTCGTTTGTGCATTGACTATAGACAACTAAATCAGGCGACTATCAAGAACAGGTATCCTCTGCCAAGAGTTGATAACTTATTTGATCAACTGCAAGGAGCCTCCGTTTTCTCAAAAATTGATTTAAGGTCAGGCTATCATCAATTGGCAGTTAGAGAAGAAGATATTCCCGAGACTGCTTTTCGAACCAGGTATGGGCATTATGAGTTTGTAGTCATGCCTTTTGGACTTACAAATGCCCCAGCCGCATTCATGAATTTAATGAACAGAGTATTCAAACCTTATCTGGATCAATTTGTGATAGTGTTCATCGACGATATTTTGGTATACTCCAAGGGATAGAAGGAACATGAGAAACATTTACTAAAGGTGTTACAGGTATTGAGGGAACACCAGTTGTATGCAAAGTTTAGCAAATGTGAATTCTGGTTAGACAAGGTAATATTCCTTGGTCATATGGTAACAGAGAAGGGAATCTCTGTTGACCCTGCCAAAATCGAAGCTATTATAAATTGGCCACGACCGACTACTGTTACAGAGATACGAAGTTTTTTTGGTCTCGCGGGATATTACCGCAGATTTGTGGATGGATTTTCTCGACTTGCAGGACCATTGACTCAATTGACCCAAAAGGGAGTTAAGTTTGAGTAGACAGAGAAATGTGAACAAGGTTTTCAAGAACTCAAAAAGAGATTGACCTCGTCCCCAATATTAACCATACCGTCAGGACCAGGAGGATTCGTGGTATATAGTGATGCATCTCATAAAGGATTGGGTTGCGTCCTAATGCAATATGGAAAGGTTGTGGCGTATGCTTCAAGACAGTTACGACCCTATAAGCTGAATTATCCGACACATACTTAGAACTAGCACCAGTGATTTTTGCATTGAAAATTTGGAGACATCATTTGTATGGAGAGAAATTCCAAATTTTTACTGATCACAAAAGTTTAAAGTATCTATTCTCTCAAAAGGAATTGAACATGAGGCAGAGACGATGGATGGAATTACTTAAGGATTATGATTGTGAAATTCTTTACCACCCTGGCAAGGCAAACAAAGTGGCAGATGCTTTGAGTAGGAAAACTACGCTGCATATGGCAAGTCTGATGAGTAAAGAGTGGGAATTATTAGAAGAAGTGTCGAATTCAGATTTCGTAGTTGAATTGGATGAATTGACTGGCGTGTTTGCCACACTGAGAATCAAATCAGAATTGGTACAAAGGATCAAGGAGTTACAACAGACGGATCTTGAGATCTCTAAGCATCGACAAGAGACAGCAGAGGGCAAGAGGCCAGACTTTTCAATTTCGGATGATGGAATTCTACACTTTCAAGGACGTTTATGTGTACCAGAAGAGGAAAAGATAAGGAATGACATTCTGAATGAAGCTCATCGAGGTAACTATAGTATCCACCCTAGATGCACAAAGATGTATCGAAATCTCCGACAACATTATTGGTGGAACGGAATGAAGAAAGATATTGATGAATATGTCGCGAGGTGCCTAACTTGTCAACAAGTGAAAGCAAAACATTAGAAGCCTGCCGGAATGCTCAGACCGTTGGATATTCCCGAATGGAAGTGGGAACATATAACGATGGATTTTGTACAAGGATTACCAAGAACATCGAAAGGACATGATTCTATCTAGGTGATTGTGGATCGATTGGCTAAGTCAGCTCATTTCCTAGCAGTCAGAACTACGTATTCTTTGGAGAAATTGGCTGAACTGTACGTACAGACTATTGTAAGATTGCATGGAATTCCAGTGAGCATTACTTCAGATCGAGACCCAAGATTCACATCAAAATTTTGGAAAAGTTTACAAGAAGCCATAGGAACTAAACTTTAGTTTAGTACGGCTTTCCACCCCCACACCGATGGACAAACAGAGAGAGTCATACAAATTCTAGAAGATATGCTTCGAGCGTGTATTTTGGACTTTAAGGGTAACTGGAAAGAGAAATTGCACATAGCGGAATTTGCTTATAATAACAGTTACCAAAAGAGCATAGATATGGCACCATTTGAAGTTTTATATGGACGGAAATGCAGAACACCCGCATGTTGGGATGAAGTGGGAGAACGAAGGATCACAGGACCAGAATTGATCCAAATCACAACTGAGGTTGTACAGATTGTTCGTGATAAGCTTAAAACGGCCCAAAGTCGTCAGAAGAGTTATACGGATAAACGACGAAGACCATTGGAGTTTGTAGTGGGTGACTATGTGTTTCTAAAAGTCTCACCACTCAGAGGAATATCACGATTTGGAAGGAAAGGGAAATTAAGTCCTAGATATGTTGGACCTTTTGAAATTTTGGAAAAGATAGGAGATTTGGCTTATCGGGTAACCTTATCGCCAAAGCTGTCAAATGTCCACAATGTGTTCCATGTTTCGATGCTGAGAAAATATCATCCGGATGCAGAGCACGTGTTAGACTATGAAACTATTGAGGTGAGCGAGAAGGGTGAGTATGTAGAGAAGCCATTGCGAATTTTGGATCGAAAAGAACAAGTCCTAAGGAAGAAGACTATTCGTCTGGTGAAAGTTTTATGGCAATACCATGGTATGGAGGAAGCCACCTGGGAACTTGAGGAGACAATGAGACAACAACACCCCCACCTGTTTGAAGTTACAGGTCAGTATTAAGACCTTTCACTAGACATGCTGCATTTCAATTGCGATGAGCACTGTAGAAAACTGCATGACTTACTTATGAGGTACTGAATGTTTGACTAAGCCACTTGACCTTGCTTGAAGAAAATGAGAAGCAGCCGTTAGTAGTACAATGAGTGGTTAAAAGAAAATTTTAGGACTTGATGACCAATGTCAGCATGATAGCCGAGTGGCACCCCGGGGAGTGACATGGTCCGAGAAGGTGGTCGCTGGATCGACCCCCAGGATTGGTGGAAGTACAATTGTAAATTGATACTTGTGAATAATATAGTGAAAACCCTTTTTGCTGCGACCTGCTGTAGAGGAGATTGGGTTTTCTTCATACTTGACTTTTGGAGCAAGGAACCCAATTTCGAGGACGAATTTCTTTTAAGGGGGGTAGGAGTTGTGGCATCCCCCGTTTACTAGATTCCTAATGACCAGAAATGGTCAAATGGGTTTTGAAGCTGACTCTTGACGCAAGGATTTAAGGTTCTGGAATACGAGTCGAGGCAAGGAAAGCAAAACTAGTCAAGATAACCTAGAAGACAGAGAGAAAATAAGAACCTTCTAGATGACCTAATTGACTAAGGAAGTTGGAGTTGTTAGTCGAAGACCCTGGCAAATAACGTTAGCAGAGGATAATTCTATGCCACTTGGAAATTCACGGCCGAGACTAGGTGATTTACCACCGTTAATGGAATGGACGTGAATTAGGATGTGCATGGGCGATCGACTAACAAGAGTTCGTGAGGATTAAATTGTGCACTAGTTTATGTTCGAAATCCCCAAGCTAGGTGTAAGAGCAAGGATCGACCATGAGGACAATGCTAAGGGGCGGCATGGCAATTTTCTTCTACAAGACTAATTGGTCGACCATCCTAAAGAAATAGCAAGGAATGGGATTTTTGGATACCAATTCCCATATTGGTGTTCGGCCAAGAGAGGAATGGACTAGTGGCGCATGAAATTTCCATTGGTCGAAGGGGTCCTAGGAGTTGGCGTGAGAGGCAAGGTTAACCATTGGCCTAGTATCATGTCAAAAATCTTGCTTGGATATTGGAGCAATGGGGGCAATGACAAGTGGTGCATAAATCCTTCTTGCATGAATTACGATTGGGAGAAAATCCTAGGAAAATTGCAAGAAGCCCCATTGGAGATCAATCATATCTACTTTTATGACAATGATTAGTGGCCACTTAGGGTAATGCAAGGTGGCGCATGGCTATGAGGAAAAGGTGCATGGGTGACAAGTGTCACTTGAGGGCTACCCAATGACATGCAAATATAAGGAACTCATCACCCTTTCATCTTCTCTTTTCTCCATCTTCAACCAAGCAAGTGAGAGAGAGAGGGAGAGTTCGTGAGAGCGAGCTAGAGAGAGAGGCCGAGAGCAACCGAGCGACCGAGAAGGAAAAAGGAAGGAGTGGAGCGGCGTTGTCAAGGAAACCGAGAAGAAAAGCGTCGTGCTCGATCAAGAACAAGCCACCAAAGGCAAGAATTCCTTCAATTTCATGATAGGATAAAGTATATTGTGGTTTCATTTCGTTGGACAATCCATGAGAGGTTTTAAGAACCGAAAATCATTTGGTGATCGTCCATGGAGCCGAGTAGTTGTAATTTTTCCCTTGATGCATGGAAGAGGTCAAGCGATAATCTATTGCCTGGATTTTTGGGGGTGAACCTCGAGGAGTAAAGCTCGAAAGTCGAAGTCATGGTGTCATTTAGCTAGATTGTAGTATTTCGGTGAAAACTATTTTTCTTTAAACAATCGGGGACTGATTCGGTGAGGATGCTATTCGTGCGGTTTCTTCAAGCAACTGGTTGGTATTGGGCTACATTGTTATTTCCAAGTTCACTTAATAAGAATCTTAAGTGATTAGTCGATTGGAACAAAGAATGGACTGAGTTGGGGTTTTGAAATGGTGAAAAATCTGATTAGTTCTAGTACTATAGCATTCGGTTTTCGTGGGTTAGTTGATTAATTGAGTTCGGTTTTACCTTAGTTTCTTACCTTGTCGACCATGGTAGTGTAATGGTATATTTAGGGTCGATTGGTTATCTAGATCGAAGAAAATCAAGCTCAGTCTCAAGGATGAAACCGTGACCGTGTAGACAAAAAGAAAAGAGGGGGAAACAAATTGTGGCACGAATTGATGATGAATTGACTAAGGGTCCTTATAAAGGAAATTCATGAAGGAAGTAATCAAAGTCTTCTTTTGATCTTGTGTCATGAAGGAAATTCCTGTAGTGCCTGTAGCCCCAGTGCCTCCTGCAGCCCCCATGCCTCCTCCACCTGTTCTTGCTGCTCATGTCGTCGCTGCACCTATTCCGCCGCCTCCAGAACCCGTTATGCCTGACGTGTATGTGCCACCACCCAAGCCACTTGAGGAGTCCGAGGATGAGGAGATGTTTCTTTCCGACCAGTCCGAGTAGGATGGAGGACTGGAGACGGCCTTGGCGACTTTTTGGCATAGGCGACTACGTAGGTTGATGGAGTAGTTTTGTTTTGCCATCCTAGTGTTCCTATGGATCGACGACCAGAGTCATCTTTTGTTTATACTTATATGAACTCCTATGTGGTCGTGTATGATGTTATTAAATAAAAGTTGTGGTCCTTATGTTTGTGCCTCATGTCACTTTTCTGAGTTGTTAAATTTTATTTCAGATCATCTTGTGTTGTTGTGGCCTGTGGATCATAGACCTTAGTCCATTGATTAGTATTAGTTTAACCTTTAATTATCGTTATTAGAGACTTATGACCGTAGGGTGGCGGTCTGGGATGCCACATAAGTTATGCCTAAACCTCTATTAGGATGTTATGTTACTAAAGGATGGAGTTTTGAGTTGGATTGAATGAATTCATGAACTGATTTTGTGAGAGACGCGAGGAAACCCAAATCTGCCCTATTTTGATGAATTGAGCTTGAGTGGTTTTATGACATGGAAATTTTGAAATCGAGGTTGAACTAAGGAGTCTTAATCCGGTTGTGGCATGTGGTTGGGCCATTCGGCGTGCTTTGTGGAAATTCTCATTTGTTTGAGTGCATTAAGCGGATTGGTGTGTGGGATCGCCGAGAAAAATTATAAGTGCACTGGCGTGTGGGATCGCCAAGGAATTATGAAATTTGGCCAATGTATTAGGAGGGAGTTACTCTCATTTGACCTGATGAGGTCGTTCGGCTAGAGAGTCTCATACTGACACTATTCATCTCGATTGAAAATGAGCGTCGAGAGTCGTATGGTGACCGAATCATCTCTAGGTTCGGACGCGAATGTCTCTTATGTACCGACGGGTCATATGGAGATCGAATCATCTCGCAGCCCCAAGATGGGCGGCCTAGGATGGGTGGATATGAAATGATATGTTTTCTGAGAAAATCAAAGAGTGATTTGTGAGAAAATTGATTATGCCTCATGTTTGGAAATTTACCTCATAAATTGAAATTGGCCTAGAAAGGGGCGTGAGAGAAAAGAATGTGTTTTCTGTAAATTTCAAAAAATGATACTTTGGATGAAATGTGAAAGTTGTCTCATGTTTTGAGATGACGTCGAGTGTTCGATTTTGATTGGAAAATGCTGCCACTGTACGAAGTTAGTTTTACTCATGAAATCTTTTGTGACTGAGTCGAGTCGATTTGGAAGTATTAAATGCCATGTCTTGGAAAGTACCCTATTTTACCATGCCAAAGTTTTTAATTCCAAAATACCTTGTTTTCCAAAACGTCTAGAGGTACTGATAGCCTAGTTAATGGTTAGGTTTAACTTACTGAGATTTATATCTCACCCCGTCGTGGGACAACATTTGTAGGTCCTAGACGATGGAGACCCGAGCTTGCCATGGACTGGCATTGAAAGAAGTTTTTGGAGGATGTGAAGATTTTATTTGATTGAGACCTTAGAGACTGTATATTATTTGTAGTTAGAATTGTACTTGACTTTGGCTTTAATGAGAAGTGTATCCATTTCTTTTGTCCTAAGTCATCTTGAAAAGTTGTTTGTATGGAATTGTCCTCGCTTTCGCATGCATGTTTCATATAGACCTTTAAGCATTGGCCGTTGGTTCCTAGGAGATCATCAAAGGTAACGGCGCAGGTGGGATGCTCACGTGCTCGCCGGGTTCGGGACGTGACAACAACCAAAGCCATCGTAACTTGAGTCGTCCTAAGTATGATGAGAGTCACAGAGTCGATACGCGTAACATCTGCAAAAGCCGCCCGTTAGTTCGAGATAAACTGAAGATACGATTGACGGAAGATCGACCATGAAATAGAAGCTCGAATTGGCAATTGGAAATGAAAAATTTCAACATTGGAAAAGAATTTGACGTCGCCTTGCCAATGGTCATTCAAAATAGGAAAAAATGAAGTTTCGGACGGAAAGTGCTAGATTACCGTTTTGCCCCTCAACCCTATACCTTTGCCTTAAGAGAAGTAGAAGGGAAAAATAGTCATTTAGACCTCCCCTTGTAGCTGCTGAAAATTAGAAGAAAAATTGGTCAAAGGAAGTCAAAGAAGGTTGGATAATTATTGAGAAGAAGACAAGTGTCAAGCTCTTGTGGTTTAGCATTAATTATTGCTTTTAACCTACCATTCCAACTTGTTGACCAAGGATGAGCTAAGTTGATCTTCTTCTTCCTCTTCTCTCTCATTTGCATGACCACAGCCCCCTCCTTTCTCCTCCTCCATTCTGCGTTTTCCTCCTCTCACTTGAAACTGCTCCAGCTCACGACCAATTCTGACCCGTCTCACTGTTCCGACCATAACTCCGTCGTTCGATATCGTATTGAGGTACAACTATCGTCAAAAGAAATATTATCATCTTATATTTCCATAGACATATTATAAGCTCGATTTGACCCAGTAGATCTTTCTGTAACTCAGTTTGAGTGGACGAAGGTCAGAATCGGAGTAAACCTGAGCGTGAGCTCCTTTGGACAGACTTTGGGAGCTTGTCTTGCTTCCAAATCAAGGTGAGACCTTCTTAAGATATATTATTAAGGTTTAATAAGTTTAGATTGAAGTTTGGATGAAGAAAGATGTGTTTTAATGGTTGAACTTTGATGGATTTCCTCTATGATAGAATATGTCCTCTTCGGTGGGTTTGGGAACCTAGCACTTTTGAAGGTCGTGGAAGCATCGCCATGCCTCGAAACTTGTTGGTAAGACACCCTAAGACATTATATTACATGTTAGTAAAGGATATGTGAGTTGGATTGAAGATTTGATAGCCGGTTTGCATGGTTTTTCTTAGGGACAGAATCTGCCTAGCATTGAACAGTGTAGGATTCGAAGTTTGTTGCGGTTCTTGGAGGAGTTTATTGGCTTATTTAGTTTGGTAAGAAGACTTCTAACCTTTTTTTAGGATGTTGAGTCACTAAAGGGTGTATTTTTTATGGAAATTAAAGGTTTTAAGGAGTTGTTTTGAGGGTGGAACCGTGAGAGACCGAATTGCCGACCAAGCTGACTTCAACGCGCACCAAATTTGAAATGGCCCGTTTTAATTCATCTGATATCCAAATTGAGTACCGTTTTCGTCCACATGTACGTAAGATCTTGAAGAACAAGATCCTAGAATTTTTTTCTCAAAAAGCCAGCAGAAAAATTGCAGTTTTCTTGAGAACGAACCTGGTCGTGGGCGGGCGGTTCTGTGGATTGGGGTCATTGATGACTTTTCTTGATTGAATGTCCCTTTAACATGCCTTGGGAGTGTCTAGTTGATGCTGTGATTGTTTGGTGATCAAATGCTATATGAGAAAATGGGAATGCGTTGATTAATTGGGATTCAATCGCGGGCTTTAATGCTCGATTTCGCAATTGGTGTCGAATGATGCATAATGTGACAAGGTGCATGTGTATGATGGCCGAATGGCTTGTTTTAATTAATGAACCGGATGTGCTTGAATGCATGCCTTAAATGGCGATGGCATGAATTTTCTTGTGATTGTGAAATTAGGATTAATGAGAAGGTTCACCATTATGTTTTATGGCCAATGCATTGAGCTAGGGATGGAGTTACTCCCATTGACTTGACGAGGTCTTGCGAATAGAGAGTCCTACCTTGACCGAATCATCTCGAGGGTTGTAAGAATCGAGAGTCAGGTAGCGACCGAATCATCTCTAGGTCCGAACGCGAGAGTCCAATAGTCGACCGAATCATCTCGATGGGCGGAGTGTCGAGAGTCGCTATAGAGACCGAATCATCTCACAGCGAGAGTCATGATGACCGAATCATCTCGATAAGACGTCGAGAGTCATGTGATTGACGGAATCATCTCGTGGCCCAAGTAGGGCAGCCCTTGATGGGCGTAAAGAAGATAAAAGACTGAAACACGGCTTTGATATGTTTCCGGGTCTGTATGGCTTGAGAAACTCATATTGGAAAGTGAAAGTATGAAAGACATGAACCTGGTGCCTGATATGCCTGAGTTGCTTTATTATGCCAATATCTTGAATGTCATGTGTGAAAAGCATTTTGTCAAAACTTGCATATTTTCAAACGTGCCTGGAGGTACCAATATTCTAGCTTAGGGTTATGGTTAACTTACTGAGATTATTATCTCACCCCGTCGTGGGACCAACAATTTCAGACCCAAAGCCTTGAAGAATGTCTCGAAGATGACGAAGAAGGAAAAAAGAGGAAGATGAAGACGAGCCTGCCTAGTTTGTGGATTTCTTTTTGAAGTTATTCTTTTGTAGTTCCATAGTACCTTTCTCTGAACCCTTCTGTCTTTTGATGTACTAGACCTTTTTAACAGTAAGACGATGTGTGTTGTTTTTAAATCCTATGTCGCCTTATGTCTTTTTCTTTTATGTCTGGGTTTTGTTTCGCTTCCGCATGCGCTTTTCATATCGTGCTACAAGAGTTAGGCCGTTGGATCCTGGGTTATCTTATTAAGATTTACGACTGTGTGGGATGTTGGCGTGCCCACTGGGGTCGGGGCGTGACATCCCCGTTTAAGTGGTATCAGAGCGAGGTTAGCTCGATCAAATATTTTCGATGTCTGGAGTGATAAGGAGTGGTGACTATAGGATGGTCGGGTAGTGAGACTCTAGGGGGATTCGCTAGATTTAGGCACAAATTGCATGACATATGAATTGGCGCTTGTGATTGGCATTGTGATCAGGCATGACTGGTTGTGACTTGTTGATATGCTTGAAAGTTGGTTGCGATTTTACTAATACGCAGATGTATCTGGACATGAGGTATGAGTGAAATCTCCCTGTTGTGATGCCTCTGATTGTTTGAGTTGTGATGAATGGCTAGCTGAGATTGTTGATGTGATAAGTAGACTGGAGTTGTTAGACTTAAGTGAGTGACTTAGGTCTCTAATTCTTGAATGGAATTGTAGTGGTCCAGGTTTGTGGAAACTAGCGAGATGAACAACCGAGGTACGAACACTAGAGGAGCGTCTAGCTCGAGAGCACCAGCGGCCGAGGATCCAAGAGTTGATGGAGTCTTGAGGGTGTTGATACCTGATTTTTGACCAAGTCTTTTTCAGTCTTATTTTGAAAAATCACAAAAAAATACATAAAAAGTCAAAAAATTACAAAATCAACTTTGGTGGCCTTGGCCAAGCCTAAGGAACCATTTTTTACCAAAAAATAATTTTTCATATTTTTCCCATTTTTTAGTATTTTTAGAAAATAGGAAAATACTTGAAAATTCATGAAAAATAGCATTTGAGGTCACAAAAATATAAAAAAAAAATAGTCAATTTTTTTCTTTTAAATCCTTTATATATTTGACCCCATAAAAAGTCCAAAATCAAATTCAATTTTAGGTGTTCCTTTGTTACACAAATGATTGAATTTGGTAAAAAAAATGTCAATTGAGTCTTTTAATTTGCAATTTTGGCATTTTTTAGGATCTTGATATTCAACTTGATTGCTCCACATTTCAATTTGGTCCAATTGAGCGCTGATTTGATCAATTTTGGCTTTGACCCACTTATCCTCTACCAGGTTCAAAACTTGATCTTATGTCTTTGTTTTTTTGGAAGGCTTGCAATTTTGTGAGTTTTCTGCCAACATATCAGCTATGGCTCTCCCTTTTACTAATTTTTGTGGAGAGCACCTGATGTCAAATTCGGATAACATCACCTACCATTTTTCTAACTTCCCAATCAGAGCGGGCTTCTCTAATAGGTACTTGACAGGGTCATTTTCTGTTACCAGCTGAATATGGTGATGTAGAGTATACTGTCTTAACCTGCGAAGTACCCATACAATTGCCACGCAAGCCCTTTCAACAGGTATGTATTTTGCTTCAGACGAGGTGAATTTCTTGCTTAAGTAGTAGATGGCTCTTTCCTTACCATCTATCGGGCTTGTTTAGGCAAGTAAGGCTCCCAAAGATTCCTGCTGTATAGTCAAATATAAGGTCAAGGGGTGACCTGGGATGGGCAGCACAAGTACTGGTGGAGTGACTAGATAGTTCTTCATCTTTTGAAATGCCCGGCTGCATTCTGCGTCCCATGTCACTTTTGCGCCCTTTTTGAGTAGTCTGAAAATTGGTTTAGTCATATCTGATAACTGATTGATGAACCTGGCAATATAGTTTAATCTCCCCATAAGACATCTTACTTCTTTTACTGTGGAGGGAGTTGTTAGATCATGGATAGCTTGAATTTTTGAAGGATCAATCTCAATGCCCCTGTTACTGACCATGAATTCGAGAAGTTTCCCAGATTTTGCCCCAAACACACATTTGTTTGGGTTCAACTTCAACTTATATTTGCGTAGTCGCTCAAATAGTTTTCTTAACACCTGAATGTGATCTTGTCCCTTCCTGGACTTGGCGATCATGTCATCGACATATACTTTGATTTCTTTATGGATCATGTCGTGGAATAATGTGATCATAGCCTTCTGATAGGTAGCCCCAGCGTTCTTCAATCCGAAGGGCATAACCTTATAGCAAAAGTTTCCCCAGGACGTGGTAAATGCAGTCTTCGATTTGTCCTCCTGCTTCATGAGGATCTGGTTATATCCGGAGAATCCATCCATGAATGAGAAAAGTTCGTACCCAGCGGTACTATCCACCAGTACGTCAATGTGAGGTAGTGGGAAATCATCTTTCGGACTTGCTCTATTCAAATTTCGATAATCTACACAGATCCGAACTTTGCCTTCCTTTTTCATGACGGGAACTATATTTGTAATCCAGTCCGAGTATAGGATAGCTTCAATGAAGCCCACCTTGAGAAGCTTCATCACTTCTTCCTTAATTTTATCTTCTAACTCGGCTTTCATCCATCTACTGCCTTGCTTGACAGGTTTAACACTGGGATTTGTGGGTAATGCATGTTCCACAATTCTGGGATCCAAACCCGGCATGTCAGGGTAAGACTATGCGAAGACATCCTGATACTCCCTCAGTAATTTTGTAAATCTGAGTCTTTCATCTCGGGATAAATGTCCATCGATATTGATTTCCTTGATATCCATAGCGTCACCCAAGTTAATAACAACCGGTTGTTCTGAAGTAGGAGGCATTGACTCCTCGAAGGCACTCCATTCTCTGTGGATAGACGCATAACCTTCATCATCATCTTCTTCTTCAATATTGTAAGAATAGTCAATGTGGTGATTCGAATCGTATAACAACTTGGTATGTATGTTTGAGATGATATGCCAGAAATGCCATGAGTATGGTTAGTCTATACTTCATATAGAAATGTCATGTATGAGTGTGAAAAATCTTTTCAAAAGAGATTTTAAAGTAAATGCAGGCGCAAGTGGAACTAGTCCTCATATCCTAGGACATCCTTGTTCCTCAGAAATTTTTTTAGAAATTAGGAATCATATGGAAAATCAGGCCTCAAGCTTCTGCGTGGAAGACTAATATCATCATCGGGCTGATTTGTGGTTCTATATATCCTTAACAAAACTTGTGTAATTTTATTGAATGTAAAATGGGCCGCATTACAAGCTATGATGTTTAGACCAACGGCCTGAGATCCAAAGGCGTTTTCCTACATTTATTTCAAACAACGAAAATTGAAAGTGCGACAAAATGCATGAAATTTAAATGCAGTATCAAGGGTAGGGAAGACATTTCTTTACTCAAAAGTAGTAGCTTCATCACCCAGCCACTCTATGATGACATTCACGAAGTCGTCTCCCAGGAAAAAGTTTGCTGGATCGGGTTCTACTGTTGGAGTTATATCTTCTTCTGACAACCACCTAGAGCTCTTGCTGAAGTACTCGTTCAAAGGGATTTGCCTTTCCAAGCTGGAGAACCAATGAATGAATCTCTCTGGTTTTTCTGACTTCCATGGCGTCCTTGGCTCTTACCTAGGTCTCGGCCTGTTGTCTTAGGGGCAAACTCACCCAGGCAGGTTTTCTGATATCCCAAGCCCATCTTATGCTCGTTAGATTTCAACTGTAGAGGGGTATTCATTCCTTAACCATACTTGCCCAGTCCTTCTCCAGGTTGTATCCATATGCCAGTAGTATCTTCGCTGGTAAAAGGTTGGCTTCAGAAATATAGGGAGTTCTCAATCTTGCCCCCACGGGAGTGTATACTGCTGCCACCAACTCCAAGGAATGATAGCTTGCTTCTAACTTAATTTCGGGTTCGATGTAAGGAATGGCGCTGCTCTGATATGTTTGGAGATCAACTTCTCCATGCACGGTAATCACCTTCCCATCCACTACAAATCATACTTTCTGGTGTAGGCTTGAAGGTACAGCTCCTACTACATGAATCCAAGGTCTTCCCAACATGAATCTGAATGCACTAGGCAAATCCATTACTTGGAAGTTTATAGAGAATTTGGTTGGGCCGATGAGTACGTCGAACTCAATCTCACCTACCACAGTCTTCTCCATCCCATCAAAAGCTCTCACAGCTATTTTGGAGGTTTTAACCATCTCTTCTTTGATGCCTAAACTCCTCAAGGTAGCTAAAGGGCATATGTTGAAAGCGGATCCGTTGTCAATTAGTACGTGTGCTATTCTTTTTCCATTGCACTGTGCAGTAATGTATAAGGCCTTGTTGTGTCCTCTCCCTTCCATGGGGAAGTCTTCATCTGAGAAGCTCAATTGATCTTTCAGAAGGATTGCCACTACAAAATCCCCTAACTGCACATCATTAATAGTTTCAAGGACATGCACCTCATTCAATATCTTCAATAGTGCATTTTTGTGCTTCTCTAAGTTGATGAATAAATCCAATAAAGATATTTGGGCCGACATTTTCCTTAAGTGCTCGATTACTTCAAACTCACTGGTTTTAATAATGGACATGAGTTTTTCCGCGTCTTCCTTCGAGATTTCTTTCTTTTCGGATTCGCCTTCCCTAGGGGTGTAAAATCGTCCAGACCTCATTACCGCATCTACTTCCTTCGTCCCATAGTCCTAGTGGACTGCCTTAGGATCGTACTCTTATACCGGAGGGACTTTTATAGTTATTGTTGTCGGGCAAGATGCCTCTGGTTCAGCTATATCGTCTGCCTCCTCTCTTGGCAGTCGGATCACAACAGGTTTGATCAGACAATCCTCTACCTCACTCAGGTTGTCAAGCTCTTCCAGTTTGATCACCACAATCGTAGCGGCTTCAATCATCGACACAGTGTCGCCAAAGTCTTTTGAGAAAATTTCGTTTTCCAGTTGACGATGCCGGTCGTCGTTACTTAGTTTTGCTAATATCGCAAATTTCGAGTGCTCTCTCATTCCCTTGAATGGTTTAACTGAGTCTTGCCGCTGATCCTATGATCTCTTTATTTCGACATACTGCTCTGCGCTAAGCTTGGTATCTATCATCTGGTCAAGCGATGATTCAAGCCCTTTCGTAAAAGGCTTTTCCACCTCCTTCGGGATTTCTGGTTGAACGGGATCATCCATACCCCCCCATCCGTCTGGTATGATATCCTCTATTCTCTGATAGAAACTAGGAGGAGCAGAATATTTCACCTTAAAGTTATATCCTCCAGAATCTTCACCCAGGTTGTCTATGATTTCTCCCATTGCTAGTGCGTTAGCCATGAATCTGCGATCTGCTAAACTTCGCCTACTAGCTTCCAATTCGTGCTCGTCGAGTTCTTCTTTCGGCTTGATGATCGGCCCAAGATCGCCTACCAGACTCTCGTGCGGGATACTCCATGTGTTTCCCTGCTAAGTTTTAATCACAAAGTGGCTCCCTTCCAAGCTTAGAGAAGCCTCGACTCCCTCGAACTTTTCATCGGTAACATTCGACATTATCCCCTGCTCTTCATCTTAGTGATACACAATTTCTTCATGTCAGCAGAGATCTCCCCTTCTTTTGGATATAGTGAAGCGATCACCAGAATGTTGGTTAGCTTAGGTATGTCCACCTTCAGCTTAAGGTGGTTTTCTTCATCGTCAGTGAATATTGCCCCTACTACTTGGTGGTTAGGGAGCTAATTTTCTTGTACATTCAGAGCCATGTTATCAAACTTCAAAATCTGACTGTCGATCAAAGCTTGTACCTTCAGCTTAAGGATATAGCAATTATCAACGTTGTGTCCCCTTTCGCCCATGTGATAGACACAGGTCTGGCTTTCATCAAAGTTAGGATATTTAACAAGATTTGTCCTAGGTAGTTCCTTCGCCATCAAGTGTTGTTCTAGCAGCATTGGGAGTAGCTTGGATAAAGGTCTTGGGAGCTGAGAGAATTGCTTTTGGGGTTGCCTCCTTCTAGGCTCTTGCCCTTTTGGCACCGACCACGACGATCGTCCCTTGGTCTGATTAGAATTGTTAAACACCTTGGGCTTATGGGGGTCTGGTATGAAGGCTATGTCGAGCCCAGCCTCTCTCTCCTTTTTCAAGGGGTATTGCTTTCTGGTAGAAGTTTCATGCAGCCGCCTTTCTCTTAAGGCACACTCGAGCCTTTCGGCTACCTTTATCAAATGTGTAAAGGTTTGACATCCTGAGGTGTTCAATCTATCGAAGTATTCGTAGGGGAGTGCTTTCAAGAACAAGTCAATCAGCTCCTCTTCTGGGATTAACTGTTTTACTTGGGTCGCCAAAGCTCGCCACCTCTGAGTGTATGTTCTGATCAATTCACCACTTATTTTTTAGGTTCGTAGCAAATCTTCTCTCGTTGGGACCATAGCTGTGTTGAACTTATACTGCATGAGGAAGTCTTTTGCAAGATCTTCCCACCCATCATAGTCATCCAAGTCCAACTCGATGAACCAAGCTAGGGCGGCGCCAGCCAGACTCTCTTGAAACGTATTCATCAGCAGCGAAACGTAGTCTGAATATTGCGTCATTTACGTAGGTAATATTTGAGGTGAACGTGGGGACAGCCTGTCCCATTATACTTTCTCACGAAGTTTGGCTCCTTGTTGTCAGGAGGGGTCTCCACCTTGGCAAAAGGAGATATCTTGTCAAAACAGGCCAACTCATAACCCTAGCTACTTAAACACTCTTCGATCCTGGCTATTCTCTTAGCCTCTGCTTCAGTTTTCACGTTCTGCTTCCCTTTTTCATCTTTCTCGAGATTGATGACAACATGGGGTGTCTTTTGCTATGACTGGATGTTCGGCATACGGACATCTTCCTCTATACGTTGGGTATCTTCTGTCGTTTCTTTATCAGCCATATCGGGTGCAAATGGTGGACTTGAATTGTTCCGATTAAGAGCCACTGCCTGTCTGGCGTGGGAGGCTTCCAGCATTGCCTTAATATCAGCCATCATAGTCGCCATAGCAGTCATCTGAGTTTCCAGCATGCCTACTCGCGGGGTCAACTCCTGTTGTTCCATTCTTGTCTTAAGTCGAGTGTAAAAACGATGTGTTGGTAATTTCGTGATTAAAGTGTACATATTTTTAAAAGGAATACCAATGAGTATTTCTTCAGTATTGACAAAATGAAGTACTTGATTCTTCTAATTGCATATTTTATATTGGCGAACGAGAAAAAGGACTACCTTGTGAGCCTTAGTCTCAATTGAACAGTTCTTTTAATCATTCTCCAAAAGAATTCATGAAAGTAAAAGAAGCGTAATTTTTTACAATAGTTTTTATGCATTTGTAAAGCATGTCCACACTCATGCATATGCGTCCACAGTAATATTCAGTACAAGTGAGTATGCATGAAAAGGCATCATAATGTTTGCTTATTTTACACTTGACAGAATAGCCTATTCAAGTCTATGACGCTTGAGGTCTAAGGTGTCCTCATCATCCCAACATGGATCCATCTCTTAAGTCTGGGACTCTTCATCTTCTGAATATGACGACGATCCCATATCTTCGGGTATGTACGGCTCTATCCCAGGCACATACGGTACGATATATTCGGGCACATAAGGCTCGACAAGGCTGCGTCTGGTCGCCTCAAAGTGCTGGATGTATTCCGTGGTAGCCCTATGAATGTTCTCCTTTCGAGTCATGTCTTCTGGCCATCTTATATCTTCGGCCTGAGAATTCTTCAAAGAGTGTATAATAAATTCCACCTTAGCTTCAATCTGTTTCTTCTTTTCTCCCGTAAGGGTCTCTTTTGGCATGTCAAATGAGAAGATACCAGACCGCGGTGGAGAAGGGATCTCCTGTAATGCCCCAAATTATCGGATAACCCTCTTTGGATAATATGTGGTAGCGCCTGTGAATCATAACAAAGGGACTAGGTCTTCGTCATTACATGCGAGCCTGACTTTTCCCAGTGTTGGCAATCTAAGCCGCCATCAGAGCTGTTCTGGTTTCAGATTTCCAAGGAATTTTTTCCATTCTATGAAGTTGAACTTAGGAATACGTGTATGGGTTCTGACAAAGGTTTTAAGAGGATGGGCATTGGAGCTAATCTCGATGAAACCCATGCGGATATGGAATTATCTAATATGAGATGTGAACCATAGATACAGGAGATCACTAGAGGCTCTAAAGATTCCCTTCTTGTTTTTCTTGAAGCGATTTAGGGAAAGGAAGGTTTCAGCAAGGATAACGTTCGAGTAATCCCACCCACAACAAACTTGTCTGACCACTACAGTCATAATAGGGTCGAAGGTAACAGACGAGATCGAGAATACCACAAAGCTAAAGAAGGCCAAGACAAAGGCTCTACCAGATTTAGTCCCCTTAGTGGCAGGGAGGTTGGGAAATCGATCTAGAAGGAAAGATAGGGAAATTCGTCCAGAGTTCCTTTTGGCATCTGTTTTGACTTCGTTAAGGCTTGTGTCAAGAAATTCAGCTAGTTGACTCAAGTGCTCAAATCCTATGGGAGGTTGAACTAGTAAGTGAGTAAACTCAACTCCAATGGCGGTGCTATACTCTTCGATAGTAGGGGTAATCTCTAGTCCCTCCATGCAGAATGTAGCGGTGGTAGGATCCCAATAGAGCGCCATGGCTTGGATAAAGGCAGGCGGGCATTCAATCTTCAGTGATGTTGAGGGAACAAAATGCACATGCTAAATGCAAGAATAAATGTGAAATAAGCAGATCGCCATTGATGCACAGTGAGAGGTTTGAAGCTGCACCTCACCTGCTTTCGCGGTTTCGGCTCGCGCGAACGATGGCAATGGCTTCCTCTCAGTCTGGACAGCTTCCTGAGGGTCCCTTCGAGCTTTGGTCTAGCCTGGAAAGGCCTGACCGATGCTCTGCAAATTCGAGCTTCGCCCTCGACAATGGCGATGGAGGGCGAGCTCTCTCTCTCTCTTTCGATTCTGTTTACTCCTTTCCAACTGAATCCACCATCCTCCTACTTCGCAAAGGCTCTTTGGCTCATATAGCTCTTTGGATTTTTTTTTGCGCTGAATGGGGGAGCCAATTGACTCGAATTGCACGTGCATCCACGTGCTTTTAGGTCCAAATGTCGTCGGGGAGGATGGGCATTCCGTCCAACTCCGTTTGGTCCTCTGGCAAGCTCCATCTCATGCGAATTTGGCACGAATTTGGGCTGAGTTTTGTTTTTGTTGACTTTTGCAGGTCCCGCGTCTTGACCGGCTGATTACTCTCCCTTCCGGCGACGTCAGATGGTGCCGTTGGTGTTAATCGGCGGGGGAAGATGAGAGAAACAAAATGCCCACCATTCCCCTTCCAATTAGTCACGAATTGACCTTCAATTTCTTGATCAAAATCGAGCCAAGGACTGTTCATTCGCGCGGGGACCTGAGGAAGAAGACAACACTGTAGCGGACCAGTTCGACCGGTCCGACCGGCGGTCTGACCGGTTCCGACTTACAATTTTCCAAATTAAACCCAAATTAATGGGAAATTTTTGCAATTGGACCTTAGAATCGAATTTAGGGGATGAATTTTATCTAAAAATGAGGTTTTACCCAAAAGTTAACATCAATTTCTATAAAAACCCCAAATTTTCACTTAATTGGAAATTGAGAAATTGTGCAATTAAAGGTTCAAGTGATCAAATTGGACCAAATTACCTATGCCAATCGATTCAAAATGATGAAACCCATTGTGCAGTATGTTTAATTTACAATGATAGTCCTTGAATTGAATGTAATTTCAAATATGCCCAATTTCAAGGACTAAAATGCAATTAAGTATGCAATTTTGCCAAATTCATGCAATTGAGCAATTTGTACAAACAATTGGACTAAATTGCAATAAGGGACAATTATATTGGATGTCAGGATCCTAGAAAATGCCAAAGTTGCAAATTAAAAGACTCAATTGACATTTTTTTAACAAATTCAATCATGTGCGTTACAAAGAAACACACAAAATTAAATTTTATTTTAGACTTTTTGTGAGGTGAAAAATATAAGGAATTTAAAATAAAAATATTGACTATTTTTCCATATTTTTTGACCTCGAATGCTATTTTTATTTATTTTTATAGTATTTTCCTAATTTCTGAAAATATTAAAAAAAATTGAAAAATATGAAAAATTATTTTTTTTGTCAAAAATGGTTCCTTAGGCTTGGCCAAGGTCACCAAAGTTGATTTTTCAATTTTTTGACTTTTTATGGATTTTTTATGAATTTTCTAAGAAATAACTAAAAAAAGTTGATCCAAAATTAAGTGTCAACAGCCATCTGACGCATGTCCTGATCCGTTCGTGCCTTTGAAGTACCTCCCTTGTGCTGCTTTGTTCCAGATCGAGGCTGCTGTCCAGTAGCGTTGTCCTTGCTCTTTGGCGCCAAAATCAAACGGCCGACACTGTGGAACAAAATTGCTGCCTAGGCTGAATTTTGCTTGCTGTCCATTGGAGTTTTATTGTTATTTTAAGTCCAAAACAGCCTGTTTTTGCACGTTTCTTAATCACTGATCAGTGCAGGTTTTTGGTTCACGTTTGGACTCATTCACTGTATCTTTTGGTGTAAAACACTCACTGTTCGTGGGCTTCATAAAGACTCGAGAAAGGCGTGAGGAAGGGAGAATTCGCGAGGCAATGATGCTCACAGCATAACTGAGAGGAAAAGGTGTCAGAAGGAGGGGGAGGAATTCCTGCCGAGGAGATTTCCAAAGTCGCCACCGCTCCATCACCTGAGCAGTCCGCAATATCCCCTTTGTTGCGAATAATCACAGGTTCTTGTTCACAAATCAATCCCGAAGGGGCCCTTGTCGCAATCATCACTGTCCTGACGTGCCGTGCTCCTCGCTATTGCCTTGACGAACCAGCCATCGCACGTTCACCATCCGGCTCCATTTTTTTTTTCTACTAATGCGATAGCCGCGATACATGTTCGAGCAAGGTGTGAGACAAGCGGAGAAAAACGAGAGAAAAAGGAAAGTCCTTGCATCACGAGTCAACTTTCGTCGAGTCGAGACTCCCGTTCAAATACCTGTTAAAAAATTAGCAGATTTTGGGAACATTCAAAGCGTGGCTATCTCGATCTGGGAATTCCTCATAGAGCAACACCTCGCAGGCATTGTTGTCTTGTGTTCCTTGTAACTTTGTTGGTTAACTTTGTTTAACACTTGTGCAGGGCCGCTATTTGACAAGTCATCATATAACCAACAAAGTTTTTGCCTTCTCTGTTGGTTATACAATCTTGGATCAACGCATTGAGTTTCAACTAGCTAAGATCAAGAAAATCCATCGCGATTGCATTGTTTCACCACGAGCTTCTACTTCAATCGTCGTCAAACTGTGCGAGTCCTCACCGACCCCAATCACAAGATATCGCGATCACATGGGAGGTGACAAATCTGAAATGGTTCCAGATTAGGTGAAATTCAATCCGCTCATAACCTTTTTTTTGTGGATATTGAATGATTTTCGGCTAGGCAAATTTTTATCTACTGATATTTGTGATATGTGGTAATTGCCTTTTCGAACTTTTTTTATGTCTCGAGCATATTTTTTTAGACTAGAAACCGTTTCGAATTAAGGGGTGATTCCCTACCGACAACCCGCATAGTCAGATTGATCTCAACCTTGAGATTTGTCTCGACGGCGCGGGGATCGAGATATCTAATCTTAACCATCAGATATGATTCCTCGATCCACTCCGTCATCTAATTCGAATCTGATGATATTTTCGCAAAAGATCATGCATTATATGTGGTTTGAATTGATTCGTAAATTAAAAAATAAAAAAAAATACCAAAAAATGTCTTACCCACATAGTGGCATATAGTTTAGAACATTTCATCAATTCATGTAGATTGAGCATTTTATTCTGCATGCATGTCATATAGGCTTAGTCGCATAACCGTTATGTCATTTTCATGCCGTATTGATTAGCCATGTCATATAGTTTTGCTATGTCATCAAAGTCTCATATCATATAGTTTGGCATGTCATTAGCTTGACACGTCTTTGATGCCATGTCGCGTTGATATAATGTCATTCATTTTAAATTAATACACTAGCTTAGTCTAATATCACATGCCATTTAGATTAAATTCATGTCATTTTTCCATAGCATGTAGTTTAGAATTTATGTTGCTTTGTGCGTCATTAAGAAAAAAAAAATTAAAATCCATCATGCATTCATGTCATGTTAGGATAATCATCACTTGTCATGTCATTAGAATAATTGTGCTCCTAGCGCACAATTACATCCATGAATTGCATTCATTAAAAAAATAAAAATAAAAATAATACACCTTTGAAACTTTAAAGAAAAATCCTTGAAAATTGCAACTCAGATAATTTTCATGAAATGGGTACCGAAAGGGCATTAATATAAATATTAGTGTAATCAAGTCCCCGAACTTAAAATCTCTGGTTCGTAGAAATAAGATATTTCTCCCGATACTTTATTTATGTGTCTAATCAGCCGACCGCGAATTGATTAGTGGCGACTCCAAGTTAAATTATTTGCATGTTATGTGTTGAACCGTAAGTTGCGATTTGGTATGGACTTGGGAGATTTCGAGCTAGGTTTAACAGCTTACTAATCCATTAGCCAAATTTTAGGTCACAGCACTCCAAACATCGAAAAGGTTTGATCGAGCTAACCTCGCTCTAATACCACTTTAACGGGGATGTCACGCCCCGACCCCGGCGGGCACGCCAACATCCCACACAGCCATCAATCTTAATAAGATAACCCAGGATCCAACAGCCTAACTCTCGTCGTGCGATATGAAAAGCGCATGCGGAAGCGAAAATAAAACCCCAGACATAAAATAAATACAAGGTGACATAGGATTAAAATGAACATGCATTGTCTTACAATAAAAGGGTCTATTACAACAAAAGAAAGTAGGGTTCGGAGGAAGGCACTATAAGACCAAAAAGATGAACTTAAAAAAGAAAGCTATAGACTAGACGGACTCGTCTTTATCTTCCTCCTTTTTTCCTTTTTCGTCATCTTTGAGACCTTCTTCAAGGCTTTGGGTATGAAATTATTGGTCCCACGACGGGGTGAGATAATAATCTTAGTAAGTTAACTCTAACCCTAAGCTAGACTATTGGTACCTCCAGGCACGTTTGAAAATATGCAAGTTTTGGCAAAATACTTTTCACACATGACATTCAAGTGATTGGCATAACAAAGCAACTCAGGCATATCAGGCAACTAGGTTCATGTCTTTTACACTTTCACTTTCCAATCTGAATTTCTCAAGCCATACAGGTATAATAGACATTCCATGCACTCTAGGCATTCCAGGCATTCTAGCCAATTGAAGCAAACAGGCTCGGAAACATATCAAGAACCATGTTTCAGTCTTTTATCTTCTTTACGCCCACCAAGGGATGCGAGATGATTCAGTCAATCACATGACTCTCGACGTCTTATCGAGATGATTCGGTCATCATGACTCTCGCTGCGAAATGACCTAGGATTATGGTTAACTCACATGCTAACTAGCTCAGGGGGTCTCAAAAACGATGACGGCGAGTCGCGGCGACGGTGACGGCGATGACCTTCCCGATTCCCTTTGATTCACTCGGGTTTCTCGAGTTAACAAGTGATGACTCAACCCAACATCGTTGGGACACCATGGAAAGGCCCGGCAAGGTCGCCGGGACAGGTGGCCAGCAACTGGGGCTACGACGAGTGGCGGCCGACTGCAGCAACAGAGCCGGTCAGTGAGAGGTTAGAGGGCTCACCTAATAGTCGATGGAAGGCTGTCGGGACCAACGAAAGGCAGCAAAGGGCAGCCAACGGTGGCTTGACAGTGAAGGAATAGAACTGGCGAAACAGGGCACGCGCTGGGAAAACAGAGGATGTAGTCTAAGGCTATTTTTGAGCTCCACGGGCGACAACAAGCTCCCACAAGTTCCGAGGGTCGAGTTGGGACTCCGAGGTAGCCTACGGTGGTAGTCGTGGGCGATGAGAACGGTGGATTTGGCCGGAGTAGGCACAAACCCGAGGTGAACCGCGAAACAGAGCACTGTAGTCTTCGGGGCTGCTCGCGACGGCTTAAGTGGTCGTTCGGTGACGAGACTAGTTTGGGATGGTAGTGAGGAGACTGATGGACTTCGGTGAGGTAGTGGGAGGCGGTGGTGGCGTCACAAATGGCCAAAAGAGGAGCTGGAGGCTCTCGGGTCAAGGGGCTAAAAAACAGGGCAGTGAGTCTCCACAATGGCTCCGATGGCTCGCGACGACCGATGTCAGCTTCAGAGGGCCGGCGAAGGTGGCGAGTAGGGGTTGGAGGTGGTGATCGCACAAAAACTCGAGAGGAAGATGAGGATGGTGGTTCGGCTGGGACTATTCTCGTGGGGGAAGGGGGCAGACGAGAAAGAGTGAGAAGAGAGAGAAGGATGAGAGGGAGAAAGAGAGAAGAGAGTGAGTGATGTGAGAGTTTGACTTTTGGGGTTGGTGAGGTGATGGGTTTGAAAGACAAGGGGGCCTACAAGTCAAATCATTCTTGCACATAAAGGTAGGGGCGAAATGATCATTTGGCTTTTTAGGACTAAACGAAATTTGGTACACTAGATAAAGGGTAATTTTGATATTTTCATAAGTTAGGCTCGGGTCGCGAGGATTTCGATCCTATTACGTGGCGGCTAAGAATTTCGAAATCTATTCTAAACCGACTGACGTTTCAGAAAATCATCCAATTATCGTATCTTTAGTCCTTGCGATTCCAAAATATTTTATAGATTGAAATTCAATTTAATTTCCTTTCATTGAATTCAGGCACTTTACAATAGGTGAATTTCCAGGGCGTCACATTTTGCATGGACCAAAATATGCTTGATATTTATATCTTGTATTATAAAATTATAGTATGATTTGATGCTTGATTTATTTGTGTATTAGCTCAAATCATGCCATGCTATTTTTTATGATTACAAGATAAGGGGATTATTATGTGATGTATGGTTTTAATTTGAGTGGGAAGTTCTATAAAGTTTTAGTAATTTTAATGAACTCAATTTTACATAAATGATTATATTAATGGTAATTTCAAACGAGGATTCTTAAAAGATGATTAAGAGTATAGTGAACTTTTGAATCTGAGACCTTATGTGAAATTATTTATTAATATACTTAGTTAGTGTAAAATAGTTACTTAAATATTGGACATTGATAATTCGTGAATACATATCTATAGAACTTCGTGTTTAGATACAATGGCTACAACATTTTATAATATCATAACTGACCTAAACAAAGGATAGAAATTTGGCAAAGATTTTAAAATCTGGAATGTGTAAATCCAATTTGCGCTAAAAGAGCAATAAGCACTAGAAGCTTTTGGCCTAATTATTGAAAAACTTGAAGATGGAAATATTGCACAATATAGAATGGATCAAGAGGCATTTATTGCATGAAAAATGAAGAACTTTAATGTTCGCATTATGTTGTTTTTTTTGTCAAATTCGCATTATGTTGTTGGGTAGCACGAAAAATTTCGTCATGCAAGGGTTCAAGGATTTTTTTTTTTTTAATGCCAAAGTCATGTGAGAAGTATTAAAAGCCGATTTTGGTTAGACATAGGTCATCAAATCGAGACAGGCCACCATATGGTTTGATGTTTATATGATGCCTTATGGGCAAAATATGAAATAATATTTTGAGGTGTGTGTCAAACATGAAAAGTAAACTGTGAGACGCAGGCTACATTTTTACTAATAAGTAGCAAGTGCAAGCAGTATTCTATTATTTACCTCATAACTTTGTGCATGTAAAAATTCAATTAATCCACAATGAAAAAATAAAGACTATTGAGAATGATATTCGCTATATTGAACTAGAGGTGGTTCTTACAGCTAAACCAGAAACTAACATTTTATTGTGCTCGTTCTAGCTCTCGTAGGGCTTTGAGCTCCAAGCGTAAGCATTAAAGTGGGTTCAAGAAGTGAAAAGGACAAGAGAATAGATTTTTCAGGGTAGAAATCAAAGTTTAACTGACATGAAAAAGGAAAGTGTCCTTTAAAAAAAACATCTCAAAGTTGAAATGTTTTAACTATGGCAAGAAGGGTCATTTTTACTTGCAATTAGGGTGAGTCAAAGAAAGTAGAAACCCTTCGTACACTTGAGAGTGTTACTTATGTCTCTATTTCAGTTTTCGTAACTAAATCTCATCTTTTGTGGACTGTAGACTAAATAGCCACAAACCATGTAGCGAAGGATTGAGATGCTTTCGTGGAATTTCGAAGAACTCAACATGGAGCAAAATGAATATACATGGGAAATAATTCATTAGTGAAAGTTAAAGGGAATAACATTTGTGGCCTAGGGTTCTGCATCTGAGCTTTTTTGGCTCGATTTTGGGAAACTTACTTCACCGTTTCGTTGATTCTTGAACCTATGTGATCGTACTGACATGATGTTCAAAACCCACTATTAATTTTAGTTTATGGTTGGCTATCGGAGGAGAATGAGACGATGAAAGGAGTGGCGAAATAGGCGAAATGGCTGCTGCGCCGGCGAGATATTTGATCAATTCCAGCGAAATTCCGTCAAATTATGGGCTGGCTTCAGAATAGCAGGGTCGCCTCGCCATGGGGAACAAAAGCCCTATGATGTTTCGGCATTTGGTTGTTGCCTCGTCATGGGGAACAAAGGCCCTAAGATGTTTCGATATTTAGTTGTTCGCCGGAGACAAATTTGGGGAAAAGTACATTTTTAGTGCCAAAAGCTATGTACGGAGATCATTTTAGTGCCAAAAATTTCAAACATATCACTTTAGTGCCAAAAATCTCAAACGGATCACTTTAGTACGAACTGTTTTTAAAAACGATCACTTAAGTGCCAACTTCTTTTAAAAATGATCACTTTTAGTGCCAAATCTAATGTGCCACGTCAGCTTAAAAAAATAATAAAAATAGACGTGTCGGATTTTTGGCGAGCCACGTCACCTCTTGTAGTGAAGTGATCATTTTAAAAAGAAGTTGGCACTAAAGTGATCCGTTTGAAACTTTTCACACTAAAGTGATATCCGTACATAATTTTGGCATTAAAAGTGTACTTTTGCCGACAAATTTGCGAAGGAATTCGCGGCCTAATGTTCCACACCTAAGTGATTTTAGCTTGATTTCGGGAAAAGTACTTCACTATTTTTGTTGATTCTTGAACCTATGTGATCGCACCTGTTGTGGCTAGCAATATCACCTAGAGGGAGTGAATAAGTGATTGTCGTGCAATTTTCAAGATTTGATGTGGAATTCAAATTGCACAAATATTAAGCTCATATCTCAGATGTTCAAAACAGAATTTATCATTGTGTCCACCGAGTGTGCAGTTTAACTATCACAACATATAAAGTAAGATCATAGTAAAGATAGAGAAAACTGCACAAAGGGTTTATAGTGGTTTGGCTTTGGTTGAGCCTACGTCCACTTCTTCGACTATCAATCAATCCGCTGATTCCACTAGTGAACTGCTTGAGGTTACAGCTTAGTGATCTCCTTTGAGACGTAGGATTTAACACCAAAAGCTCAACACTCTTGTGTAGACATCCTCACAATTACAATGGATGGATCAATAAGAATATATGATTTGAAGTACTCTCGATTTAAGAATTATGAATAATTTTCCCTCTTAACGCCAATCTCTTTCTCTTCAGATTTGAGATATCTTTTATACTCCTCCGCCTCCAATCTTACTGTTGCAAGGCATCCAGAAGAGGTCTCTCCAAAATTTCCCATTTGGACAAGACAATTACCAAAAGAAGATTTCGTTGCCGTTAAGGATTCAAATGGAAAGCCTTCTCCATTCGGATCAAATCGCCCATACAATTATGATCCTGGGTTTCCATAGATGAATTCCTTCAATAGGCAAGTTTCATTCATCCTAAGATCCGCGTCCTTGATTGATCTCTATCCTCGAGAAACTTTAAGAACGATCCAGCTCGATTGTGTCCATTGTAATGTATCAATTAAGTACATCTTGAAGTTCTCTTCAAGTTCTGATTATTGCACGTGAATACTCCTTTCAGAAATAACATCCGAGCCAAATCTTTTGCCATATTCAATCTTGTGAATCCCCGCACCAAAGGATAATCTGCAAAACAAGTATTCCATGACATTAAGAGTACTTGGATTGTTTTGTTAACTTCCAAATCATCTAGGTTTTTCTCAAAAATCTGCCCTTTTTATGATGACAAAACTATCCACAAAAGTATTAGATATTTGAAAAAAGGGGTGAGTAACAATAGTCTAGTTACTCTAGTAAAATCTTGCTAAATGATAATTTTATCAATCTGTCCTTTGTACTTTTAGCAAGAGTAAGTTCTGAAGTTCAAAAGGTAATTTTGCAATATCATGAATGGTCTCAGAACTTGTGATATCTAAAAAATTGATTTAGAATTTAAGCACGTATACATATTTAGAGCATTGTAATATTATGTGTTTCTAAGTGATTTCAATTATTTCCAGTCACATGAATGATAATTTTGAGCAGCACAATAATTGAGAGAATAATACTTGTGATCTAGAGTTTATACTCAAATGCTCAGAACATCTTGTTCTAGTACGAGCTCAGAACTTGTAGTTCTCTAATTACCTTGCATAGATTATGACAACTGTAAACATTTAACTTAATATGTTTTGAATAAGAGATATTTGCATGTGCTCTGATTATAGAAATGTTCAAAATAAAGAACTTGTTCACATGTTCTTCTTAAGCAATGAAATTTTTTTCCAAGTCATGTTTCTGCTGAACAAGAGAACTTATGTATGCTTCTCCTTGTGCTTATCCTGTTTGCACTTGTAGTGCATAGCATTCGCAGTAGAATCATAGCCTTCACAGCATAATACCACAGTACATCATAGTGCAGTGCATACATGTCATTCACATTTCAATGCATCATAATTATAGCTTTAGTCCTATACCACATACATAAGGTTGGTCCAATACCACATACACTTTTGTAACTTCTCCCCCTTTTCGTCATTAGCATAAAATGGTCAAAATAAATGAGAAGTGTCGCGACCTAAAATTAGGAATTCTTCTAGGCTAATGGATTATCAGGTTAATTTGACGACTAACCTAATACGGACCATCCCAAGCCCTACCAAATCGCAACTTAAATTAATTGGAAATGATTTAGATTTTGGAGTCGCCACTAACCATTTGGGTAGGTTGATTAGAAACCTGTTGACACCTGATTTTTGACCATTTATTATTGTGATTTTTATTCTTTAAAATTAATTAAAAATATCAAAAAAGGTCATAAAATCACAAAATCAACTTTGGAAGCCTTGGCCTAGCCTCGGGGACCAATTTTGAACAAAAAATAATTTTTGGTATTTTATAATATTTTATAATATTTTTCGAATTTATTTAATTATTAAAAATATCAAAAAATCAGAAAAATACCATTCGTGGTCATAAAAATACACAAAAATATTCAATAATTTTATTTTAATTTCCTCTTCAAGTGTGTCACTTTAAATCTCAAAAATTCGGTTTGGGTCAATATGTTCCTTCACAAACATAAACCCGAACCGAGCAAAAAATTCATTTTTCGAGTCTTTTAATTTTCGATTCTCACTTTTTATAAGTTATGACATTAGATTCTAAAGTCTTGAAGTGCAATTAGGTCAATTTGCCCTCCAATTTGATCAATTTTAACCAAAAGGGCTTAATTGCATAAAAATCTTTCAATTTAGTCCCCGGTTTCACAATTTTCGAAATTAAATTTCATACGGGCATACCCATTAAAATTAAACACCTCTACCCTATGGGTTTCATCGTGATGAATCCACTGGTGGTCTTAATTTGGACTAATTCGATCATTTGGGCTCTCAATTTGGCGATAATCATTTTCGGATCCTAGGGACAATTTGGGGTTTTCACTAAATTTCAATTAATTAATTCACGAAAATACCCATATTTGATGGAAAACATGTCAAGGAGTCCGATTTTGTTGTCAATTTCATGAAAATGAGTCAAATTGGGGCCCAATTTGGGCGATTTTGTCGAACCGGGCCGGTCGGGCCAGTCCCGACCCGACCCGGTCCAACCGGGTCTGCAACTCAGTTGCAGACCCAAGCGCTGCGGACAGAGAAGGGCGAAACAGGGGGAGGCCCGCCGGGTGATTTTTTTTACAAAAGAAAGTTGAGAGTGGGGGACAAAAGGGAGAATGATTCTCGCGACGAGGGCGGCCAGAGGGCAAACCGGTCGGCCATGAAGGAAAACGAAAAAAAAGGGAAGAAGAGGAAGAGGAGGTCGGTCGGGAAAAGAGGAGGGAGACCGAGAGAGATCCGAGGGAGATGGACGAAAAGGAGAATAAAAATAGAGCGAGGAGGAGGTCGGAGACTCGATAAAAATCGCCGCCGCACCGACACCCCGCCGTCATAACCCTCGGCGAACACAGGTCGGTATTGCCCCTGTTTTTGCTCTGTTTTTGAGTCGTTGAACAGGGCTCGTCGGTCCGGCTCGATTTCGATCGAGCCGAACCAAAACCGCTAGCACCCGATATTCATGAAGATGTGTAGGGTAGTTTTATATGACTGGTATAGCTCGGCATCCCTCGCCGGGCTTCGACGAAATCATTTAATCATGTTTCGGTATATGCATATCACGTGTTCGACAAAATGACCAGGGGAGTGTCTCGATCCATCGTTCTCGGCCGTGGCTTTTTGTCCTCTTTTTGTGCGAGTCTAGCTCTGAGAACTCACTATAACTATTCCTACGCCCCGGCTTGATGTTTATTTTGCATTAAAACTCGACAAAAACCGAGGGCCGGAGCTTCGCCGGCCATGGTTCGGACAGGAGCTTGACGAGGGATTTCCGGCGGTCGCCGACCATCAAGGGACCTCAGGTAAGTCCTCAAACGTCCCTAGGATGCTATTTGAATGGTTGGAATCGATTTTGAATGATAAAAAGTTTTCTGCAAATTTCTCGCCGGAGCCGGTTCGGTCGCCGTGCTTTTGAGGTGGTTTCCGACGTGATTCAGGCCATGTTTCGCTTGTAAGTTAATGTGGGATTGACGAGGAGTGGATTGGGCTCAAAATCGCGCCTCGAAACCGACGATTTTACGTCGGTTTGGCGCCTCCGGCGAGAAGCCGGCGAGAATCGCCGGCGCCGGTCGTCTTCTCCGGCGTGCCTGGTCGACCGTTGACCAGTCAACGCTGACGTGGCACGCCACGTCAGCGGGGTGGGACCGGTCTGGTTTAAAACAAAACCCAGATCGGACGGCCGTGGTTTCGCCACGTGTCGCGATCTGGGATTTTTGGAAAATTTAAAAGATTTTCAGAATTAATAAATGATTTTCGAAAAAAATAAAAACATTTTCATCCGACGGTTGGCATTATGCCAAGTGGCACTTGGAGGACCGTCCGATCTGACCCAGGATCGGACGCGTCAGAGGAGGCCATGTGGCACAATGATGATCGTCCGATCTGTGGGTTTTCGGATAATTAAAGAAAATGATTAAAAAATCAAAAAAATTGTTAAAAAAATAGAAAAATGTTTTAAAATACCGAAACGGTGTCGTTTTAGATCGGTTTTCGACCCGTAGGGTCGGGCCGGGCGCCCGTGAGGCGCGGGCCGGGTCTGACTCGGCCCGGAAAATAATTTTAAATATTTAAAAAATTCAGAAAATAATAAAAAATAATAAAAAATTCAAAAAATCTTAAAAAAATTCAAAGAAATTCAGAAAATTCAGAAAAATTCTAAAAAATTCCAGAAAATAGAAAATGGCCGCATTCAATTGGTCATGACCTGTTTCGGGTCTTTTGACCCCCGAACCTTCCAGAAATGACGGTTTTGCCCTTCCGGCAAACCGTCTTCCAAAACAATTCTTAAAAATCCAGGAAAATCCCAAAAAAATAGGAAATGGCCACAGACAACTGGCCAAGACTCATTCCGGGTGTTTTGAACCCCGACCCTTCTTAAAATGACGATTTCTCCCTTTGGGCGAATCGTCTTCCAAAAATTGATTGTGATTGATAGGAATAGTCGTCCAATCTGCATGAAACCCTGAATCAAACCTACCACACCCAAACTTGCGCCTGCATGAACTCTTAGTCAGGAAAATCACTCGCGTTAGGTACCGAAAGGGCGTTGGTAATGACACCAGCGTAACCAAGTCCCCGAACCCAAAATCTCTAGTTCCGCAGAACTGATCGATCTCTCCCAATCGGTCAGTGAGGTTTCCGGTCTACCCTCCAAGAAAGACCGGTGGCGACTCCAAATGCATGCACAATTTGCACATGCCACCACGACCACACTGAAGGTCGAAAGCGATCGACTCTTGTCGTCGAAGAATACTCCCGCCGCGATTTGGTATGGGCCTGGGAGGGCCCGCGCCGATCCAAGACCCGCGATCGGTAATCCATTAGCCGCGTCCGCTTCCGGACGGGTCGCGACGGCTGGCGACTCCGCTGGGGACGTTGCTCTAGAACATATGATTCTAGACCTCAAGTGGACTTAGGCCGTAATTAAAACGCTGAGTGATTTTTTCTAACCCTGCAGGTGCTCTTGAAGGTGAGGTAAGTCCGCTCATGGTAGGTGTTATATGTTTTTGCAGATTGGAGAGATAAGGGGTGTAGTCCGTGATTAACATTGTTTTATGCAGGTTGGCGTAGGAATGTATGTTGTACGGATGATTTGAAGCGCTGATTGATAAACTGTTATGTATGACTTGCATTGTGATACTCACGACACATGAACACACACAATCGCGCCTAAAACCCCGGGAGCCACCTTTAGGAACACAATAGAAGGAATTGAAAATGGAATCTCCGTGAGGAAAAACACGGGGTAATCCACTTTTCAATTTCGCTCGCTTCGAACTATGGATCGAGTCCCAATGCAACGATAGTTGTGCAATGGAATCGGCTCTTTCTAGAACCCGAGGTGGGAACCTTGACCTTAGGTGCCAAACCCTCTGATTGTTAGAAGTTCGCCATCACTTGTCTCATGCGTATGTCTTTGGTCGGTTGGTACACCTAAAACCGCACATAAGTCGACGAGTTTGGTTGGTAAGACTCTCTATCTCTCAAATCTATTACAGTTCATATAAATATAGGCATTTCATTCATTGCATTCTGGTGATTAGATTAAATGCCATTTCGAGGATAGATATATGCGTTTTTCCCCCAACGTCCTTGATAGAAGAGGAGGAGGGTGATATCCCATGACGAACACCGAGTGTACAACAAAAGAACCTACTATGGACATTATTGAGGTATCATCCAATGAAGATGACGAGTTGGGGCAAGCGATCCTGAAGACACAGATCGAAACTGGGGCATCCTTAAACGTTAGGATCACATTCCTTTGTTTCATTTTCCATTACTAGTCCTCTTGTATAGGGTTTATTTTTACTGAGGTTTTCTCTATCTCACCCCTTAGAGTGATTGTATTAGGGATCTATTGGTGTATACATTCAGATGGAACTTTGTTGTATTTCTTTTGACGGGCCATTGGAATGTGATAGTGGCATTTTTTCTAATCATCCGAATACTCGCAAGTCAAGTTTATAATTCCTTTAGAGGAAATTAAAATTTCTTTAGAAGGAATTATACACTTGAATTGTTTCGTGCATGTTGTACGTCACTGGTAATCCACGATAATTGATCGAGAATATCGGCGTTGTTTCAAATTTAATGACGAGATAGATGTCCAAATCACTCTCGTTCTTAGCAAACGGCCTTAATTTGGACGCCATATCTTCAATTGAATTTAAAACACACTATCATGTCTTGCACTTTTGAATAATTCGTTCCTTTCGAAATTGATCAAAAGCGATTATCGTGAATTACATTCCTTTCAACAGTATGCTTCCCTTCGAGGAATATTGATAAAAACTTTCCGCACAAGATTAATCCTTGTAAAAGTTCTTGTCCTTATTAATCATGGGCAAGCATAGGATTGAAAGGGGTTTTTGCTTTCTTTTTCAATTTATTCCTTCTGATTCTGTCTTTTTATTTGCAGGTAAAAAATATAGGAGTAGAGAGAAATCTTTTCTTGGATAAGCCTGAGGCTATTCTTTCTTCTGATCATGAGCGAATTAGAAAATCAGAACACATTTGCTCGACTTATTATGGATCGGCTCATCCGAGTCTGAGAGTATTCAGACGTTCGAAGAAATGAACTGTACAGAAGTAAAAGCACACACGCGGGAGCTTTCATTCATTTTCGCTTAATCGAAAGACTTCCAAAGCAGATTAATACAGATTAGCGAGGCGGAAAAGTAAAGCCGAAGTGAGCCCTAATCAGCGACACGAAGGAGCTCAGCTGGCCCTCCATGTTATTGATCCTTTGCCTGCACTCACTGCTCCGCATATCAAGGTCCGCAAGCTGGAGAAGAAGGCGCTTGCACTCATTCTTAAGCTCAGCAACCTTGGCTCTGTGATCTTCAGCGGTGAGTTCCAGATCCCGAACTAGCTCCCTTCCACAGGATACGTCCTCGGTAACACGATCGAGCCTCTCTTCCAGCCACTCACTTTGAAACTTCAACATGATATTACGACGGTCATGTTCATAGGTGATCAAGCACATGGCCAGTCGCTCCACCAAATTTCCTCGCTCACGTAGCAATGTTGAGACCCGCTCGTTGGCTGACTCTATGAGTTTGTTGTGGTTGTCAGCCACGAAGTTAATCAGCACCAAGTGCTCGCATCGGTCCTCGTAGCGGGCTCGCAAAACACGAACCACGGTAACTTCCCGATGAGCAGTGCGGTAGACCTCCAGAGAGTTTGTAAATAGGGCTGGGAAAGCTCTATATTCCCTCCCCAACGTAGTACCCTCGAGGGAAGTGATATCCAGGTCCCCAAACATGACTCGGATTTCATCCTCTGTTTCAGGATGATCAGCCATGTGAGCATAACCTCGACCCATGAGATTATAGAATTTTTCCCATTGACCCAAAGTTTCAGCTGAAAAGGTGTGAATGGGAGAGGAGGCCATTTTGGAAGGAGAGATGCGCAGTAGAGCGACTAGAAGATAGAAGCAGGTTATATGGGAACGTTAATCTCCCAAACACTAACTCCGTGATGTTGTAGCGTCTCGAGAGTGAAGAAAAGCCGCAGCAATAATGCTTGTGGAGCCGGGGTAATTAAGTAAAGCAGGGGCCGCTCCTCCCGTGAATCACCAGACTCGCCTCGATCCACGATTTCAGGTCTGACGAGTCTGAAAAGTTGTAAAAGCATTGTCTGTTTCACCATTATTGAAGGGGAGCGGGAGTCGAGCGCAAATATCGAAGAAGCCGCGATAGGGTTGATAGTCTTGGCATGATGAAAAGCTGAGCGGGTGGTAAACATAGTTCAGTCTTTTGGGAAACGTGGTGGGGACAAGTTCGGCTACCGAGGAAAGGAAAGCGATCCGAGGTCCCTCCACAATAGAAAAGAAAGGGAAAGGACAAAGCGAGGAATCCAAAATCTTTAAAGGAGTGCTCGCCTGGTGATCGTTGTCGCGACCCGTTCGAAAGAGGACGCGGCTAATGGATTACCGATCGCGGGCCTTCCCCCGCACAAGGGTGCGGATCGCGGGCTTTGGATCGGCGCGGGCCCTCCCAGGCCCATACCAAATCGCGGCGGGAGTATTTTTCAAAGGGATTCGACGATAACAGTCGATCGCTTTCGACCTTAGTGTGGTCGTGGTGGCATGTGCAACTTGTGCATGCATTTGGAGTCGCCACCGGTCTTTCTTGGAGGGTAGACCGGAAACCTTATTGACCGATTGGGAGAGATCGATCAATTCTGCGGAACCAGAGATTTTGGGTTCGGGGACTTGGTTACGTTGATGTCATTACCAACGCCCTTTCGGTACCTAACGCGAGTGATTTTCCTAACTAGGAGTTCATGCAGGCGCAAGTTTGGGTGAGGTAAGTCTGACTTTGCACATTAACCAGTTTAACATGCTCACGTAATCATAATAAATAAATAGATGTCAATCACATAAACATCTATCCTACGTGGTGATCATGGAATTATGACTTAATGGGTCTCGAGCCAATGAGACCACATTTAATCATTTTAATATTTTAATAACGGAGAGCCGCTCTTCGCTTCTTCTTGGTTTCTTGAACTCTTCAAGAATTGGGCCCCAAAGAGCTCGCCGACTTAAAAGGCTCCTCCACGTAATCCTCGTAGCATTTACATCAACAATTGACTATGCTAAAAATAAAGATTACATGAAAAATAAAAGGAGTACGCAGCCTCCATTTAATAATTACAACCCCAAATATATAAATAATCATCATACATTCATATATACATCAATCACATTGATTAGGGATTTTTCCATGATCACCACCCTTTCATGTAAGTAATAAATTCACAATTTAAAACTTAGGAAGGCACAATAAAAATTCTACGTTGAATCATATTCAGAATTTTTACGTAAAATAAGATAGCCATAGATTTTCGATTCAAAATTGATTTAGTCTCAATTTTTGCTACGTTGATTAATTTATCATATAAAATAATCAATCTCCATTAGCCATGTAAGACGAACAATTCGTTAATACATATTGGCCATAGTATTGCAAAAATTGCAAAAAATCAATTAAATGCACGAAAACACCTAAGGATTGGCTCTGATACCACTGTTGGGATCCACGTAACACGTAGCAGAAATAAATAACAACCCATACATGTATCTCCAGAGGCGTACTTCGTGCATTTCAATCGAAAAAAATCACAAAGTCTCAAAGGGAGTAAATAGATTACCTCTCGTAGTGTGCTTGAACGGAGGTGTCGGTTCGATGTTCTTCGATCTCAGCCTCCACAAGTGTTAGGCATCTAGTTCGGACGCACCACCAATTGACGAACGGGGAGACGACTAATAACTCCACAACAATTGTGCTAGCAATATGCGGAATCAATATTCCGAACTTAGTATATTTTGCTCACTCAAGATTGTGAGAATATAGAGAGTGTTTGTGTTCTTCTCTCTAAGCTCTCAAAAATTTGCACACTCTACAAAATGTCTCTCCCCTTCAACCTCAAAACTCTTGCCATCCTTTTATAGCCAAAAATACCTTCCAATAAATTGTATTTAAAAATAGCACTAACAATTATAAATTCTATCTAAAAATAGCACTCACAAATAAATGACATTTAAAAATAGCACTAACAATAGCACTCACAATTTATAATACAAAAATGCTATTTAAAAATAGCACTAACAATAGCACTCACAATTTATAATACAAAAATGCTATTTAAAAATAGCACTAACAATTATAAATTCTATCTAATAATAGCACTCACAATTTATAATAAATAAATGCCATTTAAAAATAGCACTAACAATAGCACTCACAATTTATGATAAATAAATGTCATTTAAAAATAGCACTAACAATAGCACTCACAATTTATAATACAAAAAATGCTATTTAAAAATAGCACTAGCAATAGCACTCACAATACAAAAATGCTAAAAAAAAAAGGCACTAACAAATGTGTTAAAAATAATAACCATTATTATTATTACAAGAGTTAAAGAGGTTACCAAACAGTACAAATATGCATAACGTATAAATACGTATGACGTATAAATACGTAGAGCATACGTATACATCCGTGAAACCGGGGGCTAATTGAAAGAAAAATGTGCAATTAAGCCCTTTTGGTAAAAATTGATTAAATTGGAGGGCAAATTGACCTAATTGCACTTTAAGACTTTAGAATCCAATGTCATAGCTTATAAAAAGTGAGAATTGAAAACTAAAAGACTCGAAAATGATTTTTTTTAGGCTCGGTTCGGGTTTATGTTTGTGAAGGAACATAGTGACCCGAGCCGAATTTTTGAGATTTAAAGTGACACACTTGAAGAGGAAATTAAAAAAAAATTATCGAATATTTTTGGGTATTTTTCTGACCACGAATGGTATTTTTCTGATTTTTTGGGTATTTTTATAATTAAATAAACTCGAAAAATATTAAAAATACTGAAAAATATTTTTTGTTCAAAATTGGTTCCTAAGGTTAAACCAAGGCTTCCAAAGTTGATTTTGTGATTTTATGACATTTTTTGATATTTTTAATTAATTTTAAAGAATAAAAATCACAATAATAAATGGTAAAAAAATCAGGTGTCAACAATCATCTTCCATACTCGAAGGGCGTCTCCTGAATAGGCAAAGTCACTCAAAGGAAAGTTTAGAGAGAGTGAACGTACGAAGAAGATTACAAGACCCTGAGTGAATAAAAAGGACGAACAAACCTCTTCTTGATCCAGTATGTTTAATAGTCATAGTCATTTGTTGGAGATGCCTGACCCAAATGTCATAGGTAATGTGCAGTTGGGAGACCTCGAAGTCTTTGGGATCGAGCCAGATGTCGAAACCATGCTACCCAACCCTGCTGGCAACGAGGTTCAAGATCAGGGCAGCGACGATGACAGTGGTGGCGACGACGACAGTAGCAGCAACAACGACGGCAGCGGCGATGTCCCACCTCGCGGAAGAAGACGTCGTCGGCCCTGTACTGAGAAGGAAATCCAGATACTTGAAGCCGCCTTCAATAAGTGCCGTTACCCGAATATGAGACGAAGAAAAAAATTAGCCCGGAAATTAGAGATGGAACCCTTAAGGGTCAAGCACTGGTTTCAAAACAGACGGGCCAGATCAGTGGTTCGGGGAAAGTGTCAAGAGCTCGAAACTCTAAAAGAAGAATACGCCAAGCTTCGAGCAGAAAACATGTGGTATAAGGAAGTCCTCATCAGCACCGCTTGCCTTAACTGCGGTGGTCCTATCGACACTCGCGAAATGTTCCGTGATAAGTTTTCTATGAGAATCGCAGGTGGTCATCCACCACCCCACTCCCTCAAACCATCTTTTGAAAGAGAGGAGGCACGTCACTACAATTTCCTTGACAATGGGCTTACTATCACCACAGACCAGTTCGAAGTCAACCAGCTTCCCCTGCAACAACCTCTGGCACAACCAGACCCTGCCGAGAGTAAATCGGGGAATGATCACCGAGTCATGGATGCTATCCTGAGTCGCCAAAAGAAGTTCATATGGTCTCCAGAGCTTCACAGAAAATTCCTTGATACGGTTCACCAAATAGGGAATGACTCATTATGTCCAACACGCGTACATGAGGTCATGAATGAACCGGGGCTCGCTAGAAGGTTAGTCGCAAACCACCTTAATGGTTACCGAAGGACGCTAAGACGGCGTCATGCCGCACGGCGCCTAGAAGAGCCCGACTCGAACTTGAACATTAAGTACGGCCACAAACACAACAGCCATGCCTCAAGAAGAGCCCTGCCGAGTCTCGACACCAACCAAGCCGGTAGCTCTACCACCAACTGTTGGAGAATTGGTCAAGATAGCCCTATCAGTCATCTTAATGTTCCTCAAGAATACGTGCCACCGGTGCAACAAATATACACTTCTCTGTTCGAGCAGCAGCCGTCCACCAGCGCTCTTCCTGCTGCTGATCCACCCACGACGTCTAATGTTCAGGAGTTCGCCCAACTAGGGCATATGATCTCAGATGATCCAATGGGGAAACACTTCGAACAATTTTGCTTCCTTGATCTCTGAGTGAGACACGCTTTTGATAGGAAAAAGATCGACCCCCCTCTTTTCTTCTCAAACAAAGATGGTGGTCACAGTTCGAAGAATCCATCAGGAGGAGGCTAGCAAACCTTCACGGCCATGATCTGGAGTCGATGACCGCGCACCTGAACCCAGACGTGATGGGTTGGTGATCGAACATACCCAGAGAAAGGGGGGCTTGTACACAAGTAGAACTTATTTCTTATCTGCGCATTGTAAAGTTTCAATCGGAGCAGTTCCTTTCTTCTTTAAGGCCTAGGGTTGATTTCACACAATGATGCCTGCTAACATCATCATGTTTAGCTACAACAATCTTTTGTCATAATGGGTTCGAGGTAAATCGACCAAACGTACGAAGGCAAATGTGACAACATAGGTTACGAACAGAACGTGAGCGGGCTCGAAAGCGGAAAGATCGTCAGTTGCCTCAAACACTATGATTGCGAAACCAAGGGCAATATTGAATCTTGCGAAAGATAAGGGAAAATGTACATACACTCTCATTTATTGCACTCAACAGGAGACTTTACAAACAGACTACTGAGGAGGAACCGTAAATCCAAAGTGAGTTCTAATGAGCGTCACAAATGAGCTCAACTGATTCTCCATGTTGTCCATGCCCTACCTATAATCAGCGCTTCGAGGATCAAAATCTGCGAGTTTGAAGAAAAGGAGACGACATTTCTCCTTAAGCTCATTCACCTTGGCCTCATAGTGCCCCGATTCATGCTCTAAGTCCTGAGCCAGCGCCCTCCCGCGAGCTATATCTACTGTCAGATCGTCAAGCGTTTCCTCCAACCATGTGCACTGGAGCCTCAGCATGAGATTGTGCTGGTCTTGCTCAAGAACGGTTTGACAGAGAGCCAGACGCTCTATCAAGTTGTCCCTCTCACGGGGTAACAATGAGACCTGAGCGTTGGCATATTCAACAACTCTCTTTTGGTTATCGGCCGTCAGCATGGCCAACACCAAGGAATCAGCTCTATCTTGATAGCGGGCTCGCACGATGCTAGCCAGGGTGACATCCCGGCTAGCGACGTGGTATGCCTCCAAGAAATTGTTGAAGAGAGTTGGGAAGATCACAAACTCCCTTTGCAGTTTCGTACCTTCGATACACACGGTGTCCAAGGCCGGGATCAGAGTACGTACTTCAACCCCGGCTTCAGGATGATTATTTATATAACCATAACCTCTACCCAGGAGATGATAAAATCTCTCCCATTGGGTTGAAGCTTCGGCTGAGGCGGTAGGTACAAGAGAGGAAGCCATCTGCGATTGAACGACAGAGAAGAGAATGAATGATGGGGGAGTGTTTGAGAGGTTAGGTCGAAACGTTAATCTTCTCAATATCAACCTCTCGCCCTATAGCGCTCGAACGAGAAAGGGAAAGTTATAATAATTTTTATACGCGGCCGGGTTAATCAAGTCTCATTAATGCGTCCTATCAACCTCTCGCCCTATAGCCCTCAAACGAGAAAGGGAAAGTTATAATAATTTTTATGCACGGCCGGGCTAATCAAGTCTCATTAATGCATCCCGGGTGAGTCACGGATCCACCTCTGTCCTGTGATCTCGGGCTTAGAAAAGGAACTAGCGCCTAAAGGCCGGCAGAATTATTACTTTAGAGACCGAGCAAAGGGAACGGGCGCAATGCTCGATAAAGCAAAAGGCAACACGGGAAGTCTTCATGCTCCACTCAGGTAAGAAAGAGTAAGAAAAGACAGGAGGGAATCACGAAGTCTCGAAAGGAACGCCCGTCAGACACTCGTTACTCGATTTCGAAAGGGCGCTTCTTGGAACACGCCTAATCTCTGATAATTACAGAGAGGGCGAACATCTGAGAAAGGGTGGAGAAAATTGAGCGAACGAAGACCAGGAAAAGACATTTCGACCCAAAATGTTCAAGGGGTACCGTCATTTGTTGGAAACGCCCGACCTAAATGTCTCCGAACTTGAACGGCTAGAGGAATTTGAAGACCTTGGAAACGAATTCGTCATGAAGGATATGGAAATCGACTTGGCCATCCAGGAGACTCAAGCCCTCAGCGACCAAGACGCCAGCGACAATGATCCGCGCCAGAAAGGAAAGCGTCGCCAGTTCCACACTCCAGATGAGGTCCAGGTACTTGAAGCTATCTTCAGTGAATGCCCTTTCCCGGACACAGAACAGAGGAAGAAGTTGAGCTAAAAACTAGGGACGAGCCCTTTGAGGATCTTGAATTGGTTTCAAAATAAGCGAACCAAGCAGAGTAATCAGTACAAACGACGGGAGACCGCGTGTCTAAAGGAACAGAACGAGAAGTTTCGAACAAAGAACATGAGGTATGAGGAAGTTCTTAGCACTGTTGCCTGCCCTAACTGCGGTGGCCCTACCACTCTCAGTAGATTGTTTCCCGTTAAGCCTTCTACTAGGATCGAAAATACTGGTGATGTGCATGAACAAATCAATCCCACAAAGATAGTGCCAGTGCCTTCTGAAGGAGGGAATATATGTCACTATGATGAGAGTCACCACGTCAGAGCCCAAGAGTCTCCTCCACAACGACTTCTGGCAAGATCAAATCCTGCTCGAGAAGGGTTAAAGATCAGCCGTCAAGCTGTCGACGCTATTCTGAACCAAGAGAAGAAGAGTTTCACTTGGCCCCTTGAGCTTCACCGCAAGTTCTTAGACGTGGTTCGGCGAATAGGGCTCGACTTAGCACGCCCGAAGAAAGTAATGGAGGCCCTGAATGCACCAGAACTTACCAAGGCTATGGTCTCAAATCACCTCGGTTGTTACAGAAGAGCGCTAAGACAGCGTCATACTAACCTCGGTTACAAATCCAACACTTATTGGGGAATTGATCAGAATATCCATCTGAGTCGTCCCAATTTTCTTCAAGAGTGTGTGCCACAGATGCAGCAGGTGCAGCACCCATCCGTCACTGTTTTTCCGCTTACTAATAAGCTTTCTGTGCTTAGTGCTCAAGGACTTGCCAAACTAGGACATGTGATTTCAAAGGATCTAGCAGGGGAATGCGTTGAGCATTTTTGTTTCCCTAATTCCCAAGTAGGAGATGCTTATGGGGGTCAATCGGTCAACTCCCCTCTCATATTCTCGAGAAGGGATGGAGGTTCCAGTTCGAAGAACCAGTCGGGCGATACTACCCAACCCACACATCAATATTTCGAAGGATCAGATGATTTCTTCGATGATCAGTCAGTGATATTTCGATCCAAAATGTTCCAAGGATACCGTCATTTGTTGGAAACGCCCGACTTAGAAGTCTCCGAGCTTGAACTGCTGGAAGAATTTGAAGATCACGGGACCGAATCCGGCACGATGGTCATGGAGATTGACACTTCCAACGATGAAACCCAAGGTTGTGGTAATGAAAACAATGTCCATAGCAGTGATCAGCGTCAGAAAGGAAAACATCCCCTTCACCGTACTTCAAGTCGAGACCGGGAGCTTGATTTTTTCTTCGAGGAATGCTCCCATCCAGATGAGAAGCAGAGGGCTAAGCTAGGTCGAGAGTTAGGGTGGGAGCCTTGGAAGGTCAAGAATTGGTTTTATAACAAACGAGCCCGACTGAGGAATCTACGTAAACAGCAAGAGTTAGCGATTCTGAAGGAAGAAAATAAAAAACTTCGAACAGAAAGCGCTAGGTATGAGGAAGCGCTGAGCAGTGCTACTTGCCTTGATTGCAATAACCATGTTCTCATCAGTGAAATATTCTCCGAAGAGCCACTTCTAGAGATTTGTAGTGCTCATATGTTACAATGCCTTTCGCAATGTCTTCCGGCACAGTCAGATACCGTCGAAGGCTTACAAGAGCAGTTTCCAACACAATCAGATCTCATAGAGATTAGTCGGCAAGCTGTTCTTGTTGGCAAGAAAGCGCGATTTTCTTGGACTGCTGAACTCCATCACAAATTTGTTGATACAGTTCGACAGTTGGGGATCGACACGGCACGATCAACGCGCATACACGAAATCATGAACATACCGGGACTCTCTAAAGGTAACGTCGCGAGCCACCTTGGATATTTCAAGAGGTTGCTAAAAGAGGGACGGGTGACACTAAGCTCGGATGGAGCTGGTTCGAACTTAAATGTTGGTCATGACTGCAACCACGATGATTGTAGAGCCAGGAACACCCAACCGTGTTTCAGTGTTGACGAGACCAGCAATCGTGTCACCGACTCCTCTAACCCAAATCAGAACGCTCCACCAAGCAGTCTCAATACCCCTCAAGAGTATATACCGCAGTTCCCGCAAATAGGAACTCCCCAATTTGAGTACCAACCTGTTGCTAGTGCTTTTCCCATGGCGAATCCAACATTTACATGGGACATGTCTACAGATTTGCCGGTCAACAAGGGAGGTTCCAGCTCGAGGAATCAGATCATCCAAGGCGAAAGTGATTCATCGCCAGCGGTCGGTGATACTCGACTTGAGCATCAATGGCTCGGAGATTCGAGCGATTTCCTTGGGGAGGAACTCAATTTCTGGCTCGATCAGCCTGAAGCCGGCGGACTCTTGCAATAGTGATACAAAGCCGACGATCATGTGTTTGATTCAAGGCGCGATTGTAAAAAATGCTCGGGGAAAAGAGGTTGAATACCCTGAATGAATGTATTGGCAATCCCATTGTAAAGCTCCCATGGGAGCATTTCTCATTTACGCTTGAAACTAGTCGTACGAGGATCCGCCTTACCTTTTGAGCATCTTTAAGCTCAGGGGCGAGCTCCCCAAGCGATGATCATCGTTCGCAGAACATAATGGAATCCATCCCTTCAATGCAAAATGCATCTGGCCGCGAAGCCACCCATTTGGTAAAACGATGTATCGTTCCTAAACGATCTCCAATCGGATACCGAAGTAATGTCTTCTTTCTTTTCCTTCTCAGATGATAAACATGGACAAATCACTCAAGGAGTCATGCGTTCAAATAGCAGAACAGACGCTGCCCAGCTGGGGGCAGATGAACCATTGATGTTACAAACACTCCAAGCATGGATAGGCGGATTTGATAGATGTTGTTCATATCAATACGCAACATCAGAATGGGATGAAAATCAAGAGTAAAGTTGTATCGTCCCAATTTGTCTTGAATTTGGGAATATGAATTGACACTTATTGTTTATCATTGACAGGGGAGTCGCCTTGCAGACGAACAAGTTCTTACATCCCATGTACTACTCGTTAGAGTACATGACCAAGGGTAGGATGTATCGTTTCGATTTTTGGAAAATTCGTGAACATACAATGATATGCTTCTTTTACATTTGCAAGGATCCGCAGCTGCGACGGACAGGTAAGTATCCCTTTTCCCAGTTAGCTGGAGATAAAAAAATGTCAGAATCCTTTTAGCCGGCATAAAGATTTTCCAATGCATCGATATTCATGATTTAAATCGGGAGGTTACCTGAAGCATGAATAGAACATGCACGGTACATCACAAAATCCCCTCGACGGATAAATTTTGGAGAAAAGAAAATGAATTTTTCCAAATATGATTATTTTTCAAACCATTCAAAAGAAAGTTTCCTCAAAAGAGAGGCGAGCCCAGTCCAAACACATCCTACATACACTTGAGAGATGAGTGGAGCGAATCGGATAGCAAAATCTGGACCTACGGAGGTAGGGACCATTCGCAGCGATTACATGGATTGGGACGACGAAGGCGTTCGTTTCATATTCCCAAATACTACAGGTGACCATTGATAACCCCTCCGAACGGCGGTTTTCATTATCAGCCCTGTCGAGAACCACCCCACATCGGGGCAGAATAGGAGTAAGTCCAACAGCATCAGGAGAAAATGGTTAGAAATTTTCTTGCTCGGACTAACATCAATCTTTGTGTGTTGTTTATATGGTAATCCAAGTGCCATAGGATGACGAGAAGCATTCATTTCTCTATCCCACACACCATATCCTTTGCACAGCCAACTTGAGCCTGCAAATTCATTTCATAAACCCGTTGGTGATCATTGCAAATTCCAAGACAAAGGCAGATCACTTCAGAAACGGAAGAGCTCAAGACTAAGGGATTACAAAGAAATTCCTGGGTTTATGGTTAAAGCATGTTTAGACTTTCGATCATATGTCTAAAGTGATCTCCTGAAGATGAGAAAAATGGGATTTCAAAAGAAAAATGATAAAAAAAAAGTGGAAATGAGAAAAATCCCCAGCATCAAGAAAAAGCAAAGTGCCTGGTAAAAGCGAGGCCGATACTCGTGCAAGCTGTTTGCTTGATCCCCAATGAAGCCTAGTTGGGGAGAAAGAAAGACCCCTAAAGGAGTCAGATCAAAAAGACTACTCCCCAAATGGTGTCAAGCGCATAACAAAGACATAGAGAGAGTCAGTCTCTGAATGCAGCAAGACACGCTCTTTAAAGAGCTGGTGCACACCGCAAGATAGGTTGCGCGCCTCAAAGGCTAAAGATGCAGAAAAGAAAGGACAGGTGGCAAATCAGCAATGATCACCAATGTCAAACCCGTCACAAATTCTGGGCCAAAAATAAGCCTGTTTCGGTCCCCAATCCTACCAATGTTACAACCCCGAAACAGTCTTCTCTGACTAAGACACTTGGGTTAATATATAGCTTAGCTCGAAGAGGTACGAGCAAGACTATTTCTTTCTCATTTTGCAGGGTTCTCGACTTGTAAACCCGGAGCAGATGATTGTCGCGACCCTCTTGAGGTTGTCGGGCTCTCGAGGGCTAATGGGCCGTCCTGTCTGGTCGGACGCGGGCCTCTCCCAAGGCCCATTACCCAAATCGCAACGGAGGTATGCGTGATAGACTTTCAGTGTGGTCTAGTGACATGTGCTAAGTGTGCATGCCATGGAGTCGCCACCAATCATTTTTTTAGGGTATGATTGGACCACCCAATCGAATAGTTGGGAGTTTCTATTCAATTCTGCGAGAACCAGAGAAATGGTTTCGGGGACTTAGTTACACCAACTGTCAGAGTTGACGCCCTTTCGGTACCTAAGTTGACTGAATTTTCTAGCCTGAGATTCATGCGGATGAGTAAGGTATGAACCCTAAATCTAGAAATTCATGCAGATAGGAGTGATTATCCTAGCAATCACAATCAATAATAAAATGCCCAACTCAAGGAATCTAGATATGCAAATAAATCACATGGCATTCCTAGTAAGGTCCTATTTATCAATCACAGCTCAAGAATGATTTAGCTGTCCTAGCCATTCTACACACGATCTAACCTAAGAAAAGCATTACGAAGCATCGAAGGAGTTCGAGAGTACTCACATGGGGTTCGCCGTGCCCTGGTTTGGTCTTGGACAAGCTATCGAGCTCATGCCGACCCGATTACATTTAGGGATCCACTCGGCATTTTACACCATGAAATCATGTGAAACAAAAACGAAAATATTCAGCAAGGGGCATTTATTGTAGATGGTGGTCGATCTAATTGGACGTCAAGACTAAAAAAGATGTAGAAATTTACAAATTAAAATACTCGAATGACATTTTCTTGCCAAATTCAACTCTATGCGTCGTGAAGAAACACATGCAATTGAACTTGAATTTTGACTATTTATGAGTTCAAAATGAAAAAGAAATTAAAATAAAAATATTGACTATTTTTCTATATTTTTACGACATCGAACGCTATTTTTCTTCATTTTTCATGTATTTTTCTATTTTTGGAAAATATTAAAAAATATTAAAAAATATGAAAAGTTATTTTTTTTTATCAAAAATGGTTCCTTTAGCTTGGTCAAGGCTACCAAAGATGAGTTTTTAATTTTTTTAACTTTTTATAGATTTTTTATGAATTTTTTAAAAATAAACTATGAAAGACTGATCAAAAATCAGGTGTCAACAGCTACCCCTCTTTGAGAGGAATTTCGTCAGAGGTTTCTCTCAAAGACAAGGTGACACCTGTGTTCCGATCAACTCGACTGGGAACAGAAAAGAAATCATGACATCCAATTTTCATGCCCATCAATGTGTGCTTTTCCTTAAAAAGAGATGTGCTCATTCAATTCCCTGATATGATGTAAGAAAGTTAAGGAGTAGATAGACTTCCCTGCCCCTTACCTGCTGAATGCTTGCGGCATTTACTGTGTCTGATGGGTTCAAGTAGATTCCTAAGGACTTGTCATCGGAGTGTCCTAGGGATGTTACGCTCTGACCTGTATGGTAGGTCAAACCATAATGGGATTCCTAACTGATAGGAACTTAAGGAAGACGCATCCCACATTTGGGAATTTGCCAAGGGTTTTGATCCGTGTGGTGGACTAAACTAGAAAAGGCTTGCCTAATGTAAGGCTTATTAGGGAAAACGACTCCTCCCGCGTTCGGGATTCATCAAGGTTTTGATCCGTATGGTGGATCGGACCATTGGATTGATCCTTCAGGCGGTCTCTACCAATCCTTTGACCCTTCAGGCGGTTTCTACCATTCATTGACCCTTCATGCGGTTTCTACCATTCATTGACCCTTCATGCGGTTTCTACCATTGAGTTGACCCTTCAGGCGGTTTCTACCATTGGTTGACCCTTCAGGCGGTTTCTACCATACATTGACCCTTCAGGCGGTTTCTACCATTATTTTGACCCTTCAGGCGGTTTCTACCATTGTTTTGACCCTTCAGGCGGTTTCTACCATTGGTTGACCCTTCAGGCGGTTTCTACCATTGTGTTGACCCTTCAGGCGGTTTCTACCATTGATTGACCCTTCAGGCGGTTTCTACCATTGAGTTGACCCTTCAGGCGGTTTCTACCATTTATGAGATTCCAAATTGATATGAATCAAAGGATGACGTACCCGCTCTTCGGGGCTAGTCGGAGACTCGATCATTCTGTGGATCGGTCTTAGAAAAGATTTGCCTACTAAAAGGCTTCACCTAAGGATGACGCACCCAATCTTTGGGGTGGCCAAAAGTCCTGCAGAAAGCTTAGACCTGAAAAAATTTTCCTCGCCAAGAAGATATTAGTAATCTTTGGGAAGACAATAATTGTCTAACTGACAAAATTCTACGACTTAAGTTTTAGTCATGAAATATGCATTTTGATTGTTGGAGGTTATCCAAAACATTCCTGCCATATACAGATGTGATCATAAATTCCTTGCACGGAAACTCTAGATCAAACAATTTGAAAATTTCAAAAAGAGTTTGCTCAAAACATCCATTGGAGTATTTCTCACCCAAGAAGGCTCCTCACTGCTCTGTGATAATGATCTTTAATAGGGAAAGTGCTCAATTTCCTACCGACCTGTGCCTGGGTTTCAGGATCATTCGCAACGCATACATTTCGACCGATCAGGAGGTCTTTCACGGGACCGTAGTGTTAGGCTTGGATATCGGTTTCCAAGGGGGACTCACTTTTGAGTCAAGGCTGTTGAACGAAATTTTTCACTATCTGCTCCGGGTTTACAAGTCAAGAACCCTGCAAAATGAGAAAGAAATAGTCTTGCTCGTACTTCTTTGAGCTAAGTTATACATTAACCCAAGTGTCTTAGTCAGATAAGACTACTTCAGGGTTGTAACATTGGAAGGATTGGGGACCGAAAAAGGCTTATTTTTTGCCCAGAAATTGTGAAGGGTTTGACATTGGTGATCATTGCAAATTTGCCACATGTCCTTCGAAGAACATCTCCATTTCTTGAAGTGTACACTCCTCTTTTAGAGCGCACAAGGATGTTTAAAAGCGTCTCTTGTTACATTAAGAGACTGTCTGTTTGTGTGTTTGCAATTTGAGCACGACATCATTTGGAGAGTAGTCATCTTGATCTAACTCATTTGCAGGGTCTTTTCATCGTCTCTCTAGACTTTACTGGGGATATTTTGAATAGACATCAGCCTTGCTTTTTACCAGGCACTTTGCTTTTTCTTGATGTCTAGGGATTTTTCTTTTCCCCCTTTTTTTAATCCCGTGTTTTTCTTTTCTTTTGGAGCTAGGATTTTCGGCAATCATGCTAGATATGCAACTTAAACTTTGGCACGCTTCCATTCCTAGAGTGATGTTGCCTTTGCTTTGGAATATGCAATGATCACCAATAGGTTGATGAAATGAATTTGCTGGCTCAACTTGGTTGTGCAAAGGATAACAGTGTGTAGGATAGAGGAATGAATTATTCTCGTCATCCTATGACACTTGGATTATCATATAAACAACACACAAAGATTTATGTTAGTCCGAGCAAGAAAATTTCTAACCGTTTACTTTCTGATACTGTTGGACTAACCTTCATTTGCCCCAATGTGGGGTGGTTCTTGACAGGGTTGAGAATGAAAATCGCCGTTCAATGGGGTTCTCAATGGGCATCTGTAGTGTTTGGAATGAAGAAATAAATGCCTCTGTCATCTCGATCTATGTAATCGTTGCGAATGACCCTTATATCCATAGGTTAAGGTTTCGCTATCATTTCCAATCTCCTCATCTCTCAAGTGTGTATGGGACGTGTTTGGATTAGGCTCGCTTCTCTTATGAGAAAATACCCTTTTGAACAGTTCAAACGACTCTTGTTGGAAAAATTCATTTCATTTCATCAAGATTTATCCTTCAAAGGGATTTTGTGATGCACCATACATGTGTAATTCATGTTCAGACAATCTCATGTTTTAAAACATGAATGTCAATGAAGTAAGAATTCTATGTCTTTTTAGATGTGAGAATCGAATTAATTCTGAAAGTTTTTAATCTCCAATGAATTGGGAAAAGGGATACTTACCTGCCCATCGAGGCTGGAGATCCTGGAGATATAAAAGGGATATGTCATTGTATATTCTAAAACTTTACAAAAATTGGAACGATACATCTTACCCTTGGTCATATGCTCCAACGAGTGTACAAGGGTTGTGAAAATCTGCACTTCACATAGTAACACAAGATTGTTGGGTGTTCTAAAGTTCTTTTGACTTCTTGGTTTTTGGAGAAAAATGAAACTTACATGTCTGCCCTGATAGCGAGCTCCTGCCAAGGATAAATATTAAGCATTATTTTGGGTTTCCAAATTCAAAACAAATTGGGACGATACTACTTTACTCTTGATTTGAATTCCATTCCGCATGCCAATGTACGGATTGTAGAAGCCGGCCCTCAAGCTTGTGGCCATGATTTCTTCGTCTGGTTGGGCAACGAATCCACCTCGAGGATTTACGTCGGAGGAGATTCATTCATCTTTTTGGGCGTGTTTCATGCACTGTTTTGTTATTTGAATGCATGGCTTCTTGGGTGCCTAGTCTCTGTTCATCACCTGAGAGGAAAATGAGAGAACATTATCCACGCATCTGATTGAAAATCATTTAGGAACGATACGTTCTTTTTACCAAATGGGTGGCTCCGCGGCCAAATGTGTTTTACATTGAAAGGATGGATTCCATTACGCTCTGCGGATGATAACTATCGCTTCGGGGACTTGCCCCACGGATTAAACGATGAATTTGATGTCTTCGGCTTCGACATGCTTTCCAGATGTAGGAATGGTTTGCCCCCATTTTCAGTGGAGATGAGTTTTGTCGAGTGGGCAAGATCAAAAACTCATCCTAGATTTGGCTTTAGTCGAAGGTTGAAATCCTGACCTTGGATAAGCGAATCATGATTCATCTCCTTCTGGTTCGGATTTGTCGTTTACGTGCTTCACATTTTACAATACCAACTTCGCTGCTTGATGAAAATGAATCGATGATTTTCGAATTGCCCCAAGTTCTATAGTCATCTGCGTCGAATCACTTTGAACTTCATCGGGTGATAGACAAACTGATAAAATGATTTTTCAATCCTGAGATCGAACTCCTGACGTTTCGTACCACTTCCAGTTCACTAACTACCAGGACACAGCACTATTGGCGTCCCTAACTGGTTCGTTTTTTGTTATAAAATTCTTGAAGCAGTTAGCGACCCCCATCGAGAATGAAACAAGCTCAATTTAGAGTTCATAACGACTAAAGGTCCCTTAGAACGATACAGAGCTAACCGTCTTTGAGCTCGCTCGGGCTTTTGCTCGCATTTTCCTATGTGAAGCCTTTAAATGTTTTTCTTGTGGCGTTCAATTGATTCGCCTCGACTCTAATCTAACAAGGGATTGTCGTACTCAAGCATGATGATGCTCGCAGGTAGTACTGATCGCTGCCCCAGATTAACTCTAGGCATTAAGGAAGATTATCTTGCATGGAAGACGTTATGACAGAAAGATTAATGATACATCCATTCACATGTGCCTAGTTCCCTTGAGGATTCTCGGTGATCAGCCAGCTACACCATGAATCAGACATATAATCGTCATTTTGGATCATAACTTCATAAGTCCATCAGTTTTAAACTGATCGATCCAGATATGGAGCTCCTCATCAAGGAAATCTTTTGATTCTTCGAGCAACTGATATTCGGGTTGACCATCATCTCTTGGCGTTGAAGGATTCCTGTTTCTGTTGTGAGCGATCTGATTCTTCGAGCTAGAACCTTCGTCGTTGCTCGAGATTATAAGAGGATGATTGATCGGTTCACTATCAAAAGCACCTTCCATTTGGGAATGGGAGAAACAAAAATCCTCAAAGCATCCGTGTCGCGACCCTCTTGAGGTTGTCGGGCTCTCGAGGGCTAATGGGCCGTCCTGTCTGGTCGGACGCGGGCCTCTCCCAAGGCCCATTACCCAAATCGCAACGGAGGTATGCGTGATCGACTTTCAGTGTGGTCTAGTGACATGTGCTAAGTGTGCATGCCATGGAGTCGCCACCAATCATTTTTTTAGGGTATGATTGGACCACCCAATCGAATAGTTGGGAGTTTCTATTCAATTCTGCGAGAACCAGAGAAATGGTTTCGGGGACTTAGTTACATCAACTGTCAGAGTTGACGCCCTTTCGGTACCTAAGTTGACTGAATTTTCTAGCTTGAGATTCATGCGGATGAGTAAGGTATGAACCCTAAATCTAGAAATTCATGTAGATAAGAGTGATTATCCTAGCAATCACAATCAGTAATAAAATGCCCAACTCAAGGAATCTAGATATGCAAATAAATCACATGGCATTCCTAGTAAGGTCCTATTTATCAATCACAGCTCAAGAATGATTTAGCTGTCCTAGCCATTCTACACACGATCTAACCTAAGAAAAGCATTACGAAGCATCGAAGGAGTTCGAGAGTACTCACATGGGGTTCGCCGTGCCCTGGTTTGGTCTTGGACGAGCTATCGAGCTCATGCCGACCCGATTATATTTGGGGATCCACTCGGCGTTTTACACCATGAAATCATGTGAAACAAAAACGAAAATATTCAGCAAGGGGCATTTATTGTAGATGGTGGTCGATCTAATTGGACGTCAAGACTAAAAAAGATGTAGAAATTTACAAATTAAAATACTCGAATGACATTTTTTTGCCAAATTCAACTCTATGCGTCGTGAAGAAACACATGCAATTGAACTTAAATTTTGACTATTTATGAGTTCAAAATGTAAAAGAAATTAAAATAAAAATATTGACTATTTTTCTATATTTTTACGACATCGAACGCTATTTTTCTTCATTTTTCATGTATTTTTCTATTTTTGGAAAATATTAAAAAATATTAAAAAATATGAAAAATTATTTTTTATCAAAAATGGTTCCTTTAGCTTGGTCAAGGCTACCAAAGATGATTTTTTAATTTTTTTAACTTTTTATAGATTTTTTATGAATTTTTTAAAAATAAACTATGAAAGACTGATCAAAAATCAGGTGTCAACAATCCGCCCGCTTGATCTTCCGAAATCATATGCCCAAGCCGGGCAGATCTTTGAACACTAGGCGCAATATGTTGATCGGGGATAGGAAGAGCACTAGCGAAAAGTTGCTGCTCAAACCAAGGAGTTCGTACCTGCTGCACTTGTGGCATATACTCTTGAGGGGTGCTGAGATGATTCGGGAGAATATTCTGATTAGCGCCCAAGTAGTCGATGGTGCTGCTACCAGCTTGGTCGGTGCCTAGATTCGGCAGGGTATTTCTTACTTCAGGGGCATTGTAGTTATAGCCATGCCTAGTGTTTAGGCACAAGTTGAGTTCTTTCAGGTTCAATGCTGTGTGGGGCTGTCTTAGCGCCCTTCTGTAGCTCTTGAGGTGACTCGCGACTCCATCTTTAGTGAGTCCCGGTATGTTCATGATCTCAAGTATGCGCGTTGGATATGCTGAGTTGATCCCTAGTTGCTTAACCGCACTAAGGAACTTGAGATGAAGCTCGGGGGACCAATTGACCCTCGTCTTCTTGCGACCCGGAACAGTGTTGACAACTTGGCTATTGCTCTCTGGCCTATTTCCAGTAGAATTTGATCGAGCCGGAAATTGTTGTGGAGGGAATTCATCAGCTTTGGATTGGTCGGTCGTGATAGTAAGCTCATCGTTAAGGAAACTCCAATCATGGTGACGCATATCACATCCTTTAGAAGGCATCGATATTGACTTCGTAGAATTGATTTGTTCATGCATATCTCCAACAAAATCCGATTGTATCGAAGATGGTTCGAGGGAGTGGGGTGGTGAATGAGCATTTTCAATCCTCATATAAGGCTTATCAAGGAACATTTCGCCGAGAGTAATAGGGCCACCGCAATTAAGGCAAGCGATAGTGCTGGGAGCTTTCTTATACCTCATGTTCTCCGCTCGAAGCTTTTCGTTTTCCTCCTTTAGAATCGCAAGTTCTTGACGTCTGTGTTGAGCCCTCAATTTGGCTCGCTTATTTTGAAACCAAAACTTGACCCTCAAAGGTTTCATCCCTAGCTTCTGGCCCAATTCATTTCTTTGTTTCATGTTCGGGAGAGGGCATTCACTAAAGAAAGCTTCAAGCTCTTGGATTTCATTCTGAGTGTGGCACTGGCGACGTTTCCTTTTCCGGGATTGACCATCGCTGCTGCTGTTGTCGTCGCTGCTGAGATCCTGAACTTCGTTGCCGAAAGGGTTGGGTTCTGTGGTTCTGGTACCAGACGCCATCCTGGAATCTTCGAGATCTCTCAGTAGTTCATTTTCTGAGATTTTTGGATCAGTCGCCTCTAGCAACTGATGGTAACCCTCAAACATGTTGGATCGAAAAATGTTCGATCAATTTTTGCTCACTCAGGGTTCTCTACTCTCTCATGTATGCTCACGCTCTCTAAATTTTCTTTTGAGTGGTTCTGTATTGTTGACACCTGATTTTTGACCATCTGTTATTGCGATTTTTATTTTTAAAATTAATTAAAAATATCAAAAAAGGTCATAAAATCACAAAATCAACTTTGGAAGCCTTGGCTTAGCCTTAGGAACCAATTTTGAACAAAAAAATATTTTTTGGTTTTTTTTAATATTTTTTGAATTTAATTATTAAAAATACCCGAAAAAATCAGAAAAATACCATTCGTGGTCAGAAAAATACACAAAAATATTCAATAATTTTGTTTTAATTTCCTCTTCAAGTGTGTCACTTTAAATCTTAAAAATTCGGCTCGGGTCACTATGTTCCTTAACAAACATAAACCCGAACCAAGCCCAAAAATTCCTTTTCAAGTCTTTTAATTTTCGATTTCCACTTTTTATAAGCTATGACATTGAATTTTAAAGTCTTGAAGTGCAATTAGGTCAATTGGCTCTCCAATTTGATCAATTTTAACCAAAAGGGCTTAATTGCATAAAAATCTTTCAATTTAGTCCCCGGTTTCACGGATCTTGAATTTCACACGGGCATACCCATTAAAATTCAACACCTCTACCCATAATTTTCATCATGCCCGATTCATTGGCGGCCTCAATTCAGGCTAATTTGGTCGTTTGGATGTATACGTATGCTCTACGTATTTATACGTCATACGTATTTATACTGTTTGGTAACTTCTTTAACTCTTGTAATAATAATCATGGTTATTATTTTTAACACCTTTGTTAGTGCCTTTTTTTAGCATTTTTGTATTGTGAGTGCTATTGCTAGTGCTATTTTTAAATAGCATTTTTATATTATAAATTGTGAGTGCTATTGTTAGTGCTATTTTTAAATGACATTTATTTATCATAAATTGTGAGTGCTATTGTTAGTGCTATTTTTAAATGGCATTTATTTATCATAAATTGTGAGTGCTATTATTAGATAGAATTTATAATTGTTAGTGCTATTTTTAAATAGCATTTTTGTATTATAAATTGTGAGTGCTATTGTTAGTGCTATTTTTAAATAGCATTTTTGTATTATAAATTGTGAGTGCTATTGTTAGTGCTATTTTTAAATGTCATTTATTTGTGAGTGCTATTTTTAGATAGAATTTATAATTGTTAGTGCTATTTTTAAATACAATTTATTGGAAGGTATTTTTGGCTATAAAAGGATGGCAAGAGTTTTGAGGTTAAGGGGAGAGACATTTTGTAGCGTGTGCAAATTTTTTAGAGCTTAGAGAGAAGAACACAAACACTCTCTATATTCTCATAATCTTGATTGAGCAAAATATACTAAGTTCGGAATATTGATTCCGCATATTGCTAGCACAATTGTTGTGGAGTTATTAGTCGTCTCCCCGTTCGTCAATTGGTGGTGCGTCCGAACTAGATGCCTAACACTTGTGGAGGCTGAGATCGAAGAACATCGAACCGACACCTCCGTTCAAGCACGCTACGAGAGGTAATCTATTTACTCCCTTTGAGACTTTGTGATTTTTTTCGATTGAAATGCACGAAGTACGCCTCTGGAGATACATGTATGGGTTGTTATTTATTTCCGCTACGTGTTACGTGGATCCCAACAGTGGTATCAGAGCCAATCCTTAGGTGTTTTCGTGCATTTAATTGATTTTTTGCAATTTTTGCAATACTATGGCCAATATGTATTAACGAATTGTTCGTCTTACATGGCTAATGGAGATTGATTATTTTATATGATAAATTAATCAACGTAGCAAAAATTGAGACTAAATCAATTTTGAATCGAAAATTTATGGCTATCTTATTTTACGTAAAAATTCTGAATATGATTCAACGTAGAATTTTTATTGTGCCTTCCTAAGTTTTAAATTGTGAATTTATTACTTACGTGAAAGGGTGGTGATCATGGAAAAATCCCTAATCAATGTGATTGATGTATATATGAATGTATGATGATTATTTATATATTTGGGGTTGTAATTATTAAATGGAGGCTGCGTACTCCTTTTATTTTTCATGTAATATTTATTTTTAGCATAGTCAATTGTTGATGTAAATGCTACGAGGATTACGTGGAGGAGCCTTTTAAGTCGGCGAGCTCTTTGGGGCCCAATTCTTGAAGAGTTCAAGAAACCAAGAAGAAGCGAAGAGCGGCTCTCCGTTATTAAAATATTAAAATGATTAAATGTGGTCTCATTGGCTCGAGACCCATTAAATCATAATTCCATGATCACCACGTAGGATAGATGTTTATGTGATTGACATCTATTTATTTATTATGATTACGTGAGCATGTTAAACTGGTTAATGTGCAAAGTCAGACTTACCTCACCCAAAATTGCGCCTGCATGAAATCCTAATTAGGAAAATCACTCGCGTTAGGTACCGAAAGGGCGTTGGTAACGACACCAGCGTAACCAAGTCCCCGAACCCAAAATCTCTGATTCCGTAGAACTGATCGATCTCTCCCAATCGATCAGTAAGGTTTCCGGTCTACCCTCCAAGAAAGACCGGTGGCGACTCCAAATGCATGCACAAGTTGCACATGCCACCACGACCACACTAAGGTCGAAAGCGATCGACTCTTATCGTCGAATCCTCCTGAAAAATACTCCCGCCGCGATTTGGTATGGGCCTGGGAGGGCTCGCGCCGATCCAAGACCCGTGATCGGTAATCCATTAGCCGCGTCCGCTTCCGGACGGGTCGCGACATGTATGCCCATGAAACGTTCTTTAAACATGGATGAAGATCATCAGGCAAGCGTTGCTCCCAAGATTTCGTATTTCCCGCTTTGTCGTCTTCTTTCTTCTTTTCAACGTGGAGGGACACCAAATCGATTTCCTTTTCTCAATATCCATGTCTGTCTCCCACTTATTTTCAAAAAGGTGGAACTACGCTCGCCTCCTGCTCAGTTTTTTAATATGATGGGACCGCCAAATCCTTTTGCAACTTTTTTCGATAGTTGCGCTTAACTCCCGCTCAATTTTAATATGGTGACACCGACATATCTTTTTACAACTTTTTTAGGTTTATCAAGCCTGAAATCGCGGACTGGGACAGATCTGATGGTTCACCGAAAGAGCCACCACTGCTTTACCCAATTAACTTGGCTCCACGAGCATTATTGTTGTGCCTTTCTTCATTCTCGAGTTGCTATAAAAGGAGGAGTTAATGCAGAGAAGATTAACACTCTTACATAATTGCCTTTTCTTATTTTAATCACTCTACCACACTCATCTTCTTCTCCCTCACTCCAACGAAAATGACCTCATCTCCTATTCGTGCTTTCTCGGCCGAAATTTTGGCCCAGTGGGAAAAACTCTATAACCTCCTCGGTCGAGGCTATGCTCATATACGTTGGAGGTCTGAGCTACTTGAGGAAAAGAAATCCCTTGCGGGATATTTTTTCTTTGAAATATACGTTCCCTCATGCAATATCTCTTTTGCCGAACCTTCACTCCATAAATCTGCACTATTCTCATGTGGACATTGTGAATCATATTTCTTCTTTTTCTTCTTCTTTTCTCTCGGCCGAGACAGCTCCAGCCCGACCAACACTGACCACCTCCATTCCTCCGGTCATAACTTCTTCGTCCAGTGTTGGATTGAGGTGATTCCTTCGCCATTAGAAAGCTTATCGTCTTATCTTTCTAGGAACATATCGTGAGATCAATTTGGCCCAGCCGTTTATCCCATAGGTTTGTTTGAATGGGTAAAGGTCGGGATGAAGCAGAATCTGACCGGTTTAGGAGATGATATGTTTTCGTGGGCTTCAAGACTCAAAATGGCTCCAAACTTTCGGTGAGGTCTTCTACACTCATAGAACTAGAGTTGGCTGAGCTAGGGTTGCAAGTTTATTTGATATTTGAGGAGTTTCCATGGCTGATTTGAGGTGATTTCTTGGAGGCAGAAACTGACCGCCTGACCGCCGAAGGAAACCGAGCTGATTGAGAGACCTATGAGGATTATTTCGCTTCGAAATCTTCGGCGAGCTTCTTAAACATGTGGAATAATGTTTTAGCATGTTGGTTTTGTGATGAATTGAAGTTTAGAGATGATATTGTGGGTTATTATGCGTGATTCAGTGAGGACCGATTTTGCCCTTGGTAGTAACTGATTGAACCCAGCACTTTGAGGCTTAAGGAAGGTGTCGCCTTGCTATTAAATTATCGTTGAGGCACCTTAGAAAGTTAATTGATGTGTTATTGAAGTATTGGCGTAATGAAATTGAGAAATGATTGGGTTTCGATGTGATTTTCCTAGGCGCGACGTGGATGCCCTGTTCGACCGTGGGCTTGCTGACCTATGGGGTCGTTTGAGTTGAAATTGCTAGCTCGATTGAATAGTAAGTGTCCCTTAAACCTTTACTCGAAAGTTAGGACACTACTGGATGAATTGAGTTGATGAATTGGTTGATTGGTGAATTCCATGAGTTAAATGGTATATTGTGATTTCGGTTGTAATGAGGATTGGTATGGTTGTGTGATAATTGCATTGTAATGCCCTATTGTGAAAGCATAGCCAAAGTGCCCTTATACTATTGAATTGGCCAGAGTGCCTTATTGTGCTTTTCATGGCCAGAGTGCCCTTATGCAAATGAAATGGCTATAGTGCCCCATGAGATTTAAATGGCTATAGTGCCCCCATGAGAATGAAATGGCTATAGTGCCCTATTGTGATTGCATGGCTATAGTGCCTTGATGCAAATGAAATGGCTATAGTGCCCTATTGTGATTGCATGGCTATAATGCTCTATTGTAATTGCATGGCTATAGTGCCATAATACAAATGAAATGGCTATAGTGCCCTATTATGATTGCATGGCTACAGTGTCCTAATGCAAATGAAATGGCTATAGTGCCCTAATGTGAATGCATGGCTATAGTGCCCTTATGCAATTGAATTGGCCAGAGAGCCCTAGAGAAACACATCACGGCTAGTGTGCCCTTGGCGATGAGAGAATGCGATGCCATTATGATGAATCTGAAGCTATGAGTTTATTCTGTGGTAGTGCGTGAAGCTTGATCTCATAGCGTGTGGTGTGCTTGACTATGATTCTTACTAATGCCAACTGTATTGAGACATTTGACATTTGAATGCCATGGGCTAATTGTTTTGATGAGCTTATGCCTATTGCTTCGTTGCATAGTCTGGGGGAACTGGCGGTCTGGTCTAAGTTCAAGGTTCACTTACTGAGATTTATATCTCACCCCGTTAGGGATTAACTTTTTCAGGTCCCAAGCGATGAAACACCAAGTTTTCCAAGGATTGGTATTTGAAGAAGTAAATGTAGGATTTGTATTCACATTGTGATATGAGGGATCGTATTTTTGTTTTGTGGATGTAGGAATTGAATCACTAGTAGGTGACCATTGAAACGATTCAAGGTGTATTTTATGAATATGAGTAGTGTACTATTTTTTCCGTCCTAAGTCATTTGGATTTTGTATATGTATGGAGATGTTTTCTCGCTTCCGAATGTTTCGTGGATCACATGAGTTGTGGGCCGAGGGATCCTGGGAGGCTATCAAGAATTATTCAAACAGCCTGGTGGGATGTTTGCGTGCTCGCCGGGTTTGGGGCGTGACATCCATGTTTGTTTGGTATCAGAGCAAGGTCAGCTCGATCCAATGTGATTGAGGTTTAGGGTTTACTTGCTGAGATTTATATCTCACCTCGTTGGGGATTAACATTTTTCAGGTCCCAAGCGATGAGGTATCAAAGGTCATCAAGGTTTGATGTTTGAGGAAGAAATTATAGGATGTGGATTCATATATGGTGTTATTAGAAGGGATTGCATTATGGTTTGTGGACATAAGGATCAATCCATTAGTATTGACTACTTCGCAAGATTTGTTTTTATGAACTTGAGAAGTGTACTACTTTCTGTCCTAAGTCATTTGGATTTTGTATATGTATGGAGATGTCTTCTCGCTCCCGTCTGTTTGTCCGATCATATGAGTTGTAACCCAAGGGATCCTGGGAGTCAATATAAGGATCAGGGTTCAGGGCGTGACACGGCCCCTTAATTTGGAACCGGTAGTTGTTCAACATAGCAATTTCACATCATCAATAAATTCACGTGATTTGTTGACGTGGATTAAAGATACTATTTATTATCTTTTTGACACAGAATATGAAGTTGTTCATCTGCTTCGCGAAGGGAGTAGGCTGAGCTTGTTAAAAAAAGAAGGCTCTAGTCGTGAGCTTGGTGGATCTCATCCATTGCGTCTCTCCATTGGTAGTAATACATAGTTTTGAATTCCAATTAGACAACTTATGCTTGTGGATAAAGTGAGGGAGATAATGAATAAATTAACTATCGTCCTTCGTGTTGTGCCAGAGGTGAAGCAAACTTCAAATTCCGTACTAAGAAGACGATGAATAATCTCTTAAATCCACGTGGCTTAAATTCATATCAGCAAGCCACGTGTATTTATTGATGATGTGAAATTGTCACGTTAGACAACTAATGTTTCTAAATTAAGGGGGCCAATTTTAGGACTTGAGTTAAAATTTGTGTTTTTTTATGGGATAAAAAAAATTGGACAAGAATCGTCATTGAACCTAAAGTTAGTGTTTTTTGTAAGACAAAAAAAAAACAAGGGGGGGCAGAATCGTAATTAAATCTAAAATTGGTGTTTTTTATGGAATTATTATTATTTATTTATTTATTTATTTTGGAATTAGCCCAGATAAGTTATGGCACTGCCGAACTACTTATCCCAAAATTAAGACAAAGAGGTGATGAATCATCGGAGGAGGAATTGAAAACCAAACGAAATCACTGAAAAATATTTTATCAGTTTTATCCTTCGCCTGGCCTTTGGCCTTTCCATCGTCTTCTTCACTTTCCGAATCGGATTCTTATTGTTGGCGACCATTCTCCGATCGCTCAGCCTCGCTCTGCTGCTCCGACACAGACACCCATCCACCCACATGGAGTTAGCTTTCGGCGAGAAGGACTTCTTAGCTTGCTGCGGAAGCGCCAGGTTCGCCACTGAAATGGCGAAAGCTTCCCCCTTCCCCTCTTTTCAAGCTGCCGTTCCCACCGCCAGAGACATCTGGTTCAACAAAGTAACTTCCCTCCCTCCCTCCTCTCTCTCTCTCCACCACCATTTCTCTTTCTTCGGTCACACGTCGATTACGCGCTCCGTTGCTTTGTTCCTTCTTGTTTTCCTTTTCAAATTGGAGTTTTTGGAGGAGATTGCTGATCTCGTGTTCTTTCCGGGGATTTGGAGGTTGACGTGAACGGTTGGCTCGAAGCTTTCTCGGCCCACCCTCAGATCGGAGAGACCAAATCAGTGGCTTCTGGGACAAGTGACGCCAGTGCTCAGTTAAGTCTCTCTCTGTACCTTCTATTTTGATTTTTTTTTTATATTTTTTTTAAAAAGAATTATTTTTTTGGCTTGGCCCTGATGGCCGTCATTTTTCATTTTTCTTTTTAAAGAGAAGTTGAAGAGATAGTAGGGATTTTTCCTTATGGGTTCCTCAAATCTTTATGCTGTGCTCTTTGGGCATAGATTATTTGTTGGAGTTCGCTGTGCTAACTAAAAAGACTGGCTTTTTCCATGTAAATGAACTTTAGTCTTCTCAGTTAAGGAGCACTTTTTTGGGGCTTGTTTTGAATTTTGTGATGTAAATATTTGTGAAACCATAGGTGAAGCAGGTAGATTTTTGCAGCTTGCCAGGAGAAGGTATTGCCCTGCAACTGGCAAGTCATGTTTTGGCTCCTTCAATTGGCTCCTCATTATTAGCTGCTTGCTTCATTGAATTATATGAATTGGCCACTTGTGGATGACTGATGCCTTTGTTTATCCATGGAAAACTTTATGCTATTTGAACCTTTGAAATGAGGTTGACCAATTTGACAGAGTATGATTTGCTTTTACTTATGGGTCAATCAACTCATTTTCAGAATACTCTGGTCCTCTTAACGGGGAAATTGATGGGGGTTTTATTGGTTGGGTGAAGTGTTGACTTGTGTAGGGTAACCCGCATTCTGTAAGAGGGGGTTCTTGACACTATGTGCTTCATTATTTTGATTGTATACTGCAAGTGAATGAGAGTATAAGTTCGTGACAAATTACTTTACCAACTGTGGCTCTAATTTAAAATGGGCCAAGCCCCAAAGGTGTACACAACTGTTCTGTTTATCATTAGATATCTGCTTATGCAGCCATCTTCTTTTTTTTTGGAACTGCACGTGTGACATTTACCGTGTGACATTTACCATATGTTATGGCCGAATAGTTTCGTTAATGTACTTGATTTTATGGAATGCTGGGACAACTCATTGGTGAATTATGGCAGAAAAGATCCTATTTACTTTTGAAACAACTCATGGTTTATGCTATCGTCTAAGAAATGCTTTCCTACCATGCATGATGAGTAATGTATTGTCAAGTAGATGATCAGGCGTTTGCTCATGGAGATGTGTTTATCTCCCATTCTTATAAATTCTTTGAAGCTTTTGTCAGGTGAACTCTGTCATTGAACTGTTCAGGATTTATGTTAATCCTACACACCAGTTTGTCCTTTAATGTAGCTAGAAGAACAAAAAGGTTATGCATAAATCTCTACATGGAGTCGGACAGGTGCTACAAATATATGTGCTGTGAACTTTCATGGCGTTTGGACTTCTACTTAAGTTCCATGTCATAAACTTGCAAATACATTGACAAATAGGTGGACAAGTTGTTTTATATGAAAGAATCCTTCTCTCTACTTTTCTACAGTGGTCCTTTTTTGTTACTCACTTTTGTGAGGTAGAGGTGTTCTATGACAACACAAAAATGCCTGTTTAGCCTGTACGATATTGTCACGTAGCAACAAGAAGAAATATACCAGAGAAGTGATTGAAGCATATCATGGGTTAAATGCACTTACCTGAATGGTCCATAGTATTTCAAATGTTGTGTTCTTTTTTATACCTACCCTTTCACCTGCATTTTCTAACACGTTTTTGGTTCTTTTTTTACTCATGTATTACCTGATGCCGTGCTATACCTGAGTAATTTTTTAGATTCATTTCAATAGGTGGAGTAAAGGAGAGCAATCTACAGCTTTGGCAACTGCCACTGGTTCTATCTTACAGGTTAACATCTTATGCAGAAAATTTATTGTTCTAATATTTACTCCAATGTAATGGAGAAAACTATACTGTTAATTGCAGTTGCATTGGATACTCTAATAGTCTCATGCTCTTGGAGCTGTCATTTGCAGGAATTATCTGACTGGAATGTACGATATAAGCAGAAGTTTGGATTTATTTTTATTATTTGTGCTTCTGGAAGGACGAGTGCCGAAATACTTGCGGAGCTGAAGGTAAATCTTGAAACAAAATTTGTAATACTAGCTCACTTGAGTTCATGTCTTTCATGTCTTTTACATGAAAGTGTGCTCATCACAGAAACAATTTCCATGAAGCCATGTGTCTTGTACCTCAGAGAAAGCTCAAGTTACTATGCATTTTCCTTGCTTCGTTCAGTCGTAGTAGCTAGCAGTTAACAGTGTTACATGTTGACATCATAAATGAGAAGTGAGCAACTTGCAACATTTTCTTTTCCAGAAACGGTACTCTAATAGGCCCATAGAGGAGTTTCAGATTGCAGCTGAAGAGCAGATGAAAGTAACTGAATTACGTCTTGCAAAGCTCTTTTCTGCCAAAGAACACATGGCTTCAACTGCTGATCAGGGTCCTGCAGGACTAGGAAAGAAAGCTGAAGGTACTTCTAATGCCCTAGGTTTCATCTTTCAAGCACGAAGGTTTCAATTATCTATTTTCTAGTCATAGCAATTCTTTTACCCATGCATGTCTTTAGCTGCTAATTCAACAGATGACTCTAACAGACTGTTTCTGCTGTTATTTTGCATGTTTTTCCCTATACAAATCAATCTAAAAGAATCCTCGAGCATGGAAAAGTTCTAGTACTTTGAATCGCCTTTGCACTTTGTTCACTCTCTTTCTCTCTCTCTCTCTCTCTCTCTCTCTCTCTCTCTCTCTCTCTCGCATCACCTGTAGCTCTCAGATTTTGGATGCTGTGTCGAGCTTGTTGAGATCGATAGATTGGATCTGTCGTTCCCTTTCTCCTCCTGAGTGGGAGGGCGTTTACCCCTTTTGTATATGTTCTTTTTCAGGAGCATGGTTAATCTGCCTTATGAGGCTATGATTGCCACGTCAACCATATTGCATGCACTTCAACCATGTTGCAGTAGCATGCAATATGGTTGACGTATCTGTTCTCAAGGCTGTCATGATTTTCGTTGCAATGTTTACTCTGACGCTAAGAGCATTTAAGGTATCAAACATGAATCCAGGTGCAAAAGAACAATGAACCACATAGTATTGCCTGAATTCCTTGCAGGTCTATATATGTAGTTCTACATGAAGATCACATGTTTAACAAAATTATCTATCTGCTATTACACCAAGCTTTTTGTCACCTATTTATGTCTGATGGCTTTTTTACTCCTAAGAACTACTTATTACTTTCCCACCAAAATGCAAGAATATTTAACTTCTAGAAATTTTAATGAAATAATATTTGCCCGACTTTAATTGCTAATATATACGCTTTTGAATTACTTTGGGTTTTCCTTTTGTGCTCTAGAAGATCGTGCGAGCATTATTGGAGGACATCTCATGGCTATTTCAGATGTTTCTTCCAACAAAATGCCACAAAGTACAACCCGAACTCGTCCGCCTATAACATCGCATGTCTTGGATGTCTCTCAAGGATGCCCAGCCTCCGGCATGGAGATCTGCTTAGAGATGTGGAGGGGCAACAAACCCCGCCCGTTGTTCGGCGAAGCAGAAGTTGGCGGTTGGATACTTCAAGGGGTCTCAAGTACAGATAAAGATGGCCGAAGTGGTCAGTTGATGGACATCGTCAATGAGATCACTCCAGGAATATACAGGATCAGTTTCAACACGAGTAAGTACTGCCCCGGCGGGTTCTTCCCTTATGTTTCTATCGTTTTTGAAATCAGAGAGACACAGAAGCAGGAGCATTTTCATGTTCCTCTTCTATTTTCTCCATTCTCATTCACCACCTACCGAGGCAGCTGAAACATCCAATTATACTGGTTCAATATGCCAACATATTAGCACTCAGTGTTGCTCTTTTTGTTCAGTTAGCTGAGAACGGGTAATGTGTGATTTATGACATATATGAGTCAATGTGTTTGGTTTTTGTATATTTGATATTGATCTTTCAAAAAGGACGACTTGTGGTAGATGGATGTGAGGTATAAAATGAATGATATAGGTAGGGGAAGTATAGCAATCTTCTATATGACGGGAGCGGGTATTAGGTGCATTAGATGAGTGTACCCCGAGCTCACCTAAGCCTTAGGATTCAGCCCCATGTGTGGCTCATGTCATGTAAAGGATGGTTTGCACTTATAGTCTCAACATTTCGCATGATTATACTGGGTTCTCTTTAGTTGAAAATCAGATACCACGCAAGCCGAAATGTAGTTTTCTGCATTTGTAGAGGTATTTGGTGTATCAAAAGAAGGATACGTGTGCTTATCAGATAACTCAGAGCTGCTGATTGTGTAGTATTACAATTTAAGAGATCCCAGTGTTTACCTTGTAAAGTTGATCGCAAACGATACATATGATGTGATCTCCGTTTCACAACCGAGATTTACATTCAGCGATTACAAGCATACTTATCGTTTTGTGGTTTTGTCATTTTGATTGGAATCTCTCTTAATTTGTGTCGTGGTTTTTAGACGAATGAGCTTTCGTTCTATCTCCAATAAACTCTCCGTTCATGTATGCTTGAAGTGTTGCGGGACTATGTTGCTACAAACAAATCATGACGATTATTCGTGAGAGTCATCAATTTTCCATCACCAGCAGACAAATTGCACATCTGTTTCCATTTTTCTTCATTGGAACTTCACCATGCACAGGTGCAACAAAAAGGAGGGGAAAATAGTAAGAAAACGAGTCCTAGTCCTCCACGCCAAAGAAAATCCTCTGTTCCATCTCCAGCAAGTTTCATGCAGCTGTTGAACAACCCTCAGCAAATCTCACCAGCATGATCTCTCAATCCCTTTCTGATTAATTGGCGGAAGCCTCCTTTGCAAAAACCCTTTCTCTTCAGCGTAAAAGCTCTAAACAAGCTATCGTTTGCTATCTCCTTTTTCCCTTTTCCAGTGGCCTGTTTTCGCGAGATTTTTCCGAAAATAGATGGCGGGGAAAGAGGAGAAGAAGGTCGTGGCGAAGAAAGTCGACCTAATCACTGCCGTATACAAAGTTAACCTACATTGCCCAGAATGCGCGGGTGAGATCAAGAGGCCTCTTCTCAGAACACAAGGTATGTAGAAGCGAATTTCCATGAAAAAAAAAATGCATAGATATAGCTTATGGCGAGCCCATTTTGTCGAATACGCAACTCAGCCAATCGCATTGCGCTAAGCGCCAGAGACATCATGAACATTAACCGGAACATCAACCGATGAATCGAGCGAACGTGATGCTACTAGATGTGTGCGTATATTCCATTGTGTTGGATCGTGATGAATGATGATGCTGATGCTGGTCACTAGAGCAGGTGTTCACCAAGTGGAGGTAAACCTTGAGAGCAACGAAGTGAAGGTGAAAGGGGAAATCGATCCACTGGGAATCCACAAGAGAATAGAGAGACTCAGCAAGAGGAAGGTGGAGTTGATATCGCCCAAGATCAAGATCAAGGAAGTCGAAACCGAGAAGAAAGTCGTCAAGGAAGCCCCCAAAGAAGTAAATTCACAGACACTGCACTTTTGGTTATCATAATACCAATTAATCGACAGAAACTAGTTGCATTTTAGCAAAATTTCATGCACATTTGGACATGTTCACTTAATTATGACCATCAATCACTTTCTTTCCCTCTTTTTTCCCGATTCAAACGTGATATTTTCGGGATTATTTAGCATCCGTTTCTTTAGATTTAACCTACGGTGCACACGATCATCCTAAAGTAAGGTTCTTTCTTGAACAAGACATGATTTTTCGTAGCAGTTACCGAGGAGTTGTATAGAATCACATAGTTAAGGCCTTGAACACCAAGTAAAATAGCCCTGTTAAAAATAGTAATGCACGTATTAGGTTAACCTCGCATTCGACATTTGTATGATGAATTTTGCAATACTAAAAAAAAAAAATGCTTTTACCATATTCAAATCCACGTTAACTTACCTTTTTCCGTTGTCATGACATCATTTGTCTCCTCAAAATTTGCTCCCTTTCTTGTTAAGCTACCCGTGCGAACACACCATTTGAAGGTCTACATGCACTGCGACCAATGTGAACGCGACCTGCGGGCTAAGCTTATAAGACATCGAGGTATAGTACAGACTTACTGCCACCAATGAAGGAATTCCGACCATACATAATGTCCAACTGGTATCGCAGGTATCTACAGCGTCAAGACCGACATAAAGGCTCAAACCCTCACGGTCCAAGGAACGATCGAGCCCGAGAAGCTCCTGTCGTACATGCGGAGGAAGGTGCACAAACGGGCAGAGATCATACCCCCGAAACCTGAGAAGAAGGTGGAGAAGAAGGAGGAGGAGAAGAAGGTGACGGTAGAGAAAGAGAAGGTGAGGATTGTAGAGACAAAGGACAAAGAGATCGTGGAGTTCAAAGAAGAGAAGAAGGTTGTGGAGGTGAAGACCAAGGAGGGAAATCCATACTTCATTCACTACGTCTATGCTCCACAACTCTTCAGTGACGAAAACCCAAATGCTTGCTCTGTCATGTAATCTTTGGGTAACACAAGTAATGAGTCAAAACCAGTATGATAGGAGAATCATATGTTTACCAGATACGAAGAAAGGCTGATAGAAAGAGTTCTTTGCTAAGAACTCCCATTTATGTGATGAAACTTCATCTTCATCAGCAGAATTAGACTATTAGAATATCAGAAAACAGTGATCCATGATAGCAAAACCTGATGATGAAGAAGTCAACTAATCGCTTACCAAACCTGTAATATGTCGTCCAATCACAATTCTTATTTCCTTACAAGCTCTCTTCACAAAAGCACCTCTATATTTAAGTGTAAAGGTGCTACAGTGGCCGCCCTGTACTAATGTTTGAGTTTGGCACATGAGAATGTCATCGCAATACATTCAATCTTACACCTTCGCTGACGAAAGGTTCCCACATGTTCCTGACAAGTTAGACCAAAGAAGTTGCCCGTCCTTCCAGTCCAATAACACGGAGGATAAATTTACAGTCATCTAGTGAGCCATCATGCATGTAGATGAGTACATGAGTAGCATATTTAGCGATGAAGCTGCTATAATATTGTATCTCCAAAAGCCTTCCTCATTAGGTAACTAGACCAAGCTGTGGGAGTTCATGTGTCAAAGATCACCAAAGACTTCATTGCACACCTTGTAGGCTTGTAGAATAAAATGTACTATGTAGACTACTATTTACAATTACAACCAAGACTTTCTCCCATGGATTTGGCCTCACATATTCACATGCATGCTCTTGTCAGGGACTTGACGAAGAATGTCCAAGACCTTACCGCCAAGTTCAAGTCAACAAACAGAACAATACAACCAGTTCAGTTTGTAGAAACACCACAGATGCAGAATATGCAAAAAATAAGAGACACAACACAGAAAAAAAAATGAAGAGAGATAACATCACTATCTGGACCCATGATCACAGATTGACATGACCAAAGTATACCCCAAATGTCGATAGATAACTCATAAAGAATCGATCAGGTAAAATACTTTGCAACAACAATTACATCGACTCAAACTGCATTGCAAGCTCTTTCTGCTATCAAACCCTCTTGCATCATTCAATTAGACCATGTACCACAAAATCCCTAGTCTGTTAAACAAGCGAAGTAATTGATGGTTAATTAATTTGCACCTCCGCCTAACATAACTTCACTAAAGCTTGCTTCGCATATGGCACAACAGAGTCAAGTCGATTCAACCAAAATCAGACCTCATCTTCATGGAGGAGCATGTTGGGTATTCCCTTGTTGACAGGAAACTTCCTCCCAGTCTCTGGGCAAACCAATGCGCCTTCTTCAAGGTGGAGCTCTAAAAGGGCGTGATGAAACCTCTGCAGAAATTCAACAGAGTCAAGAATTGAGGAATCCACCTGGTCAGGAAGCTCGGCGTAGCCCATGGACCGAGATGCATCCACGAGAACTTTCCACTCAATCTTGGCGAACATATTCTTGAGGAAGTCAGGATTCATCTCCACTGGCTTCTCAATTACTTTCTCTACCACAATGCCCAGCGGGAAGCCATTGATTACTCCCTTAATATTTGAGGAAAGCATGTTGTGGGTTAAGAGCCTCATCTTGAAAAGTTATCCGTTGCACAACTTTTTCAGTTGTCTAGATTCTTCTGTCGATCCTTCCTCACCTTTCACAGAGCCTAAGAGCAGGAAAGCAATCCGATCAGCAATCAGCATTTGATAGAGCTCAATACTCGACCATATTATCTATAAGCAACAAGATAAAGTAGATGTTATCATAGTTCATAGAATCTTTCGAGCCATCTGCTGGAAATTGCTCAAACTCGACTTCATATTTTTATGTCTACAAAGAAAGTCCAAGGCAAAGGCCCCCAAAAAAAAAAAAAATTAAGAACATTAGAAATCCTTATAAAAGCAAAAGCAGAAGAGCATTCTTGCCCAAAACAAAGAGGCTCCAATTAAAGGTTTCCAACGGCAGAAAAGAGGGCGCCAAACCGCGACTTAGGTCGGACAATAGCTGATATCTGATCATATTGGTCGAAATGAGCAGCCAATTCTGATCAGTCTAAGAGTGACTGAACAGGGGACAGAAAACCAAACCCAAAAAAAAGGACGACCATAAATCAGCCATTCCCATTACACAAAACCGCGTGCTGGCTGGAAAAGATCAGTGTTTTCCCGATCACTCACCCTGACCAATCCAAAAAGAATCGCAGCACACAGAAATTTACAAAAGAAAAGAAACTGTCGATGAATACAGTGAAATGCGCAAAACCACAACTGAATTCAAACAATCCACAGCAATTTCTGGGTGTATTAACATCAAATAAGTCAATAAATCGAGATCTTAGAACACATATATCCAGCCAATTCCAAATTCCAATCTATGCGCACCCCGAATTTATTGGTGAAAATCATGATTGAAGAAAAAGAAATCGCGGCTTTCGCTGGACAGCGGCTCTCTTGGAAGAGAGGTGGCCACTCAACACGCCCGCAGTTGGAAGAATTAGAACAAAAACTCGGGAATACAGAGACGAATTGAGATGGCGACCATATAAACAAGCGATACAGCGAGGAGAGCGTATTGATAAGAAGGGGAGAGGGAAACAGAAAGATGCGCACGAGAGGTGTAGCGGAGAATTCCGCCGGCGAGATTGCGAACGGCTCTCGGCGGTGGCGATGCGAAGGAGGCGGCTAGTTGGAGAATTGAGAAGGGACGATGGAAAGCTTGAGGTGAGGGATTCGATCCCCTGCCTTAGTTAGGGAATCCCCACCCTCCATCACCTTTTGGGGAAAGTTTTTTATTATTAAATGGAGGGTGGGGATCTCGTCTTAGTTCCACTAAGGCAGAAAATTCAACTCCTGAGTTGAGGTGAGGGTTTCACTAGGGTTTTCTGTTTCCTTTGGTTTAGTTTATCTTATTGCATTATAATTAATGAGAAAATATTACAATTTCCACGTATATGTAATATTTTCTCATCAAGTATAATTAAAAAATGCCTCGAAACATTCGTTAATGGGACCTAAAATTGAATTAGCATTATATTTATTTTTAAAGAGATTTAATTTTTTTGTCTAATAGTAAATCTAGAGGACTTGCTTTATCATAATAAACTTTCACGATATTTATCCTTCTCGGACCCGATTCGTTATTAGTTTCTTCTAGATTAGTAATTGATCATAATTCTCAAGATACAGTCAATCGATTATTCCGTTAGCCATTACGGATTAATTATTTTTTTATATGAGCAATTTTTTTTTCTAGATATAATTAGAGTAAGTTCCGCTTTTAAGCTTTGTTTTGGATTGGTAATTTGCGTCGGTTGTTTGTATTAAATTTTCAGTTTTGTCTATCATCCACTCTTCTATTTTAATATTTTCAAACCATTGGAAAACTAACATATGAACTTCAACAATTTTAATGAATTCACAGCCTTCTCCTTGAATTTCTTTATGTTGATTGTAGTTGATATTAAAGGATCATTCTCTTATATAGTTATGATTTGGATTTAGATTGTTGATATGTTTGACTTTCTATGTCATTTGGGATTTCTAATTTATCAAATGACCTCCGACCAAAAAAATAAAAATAAGTGTTTTTTTTTTGTAAGGTAAGTATGTATTGAAACCTTCCAAATGGCTAGATACAAAAGAGAACCAAGCACAAAAATCATGAACCAACAATGGCACCGAAGATGCCTAATGAGGGTTCAACGGTGCTTCGGTTATAAGATGCAAGCAAAATAGAGAAAACGAGCCCAACAAGGGGAATAGCCAGCTAGCGGAGGGTAAATAAGGGCAAGATAAGCAGCCAACAAAAAAACACAGCCAAACAAGAGCCCAAACTTTCAACTAAACAGAAAGACACTATGAGGCAACAGGACGGTCTTCAAATATGGATTGGGACAGCCCCCAATTCCTTTGCACGCGCCTATTTCGAGGATTGTCTTCAAAGTGGCCAAGCGTTAGAGTTTTGTCCCTGACTACCTTGATGAGATGCTTGACGATATCTGGCACAAAGAGAGGCTTCCGTCTAAACAAGATGTGATTTCTCTCAGTCCAAATGATATGACATAAGGCACCAAAAGAAAATCTAGCCTGCCGATGAGGAATATAAAAATAAGTGTTAGTACCATGAAAAACCTCAAATTGATACATTCGTGATAAATTTATTCCAAATTATTTTTTTGACTTCAAAAAACCTTAAACTGATACACATATGATAAATTTATCCCAAACTATTTTTTTGACCATAAAAAATCTCAAACTGGTATATTTGTGATAAATTTACCCTAAATTATTTTTTTTGTAACAAAAAATTCCGAACTAGTACATCTGTGACAAATTTATCATCCGTTAAATTGGGTTGATACCACGAAAAATTTCGAATTGATACATATATGATAAACAGACGGTGAAAATCTCAAACTAGTACATTCGTCAACTACTACGTGTTATCCAATTTAGTATTTTGACGGTTAGATCTAACGAAAACTAATGTAAGATAAATTTGTAATAGGTGTATCGGTTTAGGGTAAATTTATCATAAGTATATCAATTTATGGTTTTTTACAGTCAAAAAAATTAGTTCGGGGGTAAATTATCACAGGTGTACCAATATGAGGTTTTTCGTAATATTAACCCAAAAAATAATTATCCTACTGTTGGAATTAGGCTCAGCAAAATTAGTAAATAATAATAAACAAAACAATTTGTGAAATTTCATATCACCATATTCTGAATCTCATTTGAGGAGTGTCCCTGAAAGTGTATTGATTACTGCATAAATTACACATAACGAGGGAAAGATCGTGCATCACAAACCCCACGGTCTATTTGATTATTTACGTGGAAATTTTGTGGTCCAGTAGGGTCTTTTATGGGGTCAATCACTTATAAGACCATTCGAATTGAACGGGAAAAAAAAAAACATTTTCAATGACCGTAGTGCAGTAAATTTTACGATTAATTAAGGAAAATTACAATTACCAAGGATGACTACTTTAAATTTAAGGATTTATTCCACTGACTTACAAATTCGAAAGCAACGGTACTATCATTAGATAAATTTATTAAGCATATTGAGAAAAGATATCTAAGATAATCACAAGTTGCCTACTTCCTGTTGGATATATTGTGAATATAATCCATGTAATATGTTCACATACAAGCCCAATATGTGAAGGCTTGGTTATTTGGGTCCATTTGGGCTGGAGCCCAATATCTTGCTTATATATATTCTAGGGTTCGCCCTACGCTGGAGGTAACACTGTTGAGCATTCCAAACTTGATGTCTCAAGGTGTAATACTTCAAGCAAACACTCTCTACTCTCTCAAAACCCATTACCTCTAACAATCTTGAAGTATTATCTTCGGGTGTCGGATTTGAGCGAGCAATGTGTCTACTTGAAGGTCTCGTCGGGACGAACTCACAGGTACGAATTACTTTCGATTTCGACGGTTGGTTTGGCCAAGATCTGAGGTTGAAGATTCGGGTTTTACTGTAGCACCCGAAATCTTTGAATCAAGATTTCAGAAATTATAGCTAGTTTCAGAAAGTGAGACCACTTGGGTTTTGTTCGTCTCGTCGATACGAACGTTTTGAGTGGTCACTCGCGTCGAACGGAGGTCGGACGAAGGAGATACGGCCGTCGGAAGAAACACTGTAGATTGAAGATTACTGTAGCTCGAGGTTACTGTAGATTGAAGATTACTGTAGATTGAAGGTTACTGTAGATTGAAGATCTACCGTAGATTGTGAAGATCACTGTAGCACTCGGGATTCACTGTAGCACGCGGAATTTACTGTAGCACCCAAATTACTGTAGCACCACGCGGGTACTGTATTTTCGGTGTATTTCTAGGCGTATTTGTGGAGTATTTTCCGACGTATTCCCAGTGTATTCCCGGAGTATTTCCAGGTGTATTCTCGGCGTATTTCCAGTGTATTTTTGGCGTATTTCCAGTGTATTTGCAGCGTATTTTCGACCAATTTTCAGCGAGTTTCCGACGACAAGGGCAGTCCATCTTAAGGTGTTTGGGTGCTCCGGACTCAATTTTGAGGTCTGTTTTGGTAAATTCCATCTCTACAGAGCAGTTAGACCAAGGTCAGAGGCATTATTCGACTTTGGGAGCTTCGAGGACTCCAAGGTGCACTCTTTCTAACTCTTTGCTCTAATTGGAATGGCAAAACATAGTTCCTATGATATTATAAAGTTGCAATCATTTGATGTCACTGAATTTCATGGTTGGAAATTGCACGTTCAATTTGGCATGAAAGAGCGTGAAATATTCTACACTGTTTTAAGTGACTTTGCATCTACCACTGAGGATGTCGATGAATATCAATGGAACAAAGATGAAGATTTTTGTAGAGATTACTTGTTGAATTCTCTAAATCCTCGTCTAGCTATGACTTATAGTGAGTATAAGACGGCGAAAGAGATATGGGATCACTTGAACACTCAGTTCCAAAAGCAAGATGGGCTCTCTAAAACTCTCCTAGCGGAGAAGTTCTTTGATTTTAAATTCAATACGAATTCGAGTGTCACCTCACAATTAGTTGAACTTGAGAACATGAGGAACAAGTTGAAAGAGGATAACTCTGATTTGTCCGATAATCTCTTTGTCGGCCTTGTGTTGAGTAAGCTACCTGCTGAATGGAGTTCTTTCAAGACTGAAATGCACAGACAGAAAGAACAGATGGGACTTGATGAACTAAAGAGGTATATTCATATTGAGGATCAAAACTTTTCTAGGAAGAGTTTGGAACAAGCAGGACAACAAAAGTCAGTTGCCAACTTAGTTTCACATTCCTATAAACCTCTTAAAAGATTCAAGTCACCAAAAGGTGAATCTTCTTCACAGTTAGAGGCCAAAAAGACTATCTTCAAAAGAAAGAAGAAGGGCAAGTGTCATAACTGTGGAAAGTGGGGTCACTGGGCAGCAGAGTGTAAGCTACCAAAGAAGCCAAAAAAAGACACACCACAAAATGAGGCTAATATGCTAGTTAATGAGTCTGAGCCTCAAGCCTTTATTGAAATGATGAAGGATGGAAAGGCTAATGTCTCTTCTGAGTGGTGGTTGGATAGTGGCGCTACCTGTCATGCTACAAATGACAAGAACTTACTCACTGAGGTCACAGAAGTGAAAGACACCGTAGAAAATTGCAATGGTGGTAAGGCAGAGGTGACTCATGCTAGAACTGCAAATTTGGTGCTTTCTTCAGGTAAATTACTAACTCTTAAACATGTTAGAGTAGTACCTTTACTGAAAAAGAATTTGATTTCTATGAGTTTACTTGATAAAGCTGGTATGTCCTTTTCAACTATGAATGGTAGAGTAACTTTATCAGTTAACTCATGTTATTTCGGTTGTGCATTCATGGTTAATGGCATGTATAGGTTGAGTTTAGATACTGATAGCATAAACCATGTGAGTTCTACTTTGATTGATCCAAAGTTATTACACAATAGACTTGGACATGTGAACTACAGGAAAATGCAACATCTAGCTAAAACTCACAACATTCTATTGGACACATCTATTCGATTTGACAAATGTGAAGTGTGTGCACAAGCTAAAATCACTAGAAAACCTTTTAAGTTGGTTTCTAGAAGCACACAACTTCTTGAGCTAATACATTCTGATCTCTGTGACTTTAGAAATTTCGTCACAAGAGGTGGTCGGAAGTATTTGATAACATTCATAGACGATTTTTCAAGATATTGTCATGTCTATTTGTTGAAATCGAAAGATGAGGCTTTTGAGAAGTTTAAGATTTTCAAGTCCAGAGTAGAAAATCAACTCAACTTGAAAATTAAAAGGCTTAGGAGTGATAGAGGAGGAGAATATACAATGACAGGGTTCAAGGAATTTTGTGCTTCAGAGGGCATAATACTTGAAACTACCGCTCCTTACTCACCCCAATCAAATGGTGTTGCAGAGCGTAAGAACAGAACATTAACAGAAATGTTAAATTCTATGTTACTTACAGCTGGCATGCCTTCCTGCTACTGGGGAGAAGCAGTTCTAACTGCTAATCACATCCTGAACAGGTTGCCACACTCTAAGTTGTCTATGACACCTTATGAGATATGGCATAAGCATCATTGTAGATATGATACTCTTAAAACTTGGGGCTTTATTGCTTATGTAAGAATACAAGATCCTAAGAGAACTAAGGTGGGACCTAGAACAATTACTTGTGTATATCTAGGTAGTGCAGAAGATAGTGCTGCAGGCAGGTTTTTAGATCTATCTACTAACGCGGTGATAGAATCTAGAGATGCAGAATTCTTTGAAAATAAGTTTATCAAAGATCATGGATTGAGTGTTTCTGGATCTACAGATATGATTACAGAGTCTAATGTAGAATCTGAAACAGGCCCTTCTGACACTAATCCCACACAACTGGTTGTTGAACCAGATCCAATTAGAATATCTACAAGAGAGAGAGTTTCCAAAAGTTTTGGTAAGGACTTTGTCACTTATCATCTAGAGGATGATCCATTCTCCTATCAGGAAGCAATGAGATCTAGGGAATCTCTACTTTGGGCAGAAGCTATAGATGATGAAATCAACTCTCTGCTACAGAACCACACTTGGCAGCTAGTCAATTTGCCAAAAAGGGCTAAGGCTATAGGCTGTAAGTGGGTATTGAAGAAGAAACTGAATAGTGATGGATCAATAGCCAGATACAAAGCACGTTTAGTAGCTAAAGGCTATAAATAGCAGAGTGGAATAGACTATTTTGATGTCTATTCACCTGTGTGTCATCTATCAACTATAAGAATTATTCTTGCTTTGTCATCTATTGAACACTTTGTAGTGCATCAAATGGATGTAAAAACAGCTTTCCTAAATGGAGAGTTAAATGAGGAAATTTACATGGAACAACCGGAAGGGTATGTCATGAAAGGACTTGAGGACAAAGTTTGTAAATTGAACAAATCTTTGTATGGTCTTAAACAAGCACCTAAGATGTGGCATCTTAAGTTTGACAAAGTGGTAAAGAGTTTTGGCTTCCAGTCTAGTTACTCAGATAAATGCCTTTACCATCGTTCTATGTCAAATAAGATAGTTATCATTTGCTTGTATGTTGATGACATGTTAATTCTTGGCTCCGATCATTCTGTAGTGAGTGACGTGAAAGCTATTTTATCTAAAGAATTTGACATGAAAGATCTTGGTATTGCCAATACCATTCTTGGTATGAAAGTAAGCTTTGAAAGGCAAGTCGTCTCCCTTAGCCAGACTCATTATATTGAGCAGCTACTTTCTACCTGAGGATACAGTGAGTGTAAACCGATTGAGACACCATATGATTATAATAAAAGACTGAGTCCCAATGAAGGGACCAGCGTGGATCAGTTAAAGTACTCGAAACTGATTGGTAGTCTCATGTATGCTATGAGTTGCACTAGACCTGACATAGCCTTTACAGTTGGCATGCTGAGTCGTTTCACTAGTAATCCTAGTAAAAAGCATTGGGATGCCATCAATAGGCTGATGAGATACCTTAAAGGTACTAAAGATTATGCTCTATGTTACTCTGGTTTTCCTCTAACTGTGGATGGATATTCTGATGCCTCATGGTGCTCAGAGATTGGAAATAGTAAGTCCACAAGTGGATATGTATTCACGTTGGGTGGAGCTGCTATTACTTGGAAATCCAAAAGACAGACTTGTATTGCATTGTCGTCTATGGAATCAGAACTCTTTGCTTTAGCTTCAGCCGGTGAAGAGGCAGAGTGGATAAAGAATCTGATTATGGATATTCCGTTATCTCGGCTAAAGATAAATTCTTTAAGCTTGTTCTGTGATAATCAAGCGGCAGTCCAAGTCGTCAAAAATGCTCTCTTTAATTCAAAGAGAAGACATGTGAGACTGAGACATGCGTTGTTGAATTATCTAAGAGAACAAGGAGTTATCACCTTGATCGATGTGAGATCGAAGGATAACTTGGCCGATGCTCTCACAAAAGGTTTGTTTAAAGATCGATTATTCAAAACAGTGGGGGAAATGGGGTTAAAGATTTTGAAAGATAAGTCTTAATTACCATTTACTTACCTTCTAAATGTGTGTTTTGAATTATCGAATCTTCTTTTGTTGGCCAAAATGATAAGCACATTCTATGTGTTTCATCGATGTTCATGGTTGCCGATAAATCTGAAAATGGTTAGTTGTCTCATTCCAAACTTGATGAAGATGGCTTTAACCTGATTCAGAGGTTCTATCTGGGAAGTTTGTGTCATTCCAAACTTGATGATACAACCCGACCAGGTTTGGACTATCCTTTGGTTAAATGATCTCATTCCAAACTTGATGCGAGATTATTTGACTTTAAGGAATCAGTAATTGTGACATTCCAAATTGGAACACAGAAATAGTTGGTTGCATAAGAAGCCTGTTGGTCTTGTTCTTAATTGAAACTTGACATTACATGACTAAGTTATTGTAAGTGACTTGACTGTTGGTCCGGTTTTTTGAAACTAGGCAATGGTTATTCTCTTACGAATAAACTTGGGTTGATGGCTCTTTGTAAATCAAACTGTTTAGGCTTTGTTCATAATTTATGAAACTGGCTTGATGCTTATGAACATGATATTATGATGCTTTATGACATCAATATATGTTCTTCTCTGCCTTGTGTTATGGTGTTAAGTTCTTTTAGTAGAACTGGACACTTTTAGTAGATTATTCAAATGATTGAATTCATAGTAATATGAAATTCATATGTGAAATTCTACAGGGGATGGCAGAGATGGAGGAGAGCTTAATGAGTGGGATCCTGACCAGGATGACCTACTTGATGAATGAATATATCATTCAGAGTGTGTGGGGGACTTGACAGTTCACCTGCAAATGCCCATTTTGATGAAGTCCATTTACTTGAGACTTATATTTTCTGTTCTTGTGTTGTGAACATCATTATGCTTATCTTTTGTATTTGTAAGGCCTTAGACTATTTTGATTGGCCTACTTATACTTGACTGCTATGCATATGTTGGTTGTGAACTGATTCAGAGATTTATTATGGTATGCTGATCTCAGAACAGATTCATGATAAGGATGATTCACTTATTTGGACTGAATGTGGATGATTCATGTTTGTTTGAACATCACACTAACAACCGTATTGGATTGTGCTGTATGGTGAACATAGGAGGAGATTGTTGGATATATTGTGAATATAATCCATGTAATATGTTCACATACAAGCCCAATATGTGAAGGCTTGGTTATTTGGGTCCATTTGGGCTGGAGCCCAATAGCTTGCTTATATATATTCTAGGGTTCGCCCTACGCTGGAGGTAACACTGTTGAGCATTCCAAACTTGATGTCTCAAGGTGTAATACTTCAAGCAAACACTCTCTACTCTCTCAAAACCCATTACCTTCAACACTTCCTAAGGGCAGTTACAGTTGTGAGGACTTTCAATCTTACTAGAATTTGAGGTAATTTACAATTTCAATTAGCAGGTAGATCACTAATTATCATTATTAGCTGGACTTATAAGTTGTTTACAATTCTTAATTAGGACTATGCCCTTCTGACGCACGACATCCCATGATTGGCCTCTTGTTACTAGGATTGCCAAGGCTGCGTATGGATGGTGGCTGGAGAAACTGTTTCTGTTCCAAAAGTGTTTCGGGAACACTTTTGGAGCAGAAACGCGTATGGTTCAAAAATGTTCCGAAAGTGTTCCGCGGAACACTTTTGTGCCAGGGAACACTTTTGAAGGAACAAAAAAAACTTGCTTCTGGGATTTTGGAACACTTTTTGGAACACTTTTGAAACCACCATCCATCGTCGCCGACGCGATTACCACTCGTTGCCTCGCTAAAAGCCGATCGTCGACGGTCGCCCTCCGCCGGTCGCCGCCGTAACCGCCGGTCGCCGCCGCTGCCCATCATCCGCCGCCGGCCGTCGCCCACCTCCGATCGCTGGCTGCAGCCGATCACCGGTCAGCGACTGAAAAAAGTGTTTTTTTTTTTTAAAATTACCAAACGTGTTTTTTTCCTAAAAATCGTAATTTTGAACAGAAATACAAAAAAATGTTTCTGTTCAAAAAATGCTCCCTGGAACAGAAACGCTACCATACGCAGCCCAAGTTGCTTAGCTATCGCTTCACATTGCTTGTGCCCAATCAATTCACCCCATTGGGAGGAACTATTGTGTTTCCATTTACAAGTTAATGCATGGCTGAGTTATGCATTCCTTTCTTAACGTATGTCTTTGTACAATCGAAATTCGAAATCTATGCCTGTGAGGTGAGCATCCAACTGTAATTGCCTTCTCTCGTGACATCGCTGCCCCATCGATTTTCCAAAAGGTTAGAAGCAAAGCCTACGTATCGACGCCGAGATATCGATTACGAATTTGATGCGGCAAAGTTGTGAGCGTTCTTGGTTCCACTCCCCACTCGGGGCAATCCGCGATGGAAATTTCCCCGAGCTAATCCCGTTTCGTCGGGCCGAATTCGGCTGAGTTGGTCACGGGTGAGAAATGGGTCTATTTTGGATCCGCCAAGACCCGTATTTGGGAAAACGGAATTTTAACTTCGAATTCGTACCCTCCATCCCCTCCTCATCCAAATCAAATGTTGGTTCCAACCCCTTCCTCTCCATCCAAAGTAGACATCGCTCTGATGTTTGGGAGACCATCAACAGGCAAATGGGATCTTTAGCTCTTGCATTCTCAGTTGTTTACCTTTTAGGGTTTGATTGTTACGCTGTGTGTCAGTTGTGTGAAGTCTTCTTGCGTTTGATTCATAAAGAAAATCTAGTGATTCAAAGTGCTCAGCCCCCCTATTTGGTTACGTTATCGCGGACCGTTTTTACTTTTAATTTTGAAAGACGAAGAATTTGCAAAATGTGAAAATGTTTAGGATTCAATTGGTACAGTTAAAATGTTTAGGACTCAATTTTGCACAATTGAAATATTTAGTGCTGACCTGGCACAAGTAACAAGTTTAGCACCTTTTTGGTAATTCTCCCGATATTTTGGCACCAATAAGACTGCAATATCTCATCTAAGTAGGAACATTCATTTTTTTCCTTCTTCACAACACACTTGCGGCCAAATGCAGGGATTAAATTTTCAAATCCAATGGCAACTGCTAGCTGCTTATCAATACCTAGTGATCCCCTCATATCATGTGGTAAAAGCTATTAGCTCCTTTGACAATTTTACTTTTAATTTTAATAGTTAGATTATGGTTATGTCTAATAAACAAAATTGTTTTTGCCGTCTTAAATTAAGGAACATGATAATGTTTTTTCTAGCATTTTCAAAATCGCGCCGCTTTTTGTTTCAGTTTTGTGTGACTAATAGGTTTTTTTATTTATCATTTTGGGAAAATAGAAAAATAAAAATAGAAGTAACTAATAGGTTTTTTTTTTTTTTTCAGTTTTGTACCCCATCACCCCGAGAATTTAGTCCATTGCACTTGGGGAAACCTCAATTATAAAAAAAAATAATAGAAGTAACAGTAAGACATAAACAAACATTGTTTACTGAAAAAAAAAATGTTGTCGAATAAATACCTATAAGGGCGTTGTCAAACATTATGGTCAATCAATAAACGAAAAATGTCAAATGACTTGGTTACTTACAAATGGAAATAAAACTAAACGTAACCAGACTATCTCTGAGCAATTAAACCATCATATAAATCATATTTTTCGTCATAACACTCTCCATCAAGCCAAGACAAGTACGACGACAAATGTCACAAGTGTGCAGCCCCGGTATGTGTATGCGAAATGATTATAGAAATCTTAATAAATCAAGAAAGAATAACCTCAATCGAGCTATCTTTTGAATATCGAGTAGGGCATTTAACTTGGGAAAAAAAAACATTGTCCAGATTATTTAACTGATCAAGATACCTCAACTAGTATATAATGATGTAACTTGTAGATTACAAATTGCTATACTCGTCAAACTTCTTTCAAATTCACCCCATACTGACAGGAAAACACGAAGACAAACAACCCCATGAAGCAGCCCAATTTCTAATGAGCATCTAAGATATGCTAAAGCACCATGTGAGAGAAAATGCAAGAAATGCTCCCTTCTTAGAAAAATCAGTCTGGCAAGTAATCAAGGCCACAAAACAAACCCTAGTGTCTGCTGATGATAAGAACGACAGTAGCTTTCATCTTTCTCATGTCTTTCGTTGCAAGAAAAGGACTATTGACTTGCTACTACAACATGCGTGTCCCATAGTTTTAATTCTTGTGCTGTGAGCTTTAGCTTGTGAAACGCCACGAATTTGGTCTGGAGTTGAAACTATCCAATGTCAATTTCAGATGAGGATGGAAAGTCCTAATTAGGATATCAAACTCCAAAAACTTAGCCCAAGTCTTTCCTCACACATCACCAATATCAAACTTACAAGAATGAACAAAAGAACACCAGGAAGAGAGAGAGAGTAGAGAGAGAACGTCTTACAGACACCAAGTGAAAGATTACAGAAGATGTGGTTAATGTAATTTTGATGCGGGTCAATTATAACCCTGCCTTGCAGCTGCATTTTCACTCCACCCATCAACTGCTAACTGATGAACCATACCGTGTGGAAGATTGAGGAATGGCAAACCTGATGAAGGATCCGGGTACTGGTTATTGACCCCTCCGCCGCCACCCCCTTGCTGCATCGGATTCACCTCCTCCTCCTCCTCCTCCTCCAAAGGCAGCCTCTCGTAAGCCACGTTCATGAAAGAAGACGCGATCACGATGACCGGCCCCGAGGCCATCAAGGAGCCCACAACGTTCCCCCCGACCACCTGGCCCTGCGGCCCTGCCAGGAACACCGTAAGGCTGGTGGCCCCGGGTGGGGCTGGCGGCGGCAGGAAGGACCCTGACAGGGACAGGATCTCGAACCGGCCGTGCAGGGTCGCCACTACCGAGCCAGCCACCGCCGGCTGACGGAGGCTCACGTCCGTGACCGTGCCGGCCCCACTGAGGACACAGATCCCCCGCTGCCGCCTCCTCGCATACGCCGCCACGGACTCGAAGACGTCTTGGCCACTACCTATCTCCAGGATGTGGGCCCGGAGCGTGTTGGCGCTCTCCCGGGTGACAATCACCGGCGGCTTCGGCTTGTTCTTGGAGCCGGGCGGCCTCCCCCGGGGCCTGCGGGTGACCAGATCGCCAGGCCCTGAGGACGGTGAGACGAGGTCGAGGCTGTTGCCGCTGGCGGAGAAGTGGGTGGGGGTGTTGGGGCCATTATCTTCAGAATCCGGTGGGTTTTGGAGGTGAAGGTCAGGTCTCTGGAGGTGAAGAAGAAAAGGGTTTGATGAACCTAAATCTAAACCTGAAGCCATACAAACACACACACACACACACGGAGGAAATGAATTCGAAAACACAATGGAATAAGTCGAGTAATATAAGGAAGTGTGCTTTTTTAGTCAGAATGGGTTTATTTTATGCGAACCTCAGGTAGCTGGAATGGAATTGAAACCCTAGAACGAAGACAAGACAAAGAGGAATCTAGTGAGAGAGAGAGAGAGAGAGGAGAGGGGTGTTTTTGTTCCAAAACGGAGCCATTCTACAATCTTCACACTGATAAAAATGAGTTCTTATCTGGGTCAAGTGATTAAGGAAGAAACTTTGCTTCCTATGGGTTTTTTTTTTTTTTTGCGTGACCTGATTGTAGATGTGATTTTAGCGTGACTAATTTCTTTTTTGTATGTTTTAATCATTTTAAAGTCATACATTAAAAAAATTGCTTTTTTAATTTTTTTTTCCTAGTGATAAAAAAATATAGCGCCACGCAACTATTGATTTTATTAATGAAGACTCAGGATTCCCTTTCTTTCTTGGTCCACGCACAGCATTATTTGTTTATGCAAATGCTTAGGGGTTGTTAATTTGGATTTTGGAACGTCCAATTTATGTTGCAAATTAGGCTAGTAAAGTCCGCTAGTTCTATGTCTTAAAGAGAAACATTGTGCGGCCTTGAAGTTTATTTACTGATTGTGTCTGGTCATCGAAATAAAACCTTATAAGCAGAAAGGGTATATCTGTTAGAGTGTCTAAATGTGTTAAATTACGTTTTAATCTCACATTTTATGTTTTAAGAACACTAATCCCACAAACTTTACATGTTTAGGCTCCATTCGTTTCCGGAAAACAACTTTCAAGAAATTATTTTTTGGATTTTTCGGCGTTCAGTTCACTAAAATAAATTCGTCATGTAAAATGTTTTCCACCAATGAAAAAATAACTTCAAAATGAGGAAAATGAGTTCCTCTTTTTGGAGAGAGAAAATCATTTTCCCTATTTCTTTCACCCAAACCAAGCATGCTCGCCTGTGGCCAGCAGACAAAGAAGGAGGAAAATGAAAAAAATGAAAAAAAGAAGAGAAAAAATAGTTAAAATATTTAATTTTTTTAAAAAAGATAAAATAAAGTTAAAAAATAATTAAATGGGTGCACGGAGGAAAATCGAATCATATTTGCCATATCCAATGACGGAAAATATTTTCAGTTCATTTTTAGGTTTCAGTCGAACACATAAAAGCTGCATTGGAGTTGAGGGCAGCTCTTTTCTCGGTACAAGCTGCATTGGAGTTGGATCCCAGAAATCTCTCACTGGTTGAGGATGAATTTACTTGCCTTTGAGCCTTCTCTGATCTCAGACTCCAAGAGGAATCGTTCTATAGACAAAAATCAAGAATACGCTGGCTCAAGGAGGGTGACCACAATACTCGCTATTTCCACCATTTTGTTAACAATCGTAGACTTCACAACCGCATACTTTCGGTTGCTGATTCTTCTGGAGCTATCATAACCGAACCCGCCCTCGTTCGGTCTCACATTGTTGATCATTTCCGAGAGCTCCTCAATGGTGATTTTGTCACGAACAGACCTGCAACACCTCAAGTTCGTGTCTTCTTGGAGCGTACACTTGATGATGGCCATATCAGCTCCCTTTCCTCACCGATCACACCTAAGTACATTCGCAGCACCTTCCTCTCGTTGGCTAAAGGTAAGGCCCCCGGTCCTGATGGCTATAATGTGGATTTCTTTAAGTCGTCTTGGGATATTGTTGGGCCGTCTGTTACCGAGGCAATTATGGATTTTTTTCAAAACTGGATTTCTGCTTAAGGAAACTAATAATATTATCCTTACTCTTGTCCCTAAGACGCCCAATGCTATGGCTATGAATGATTTTCGACCTATAGCGTGTTGTAACACCGTTTATAAGTGCATTACGAAGATCTTGGCGAATAGATTGCCCGGTATTCTGCCCTCCATTATCTCTCCCTTCCAAGCGGCCTTTGTGAGTGGTAGAAGAATTAGTGACAATATTCTCATTGCATAAGAGCTGTTTGCGGACTTCCATCACGATCGTTATCTCCCGAGATGTGCTATTAAGGTCGACTTCCGCAAGGCCTATGACATGTTGGATTGAGGTTTTCTTGAAGTGGTTCTCCAAGCTTTCAAGTTCCCGGACATCTTCATCAAATGGATTATGGTATGTGTCTCATCGGCAAAATTTTCTATATCCATTAATGGGGAACTAAATGGATTCTTCTCCAGCAGACGGGGAATTAGACAAGGGGATCCTATCTCCCCCTACCTATTTACCCTCGTTATGGAAGTTTTCTCGGGCATTCTACATGCTAAAACTCGGGAACCAGGCTTTAAATACTTCTGGAGATGCAAGAAGGCTCGGGTTTCACACCTATTCTTCGCGGATGACGTCCTCTTGTTCGCGGAGAGCCATGTCAGATCCATTGAAAAACTAAAAGCTGGATTGGATATTTTCTCAAGTTGGTCTGGTCTGGTTCCTAATACGGGAAAGAGTGAAGTTTTCCTCTCGGGGGGCTCCTCGACACTCCATGACCAAATTCGGGAACTCCTCCAATTCCAGGTTGGCTCTCTTCCTTTTCGGTACTTAGGGATGCCAATTATTTCTAAAAGACTGTCCAAGGTTGATTGTCAAATTCTGGTCAATTCCATTACGGCGCGTGCCCACTCTTGGTCGCAAAGATTCTTCTCGTATGCGGGACGCTTGCAGCTCATCACTTCGGTCCTTCACTCCATCCATGTTTACTGGGCAAGTGTCTTTGTTTTGCCAAAATCTGTCCTTAACAGTATTGAACTCATCCTACGGCAGTTCCTATGGAAAGGCCCAAATTTGGGCGTAGGAGGGGCCAAAGTAGCATGGGCGGATATTTGTCTTCCAAAGCAAGAAGGCGGTTTAGGGATCCGTAGGCTTATGGACTACAACAAAGCGCTTTGTATCAAACACTTATGGATCCTCTTTACCGACAAGGAGTCTCTTTGGTGCAAATGGGTTCATTCGACTTTTTTAAAGAAGAATTTCTGGGTAACTATAACACCCACCTTCTGCTCTTGGACGTGGAAGAAGTTATTAGGCCTTCGAGATGAATTCCACAACAAATTTAAATGGGTAGTGGGCAATGGCCGACGAATCTCTTTTTGGTATGACAATTGGCACCCGGAAAGCCCCCTGCACTTGCAATTCTCGGGTGGTGATATTCGAAGGTCTAACATTCCTAGAGATGTCACGGTTTGGCAATTCTATACTTCGATGTGGCCCTCCTCCAGAGTGTTAGACACTGTTCATGCTTGGTCGTTTCCAACCCCCTATTTTGATCGAGCAAGGGAGGACTCCTTCCTATGGACTAACCATCCTTCAGGGTCTTTTACAGTGGCGGATGCTTGGGAACTTATTAGACCAAAAGGTAGGCAAATGTTTGGTTCTCCTTTGTTTGGGACAAAGCTCTCACTCCGCGGGACTCCTTTATAATGTGGCTAGCTACACTCAAGAGACTACCTACTCAAGCTCTCTTAATTCGGCACCGTAGAATCCATGAAGGTGTATGCATTTTTTGCAGGGAGATCCCGGACTCGGTTGACCACTTATTCTTTGAATGTTCCGGTACTCGTGACCTAGCTTCCGTGTGGGCTATTAAATGCAACCTCTCTGGGAGGAACCGGCCTTGGTTAGATTTCTTAGAATGTGCCAAACTTCACATTGGTGACTCCTCCTTTCCAAGCCGGATTGCAAGGTTTACCCTTGGAGCGCTCTACCATACCATTTGGTGCGTGCGTAACGATATTCTATTTAAAGGTAAGCGTTTCTTTGCGCCGGCTATCTCCATGCATATGACCAAATTAGTTAAGGATAAGGCCATCACTTTTGGGCACATCCAAGACAACCCTTGTAATAGAAGTTTGCAAAGCAATTGGGGTTTGTCGCCGGGAATTTTTGAAGACCGACGATCTGATTCTTGATTATGGTTTTCCTGCTCCTGGCCTCATGTTACACATGTATATTGTTGCTTTCCTCTCCTTCCTGTTCTAGAACTGCTCATGTATTGGTCTGCTCGGTGCATTGTTTTCCTATGGGTTGCTCTGATCAGTTCGCTGAGTCTAGAGTCCCATGCTTGGTGCTGTCTTCCCTGGTGCTGCTGTTGCTACTGTATCCAGCTATTGTTGATGCCGGTTCCTTGTTCCATGTCCTTTGGAGATGATGCTGATTGTAGACTCTATGCTAGCGCTGCTGCTTGCGTGGTGCTCCATTTCTCGTATTCAGGCCTGCTAATTCTTTTCGTTCTTTGCTGGCCCCATGCTCACCTGTGTACTGCTGCTACTATTTTCTCTATATGTTCTAGGTCTGTTTGTACATTGGTCTGTTCGGTTCTTGGAGTGGTTATGAGTGTCGCTGGCTGGTTTTCCCCTCTGGTGCTGCTACTACTACTGCCCCTACTGTGCCGATTGTTCTATTACTATCCTCTAAAGATGATGTTGTGGTCACTCCCTCACGAGCTGCTTCAACCTCTTTTGGTGGCTTGGAAAATCTCTTCTTCTTCTCGTTCCACTCGGATATGCACAAAACTTGTTTCTGCTGTTGCGGATGCCTAGTTGGCTCTTCAACTGCAAGAATTTGCTGCTTGTCCTTCGGTGTTGCGGTTGCTGCTCAACTCCCATCATGTTGTTGTGCTATTTGTTCACATGTGGCGGTTCGTCCATGCCCCTCACTGGCCAGCATTTGCATACTTTGGTGGTGTGTGTTTCTCCTTGGTTCTTATTTCCTTTTAGTATACTTTTTTACTGCCATTGTTTTGGCTCCCTTCTCCTTCTCGGCGCCACTGGTTTGGTATTCTCCTTTTCCCCTCTCTTCTTATGTTTTCTGTTTCTTTTCCGCTTTGGGACCCTTTAGGCCGTCTATTTTGGCCCCCTTCTTCCTTGGGTCCTCCTCTTTGTCTTTTGGTGCACTTGTATTGTGCATCTTCTCCTCTTACGACCGGTCACCATTGAACCCATTGTGGCTACTGTCATTCTAGATTCATGGTTTGTGTCTGGCCTTTTTGTTCTTAAAGTTTTAAAAAGTCAATACTCACTTAACTTACCAAAAAAAAAGTACCGTTATTTTCTTGAAAAATATATTTTCAAAAACAACACATTTTCCATGAAACGAATAGAGTTGTAGATTAGGAGTTCTCGAATTCGATTTTTTTTCCTTGTTTGTCTCCCTTATTGTATTTTTTCAACTCTTTTATGGTGCGTCTGTTTTGCAAAAAACGTCTTCACGGAGGAAAGTATTTTCCGTGAAAGTGAGTTTCAAGGAAAATAGCTGACTTTTTGTTGTTTGGTTGATACTTGAAAGTGAGATGCAAAAGGCCTTTTTATTTTATATTTTATTTATAAAAATAATTTTAACTCCGTCTTTGTAGCTTAAATAGTCTATCCCAAGCCATGATAAAGGAGGAGTGTTGTATTAGGCGTAGCGTGCTAATTGTAAATATGAGATGGACCTGTCGCGACCCTCTTGAGGTTGTCGGGCTCTCGAGGGCTAATGGGCCGTCCTGTCTGGTCGGACGCGGGCCTCTCCCAAGGCACATTACCCAAATCGCAACGGAGGTATGCGTGATCGACTTTCAGTGTGGTCTAGTGACATGTGCTAAGTGTGCATGCCATGGAGTCGCCACCAATCATTTTTTTAGGGTATGATTGGACCACCCAATCGAATAGTTGGGAGTTTCTATTCAATTCTGCGAGAACCAGAGAAATGGTTTCGGGGACTTAGTTACGCCAACCGTTAGAGTTGACGCCCTTTCGGTACCTAAGTTGACTGAATTTTCTAGCCTGAGATTCATGCGGATGAGTAAGGTATGAACCATAAATCTAGAAATTCATGCAGATAGGAGTGATTATCCTAGCAATCACAATCAGTAACAAAATGCGCAACTCAAGGAATCTAGATATGCAAATAAATCACATGGCATTCCTAGCAATGCCCTATTTATCAATCACAGCTCAAGAATGATTTAGCTATCCTGGCCGTTCTACACTCGATCTAACCTAAGAAAAGCATTAGGAAAATCGCAGGAGTTCGAGAGTACTCACATGGGGTTCGCCGTGCCCTGGTTTGGTCTTGGACGAGCTATCGAGCTCATGCCGACCTGATTATATTTGGGGATCCACTCGGCGTTTTACACCATGATATCATGTGAAACAAAAACGAAAATATTCAGCAAGGGGAATTTATTGTAGATGGTGGTCGATCTAATTGGACATCAAGACTAAAAAAGATGTATAAATTTACAAATTAAAAGACTCGAATGATATTTTTTTTTTGCCAAATTCAACTCTATGCGTCGTGAAGAAACACATGCAATTGAACTTGAATTTTGACTATTTATGAGTTCAAAATGAAAATAAAATTAAAATAAAAATATTGACTATTTTTCTATATTTTTACGACATCGAATGCTATTTTTCTTCATTTTTCATGTATTTTTCTATTTTTGGAAAATATTAAAAAATTGAAAAATTATTTTTTTTCAAAAATGGTTCCTTTAGCTTGGTCAAGGCTACCAAAGATGATTTTTAAATTTTTTAACTTTTTATATATTTTTTATGAATTTTTAAAAAATAAACTATGAAAGACTAATAAAAAATCAGGTGTCAACAGCTGCCCCTCTTTGAGAGGAATTTCGTCAGAGGTTTCTCTCAAAGACAAGGTGACACCTGTGTTCCGATCGACTCGACTGGGAAAAGAAAAGAAAAGAAAAGAAATCATGACATCCAATTTTCATGCCCATCAATGTGTGCTTTTCCTTAAAAAGAGATGTGCTCATTCAATTCCCTGATATGATGTAAGAAAGTTAAGGAGTAGATAGACTTCCCTGCCCCTTACCTGCCGAATGCTTGCGGCATTTGCTGTGTCTGATGGGTTCAAGTAGATTCCTAAGGACTCGTCATCGGAGTGTCATAGGGATGTTAAGCTCTGACCTGTATGGTAGGTCAAACCATAATGGGATTCCTAACAGATAGGAACCTAAGGAAGACGCATCCCACATTTGGGAATTTGCCAAGGGTTTTGATCCGTGTGGTGGACTAAACTAGAAATGGCTTGCCTAATGTAAGGCTTATTAGGGAAAACGACTCCTCCCGCGTTCGAGATTCATCAAGGTTTTGATCCGTATGGTGGATCGGACCATTGGGTTGATCCTTCAGGCGGTCTCTACCAGTCCTTTGACCCTTCAGGCGGTTTCTACCATTCATTGACCCTTCATGCGGTTTCTACCATTGAGTTGACCCTTCAGGCGGTTTCTACCATTGGTTGACCCTTCAGGCGGTTTCTACCATACATTGACCCTTCGGGCGGTTTCTACCATTGGTTGACCCTTCAGGCGGTTTCTACCATACATTGACCCTTCAGGCGGTTTCTACCATTATGTTGACCCTTCAGGCGGTTTCTACCATTGATTGACCCTTCAGGCGGTTTCTACCATTGAGTTGACCCTTCAGGCGGTTTCTACTATTTATGAAATTCCAAATTGATATGAATCAAAGGATGACGTACCCGCTCTTCGGGGCTAGTCGGAGACTCGATCATTCTGTGGATCGGTCTTAGAAAAGATTTGCCTACTAAAAGGCCTCACTTAAGGATGACGCACCTAGTCTTTAGGGTGGCCAAAAGTCCTGCAGAAAGCTTAGACCTGAAAAAATTTTCCTCGCCAAGAAGATGTTAGTAATCTTTGGGAAGACAATAATTGTCTAACTGACAAAATTCTACGACTTAAGTTTTAGTCATGAAATGTGCATTTTGATTGTTGGAGGTATCCAAAACATTCCTGCCACATACAGATGTGATCATAAATTCCTTGCACGGAAACTCTAGATCAAATAATTTGAAAATTTCAAAAAGAGTTTGCTCAAAACATCCATTGGAGTATTTCTCATCCAAGAAGGCTCCTCACTGCTCTGTGATAATGATCTTTAATAGGGAAAGTGCTCAATTTCCTACCGACCTGTGCCTGGGTTTCAGGATCATTCGCAACGCATACATTTCGATCAATCAGGAGGTCTTTCACGGGACCGTAGTGTTAGGCTTGGATATCGGTTTCCAATGGGGACTCACTTTTGAGTCAAGGCCGTTGAACGAAATTTTTCACTATCTGCTCCGGGTTTACAAGTCAAGAACCCTGCAAAATGAGAAAGAAATAGTCTTGCTCGTACTTCTTTGAGCTAAGTTATACATTAACACAAGTGTCTTAGTCAGAGAAGACTGCTTCAGGATTGTAACATTGGAAGGATTGGGGACCGAAAAAGGCTTGTTTTTTGCTTAGAAATTGTGAAGGGTTTGACATTGGTGATCATTGCAAATTTGTCACATGTCCTTCGAAGAACATCTCCATTTCTTGAAGTGTACACTCCTCTTTTAGAGCGCACAAGGATGTTTAAAAGCGTCTCTTGTTGCATTAAGAGACCATCTGTTTGTGTGTTTGCTATTTGAGCACGACATCATTTGGGGAGTAGTCATCTTGATCTGACTCCTTTGGAGGGTCTTTTCATCATCTCTCTAGACTTTACTGGGGATATTTTGAATGGACATCGGCCTTGCTTTTTACCATGCACTTTGCTTTTTCTTGATGTTTAGGGATTTTTCTTTTCCCCTTTTTTTAATCCCGTGTTTTTCTTTTCTTTTGGAGCTAGGATTTTCAGCAATCATGCTAGATATGCAACTTAAACTTTGGCATGCTTCCGTTCCTAGAATGATGTTGCCTTTGCTTTAGAATATGCAATGATCACCAATAGGTTGAGGAAATGAATTTGCTGGCTCAACATGGTCGTGCAAAGGATAACAGTGTGTAGGATAGAGAAATGAATTATTCTCGTCATCCTATAACACTTGGATTATCATATAAACAACACACAAAGATTTATGTTAGTCCGAGCAAGAAAATTTCTAACCATTTACTTTCTGATATTGTTGGACTAACCTTCATTTGCCCCAATGTGGGGTGGTTCTTGACAGGGTTGAGAATGAAAATCGCCGTTCAATGGGGTTCTCAATGGGCATCTGTAGTGTTTGGAATGAAGAAATAAATGCCTCTGTCATCTCGATCCATGTAATCGTTGCGAATGACCGTTATGTCCATAGGTTAAGGTTTCTCAATCATTTCCAATCTCCTCATCTCTCAAGTGTGTATGGGACGTGTTTGGATTAGGCTCGCTTCTCTTATGAGAAAATACCCTTTTGAACAGTTCAAACGACTCTTGTTGGAAAAATTCATTTCATTTCATCAAGATTTATCCTTCAAAGGGATTTTGTGATGCACCATATATGTGTAATTCATGTTCAGGCAATCTCTTGTTTTAAAACATGAATGTCAATGAAGTAAGAATTCTATGTCTTTTTAGATGTGAGAATCGAATTAATTCTGAAAGTTTTTAATCTCCAATGAATTGGGAAAAGGGATACTTACCTGCCCATCGAGGCTGGAGATCCTGGAGATATAAAAGGGATATGTCATTGTATATTCTAAAACTTTGCAAAAATTGGAACGATACATCTTACCCTTCGTCATATGCTCCAACGAGTGTACAAGGGTTGTGAAAATCTGCACTTCACATAGTAACACAAGATTGTTAGGTGTTCTAAAGTTCTTTCGACTTCTTGATTTTTAGAGAAAAATCAAACTTACATGTCTGCCCTGATGGCGAGCTCCTGCCAAGGATAAGTATTAAGCATTATTTTGGGTTTCCAAATTCAAAACAAATTGGGACGATACTACTTTACTCTTGATTTGAATTCCATTCTGCATGCCAATGTGGGGATTGCAGAAGCCGGCCCTCAAGCTTGTGGCCATGATTTCTTCGTCTGGTTGGGCAACGAATCCACCTCAAGGATTTACGTCGGAGGAGATTCATTCATCTTTTTGGGCGTGTTTCATGCGCTGTTTTGTTATTTGAATGCATGGCTTCTTGGGTGCTTCGTCTCTATTCATCACCTGAGAGGAAAATGAGAGAACATTATCCCCGCATCTGATTGAAAATCATTTAGGAACGATACGTTCTTTTTACCAAATGGGTGGCTCCGCGGCCAAATGCGTTTTACGTTGAAAGGATGGATTCCATTACGCTCTGCGGATGATAACTATCGCTTGGGGGACTTGCCCCACGGATTAAACGATGAATCTGATGTCTTCGGCTTCGACATGCTTTCCGGATGTAGGAATGGTTTGCCCCCATTTTCAATAGAGATGGGTTTTGTCGAGTGGGCAAGATCAAAAACTCATCCTAGATTTGGCTTTAGTCGAAGGTTGAAATCCCGACCTTGGATAAGCGAATCATGATTCATCTCCTTCTACTTCGGATTTGTCATTTGCGCGCTTCACATTTTACAATACCAACTTCGCCGCTTGATGAAAATGAATCGATGATTTTCGAATTGCCCCAAGTTCTATAGTCATCTGCGTCGAATCTCTTTGAACTTCATCGAGTGATAGACCAACTGATAAAACGATTTTTCAATCCCGAGATCGAACTCCTGACGTTTCGTACCACTGCCATTTCACTGACTACCAAGACACAGCACTATTGGCGTCCCTAACTGGTTCATTTTTTGTTATAAAATTCTCGAAGCAGTTAGCGACCCCCATTGAGAATGAAACAAGCTCAATTTAGAGTTCATAACGACTAAAGGTCCCTTGGAATGATACAGAGCTAACCGTCTTTGAGCTCGCTCGGGCTTTTACTCACATTTTCCTATGTGAAGCCTTTAAATGTTTTTCTTCGTGGCGTTCAATTGATTCGTCTCGACTCTAATCTAACAAGGGATTGTCGCACTCGAGCATGATGATGCTCGCAGGTAGTACTGATCGCTGCCCCAGATTAACTCTAGGCATTAAGGAAGATTATCTCGCATGGAAGACTTTATGACAGAAAGATTAATGATACATCTAGTCACATGTGCCTAGGTCCCTTGAAGATTCTCGGTGATCAGCCAGTTACACCATGAATCAGATATATAATCGCCATTTTGGATCATAACTTCATAAGTCCATCAGTTTTAAACTGATCGATCCAGATATGGAGCTCCTCATCAAGGAAATCTTTTGATTCTTCGAGCAACTGATATTCGGGTTGACCATCATCGCTTGGCGGCGAAGGATTCCTGTTTCTGTTGTGAGCGATCTGATTCTTCGAGCTAGAACCTTCGTCATTGCTCGAGATTATAAGAGGATGATTGATCGGTTCACTATCAAAAGCACCTTCCATTTGGGGATGGGAGAAACAAAAATCCTCAGAGCATCCCCCCGCTTGATCTTCCGAAATCATACGCCCAAGCCAGGCAGATCTTTGAACACTAGGCGCAATATGTTGATCGGCGATAGGAAGAGCACTAGCGAAAAGTTGCTGCTCAAACCAAGGAGTTCGTACCTGCTGCACTTGTGGCATATACTCTTGAGTGGTGCTGAGATGATTCGGGGGAATATTCTGATTAGCGCCCAAGTAGTCGATGGTGCTGCTACCAGCTTGGTCGGTGCCTAGATTCGGCAGGGTATTTCTACTTCAGGGGCATTGTAGTTGTGGCCATGCCTAGTGCTTAGGCACAAGTTGAGTTCTTTCAGGTTCAGTGCTGTGTGGCGCTGTCTTAGCGCCCTTCTGTAGCTCTTGAGGTGACTCGCGACTCCATCTTTAGTGAGTCCTGGTATGTTCATGATCTCAAGTATGCGCGTTGGATATGCTGAGTTGATCCCTAGTTGCTGAACCGCACTAAGGAACTTGAGATGAAGCTCGGGAGACCAATTGACCCTCGTCTTCTTGCGACCCGGAACAGTGTTGACAACTTGGCTATTGCTCTCTGGCCTATTTCCAGTAGGATTTGATCGAGCCGGAAATTGTTGTGGAGGGAATTCATCAGCTTTGGATTGGTCGGTCGTGATAGTAAGCTCATCGTTAAGGAAACTCCAATCATGGTGACGCATATCCCATCCTTTAGAAGGCATCGGTATTGACTTCGTAGAATTGATTTGTTCATGCATATCTCCAACAAAATCCGATTGTATCAAAGATGGTTCGAGGGAGTGGGGTGGTGAATGAGCATTTTCAATCCTCATATAAGGCTTATCAAGGAACCTTTCGCCGAGAGTGACAGGGCCACCGCAATTAAGGCAAGCGATAGTGCTGGGAGCTTTCTTATACCTCATGTTCTCCGCTCGAAGCTTTTCGTTTTCCTCCTTTAGAATCGCAAGTTCTTGACGTCTGTGTTGAGCCCTCAATTTGGCTCGCTTATTTTGAAACCAAAACTTGACCCTCAAAGGTTTCATCCCTAGCTTCTGGCCCAATTCATTTCTTTGTTTCATGTTCGGGAGAGGGCATTCACTAAAGAAAGCTTCAAGCTCTTGGATTTCATTCTGAGTGTGGCACTGGCGACGTTTCCTTTTCCGGGATTGCCCATCGCTGCTGCTGTTGTCGTCGCTGCTGAGATCCTGAACTTCGTTGCCGAAAGGGTTGGGTTCTGTGGTTCCGGGTACCAGACGCAACCCTGGAATCTTCGAGATCTCTCAATAGTTCATTTTCTGAGATTTTTGGATCAGTCGCCTCTAGCAACTGACGGTAACCCTCAAACATGTTGGATCGAAAAATGTTCGATCAATTTTTGCTCACTCAGGGTTCTCTACTCTCTCATGTATGCTCACTCTCTCTAAATTTTCTTTTGAGTGATTCTGTATGCCCAGGAAACGTTCTTTAAACATGGATGAAGATCATCAGGCAAGCGTTTCTCCCAAGATTTCGTATTTCTCGCTTTGTCATCTTCTTTCTTCTTTTCAACGTGGAGGGACACCAAATCGATTTCCTTTTCTCGATATCCATGTCTGTCTCCCACTTATTTTCAAAAAGGTGGAACTACGCTCGCCTCCCGCTCAGTTTTTTAATATGATGGGACCGCCAAATCCTTTTGCAACTTTTTTCGATAGTTGCGCTTAACTCTCGCTCAATTTTAATATGGTGGCACTGACATATCTTTTTACAACTTTTTTAGATTTATCAAACCTGAAATCGCGGACTGGGACGGATCTGATGGTTCACCGAAAGAGCCACCATTGCTTTACCCAATTAACTTGGCTCCATGAGCATTATTGCTGTGACCTTTCTTCATCCTCGAGTTGCTATAAAAGGAGGAGTTAATGTAGAGAAGATTAACGCTCTTACATAATTTCCTTTTCGTATTTTAATCACTCTACCACACCCATCTTCTTCTCCCTCACTCCGACGAAAATGACCTCCTCTCATATTCGCGCTTTCTCGGCTGAAATTTTGGCCCAGTGGGAAAAACTCTATAACCTCCTAGGTCGAGGCTATGCTCATATAGCCGATCACCCAGAAATTGAAGATGAAATTCGCATTTTGCTCGTGGAAATAGACACCACCTCTATCGAGGGCACTAATTTAGAGAAGGAATATAGAATCTTCCCAACCCTCTTTATAAACTTTTTAGAGACTTACCGTGTCGCTCATCGAGAAGTTACCGTGGCTCACGTTTTGCGAGCTCGCTATGAGGATCGGTCCAACTGCTTGGTGTTGGCCAACCTTGTGGCCGATAGTCACAGAAAGGCTGTTGAGTTCGCCAACGGCGGGTCTCGATGTTGCTTCGCGAGAGGGGAAATTTGGTGGAGCGCTTGGCCTTATCCCTAACCACCTATGAGCACGACCGTCGTAATGTCGTGTTGAAGTTTCAATGTGAGTGGCAGGAAGAAAGGCTTGACAGCATTACCGCGGATATAGCCCATGGGAGAGGACTAGTTCGAGACTTGGAAATAGCCGCCGAAGATCACGGGACCAAGGTTGCCGAGCTTAAAGGGGAATATAAACGCCTTCTTCTTAAGCTTGTAGATCTCGAGTCTCGAGGTGGTGAGTATAGGCAAAGCATCAATAATATGGAGGGCCAACTGGGTTCCTTTGTGATGCTAATTAGGGCTCATTTCGATTTTACTTTTCCACATCGATGATCTGTATGATATGCTTTTAAGGTCCCTCGATTGAGCGAAATGAATGAAAGCTCTAATATGTGTGTCTCAACTTCTGTATGGCTGACTTTCTCGAACACCTGACCACTCTCAACCTAGGCAAGCTGCTCTTTGACATTGATGATTCGAGCGTGTACATCTTGATTTTTTAATCTTGCTTATGATCGAATAAAGGAACCTCCCACCGCGTTTATCCACAAAAAGACTTCTCTTCTCTACCTGTTTTTAACTACTTAGAGATGCCCCAGTTTCGATCTTTGAGACGTGACTTCAGAATCACCTATTCCAAATCGTCATCTTCATTAGATGATACCTCAATGATGTCCATAGCAGGCTCTTCTTGTCCACTTGGCGCTCGTAATGGGATGACACCATCTTCGTCTTCCATCAAGAACATTGGGAGGAAAACACACCTATCTATCCTCAAAATGGCATTTAATCCAATCACCAGAATTATGCAATGAATATAATGATTATGAGCTGTAACAAGTTCGAGGGATAGAAAAGTCTTACCAACCAAACTTAAGAGAAAATCAAGCTTCTCTGTACAGTGTTAGGTATACTAACCTTCCATAGACAAACGCATGAGACAAGTGAGGGAAAACTCCTAAAAATCAAAAGATAGGGCTTGGTACCTAAAGCCAAGGTTCTCACCTCGAATTCTGGGAAGAGTCGATTCCATTGCACAACTATCGTTGCATTGGGACTTAATCCATAGTTCGAAGTGAGCGGAATTGAAAAGTGGATTACCCCATGTTTTTCCTCACGGAGATTCCATTTTCAATTCCTTCTATTGTGTTCCTAAAGAGGGCGCCTGGGGTTTTAGGCGCAATTGTGTGTATTCATTGTGTCGTGCTAAAGCAATAAACATGCATTTTATTTAACAATCACCGCTTCAATATAAATATCCACACAATCATACATCCAAAACTCTTGCCTGCATAAAACAAAGTTAACAAGCACTTCACCCCTTATTTCTCCCGTCTACAAAAACATCTAACACATTCGTTAGCATATACACCTCACTTTCGAGAGCATCTGCATAAAATTAGGTTAGAAGAATCAATCAACTTTTTAATCGGCTCAAGTCCACTAAATGGTTAAGAACCAGTCCCCAGCGGAGTCGCCAGTCTGTCGCGACCCTCTTGAGGTTGTCGGGCTCTCGAGGGCTAATGGGCCGTCCTGTCTGGTCGGACGCGGGCCTCTCCCAAGGCACATTACCCAAATCGCAACGGAGGTATGCGTGATCGACTTTCAGTGTGGTCTAGTGACATGTGCTAAGTGTGCATGCCATGGAGTCGCCACCAATCATTTTTTTAGGGTATGATTGGACCACCCAATCGAATAGTTGGGAGTTTCTATTCAATTCTGCGAGAACCAGAGAAATGGTTTCGGGGACTTAGTTACGCCAACCGTTAGAGTTGACGCCCTTTCGGTACCTAAGTTGACTGAATTTTCTAGCCTGAGATTCATGCGGATGAGTAAGGTATGAACCATAAATCTAGAAATTCATGCAGATAGGAGTGATTATCCTAGCAATCACAATCAGTAACAAAATGCGCAACTCAAGGAATCTAGATATGCAAATAAATCACATGGCATTCCTAGCAATGCCCTATTTATCAATCACAGCTCAAGAATGATTTAGCTATCCTGGCCGTTCTACACTCGATCTAACCTAAGAAAAGCATTAGGAAAATCGCAGGAGTTCGAGAGTACTCACATGGGGTTCGTCGTGCCCTGGTTTGGTCTTGGACGAGCTATCGAGCTCATGCCGACCCGATTATATTTGGGGATCCACTCGGCGTTTTACACCATGATATCATGTGAAACAAAAACGAAAATATTCAGCAAGGGGAATTTATTGTAGATGGTGGTCGATCTAATTGGACATCAAGACTAAAAAAGATGTAGAAATTTACAAATTAAAAGACTCGAATGATATTTTTTTTTTGCCAAATTCAACTCTATGCGTCGTGAAGAAACACATGCAATTGAACTTGAATTTTGACTATTTATGAGTTCAAAATGAAAATAAAATTAAAATAAAAATATTGACTATTTTTCTATATTTTTACGACATCGAATGCTATTTTTCTTCATTTTTCATGTATTTTTTCTATTTTTGGAAAATATTAAAAAATTGAAAAATTATTTTTTTTCAAAAATGGTTCCTTTAGCTTGGTCAAGGCTACCAAAGATGATTTTTTAATTTTTTAACTTTTTATATATTTTTTATGAATTTTTAAAAAATAAACTATGAAAGACTAATAAAAAATCAGGTGTCAACAGGACCCTAATGATATTTCGTTGGAGCGTACCCTTCTTAGCGACGCGTTGCATCGACACCCTGGTGTAGCGAAAAATGGGTAAGGGTCCTTGCCCCAAGATAAGTAGGCGAGAGGGGTAAGGAAGCTAGCATTGGGCCATCATTCCTAGAGTAATACGCCACATGAGTTACGGTCCTCACACTTTCGTGAGCGAGTGTATGGGGCAAGAAAGGCCCAGAGGTAATGGATTCGATTAGGGAGTTGGAACGTAGGAATCTTAATGGGTAAGTTGAGTGAGTTGGCAGATACTTTTGCTACAAGAAGAGTGAATATTCCTTACCAGCATGAGACTAAATGGGTCGGAAAGAAGGCTAAGGAAGTGGAAGGCACCGGATTCAAGCTGTGGTACACAAGCACAAAAAAGAGTATAAATGGAGTTGGGATTCTGATCGATAAAAGTTTCAAAGATAGAGTTGTTGATGTTAAAAGAACAAGAGATAAGATTATTTCAGTTAAGCTAGTAGTGAGTGATTTGATTCTGAATATCCTTGGTGTGTATGCCCCCCAAGTTGAACTACAAGCATCCGATAAGAGCGAATTTTGGGAAAATCTGAAATAAATTTTAAGAGACATATCACACAAGCAGAAGGTATTCATAGGAGGAGATCTAAATGGACATGTTGGTCAAAGTAATTACGATTTTGAATGATTTTATGGAGGTTTTGGATATGAGACTAGAAATGAGGCTGGCGAAGACATCTTGAGTGTCACACCCTGCATCCTAACGAGCGCGCTAACATCATCCTTAAGCCGTCTTACTTGGATAGTACCCAGGATCAAACGACAAGCGAGAGATAAATAATTTCAAATGCACATACGGAAGCGACATACACAACTTCATGCCATGAATAAACAAAATATGACTTTATGAAATAACACTTATACATAACATGAGATAGATTCAGTTTTACAAGATAAGCATAAACTAACATACATAACTGGGATTAGAGGAAAGGTGGTGGTAAACCCAATCAAAAGGGGTCATCTAGTCAGGTCATGCGCCACTATCCTTAGAGACGCTCCAAAAAGCCAGGGACTACTATGTCGTCTGAGGGTCAGGCTCACTGTCGCCAGAGTAGTCCTCATCAGCCACGGAGTCGTACTCCACTGGATCATCAAGCTCTGAATCCACTGGGACTTCTTCTTCCGGATCGGACTTGGAATACACAGGGATATCTCCTTCCTCAGGATCAGACTCCAACTCCGAAGGTACGTCCTCGGCATCTTCAATCTCCGGTTCAGAGTCTGCGATGTCCATGGGGTCGTCATCGGCATCAGAGGGCTCGATGACCTCGCCATCTGCAACTGGGTTCTAGGACTTCGTCGGCAGAAGGTCCTCGTCGGGTGTGGTCTCAGGGTCGGAGATCTCGCCATCTGGAGGGTACACAATCATCGGGTCCTGTTTGCCTACCACATCCCAGGGCACGTCAAAAGTCCTCAGAAGTCCGAAAGTGGTGTCGCCGTCTCGATAGAACCAGGCTGCATACCTATCCGGCCTCCAGTGGTCTGTCCCCACATCCACCTAAACAGTGCTACGCTTCCTAATAAAAACCTTATCCTCTCCCACCGGGTACTCGGTAACATACTCCTCGGTATACACGGGTACCCCAAAAATTGGCGGTGGCATGCTTAGGTTTTAGGGTCTGAAAAAGTTAAACCCACGACGGGGTGAGAATAAATCCCAATAAGCTAATCTTAAACCTAAACTAGACTCTTAGTATCTCCAGACACTCTCGAAACATGCAATGACCAAACAATTCAATTACGATACAAGAAACGCATTACAATTCAGTTAGCACTTATAACCTCATCAAATTCACAACGTTAAACTAAGCTACGTACTTTGGTACTCAAATAACTCATGATATGTAGGATAGCACTATACTTATTGCAATTGGAATTTCCACAACTAGGCCCACGTATCGACGCCTTAGGCTTAATTAATCAATGAACCCGCATTAGCACGCCTCAGGTTTCTAATGCCATTTTTAAGACTCGCGTTAGTACGCCTCAAGTCAATCTCGCGTCTAACGCCTCAGGATACATTTAAACCTCACGTTTAACCCGTCAAGGTACCATATGTACATAAGCTCATAATTTAATAAATTAAGGCTAAATACATTTAATGGTGCAATTCATCGTTCAAGAATACCATACGGCCTTTAGATTTCCAATTCCATACCATGGGTTCACATCCCACGTTCAATCATTATGAGACCATTTCAATACTTCATGATCGAATATAATTCGAATTAGTAAACCATCATTCATCATCATCACAAGTCAGCCAATGTCATGAACAATAGAATTCATTCATCAATTCAATCATCCAATGCACCATTTAGCACTCATGGCCGAATACTCACCAGTGGTGGTCATCAATTTGATCATTCATTCATTGTATTTTAGTCCATGGCCGAATAGCATTTGAGGTCAATAGGTTATTTCCATACATTTTCTCATCGAATCATATCATGGCCGAATGAACATAAGCCCAAACAAGAGTTTTTATCAAATCAATCAAGCTTAAAGGATTTCTAGCATTCTAAATGGTACACAAAAGCATTCGACCCTCTCATGCTCATGTTCTTTAGACTATCACGGCCAAGGATTCAACATTTCAAGTGCCATAAATCATCATTTCACTTAGCACATAAAACACAGATCCGGACTCCTTGAGGTTCTCACAAGAACAGCCCACAAAACTCCTACTAACCACAACTAACTCGGTCCTTTAGTAATCGAAGGTTCTAGGAAAAGTTTAGAACTAACTTACCAAGGTGTCAAGCAACCAAAAGCTCTCGAAATCCTCCTTGAAGCCAGCGGTCAGATTGGTCCGATTAGAGTGCAGGTTCGATTCCCTTGAGGTTCACCCGAAAATGGCCAAGTTTAATCATCAATAACACTCTTAACTCAAGCTTCTAACCTCCTAACATGCTGCAATGGGTAATGGGAGTCACTTACCTTAATCTAACCAAAAGAACTCCCAAGAACAGCCCCTAACTCCTCTGTGCAAGTCTGGTGGTCGGCGGTGGAGTGGCAAGAAGATCGGCGTTGGTGGTGGTGGTGTGTGAGGAAGCCGAGAGAGAGTTTAGGAAGAAGAGAGAAAATGAAAAATGAAGAGTGGGAGGGAGAGAGTCGTTCGGCCGAATGAAGAGGTAGAGGGGAGAGTGAGTTTGCTTTATCCACAAATGAAGGGAAGAGGGAAAATGGAGGGAAAAGTGAGTGGGGTTGGTTTATGACAATGAATAGTATTCATGAATGACTAGTAGTTGGTAGTGGTTAATGGGGAAAAGGCCAAGTCAATCAAATCCCTCATGTCAACAATAATTCAATGGCCAAATGACCTATTTTCCCTTGAAATTTCGACTGAAGGTGGGGGAGTGGCAATTGTCCATTTTGCCCTCGCCTAATTCTAAGAGAAATGGCATTATCCTAAGGGTAAAAGGGTAATTTCCAATCGTCGGTCCGAAATTCACTTTTCTAATCGATATGGAGTGAACCCTAACCTTAATGGTTCTTGATGAGGCGACGTCCAATTTAATACCATTGTAATCCTCGAATGTCCGGCCTCCAATCTCGAAGTCCAATTTATGGCCAAATTCAGTCGTTTGTCATTCCAGCGCATCTCAGACTAACGGGCGGCTCTTAGGAGTTACACGTATCGACCCGTGCCAAATGTCATGTTTAAGAGTTAATCGAACCACGGCGACTTTTGTTGTCATGTAATTGCGATGGTCAATTGCTAGTTCCGAAGGTTACGATCGTCAGGAATCGGTTTAGGTTAATTCGCAAATCATACTATGGTCGTACAGAATCACCCGTGGACCAATCGCATGACACTAGTAAATTGTTCTAGAACCATTCTTAGATCTACCTTTAATGGTCCAAAATATTCTCTCGGCAATCCTTATGGTCAAAGTACCGACTCGTGATCGAGTTCTTTAGTCCACGTACTTAAATCCTATTTAGCCATTCCCCTTCGGTTAGTCGACTCAAGAGAGATCAATTCTGAGTGAGATCTACTGAAATACATCGATAGGCATTCATTCATTCATAAGCTTCGAGATAGGGTCGGAATTCAGAATGTCACATTGAGTGTGTCATTAGTTTATGATTTGATGTTGGAAAATACCTTCTTTAGAAAAAGAGAGTCACATCTAATCACTTTTCGCAGCGGTCAAAATTGTAACCAGATTAATTTCTTCCTTAGTATAAGAGAGGATAAAACCTCGTATGTAGATTGTAAAGTATACCCTGGAGAATGTATAGCTACGCAACATTAGTGGTGGTCTTAGAGGTTTGGTATAACAAAGTACAGAAAATGCAGAGAAGTGTTCGGCATCCTAGAGTAAGATGGTGGAAGTTACAAGAGGAGAAACAAATAGAATTCAAGGAAAAATGCTATAGGAAGGACCGTGGCGACTGGAAGACGAAGTAAATATGATGCACAAAGAGATGTCTAACTGCATTCACAGAGTGGCAAGGGGGGTATTAGGGGAAAATAGAGGGAACGAGTATCAAACAAAGGAAACCTAGTGGTGGAATGAAGAGGTGCATGAGGCAATTATACAGAAGAAGGAGTGTTCCATATATTTACATAAATGTTCTAGTGAAGAGAATTTGCAAAAATTTAGATTTGCGAGAAAAAGTGCCAAGAAGTCTGTGCGAAAGGTCAGAGACAAGGTTTTCACCGATATGTACAAAAAACTTGAGAGGAAAGAAGGACAAGGTATCTATAGACTTGCAAAGTCAAGGGACAAGAAAAGTAATGTATCAAGGATGAAAATCAAACACTTGTGGTAAGAGATGAAGAAGTTAAGGGAAGGTGGAAAGCTATTTTAACAAACTTTTTTATGGAGAACGATAGAAGTGAGGTGGATTTGGAAGATACTTCTGATGATTTAAACAGAAGGTTTGTACGTAGAGTTAAATTGCGAAAAGTTAAGGGGACATTAAAGAACATGAAGACTAGTAAAGTCTTAGGACCCAATGGTGTCCCTATTGAAATGTGGATATGCTTAGGGAATATAGCAATAAGTTCGTTGACTTACCTTTTTAACAAGATCCTCCACACAAATAAGATGCATGATGAATGGAGGGAGAGTATACTTATGCCTATCTACAAGAACAAGGGGGATATCCAGAATTATTCCAACTATAGAGGTTTTAACTTTATGAGCCATACAATGAAGTTGTTGAAGAGAGTTATTGAGCATCGCTTGAAAATAGAGACCAAGGTTTTTGTCAATCAATTTGGATTTAAGCCAGGAAGATCTTCCATGGAGGTTATTTTCTTGATACAACGATTGATGAAGAGATATCAAGAGAGGAAGAAGGACCTACATATGGTGTTTATTGATCTTGAGAAGATGTATGATAGGGTTTTAAAAGAGGTCTGTGGTGAGTTCTTGAGAAGAAAAAAGTATCTTCAAAGTATGTAGAGGCAATCAAAGATATGTATGACGATGTTATTACATGTATGAAGGCTTGTAATTGCACATCAAGTTATTTTTCAATTACAATAGACTTACACCAAGGTTCTGCTTTGAGTCTTTATCTTTTTGCGCTGATTATAGATGAGCTAACAAAAGATATCCAAAGTGAGATACCGTTGTGTGTGCTATTTGTAGATGATATTGTGCTTATTGATGAGAAAGGAACTGGGATTAGCGCTAAATTAGAATTATGGAGAAACACGTTGGAGTCTAAAAGATTTACGTTAAGTCGAAGTAAGACCGAATACTTAAAGTGTGAGTTCGACAAAGTAGGAAGAGGAGATCAGGAAGCCGTCAATATACTCGGACAGGAGGTACCCAAGAAAGATCCTTTTAGATGTCTAGGATTAATATTGCAAAAGGGGTGAGAGATTGATGATGATGTAAGTCATAAAATCAGAGCAGGTTGGGTGAAATGACATAGTGCATCAGGATTTTTGCGTGATCACAAAAATCCTCTTAGGTTAAAATGAAAATTTTATAGAACAGCAGTAAGACTTACTATGCCATACGGAGCTAAATGTTGGCCAACATAGTGGCAACATGAGCATAAAATGAGAGTAGCAAAAATGAAGATGTTAAAGTGGATTTATGGTCTTATAAGGATGGATAAGATAAGGAATAAAGATATTCGACGAAAGTTTGAGTAGAACCGGTGGCAGAAAAAAATGATAAAACAGAGATTGAGATGGTTTGGCATATTTTTCGAAAATTCCTAGATGCTCCAATAAAAATATAAGTTTGCTATCGAGAGCATAACACAAAGAAAGAAAGAGGTCGGCCGAAACTTTCTTGAAGGAAAGTATAAAACAAGATTTAATGGAGTGGGAAATAGATTGGTGTACGGTTTGTATTAGGACGGAGTGGAAGAAGGCTATTAGTATTGTGGAGATACAGAATTCCCATATATATATTTGTTTATTTATTTTTACATATTTATTTTTTTTCCTCGATCTTCTTGCTTTTATTTTATATATCTTTAGGGTTCATTGACCGCCAACCCCAACTAGTTTGAGATAAATGTGGTGTTATTGATGTTGATGTTAGAAAAATAAGCTTCTCTAATACAATTTTATTTTATCGTGAAGTAGAATGGAGTTTGGGGAAAAGGATTTCTTCGGGTTAAGTACACCTCAAGTGCCATAAGTTATGTACGACGATCACTTTAGTGCTAAAACTTTCAAATCGATCACTTTAGTGCTAGTTTTTGTAACTTCGATCACTTAAGTGCCAACTTCTTTAAAAAAACGATCACTTTTGTGCCAACTCTTATTTAAGCTGACGTGGCTCGTCAAAAATCTGACACGTGTATTTTTATTATTATTATTTAAGCTGACGTGGCTCATCGAACTTGGCACTGAAGTGATCATTTAAAAAAAAAATTGGCACTTAAGTGATCGAAGTTACAAAAACTTAGCGCTAAAGTGATCGATTTGAAAGTTTTGGCATTGAAATGATCGAAGTTACAAAAACTTAACACTAAAGTTATCGATTTGAAAGTTTTGGCACTAAAGTGAGCGCCGTACACAACTTATGGCATTTGGGGTATACTTAAGCCGGATTTCTTCTATCACATCATTTTCCTCAATTTTAAGTGTAATTATTTTCCTTGACCGTAAAACTCTTTCCGTTGATTATCCCTTTTTAGTGACGCCAAACACATGGAAGTTTAGAACATGATTTCATGAAAATCCTTTTAACGAAAACAAACATACTATTAAAATTCGTTTGTTTTAATGAAAAGTAATTTTTAAATGTAATTGATTAAATCGCTTGGAATAATTAGCCAACAAAAAGTGTCTTTATTATTGTTGACACCTAAATTTTGATCAACTTTTTTTATTTATTTTTATTTTTATTTCATAGAAAATCCATAAAAAGTTGAAAAAATTGAAAAATCAATTTTGGTGACCTTAGCCAAGCTAAATGAACCATTTTGACCAAAAAAATAATTTTCATAATTTTCATTTTTTTATATATATTTTCGAAAAATACAAAAAAAAAGAGAAAAAAAAGAAAAAGAAAATCAAGAAAAATAATATTTGAGGTCACAAAAATTATATAAAAATAGTCGGTATTTTTATTTTTTATCTATTTTCTGACCTCATAAAATGGTAAAACTCAGGTTCGATTTTAGGTGTTCTCTGATCACCATAAAATTGAATTTGGCAAAAACATTAGTAATAATTAAAAGGGAAATGTGAAACATTATCAAAGAAAAAGCAAAAAGAAAAAGCATGTGTTTAATTAATGATTTTATCTCTCTTTTTCATTTTTTATTATTATTTATTTTACTTTATTTTATTTTATTTTTCTTTCTCTCATTTTCATGTTTTTGTCTCCACGGCCACTCCCTCTCTTTTTCTTTTTCTTTTTTTTTTGTGGCTTTCCACGACACCTTGTCCCCGCTGGCTGGTGGTCTTCTGCTTCTTCTTCTTCTTCTTTTTTCTGGTTCTGGAGCGACGCCGGCTCCTTCTTCCTGGAGATCCTCCTTGTTCACTGGCTTGCAGCACCCCCTTGGCCACGACCTCACCTTTCACGGCTGCCTTTCCTCCTCTTCCTTGGCGCGGCCTACGGCGTCTCTGCCGTCGGTGTCGACTACGACACTCTCGGCAACAACCTCCCCCGCCGAAGAAAGTGGCACATGGTCGACCACATGAGGAAGATGAAGAACAACGCCATTGTCTGCAACATCGGTCACTTTGATAACGAGATTGACATGCTTGGCCTGGAGAACTTCCCTGGTGTGAAGCGCATCACCATCAAGCCCCAAACTGACAGGTGATTGCCCAGCTCGAGCTGTGGAAGGAAGTCCTCTGGCAAGGAGGTCTATGTCCTGCCCAAGCACCTGGATGAGAAGGTGGCTGCTCTTCACCTTGGCAAGCTCGGTGCGTTTCTCCCAGCCACGTCCGTCGTCGCCGTCGCTGTCGGCAACGAGTACATCACCTCCGGTGACGACAAGCTCGAGTCGAACGACCTGGTCCAGGCAATGCAGAACCTGCACGCGGCGCTGGTGGCCCTCGGCCTCGACCGCGAGAAAGGTCTCGACGCCGCACGGCATGGCCGTGCTCGCGGCGTCGTTCCCCCCGTTGCCGACCATCCCTCTCCAGCCATCTCCACCTCCTTGGGTCCCCGTCGACGGCTGCAGCCAGCCCTGACGAATCCGGAGGATTGTCGCCCGCAAAAGCCGAATCTTCTATTCAGTCTTTCCAGACGCAGCTCGGCCATTGTTCTGGGGTCACCCTGCGTCCACCTGGTCAACCAGCCTCCCCTGACGTCTCCGTTTTGCTGCCCGAGGTTAGCGCATAGCTCTCTTGTCCGAAGTCGCGACCATCTCTGGGTGGGTCCGGGTTCATCACCTTCGGACAGCCTCGTGTCGCGAAGCCAGGACCTCCTGCACCAGCCCCGCGATCTCGAGTCACAGCCGAGCTAGCCGAGCAGACCTAGAAATCGCAACCCCGACACCACCTTACTCGAATCCCACAGTTATGACAACCTCCAGCCGACGCCGGGAAACTGCAAGTCCCACCAGGTTTAACCACAGGTTCATGCAGCGTGAGCCAGTTTCGAAGGCAGTGTTTGCCGAACCGGGGAATAACGCGGGTGAGGAGTTGGCTAGGCGTCGTCTTGACGAGCGAATCCCGGCGGTCTGACGAGTGAGTCCCGATGGACGTGGTGGTTGTCAAAGGATGATGACGAATGGCTTCAAGCTGCATGCGGAGGAAGAGTCGCTTCAGTCGAGCATGACAGGAGAGCGGCCGAACCTTCTCATTTCATGGTCGACGCTAGTAGAGGTCGGCGGTTTCAGCGGCGTAGAACTCAAACCGACCGTGACCACCATGGAGTGGCTGAGAATTTCTAAAGCAAGAGTGGGTTGTGACCTCAAAGCTTCCATCCGCGACTAGTTGATTAACTCGCTAAACTTCTCGAAGGAAGTCATTGTCGGTATAAGCAACACTTCCGGCTATGGAGATGAATTCAGAAGAGGCAACATCGCCGCTCTCTTTTTGGAGCACCCATATGAGAGAGTTTTCTTCACTGAGTATCGCTATGGATATGTTGCCACGCAGGAAAACTACAGATTCGATGGTTTCGGCTTTGTGTTCCCCAAAGGCTCTCAAGCTGCAAACTTCTCCGAGGCCATTCTGGAGCTTTCAAAGACTGGCGAGATGAAAAGGTTAGAGAATAAGTGGTTCCCGCCCGAGTGTACGATGAGGAACTTCATCGAAGAGATGCCGAGGTTGGGCCGCAACAGCTTCTGGACGCTCTACGCGTTCACCATCTGCGTTTCCACTGTCTGTTTGCTCCTTGCCTGTCCCTGCATGCGGAGGAGGAGTCGTGTCAGTCGAGCATGACAGGAGTGCGTTGAAGATGATGAATAGTAAGGTAAGTTTTATTTTCTGTTAGGATGGTTGTGTGGGCCGGCGTTAATGTTGGTGGGAGGTGATTGGGCTTAGGCGAATTGGGTCCAGCAGGTTCAAACGGGCCCGAGTTCTTTGTTTAAGCCTGGTTTGGTTCGGGCCTTCCTCTTCGGATTGGATCAGGCCCGACAGCCTGATCCGGATCCGAACCAAATAATAATAAAAAATTTCAATAAAAAAATAAAAAGTTCAGAAAAATTCTAAAAAAATTCCAGAAAAATCAAGAAATTCCAAAAAATTCTCAAAAATGGGGAATGACCACAATCAACTGGCCATGGAATATTTTGGGTAATTCGGTATCCAAATCTCCCAAAAATTGACGGTTTTGCCCTTCGGGCTAATCGCCTCCAAATCTTCACATTTTACCCTTGACTGAAATCACCCCTTCCCTAAGCCCTTATGGCTATGCTAGGAAGCCATTGACTTGGATTGATGTGCATCGATGAGATTTATTTATGCACTTGATTGTGCTTTCATTTAAATTGATTGTGATTGATAGGAATAGTCTTCCAATCTGCATGAAATCCTGAATCAAGCTTACCTCACCTAAAATTGCACCCGCATGAATTCTTAGCTAGGAAAATCACTCGCGTTAGGTACCGAAAGGGCGTTGGCAATGACACCAGCGTAACCAAGTCCCCGAACCCAAAATCTCTGGTTCCGCAGAATTGATCGATCTCTCCCAATCGGTCAATAAGGTTTCCGGTCTACCCTCCAAGAAAGACCGGTGGCGACTCCAAATGCATGCACAAGTTGCACATGCCACCACGACCACACTAAGGTCGAAATCGATCGGCTCTTATCGCCGAACCCTTTAAAAATATACTCCCGCCGCGATTTGGTATGGGCCTAGGAGGGCCCGCGCCGATCCAAGGCCCGCGATCGGTAATCCATTAGCCGCGTCCGCCTTTCGGACGGGTCGCGACAGCTGGCGACTCCACTGGGGAACGAATCCAGAATCTCTGGTTCCAGACCCCAAGTGGACTTAGGCCGTAATTAAAACGCTGAGTGATTTTTCTAACCCTGCAGGCGCTCTTGAATGTGAGGTAAGTCCGCTCATGGTATGTGTTATATGTTTTTGCAGATTGGAGAGATAAGGGGTGTAGTCCGTGATTAACATTGTCTTATGCAGGTTGGCGTAGGAATGTATGTTTTGTGGATGATTTGAAGCGCTGATTGATAAACTGTTGTGCATGAATTGCATTGTGATGATCACAACACGTGAACACACACAACCGCGCCTAAAACCCCGGGCGCCGCCTTTAGGAACACAATAGAAGGAATTGAAAATGGAATCTCCGTGAGGAAAAACACGGGGTAATCTACTTTTCAATTCCGCTCGCTTCGAACTATGGATCGAGTCCCAATGCAACGATAGTTGTGTAATGGAATCGGCTCTTTCTAGAGCTCGAGGTGGGAGCCTTGACCTTAGGTACCAAACCCTCTGATTTTTAGAAGTTCATCATCACTTGTCTCATGCGCATGTCTTTGGGCGGTTGGTACACCTAAAACCGCACATAAGTCGACGAGTTTGGTTGGTAAGACTCTCTATCCCTCAAATCTATTACAGTTCATATAAATATAGGCATTTCATTCATCGCATTCTGGTGATTAGATTAAATGCCATTTCAAGGATAGATATGTGTGTTTTTCCCAAACGTCCTTGATAGAAGACGAGGAGGATGATATCCCATGGCGAACACCGAGTGAGCAACAAAGGAGCCTACTATGGACATTATTGAGATATCGTCCAATGAAGATGACGAGTTGGGGCAAGTGATCCTGAAGACACAGATCGAGCTTGGGGCATCCTTGAACGTTAGGATCACATTCCTTTGTTTTATTTTCCATTACTAATCCTCTTGTATAGGGTTTATTTTTATCGAAGTTTTCTCTATCTCACCCCTTAGAGTGATTGTATTAGGGATCTATTGGTGTATACATTCAGATGGAGCTTGGTTGTATTTCTTTTGACGGGTCATGGGAATGTGATAGTGGCATTTTCTCTAATCATCCGAATACTCCCAAGTCAAGTTTATAATTCCTTTAGAGGAAATTAAAATTGGAAGTCTTGCACGACCTTTTGGTCGTATAGGGTAATCCAACCCCAATTTCGCTAGAAGAAATTATACACCTGAATCGGTTCATGCATGTGTTACGCCGCTGGTAATCCACGATAATTGATCAAGAGTACCGGCATTGTTTCGAATTTAATGACGAGATAGATGTCCAAATTGCCCTCGTCCTTAACAAAACGGCTTTGATTTGGATGCCGTATCTTCAATTAAATTTAAAACGCGTCGTTGGTCAAAAGCGATTATCGTGAATTACATTCCTTTCAATATTATGCTTTCCTTCGAGGAATATTGATAAAAACTTTTCGCACAAGATTAATCCTTGTAAAAGTTTTTGTCTTTATTAATCACGAGCAAGCATAAGATTGAAAGGGGTTTATGCTTTCTTTTTCAAATTATTTCTTCTGATTCAGTCGTTTCATTTGCAGGTGAAAAATAGGTAATAGAGAGAAATCTTCTCCTGGATGAATCTGAGGCTATTCTTTCATCTGATCATGAGCAAGTTAGAAAATCAGGACATATTTGCTCAACTTATTGATATTATAGTTCAGCTCACCCAAGTTGAAGATGTTCGGATGCTCGAAGAAATGGACCATATAAAAAGCTAAAACACACACACATGAGCTTTCATTCACTTTCGCTCAATCGAAAGACTTTCAAGGCAGATTAATACATATTAGCGAGGCGGAAAAGTAAAGCCGAACTGAGCCCTAATCAGCAGCACGAAGGAGCTCAATTGGCCCTCCATATGGTTGATTCCCTGCCTACACTTACCGCTCCGTATATCATGATCCGCGAGCTGGAGAAGAAGGCGCTTGCACTCATTCTTAAGGTCAGCAACCTTGGCCCTGTGATCTTCAGCAGCAAGTTCCAAGTCCCGGACCAATTCCCTCCCACGGGATACATCCGCCGTAACAGTATCGAGTCGCTCTTCCAGCCAATCGCTCTGGAACTTCAACATGATGTTACGACGATCGTGCTCATAAGTGATCAGGCACAAGGCCAAACGCTCCACCAAATGTCCACGTTCACGAAGCATCGTCGAGACCCGCTCGTTGGCAGTTTCCATAACCTTGTTGTGGCTGTCAGCCACGAAGTTAGTCAACGTCAGGCAGTCACAGCGGTCTTCGTAGCGGGCTCGCAAGACACGAGCCACGAGAACTTCACGGTGAGCAACGCGGTAAGCCTCTATAAAGTTTGCAAAGAGGGCTGGGAATGTTTTATACTCCTTCTCCAACTCAGTACCCTCGATGGAAGTAGTGTCTGTGGCCGCAAATAGAACGCGGATCTCAGCCTCGATCTCCGGATGATCGGCTATGTAAGCATAGCCCCGACCCAAGAGATTATAGAGTTTTTCCCATCGGGCCGGGACTGCGATTGAAAAGACGCAAGCATGGGAAGAGTCAGAGGAAGAAGCAGAAGACGAAGCCATTTCTTGTTGGAAGGATGGAGAGGAAGACGAGTGCGATGGAATGAATGAAAGTGAAAGCTGGGCAAATGAGAGCACTAACCTTCTCCTCGTTTCATAGTAGCTCAAAAATGGAGAAAAGTTACAGCAATAATGCTTGTGGAGCCGGGGTAGTTAATGTAAAGCAGGGGCTGCTCCTCCCGTGAAGCATCAGACATGTCTCGATCCGCGATTTCAGGCCTGACGAGTTTGAAAAGTTGTAAAAGAGTTGTCTATTTCACCATTATTGAGATGGAGCGGGAGTCGAGCGCAGATATTGAAGGAGCCGCGATAGGGTTGATAGCTTTGTCATGATGAAAAGCTGAGCGGGTGGTGGACGTAATTTAGTCTTTTGAGAGATAGTGGGGGACAGGTTCGGCTATCGAGGAAAGAAAAGCGATCCGTGATCTCTCCACCATGAAAAGGAAGGAAGACGACAAGACGAGAAACTCAAACTCTCTAGAAGAGCGCTCGCCTGGTGATCGTCTTCCATGCTCGAAGAGCGACTCCTGAATACGCAAAGTCACTCAAAAGAAAGTTTAGAGAGACTAAACATAGGAAGAGGATTACAAGACCTCGGGTGAATAAAAGAGGACGAACAAACCTTTTCTTGATCCAGTATGTTTAACAGTCATAGTCATTTGTTGGAGATGACTGACCCAAATGTCCTAGGTAATGTGCAGTTGGGAGAACTCGAAGTCTTTGGGATCGAGCCAGATGTCGAAACCATACTACCCAACCCTGCTGGCAACGAGGTTCAGGATCAGGGCAGCGACGATGACAGCGGTGGCGACGACGACAGTAGCAGCAATAACGACGGCATCGGCGATGTCCCATCTCGTGGAAGAAGACGTCGCCGGCTCTACACTGAGAAGGAAATCCAGATACTCGAAGCCGCCTTCAATAAGTGCCGTTACCCGGATACGAGACGAAGAAGAAAATTAGCCCGGGAATTAGAGATGGAACCCTTAAGGGTCAAGCACTGGTTTCAAAACAGACGGGCCAGATCAGTGGTTCGGGGAAAGTGTCAAGAGCTCGAAACTCTAAAAGAAGAATACGCCAAGCTTCGAGCAGAAAACATGTGGTGTAAGGAAGTCCTCATCAACGCCGCTTGCCTTAACTGCGGTGGTTCTATCGACACTCGCGAAATGTTCCGTGATAAGTTTTCTATGAGAATCGCAGGTGGTCGTCTGCCACCCCACTCCCTCAAACCATCTTTGGAAAGAGGGGAGGCGCGTTACTACAATTTCCCTGACAATGGGCTTACTATCACCACAGACCAGTTCGAAGTCAACCAGCTTCCCCTGCAACAACCTCTGGCACAACCAGACCCCGCCGAGAGTGAATCGAGGAATGATCGCCGAGTCACGGATGCTATCCTGAGTCGCCAAAAGAAGTTCATATGGTCTCCAGAGCTTCACAGAAAATTCCTTGATGCGGTTCACCAAATAGGGAATGATTCATTATGTCCAACACGCGTACATGAGGTCATGAATGAACCAGGGCTCGCTAGAAGGTTAGTCGCAAACCACCTTAATGGTTACCGCAGGAAACTACGACGGCGTCATGCCGCACGGCGCCTAGAAGAGCCCGACTCGAACTTGAACATTAGGTACGGCTACGAATGCAACAGCCATGCCTCAAGAAGAGCCCTGCCGAGTCTCGATACCAACCAAGCCGGTAGCTCTACCACCAACTGTTGGAGAATTGGTCAATATAGTCTTATCAGTCATCTTAATGTTCCTCAAGAATACGTGCCACCGGTGCAACAAATATACACTTCCCCGCTCGAGCAGCGGCCGTCCACCGGCGCTCTTCCTGCTGCTGATCCACCCACGACGTCTAATGTTCAGGAGTTCGCCCAACTAGGGCATATGATCTCAGATGATCTAGTGGGGGAACACTTCGAACAATTTTGCTTCCCTGATCTCTGAGTGAGACACACTTTTGATAGGAAAGAGGTCGACCCTCCTCTTTTCTTCTCAAACAAAGATGGTGGTCACAGTTCGAAGAATCCATCAGGAAGAGGCTAGCAAACCTTCACGGCCATGATCTGGAGTCGATGACCGCGCACCTGAACCCAGACATGATGGGGTGGTGATCGAACATACCCAGAGAAAAGGGGGGGCTTGTACACAAGTAGAACTTATTTCTTATTTGCGCATTGTAAAGTTTCAATCGGAGCAGTTCCTTTCTTCTTTAAGGTCTAAGGTTGATTTCACACAATGATGCTTGCTAACATCATCATGTTTAGCTACAACAATCTTTTGTCACGATGGGTTCGAGGTAAATCGACCAAGCGCACGAAGGCAAACGTGACAGCATAGGCTACAAACATAACGTGAGCGGGCTCGAAAGCAGAAAGATCGTCAGTTGCCTCAAACACTATGATTGCGAAACCAAGGGCAATATTGAACCTTGCGAAGGATAAGCGGAAATGTGCATACACTCTCATTTATAGCACTTAACAGGAGACTTTACAAACAGACTACTGAGGAGGAACCGTAAATCCAAAGTGAGTTCTAATGAGCATCACAAATGAGCTCAATTGATTCTCCATGCTATCCATGCCTTGCTTACAACCCACACTCTGGGAATCGAGGTCTACAAGCTTGAAGAAAAGGAGGCGACATTTCTCCTTAAGGTCGTTCACCTTGGTCTCATAGTACTCGAACTCAAGCTCTAAGTCCTGAGCCAGCACCCTCCCGCGAGCTATATCCATGCTCAGGTCTTCAAGCCTTTCCTCCAACCAGGCACACTGGAACCTCAGCACGAGGTTGTGCTGATCTTGCTCAAAGGCGGTGTCAAAAAGAGCCAGACGCTCCACCAAGTTGTCCCTCTCACGGACCAACATCGAGACCTGGGCGTGGGCGTATTCAACAGCCCTCTTATGGTTATCGGCCGTCAGCATGGCCAACATCAGGGACTCAGTTCGGTCCTGATAGCGGGCTCGCACGATACCAGCCAGAGTGACCTCCCGGCTAGCAACTTCATAAGCCTGCAGGAAATTGTTGAAGAGAGTTGGGAAGATCACAAACTCCCTTTGAAGTTTCGTACCTTCAATACACACAGTATCCAGGGCCGGAATCAGAGTACGAACTTCAACCTCAGCTTCAGGGTGACTGTTTATGTAGCCATAACCTCTACCCAAGAGGTGATAAAACCTCTCCCATTGGGTTGAAGCTTCGGCTGAGGCAGCGGGTACAGGAGAGGAAGCCATCTGCGATTCAACGACAGAGAAAAGAAGGAATGATGGAGGAGTGTTTGAGAGGTTAGATCGAAATGTTAATCTCCTCGATGTCAACCTCTCGCCCTTTAACGCTCGAACGAGAAAGGGAAAGCTGCAATAATTTTTCTATACGCAGCAGGGCTAATCAAGCCTCATTAATACATCCCTGGTGAGTCACAGATCCACCTCTGTCCCGTGATTTCGGGCCTAGAAAAAGTAACAACACCTAAAGGCCGGCGGACCTATTACTTTGGAGACCGAGCTAGGGGGACAGGCGTAATGCTCGATAAAGCAAAAGTCGACGCGGGAGATCTGCACGCTCCACTCAGGCAAGAGAGAGTAAGAACGGACGGGGGGAATCACGAAGTCTCGAAAGGAACGCCCGTCAGACGCTCGTTACTCGATTTCAAAGCGACGCTTCTTGGAACACGCCTAATCCCTGATAATTACAGAGAGGGCGGACATCTGAGAAAGGGTGGAGAAGATCAAGCGAACGAAGATCAGGAAAAGACATTTCGACCCAAAGTGTTCAAGGGGTACCATCATCTGTTGGAAACGCCTGACCTGAATGTTTCCGAACTGGAATGGCTAGAGGAATTTGAAGACCTCGGAAATGAATTCGTCACGAAAGATATGGAAATCGACTCAACCATCCAGGAGACTCAAGCCCTCAGCGACCAAGATGCCAGCGACGATGATCCGCGCCAGAAAAGAAAGCGTCGCCAGCTCTACACTCCGGATGAGGTCCAGATACTTGAAGCTATCTTCAAGGGATGCCCTTTCCCGGACACAGAACAGAGGAAGAAGTTGGGTCAAAAACTAGGGACGAGCCCTTTGAGGATCTTGAATTGGTTTCAAAATAAACGAACCAAGCTGAGTAAGCAGTACAAACGACGGGAGACCGCATTTCTAAAGGAACAGAACGAGAAGCTTCGAACAAAGAACGTGAGGTATGAAGAAGTTCTTAGCACTATTGTCTGCCCTAACTGCGGTGGCCCTACCACTCTCAGTAGATTGTTTCCCGTTAAGCCTTCTGCTAGGATCGAAAATACTGGTGATGTGCATGAACAAATCAATCCCACAAAGATAGTGCCAGTGCCTTCTGAAGGAGGGAATATATGCCACTATGATGAGAGTCACCACGTCAGAGCCCAAGAGTCTTCTCCACAACGGCTTCGGGCAGGATCAGATCCTGCTCGAGAAGGGTTAAAGATCAGCCGTCAAGCTGTCAACGCTATTCTGAACCAAGAGAAGAAGATTTTCGCGTGGCCCCTTGAGCTTCACCGCAAGTTCTTAGACGTGGTTCGGCGAATAGGGCTCGACTATGCACGCCCGAAGAAAGTAATGGAGGCCCTGAATGCACCAGAACTTACCAAGGCTATGGTCTCAAATCACCTCGGTTGTTACAGAAGAGCGCTAAGACAGCGTCATGCTAACCTCGGTTACAAATTCAACACTTATTGGGAAACTGATCAGAATATTCATCTGAGTCATCCCAATTTTCTTCAAGAGTGTGTGCCACAGATGCAGCAGGTGCAGCACCCATCCGTCGCTGTTTTTCCGCTTACTAATGGGCTTTCTGCGCTTAATGCCCAAGGACTTGCCGAACTAGGGCATGTGGTTTCAAAGGATCTAACAAGGGAATGCGTTGAGCATTTTTGTTTCCCTAATTCCCAAGTAGGAGATGCTTATGGGGGTCAATCGATCAACTCCCCTCTCATGTTCTCGAGAAGAAATGGAGGTTCCAGCTCGAAGAACCAGTCGGGCGATACTACCCAACCCATGCATCAATATTTCGAAGGATCAGATGACTTCTGCGATGATCAGTCAGTGATACTTCGATCCAAAATGTTCCAAGGATACCGTCATTTGTTGGAAACGTCCGACTTAGAAGTCTCCGAGCTTAAACTGCTGGAAGAATTTGAAGATCACGGGACCGAATCCGGCACGATGGTCATGGAGATTGACACTTCCAACGATGAAACTCAAGGTTGTGGTAATGAAAACAATGCCCATAGCAGTGATCAGCGTCAGAAAGGAAAACATCCCCTTCACCGTACTTCAAGTCAAGACCGGGAGCTTGATTTTTTCTTCGAGGAATGCCCCCATCCAGATGAGAAGCAGAGGGCTGAGCTAGGTCGAGAGTTAGGGTGGGAGCCTGGGAAGGTTAATAATTGGTTTCGTAACAAACGAGCCCGGCTGGGGAATCTACATAGACAACAAGAGCTAGCGATTCTGAAGGAAGAAAATGAAAAGCTTCGAACAAAAAGCGCTAGATATGAGGAAGCGCTGAGCAGTGCCACTTGCCTTGATTGCAATAACCATATTCTCATCAGTGAAATATTCTCCGAAGAGCCACTTCTAGAGATTGGTAGTGCTCATATGTTACAATGCCTTTCGCAATGTCTTCCGGTGCAGTCAGATACCGTCGAAGGCTTACAAGAGCAGTTTCCAACACAATCAGATCTCATAGAGATTAGTCGGCGAGCTGTTCTTGTTGACAAGAAAGCGCGATTTTCTTGGACTGCTGAACTCCATCAGAAATTTGTTGATACAGTTCGACAGTTGGGGATCGACACGGCACGATCAACGCGCATACACGAAATCCTGAACGTGCCGGGACTCTCTAAAGTTAACGTCGCGAGCCACCTTGGATATTTCAAGAGGTTGCTAAAAGAGGGGCGGGTGACACTAAGCTCGGATGGAGCTGGTTCGAACTTAAATGTTGGTCATAACTGCAACCACGATGATTGTAGAGCCGGGAACACCCAACCATGTTTCGGTGTTGACGAGACCAGCAACCATGTCACCGACTCCTCTAACCCAAATCAGAACGATCCACCAAGCAGTCTCAATACCCCTCAAGTGTATATACCGCAGTTCCCGCAAATAGGAACTCCCCAATTTGAGTACCAACCTGTTGCTAGTGCTCTTCCCATGGCAAATCCAACGTTTACATGGGACATGTCTACATATTTGCCGGTCAACAAGGGATGTTCCAGCTCGAGGAATCAAATCATCCAAGGCGAGAGTGATCTATCGCCAGCGGTCGGTGACACTCGACTTGAGCATCAATGGCTCGGAGATTCGAGCGATTTCCTTGGAGAGGAACTCAATTTCTGGCTCGATCAGCCTGAAGCTGGCGGACTCTTGCAATAGTGATACAGAGCCGACGATCAGGTGTTTGATTCAAGGCGCGATTTGTAAAAAAAAATGTTCGGAGAAAAGAGGTTGAATAGCCTGAATGAATGTATTGGCAATCCCATTGTAAGGCTCCCATGGGGGCATTTCTCATTTACGCTTAAAACTAGTCGTACGAAGATCCGCCTTACCTTTTGAGCATCTTTAAGCTCAGGGGCGAGCTCCCCAAGAAATGATCATCGTTCGCAGAGCATAATGGAATCCACCCCTTCAATGCAAAATGCATCTGGCCGCGAAGCCACCCATTTGGTAAAACGATGTATCGTTCCTAAACGATCTCCAATCGGATACCGAAATAATGTCTTCTTTCTTTTCCTTCTCAGATGATAAACATGGATAAATCACTTAAGGAGTCATGCGTTCAAATAGCAGAACAGACGCTGCCCAGCTGGGGGCAGATGAACCATTGATGTTACAAACACTCCAAGCATGGATAGGCGGATTTGATAGATGTTGTTCATATCAACACGCCACATCAGAATGGGATGAAAATCAAGAGTAAAGTTGTATCGTCCCAATTTGTCTTGAATTTGGGGATATGAATTGACACTTATTGTTTATCCTTGACAGGGGAGCCGCCTTGCAGACGAACAGGTTTTTACATCCCATGGACTACTCGTTAGAGTACATGACTAAGGGTAGAATGTATCGTTTCTATTTTTGGGAAATTTGTGAACATACAATGATATGCTTCTTTTACAATTTGCAGAGATCCGCAGCTGCGACGGGCAGGTAAGTATCCCTTTTCCCAGTTAACTGGAGATAAAAAATGTCAGGATACTCTCAGCCGGCATAAAGATTTTCCAATGCATCGATATTCATAATTTAAATCGGGAGGTTACTTGAAGCATGAATAGAACATGCACGGTACATCACAAAATCCCCTCGACGGATGAATTTTGGAGAAAAGAAAATGAATTTTTCCAAATATGATTATTTTTCAAACCATTCAAAAGGATGTTTCCTCAAAAGAGAGGCAAGCTCAAATCCAAACACATCCTACATACACTTGAGAGATGGGTGGAGCGAATCAAATAGTAAAATCTGGACCTACGGAGGTAGGGACCAATCGCAGCGATTACATGGGTTGGGACGACGGAGGCATTCGTTTCATATCCCCCAAACACTACAGGTAACCGTTGATAACCCCTTTGAACGGCGGTTTTCATTCTTAACCCTGTCAAGAACCACCCCACATCGGGGCAAAATGGAGGTGAGTCCAACAGCATCAGGAGAAAATGGTTAGAAATTTTCTTGCTCGGACTAACATTAATCTTTGTGTGTTGTTTATATGGTAATCCAAGTGCCATAGGATGACGAGAGGCATCCATTTCTCTATCCCACACACTGAATCCTTTGCACAGCCAACTTGAGCCTGCAAATTCATTTCATGAACCCATTGGTGATCATTCCAAGACGGATGCGCCACCACTTCAAAAATGGAAGAGTTCAAGACTCAGGGATTACGAAGAAGATTCCTGGGCTGATATTTAAAGATGTTTAGACTTTCAGACATATGTCTAACCCGATCCCATGAAGATGAGAAAAGTGGGATTTCAAAAATAAAAAAATCCACGGCATCGAGAAAAAAGCAAAGTGCCTGGTAAAAGCGAGGCCGATGCTCGTGTAAGTTGTTTGATTGATCCGCAATGAAGCTGGATGGGAAAAGAGGAAATCCCTAATGGAGTCAGATCAAAGAGACTACTCCTCCAAATGATGTCAGGCGTGGAAGACGCAGACAGAGTTGTCAAAAGCGGTTGCATGCCTCAGAAATTGAAGATGCAAAATGGAAAAGACATGTGACAAGTTTGCAATGATCACCAATGTCAATCCCCTCATAAATTCTGGGCCAAAAACAAGCCTTTTTCGGTCCCCAATCCTACCAACATCATAACCCTGAAACGGTCTTCTCTGACTAAGACACTTGGGTTAACATATTGCTTAGCTCGAAGAAGTACGAGCAAGACTATTTCTTTCTCATTTTGCAGGGTTCTTGACTTGTAAACCCGGAACAGATGGTGAAGGATTTCATTCAGCGGCCTCGACTCCAAAGCGGGTCCCCTTGAAAACCAATATCCAAGCCCAACATTACGGTCCCGTGGAAGACCTCCCGACCGATCAAAATGTATGCGCTGCGAATGATCCCAAAACCTAGACACAGGTTAGTAGGAGGTTGAGCGCATTCCTTACAAAAGACCATTATCACAGGGCGGTGAGGAGCCCTCTTGGATGAGAAATTCTCCAATAGATGTTTTGAATAAACACTTTTTGGAAATTTCAAATTGTTTGATCCAGATTTTCCGTGTAAGGGATTTGTGATCACATTTGCATGTTGCAAGAATGCTTTGGATAACCTCCAGCATCAAAACGCACATTTCATGATTAAGACTTAAATCGTACGATTTTGTCAGATGGACAACCGTCGTCTTCCCTAAGATTGCTAATGTTTTCTTGGTGAAAAAAAAAAAATTTCAGGCTCGAACTTCTGCAGGATCCGTTGGAAACACCAATCTCCCAGAATATCGCCTCAACAGACTTAAGTGGAACTTTGTCAAGATAAAATCTTTCACTGCTTCAAAATTGAATTCCCGACAAGTTTCGGGATCTTTCAAAAGAAGGGGTAAGGATAGAACCCCTTTTCAAAAAATCAAACAGTCCTAGCTGGACGTGGAGAACCCTCGTCTCGGGACCCCTTTTTAAACAAAGTCAAGCAGTCTCATCGGACGTGGAGAACCCTCGTCATGAGACCCCTTTTTCAAAACAAACAAAGGTAGAAACCGCCTGAAGGGTCAAAACAAAGGTAGAAACCGCCTGAAGGGTCAAATCAAGGTAGATACCGCCTGAAGGGTCAACTCAAGGTAGAAACCGCCTGAAGGGTCAACCAATGGTAGATACCGCCTGAAGGGTCAACTCATGGTAGAAACCGCCTGAAGGGTCAACACAAGGTAGATACCGCCTGAAGGGTCAAAATGAGGGTAGATACCGCCTGAAGGGTCAACACAAGGTAGAAACCGCCTGAAGGGTCAAAATAATGGTAGAAACCGCTTGAAGGGTCAATCCAATAGTGAAAATCACTTAAATGGTCAACTTAATGGTCCAATCCACCATACGGATCAAAATCATTGGCAAATCTCAAATGGGACGCGTCTTCCTTAGATTCCTATCAGTTAGGAATCCCATTATGGTTTGACCTACCATACGGGTCAGAGCTTAACCTCTCTAGGATACTCTAGTAACGAGTTCCTAGAAATTCTCTTGAATCCATCAAACACCGCGAAAATCGTACAAACATCGAACAGGTAAGTGGCAGGTATGTCTCTCTATTATCTCACTCTCTCAAGTCAAATGAATGTTTCCCCCTTCAAGAAAGAGCATACATGGACAAGCATGAAAATTGGATGTCATGACTCCTTTTCCTTTAGTTTCCCGAGTCGAGTCGATCAGGACTCAGGTGTCACCTTATCTTTGAGAGAAACCTCTAACGAGATTCCTCTCAAAGAGGGGCAGCTGTTGACACCTAAATTTTGATCAACTTTTTTTATTTATTTTTATTTTTATTTTTATTTCATAGAAAATCCATAAAAAGTTGAAAAAATTGAAAAATCAATTTTGGTGACCTTAGCCAAGCTAAATGAACCATTTTGACCAAAAAAATAATTTTCATAATTTTCATTTTTTATATATATTTTGGAAAAAAAAACAAAAAAAAAAGAGAAAAAAAAAGAAAAAGAAAATCAAGAAAAATAATATTTGAGGTCACAAAAATTATATAAAAATAGTCGGTATTTTTATTTTTTATCTATTTTCTGACCTCATAAAATGGTAAAACTCAGGTTCGATTTTAGGTGTTCTCTGATCACCATAAAATTGAATTTGGCAAAAACATTAGTAATAATTAAAAGGGAAATGTGAAACATTATCAAAGAAAAAGCAAAAAGAAAAAGCATGTGTTTAATTAATGATTTTATCTCTCTTTTTCATTTTTTATTATTATTTATTTTACTTTATTTTATTTTATTTTTCTTTCTCTCATTTTCATGTTTTTGTCTCCACGGCCACTCCCTCTCTTTTTCTTTTTCTTTTTTTTTGTGGCTTTCCACGACACCTTGTCCCCGCTGGCTGGTGGTCTTCTGCTTCTTCTTCTTCTTCTTTTTTCTGGTTCTGGAGCGACGCCGGCTCCTTCTTCCTGGAGATCCTCCTTGTTCACTGGCTTGCAGCACCCCCTTGGCCACGACCTCACCTTTCACGGCTGCCTTTCCTCCTCTTCCTTGGCGCGGCCTACGGCGTCTCTGCCGTCGGTGTCGACTACGACACTCTCGGCAACAACCTCCCCCGCCGAAGAAAGTGGCACATGGTCGACCACATGAGGAAGATGAAGAACAACGCCATTGTCTGCAACATCGGTCACTTTGATAACGAGATTGACATGCTTGGCCTGGAGAACTTCCCTGGTGTGAAGCGCATCACCATCAAGCCCCAAACTGACAGGTGATTGCCCAGCTCGAGCTGTGGAAGGAAGTCCTCTGGCAAGGAGGTCTATGTCCTGCCCAAGCACCTGGATGAGAAGGTGGCTGCTCTTCACCTTGGCAAGCTCGGTGCGTTTCTCCCAGCCACGTCCGTCGTCGCCGTCGCTGTCGGCAACGAGTACATCACCTCCGGTGACGACAAGCTCGAGTCGAACGACCTGGTCCAGGCAATGCAGAACCTGCACGCGGCGCTGGTGGCCCGCGGCCTCGACCGCGAGAAAGGTCTCGACGCCGCACGGCATGGCCGTGCTCGCGGCGTCGTTCCCCCCGTTGCCGACCATCCCTCTCCAGCCATCTCCACCTCCTTGGGTCCCCGTCGACGGCTGCAGCCAGCCCTGACGAATCCGGAGGATTGTCGCCCGCAAAAGCCGAATCTTCTATTCAGTCTTTCCAGACGCAGCTCGGCCATTGTTCTGGGGTCACCCTGCGTCCACCTGGTCAACCAGCCTCCCCTGACGTCTCCGTTTTGCTGCCCGAGGTTAGCGCATAGCTCTCTTGTCCGAAGTCGCGACCATCTCTGGGTGGGTCCGGGTTCATCACCTTCGGACAGCCTCGTGTCGCGAAGCCAGGACCTCCTGCACCAGCCCCGCGATCTCGAGTCACAGCCGAGCTAGCCGAGCAGACCTAGAAATCGCAACCCCGACACCACCTTACTCGAATCCCACAGTTATGACAACCTCCAGCCGACGCCGGGAAACTGCAAGTCCCACCAGGTTTAACCACAGGTTCATGCAGCGTGAGCCAGTTTCGAAGGCAGTGTTTGCCGAACCGAGGAATAACGCGGGTGAGGAGTTGGCTAGGCGTCGTCTTGACGAGCGAATCCCGGCGGTCTGACGAGTGAGTCCCGATGGACGTGGTGGTTGTCAAAGGATGATGACGAATGGCTTCAAGCTGCATGCGGAGGAAGAGTCGCTTCAGTCGAGCATGACAGGAGAGCGGCCGAACCTTCTCATTTCATGGTCGACGCTAGTAGAGGTCGGCGGTTTCAGCGGCGTAGAACTCAAACCGACCGTGACCACCATGGAGTGGCTGAGAATTTCTAAAGCAAGAGTGGGTTGTGACCTCAAAGCTTCCATCCGCGACTAGTTGATTAACTCGCTAAACTTCTCGAAGGAAGTCATTGTCGGTATAAGCAACACTTTCGGCTATGGAGATGAATTCAGAAGAGGCAACATCGCCGCTCTCTTTTTGGAGCACCCATATGAGCGAGTTTTCTTCACTGAGTATCGCTATGGATATGTTGCCACGCAGGAAAACTACAGATTCGATGGTTTCGGCTTTGTGTTCCCCAAAGGCTCTCAAGCTGCAAACTTCTCCGAGGCCATTCTGGAGCTTTCAAAGACTGGCGAGATGAAAAGGTTAGAGAATAAGTGGTTCCCGCCCGAGTGTACGATGAGGAACTTCATCGAAGAGATGCCGAGGTTGGGCCGCAACAGCTTCTGGACGCTCTACGCGTTCACCATCTGCGTTTCCACTGTCTGTTTGCTCCTTGCCTGTCCCTGCATGCGGAGGAGGAGTCGTGTCAGTCGAGCATGACAGGAGTGCGTTGAAGATGATGAATAGTAAGGTAAGTTTTATTTTCTGTTAGGATGGTTGTGTGGGCCGGCGTTAATGTTGGTGGGAGGTGATTGGGCTTAGGCGAATTGGGTCCAGCAGGTTCAAACGGGCCCGAGTTCTTTGTTTAAGCCTGGTTTGGTTCGGGCCTTCCTCTTCGGATTGGATCAGGCCCGACAGCCTGATCCGGATCCGAACCAAATAATAATAAAAAATTTCAATAAAAAAATGAAAAAATCAATAAAAAAATAAAAAGTTCAGAAAAATTCTAAAAAAATTCCAGAAAAATCAAGAAATTCCAAAAAATTCTCAAAAATGGGGAATGACCACAATCAACTGGCCATGGAATATTTTGGGTAATTCGGTATCCAAATCTCCCAAAAATTGACGGTTTTGCCCTTCGGGCTAATCGCCTCCAAATCTTCACATTTTACCCTTGACTGAAATCACCCCTTCCCTAAGCCCTTATGGCTATGCTAGGAAGCCATTGACTTGGATTGATGTGCATCGATGAGATTTATTTATGCACTTGATTGTGCTTTCATTTAAATTGATTGTGATTGATAGAAATAGTCTTCCAATCTGCATGAAATCCTGAATCAAGCTTACCTCACCTAAAATTGCACCCGCATGAATTCTTAGCTAGGAAAATCACTCGCGTTAGGTACCGAAAGGGCGTTGGCAATGACACCTGCGTAACCAAGTCCCCGAACCCAAAATCTCTGGTTCCGCAGAATTGATCGATCTCTCCCAATCGGTCAATAAGGTTTCCGGTCTACCCTCCAAGAAAGACCGGTGGCGACTCCAAATGCATGCACAAGTTGCACATGCCACCACGACCACACTAAGGTCGAAATCGATCGGCTCTTATCGCCGAACCCTTTAAAAATATACTCCCGCCGCGATTTGGTATGGGCCTGGGAGGGCCCGCGCCGATCCAAGGCCCGCGATCGGTAATCCATTAGCCGCGTCCGCCTTTCGGACGGGTCGCGACAATTATCAGTAATAATTTATGCCAAAACACTTTAGTAGATGATGAAATAATTTTCGTTCATTCATTTTTATAAATGATATTTACAATCGTTTTTAGAATAATATTTTGCAAACTTAAATTTTCACCAAAGAAACGAACCCTAAAATTAGATACAGAATTTCAATGAGCTTGTTGTGCAACTGATGTTATAAGTGACAATGTTTCATCCCTAATAGATAACTTTTTCATTAGTCAAGGTCTACCTGTGTAAGTGTAATTCCTTGTCATATGACAAAAGATATTGTTGCATATTTATTTTTAATAGATCTTTGGACGTTACGACTATTGAGAAAAATTTATAAGTAATTTTGAAGTTAACAAAACAATCTATGACCACTTGATCTGTATTAATACGGTGAAATACTTGTCTTGCAGTTTATCCAAGGGTGTGGGGATACAAAAAGAGGCTCATATGTTATTTTGAGGGACTCAGACACTGTGTGGAGCTCATACATTGAACAGGGAAACTCATATGTTGAAAATGTGAGCTCAAACGTTGGAATGATACTCAAACTCTGATAGAAGCATGTTATGCACAACGACCAAGATATCAATTACATCATAACGGCTAGTAATCAAGCTGGATCATTCTTCAAGATTATTTGACTTGAGCATCTATCAAGGACGCAGATTAAGGGAGATGAGCATGACCTTTCTAATGAAGAACTCCATCTATGGAAATCCAATATCATAATTGTATATGCGCTTTGATCCAATGGGGAAAACTTTCCTTGGCAACCCTATGAGATCTTCTTTTGGGATCCAGTCTCGTCCAAATGGGTAATTTTGGAGAGCGATCCTCTGAAGGCCTTGCAACAGATAGATGGAGGTGGAGGAGTATAAAAAAAATCTCAAAATCAAACCAAAAAAAGATTGGCATAAGAGGGACTATGATTCTAAATTCCAAGATCGAGAGCGAGAGAACTTCAACTTTATATATTCTCTTTGATCTATTCAGGGTAATACACAGAGGTGTACATACGATTGTTGAGCGTTAAGCGCGGAGTCCTTCGTCTCAAGGGAGATCACTGAGTTATAAACTTTGAGAAATTAACTAGTGGAATCCAGCCAATTGGCTACCATCATGAAGAAGTGGACATATGCTTGAATAAAGCCGAACCACTATAAATTCTCTGTGCAGTTTTTCTATCCCTTACTCGTTTTTGATTATATCTTGTGATAGTAAAACTGTGCACGCTGCCTATTTTGCAATCATACGTGCGCTGATTGTGTGAGGGTTAAGTTTTGAGCTTATTTGAGTATAACTATGCAAATTGTTTATTAAAATACTCTGTAAACACATATCCACCTCCTCTATGTGCTAAAGCTAGCCCCAACAGCATCATGATTTAAAATGAAAGTAAGGTTGGGTGACCTAAGTAATGGTAAAGTTAAATGGTTATTGACATATGCAATTCTAGTCCAGAATAAATTGTTTCGTAAGCTAAAAAAGAAAAAGAAAAAAAGGCATATTTCATCCAACCGAAAGTAGAGGAAACATTGCTGAGTCCAAAAGCAGTATAGAATATATCCATGTTTTGGATCTTTCAATAAGTACAATTGAGTCTCAAATTTTTTTGGCAAAAAGCATAATCAGGTCCTTTCACTACCATAAATTGGCAATGTAGCATTCTATAATTACATATATGGTGACATTCAATTACATTTTTCAAATAGATATATAATTTTAGAAATTAATTATACTATTGAGTAAAGGTTTAGGATTTGATTGTATCAAATAAAATACATACGACTGCACTGCACCTTTCAAGAAAGGTGTACCACTTTGGTGCAATAACATAAAAGTTTAAAGACTCGGGTGAATTATGTAAATATAATTTAGGACTTTTAGGGTGAATATTCCACCTTCAATTTAATTCATTGGCTTATCGTCTAAGCTCTGAGTCTTGGGGTGATGTGGGAGCATCCGACTCATCGAAACAATCATTGAGTTTCAACATGATTCCATCGACAAGTCCTCGACATTGATATTCATTTAAGCCAACACAGATCATGGTTATAACTTATAACGATAGATTGAGAATAAAGATGCCGATATGTAAACCATCGGCTATAGAGTGATCGATTCTTCCCTTGGTGATTGAGCTATCGATTCATTAAGATAGTTGCCAATTTCGAAGCAGACCGGCAACATATCAATGTGAGACTGTTCTGAGCTATATTCTTAATTATTTGGAGATATTCTGAGATGATTATTTGATGGTCTAGACTGGTGGACGAATTTTGAAAATGAAGCACAAGGCTGAAGTTAAGTTTACAACTCGCGGTATCTTTAATGCTTTTCTGATTCCTAACTCTCTCTTTTTTCTTTTTCTTTTTCTTTTTCTAGTACCTAGGAACTTAATTGCTTTGTGGTTCTATTTCTTTAATATTTTAAGTCCCCATATCTTAATTGTTGCCTATTTCCTTTATCCGAGTATCTTTCTAAATAGATGAAGAGTTCTCCATTGTAACATAGACTTATTGCTGGAGAAGATATGACATTTGCTTATGTGTGAGAAAATATCCATCTCGGTTATTTATCCCTGAAAAGTGGAGTTTTCCTTAATGGTGAACCAAGAAGCTCTTTATCTGGGAAGGTAGATTCTTCCTTGATAGTGAGCTTCTCCTATCTCGAAGTTATTTATCCTTAGCTGGTGGTGCATCTTTTAAGCTTTGGTGGTGATCTTCGTTAATTTCGACCTTTATCCTCTTCTAGTTATGTGTCCTTTATGCCTTGGTAGTGATTGTAATCTATCCTTCTTTTGGAATATTAGTGATTGTAATTTCATTTTTAAACAAAAAGACTTGTTGATTGAATGAAAATTTCTCCTCATGAGTTGAATTGTTTACCTTAGATTTCTTTAAACCTGTAAGGTGGATTCTTCCTCGGTAGTGAGCCAAAAGCTCTTTAGCCTTAATTAGTGATTTAACATTTAGACCTTGATGGTAAGCTTCAATCTAAATCCTGATCTTTATTCTTGGTTGGTGATGTGTTCTTTATGCCTAGGCGGTGATCGAATTCTATATGTCACAAAACACTTATCCTAGAAAACTTCCTTAAACTGTCCTTGTACATCCATATACGTCTTTCCATATCGACCCAGTGAAGATGGAATCAGTTGCTCACACATGCATCATGGTGCGTCCTTTATATCTAGGTGGTGATTGTAATTATCAATCTTTTACAATTTTACACACTAATCCAAACATTTATCCCAGAAAACCCCCTTACATGATTTAAGTACACCCAAGTTCCATAACTTATGTACGCCGCTCACTTTAGTGTCAAAACTTTCAAATCGATCACTTTAGTACCAAGCTTTTATAACTTCGATCACTTCAGTGCCACATGCATACGTGACCGCCGGAAAGTCTACGCGGTGTCTATGTAGACTATTTACATAAAAATAATATGAGGACGTGGCTCACAGGAGGCTGACTCAAGGATTGAAAGAGTCGTTGAAGCCGATTTTGCTCAAAAAAACCTTAAATCCCCAAATTGAGCCTCAAATTAGAATCGGTGCCAACCTTTGCCCCCAAATTGAGTCTCAAATACGATTTACTTCTATAGCGGAAACCCTAGATTTGAGGTCTCTGGTGTCTGGCACTTATCGGGGGACGCTGACTTCGCCTTGGTACGCGGTTTTGATCCGATCTCCGGTTGAAAACTTTGGGAGCTCCAGTTTGCACCGCTGTTTTTCTCGTGCTTGTTTTTGAAAATCCTAGATTCGTTACGGTGGAGCTAAGAGATCTGGGTGAGAGGTATTTTAGTTATTTTGGCGTCGTGAGTGGGTTCTTGATCGAATTATGGTTGCGGAGATTGTGAAAGCACATGCAAGATGGGTGGTCATATTATATATGCCGCCATAACCATTTCCTTGGGATCGGAAAGACTTTTTCAAGGAGAGGAAGCACAAGAGATCGGGAGATGGGGGTGGGAGCGAGGGCGGAACTAGAAATAAGGCTGTGAAGGGCATGGTTGGGGATGAGGAAAGGGTGGTCGGCGAGGGGGGAGCTTGGTGATGGGGCAAGTACGGTGGCCAGAGTTGAGCCACCGCTGGATGGAGGAGCAGTCGAAGGTGTGGCCAGAGGACAAGATCACAAACGCGTTGTTTTTCATTTCTGCTCTTGTTCAAGCCATGTTAGATTTTTACCATGGCAGCCACCTCTAAAAATTTGCCACGTAAGATAATAAAAATCAATTGTAAAATCCACGTAATTTATTTCACCGGAATTTGGCCAGATTTTGGTTGGAATGGCACTGAAGTGCACGATTTTCTCCAAAATTAGAATTGAAGTGATTGAATTTACAAAAATTTGGCACTAAAGTGATCGATTTGAAAGTTTTGGAAGTAAAATGAGCGCCGTACACAATTTATGACACTTTGGGTGTACTTAAGCCCCCTTACAGCATCCTTTTATATCCATATACTTCATTCCATTTTCACCAATTGCAAATACATAACTTGCAAAAAAAAAAAACCATCAATGGAGTCACTCGCCCACACACACATGGCCAACTCAACCAATCAACTTCAGAAAATTTCTTTAATTCCTATTCGTGCTTTTAGCACATAAATCCATCTTATCTATGAGATTTTGACATCCTTTTGCTTCAGAAGTTGATTTTTTATCAGAGAAAGACGTTTGATAACAAAACAAATTTTTGTCTTTGGAACAGAAATTCATTTGACAACGGTTGAAAATTTCTACTTCTGAACATTATTAACACAAAATCTTCTACGAAAATTATTGATCCTAACCTAAAATGCATGTTATTCGAGAAAACTGAAATGTAAATACTTAAGTATTTACATATATGCAAGTACTGAAGTATTAACATATAATGTGACATTTTGAATTTCGACCCCTCTCTAGGATATTGAATGGAAGGATTTCGATCGTGTATTTCAGTCATAACTCACTCGGAGTTGGCCACTCTCGAGTTAACTGACCAAAAGGGAAAGACTAACGTGGAGTCGGGCACGTGGACCTGGGGATTTGAATGAGAAATGGCACTTTGACCATAAGGATTGTCGAGGAAATATTTTGGGCCAGCAGAGATCGATCTAGGAACGATCATGGAATATCTTGCTAGTGTTATACATTGGGACGCGGGTGATTCCGCTTAACCAATGTGTGATTTGCGAGAATTTTCTAAATCGGATTCTGATGATCAGGACCGCAGGAGCTAGCAATAAACCCTCGCAATTACATGACAACCAAAGTCTCCATGGCTTAATAATAATCCCAAGGTCGATACGTGTAGCGCCTGCAATAGTCGCCCGTCGGTTTGAGATAAACTGGAATTACAGTCGACGAGAGTTCGACATGAAATTGGACCTCGAGATTGGGTATTGGGCATTGAGGAATTCCAATATTTGAATTGAAATGGACGTCGCCTCATCGAGGGTGGTTTATACTGGAAAAATAAAATTTCGGACGAAAAGTGTCAAATGACCATTTTGCCCCTCGACCTTTGGCTTTACCATAAGAAATTTAGAAGGCCATTTTGGTCATTTAATCCTTTATTTGGCTGCCAAAATGATAAGACCAAGTGGTCAAAGAAAATCACAGTCAATGAAGCAACCAATGGGGGGTTGCCAAGTGTCAACCAAAGGAGAGGCCAAGCATTAAATGGCCAATAATTAGCCATCTTATCAAATTGACCAAGAGTGTATTATTGGGGTGGAAGAGCTCTCTCTCTCTTCACTTGGCCGGCCACCATCTCCCACCATCTTCCTCTTCTTCATTTTGCTCTCGGTCGAGCAGTGTTCCTCGCGAACAGGGAAAAACTGGCTCACTGTTTTAGCCATAACTTTGTCGTCCGACATCGGATTGAGGTAAAACCATCGCCATCTTAAATTTTATCGTCTTTCCATTTTAAGAAGGTATTATAAGCTTAATTTGGCCCAGCCATTTATTCCGTAGGTCTGTTTAAGTGGACAAAGGTCAGAATCCGACCCTATTTTAGAGAGGCTGCGTTTTTGGGGGCTTCCGAACTCCAAATGACTTCAAATTTTTGGTGAGATCGTCGTAACATCTAATACTTGAGTTAGCTGAGCAGAAATGATAATTTTATTGGAGGTTTAGAAGGTTTTCATGGCTAATTGTGGATGATCAAAATTGACCAGATTCTGATCATGTGAAGGCGGTGAAGAAACCGGGCTGTTGGAAGGTCTTGAGGACTTGTTTTGCATCGAAACTCTTGGTGAACTTCCTAAACACCTAAGTTGAGATATTAGTGAGTTAAACTTGTGAAAAATTGGGACCTAGGATCGAAATATGGACTGATTATGCGGGATAGGCTTAAACCGGTTCTGTTTTGGATGATGTTCTTTGTGTACCAATTCTGTTGGGGGCTGATATAAGAGTGTTTTGACTTCAAATTGACTCAAGGGACTACCTATAATGTTGATTAAGGTGTCAGTGGAAAGTATGTGAAGTGGATTGGGATTTAAAAGTGATTTAAGAACTAATTTGGGCGCGAAACCTTCGAGTTATATTCTGCCCTATAAGTTGCTGTTTGAACCGAATACATAAAGGGTTCATGGTGATGTCGACGTGTATTTGATCAATTGTTAAGGCATCCTGAGTTGCCATTTGTTTGGTGATCAAGAGAATGGTTTAATGAAAGTGAAGTTCGATTGTTTCTAATCCGAAATTGAGTGGATTTTGACTCGACATTGATGAACTTCCTAGGACGGCACGCGGTTCTCATTTGACTGTGATCTTGAGGATTGAGAAGGCTCGTTTGGTGTGGATTTTTGCTAATTGCTCGAGGTAAGTTATTCCTAAACCTTTATTAGGATGTTAGGTTACTAATGGACGAAGCTTTGAGTTGGAATGAAAGGTTTTATGGACTGATTTTGTGAGAGGCGCGAGGAAACCCAAATCTGCCATGTTTTGGAAAGTTGTGCTTGATTGATTTGTGGCATGAGGAACTATGAAATCAATGTGATTTTGAAGAGTCCTAATCTGGTAGTGGAATGTGGTTGAATTTCTTGGCATGTTTTATAAAAATTCCCATTTTAATTGAGTGTAATGAGGGGCATGGATGACTAATCAAGTCTCGAATGGAGATTTTGAAATTGTGGCTGATGTCAAGTATATATATGATGCTTGTTTTCTTAATGGGAATTTCGTAACGTGGAACGTGTTTTGTCTAGTGAAGGACGTTTGAAATGAATGCCTCGAGTAGGTGATGAACTGCTTGATTTCATGAGTTGTTCTTGAATGAATGATTTTGAGGCGTGAATTATTTTCTTTGAACGAAAATTTGAGGCTGCTTTATAACTGGAAATTTTATGAATAAATGGCGTGTGGGATCGCCGAGGAAATCATAAGTGCACTGGCGTGTGGGATCGCCAATAGCGTGTGGGATCGCCGAGAATTATAATTTGGCCAACGTATTAGGAGGGAGTTACTCCCATTTGACCTGACGAGGTCGTGCGACTAGAGAGTCTCATACTGACATGATTCATCTCGATTGAAAATAGGCATCGAGAGTCGTATGATGACCGAATCATCTCTAGGTCTGGACGCGAGAGTCCTATATGTACCGACGGGTCATATGGAGACCGAATCATCTCGCAGCCCCAAAGTGGGCGGCCCAGGAATGGGCGGATGTGGAAAGATCTATTTTCCGAAAACAAAAATCAAGAATGATTTTGAGAAATTAATTATGCCTCATGTTTTGAGATGGCGTCAAGTGCTTGCTTCTGATTGAAAATCCTGCCATTGTACGAACCTTAGAGTTATCGTGATTTTTCTTAACTGAGTCAAGCTGTTTTGAGAGTATTGAAATGCCAAGTTTTTGTCGAGTACCATGTTTTACCATGCCAATACTTTTATATCCCAAAATACCTCGTTTTTCAAAAGTGTCTGGAGGTACTGGCAGCCTAGTTTAGGGTTAGGTTTGACTTACTGGGATTATATATCTCACCCCGTCGTGGGATAATATTTTTCAAGTCCCAGGCTATGGAAACTCGAGGAATGCCATGAGTGAGATTTGGAGACTGAATTGGAGGAAGTGCTTATGCATCTTTTGTGGCCTTAGGGATTGTACAAGAAATTATGGGTTTAGAATTTTAACCTTTGACATATGATAGATCTTAATGGGAAGAGTACCCTTTTGTCTTAAGTCATCTTGTGTTGTTTTATTTGATATGGAGATGTTCTCGCTTTCGCATGCATGCTTCATATAGGTCTGTAAGTTTTGGCCGTTGGTTCTTGGGAAATCATCAAAGATGACGGCGAAGGTGGGATGCTCGCGTGTCGCTGGGCTCGGGGCGTGACCTATAATATGTCCATTAATTATTTATGCAAATGGGGACCAATTTTATGGGGAAAATTGTATTAATGAATACAACGGCTGAGCTCATACATCCACGCTAAAAGCACCGGTAGTTCTAATGCTTCTTTGCCTATGCCTAGAGCTATCAAACGGGTGGGTCAGGTTGAGTTTGGTAAGGTTGCATATGATCTGACCCATACCGACTCATTTAACCCGTTTTGACCCATTTTTATACAATACAAATATAACGACTTATGCCCGACCCAATCCGTATTACTTAAATACTTTATATTTAACCAAACATAGAGTATTTGTTTCTTATAATTCATTAAGAAAAATGATATTACCAAAACACTCTCATGCAATTGAAATTATTTTAATTATTTTAAATTTTTTTAAGGGATAATGTTTACTAGAAATTCTAAAACTTGTGACAAAAGTGCAATTGAGTCTAAAACTTGTAAAAAAAGAAATCGAGTCATAAAATTTGTCAACTTGATATAATCGACTTATTTCGTTAACACAGTTAATTTTTCTAATGAAAATGCCAACGTGGCATTTTTAAATTAATTTCTCTATTGTACGTGGTATTATTTATTATTATTATTTTAATTCTTAGTTAAATAAAATTAAAAAAATTAAAAAAAACTAAAATTAAAAATTAAAAAAAAAACATAAGGGAAAAAGGGAGGGCAGGGTGAGGCGCAATTTCCATCACCGCCCATTGCCGAAGGTGGCGGCAGAAGTCGTCGGACTTGCTAGGGTGGCTGGCGAGCAAAGCCTTACTGGCCCCAGGCAATCAAACGATGCAAAATCCTCGTTAATCACCTCTAACCATTATCAACAGAACCAATTCAAGGTCAGAGAAGCTAAGCACCAGCCCTCGACATGGTCAGCGAGATCTCTGCCCAACCAAAAATGTGAAGCGCTGCAGAATCAACTCGAGGCCAAGCCAAGTCTAGCGCAAGTTCTTCATCCAGATCTAGGCATGCCTCGTTTGCCCTTACTTAAGGCCGATGAGGCTTTGCTCGAGGCTGGCGAGCGCTAGTCACCCTCACCTAGGGTCGGCGACCTCTACCGCACCCTCCATAGCAAGGCTCTGCCTCGTTTTTTTTTTCAGCTTTTTTGAAATAATCTAAAAAAATGCCTAGAAGGAGCACCAATTTTGCTTAAGCTAGAGAGCATTTCTACCTACCATACTTCTTGCGTGACTAGTGCGGCAAGGAATGGTGTAGGCTCGTGACGGAGAAGACTGGCGGACCAGTTCAATGGCAGCAATTCGTCTCCACGTGGTTCTCAAAGAAAAACCTAGAAGCAAAACTAGTGCCCTTCACGCAAAAAAGAAATAAAAAAATGCCACGTAAGATAGAGAAATTAATTTAAAAATGCCACGTTAGCATTTTTTGTTAGAGAAATTGACGATTTTAACGGCAAGGCTCGATTACACCAATTTGATAAATTTTAGGACTCGATTGTATTATTTGTAAGTTTTAGGACTCAATTTCACATTTGTAATACGTTAAATGACTTCTAGTGAGTATATATCTTTTTAAAAAATAATTTCTTATTAACAAAAATAAAATTTACTTTTTAAAAATAAAAAATTATTTTTTACTCTGGCGGCCGTAGACGATGACCCGATGGAGACAGACGGTGTTCGCGATGGCTGATGGCGGTAGCACTGAGCATCGTGTGGCGTTGGTCGGCGGTTGTCGGTAGTGGGTAGCAACAGCGGAGGCGGGGTTGGGAGTGAGTATAGAGAGCTATTCGTAGCAAAAAGAGGGTGAGAAAAAGGCGTTGAGAATGAAAAGAAAAGAGGTAGAAGTGAGAGAGAGAGAGAGAGAGAGAGTTAGGGCGAAGGGAGAGAGACATTGATTTCGAGAGACTTTTACTTCTGAAAGTAAAGTAATCTTTTTTTTTTTACTTCTGAAAGTGAGTCGAAAATGACTTCTGAAGAAAAAAATTACTTCAAAAATAGAAAAATGAAGTTGCGTAACAAAACCAATCTCTACTTTTTTTGGTCGAAAAAACAATCTCTACTTTAAAAGTAGCATTACAAAACAGATTCATGCTCCGCAAGTACTTTTGAAACAGAAATTCTGCTTTAGAATTGTAATCATGTGCGCCTACACATTGCAAGTTAATAAAAAATATTAGTTTTTATTTTAAAAAAAAAAACAAGATAGAAGCTAAATACTATCATTTGAGAATGTATTTTGAAGTATAATTTATATTTCATAATTGTTATCATGTGTGCCCGTACATTGCAAGTTAATAAAAAATATCAAATTTTATTGTAAAACAAGATAGAAGCTAAATACTATCATTTGAGAATATATTTTGAAGTATTTTAATCTTTTCATATTTTAATGGAAAAAAAAATATTAGAAAGCCCAAACTATGTTGATTGTCGCACATTTACAAGTTTTTTTTCCTGTGACATAAGAAATACCAAACTTTACTCACTGTAACATATTTATCCTAAACTTTTTCTTATAACCTAAAAAATCTCAAACTTGTATATGTGTGACACATTTATCCAGATTGTTTTTCAGCCAAAGCGACGTCATTTTGTTTCACTTAAGCCACATAAGCATCAATACAATTTGCCTTCCTCCGATCACGAAGACAGATTTTTAACGGTGCTTATTGACGGAATATTGGCTCAAGGTAAATGTGTCACATGTAAAAGTTTGTGATTTTTTATATTACAATTAAAAGCTTAGAATCAATGTGTCATAGGGGGCATTATTTAAGATTTTTAGATGTCTCTTTCCCTATTTTAAAGTTTAAAGTCAACAGCAGAGGTAACTTTAAACGTTACAAATGAATAAAGTCAACATTCATGCGCACGCTAATATTAATTCGTCGTGTCATGTCACATGTGTAAGGCCATGTGGCAATTACATAGATAAGGTCAAGTGTCACATGGTGAGCAGGAAAGTGAACCTTTTCTCTACTCTAACTTTGATTTTGTGTAATATATTAGGAGGGAAATTGTGTCGTGGCTGAATTTTGCGGCGTTCCTTCGCACGCATTAATATTATTAGCCTATCTGCCACGCCACCTATAAAATAAATAGGCCTAATACCTAGAAAAACCTCCAACTTTAGCATTTGTGACAATTATATCCAAAAAAAATTTTGTCTCATAAAAAACCTCAAACTTTTACATTTGTCTCAATTCTACTCGAAACTTTTATTTTTGTCCCAATTTTATCAGTCTAGTATAAAAAAAAAACCCTCAACTTTAACATATATCTCAATTATATGCAAAACTTTTTTTGTCTCATAAAAAACCTCCAAACTTGTACTTTTATCTCAATTCTACTACTGTTAGACTCCCATCCCTAATCACTATTAGTCAATCCTATATAGCTCGAGCTTTCTCACCGAACTTACTAATGAATCTTCGAAATTTAGAAACAGTAGGTTTCAGAGACGACGAGATTTTAGATCGTTAGTCCAAATATCTCCATGTCTAGCAATTTTTTAGGCTATTGAGTGCCGAAAAGAATATGAAACATCCTATCTTGAGTGACTTTGTATCTTCCGGCAATATGTAGGGGAATCAAATAACAGAAGAGAAATTCGGGAATTTTTTCATGTCAGCTTTGCTAAGACGTAATTCATTAACAATGTGGAAATGCCACGTAGGTTTAACTAATGGTGATTATGGATGGAAGGCTAACGGTGGTAGAATTGGGACAAAAGTAACAGTTGGAGGTTTTTATGAAACAAAAAAAAAATTGGATATAATTAGAACATATGTTAAAGTTGAGGGTTTTTTTAAAACTAGACTGGTAAAATTGGGACAAAAGTAAAAGTTATGGATAGAATTGAGACAAATGTAAACGTTTGGGGTTTTTTATGAGACAAAAAAGTTTTGGATATAATTGTCACAAATGCTAAAGTTAGAGGTTTTTTTGGGTATTGGGCCAAAATAAATATGCAAATGATACCCATTCTGTTTCTCTATTTTTATTCCAAACCAGGAACGGGTTTGGAATATAAATCTATTTGGTAGCGCAATTTCATTTTTTTTTAATTTTTGAAACAAAAAATTGTTCCATAAATATGTTTGGAACAGAAATAAGAAATCAAAATTTTCAACTTATCTGTTTCTAGAACAGAAATGAGAAATAAGAATTCTCCTTATTACTCTCTCTCTCTCTCTCTCTCTCTCTCTCTCTCTCTCTCTCTCTCTCTCTCTCTCGTTGCCGATCCGTTGTTCGCCGATTGCCGATCCGCAGGTGCGCCGGTTCGCCGATCGTCGATTTTCTGTCTCTTTCGCATCCTAATCAACGGTCCGTCGACCACCGGCAATTTTAGAAATTTTATGTTGTTATCAAACGAATTTTTATTAACATAAGTTTTATGTCATTATCATACGCGTTTTTTTGCTCAAAAACTCATCCACATATTAGAAATAGAAAAATCTATTTATAGCTAGAAACTAGTTTTAAAATTAGAAAGATTATCATTCGCGATCTAAAAGGTCTAAGCACCCTTAATAGACAACATTTGCTTCCTAGTAAATAAACATATTTCATACAATAATATGTTGCATCATTGATCCCATTTGTATTGACACTCTTTATATGTTAACAACCACTTCTCGATGTGCGTTTTTAGCTTTTGAATCTTATAAAGGCGACGCTTCACAATAAGGCTCTGTTCGTCTCTTTCGAAAAATAACTTTCAAAAAAATATTTTTTGAATTTTTCGGCATTCGGTTCATAAAATTAAACGAGCCTAAAAAAAATATTTTCTATCATGAAAAAAGTACTTTCAAAAGTGAAAAAAAAAAAAGATTTCCTCTTTTTAAGAAGAGGAAAATATTTTCCCTCATCGTTCCTTCCTCTACTCATTCACACTCCTTTTCTTTTTAACTATTTTTTCATTTTATTTTATTTTTTATTTAAAAATTCCAGAATTTTATTTTTTTATTTTTTCTTTGTTCTTTCTCTTTCCCTTTTTTTTATTCCTTTTCTTTTCTTTTCCTTCTTATTCTGCCAATCGCCGACCATCGTCATGGCTGGCTATTGGCTGAAGAAGAAGGTCAAAGAAAATAAAAAATAAAGAAGAATAAAAATAAAAATGATTAAAAGGAGTATTGGAGGAAAATTAAATGTGGTTTTCCCTATCGAATGACGGAAAATAATTTTTAGTTCATTTTCAGATTTTAGCCCGACATGGGAAAATATTATCATTTTCCAATAAAACTTTTTTCAAAAATATTTCATTTTTTCGCGAAACGAACGGAGCCTAAAATGTTATATCATTTCTTTACTAGCTCTTACATCACTTACTTTGAGAAAGAGATTGTCGGTACGTCTCATACCGATGTGCTATAGATGAGGTCTATAAAATGAAAGAACATGGAGCACAAACTTAGGATTTAAAAATTAAACTGAAATAGATGAAATGATTGAGCTGCATTAGGTTCACAAATTTATTTGGTGTTTCGGGTACAATCTTTTATCTAGTCTGTTTTTCACTATTTTCTATTGAGTATTCTATCTTGTTCAATATCTTTTTTCTTTTTCTTTGCATTTTTACTGATTTACTTAGTCTGTTTTGTTTGAGATACTCATCAATAACAAAATTGATTAAAATGCTAATTACCTTAGGGTGAAAATTTCCCCATCGCCGGCTCCGCCACTGGCCTTGCTGACTGACTAAACGCTTCTGGACTGTATGAGCAAATTTATTCATTCAATTCACTTCAAATGAAGGTTTTGATTTTTGCAAACTTCGAACAAAAACGAAGAGGAGGGATGGTTAGTGGTTTCTCTCTCTTGTATGCATCTCCTTCGCACACTTAATGGATAATTAGACGTGCGCTACAGATCCTCTCATAGCCTAATCCATGGTCATAACCTCATACCGGAGTTCCCTGACCTTCGGCGAGGCGGCAGTTGCTTTGGGGTCGCTTGAGGTAGGCGATTACTCTATAGTGTTCATCCACACAGAAGACGGAGAGGCTTTCGAAATTTTGATTCCTTGAAGATGTTACCTAGGGCTTACATGATCCGTTTGCACGATAAGACATGACATGCAATGAAACACGTTTCGGTTTTGCATAAAAGGGTTCATGTTATAAGCGGGTTGGCCCGTTTATGATACTATTGAAATCTTATCCTATGTAGTTTGGCTCGCTTAATTCGTTTAGATATTAACCGGCGCGTTAAAGTTAACATACTAATGCATTATTTGTCTAAACGCGACACGATTAGATACGTTTTTCCCACGTTTAATATGCCTGTCGAAAAACATTTATTCTTAAATATTTGAAAAAAACAACATCTCCACAAGAATAAAGGATATAGTAAAGAACATATTTGGGGATACAAAAGACATTAAACATATAGAAAAACTAACATTATATAGTATACTTTGTATTAATATGATGTGAAATCTCTAATAAGGTCTAGAAATGTGTTAAACATGTAAACACAAGTAATCGTTTATGAACAGGTTTTATGTGTTTATCATGTACATATCTTAATATGCATTTGTAAATTGGTTAAGATATCAAATCGTAACATATTTGATAAATCATGTAGTCACTTCCTGCTTTGTGACCTACTTTATCAGAGGTAGTTTGACATACTTATCAAACGTGTTGCATTCGGATTAATCATGCTCATGTGATATTCGTACTTTAATACAATACAATTAATGGGGCATAACATGAATTGTCAGCCCTATAGTCATCCACTATCTTCGGAGGATTCATGTTTTTATATTATTATTTTTTTTCACTTTGAAGTTTAACATGGCTTTTTGATAAAATACCACCTTGACCACGCGCGCGCGCACCGATTTCGTCCATTTCCTTTTGTCTTCCACACACTTGAGTGTATGCAATTTAAATTGGTCATAGTCATAATTAAGTATGTGGACCGGCTACAATTACGAGGTAAGGAGACCATGTAATTACTTCAAAAGGACGAAAATACCCTTTTTAGAGAAATTATCCTTAAAAAATCTAAATCCACCCCTAAGTCTCCGTTTGTTTCGTAAAAAATGAATGATTTGGAAAGCATTCTTCTAAAACCCATCACTTTACTAGTCAATAAATAATATTCTCATTACTGAAAATAATTCATATTTAAATATCTTTGTGGACGATAAAATTATTTATCCTCTATTTGTTTTTGTAGAAAATAAAAGCTATCGTTTTTAGGAAAATATTTTTCAAAGTATTCATTCTCAACGAAAAAAACGGAGCGTAATTTCCTCAGCTTTCCCTTCTCTCTCTCTCTCACAATACCGATAAAGGGAGCTCGTTCCTTTGTCGTGACCACCATGCGAATAGCCGCTCAGCCTCATGCAGCCAAATCTATGGTTGCTTGAAGCTAGGAACCTCGAATAAATAGAAGGTTGTGACCACCGCGGCTTAGGAGGCACAAGGTGAAGGGGCTCGCAGGGGTCGGCAATATCTGGTGAGCAGCGGACTCGAATGAAGGTCAGTTGTGACAATCGAAAATAAGAGAAGGGGGGGAAAAAAGATTGATGAGCAAAAACAATTTAAACCATCTAAAATGCAGTTGTGTTGATCAAGCTCTTGGGGTGAATTTACCCCTAAATTTGAAGCGTCCATTCCTTGAATTGTACATCAATCCCAAATGAGATTTTAAAAGATAAACTAAATCGACATAGAGCTCCACTAAAATAGCACATGACGAGGAAGAAAGACAATGGCGGTTGGCCTCACAGCAAAGCTGTCTTTATTGGGGAACGAACGAGTCAGCTGACGTTGACCGTAATTGTCGGGTCTCGAATGGAATACCAGCAGCACCAACTAATATTGATGAAGATGTTTGCAATTATTATTATTTATACGCATTCGTTTCCTTCCTAAATTGGAGAAAAATTGGACAAGACAAGCTATAGTCAAGTCAGTCCACAAAACTAACTCCCCCTTGAAAATGTATCCAAACCCACGAGAGGGATTTGGATTTACTCTCTCTTTAATTAGCTCCGTTAATTTCGCAAAAAAAAAAAATTGTCTCAAAAAAAATATTCTTCTAAAAACGATCGTTTATATACCACTTATAAAAATTAATGAATGAAAAAATTTGTTATCGTCCATAAAAATCTTAGTCATAAGTTATCAATCATAATAAAAATATTTTCTATCGACTAATTATTTTAAGCGAGTGACCATTTTTAGAAAATTATTTTATTTTTCGTGAAATAAGCGTACTTAACCGACAACATTTTGCTTGATAGTTCACGGAATTCCATGGATGAATTTCATCCGCAATGACCGTCAAGTATTTCTTCGTCTTGATCTTACGTTTACTTGCAAATACTTATAATCTACCTAATTGGATGAGCGTCAATAACTTGCATTTTACGGCTTGATGATTGCTTGCTAAGTCAATAGCTATCCATCCAAAAAGCCTATGCTCATTCGTTTAAGATTGATATTCCAACTACTAATGAGGAATTTTCATTGCCCGATGGCCACCCTATGTCTCTAAATCTCTAAAGTTTATTATTCCATTTGGCCCATATTTTTTTTTATTATCCCGACTCGATTTCTTATCAACCAAAATTTCGCAAATGTTCATTGAATTTCAATGTCGATTAAATATTAATTTTTTCATATTTTTCCGGCCTTTAATAAACTACAACTGGGTGTGGACAATTTTTGTTGCGGATTGTAATGGAAAATGACGGAACTTAGTCTTTATAATCCGAAATATGATATTAATTTTTTTTATTTAAAGAAACATATATTCCTAATTTTCCTAAATGTGCCAGAAAATCTCAACCCTCCACACAATCCAATGTTTCTCTCAGATTGCAAGTGGCTACGGTGGTCCCAAACGACTTGCGCAGGGCACGCTCGTCGTTCCAAAGGAATTTATTTAAATAGGGCAACGAAAAATGCTTTCCTTTTCCTTTTCCTTTTCCTTTTCCTTTTCCTTTTCCTTTTTTTTTATGGTTATCTTAAAGAAGACAAAAGTCATAATCATCAAATCACGAAGTGATTAAGGACACAAGAAAAAAGTGGTTAAACCTAATTAATCATCTAATCAAATCCGAGGTCCCCCACCCACGTTGTGTCTGCACAAATTACTTTGCATGTCAAAGATAATATAATGCCGTGGAATGTGGTGCTGCCAGGATAAGGACAGCAATGTTTCAAAAAAAAAAAAAAAAAGAGAGGATGTTGACATGTGAGATCAATGAATCCAATCAATTATTTCTTGAATTTGAAATTTCAAGTGCATATCGGTTTGGTAGGCCGACATGGCACTGGCTAGGTGATATTGATCGAGTTCGAAACTTAACTGCAGTTTTTTAGTATGTGTTTGGGATTTAATTGAAGCGATTGAATGGTTTTAAAATTCGATCGTACTTCTCGGTAAACATTATATTCGAGACTTGATAAGATTCAATTGCAGAATTTAGGATTGGACATATTCTGTTAATTTTTTTGAATTATGTTTCGAACTGAGATCGTCGTATTTCGGCTCTATCTCTAACATTAAACTTTGCGAGTAATATATTTCGTTATTTTATCTCGGAATTATTATTGTTATTTTGTATATGTTTGCAATCATATGTGGGTATCCATTAGGGGTAATCGGTACCGGCCCAAAACTAGCCATCGACCATGTGGCTTTTGGTTTCAAAAGATTGGAACCAAATAGCTAAGCTGTCGAAATTAGAACAGCCGAATTGGTTCAGATCTGGTTCCTGGGTAGATCACGAGCCAACCAATTTTATGGTTATTCTTCTCATAAAATAAAAAAAGTTGCACTACTTTGCTATAAAAACATTTGTTTGTCAAATGAATTATGTTGTTATCTACTCATGTTGAAGGTCATAAGATCAATTCTTGGTGAAAAATTATTCTCTTTCTGAGATGATTTTTTTTTTTTTGGGGGGGTCGAATTTCTGAGATCACTTAAAACGGTTTAGATCTAGTTCTATTTGGGTAGAATCAGCGATTTTGGCCACCTTGGAATATAACCGGACTGGTTCTCCCTCGAACCAGCTGATCCTGGTTAGTTCGATCCGGTTCTCGAATTGAATCGGACCCAGTGCTCAGCCCTGGTTTTTATCTTGTACTCTGCGTTTTATCATCATCCGCTGAGTAAAAAATTAACATCATTAGTTAGGGAGAAAAGAACAATCTCTTGACAGCAGTAGAGCTTTCTACTATAGCAATCAACCATACGGTGTGCCCGTGGATTACGTCATGAAGAAATTGCAAGTGTTTTAAAGCCAGTAAATCTTGCTACATGATTCCATTGGGTCTAGTTGTGTGTAGGAATACGCCGTGAATGTTTGAGTGCATCGAGTATGATTATAATCTTCATTTGTTTCGCTTGTCTGGGTGTTAACTTTTGCCCAGCAAAGAGAGCAACATAATTGCTAAGTGTTTTGACTCTAATAAATCTCATCACAAGATTTTATTAGGTGTAGTTTTAGGGTAGGATTATAATGACATCGTTTGAATGACTTTTGTATAGTTGTAATCTTCATTATATCACTTGGATTTATATTGGAGTCGTATATTGTTCTCCTCATAGAGTAAGTCATGTCAACTAAACTGTGACATCCCTCCCCTTAGTCCCACATTGCTAGGGGGAGGTCTTGGGATAGGCTTATAAGCCTAGGGCCCCCTTTGACTAGCAAGACGCGTTTTCCGGGCTGAGTGCTCGGAAAGCAAAACCGTGCGACTTGCAAAGCTCAAAGCGGACAATATCTTGCAAAGTGGCGCAGCGGTGCGCGGTGGGCCCAGGCTTGTGCCTAGTGCTCGGAAAGCAAAATCGTGCGAGTTGCAAAGCCCAAAGTGGACAATATATTGCAAAGTGGCGCAGCGGTGCGCGGTGGGCCCAGACTGTTACATAAACCACTTAAAATCTTGTATGATTTAGTTCCCTATTCTACTTATTTTATTGTTTGAACGCTTGTTTTTTTTTTAACCAATTGGTATCAAAGACATGCTTGGCCGAGTTCAAGCGAATCAATGGCAATAAAAGAAGGAAAAGTGGATATCAATAGATTTAGTAGGAATGAATTTGGTTTATGGAAGGTGCCGCTTGAGGATTACCATTATAAAACAAACCTATACTTACCATTGTTTTGGGAGAAGCTAGAGTCAATGAAGCAAGCTTATTGAGCTTTGCTGGATAGACAGGTGTCGGGTGTTGTTCGGCCAACCTTGACTTGTAATGTCACGTTTGACATTTTAAAGAAAGATAACTACAGAATTGATGAACGACTTGTGAAACATGTATGAGGAGCCTTCTACGGTCATAGTTTGACCGGCGATTACTTTTCTCATGCAACACCTAACCGACTCGATTTATCGTCGCGATTCCTGGTTTCTGCGGGTGTGATCGAAATCGGGAAACCACAAACTACCCCGTTACTTCAAAATTCGGGATGCCGGTGCTGAAGAGTCAAAAAATGACTATAAGGTTTGGGTGGTAATATGGTTGTCAAAAAGACCTGTTTGAACAATGGTCTTGAGCGCCAATAGGCACGAGACCTTGCTAGTAAAGGGATTAGAGAGTGGGGACGCTAGTATCATAGGTGCCAGGTTCAACTTCGTGCTCTGCAAAGAGGCTAAACAAAAGTCAGAGAAAGGAAAGTTAAAAATAGGACAGACCCCAAATATATATATTGTATATTGTAGGTCAATTTTGTAGTCAAATTCTTTTCCTCCATCAATCTTAATTTAAAAAAAAATTACCAAAAAAAAAGGGGGGGGCGTAAAGTCAAGTCTCTACGGCTTGTGCTCGTCCATCTGGTGGTTGAAAAAGGGAGATTCGAATAAGTTTCAAGTTCGGTTGAGAGTGGGGGGCGGGGGCCCGACCCGGTTTCGTTTCCTGGGCCCAGAATTTCCCAGGCCCCGCCCCCCCCAATCTCAACCGGGTCGGGCACCCGGTAGCCATGCCCACCCACACGTCGGAAAAAATAAAATGAAATCGGCGAACACTTGTGCCTAGAAATATGTTTCTCCACGATTTCTTACAGCTACATTTTTTTGGAAAAAACTAAAAGAGAGAAAGTGAATTAATAATCTTTCTTTTCTTGATCAAAGATGGATATACAACTCGCGATGGTACTGTAGACCTTCTAAATACGATCAACAAGCGACCTATCTATTCCTATAATTCTCCGAGTTTCTCTGTTAGCAAAGTACTCACGTTTTTCGACTAAAAAAAAAAATAACAATAATCATGTTATGCTATAATAATAATAATAATAATATCGTCATTTTCCAATTTTATTATACTGTGCGACAAACTTTTCTGAAGTACTTTTAAGGAAAATGACGATTTATACCATATAATCTCATCCTGTATATCACTATCCGATAGCGAGATAAATAAGAATTCCTTCTTCGGGTACACATACTTTACATCGACATACATTTTAAAGTACACATCACTTTAACTGGAACTGAATCTCAAGCAAAAACTATTCCGGAGCAACCCCAACAGCCGCGGAGAAAGCTCAGGCAACATACGACTCGGTATGATCTTCCCAAAGTACAACAACTACTACTCTACAAAATGATAATCCAGTAACTTAACACCTGCAGTATAGCCAGAGAACTCATGTAGACCCTTCAGGACCAGGCGTGGGTTGGATGTCCTCGGGCGCAGATGCCTTGCGGAACGCTCTTCCCAGCTGAACTCCGACGGTAGAACCTCCATGAGAGCTCACTTGGCCAGAGCCGGAGACATCGCCACCAGCTGCTCTCGTCTTTTTCTTCGCCTTCTGAGCCCAATTGACAAGGCCTACCTGCAAGTGCTCGTCGAATATGGCCCTCTTGAATGAACTTCCCATCTTCATTCCATCAGAAAAAGAAGGTAAGACAGCATTATGTTAGGAGAAAGAGAGAGAGAAGATCAAGCATTAGCAGCAAGAGGACCCACCTGAGTGACTATGGCATATAGGGGCAGAGTGCTGTAACTGCAGAGTACCTGAATGAACACGCTGAATACGCCCATGAAAAAGTGAGAAAGTGGATAAACATTTTTCTCCTGCAATATCATATAACTATTTGAAGAAATAGAAGTCAAATCGGATCACGTGTTATACCCAATAATAAGCCTCGGAACAATGTAACGGACTTGTCCCATTATGCAGGAGTCAAAGCCATATTGAACCTGCAGACACAAGGAACCATGATTTCCCATCAATCCGCTGGCTAAATTCCTGCTTTGTTGCCATCAGCTTCTGCAACAATACCCGCAAAACAGCTTACCCAGATCCAGAAGAAGAATGCAATCTCAAAAGCATTCTGGAAAAGGATAAAATGGATCAAGAAGAGGACTATTCGGGGGCGTCGAAACCAAAAGAGTTTGTCTGATGGTTGAACAACCAGGTCCCCTTCTATTGCAACATGCTTTTCGGCAACTTCATGAGCCAATTGTGTGATAACATGCTCCAGCTTGGTTCCCACAGCCAGCAGAAGCTGGAGACATTATCAAAAGGTGGAAATGCACATGATTTAGAGATTCACAAAAGTCTGATCAATCATAGTTTCAAGATTGCATGCGCAACCATGACTGAACTTTTGGAAACATGAAACAGCAGGTGCACCCCACATTTTACCGGCAAATAAGAAACACTAAGGTAGGAGCGCCCTGATCACTACAGAAAACAGAGCACAGTCAACTTAACAATCAGCGGGCATTCACAATTGATAGAAACACACGTATAAAGACTCACAAGACTGAAAATAATGCAAATGAAGTAGAACATGCTAAAAATGACCCAACATGACCTTAGGAGCGCCCTGATCACTTCAGAAAATAGAATGCCAAGGAGCAATTTCCCTATAAGTACTAATGACACAGTCGATTGCATTGCATTCAGGGTGAACCTTTGTCCATGCGGGATCGTTGTTCCAATATTATTAGGTATTTGAAACTTGACCTTTATGGTAATATTCATGCTGCACGGACAATGTTCCTTCAGCAAAACAAAATAGGAAGACCAGCATAACGTTCAACAGATTGGAGCTCTTGACTTCTTGGAAATTAGAGTCACAAAAGGATTGCCAGCCACTGGCCGACCATGACCATGAGAGAGATATTAGAATACTTAAACATCACATCTGTGTGCTTCTTACAACCTCTCTCTATTACTCAAAAGACTGGTGAAGTACAAGCTTGAAAATGTAAATCTGTCGTTCTTAAAAAACTTCCCTCTTGAACTCAATGAGATCGTGTGATCCACAAAAACTAAGCCTTATCATAAGCACAGTATCCTAGTTGTTCCATGTTTTCAAGCCGTGATCCAACATGATTAGAAGCAGAGCTAAGTTGGCTTCTCTTAACCTTACCAAACGCCTATTATTCATTTCTCTGTTGAAAATCCATTGAATCCAAATATATCTTTCTGCATCATATTGCTAACCGAAGTCTTGCTTCCTCTTAAAGTCATCTATCTTGCAAGTCTGGTACTGTTTGGAGGAATGATGAACAGAAATGACCAGCTCCAACATCTCAGCGAAAATCACACGAAATATTCTCAGTTTACACCAGTCGTATGTATATAATGGACCCAAAAAGATCCCTAAAAGAGGAGCAAAGCAAGCTAATTTTAAGTCCATAATGCAATTTAAGCACATTCTGTCTATGCCATCAGATTAAAAAGAAAATGGTTTGCCACAGGACAGAATGAGAAACTATCAGTTGAAAATTAAAGATCCAGTTAAGGAAAACAAACTTCAACATTATGTGCAGGATTTATCACAAGATATGAAAAGGATGTCGCAAATCCAGCAGCCTACATGGCTCACGGACATCCTTATCAACAATGAGTAAAAACAGTATCCTTAAAGGCTAAAGCAAAGTTACCAATAAAACCATGCACCTCTTTCAATATTAGTAAAAAAAACTACTCTTCAGGGAAAATCTCACTTTCATCCAAATTTGAAAGGCATTTACAGCAGCTGTTGTTATGGGCAAAACCCATAAAACCACTTTCTTAAATACCAACCAAATTGTTGAATATTAGAATATTAAAAACACTGAACATTCCCAACGTGCCTATCATTTTATCCTCGCATGAGAGTTAATCCCAACTATAAGAACTTTTAAGTGACAAACACAGTTAGGTTCTCCATCAAATTTCTATTTAAAATATTCACCCATACTTGCAGAAAACACATTTAAGAAAGAGCTTTCAAGCACCTGCTTCATTTTTTCCATTTTCAGTTCATTAACCACTGCCATACGCTCACTTTTACTGAAAATATTAAACGGCTGCTATGAAGATGGACATCCGCAATAAATTTAAGGGGAACAGAACCGGTAACTCACAATGAATGGAATGAATGCTATCCAGAAGTATGTATGCCAGCCTGCACAGAGAAAAGTAAAAAGCAGAGGTGATGTGATAACAATCACAGCATCGGGCCAAACTCAAATACAGAAACTGCGCAGAAGGCACTGGTGAGAAAATAATGTGCATGTACAATAATAGATTGGACCTGGCAACTTATGGCTTTTTGACATGGCATTTTTTATATACTCAAAGCAGATATACATACCTCAAAAGCATCACTAAAAGATTGAATAATGGCATGCAGATCAATAAAGACGGGCATGGAAACAAATAAACAGTTTCATTAATGTAGATTGTTATAAAATTAAAGCAGGAACAGGACTTGATGATGCAGAGTATAGTGAAGGCGAAAAGACCACTTAAACAGTAAAATCATCAAAGGCATCTGCTAGATGACTCACATACCGTTGACATTCAGCAGCAAGAACACAATCACAAATATCCACAGATACCAACTGCAACCAAGGCAGGCAAAGTATTAGCATTAGCTATGCAGTTGACCATCCCCCGTGCCCCGCATGGCAGTTAGTGATTTATCATCAACAAATTGTAAGAAATCATATACCTTATCCCCACGACTCTCTTGAAATCATCCTCCAGGGCACGTATCATGTATTTGTGAAAATTAAACTTCGGGTTACTCTTGCAATGCGTCTGTCATATAGATAAAGAACAAGTAAACATGCATATCAATGCTCAGTCAAAGTTGGTGATGCCAAACTAGTTATTTCGAGCAGAGAATCAAGCTCGAAAATTTGTAACCTACCGTGATAAAACCCAGGCGCAGTGTGGTGTAATCAGCCTTAGTAACAGCACCATAAAATTGCTTGAAAAACGAATGCTGAAAGAGAAAGTTTATAAGCAAATAAAGATAATTACCACTAAAACAGACTTTTGCATTAATAATTACAGGATTATTCCTCATCTCAACATCCATTTGCATATGATTCACTAGCAAAAAGCAGTGGCTCCCATCACAAAAACATGCTTGCTCCTTAGAGACTTTTGAGGTAAAGGACCAGATTCCTTCTAGTAAACACATTGCAAGAAGTGCATTGTCTGTCGATTGATCATTTCCCAACTCTAGCATTCTCATCACTTGCTAATTTACATGTCTAAATTATCTAACCACTATTTGTTCAAAGATCAAAGAATTATTTTCGTCTGTTTGATCTCGATCACAAACCATAAAGCAGCAAGAAATTTATTTCATTCAAGCGAACACTGGTCATAGCAGATTCTATCCAAATCATCACTGTACTTATGTCCTAACATGAGGACATGCCATAAAAGGACAGGACGAGTGTAAAAAGAGAGAAAGAGAGAGAGAGGGGGGGGAAGCGTCATGAACAGAAAAGATGATATTTTTTTCGATAGAATGATCAACAAATGACCCAGGACGCAGAAGTGATGACAGTGACGTCTACAATGAAGATATATAGATGAATTATAGATCATCAAAGGATGACACTGACAGTCTCATGCTATCAACACTGTAGCAATATCAAAAGTTATAGATCCAGCTCATCAAACAAACTAATACATTCAGACTGTACCACAATGGAGATAGCAACTCACCAACCAACCAAGAAGAGCCGAGTCTTTACCAATACCCAGAAAATGCTCCTTGATAAAGGCATGTTGATGAACATGTGTGACCTTGTTTAAAACTGCATTATTAAAAAGTTTATTGTTATCAAGCAAAAAAGACAAAATACCAAGCAGATCATCCGAAACCAGAGGACCTATCGCGTTATTAAAAAGCCTCTTCAACAAAGTACACTGAAGTGTGATTTTAGTTTCCCTTAATTAAAATGTATTCCCTCCTCCTCCCTGACAAAACTCACCAACAGAGAGAAGTTCATCCCTAACATTCAGAAATGCACAGAAAGGGAAAGCAAGAGAAAATTTGCAGTAAAACACAAGCTCCGGAGCACCAACTTCGACTTCCAGCGTACCGATGGAGTGTAACTCAAGTGTCCTAACCTAAAGAATTAAGGCCCAAACTGAAAGTGAAGGACCACGGATACTCTACCCATCATCCATGTCATCACAACATCATATTAGAACTGCAGATGCAATAACTGTGGGATGTAAAATAAATGTCAACAGAAACCATAACATCCCAACATGAATAACAATGCCGAGGGCATATAGACTGCATCAGAGTGCGAAGATGCTGCTAAAAAATAGACTAACATCGTTTTCTTGGCATATTAGCAGATACAGCAACTTTTAACTTTTAGACAAGCACAAACTGCCAGGGAAGTCTTCTCATCTGTTTCCCCTTTCTAAACCTGAGAGACAGGTGATACGTGCTTCTCTCAGTCTAATAAATTACCTTGCTTACTATCATAATTATCCTTGGCAATAGAATCCTCCCAGTGTTTCCATTGACGTATCTGCATCAAAACAGGCATACAATGTCAGGAAAGTCAATTTAGAAGAGAAAGAAAAAGTCATGAGTGTCTTACCCTTGCGCCTCCAAACAGAACAGTGAGAGCACAGAAAGTTACATGGACTATCGCTAGGACAAAGATAAAGATGTGAAGATGGTGCAATGCCTCAGTAGACAACAATGGCACCTTATTCTAAAGGAAAGAAAAGGGATATTGTTAGAGAACCATCCAAATGTGAAAAGTGCATCTATGTGAATAAGATTGAACTAGAAGTTTGACATGAAAATTGTTAAAATGCAATAAAAGCAGTCTCATGTATGACCTTTTAAGTCACTGAAAGCATCATAATGTTGACATCTTTCATGGTAACATCATTATCAATGTCTAATGATGTAGACAGGTCTCGCTGCATCATCACATAAACCCACTAGTGATAATTCAGTTCTTCGCAGAATAGTTCAGTTGACTTTTATTTGGTGGCATCAGGAGTTGCATGACAGGAGCCACTAGTTATTCCTCTAGAGCAGAGACCCAAAAAAAAAAATTTGGTGACAACACACAGAGTCCATTAGTTTAATTAAATTGTGTCGCATTTTATAATACTAGGAGAAAGGCAACATGATCTTAGAAAAAACGTAGACACCGCCAGCAAATTAGAATAGACACTCAGAACAACATCCGTATCCAATATAATTAAACAATGAAAGAAGCTTGATTACTCTACTTCAGTCCTTCACCATGTGCATAAGACCAAAGCACATGCCCGAGCAAATAACAAAAAACCACTACAATCAGCCAAAAATAATGGCAATAACTAATAATCCATTATATCAAGATCACAAATCCGACCTTCGCAGCGCAAGTCCCGGTCTCGGATGACGTTGACGTCTCGGCAAGGAGCCTCCTGATTCTCCCCGGAGCAATGGAGAAGGAAAGCTGAAAGTGCGAGGCCGTGGCGTTCTCTCCTTCGCCCGAGGCTTCGCTAAGGCTGCAAGGGAGCATGTGCTTGGTGATGTCCGCGGGCACGCACACATGGGATATCGCGTTTTGGAACACCGTCAACAGCAGCGATATGAACCCCAACAACATAAGCTCTGTTGTAAACCCAAATTTTTTGCAGCAAAACCTCAATCATTTGCATAGAAAATGAGACCCATTTCACCCTCTTTTTTTTTTTTTTTTGAAAAGTTGACAGAACATGCATAGAAAATGAGACACATTTCACTAAAAACGGAAAACTTGATAGCGCGACCGCACAGAGAGAGAGAGAGAGAGAGGGAGAGAGGACCTTCTTTAACTTTCTGGAGGGCTTCATAGAGAGGCTTCTGGTCCTTTCTTTTGAGGTACTTGCCAGTGTAGTGCAGGAGCCGCTCGACCCCAAGGGAGATGGCGACGATCACCGTGCAGACAAGGGCGACCACCCACGTCGGAGTGTACTCCAACGTCGTCCCTTCTTCTCCTCCGCCGCTCATCTTCTCTCTCTCTCTCTCTCTCTCAAAAATCGAAAGATTCAAGAACAAGAAACCAAAAGGCCAGTAAAACCGTTAAAGCAAAGGGGGGTTATTTAAAAAGGACGGACCCAAAGGCCGATTCTTTTCCTGGGTGGGCATTAAATCAACCGTAATGATAAATGGTGAAGGAGGACGAGGAGGAGGAGGAGGAGGAGGAGCTAGATCTCGCGATTTATGCAGTCACGGGGAAGAGGGTCGAACACCCACATTACAGATGCACTGAGAGGTGCGTGACAACAGAAGGAAAAGAAAGGAAAGGCATCAGTGAACACCACTGGTTTCAGATGATGAAGGGAAGGGAACAAACCTTTGGCCAACAGGGAAAAAGGAAAAACAAACGGACGAGAGAGGAAGGGACACCACACCAGTCTAAGCGCGACGAAGAAAATGCAAAATGGATTTATGCGTGTGGGGAAACTGTCATGAACGAAAGGGGTTGGAAGAGAGCTTTCCGCTGGGTCCAATGACGAAGTTCTCGCACTCACACATCCTCAATGTGTATACTTATAATCTGATTCGAAGCTATTCATTAAAGTCGGGTCCACTTTCTGGAGAATATTTTGGCTCTTTTTCTTGAAAATGAGCAGGAAAAAGAGTTTCTTTTCACTCGATTTGAAGGCATTGATTAGCGCGGCAGAGTCTAGAGAGAGAGTGTGTGTGTGTGTGTGAGTGAACGGTGATGTCGATGACAGTTGGACAAAAGAAACAAGGAGAGAGAAGCGGAGACGAGTGATGCGCGCGTGCGACGCGGGCGACGCGTGATGACTCCTGACTCAAAATCACATGCATTTAGATGACTTTAGAATTAGGACTTACAACTACAAGGTTTGATGATCTGCCAACCGCGTCAGTCGTTGCCATTGTAAACTTGCAACGTGGCCATCCTTGCCTTGCCTTGGTAAGAAAGCCGTGAAATGCTGACATGACTATCCACGTCACTGTCCTTCTTCGGCAAGAGAAGAGACAAGGACGGGGAAGGGAAGTCACGACAACAGCGGCGCTCGGCCATACACCAGACCAGAGTCCATCCACTTTCATCGGTGGTTGACCTGTAATTGCTTCTAAACAGATCAAAAGCAAAGCAAAAATTATTTAACCGAAAATCACTCATTTATGTAGGACGACCGACCCCAACTATTAATTTTTTTTATATTTTTTATTGCAATTTTTAATTTTTTTTTTTTTGCCCTGTGACCAACGAAGGTCGGCCAAGGGCATGGCAGACAAAAAGGAGAAGAAATAAACAAAATAGGAAAAGAAAACTGTCACATCGATTTATTAAAAAAACTCATAATTTATTTAAAAAATATATAAAAAAAAAAGCGCCGATCGTATCATAGTACGTCAAGTGTCGACATCAGCAATTTTATTCAATTGGCAAAAGTATCAAAATGTTTAAGATTTAATTGATAAAATTAAAAAATTTATAACTAAATTGGTCAAAGTGCGCTTTTAGAATTTTATGGACAAATTTTCCCAAAAGCAATAATAATAGAGCAAGAGACACCACAAAGAGGGCTTTTTTCCAAAATATTTTTTTTTTAAAAACAATTACCAAAATAATAGTAAAAAAACATAATTACCCAATTGGGTGCCAATCGGCAATGGGCCTGCCGATTGGCACCCGAATCAGATTTTGGGCCCCAATCGGCAAGCCCATTGCCGATTGGGGCTCCCCGAACTCAATTTTTTTTTAAAATACTAATTATTTACTTTTAATTTATACTTTTTATAAAAGTTTTAATTAAATAATAAATGATATTGGAATTACATAAACTTTGAGGAAAAAAAAAAGACAAGCACTACATAATTCATATTCCACCATTCAAATTTACTTTTAATTTATATTTTTTATAAAAGTTTTAATTAAATAATAAATGATATTAGAATTACATAAACTTTGAGGAAAAAAAAAAGACAAGCACTACATAATTCATATTCCACCATTAAAATTTACTTTTAATTTATATTTTTTATAAAAGTTTTAATTAAATAATAAATGATATTGGAATTACGTAAACTTTGAGGAAAAAAAAAAAGACAAGCACTACATAATTCATATTCCACCATTAAAATTTACTTTTAATTATATTTTTTATAAAAAAATTAATTAAATAATAAATGATATTGGAATTACGTAAATTTTGAGGAAAAAAAAAAGACAAGCACTACATAATTCATATTCCACCATTAAAATTTACTTTTAATTCATATTAAAATTTACTTTTAATATGAATTATGTAGTGCTTGTCTTTTTTTTTCCTCAAAGTTTACGTAATTCCAATATCATTTATTATTTAATTAAAACTTTTATAAAAAGTATAAATTAAAAGTAAATAATTATGATTTTAAAAAAAATTAAGTTGGGCCCCAATCGACAGGCCCATTGTCGATTGGGGCCCAAATTCTGATTTGGGTGCCAATCGGCAGGCCCATTGCCGATTGGCACCCAATTGGGTAATTATTTTTTTTTTTGGTAATTATTTAAAAAAATATATTTTGGAAAAAAGCCCCCACAAAGAACCGTGTCCACATATGAGAGAAGGAGAGAAACCAAAATGTTTGTGTAAGAGGCGAAGCAATCGCAACCTTCGTTAACCTCATTACGAATCTTCAGTGACCAACTAGAGATTTGGTACAACCAACGACTAGAGATTTGGTGCACCCCTTGGCACTGGCCAGGCGAGGGTCTATCGCCCACCGCATCAGGACCGCCAAACTCCGCCAAAAAGCTCGTCGCCAACTGTGACTCCCCACATCTATTCTCGCCTCATCCCGTAGGCGCGATCCTTGCTCAAGCAATTTGTATGACTCGATGTCGAAGCTCGAGCATCGACCAAGTCGCCTAAGCCTGGCCATGGTTTCACTACCCTCATTGGTGGTTAGACGGAACCATGTGAAAAATACCCAAAAAAAAAGTCTTAAATCAATTACAATTGTGTCAATTCAGTTTTAAATAATTTTTTTGCCAGTTGGATCCTAAATCTTTTCAAATATTTTCAATTGTGTCCATTCGGCCAATTTTAACGGAAATTGATGACGTATGTGGCACTGTCGGCATTGACGTGATTTTTTTTTTAAAATTTTCTATTAAATTCTTTCTATTTTTTTCTTTTCTTTTCTTTTTATTATTAAAGGCCGACGGAGGCCGCTGACCAATGGGTGAGGGGTTATGAGCCAATACAATCCTAATATTTTTATTTTGTTTTCTTTTGCAAATTGTGTTTTAAAAATTTTCAATTTTCTTTAAGTGAGTTCATTCGATTAATTTTATCTGAAAATTGATGACATGGAGCCCAGTCGCATTGCCATTGATGATGTGAATTTTTTTAAATTATTTCTTTCTTTTTTTCCTTTTTCATTGTTGGCATCAGCAGTGCCACGTACGACGGCCAATGAACGGCCGACGTCTAGTGTCATCAATTTCCGATCAAAAAACTAGCCAGATGGACTCAATTGAAAAAATCGAAAAAGTTTAGAATTCGATTTACAAAAAAAAAAAAAAGATTGAATTGACACAAATAATAGATTTAAAACTTTTTTTTTGTGATTTTTTCGCGAAATCACCGGTCCTTTGTTGGCAGGGGTGAGTTGAAGTTTCTTCCTTTTCATGAAACAATGACTGAGGCAATTAAGGACCAATTAATTATTGCTGGGTTTTCCACCGAAAGAACCAACCTTAAACATTAAATATATAATTCAAAGATCCGAACGCACCGACAAAAAGAAGTTCAATACACATAAAGAAAACTCGGCAAGCCAGGTGGAGCTTCAAAAGCTAGAGATTTGAGTTTGGTTTAAGACCTCTTAGCTATCGATGTTTCCTGCGACTTTGGTACGAGGTTCGAATCCTCTAACAAATTCCTTCTGTATTTATCTAATTATTACTCCCTAAACTAGTAAGTAAGACACTTTCGTGCTTGTTTCTGTATATTCATTATTAACCCGACACTTTTTGGCGGTCCGCCCATCAACTCTTTAGCTTGTCATTTTTGGAAAATGATCTCGAATAGACTTTAAGAACAACGTTGGAGATCATTTCCATCATCAATAACTAATTTAGGCTATGCCATAGCCGTAAACCCAGAAAAAAAGAAGAGTGATTTCGCCGGAGGAAGGCAAAAAAAAAAAAAAAATCCCTCCTTTTTTAAGGCACTTTTCAACTCAAGCCGCTCTTTTAGGGTGCGCATGATAACACTTTTGCTTTAGAAATCAACTTATAATCAGAAGTTGATTTTTTTATTTCTATTCAGAAGCAAAAGTTGATTTTTTTTACTTCTACTTATTCGGTTGAAAATTTCTACTTCTAAAATATTATTAACATAAAATCTTCTATGAAGAATTACTGTCGGCGGCCCAAAAATTTCTACTTCATTTTAAAATTTTTCTTTAAAAAACAATTTTTATGATTAAAAATTAGTATTTACTTTTTTTTAAAAAAAATTATTTATTTTTCACTCCGGTGACTGGAGACGGCAACTCGGCGGTGGCGGCTGGCGGAGGGTAATGGTTGGCGATGGTGGTAGTCGGCGGCTGTCGGCGACGGTGGTGGGTGTCAGTGGTCAGCGGCGGGTGGCAGCTAAAGTCAATGGAGCCGAGCTTAATCGAAAGAGGTTGAGAGCATAATGAAAAGAATGTGAGGCAAGAAGTACTTTGTGAAATTTTTTTGGTCTAAGGAATACTTCTTGAGTTGAGAAGTCACTTTTTTTTAAGAAGTAAAAATTTCTTTCAGAAGTAAAAAATTTTACCAAATGGATTTCTACTCCAAAAGTACTTATGGAGCAGAAATCTACTTCTAGAAATGTTACCATGCACATTCTTAAAGTCGAATCCTTCCCTCATGCTCTTAGCCACTTAACTATCAGCGAGAGTATAAACCCTTCTTACTCAACTCATTTGTTATTTGACCAAAAAAAAAAAACCTCAGCAGATCATATTTCACTTTACCAACTTAAACTCTTCAAACAGTTAATGGTGGTCTAATAAAATCTTACATGATACTAAGGTCCTAAATTTACATCTTTTCAGGCTCTCTATTTGCCTCCCCATTATATGTTTTCACGCTTTAGTCTTAGGCCAAAATTCAACATACTTATGAGAGGGGGTGTTAAACATTGAACCACGTCTTCATCAACAAGTTTAAGCTTTTTGAACAGTTGACAGTGATTTTACAAAATTTTACATCATCGATTTGCTCTATTTAGGGTGCCCTCAAAAAGCACTCATTGTTAGATGAGGCCACATATGAAGAAGCACTTGATTGTTGTTCATTGCCAAAATTACCAAAAATACCTTTAAGTTCTGAATTTTTCATTTTTGTCGATATAATCCTTTCAACCAATTTTGAGTAGAAGTTTTTGACGTAGATACTAGCTTGGCACAACTTACTTTAATGTGGACAAATGACACATAACCAATGGAATGCCTAAAGTATCTCCATTGTCCAATAAAATAATCTTGTCAGTATTGGTATAAATGATCTTTCCTTTTTATTCGGCTAGAGCGATAACCCTTGAATCTAAGCCGCTGGCGTTCCAACCCAGTTCCGACAGTGCACTTCTCGGACCAAGAAAGTGGAACTGCTTAGCGTTGCATAGTTGAACTCATTACAGCTCGATTCACATCATTATGCTCGATAAAATGAATGAGAGAAGCTCCAATAGAAAAATAATGGAAAGGAAAAATACATAGAAGATAACCTGTTCCCATGAAATAGTTAGGAGTTCTTGATGGTATCGAGCCGTTTTTGCATTCATTTAAAATTTATCTCTTGAAAATACGGAATGGAAAAAAAAAATTACAAAAATTTCCAAGTCGGTATCAATAGTGCCATGTAGGACTACTGACATCTAAATCAATTATTTCCCTCCAAAATCGATTGGAATATGGGCACCAAAACAGAACAATATACCCGAACCGACTTGAATTTTGGGTATTTTCAATTCTGGTTTTTGGGGATGATAATATTTCGGGTCAGGTCTTGTTCGGGTCTTGTTTCTAGTCTGGCATATTGTCTGCTTTGATTATCTCGCCAGGGGATCACTCCCACACCGACGTCGCATGTAAATGCCGGTGTACACAGGAGGACAGTGTTAATAAGTATGTTATAAACACATTATTGGTTATTATTCTCCGACCACTTGAACTTTTAAGAAAATAGTCTTTGCGGTGACACCCTTAGAAATATAATTAGAGAAAATTTCACTCTTTATCGGTTGTATGTCGATTGTATTTCTGTTATAGAGTCACTACTATTATCAATACCTTCTCTGACCTTGTCCGCACCCCAATTGCATCGTTTTGTCTTCATGGGATCGAAGCATACATTGCGTAGACCATTGGCATGTGACATCTCACCCACTTTTGTCTACTTTAATCGGACCTAACTCTCGAGTTCGGTTCCCCACCTTCCCAGGGGGGTTGGGGATGGGGACAAGTGATTGAGAGAGCAAGGTACGCAACGCATGCAATGTGGCTTTTGTATACATATCCACTCTCTAATTCGTGAACAGGAGCAGGCATTATAAATTACTTGTTTAAGAAGTATTTTATGCTAGTAGTGTACCTTAGAGAACTCTTTATTTTAAGCGTATGTGTTGGGCAATATGAGCGGAATCTTACAAAAAAAAAGGCAATTGGCATTGGTGAGACACTCGACAGGTCAAGAGAGTTGGGCGCGAATGAAGGGAAGCTCTTGGTTGAAGAATTGATGATTGGGTACCTAAAAGAACTGACCCGAATCGAAACACAATCCGACCCGACCGCTTCGAGTTATTTTATATAGTGTTTCGGATCGGGTCGGGTCAAGCACATTCCTCTAGTGTTCGGTTATTTCGAAAGCCCGACCCGACTGGAAGGATTATTGAAAAAATCTTTAAAAAATTCTGACCAAATTGAAAAATTTTATAACTCCATTGACATTCGTACAATCGATTTATGACTTTTTTTTTTTTTTTTATAATTATCCGGTTCTATAAGCTATTGCTATTTCTTTTCTAAATAATTGCCCTTCGAGAACCTACTTATTTTCCCGATTGGTATATTGACCAACAAATGGATTAATCACGTATTTTTTTTTAGTCAATGATTAATTACGTTTTGACATGTGAGGAAAATCATGAATTTTGCTTTGGCTCCAAAATATAATTGGAAAATCATGATCCTGTTATGTCATTAGTATCTCATTTAGTTGCATCAATATCTCGGCACTCTTTTGTTCATAAGCAAATATTACAAGTATCGAATTTTTCTTTTATCCTACTACTTTAGACCATGTTTCCTGAATTCGTTCTAAGAATAATATATTGAAACGTAACCAATTTTAACTCCAATCTTTTCTTACTTTCTCGTTCAGCGATTTCTTATATATCTCCCTTTGTGGACCAATATACCAATTTTTTTTGTTTTTAGTTTTATTTATGTTAAATAATTTAGTTAGTTTATTAATTATTTCATTCTTTTTTCTCAACTTATTTCCCGATTTGGTTTGGCTCCTTTTTATGAACACTTTTTACTATATCGATTTTTTTAATTTTCACTCATTGTTTTTGTTTCTTAACTGTGACATCTTTTTTTTTTCCTCAAATTATTGAATGTGGATTACCATTATTACTGCATTCATTTAACGCAAGATAGCATACTGCTTCACGCGTCAAGAATGTGGATTGTACGCATCATTTGGAAAACACATTCGGTCAACCAACCCGTAGAAGTCATTTGAAAATGTTAAGTGGTCAACGAATAGTCAAATGTACTTTTGCCTACAAAAAATGTAAAAGAGAAGCGGTGCCGTCGAATTGATTTATTGTTTAAAGGTCAATGAGGAGCTAAATTACATATTGACATCTGAATCAACAGGTGAATGATCATTTTAGTTCCAAATGACATTTCAATGCAGCAGTAAGAGACAGAACCTCCAAGGCCATAACAAGATTACCGGCAGTAACACTAGCTGCCCGACCGGCCGCTCTGGACAGTGAGGTATCATTTTGTCTTTAGTCGGGCATAAAAAGGGTATTGGGACACCTGTCCATAGATTATGTATATTGTATACCATCCGCCGGATATAATTGGTGGATATCAAACTCCAGTATCTAGTGAGACTGTGATACACCATAAGTTGCCTAACTTCTATTCTGGCTAAAGAAAATGAACCACTAATCTAGAATTCCATGAACTCAGTTCACGTATTCGAACATCCAAGGATGGAATGCGCCTCAAATTACCACTTAGGCACACCAAAATGGAATACCCTAGGTACATATTGGAGGCGATACATGCACCAGAACCACCACATGCAATTTCACCTCCTGTATAATATACTCTCCATAACATGTTAATCAAGAACTAGTAAATGACAAACAATTGAAATGACTGTATTAGTACTGTTGCAAAGACTGACGATGACCTGGTCAACCAACATGATTTCATTAAATAAGCTTATTTACAGCAAAGACCAAGGACGACCTGTTCATCCAACAAGCATTGGAGGAAGAGAGCTCTGGTCGAAGATCCATTCTGCAGTTAAGCCATCAAGGCATCAACCGGGCATCTTGAGCGAGCTGCAAATGGCTACAATTACATCTAAAGATGTCAGTATGCTCTCGGACTTGCCAGAGTTTTTCCACAGAAAAATCCCTGCTGGAATGGAACCTGTAAAACTTATGCTTGTTCTAGTGGAAAGACAATGGCAAGTTCTCTACTGAAAAATAGTATAACTATATGTAAAGTAGAAGATCAAACATGCTTATCGTAAATGTAGCTGGCATACCTGGACGAAGAGCAAATAAATCAAGGATGCCCCTGTTTACCAAGTAACAGTAAACCTCAGCCCAAAAACAACTTGGCATAAGCAAGTGTCACGGTCCGGAGGGAGCTCGGTCCGGGACACAAGGCTATAAGATATCATGTCTCAGCACTGTTAAATAGTTTGAAGTACATTATCAAGAATGTTATCAAGATATCATAAGGGTGTATTCTTGTGTCCAAAATATCCACATTGGACCAAAAGTAATAACTCTTATTAAGTCAATGAAGCCGAATGTCTATACATCTGTCTACAATTTACAATTCTGTTCCCCTTCCAACACCAACTCACTCAATATTCTTAACTTTTCCACATGCCGGACTCCTGCACTAACGACCCCAATCCATCTTCTCTGCACAACCCCCCACAGAAGACAAAAAAGCACATATGGGAGGAAAAAGAAATGGAGGAAGCAAACATGGCAGGACTCATTAGAAAGGAGGGCCATTTAAAAAAAAAAGGTAATAAAAAAGTAAAGATGGAAAAAAGAACCTACAACTATAACGCCAAAATTTTGATCCTATTTCATCCTGAGATATACAACCTGTACATCGCTTCAAGCTTGGGCTCAGCCGTTCAGCCTTGCCAAAAACTGGTTCAAGTTATATTCTTCAGCATATTGGGATTGATCCCACAGCTCACCCAATCCACCAAGGATGGCTTTCAGACCTTTCCCAGCACCCATCAACTTAGGGTCAACATCAAAGTTGCCATCTGCACGTCTTGATACAATAGCTCCCTGAAAATTAAATTTTTAATGATATTTAACCACATCGATAAAAAGAATTGATGTGTAGGATGCCGAGATCACACCAACCATTCAATCCTAACCCCTTTCCTTATCCTCGGAAAAGGATGGAATAATAAGAAATAAGAGAAGTAATTTGTCTTCTTACCTTTAACCCCCCACACACACAAAAAAAAAAAAAAAGAGAAGTAATTTGAAAATAAAAAGAAACTTGTGAAGATCAATTTAACTAAACACTTAAAAAATATTAAGGAAGGCAGATAGGGAGGGAAAAAATTCTACACGCATATAAAATATTCTCTAATTACAAGTGAAAGATTTGATGGGACCACTTGCCAACTGCTCTAAAGGATTAAGCTGTTAGAAGAAAGCATGATTTAATATTTATATATTCCAACACTCCCCCTCCTGCTTAGTCTGGCCTTTTGCCTAGTACTAAGCGTGGACATATTAATTGGGGAGGCAAATAGGGGCATGGAAAGATTTGAACTCAGAACCTCATGCTCCGATACCATGAAAGATTTGGTGGGACCACTTGCCAACTGCTCTAAAAGCTTAAGCTGTTAGAAGAAGACGTGATTTAATATTTATATATTCCAACAACAAGCAAGCACTAAAAGTCCATGCTCCGACACCCTCAACAGTCAACAGAGACTCGTCGGCAGCAGAAGCAGTAAAGTATCACTAATAATAACAGACTATGCCACCAAAGAACTTGACACAAATAATAATAGACTATGCCACCAAAGAACTTGACACACTGAATGATAAGAACTGAAAAGAAACAGATACCACTACCTTTCTGACAGTTTCTGCTGAGGAAAATAGATCAAGCAGTTGATCAGTATTCATTGTTTTCAGACTAGCATTATCCGCATTGATAACGGCATTTGCAACCGACACTTTGAATCTCTGGAGGCTCATGACTTTCTCCTCCAAGGTGCCTCGCATAATGAGGCGGTGTACATTGACAACTTTCCGCTGGCCTAGTCTGTGTGCTCGATCCATAGCCTGAAAACAATTTGTGCACAAACATAATGAGAGCTTACTGGAAGAGGCAAAAGCATTTAGTTGTCGTTTGTGCCTTTGTATTTAACTGGAGTTTTTTGTTAGAATTAGTGTTTAAGAGTATAATTTCTCACATAGTTATGTAGATTTCATCGAAAAATGATTTTGTTTTTCTTCAATGTGAAATAGACTTTTTCTTCCTAACAAATTTCCACTTTAAAGACAGACCATAAGCTAGGAGATGGGAGAACGATTTCTTCATCCAATATTTGCTACTCGCTTTTTTATAGGTTGAATTTGAATAAATGATGCCCAAAAAATAAGTTTAACTTAAAAAGCTAGAAAGTGAATCATAAAAGGCTGGGAGGAACAATTATCATGAACGATTTCTTCTTCCAACATCTGCTACTGGCTTTTATAGGCTGATTTTGAATAAATGATGCCCAATTAATAAGTATAACTAAAAGCCAGAAGTGAATCATAAAAGGTGGGAGGAACAATTACCTGATGATCTCGCATAGGATTCCAGTCATGCTCCATAAAAATAAGTGTATCGGCAGAGGTCAGATTCAAGCCAAGCCCACCAACTGCAACACGAACTCTGGAGTTAGCATATGTGAAACATTTTTTAAAAAGAATAGTTTAAAGCAAAGCCCACAGCTTTCCCCCATGAGCTACAAATCTATTATTATTATTATTTTTTTATTTTTTTGATAACCGAGGTTCCGCGCGGCCGGCGAGCTTCGCTCAACCAGCGGTGGAGCACGACTAGTCCTCGGGGGGGGGGGGGGGGGGGGGGCTAGCGCAAGAGCCCACCACCACCACCCCCCACTTAAGACACCGGCGCCTACAAGTTTTGAACCCAGGACCTCTCGTGAAAGGAACTGAACTCAAACCATCGCGGCCACCGACCGGTGGGTGCTACAAATCTATTATTATTCATTAGTAAAATCAAAAAAGAGGGACAAATTACGTACCATGTGTTGTGAGTAACAGGGCATCTATAGTAGGGTCTGAATTGAAAGTCTTCACAATGTCAAAACGTTTCTCAGGCTCTACTGATCCATCCAGCCTCAAGTATGTAACACTGCTTTACCACAAGATATCATACAATATAGGATGTAAGAGCATAGATCTAGAGGAAGATAAAATGAGTGCACACTTCACACGCACGCACGCACGAGCACGCACACACTCACTTCTTCATGTGGTTCTGGAACAGATCTCTTTCAATGATGTCCAACAAGGCCTACACAAGGTACCTCTGTCAAACAGACATAACAGAAAAAGGTGAGATTTTTAGAATAACCAGTTGAACAGGAGATTACCTTATGTTGAGCAAATATTAGAACCCTGTGTTGCCCAACAGGAAGAGAACCCTCAGAAGACGAAGTGTCCAGGCCTATTCCACACTCTTCAAGAATCTCCTGAAGAGCAACTAATTTGGGAGAATGATTCAAGTTATGAAGCTCTGCAATAACGTTTGAGATTCCAGGAAACAGTTCTGACAAACAGCATTCGAGCGAGGCAGGAATCTTTTCCCCAATGACAAGCAATGGATGACTACAGAGTTTAAGCAAGTATTGAAGAGCCTGAGATAGAAAAAATAGGGAAAATGTGAGGTCATAGAAGCTTATCAAGAGAAGTAGCAAGCACCAAACAAGAATTTCACTTTGTCACCTGGAAAACATGTGTGGATGTTTTAGACGAAGCAGTTTTTACATCTTTCGTATCTTCAGCCTCATTTACTTTCACCATGCTTGAAATTTCTTGTCTAACATGAGAACCAGAAAACTGCTCGTAGAGTTTTAACTGAACTAGGCTAAGGTCACAATATCTGTCCTGAATAATTTTCTCTGGTAAGTCAGACAACACTTCATCTTTGGTCCGACGAAGCAGAAAAGGCATGACCTATGAGAAAGAACTTCAAACTTGAGACCGGGATATTGATTTAAAAAGAATCACCTAGAAAGAACAGAAGAATAGTGACCTGCTTGTGCAAGGCTTCCATAGCAAGTACTCCAGCTTCAGCATCCTTTGCTGAGCATTTTGAATCTCTAGCCGCCAACAGTGGTTTGCCATAGGTAGATTGAAACTGTCAAGTCACATCAAAAATATTACAGTGGCGGTAGAAATGGAAGCAAAAAACATCTTTACTTATCAAGCCACATCTAAGGTTAGTTTCGGCCAAGAGAAAGCATGGTAGACAAAGAAATTTACTATGCACCAAAAATGATTATACTTGCGCAAGATATAGAAGAGAGACTTGTCCTCTTATACAGGAAAATCTTTAGGGTGACCATCATGCTGCTCATTTCGACCATACACAAAAGAAAAAGCAGGTCCTCATTGTCTCTTCACAAACAGATAAAAGTCTACAACAAGCAGCAGCACCAGCTATCAGCAAAACAGACCGCACGACAAAGTTATTATGCATAGCTTCCCAAAACATAATAACTTTTATCTCTTCACAAACAGATAAAAGTCTACAGCAAGGAGCAGCACCTGCTAGCAGCAAAACTGAACAGCAAGACAAAGTAAATCATGGTAACAACAATATTTCAGCAATTTTTAGCACACTCATGCTTGTGATCCACATCCAGAAGCAATACGTTTTTAAGCGTGTTTGATGGGGCTTAAATCTGTTCATTTGAGATGGAGGTGAATACTGGTTGGGGTTGTTCCTCCAAAAATTGAGTGTTCCTATGATTTGTCAAATTAAGTATTCATATGGTTTCGTATCATTTTTGTCTTCACTACTTACAGCTCCAAGCGGACAGCATATTGATTTTGGATAAGCAAGCCAGAAAAGCAAAGCTAACAAAACAATTCCATTTAAGAACTGAGCCAATGAACTAGTGATGCATAATAGCAGGATACATACTTGTCTCTCTGTTCCGAGAAACCCTGGCATCAAGAAGTCAAAAAGGGACCAAAGATCCATTATGTTATTCTGCATGAAAAGAAATAAAACAAAATATTTGTCAGGAAACAAGAAGTTCAATTTCTTCTTTCAGGAACATTGCAATAACAACCTACCTGAATCGGTGTTCCACTAAGAATAAGCCGATGCTGGGCTTTCAACTGTTTCACTGCAGTTGTAATTTTAGACTTTGAGTTCTTGATAATGTGTCCTTCATCTAATATGCAATAGTTCCACATTAATTGTCCAAGGTAATCAATATCTTTGCGGACAACATCATATGATGTTATGACGACATTGTGTTTATCGAAATCTTCACGAAGGGAAATGCGATCTTGAGCAGAACCCACATATTGGAGAGTTGATACTAAAGATGGATCGATGTACTTTTCTATTTCAAAAGCCCAGTGTCCTACAAGAGTTGACGGGCAAATTATTAATGACGAAGGAAGACCCTCGCCACGGCTAATAGAATGGTGCTCAGCTATGTCCGAGGCCACAATAGCGGATGCTTGAAGCGTCTTGCCAAGCCCCATATCATCACACAATATCCCATGAAGCTTGAACCTTTTCAGAAATCCAAGCCAGTTTATACCCTCTTGTTGATACCTACAAACAAAGATATGGTTTGAACTTTACACTGTCAAAGCGCATATTGTACTTTGAACCTATCCTTTGCTGCAAATCCTTTTAGTGAAATTAAGATGAATAGAATAAACGGAACATAAATCCACAAGAAAGATCACAAATTTATACAAAATGCAACAGATCCATACTTTACATGCTATTTAACAATTAATAAATCTGCATCCAGAGTGTTGACCAAGTTCCAGGGGATTCAGAGTTTCAAGGAGCAGCAAAAGAGATCTCCTGTCACACTATAGTATCATCGGGAAAGAACTGTAAAAAGGACAAAACCCAAGTAAAGCCAGCAACAAGATTTTGATAAATCTATTAGCTGGCAGATGATAAGATTGGGTGGAGACGAATGTTGCTAATCGCTCTATCCATCCATCAAACTCCTAATTCACAATTTGGAATTTTATCGAGGAGCATAAGTTGATTACCGTAGATGAATATGATAACACAAAAAGCGTTAGAAAATTTGCCAAGAATAATAACAAGGTAATGTAGAAACTAATAAGACAAAGCAACAGGTATTGATCAATCCAAAACTAATGGGTTTTAACTGTGCTTTTTTTTTTTTTTTTGTGAGTTCTAGTCTTAGCATTTGGCTTTTCCCTTCTTGAATTTGAAATCACACGTTTCTTCAGTATCACCTCAAATCCGACAAATAACAACATCAGTTCACCACAGAACTTTTTATGGGTTTTTAAAATTCAAAGTACATTGAATTGGCTCAAAGCAAACAAAATGCCAAGAATTTGTCAGGTCTCTGATTAACAGTGATAAAAGACAGTTAACAGTTAAAGCAGCAAAGAAAGCACTCACGGTAACACCACTACTACGTGATATTTAAATATCTGTTAAATCTTAATGTATCAATAAATCGTGGGAGTCAACTTGTCTCTATATGGTACTATCATTAAACAAATTGCATATGAAAATTGAAGACCTTCAACCAATTCTTGGAAGTTTGTTTGAGAAAGCTTCACTTATCATAAGTAATAGTCCATCAGTCATACTGCTATTGAGATTTCTAACAGACACCCCGTCTGACTGATTCAAAGATATCCCATCATGGCATCACCGATTACATGAAAAATCCTAGTGAAAGTCAAAAGGCAAGGCTATTTTAACAATATTAGAAGTACATGGAATAACAATGCCAAAACAGGGGGGAAAAAAATACTAGGGCTCACTTGCAAATCACCCTTGGAGCAAAGAGTACAGTAATCCATAAATATTCATCATGGTTTAATTGCATTTTAATAATTAAACACACAATGAGGTTGGTCTGCATTAATTGACAGCACAGGTACATCTTTGAGCATATGCAGCAAGGTTAAAATGAACTTATCTCAGGTCAAATTGCCAGATGGCAACAACATTCATTTTTTCTTTCATGTAGTACAGAATCCAAATCATTTAGAAATCCTCATCCTAGAGTCGGTCACAATCATAGGTAAAACTGCAAGTAGTGACCACTGGACCAAAATTAGTTGCTGGCATTTGTTCCAATTCCTAGACGGAAGTTCCTAAATGTTATCTCACGAATCAGACTTCATTAGATGGAAACAGAACCATTCTAGTCACATGTAGTACTTTAGAAGAGAAAATTACCACACAAAAGATATACATCTTTTCAAACTGAAAGGATAACTAGTATCCTTCCAGTTCTTCTAGTTTTTCAAACTAGTACCATTCCATTTGTCATTACAAAAATGAGATTCACATGCACTGAAACGTTAAACAAGAAACACACAGAATTTAACTCCTACCTCCTCAAGGTTACTTTTAATTCAGTGCACAGCTTGTAGTCATCGATGTGTGAGTTGTCAAGCAACTGTTCCAAAAATTGCGCATCTTCAGCATTTCCAGACAAGGCTTCGTTCACTCCAGCTGGCCGAGGAAGGCCCCTAGCTAATGGAAGAAGAGGCACAAGGGTAGCAAAACTGTGTGTGACACTATGTCTCACAGAAGCATCGCAATCACTCATGCATTTGAGCAGAGGAACAACCAACAATGGAGCATACGGAACCAGCTCCACACCCAGTCCTTGGACTAGCAAACTAATAAGCATACCAGCACCTTGTCTGGCATGAATAGATGTCATATCTCCTAACATCGGGATGGCATTTCCAACAACAGCTGCCATCACTTCTAATGTCATTGACTTTGCCATTGAAGTAATGCACCTAGAAGCTGCCAATCTTACTGCCACATGGGCATGACGTACACATTTAAAGATGCAGGGAAGAAGTGTTAGCAATTTGGGTTTCAACGTCTCATGGAGCATTGGAGCCACTGACCGAACCAACTGCAGATCAGATGCAGCAGAGTCACAAGATGATAGACAAACTATAGTTAAATCAGAGTGGAGTAAACTTTGCAAATACTAAGAGTAAAGACAAATGATCAGGTTAGTTCCAAGCAAAGATTCCCGAATAGATGATTTTCACTCTTCCAATGCTTAACAATGAGAGAAAAATTAGTAAATGGTACCAGTGTCAACCTGGATATTATTTATCAACATTTGGGGATCCTTAATGCAATCAATTCCCATCATAATTTCTTTCTCGTCCACATCACCGGCAGGCTTTAAGACTTCAGTAAGGCAATCCCATAGTCTCGGCAGCATGTCAAATAATGAAGCACGAAACTTCTCACATAAATGCCTCAATGCGAGTTCAGACCCTCTTCTGCTAATAAATCCTTCAATTTTCGACCGATCTTCACCCCCAGCAAGCATGTGAACTTTCGACTTCTGCCTACCAGAACTGCTCCTGAAGGAGAGCAGATCCTGATCATCAATAACTTCCATAGAATTGATGATTGCAGCTTGAGGTGTCTCTCGAGGATCCATACATGTTAAACTACAAATATTCTTGATCAACTTGTCATTTGGGCCTGGCTTTCGCGAAATACAGCGAGAAATGAGCTCAGCAAGTGCCTCGGCTGCCATATGCTGCAATATTTCCTCCTAGAGAGAGAGAGAGAGAGAGAGAGAGATTTAGCTAAGTCAAAGTTCAACACAGCATGTAAATCTGCGTGATTGACATAGGAACAGATTAAAACACTACCTGCTCTCTTTTGACTGAAGCCATCAGTGGAAGGATTATAGGATTCAATCTGGCTGGAAGTTCTGACATCCAGACAACAGCAGCAGCTACTAAAGCAGACACGGTGACATGCAAATTACTCTGCAAATTGTTGGAAAAGATGTGGATAATCACAAATAACTACCATCCAAACTTGAAGAAAATTCAAATAGCATGAAGTACACAGCCAAAGGAGTTTTAAATGCAAAGTGCAAAGTGATCAAGACAACAATACGATTTGCCTGTTGGCAGTAGGTAAATGTAGTGCATTAGCCCAGAGAAGACCATTATCATCTTAGGTAGACTGTGCATAAGTGCATCTTTAATATTCTCCACATCAGAGGAGGATTTCCATACAGAGACTATATAAGCAGATTTCAGTGAGGATGTCAACCAAAATGCACATTACCAGAAACCTAAGGCTGAAGAACTAAATCATGACGAGGGAAAGAAGGTAGTAATGTAAATGCGTGAAAAAAAATGGACAATGATGTGAAACAGGAAAAAACTCAACATCAACAACACCTTTATCCCAAACTAGTTGGGGTTGGCGGTCGATGAACCCCCAAAGATACATAAAATAAAAGTAAGACCAATCGAGGGAGAAGAGATTAATATGTAAAAATAAATAAACAAAGATATAGATATGGAAAGGACTAAAAAGGACAGTCAGAAAAAAACATATGGATGTGCTCACTGAAAGAAAGGACAAAATATAAAGCATCATTTAGTCAACAATCTGATGAAGCATACTGAAAATGGTCAGTCGCATCTCAGACTTACCTGAACACATTTTAGGTAGCCTGAAGTAGTCAAAAGCCGTTGCCTGGCTGATTCAATATCATCAAGGATGTGCTTAGCCACAGATTCATTGCTGGAGGCATCATCAGAAAAAGTTGGCAGTCTCGAAGCAAAGTTAATTGCATCATCAGTACTCAAGCCTTCTACATCGACTTTCATTGTAGCTAATGTATCTATAAATTTGCCTGATGACTCCACAGTGCGCAACAACTGAGTGGCCTCATTCCGCATTTTAGCATATGTTCTCGAGAGCTCACAATAGGGAAGAGGTGACTCTTTTGTAGGGAGTGCTGGGTCTAAGCATGCTAATAAATCCAATAACCATTTTGTCAAATTTTCGGGAATCGCAGGACCAATGTACTTATCCTGAGAAAGGTGCCCACTTTTAATCTCTTTGAACCAGGAAATGAGAATCATGGATGCCACCTGACAAGAATAAGAAATCAATCAATGAAGGTCAGCCAGACATTTCCGAACAAAAGGTATAGGTGTAAAACTAACAGACAATGCATGCACATAAACATGGATACGCATACATGAATGTCTAGAAAGAGAGATCCTGTTGATGCCAAATTAGCAGTAGTACCTGTCGCTGCACCCCAGAGAAAGATGTCAGGGCACTCCATAAAGGATCAACAATGCATTGAATAGATTCTTTTTGCAAATTAGCGGCCAAGATTCCCAAAGCCGAGGCACAAAGAACTCTGGTATGAGTCACTGACATCTCCGCATCAGCACCTACAACAATTTTTACCAAGTTTCCAGAAGCATCCCCATTTCTTTCCTGTGGAACAACTCCTCCCCCAGAATCCAAGCAACTGTTTCGGTAATGGTCATTTTCAAGTTTCACAGCTCTCACTTTAGCAGCTCTAAACTGGCTCCTTCGAGGAGGAGCTACAGGCCAAAACATCTTTGCAGAATCCAGTTGGGAACCATAAGGAGTAGATGCAAGTTCTATCAAAGAAGACATATAAGACTTCGCAACAGCTTCCAAGTCTTCAACTGGGCACTAGCAATGATCCCCACAAAAAATGGACATTCGTGTCAAAAAAACCCAAAAAAATCCTCAATGAAGACAAAATAAAGATTATGCATAAAATTAAAAAGCAAGAACTACCAAAGTAGACAACTAGTATGTTCAAGTTAACACTAGACAGCTATATTTCGATAAAATAATCTGAAAAACCAATTTGAACTTTCACTATGACAACCCTAGTTGAAGGACTCAGATCCAGACAGAGCCCCTTATTTAAAGAACTCTTGTTAGTCACATGTTGAGCCCCAGTGTGATAAGCACAAATAATGCAGTAAAACCAGACTTTCTGATAATTAGAGCTAATTTATACACAAATTCTCACTTCAAAACATCCTGTTTTGACATAAATGTCCAACTACTCGACTTTGTCGTTTCTTTAATTCTTTTATTCACTTTAAACTTTTTCACAGCGTTGATGACTTGTGTGTACACGCAAAAAATTTGCTTCAACATTCCAAACATGAGCAAGAACTACAATGAGAAACAGCATCAACCCTATTTCCAGGACATTTATGGCATGTCATCCACACTTCTCCTCCTAAAGTTGAAAGCATATATGAGTTAAATTTGGCGATGACACACTGCTTGAAATACACAAATCCTATCACGTCACCTCCTAAGTCAAAGTAACGACACATTTTGGTTGATGAACGGCAACGCGTGATCACAAGAAGAAGGACAAAGTAAAGCATGTTAAGGAAATCTGAGGATCAGAAGATGTCACTTCACGTAAACATGCAGTCCACCCTTACCGGGCCCACTCTCAGGAAACCAGCAGTAGATAATAGCAGTTACCAATTTATTGGCTACTCTAGATATTCGGGTTCAGAATATTCTTCCGTCATTATTTTGAAGAGCTTGATATAGTTGATTCTACATTGCATTGGGCAATCCACAACATATAAACAGGCAAGCATCCTATATGAAAGGCCTTAACGTGATTGCATGGTTCCCTAATATTTCAAGGAGGTATTATAACAGATTCCATCAAATCACCATTGGGCAGCTTAAATTTGGATACTGGAGTGGCTCTGCAGAAATAAATGGAAAAGGCAGCACTTTTATATACAAACTGCAGATTCAGAGACTAATTAGGATTTTAAATATCGCCTATTGTCCCCAAGTAGATAAATCAAAGACAAAAAAAAAAAATTCTAAGAATGTCCTGCATCTCATCAAATTCAAAACCTGAGCAAGAAGCCTCCAAACCCTTTCGGAGCTCTCCAAAATCGCATCATTAGTTTCCAGCAGCAGATTCTGGAAAACTATCCTTATTGTATCCCCCAAAATAAATGAAGGCCAAAACGAACATCTGGAGCTTTGGGAGATGCTTCTTTTAAAACCAGCATCAAGTAGCCGCTCCTAAAAACGAAGTCCAATACGTCACCACTAAGAAAAAATTTATCAAGATGAAGCAATCATAATAACAAGAATCTGCAACTCTTTCTTCAACAAAAATCAATGACACGAAAACCTAAATTGGCTTACTGTTGTACACTTTTGGAATACTATGGATTTACTCTTGGATGTAATGAATGGGATTGATATGGTAGATTCTTTGGTTTACAAATAAGCTCATTTTTGGTGTATCATACAGTTCTCTCTACTTATCAGGGAAAAAGAACATCCATGCACAAAGCTGAGTAACACAAAACTTATAACTGCCAGATTGCAGATCAAATCTTTCCAAGCGGACATGTTCATTTGTACATATGTTATTGATTCTTAAGCTGGATTTTGCCAAAGAGATATCAACCCCAATTAAAACACAGTGCCCCTAAAAGAAATCCTTGAGCTTACCAAAGTGCGAATAGCAGAGAGACGGACTGATGTAATAGTATGCCTCATAAATGGCCAAAGCCGTGGTGCCAAAGTAGATAACATGTAAGGATTTTCCTGCATATCTTTTCCTTCTCCAAAATTATCCGCACTAACCATGTCATTTAGGTCCATGTCCTGTTTTTCTTTCAATACCAAAGTCCCAAGCATTTTGGGAATCATACTTTCCTGAGAGTAGATCTCTGCCAACAGATTCATCACACTGCAGTGGAACAATGGGAAAAAACGACGAATCTGAATAAAAGGGAAATTAAGCAAAGTAATACCCATTACTCCAACCTAAACAACGAATCTGAATAAAATGACTCCACATACAGACGCATACAACCCGAAAGTGATCTGACCAGAGAACTAATTGTCTGAATAAAGTCTGAACAACATAGGGGGTTGCTATATTAGAATGATCATTAAAATTCACCAATAAACAAAAACCACTGAATGACTAAAAAATATTCCAAATCCAGTGTAAGTCAATATACAAATCTACAATGTGAATAGTTACAATGCACAAAAGTAGCAGCCAACAATGTGTGAATCTAGCAATATGAACCCAAAAAAAAAATAACAATGCCAAGAGGTGGTCGCATATAGTCATGAAGCGGTTTCAGTTAAATAAACCTTACGAGCTAGTACTTTCAAGCATAGTAGTCAAACTTATAAACTCGTGAGATTTTATGAGTTGGAGAGGGAAATCATGTTAACTCGATTCAAGATCATTAGATGGTTTGTTTCACTTATACAAATGAAACAAAAAGTTAGAAGGAAAAGGAAGATGCCTTGGTGTCTCTGCAAAATGGAGCAAATGACCATACTTACATGCCTACACAAGTGATGATTAGAGCATTCTATCAATTGCCATTTCTTGTTTCTTCTTGTGTTTATCATTTACTGAGTTTACGATGAAGTACTAGCTAATGGAAGTGGTGATTTCCTTTTAAGAGATCCGTCTTCATTCCTATATTCCTACAAATTTTTATCTACTACTCATTTATCAGTGTTACAAACAACTTTGACGCCGTTAATTCCATTACATTGTTAGAAGATCTGGTTAATTCATTCTAAATTAGTAGCCGTAATCTGTTGGTAATACGAAAATATGCCAATTTGAATAGAGATAAAAAAAGGAATTAAACTAGATATATTGCAGCTTTTTTACCAAGATACTGGTCTTAATAAATACTTGTCAAACAAGCAACTGTATAGCTCCTCTATCAATGATTATCAAACTACTACTTGCCTTGTTTCATTAGATTTGTAAAATCTAAAACCTTACAATTCAGTTCCACAACGGCCCAAAGAATCCTAGATAAATTAACTGATTTCGACCAGCTTGCTTCAAACAATACATTTCCTTTCCAGAATAATAGCTCAGTAGACACTAAGAGAGTACATACTATCCAAGTGAGCACTACAAAAGGACCTACGACTGGCCAACGAAATAAATACAAAAGGGGTTACCATTAGATGTGCCAAACAGCCAAAAGAGCAACTTAAATGGCTGTACTACCTGCTAGTTGAGGGACTTAAGTCATCCAGATCAAGCAAGATATCCCAAAGCAGCATGACAATCTCATGCAAGGTTGGACCATTGAGATCAACAATAACAGAGGCAGCAGGTATTAAAGCATCAGCAGCTACAGCTCGTACGTCATCATCAGGGTCCTCCAGCCCAGCTTTACATGCAGGGAGGACAGCACCAAGAAGACCATGCAGCATATCCTAAATGCAGCAAACGAGTATGTGTAGCTGATCAAGAAAGACCCAACGCAAACTAGGCAACATTAATTCGCAATAACAGCATAAGCAAACAGTTACATGGTTTTACCGTATCTTACGTATATTTTGTTCATATTAAAAAAAGTGACAACCCATATTTTCTTTGGAATTTGTACTTCTTATTGCTGAAGATGCCTTGCAATACAGAGAACCTCATGAAACATGACAAGAGGTGACCATTTCATACCAGACATCTACTATTAGTATATTTCAGTAAGATATACAAGTGTCTTACCTGTCGCACAGCAATCAGGTACTTAATACCTAACAAACTTCCATGGCGAATTTCCCACTCTGGTCTATGCTGAAAAGTTAAGCAGATGATATCAGAGAGATAGATCTAATACATAAGAAAGAAGAAATTCAATTCTAGGTTTGCATCACTAAGGATTGGAAGATTCATTCCATTGACTTTACCTGCATCTGAAGCAGAATATGCAATGTGTCATTAACTAATAAAGGATGCATATACTTAAACGCAGCACCTAATGCTTGCGCACAAGTCTCCCGAACTGGAGCAACAACCTGATCAGATACATAGTCCCCAAATCTGCCAAAACAAAGCCCAAAACTTTTAAAGTCAGAGCAGGTATTTCATGTATATTTGGAGTAATTTTGCTTTTAACTTTCGATTCATTTTCTTGTAAGGAGGGGAACTTGATTTTTGCTTTATGCCAAACAGCCCAAACCTTTCAAAATGTGTAAATATTGACACGTACTATTGTCTCGTACTTTTTCATAATTTTCCAGAACTTAGAAGTCTAGTTCTAAAAAATTTTGTATGGAAAGCACAAGCCAAAACGATCAGATAGTAATCCAATTTCTATTCCGGAAATTTCAGGTACATTGGGAAAAGTACGTTTTCCGATCAAATTTTCCCAACAATAATAAAGTGTACATAAGGCATCTAAAAGTTTTGTGAAGTCGGAATGCACTTGGTGCCCATCAAGAAATTCCTTTGCAGCGCACTGATAAGAAGATGAAAAGGTAGTAACAAATAAAAATTATATTGCGCTTTCAAAGGAAACAGATAGTCAATACCCAAATTCAACGTCTCTTTTCAATCGAGTGACTGATGCCACTCACTGGTCCCTTGAAAGCGGATACTGCTTGTGGAAAAAAAAAATGAATATAAGATTGTGCAACATACCTATCAAGGGACAGCACACAAAGAAAACGAATTGCACAATCTTGAAGAAATTCACAATTTCTAAGCCAGGAATGCCTAGCCACTTCAACCAAGTTCACAAGCTCAGAGCCTTCTGGGAGATGTTTCAATATATCTGGATCCATTAGTGGACACTTTGCATTAGAGCAACTCCTCAAATCTGCTGCACCAGCTTCTTCTTTATGAGAGCAAGAATCATCATCAAGATAAGACTCAGCATCATCCACCTTAATCGTCCCGCCATCTGGTTGAACATCATGCAAATTGCATTTAACATCTTCGACCCCGACGATATCCATGTTCTCAGCAGTGGTAGCCACTGTATTTTGAGATGGAGAGGCTGCACCTTCAGTCTTGGGCCTCTTAATTTCCAGCTCAGAATCATCAGCAGAAACTTGCATGTTGAGATCAATGGATCTATCTCTCTTCAATGTAGTTGTATGACTTTTGTCTTCGGAGGAACATACGAAACCATCATCTCTTAAGTCACAAGGCATAACAGCAGAGCTGGCGTTGGGCAACAAGACACAAGCTGAGGCACCATGATGAGTTAAAATTTCTCTTAAAGCCATGACACTTCCATGCCGAATCTCCCAAACTGACCATCCAAAGCCAGAGTAATGGTCACTCACACGTAATACATTATCTAAACTCAGTTTAATGTACAAAACGTACCCGCATCAAACATATCAAGAATAAGCTGTTCAACAAAATTACGGAAAGGCCATAGTCCTTCACCATCGTGGTCAGCGTCGTCATCAAGGGAACAATCTACCTACACATGAAGAACAAAAAGTGAACCATATCTCTGATCATCGAACCCATACACCCTCTGATCATCGAACCCATACACCATAGAACCACAACCTCAACATTTAATAGTTTGACCATGCTCTATCAGAATTCTGTAAACCTCAAAGCCCTAATGTCAAACCTAAGTCATAAGAAAAGGGCAGCCAATACATGAAGCTCCTGCTGTGCACAGGGGTCTGGGGAAGGGTCGGATAATTTTGGGTTTAATGTACGCAGCCTTATGTCGTAATATTTGCAAGATGCTGTTTCTGTGACTTAAACCCATGACTTCCAGATCACATGGTAACAACTTTATTGTTGAGCTAAGGCTACCCTTCAAGGTCAAACCTAAGTCATTCTTCTGAAGAATTGAATTACTCCGAAAGATGCAATGCTAGCAAACATCTAAAACCTTGCATTTTTCATTTTCAATTTTACCTTAAGTGCAGAAAACCAAAAGGAATGAAGTTATAGAATTTTTTCCAGGTTTCTACACAAGAGAAATACAAACACTAGCAAAAGTTTGAATGAGATTGCTCCGCTTTCACGAATGACAAATATTTCCCTAAATACCATTGGAGATAAGAAAACATGCTTCCAAAAAAAAAATCACTAGGACCAAGGGGTCATAACTTGGAAATATTGTGGGAAGTAAACCAATTCAACCAATAAAAACACATCCTGTCCTTCCCTTGCACACAACCGCAGATGAACACATGTACGTGCACAAAGGCATCAGGAAGTTAAACGTTTAAACATGGCATCCAAAGAAAGGTGAGGAAAAGATGATGTGAAACCTCCAATACCTTATTAATAACAGTTAACTCAGGACCAGCGCCCTTTGGGGCAGTTGTGTCATGTGCATTTGATGCATCTGTATTGCTATCTTCAGACCAAACTTTGCCTTGGTCTTTTGAAGTACTTTTTGCTTTCCTTTTCAACAGATTCAATTCCCTAGCGCTTGGCCTCTTAACACAGGGAACCATCTTTGCAACTAGTCTCTGAATATTATGTACAGAAGCTGACGCATAAATTTTATGGTCTAAACCATTTCCATGAGGATGCAATTTCTGCACAATAAGGTCCTCATCTTTTATCATATCATTGACATCCATGAACTGCTCACAGACATCCAGACCTGTTTTCATTGACTTAGCATTAGGAGACAGGTTCAGATTGATGCAAAATGCAAAACCTATGAAGCAGAAATTCAACAAATTGGGGAGAAGGTACATCAAACCAGGCTCTTTTGAGCCAAAATAAATGATAGATTTTTATTCTTTCAAAATACGTAAATAATCAACCAGCAGAGTTCATGAAACAATTGTTCAAAATGTACTAGCGCTGCTACATTAAAAACTTAATATGATCACACCCTCACCCGAAAAATGAATAATTAAGTCATTGCCTACTTCACTTTAAGCATGTGTGACCATGAAGAGTTCAACATCCAGCCCATTTGCCCCAATTGCACATAACTAGCACTTATTTGTATTAAGTTCTAAAAACACATAATGAACAAACACATCTTCATCTGACCTAAAAGAGATAAGTAGCACTAACTCCTCAGCATAGCAGAACATTCAGGACCCGGAATGTCTCACATTCATCTGAAAGTTCTAATGTTGAGCAAATAGGAAATTGTGGTGAAAAATATGAGAATAAAATTAATTACTTCCAATATGTATTGTGAAGAACATCATGAAAAATTCACATATAAAATTTCTAAGGAGAGTACAACTCACATGCTTATGATTGAATCAGGCATCAAGCATGTAAAAAGTGAAAAATCAGAAACAATTTATTCAGAAGCTGCTTTTTGTTAGCAAAAATGTGTTAGATACTCATTGTCACTTTGTTAGAAGACAAAAAACAAGGACTCCCCCCCACTGACTATAATATAGACGAATCACTGCACAGCAGTATTGCTATCCCCGATTACAGCTGATTTACTTCCGTCCACAGCGATGTTACCAAATCATAAATCGCAGTGTTTAATTTTCGTTTTTACAGAACACATATTTTTTCTCGACACTTACTCAAAAGTACAATACTTGTCTTTACCATTTATTAACATGATTTTGATCATGTCACAGTTGTTAAATCTTTGTTATGCAAATCATATTCGATATCAGCCATTGATGTAGAAAAACCAGAATGATCAATCTAAAACACACGCAAAACTGGATGTGACTGATAATTCATACCCAAATAAGTACAATATAGTCATCTTCATTTAATTATGAAAAACAGAAGGGAGAAAAGTCCAAACCCAAACGGCGTCGAAGGCTTTGCTTTTGGCGGGCCAGACGCTCCCGAGGACTCTTTAAATTATCAGTTGAAACATCATATTCCTGCACACCAATGCATTAAAAGGGAGCTATAATACATGATTGGAAAAAATAAAAATTAAAAAGGATCATGAATCTGCTTCTAGGGATTTAAATTTAAAAAAAAAATCCAAGAAAGAGAACATTACAGTAAACAAGTTTATCACCGACATTAAACAGAATAAATGTTGAAAAATTTATCATAACAATGAAACATCTTCCATAAAACAAATAGAAATCTACAGAAGGAGAGCCAAAGAACAACCCCTTGAAACCAAAGAAGTTCTATCAGCGTAGAGTGCGTACTTGAAGCTCGGTTCTATGTAAAAACAGAAAAAATCCAAATGCTGTAACTAAAAAATAATTTTAGTGTACTAATACTAATTAAACCAATTGTAAGGAGCTTTCCCTGATGAAAGCCATCATATTCCAACCAAGGCCCTTCAAGTGAAGTATCATTTTGTTCTAAAGAAAAACCTAATCTAAACAAAATATCCTAATGATACATAAGATACTACTGCAATTAACAAGTCAACTTCCCTACTTCAGAAACTTCCAACTTTTCATTTCCTTCTTCACATTCCATGTCCATGCCTAGAAAATAGGAGTTCTTCGAACCTTTATGCATGATGACCAGCCCACAGGTTGGAGTTCCTTTTACCTCCATCTTTTCTCAAGATTTTAGAAATGTATCTACTCAGGAAAAAGTAGGTGTCACCTCAATTGAGGAAAATAGTAGAAGAGGTCGGTCGATATAGTTTGGCCATTGTCAAACCAAGACCTTCAAATGTTCAGTAAAGAGATGTTTAGGAAGGATTTGAGAGGCTAGCTAAAATTGGCTGGGAATACCTAGAAGGACAGGGAAGGAGACGATAAGGAAAGCCATGAAGCATTTGAAGGTTCCAGAATCTAATTAAGGATCGAGTTCAACAATATAATAGGATTCATATAGCCGAACAGCTTAGTGTGATAAGGCTTGCTTTATTGTTATGGTTGATGATATTTTACTAATCTAGAAAAAAAAAATACTGCTCTTTTCTGCACATGCATCGCCTGTCACTGCCAGCTATTATGAAGAAAAGAAGGATTACATTTCATATTCCTTACATTATGAATTCATCAAGATGTGTATCTCATACGATATGGTCAGAATAACAATCATATGACTTTATGAGCCAAATCAAGGTGATCTTGTTAAATCTCAATCACATGTTTATTGGGTAAGATTCACCTTATTGCGAGTTGACATAAAATGACCAGCTGGAAACACACTTAAATCGCAGGTGGAGCTTTTGGGTTTTCCTTGAACACTACCAGGTGCAATTGGTTAGGTATCTAGGCTTCACGAAGCCTAAAAGAAGAAAAGTAAACCTCTAAATGAAGTTTCACTTATTCTTATTGGGAAAAAAATTGTACAAGAAAATCTCTCACAATCAGATCAGGGTTTTAAACTTCAAGTAAACAAAAATAAGTCTCCTCCTCCTCCTCCCAAGTTTAAAATAGCAGCCACCATTTTGATAAAGGTCCAGAAATGACCATGACACACCCCAATGAAAATAGGTAGTTAACTTTCCGTCTTGACGATGACTCCAGCGGCTAGGAATTTAAGTCTTTGGGGAGATTTCCACTCCAGAGTCATGGAATGCCAATTACACGTGGCAAATGGATATTCAGAAATATCCTTGAAATTTAGTACAACCATGTCTGATCAATAATATGGAACAAGTCTTCAAACACTTATTTCACACAAGAATCTCAAAGGTCAATGCTTATAGTGGTCAATTGCCCGTACAACACCTGTACTTTTAAGTGTTTCTGTAATGGACTTTACGAAATTTGCATTTGGTGATATGTGTCCCTTTGATGATCACCTCCTCTCAAGGAGTCACGAAGTTTATAAAGGGTCAAATCTTTCACAATATTTTCAAGACAAGGTTTTTTGGTCGAATTCAAGACAAGGTTCAACCCATACATATTCCAAAGTTTTGTTTTTCTCCACAAAATTGACAGAATATGACTACCTTGGAAAATTAACTTCTGGGTCTTCCCCTACCCTTTTTACCAATGTTTCCATTCGTTGCTCACATCCACTCACTGGAGCATCCCAAGGTCTTCGCTCAACATGACCAAATTATGCACTACACAGCCACTTATCATCACTAGAAAGGAAAATGACAAAATGGTCCTTGAACTTTGGCCCAATGTGCAATGTGGTCTTGAACTTTTAATTTGATCAATGTGGTTCCTGAACTTCAGCCACACGTGCAGTGTCGTTTTTTAAGTTTTAATTTGTTTTATGTGATCCCTACACTTTTGTTATATGTTCAATTTAGTTCCTCGACTAGATAATCCAACAACTAGATGGAATCGAGGCATATCATAATCTGGGGACTAGATTGAACATTTACCGAAAGATCAAGGATCCATATTGAACAAATTAAAAGTGCAGGGACAGCATTGCACATTGGACTAAAGGTCATGGACCATTTATGCAACTATCCCTCAATAGAATGGCACTTCAAAACTTTTGCATAATTCATTCAAAGAAACAAAAAGGAGAGAGCTACCTAGAAACATTACTTAACGACAAGAAAAAATTATCCTTTATTAGAAAAGTTCAGAAAAAGAAAAATAAATGGGGAACTTTACTGAACCACTCATCTTCCTATTTCCTTCTCGAGCGCAACCCAGAAACACAGTGAAAAAATAGAAGTAGTACCACTTTTCTGCCTATGCAACTGAAATTTCTAGGCGGCATAACAAGCAAGCTCTCCACTCACACATATAAGTAACATCTGCTAATACTTATTCTCTACTTTTCTGAGGTTCCAAATCCTTCATCAAATGGCTTTCTAGACCAAACAAGCAGCCATATAGGGGAAAACGTATGGGATACTTAATCCCATGGTATTAGTCGCTCTCTCTCCTCCCGTGAGCATGAGATAGACTGAATATAGACAAATAGGAGATGTCAGCACTAAGAAGGAAGAGAGCAAGTCAAAGTAAGGCCGGTAGGCATTCACAAGATTCAGATTGCATGTAGGAGAAGAGTGCCAAGTTTCCTCACAAACTTCTCTTTTCTGACATGATGGTAATCAAAATATTTATAGTCAACCACACCAGAGGTAAAATGCTGTTTTTGGCGCTTGTACTATAAGGTCTTCATTAAATTGTACACAACGAGAAAAGTTCTCCATTTGCGTAGGCAGCAAAAACCCACAAACCAAAAAATGATAAGTTGGCACTCAATATTATTCAAAAAGGTTCTCGAAGAAGTATTAAACACTAGTTTAAAAGTCCAAGAGAGCAGCTTACCTGACCCTTTGATGCCAATAAAGCTCCAAAGTCCAAAACCTTGTTGAGATCAAAGCTGTTACAGTAAGGTAAAAGAAAATTCAGATAATATTACTCCAGAAAATGCCTACGCATATATCTGGTTCTGGCACTTCCCAGTTTATTACCACTCTTAACACAGACACAACAATCACTCAAGGCAAACCAGAAGTAGAATATGAAACATATCCAACCTTCGAAATGAAATGCTTGACAGAAATTTAGACTGATAAGGCCATGCCAGGATGTCTTTGAGAGTGCCATCTATCCCAGCCTCCGACATCTTCATCTCAACGGCAGCAAATAAGTCATTCACAGATGTGTGCTTAACATTCTGAGCAATGGCACCTATTGCATGAGCTGCAGCAACCCTCGTATCCCAATTCTTACTACGAAGGTATTGAGCAACCTAATAAAATAATTAAACTCACATAAGCGAATGAGAATCATAAGGTACAAATAACATTAGCACTTCCTAAAAAAACTAATGTCACAGCTGTAAGAAATAACTTTTTTATTTTCATTTTATGGAACATATCATACTTGAAGGATCTTATTTAACTACTTGCGAAACCTTCACCTAGCCTAGCACTTCCAGAAATCCTCATCAATACAGCACATGTAAATATCGTCTGTCAAGCACCAATTACGGCCAAAACTCTAGCACAGGGCAGCCTCAGACACTGCAGCATCAAAAGCTAATAATACCAAACCAACATTGGGTTGGGTTTCAGCACCAAAGAGAACCCCTATCAGGACAACCTTTCTCTTGTTTACAATGAAATTTATGTATCAGAGGTCTCATCATTTTACTTTCAAATAGAACGATATTCATGCATATTATCTCTACTGTGCATATTAGCCTCCGCAGTCGGCACTACCTCGAAGAGTAACATTGAACAGCACGATTTACAAGAAAAATTCCCAAAAATTGTGCTCGTATGAGATTTCTAATGCGGAATGCTAGACAACAGCAGCGAGACACATCTTCCTTAGATTAGAGTTGTCCCAGTGGCATTGGAAAACAAAAATACCTTTTTTAAGAGAGAGGTTAAGTCCCGGGGATGCGACTTGGCAATATCTCCAATCTGGCGAGCCGCGGCAAACCTCGTAGACTGAGTCGAACCAGCTAAAACACAATTCGTTAAGAGAAAAAACGCAATTCACCCAATTGACAGTACCAATTGAGCAACAACAGATCCAACAAGCACAAGACGAAAGGATACTGTCGAGAAGAGTGAGCAGCCGATTGAGACGTGACGATTGCTGAGCCATAGTACCATGCACCAACGCAACAATGCCTTCTTCAGAGGTAATCCGAAAGCCGGGGCTGCATCCTCAATCATCCAATCACCTCTGATTCGTGGAATCTCAACGGCAACAGCGCCTGATAAAACAGCAACTCTGCATCGCCACACGCTATTTAGATTGCAAAAATTAGCATCCACGCTAGCATTTCGCATGAGCGACTACGGCCCGATGATTCGGACGGATTTTCCAGGTCAAAGTGCAACTGGGTCTCTCAAGGGGAGGCAATTCGATTGGAAATTCGGCGAGAGGGAGTGAAGTGAAGCGGCGGGGTGGGATCTTCAATGGAGGAAGTGGAAGGAGAAAGGGAATTAGGGATTCGCAAGCACCTACCTGAGACTGAAAATGGCGACGGTTAGGGCAAAGGATGAAGCTCCTTCTCTCCTCTGTCTCTTCGTCGTCGTCGAAGCTCTCCCTCCCTCCCCCTCGCACCTGATAATATAAGCTCCCAATTTTCTTATGCATGTATTTTCAACCCGAAAAGGGAAAATTTGACAAAAAAGAATCAAAAAAAGGAAAAAAACAGATAATTAATGTCATTATTCTTTTTTTTTAACCCTGAAATTATCCAAGCAAATATTTTCATGGCACAAAATTTCTTTGCACCCGAATATAATCTTTTATAGGATTCGTACGTATGTTCCTTTGTACTTAGTAATAATTTAATATGCAACAGGGATTAATGGTGTGAATATTTCACTCGAATTTTTTGTTTTTTAAATGACATCAAATTCTTCTTAGATCCAAGGTGGCTTTTTTTAATTAAATATTCAAAACACGGGTTTTTTACGAAGAAAAGAATAAAGAAAATATCAAGAATAATTCTTAAACTTTGACCCAATGTATAATGTGGTCCATGAACTTTAATTCTTAAACTTTTGGTACGTATCCAAATAAATGTTCAATTTGTCCCCCAACTTAAATTAATGGAAATGGTAACATTTTATATTTTCGTATAGTCCAATAACTAGTTTCAACATTTACGAAAAGTTTAGATATGTATTGAACAAATTAAAGGTCAAGGATAATATTATACACTGGACTAAAATTCAAGGACCACTTTGAACTAATTAAAAGTTAAGGGATTACATTGCACATTAGATCAAAGTTCAGGAACCATTTGTGTTATTATCTCAAAAAATAAGACCGTACAAGAAGTAGAAAATTGATAAATTGAACTAAGTGTTACCTAGAAATTCTTGAAAGAAATCAGGCTCGTTTATTCTATATATGTTAAAATGAGTGGATTGGGAATAGCATTGGGTGATCTGGGATCTTGGATGAATTTTTTAGGATATCCATTTATTCCTTTATATAACTTGTTTACCTAATCTAAACTGCTACTCTTTTGCCAAGAAGATTTGTTGAACAAGAACTTTAACAACTACATTTCTCTCTCTTTTAATACATATCATTAGGTATTTTGCGATAAATATTACTCCATTAACATGTATAATTTAGCTTTGTATATTTTAAGCACGACACCATAACATGATGAATCGCGAGTCCTTTTGTACCCTAGTACTACATATACAAGGAATTTTGTAAATGATAATTGAACGCAAGATGTCGTGTAAGTTATCACTACAAAAAAAACAGCGATTTAGCCACGAGATCATTTTCGTCGCTAATTTGTGACTAAAATAGCGACGACATGGAAGTTCGTCGCTATTCGCTACGAAAATAGTGACAAAAAAATTCCTCACAAATTTTGTGACGATTTTTGTGACGAAAAAATATTTGTAGCTAATTCGCGACGAACAAGAAATTCGTAGCTAATTAGCAACAAAATTAGCGACAAACAAGACATTTGTAGCTAAATTAGAGACGAAAAATTAATTTCATCGCTAAATTGAGATGAACTTAGCGACGAAGAACAATTCGTCGCTAATTTAGTGACGGATATACAATTTCGTCGCTAAATGAACAGAAATTAAAAAAAAAGAAATAATTTAGCGACGAGAATCATTATTCGTCGCTAAATTGGCCACAAACAATGTTATTCGTGACTAAATTTTTTTTTATTTTAATTTTTATTTGGTTTTTGGTCTATTTAGCGACGACTAAGACCGTTTGTTTAGCGACGACAATTAGTGTTTGTCGCTAAATTTTATTTATGATTTTTTTTTTGTTTTTTGCTCAACTTAGCGACGAACAGTGTTGTTCGATAATTTAGTGTTTCTTTTGTATTTGTTTTTTTGGAAAATTTAGCGACGAATAGTGTTGTTCGTCGATAATTTGAGGAAAAATACAATAAAAAGAATTGATTAGCGACGAAATTGTCGTTTCGTCACAAAAATAATTTTTTTAAAAATATAATTAGCGACGAAAGACTTTGTTCCCCGCTAAATATTATTTTTTATTTAAATTAATTTAGCGACGAAATGTCAATTTTGTCGCTAATTAGTTCTTTTTTTTTAAATTTTCTTTTATCAATTGCTACAAGCTTCGTGAATCTTATGTAATTTTCCTATGGCGACGAAAACAATTGTTCGTCGCTAATTGCTATCCTTAATTTATATTTTTTTCAAGGTTTATTAGGACCCTTTTTTATATTTATTTTATATATAAAGTTGTGAACAAACAAAAAATGGAGATCAATTCTTTTGATAAAATATAACTTAGAAAAAAAAATCGTCTTTGATGAGATACTAAATAGAGTAGAGTAAGGATCTATTCGAAAATGATTTACTTTGCATATATAATATTTGATCACCAAAAATATATATTGTAATTGTGTGATCCACGAAAATGAAATCGATCGGTTCTTTCTTCTAATTTTGAAAGATAGATAAGATACTATAAGCGAATAAGAGATGTTCTAAATCAATTAATAAAGATTTCAAAAACATTAGAATGATCAGTTTTTTAGCAAGGTACGGAATGTATCATAAAATATTCAAATGTGATTCTATAAGATCTAGTTTCGTTCAATATTAGTAATGAGGGTTCAATATATCACACGTTAATCAACCAAAGAAATGTTCAATAATAACTAAAAGAAATATCGATTATTTGGAATCTTTGCTCTCTTCAAACGGTGAATGATATAAATAAGAAACGCTTATGATACGTCGTTTAGCTTAGCTTATTTATGTTATTTCTTTGATTATATTGTTTTATATTAATCTACATTAATTCTTTTTAAAAGAAAATGAAAATTGAGCGAATATTTTTTTGAAATTTAAAAATGAATATATTATTAATTAAGTAAAGATTACATTAATAAGCATAAATGAAGAGCGATCAATTTATTTATTTTTATTATCCTTGTTCCTGAATTAGAAAGAATTCATTTTGTTCCTATATAGCTTCTTTGAAAAGGGTTTCTGCTTCTTCAGTGAATGCTTTAAAGAAGATATAATTTCTTGGAATTGAGGTTTATTTCTGTTATTCTTATTCTTGAATTAGAAAGCATTCATTCTGTTTCATTATTTATGTGTAATCATTATTACACATCATACCATATCTTTTGCCTTGTTGGTTGTCGCGTGGATGAAGTACTTCGGTGATCGCGGGTTCCATTCCCATCGTGTTTCATCTTATTCATTTTGTTTTCGTTGCTAATTTAACGAATTCTTTTGAATTATATAGGATATATATTTTCTTGCTAATTTTAAGAAGCTTCACATTTTTGTTAAATATGTATTGAAATTTATGCACTCGGTCTGATTCATCACCCAAAAGTAGAGAAAAAAATGAGATTTGGTTCGTGACGCGGAGAGTTTGCCGGGGGCAACGCCTTTTTGCTCTATTTATGCTGCGGCTAGGGTTTATTTCGATGTATCTAATTAATTTAGCGAATTATTCAATTTTATTTTTAGTAACGAACATCTCTTTTCGTCACTAAATTAGCGACGAAAGGTCGTCGCTAATTTTCAATTTCGAGCGGCCCGGGAAAAAAAGCGCCTTTTTTTTAGCAGAGAAATTGAAAATTAGCGACGAGATTCGAAGGTAGCGACTACCTTCGAATCTCGTCGCTAATTTTCAATTTCGCAGAGTCAAAAAATGGCGTTTTTTTTCCCGGGCCGCTCGTCTATAAATTAGCTTCCCCGGCCGCTCTCGTCACTCCCTCTCTCGTCATTCCACTTGCCACTCCCTCCCTTTTCTCTCCCTTCGCCTCGACACCAGACTCCGTCATCCACCTTAAGCAAAATCGTCGAGGAGCGAGCTCGGACGGAAGAAGCTCACTCCGACGATCAACTCGACATCCCTGGCCGCTCTCGTTACCGTGAGCAGCTTAGAGGGAAGGAAGCTCACTCCGGCGATCGACCCGAACCCCTCCCTCTCCGGTCGACGGCGGAGCCGGTGATTTTACCGCCCTAGAATGCCGTCCTACGTCTTCGTTGTCGGCTTTTGGCTGAACTTTCATGTGTCTATGTATTTGGAATTGTAGCCATCGTTGGAAATGCTTCTGCTTTCATTTTCCTCGCAATCTTCGTTGCCATCTTCTTCTTGGACAATTTCCCAGAACTTCCTCCGACCCAAAAAAAAAATTACAAATTAGCGACGAACAGTAGTGTGCGTCGCCAAATTTTGGCGACGTACACAGTGGTTCGTCGCCAAAATTGGCGACGTACACAGTGGTTCGTCGCCAAAATTGGCGACGAACAAAGCCGTTCGTCACTAAAATTTGGCGACGAATGGCTTTGTTCGTCGCCAATTTTGGCGACAAACCACTTCGTTCGTCGCTAATTTTAGCGACGACCTTCAAATTTTTCGTCGCTAAATTTAGCGACGCCGAATTAGCTACGAATTTTTTCTCAGCGCAAATTCGTCGCCAAATCAATTTAGCTACAAATTTTTGCGAAATTCTCGTCGCTAATGTCGTGGCTAATTGCGTGTTTTTTTGTAGTGTATTATTAGGGTGCTATTAAGTATTAACCTGTGCACCCAGCATACTTGTTAATTATAATTTGTCCGGATCAACTTAATTTTCAATAAATTAATTATGCATGACATGAGAGCCATCAGTACATTGAAACTGTGAAATTTACTTAATTGATGCTTAAAATAAGTGCTTTTGACATACTCATTGAAGGATATTTCATACAAAATTGTTAATCAAGATCTATAATCGAAGCGGAATTAAATAGATCCACATACACATAAACACGAAGTGCGGATTGCAACTATACGTCAATCACACCGTCGTATACGTTGATTGTACTGAATCATCAAGCCTTGAGATCAAACTTGAATCACTGATCGGAGAAGTATATCACGTAAAACGAACATACCTCGATAACCACAGATTAAGAGCCCCAATTGTAGATGATAAACGATTCCGATCCGCTGATTGATCGTCCATCGAGAGAGAACTTTTTCATGGAGTTTTTGGGAGAGGTTTTTTTTGGGTCAATTATGGTTGCTAGAACAAACGTACGTTCTGATGAAAGAAGACGCTTCTTCTCACTCTCTCTCATGCCATTGAATAGGAAACAAATTCCATTGACTTGCAATCAATTATTGCAATTAAAGCAATTAACCTATTTAGTCCTTAATGGGCGCTATATTCCATTATCTTTCACTCGTCCGCAAAGGGCTAAATGTCTCTCTTTCTCTTCTCACTACAAAGTTCATATGAGCAAATAATCCGTGCGACTAGCATACAATGAGAGCTCATTGCTATACATCTGTTAGGAGTATATAGCAGCTCAAAATAGGCACATAACTTCAAAGTAGATCCAGTATGCAGTACCTTAGATCAATCAGTCACATTTACATCATATCTCTTTTGATCTCTTTAAGCGCTCAAATATAATACATTGTATTCACAATCATAATTAAACTCATACAATCATAATTGGTTGACCTATGAATATAAAGATTGAATATGACATCCAAAACAAAATTGATCTTCTTCTTCCCTTAAACCTCTCAATCTCAATCTAGCTCATTTTTCTAGAGATGTCCCATTAGATCGAATCAATCTCATGACCATTAGCAACATGATGCGGAGCATATTAGTAATGCGTTTCTGGATCGATTGGATAGGCAGAAGTCCCAATGAAAGTCGAGAAGATGCATCAGAATTTTCGGATTTAATTTTAGCATTTTTCTGATTTAATTTTATTTTTTAGTGGCAATTTTGTAATTTTATTGGTTTTGGTGTCATTAGGGTTAACACCATATATAAGGTGTTTTATGATGTTTGAGCAGACAGAATATATTTTTTTGATATTGAATTTTCGAGATTTTCTCTCTCTAAGCAAGATTTGCTTGTATCTTCGCTGAACGCTGCTTCAGATACCAATAAGGAAGCGGAGACAAGCTTAAACCTGAAATGCAAGTATGTTATCCCAACAACAACGGCGGTTCTACCAGCCAAACATGGGATTGCCTTTCTGCATAACAGACTCACTTTTGAAGCTCAACCTTAAAGATCCCAGATATTTCTGGCTCACATGTTCTACCGAGGTGGCAAGTGAGGAGCATACTAAACCACATCGCACTAATTATATTAACAAAAGAAATCTACCCAGAAGAACCATGCGTAAGGGGAAGAGGGAGATTTAGAAATTCATAGCGGAATATTTCATTTCACAAACTGAAAGGAGGTCTCCCCCTTTCTTCTTACATTACACAGCCTTTTATAGGCAAACGCTTACACAAACAAACAAAACACATTGGATTCTTAGATCCAAATAGTTCTGCTACATGAACAACTTTTGACCTTCAATGGGCCAATTATTGGAACAAACAACACTTTCAACACTCGTGACCGACACTTAATAATTACATCCTGCGCAGATCTAGGTCAGGGTGATAATTTGCATCATCTGAGTCTGAACTGTTAGGTCCATCTTTTGCTTTCTTGAATTCTCTCAAAAGACGGTCTTCTTCGTACTCATTGATCAATGCATCTGTCTCATAATCATCAAGGAATCCACATATAGGACAATAATTGTTGGGGGGAACATGAGTGCATTGAGTGGAACTTGATGGCACATCCGTGGAACTGGACGGAATATCCGAAGAGGGCATACTTGGCTGTGGAAATCCATAGTCAAATGGATCTTGGGATAACGGTCCTCCCCATGGATCAGCAGCGTCTATTGGAGTGTCTGGTTGGTTCCTTTGAAATTTGTCAAGTGCTTCAAGTATTTGTGGATGAGCTCGAGGTCTGTCCCATGAGAAATTAGTAGCTGGATAAGGCCAGACTTCTGAGGGGATGGATTGATTTTCTTGGAACAAAATCCTTTGAAGTTCTCGTAACTCAAACTGAATTACTGATATGGTAGAGTACGATGCACTTCGAACTTCTGTCTTTGGAGATCAGGCTTGAATGCTGTAGTTCCTACTGGAGCGACTTGTGTGCGAGGATCTCCAGTTGGACCAATGTAGTACCATGGTCTGTGGAATAGGCAAGTAGTATGCCTTTCTGGTTCAGGACGTCCAATAAATCTCTGCTGGACAAACATGTGTTTCCAAGCTTGCAACGGTTGAAATCACGTGAGTAACTCAATGAGAGGTTTCTGGTTAGAAAAGTTTCCCATTAAAGCATTATAGAGAACCTTGATGATCTTGTCTGTTGGGAATTCGATTGCCACAATGTGCACGTTAAACAAATACCAAAAAAACCATTTGAGTTCGACAGTGAACTCATAATCAGGAGTCCATTGTAGGAGACATACGAAGGGATAAACCGGATCAAGTTCCCTAGGATTTAACATCAGTCCTCCATGTTCTCTGAAAATACGATGCTGGTAGTCCCAAATATGAAATGTCATATTTTGAAATAAGACATTCTGTTCAATCTGCCGAGGCACTTCTGGCGGATATTTATGGGAGTTCCATTGATGTTCTCCTCGTATGGGAGTGGCTCTGAACTGACCGGGATGAATAGGATTTTTCCGGATGTACATGTTAATGGAGGAAGTGGGTTCTTTGGGTCGAGAAAGAAAATCAGCAAGGACATTTTTCTTTCCAGGAATATATTTGTATCAAATGAGTATTTTGAAAACCATTCTGCCCAACGCAAAAGCTGTGGGTGAGGAATCTTCTTTTGTTTGAACTTGAGCATTTGAGGGAAAGATGCCATGTCCATTTCAACAAGAAAATGATGACCAATGAGATGAAATTCGAATTTTTTAATACCATTTTTGATGGCCAAGATTTCTTTGAAGGTGGAATGGTAATGCATTTCAGCCTGGGAAAAACGACCATTTTTGTAAGCACCGATACGACACTTACCATTGAGTTCTTCAAGAAAAACAGCTGCCCAATACTTGTCGCTAGCATCGGTCTGTAAAATCCTTTTTCCTGTGGATGGGATTTGCAGAGGCGGGAGATGCAATAGGATTTCTTTCAGATAGACAACTGCTTTGGTCTGTCTAGGTCCCCATGGCGGTGCATTCTTCTTTAGCATCTTCTGAAGGGGGTGAAGAGCTTTTGATATCCTTGGGACAAAATCCCTTAGATAATTTACAACGCCTAAGAATGATTGCACCTGAGTTGTTGAGAGATCTGAATCAGGGAATGTCTATAATTCTTCAACAAGATGTGAACCAGGACAGTACGTTCCTTCTTTGAGGTGCATACCCAGAAATTCAATTTCCTTCTGGGCGATGATCATCTTCTTCTGGGAAAGCATAATGCCATGCTTTCGAATGATCTCAGCAAACTGCTTAAGGAGCAGACAGTGGGAATCTTCATCTGGACTGTAAAGGAGAATGTCATCAATGTAGATTTGAGCATGAGCTAACAAAGGTTGGAAGATTCGACACATGGCCTTTTGGAAAAGAGATGGGGGCAATTTTGAGGCCAAATGGGACAACAGTCCATTGAAAATGTTGATTTGAGATACAAAATCCTGTTTTGGAACGATCATCAAGATGTATTCCAATCTGCCAAAATCCTGCTTTTAGGTCAAACTTGGAATAAATTTTGGCTTGGGCTAAGCTGGAGAAAAGAGAATTCTTGTGAGGAAGAGGAAAGTTGTCATCCTGAAGGAATGTGTTTAATGGCTGGTAATTGATAACAAGTCTGAGCTTTCCTCGATTCTGTTAAGCTCTTTTATTGACATAAAAAGCTTCACAAGCCCATTGGGAATCTGAGGGTTTAATAAGACCTTGAGCAAGGAGTTCAACACACTCTATCTGGGCAAGAGCAAGATGATCAGGATTCATGCCAGAATGACTGGCCTTTGTTGGGTTGACATCTTCATTTTTCTTGAAAGGTAGACGAACAAAGAAGTCTGGATTTTTCCAGAGGGGATTAGAACAAGTCTGGAAAAATTGGGAATGAGACTCTGCACAGCATGACAACAGAGTTTGGGTGATAGGGTCAAGTATTTCTGGTTGTATGATAAAGAGTCTTTGGATGTCTACAAAATTTTTGAACTGGTCTTCGAATTTGAGTCCATCAGGAACGATTTTGAGCTTGGGTAACTGGGAAAGAATATCCCACCCAATGATAAGATCTTTATCATGAGACTGATAACTAAGAATTTTGGTGGTGATGGAACACTAAGGGAAGATTTCAAGAGTCATTGGCTTACTGCGAAGTTTGGTAGCAAAAGTATCTCCAGAGGCAGAGGTGAAGTATCTGGTATGAGAGGACCAGAAAGTCTCAGGAAGTATTTTTGTATCCATCAGAGAAGCAGCAGCTCTAGTGTCTATGAGAGCTATGACTTGGATAGGTTTCGAGGGTTCAGAGGTGAGTATATGAACATGAATGTATGGGGAGTGAAGAATTGGGGATTTGAGATGGAGTAAGTCTGAATGTTCAATAGAGAAGAAAGCAAGGATATCTCCTGGAGAATCATCGGAGTCAGAGGAGTATTCTTGAATAGCACAGAGGGTATCAGGAGATGGTTCGTCTTTAACAGAGAAGACTGATTCAATATCTTCATCACTGAGGGAAATACCAATGATCTGAGAAATTTTCTAGATCATGTAATTTCCCAGGCGCTTCACTTGTGGATATTTTTTTGCATAATGCCCCTTTTTGTTACAGATGTAACATCTGTCGGACTTCTTCTTGTTGGTTCTGTGAGAGCGCCCTTTTTTCTTCAAAAATTTCCACTTCTTCCCATGTTTCTTGGGCTTCCTGAAAGAAAGCCTTTTGAAATGATGTCTCTTCTTATGACCCGAACAGGACGGATCACTGCAATTACTAGAACACTTGATCTTCAGTTCTGAACGATAACAAGCTTTGTCCAAATGTTGGTTCTGCCGAAGATAAGACTGGAACATTTCCTTCTTTCGACATAAATCTTCAATGGCCACATGTACAACTTGTTGGAGTTCCCCAAACGTGACTTGTTGGATCGTCCGTTGTTCTGACTGGAAAATCTTTTCAACAGCATCACCAATTTCCTTGGGAATGGATGCCAAGAAAACAGGTTTAAGATTTACATCTGCTCCAAGGTGGTAGAACAGTTTGATCATCTCTCTGAAATGATGATCGAGATCTTTCCTGAACGTAGAACAACATTTCCTTTCGAAAAACTCTTTGCGCTTGAGTTCTTTCTTATTTGCTGGTTGACCAACGAAGTATAGATGGATGATCTGTATCGCTTCTTCTAACGTCATGGTCAAGAAGGCAATCTGATCTTGTGACGAAACTGATTTCCACCAATCCTTCAAAGCTCCCGTGAGCTTGGTGGTAAATTCTAGTAAGACTTCATAAGTGCTATGTTCCCTCAGGCTTCGTGCCATCATCCAGGCATGGAATTCTTGAAGCCGATCAGGCCATTTCCAATATGGGATATCATCAAACGAGAAGTATGACTTTGGTGTAGAGGCCGAACTTGAACCAGCTTCTGGAGGAAAAGTTACCTCTGGTTCAGCCATATGTTCTTCCCGGGGAGTTGGATCTGCCATCATGATTTTGGGAGTAGGGCTTACATAGAAGGAATCTTGGGAAGAGTCAGAAGAGCATGAGTCATCATATTCAGAAGAAATTGGGTCGGGAGTGGGAGAGACAGATTTGATTGTGGAAATAGACGGGACTTGGTGCCTAAGAAAATTCTCAAGTGGATTAGAGACCATTAGAGATTGGGAAAGATGAGTAGGAGAATCTGGTGGTGTGTGATGAGGTTCTGACTTTGGAGGGGCAGAATGAGTAGGAGAGGATGTCTTTTTCTTCCCACGAGATTTTTCCCTTTCAATTTTTTTCAATTGAGCACGGAGGGCTAAAACATTTGTGGTAGGAGCTGGTGGAGCTGATTTAAGGAGTTCTGCAAAGGATGAAGAGGATCTTGCCGATCGAGCTGGGGACCTTTGTAAAGGTGAGAACAAAGGGTCAGTGGAGAATAAAGGCCTGGGTTGCTGGGATTCAGCAAGCTGTGCTTCCAGTATTTGAATCTGCTGCTTGAGTTTGTCAATCTCAGGAATCTGATCTTCCATGAAATGACTCCGAGGAATCTGTTGTGATTCTAACAGATGTAGCCGTTTCTGGAAGTCTTCAAGCATTTTTTGATCAAGGCAGTATCCTCAATCACTTTACCAATTGCTTGGTTTTGAGCAAGTGCATTTTCTGTCTGCCAGTTGAGAACAGCTTCAGAAGGAAGATGTGGTTTTCTTCTTCCAAAAGCGTCAAGCTCATTTGGGGAAGGTACTTTTGGAGAGTGAAAGAATTTCTTTTGCAGATCAGAAAAGCTTTCGACTGGAGGGAACTTGATGCTTGCAGAACTGGTTTGGCCGGAGCCAAATGAGGAAAGTGGAGGGAAGTCTTCATGTTGGAGCATGCAGATACTTTGTAAGATAGGAGGGGGTTCTGGAAGTAGTGCACATTTGTATGGCTCTGGGAGTTTGATGGAAAAAGAATGATTTTTCTTTAGCCACTTCTGAATGGGTTTATAGAAAGGAGAAGTGACAGATTTTTTTATGGTTATTATTGAAGGTGAAGACGGAGGTAATGATGGAGAAGGAAGGTCTGGTTTACATGGGGGTTCTGGTAATAGTACTTAAGGAGGTTGTGGCGAGCCGTATTGTACCATGTATTGCCATCGTCCACTGTCTTGTCCAAGCGGACCAATAGTAGGGTCCCTATCAAGATACCTTTGGTACAAGGAATCTCTTTTCTTCTTTCGCCTTGAAGAGGGTCTATCATCTTCTTCTTTTGTGCTAGTACATGATGTACACGCATAATCAGCATCCCTGTAACAGTGTCTAGAGGGATCCTTGTAATAGTGGATGGGTTGTCATTGAGTATTAAAGGAATGAATGAATTGTTTAGAATCTGGACATTCCATACTAACTGTTTCAGATGAGCAAGGGGTGAAACATAGTATGGTTGGAAAGGATGGAAATGATGAAGTAGCATCTTCTTTTTCTTTGGCAAACTTGATGGTAACAGTACCATCTTTCTTTTTTTGTGAACTGGGGTTCAGAAGATTGGACCGGCTGTGAATTGTTGTGCAACCTCTCATAGTTGGTGACCCACGTATCTGGAAGTAGCTTGACAAGCTGATCTCGTGGGATCTGTCTTGGGACATGGACACAAGAAGTTTGATCTCGATATACGGAAATGACAAGTGCTTTATCAGCTCCTGGGAGGTTGAGATCTATAGCATGATTCTGGACCCAGTAGACCATCTGGTAATGCAAAGTGGCAGCAATGGCATTATGAGTCTATGGAGCTCCAGTAATCTGCAGCTGGACCTTCAAAGCTGTCAACAAACTAGGATCTGCTAGGGCCATGTTGAAGTTTGGAAACAGAGTCACAAAGACTGTGCCAGCATTTAGTGTCGTTTGAATAGTCCCAATACAAGCATGTTGATAGTCAAGAAAATGAGTATCAAGCAAAGTGATGCGTGCCACAATAGGAAGACCTTTTCGGCCATGAAAGGATAGAGCAAGTCGAATGGCTCCAAAATGGAGATGGGTAAACCCCTGTTGAGCCCATTGAAGAGGGAACTCTTGAGGGATTTGAAGAGTTACAAACTGCTCTTGCTAGGTGGCTAAGATGTGGTGCTGATCAAACTTAGAGGATTGAACATATTCCTTAACAGAGCGAGGAGTATGTCGGATGAGGTGTTCGATAGAGCGGATAGGAGAGAAAGAAGATGGCTTGGCAAAGGCTGAGTAAGGATTAATGAGTGGAAGATGTGTTTCAGAGATCTTGCTATCTTCAGAGTAGGCAACTTCATAAAGATAGTCGATCTTGGAAGCTGAGGATTTGTGAAGTTCAGGTGGAGGTGAAAGGGAGATGGGGGACTCATTTACAATTGGTAAAACTTCCGGTAAGGTTTCCATGGGTGATGAAGTTCTCCCTTTGCAGGTCTTTGGTTAGATTCATAATCTTAACATGAGAGATTGCACAACAATTCACAGCAGGTCTAATTTTTTGAACCTCAGTTCACAAAAAAGAAAGATGGTACTGTTACCATCAAGTTTGCCAAAGAAAAAGAAGATGCTACTTCATCATTTCCATCCTTTCCAACCATACTATGTTTCACCCCTTGCTCATCTGAAACAGTTAGTATGGAATGTCCAGATTCTAAACAATTCATTCATTCCTTTAATACTTAAGGACAACCCATCCACTATTACAAGGATCCCTCTGGACATTGTTACTGGGATGCTGATTGTGCGTGTACATCATGTACTAGCACAAAAGAAGATGAAGATGATAGACCATCTTCAAGGCGAAAGAAGAAAAGAGATTCCTTGTACCAAAGGTATCTTGATGGGGACCCTACTGTTGGTCCGCTCGGACAAGACAGTGGACGATGGCAATACATGATACAATACGGCTCGCCACAACGTCCTCAGGTACTATTACCAGAACCCCCATGTAAACCAGACCTTCCTTCTCCATCATTACCTCCATCTTCACCTTCAATAATACCCATAAAAAAATCTGTCACTTCTCCTTTCTATAAACCCATTCAGAAGTGGGTAAAGAAAAATCCTTCTTTCTCCATCAAACTCCCAAAGCCATACAAATGTGCACCACTTCCAGAACCCCCTCCTATCTTACAAAGTATCTGCATGCTCCAACCTGAAGACTTCCCTCCACTTCCCTCATTTGGCTCCGGCCAACCCAGTTCTACAAGCATCAAGTTCCCGCCAGTCGAAAGCTTTTCTGATCTGCAAAAGAAATTCTTTCACTCTCCAAAAGTACCTTCCCCAAATGAGCTTGACGCTTTTGGAAGAAGAAAACCACCTCATCCTTCTGATGTTGTTCTCAACTAGCAGACAGAAAATGCACTTGCTCAAAACCAAGCAATTGGTAAAGTGATTGAGGATACTGCCTTGATCAAAAAGATGCTTGAAGACTTCTAGAAACGGTTGTATATATTAGAAACACAACAGATTCCTCGGAGTCATTTCATGGAAGATCAGACTCTTGAGATTGACAAACTCAAATAGAATATTCAACTACTGGAAGCACAGCTTGCTGAATCCCAGCAACCCAGGCCTTTATTCTTCACTGACCCTTTGTTCTCACCTTTACAAAGGTCCCCAGCTCGATATGCAGGATCCTCTTCATCCTTTGCAGAACTCCTTAAATCAGCTCCACCAGCTCTTACCACAAATGTTTTAGCCCTCGTGCTCAATTGCAAGAAATTGAAAGGGAAAAAGCTCGTGGGAAGAGAAAGACATCCTCTCCTACTCCTTCTGCCCCTCCAAAGTCAGAACCTCATCATACACCACCAGATTCTTCTACTCATCTTTCCCAGTCTCTAATGGTCTCTAATCCACTTGAGAATTTTCTCAAGCACCAAATCCCGTCCATTTCCACAATCAAATCTGTCTCTCCCACTCCCGATCCAATTTCTTCTAAATCTAATGACTCATGCTCTTTTGACTCTTCCCAAGATTCCTTTTATGTAAGCCCTACTCCCAAAATCATGATGACAGATCCAACTCCCAGGGAAGAACATATGGCTAAACCAGAAGTAACTTTTCCTCCAAAAGCTGGTTCAAGTTCGGCCTCTGCACCAAAGTCATACTTCTCGTTTGATGATATCCCATATCGGAAATAGCTTGATCGTGTTCAAGAATTCCATGCCTGGATGATGGCACGAAGCCTGAGGGAACATAGCACTTATGAAGTCTTACTAGAATTTACCACCAAGCTCACGGGAGCTTTGAAGGATTGGTGGAAATCAGTTTCGTCACAAGATCAGATTACCTTCTTGACCATGACGTTAGAAGAAGCGATACAGATCATCCATGTGTACTTCATTGGTCAACCTGCAAATGAGAAAGAACTCAAGCGCAAAGAGTTTTTCGAAAGGAAATGTTGTTCTACGTTCAGGAAAGATCTCGATCATCATTTCAGAGAGATGATCAAACTGTTCTACCACCTTGGAGCAGATGTAAATCTTAAACCTGTTTTCTTGGCATCCATTCCCAAGGGAATTTGTGATGCTGTTGAAAATATTTTCCAGTCAAAAAAGCGGACGATCCAACAAGTCACGTTAGGGGAACTCCAACAAGCTGTACATGTGGCCATTGAAGATTTATGCCGAAAGAATGAAATGTTCCGGTCTTATCTTCGGCAGAACCAATATTTGGACAAAGCTTGTTATCATCCAGAACTGAAGATCAAGTGTTCTAGTAATTGCAGTGATCCGTCCTGTTCAGGTCATAAGAAGAGACATCATTTCAAAATGCTTTCTTTCAGGAAGCCCAAATTTTTGAAGAAAAAAGGGCACTCTCATAGAACCAACAAGAAGAAGTCCGACAGATGTTACATCTGTAACAAAAAGGGGCATTATGCAAAAAAATGTCCACAAGCGAAGCGCCAGGGAAATTACATAATCCAGAAAATTTCTCAGACCATTGGTATTTCCCTCAGTGATGAAGTTATTGAATCAGTCTTCTTTGTTGAAGACGAACCATCTCCTGATACCCTCTGTGCTATTCAAGCATGCTCCTCTGAAGAATTATAGACATTATAGACATTCCCTGATTCAGATCTTGCTGAAGAATTATAGACATTCCCTGATTCAGATCTCTCAACTACTCAGGTGCAATCATTCTTAGGCGTTGTAAATTATCTAAGGGATTTTGTCCCAAGGATATCAAAAGCTCTTCGCCCCCTTCAGAAGATGCTAAAGAAGAATGTACCGCCATGGGGACCTAAACAGACCAAAACAGTTGTCTATCTGAAAGAAATCATGCAGCATCTCCCGCCTTAGCAAATTCCATCCACAAGAAAAAGGATTTTACAGACCGATGCTAGCAACGAGTATTGGGTAGTTGTTCTTCTTGAAGAACTCAATGGTAAGCGCCGTATCTGTGCTTTCAAAAGTGGTCGTTTTTCCCAGGCTGAAATGCATTACCATTCCACCTTCAAAGAAATCTTGGCCGTAAAAAATGACATTAAAAAATTCGAGTTTCATCTCATTGGTCATCATTTTCTCGTTGAAATGGACATGTCATCTTTCCCTCAAATGCTCAAGTTCAAACAAAAGCAGATTCCTCACCCATAACTTTTGCGTTGGGCAGAATGGTTTTCAAAAGACTCCTTTGATACTAAATATATTCCCGGAAAGAAAAATGTCCTTGTTGATTTTCTTTCTCGACCCAAAGAACCCACTTCCTCCATTAACATGTACATCCGAAAAAATCCTATTCATCCCGGTCAGTTTAGAGCCACTCCCATACGAGGAGAACATCAATGGAACTCCCATAAATATCCGCCAGAAGTATCTCGGTAGATTGAACATAATGTCTTATTTTAAAATATGACATTTCATCTTTGGGACTACCAGCATCGTATTTTTAGAGAACATGGAGGACTGATGTTGAATCCTAGGAGACTTGATCCGGTTTATCCCTTCGTACGTGGACTGATGCTGGTAGTCCGTGGACTACCAGCATCAATGGACTCCTGATTATGAGTTCACTGTCGAACTCAAATGGTTTTTCTGGTATTTGTTTAACTTGCACACTGTGGCAATCGAATTCCCAACAGACAAGATCATCAAGGTTCTCTCTAATGCTTTAATGGGAAACTTTTCTGACCAGAAACCTCTCACTGAGTTACTCACGTGGTTTCAACCGTTGTAAGCTTGGAAACACATGTTTGTCCAACAGAGATTTATTGGACGTCCTGAACCAGAAAGGCATACTACTTGCCTATTCCACAAACCATGGTACTACATTGGTCCAATTGGAGATCCTCGCACACAAGTCGCTCCAGCAGGAACTACAGCATTCAAGCCTGATCTCCAAAGACAGAAGTTCGAAGTGCATTGTACTCTACCATATCAGTAATTCAGTTTGAGTTACGAGAACTTCAAAGGATTTTGTTCCAAGAAAATCAATCCATCCCCTCAGAAGTCTGCCCTCTTTGGATATTCCGTCCAGTTCCACGGATGTGCCGTCAAGTTCCACTCAATGCACTCATGTTCCCCCCAACAATTATTGTCCTATATGTGGAATCCGTGATGATCTGGAGACAGATGCATTGATCGATGAGTACGAAGAAGACCGTCTTTTGAGAGAATTCAAGAAAGCAAAAGATGGACCTGACAGTTCAGACTCAGATGATGCAAATTATCACTCTGACCCAAACCGCCGCAGGATGTAATTATTAAGTGTCGGTCACGAGTGTTGAAAGTGTTGTTTGTTCCAATAATTGGCCCGTTGAAGGTCAAAAGTTGTTCATGTAGCAGAACTATTTGGATCTAAGAATCCAATGTATTTTGTTTGTTTGTGTAAGCGTTTGCCTATAAAAGGCTGTGTAATGTAAGAAGAAAGGGGGAGACCTCCTTTCAGTTTGTGAAATGAAATATTCCGCTATGAATTTCTAAAACTCCATCTTCTCCTTACGCATGGTTCTTCTGGGTAGATTCCTTTTGTTAATATGATTAGTGAGATGTGGTTTAGTATGCTCCTCACTTGCCACCTCGGTGGAACCTGTGAGCCAGAAATATCTGGGATCTTTAAGGTTGAGCTTCAAGAGTGAGCCTGTTATGCAGAAAGGCAGTCCCATGTTTGGCTGGTAGAACCGTCGTTGCTGTTGGGATAGCTTACTTGCATTTTAGGTTGAAGCTTGTCTCCGCTTCCTTATTGGTATCAGCCTATGGCGATTGGCGGTGGTCTACGTGACGATGATCAGGAGACTGGAGCCCTAATCCTAGGGGACGACGCGCTGTAACGTTTGGAGTAGTGTTTAATGGAACGCTTGGATCAACGATTTCATCGCATCGAAGCACGACTTGATGCATTGGTAGATTGATTTGAAGATTTCGGCGTTGATGTGAACCGGAATCGACGGAACGACAGAAGGTCGGGTGCAGATCTTGCTCACAGTGACCTTGTTAGGCCTGTTCCTGTCCGCAGGCAGAATAACCCTCTGTTCTCAGAGAGTTCGAAAGAAGAAGAGCACGGGTTTTCTGATGAAGGGTGTGCTGATTATGGAGACATGGATCGTTATGGAGGAATTCGAAGGGGTCGTTATGACGATCGCGATAGAAGAGATGGCAGACGACGTTACGAAGATCGTGAAGGTAACGACTTTAAACTAAAAGTCGATATCTCTTATTTTAATGGGAGTTTGGGAATAGAAGAATTTCTGGATTGGATTGCTGATGTTGATAGATTCTTCGATTATTCGGGAACCCCTAGCGAGAAAAAGGTGCGACTAGTAGCCTGTAGATTAAAATGGGGTGCGTCTGCATGGTGGGAGAGATTGCAGAATAGAAGGGAGCGAGAAGGAAAAGATAGGGTGCGAACATGGAATAGAATGAGGAGACTGCTGAAGCAAGAGTTCCTTCCGCCTGATTATGGGCAGATCATGTTCCAGCAGTATCAGCGTTGCCAGTATGGCAATCGAACTGTACATGAGTATACAGCAGAATTCATGAGATTGGCTGAGCGAAATAACCTGTCAGAAACAGAGGGACAGCAAGTGGCCAGATATCTCGATGGGTTGAAACCCTTTATTCGGGATAAAATTAGGGTACAGTTTTTGAGGAATCTGACCGAAGCTAAGAACATGGCTAGAAAGGCAGAATTGATGCATCAAGAACGGAGTAAAAGAGGCTTTGAAAATTATAGGGGTAGTAGCTCAAGAAGTTCCATGGAGAAAGGCGGCTTCAACAATCGCTTTAGCGCAGAACGAAATCAGGGGGATAAGGCGATAGAAAAGCGCCCTCTGAACGAGGCAAGGGACAAGGGGTCGCAATCACAGAAAAATGTGAACCCGAATCCTTATGCTAGACCAGCGGCGATTAAGTGTTACAGGTGTAATCAGCCTGCGCACCTCTCTAATGAATGCCCTTAGAGAAAAACAGTAAACGTGGCAGCAGGAGAAGAGGAGGAAGAAGACAGATATTGCTGTGAACCAGATGGTGAGGAAGACGATTTTGAAGATGAGGAAGAGGAGGAGATAAGTTGTGTGGTGCGCAGGATGATGCTAGCCCCAAAACAGGAGGATGATACACAGCGCCATCAGCTATTCCGAACCAGATGCACTATTCTGGGGAAGATATTTGCTGTGGTCATCGATAGTGGGAGTATGGAAAACATCATTGGGAAAGATGCAGTGAAGAAGCTGGGATACCTGTGGAGAAATATCCTAACCCCTATACGTTAGGATGGATTAAGTTTGGAGCAAAAAGTATACAGGTAACTGAACGATGCAAAATTTCATTCTCCATTGGTAAATATCACGATGAGTTGTATTGTGATGTAGTAGATATGGATGTATGTCACGTGTTGTTCGGGAGGCCGTTGCAATTTGATGTTGATGCTCAGCATTCTGAAAAGAGCAACCAATATAATCTGGTGAAAGATGGGGTGAAGTATACGTTGCTGTCCGTCAAGAACAAAGGAAAACAGACTGCAGGTAATAATTTCCTTACTCTTACAAGGAAATTTGAATATGAAATTAAGGAGACCAGGGAAGTTCATGTGCTGGTGGTGAAACAAGCGATTGAGACAGAGGCTGAATTACAAGTGGATGAGCAGCCTGAAGCAGTTAGACCTTTATTGCAAGAATTTAGTGAGCTGATGCCTGAAGAGATTCCAGAAGGGTTACCTCCTATGCGTGATATTTAGCATCATATAGACTTAATTCCCGGTGCTAGTCTGCCTAATTTACCGCACTACAGGATGAGTCCTAAGGAGAATGAGATTATAAAGGAGAAGGTGGAAGAGTTGCTGCGAAAGGGGCACATTCAAGATAGCATGAGCCCATGTGCTGTTCCTGCCTTGCTAACTCCTAAGAAAGATGTGAGTTGGAGGATGTGTGTCGACAGCAGAGCCATCAACAAGATTACTGTGGGCTACAAATTTCCCATCCCGAGATTGGATGATATGTTGGATAGGTTGCATGGAGCTAAGTGGTTTACGAAACTAGATTTGAAGAACGGATATCATCAGATTCGTATTCGTCCTGGAGATGAGTGGAAGACAGCTTTCAAGACAAATGAGGGGCTGCACGAGTGGTTGGTGATGCCGTTCGGGCTTTCTAATGCTCCGAGCACTTTCATGAGGCTTATGAATCAGGTTTTGAAATCTTTTATTGGCAAATTCGTCGTAGTTTATTTTGATGATATCATGATTTATAGTAAGACTGAGGAGGATCATTTGATGCACTTGAGGGAAGTGTTGACAGCTTTGCAGACTAGTAAGCTGTATGTGAATCTTAAGAAATGCAGTTTTCTGACTAATAAGTTGATATTCTTGGGGTTTATAATTACTGCTGAGGGAATAGAGGTGGATGAGACGAAGGTGAAAGCCATCAGAGAGTGGTCGACTCCAAAAATAGTTTCTGAAGTTACGAGTTTTCATGGATTGGCTACCTTTTATAGGCGATTTATTAGGAATTTTAGCACTATCACAGCCCCGATTTCAGAGTGTATGAAGAAAGGTAGATTTCTGTAGGGAGAGAAAGCCGAAAATAGTTTTGCTATTCTAAAGGAGAAGTAGTGTAATGCACATGTTTTGGCTCTACCTAACTTTAATAAGCTGTTTGAGGTAGATTGTGATGCCAGTGGAGTGGGTATAGGAGCTGTTTTGTCTCAGGAGCGTAAGCCAATTTGTTTTTTTAGTGAGAAGCTTAGTGATGCGAGATAGAAGTGGAGCACTTATGACAAAGAATTCTACTCTGTCGTAAGAGCTTTGAAGACATGGGAGCACTATCTGATTGGGAAAGAATGTGTGCTTTATTATGACCATGAAGCTTTAAAGTACTTAAATAGTCAAAAGAGGATTAGTAAAGATATGCATGTGCGTTGGTGTTAGTTTTTACAAAAATTCCATTTCAGGTTGCAGCACAAATCTGGTGTGCATAATGTTGTAGCAGATGCGTTGAGCAGGAGAGCTGGCTTACTGGTTACATTGCACCAGGACATTCTGGGGTTCGAACAATTGAGAGACTGTTATGCAGGCAATGAAGATTTTGGGCAGATTTGGGAGACGTGTGCTGCTGGTCAACCTGTGCAGGAGTTCTATATTCTAGATGGTTGTTTAATGCATGGCAATCAACTTTGCCTTCCTCAAACATCATTACGAGAGAAGGTAATTCGCGATTTGCATGATGGTGGAATGGCTGCACATCTAGGTCGAGATAAAACCATTGCTGCAGTCAGGGAGCGATTTTAGTGGCCCTAATTGCGTAAAGATATCAGCAGGTATGTGTAGAAATGTTATGTTTGCCAAACTGCTAAGGGGTAATCTAAGAATACAGGTTTGTATATACCCTTACCTGTCCCTGACAATATATGGGATGATCTGTCAATGGATTTTGTGCTGGGTTTACCAAGAACTCAAAGAGGCGTGGATTCTATTTTTGTTGTAGTTGACAGATTTTCCAAGATGTCACACTTTATTCCTTGTAGGAAGACTTCTGATGTTGTAAGTGTGGCTAGGTTATTTTTCAGAGAAGTTGTTCGTCTGCATGGAGTGCCTAAGTCTATTACTTTAGATAGAGATAGCAAATTTCTGGGGCATTTTTGACGAACCTTATGGAAATTGTTTGAGTCATCACTGAATTTCAGTAGCACAGCTCACCCTCAGACTGATGGGCAGACGGAGGTGGTCAATAGAACTTTGGGCAACTTAATTTGAAGTCTTTGTGGGGGATAAATTGAAGCAGTGGGATGTTGCTTTATCGCAGGCGGAGTTTGCTTATAATAATGCGGTTCATAGTTCTATTGGCAGGTCGCCTTTTTCTGTTGTCTATACAAAGGTGCCTCAACATACTTTGGATTTGATTCACTTGCCTAAGCAAGCAGACAAGAGTGTTGCAGCGGATCATATGGCTAAGCAAATTGTCGAGGTACATCAAGAAGTGAAGCAGAAGTTGGAAGCGGCTAATAAGAAGTACAAGGCTGCGGCAAATAAACACAGGAGCAAGCAGGTGTTGCAGTCGGCGATCAAGTCATGATCTTCCTTTGTAAAGAGCGGTTACCGGTTGGATCTTACAGCAAATTGCAGCAGAAGAAATACGGGCCTTACACTGTAGGAAGATCAACGATAATGCCTATGTTATCGACCTTCCACAAAGCATGGGCATATTCAATACCTTCAATGTTGCTGATTTATCTCTATTTCATGAGTCCACAGAGCTGTTGTATCCAGATTCTGATTCTAACTTGAGGACGAGTTTTTCCCAAGTGGAGGAGAATGATGCGGAGCATATTAGTAATGAGTTTCTGGATCGATTGGATAGACAGAAGTCCCAACGAAAGTTGAGAAGATGCGTCTAGAATTTTCGGATTTAATTTTAGCATTTTTCTGATTTAATTTTATTTTTTTAGTGGTAATTTTGTAATTTTGTTGGTTTTGGTGTCATTAGGGTTAACACCCTATATAAGGTGTTTTATGATGTTTGAGCAGACAGAATATATTTTTTTGATATTGAATTTTCGAAATTTTCTCTCTCTAAGCAAGATTTGCTTGTATCTTCGCTAAACGCTGCGTCACAACACTCTAAAATAGCAAACACTGAATAGAAATCTCAAGAATAGGCTAGAGTCGTGAGGGCACTTAATTGAGGAACTCATATCCTTAAGAGTCTCACACAGCCTTCAAGATGCAGATCTCTACCTTGAACTCAGCATAAAATTGGCAGTACTTTCCAGATACCTTAGAGAATTCTCTTGATGGCAATCCAATATACTTGACCTGGATTAGAGTGATACACATATCATTCCAATATCATTACAATTATCAGGTCTTGTACACATATAGTGTACATTAAGCATTCAAGCACTAACATATGGAACACTTTCCATTTTTGCATTTGCTTGTGGAGTCTCAAGACATATTTTGCTACTCAGACCTTCATCTCATGCAATAGGTGTCACGCCCCGATCCTCAAGCACGCGCCATCCCCACCATATCGCCTCAGGTCATAGTCGATAACGTCCCAGGCACGTTATCGACCCATTTATTTTATCTTTGATTATGCATGCGAAAACATACAACTCCCAACATCAAATCAAACAACAGGGATAGTTAAACGGTCAGTCATATCAATCAAACCAAGACAGCTCACAAAGTCAACCTTCTTATTTAACTATCTTGTCTAGACAATTTTCATAAGTCATTCTTCGGCTCCTAATCAACAACTCCCAGACTATCAGGTTCGGTCTAACACGTTCTCCGGGAATACTCCAATAAGTCCATGCCTTAGTATCATCGAGGCTCTGTCACTTGATCCCTGAAAATGTTATCTCACGATGGGGTGAGAAATAAATCTCAATGAAGTTAATGCCTAAGCTCGGTTAGGATGTTGATTCACCCAGGATATCCTTGTAAATCAACATGGCATATCAACCAGCACGAATATCCAATCACATGCAACTTACCCGCTAGGAAGCCACAAATAATGCGATGCAGACACGACACGACAGTCAAATAACCCAATCAAGGCAAAATAACACACAGTCACGACATGACAGTCAAACAGCCCAATCAAGGTAAAACATTACACAGTCACGACATGACAGTCAAATAGCCCAATCAAGGCAAAACATCACAAGCTTGCACATGCATGATACCATGCGAAGCCATTTATTAAGAGATGGGGTCTGTCACCCCGGCACACTGGTCAATGGTACCTAGTACACTGGTTAATTGGTACTCTTCTGGCGGCACCAGGCATCGTTCCTTACTTCTGGCGACTGCATCCAATAGTTCATGCGATATCCGGCTGTCACAGCACAGAACTACCAAGAATCCCTTCCGGGCTTTGGTCCGTCACAAGCTGCGATCGGCATCCATCAAACTGGTCTCCCAGAATGACGTGCTTCCGACAAGTTGCATTCTTCTGATTGTCACGGTACAATCTTGTCAGGACCTTGGCAGGAATTTCATCATCCCATCATATGACCACACATCTCATCCGACAATCAATCAATTTTATCATATTTGATTGAAGCCGGATACTCATACAGACGTGCTCAAAGACTTGGCCCAAGGCCATTTTCATGCTAAATCATGCATTTTGATCCCACACAGGTAATATGATTGCGTAATTTCACAACTTGGTTTACGCCTGACACGAACGATGAACTCATCAAACCATAATCATATCACATGACAATCAATCTACTACAGTCAATCAAGCAGTCAATTACAGGATTGATTAACCAATTCAATTAATAAAACGACAGTGATTAATTCCAGCTTCATTAAATTATTGATTGATCGCTCGGCTCTGAACTATCGATCGCTCGCGATCCAACAATGGCAATCAATTGCCTAATCAATCAATCAATTCTAGCAGTCAACTAGCCACAAACAACCTAGCTAATATGACTAGCTTAAACAATTGCGACCATTTACCTTAAAACCCAATTTCTATCTAACCCGACTGCAATTAATCTAATTAACCACCCTAACGACTAAATAACTAATCATAGGTGCAATTAGTGCCCTAATCAAGGATTAGGTGTTAACTCACCCTTAAACAAGCTCGGGCAGCCTCGGCGGCGGCGGCGACGATGATCCGCGAACAATCCTTCGACGCGAACCTCGAACTCACATGCCACGAATTTTAATTCTCGAACAAAGGCCCAAAATCCTCATATAGCTTGGCCAACGGCCTAGGATAAGGCCCAACTTGCTAACACCAGGCCCAAATCAAAATAGGCCTCAGATCAGCCCAACAACCCACAATTCAAGCCCAAACAGAATAGGGCAGTAGCCAAACGGGGGAAAACAGTGGTTGACTGAGGTTGTTTCCAGCGGTTATGGACGGAGACCAGCTCCGGGGTCGAGGGTGGAGGTCTTCGAAGCTCGGAGGAGGCCTGTGGTGGCCGAAGGCGGTAGGAACAGTAGCGGCCGGCGGCTGGGCAGTTTCGGGTCAGAGGAAAACAGAGGAGCATAGGCAGGGGGAGGTGGTTTCGTGGCCTGTGGTGGCTTGATAGGCTTGGGGAAGGGTCGGGTAGGTCGGAGGGTTGCTGGGGGACTTGAGGTAAGGGACAATGACGGTCGGAGGCGGCGTGAACATAATCAGGTGGATTTCGGGCGGAAATAGGAGAGGTTCGGTCCGGGGGTGATTCGGGCTCTATGGACCGCGGACGGTCACCAATGGCTACGACGGGCAACGAGGGGGTTGGGGGTAGTCCTTGGAGTCAAAGGTGAGTGGTGGTTGGTGATCGGAGGCAGTGGAGGACAGTTAAGACTCCTCAGGCCTGAAACATGGCAGTATGACCAAACAACGGTCTCCGGCTTTTCGTGGCGGTTCTGGGTGGCGAAAGAAGGTCGGAAGGGTCGTGGGGGAGGTGGAGGATGCCGAGGCAAGGACTGGCGGCCGACGGGAGTGACGGCGAGGGTAGGTGAGGCTCGAACAGCCCTCTGCCCCGAAAATAGACAAGGAGAGGAAGGCTTGGCCCGGCTTCCTCTGACCTGACGGAGGGCTAAGTAGGAGCTAGGACTGCGGCGGGGTCATGGCGGAGGTCGGAGGTGGCGTTGCCGGTTAGAGGACAGCATTGGTAGAGGTCGAACAAGAAGAAGAAGGAGGAGGAGGTCTCGGTTGGAGGGTGTCCACGGTAGGAGGGAAATCGCAAGGAGAGAAGGAGAGAGAGGAAAGTAGGAGAGAGAAGAGAGAAGAGAGAAGAGAGAAGAGTAGGTGGGTGATTGGATGGGTAGGTGGGATTTTGACATGTGGGGCCCACTAATGGTCAAGTCCAATTTGAAAGTTTCGTCTTGTAGTGAATAATATCCAAGGGCAATTTGGTGACTTGATAATTCGGGACTGAACAAATTTTTGGCTCGATTGGCGAATGATATTTTTGGTCTCTTCACAGGCTAGGCTCGGTCAGGATTAGGCTCGGGCGCGAGGATTTGAATCCTATTTCACGGCGACTAAGAATTGTGAAGCCTAATCTAACTGACTGATATTTCGGGAATCGTCCAAAATTCGTCCCTTAATACCTTGCAATCCCAATTTCATACCGATTGAAATTCAATTCCTTTCATTTTCATTGAATTCAGGCTATTTACAAAAGGCGAATTTCCAGGGCATCACAACTCTCCCCACCTTAGGAAATTTCGTCCCCGAAATTACAATACCGTCAAAACTTACTCAAACAGATAAGGGTAACTATTCCTCATGACTTCTTCGCTCTCCCTGATGGCTTCTTCGATCTCATGGTGTTGCTAAATTACCTTGACTAATAGAATCATTTGGATCCGGGGCACTTGCTCTTTTCTATCCAAGATCTAACTGAACATTCCATGTTCGATGCTTGTTCATCCAATTCAATCTCTTCATAACTCAGCCTATGGGCGGGATTCGACTCGTACTTTCTCCACATTGGCACATGAAAAGCGATATGCCATCGAGCAAGCCTCGATGGCATTGCAAGACCATAAGTCAGATTTTCAGTCCATTTTAGACTCCCAGATGATTCAATGTACGTCAGGCTCTATTTTCCTTTTTTGCCTAAACGAGATGTCCCTTTCATAGGTGACACCTTTAAAAAGATACTATTGCCTACCTAAACTCTAAAAGTTGATGCCTTCTGTTGGCATGGCTCTTCTACCAGCTCTACATTGTCCTCAATCTACCTCTGATGACTTGACAACTTTTATTGACTAATCGACTAAGTCAGGACTGGTGGTCCTCCTTTCACCAACTTCATCCAAACTCATTGGCGTTCTGTACGCCTTACAGAATATATCCTCGAAATTACACCACAACAATCCTCCAAAAGTATAAGGAGACTGACAACCCCAAACTTCCTCATTGCTCAAAGGCAATACTCATTCATAGCAATCACAATCTCACTTCGATGGACTAGAATCACCGTGCGACTGTCGAAATTCAAGTTTGTGACATTCTGAATTCCGACCCTATCTCGAAGCTTATGAATGAATAAATGCCTATCGATGTATTTCAGTAAATGTCGCTCAGAATTGATCTCTCTCGAGTCGACTAACCAAAAGGGAAAGGCTAACTAGGATTTAAGTACGTGGACTAAAGAACTCAACCACGAGTCGACACTTTGACCATAAGGATTGCCGAGGAAACATTTTGGACCGCTAAAGGTCGATCTAAGAATGGTTTCAGAACAATTTGCTAGTGTCATGCAATTGGTCAACGGGTGATTCCGAATGACCATAGTATGATTTGCGAATTAACCTAAATCGATTCCCAATGATCGTAACCTTCGGGACTAGCAATTAAACCTCGCAATTACACGACAACCAAAGTCGCCGTGGCACGAGTAACTCTTAAACGCGACATTAGTCGCGGGTCGATACGCGTAACTCCTAAGAGCCACCCGTTAGTCTGAGATACGCTGGAATGACAAACGACTGAATTTAGCCATAAATTGGACTTCGAGATTAAAGGCCGGATATTCAAGGATTCCAACGGGAATAAATTGGACGTCGCCCCATCGGGAAACATTAGGATTAGAATTCGCCCTTGGCATTCAGAAAAGTGAGATTCGGACCGACGATTAGGAAATTACCTTTATACCCTTAGGTTAGTGAATTTCCTCTTAGAAACAAGCAAGGGCAATTTGGACTTTTCCCATCCTCAATCCTTGGCCGAAAATTGGCGGGCTTTTTGGTCATTTGGCCCCTTGAATTATTGGATGATAGAATGACAAGTTGACTTGACCATTGACTAGATTTTTTCCCCATGAACCACCATCTTACAAGTTGTCATTCACTTGCACTATTCATGTCCATCAAGTGTCTTTAACCCCACTACCTACTCCCACTCAAAACTTTCTCTCTTGCAAAGTGAATGGATGAGCAAGATCATTCTTCTTCCCTCCTCTCCATGTTCGGTCGAACCCATCCACCTCCCTCATTCTCTCATTTCTCTTGCTCTCTCACTCACTCTCTCTCTCGTTTGCTCTCTCCCTCTCTCGCTCGCCCACTCTCGATCTCCCTCTCCCTCACGGTGAAGCCGCCGCCGATCGCTGCTCCTTCGCCGGCCCTCGCACTTGCCTTGCCTTGGTAAGCTTCCTTGTCACTTGAACCTAGGTGCTAATTAGCTTTTAGATGGAGTTTAGAGTGAATTTTAGAGGGAATGCTTGGCTAACTTGTGATGTCCTTGTGGAAACTAAACCGGCCCCCTCTTTGGGCAGATTTGAACCGTGGATCTCGTCACCTCTTCGACCGTCTTGTATCGACTCCATCGCTTGGTAAGTTAGTTCTAGACTCATATTAGGACCTTAGGTTACCGAAGGACGAGTTAGAGAAGTTACTGAGTAGTTTCCTGGTTGCATCCCCGATGGATTTATGCATGGCCGAATTTGACCTAGAGCGAATGATAATGCCTTGTCGTGCTAATGCTTAATTTTATTGTATACTTGATGGTTTATGATGCTAAGGATTTGGATGAGATTGATCCGTGGAAGCCAAGTTTGCATGGAAGTATTTCTTGATGTAGAATCACTTGATTGGTCTACTTGAATGCCTAACTAGCCCTAAGTGTATATTCGGCCATGATAGGGTTGATGTGTTAACCAATGAAAATGACTTATTTTACCCCAAGTGTATTCGGGCATGGGCTTCGTTGTATGAATAATTGATTGAATTGATGAATGAAGCTTAGGAACATTCGGCCATGAGAAGACCACAATGTTTCGCCGAGTTGAAATGGTCATTGCTCCTATTATTGCCTTGGCCGTGTAATGATGTGATCGACTAGGTGATGGAATTGACGTGGAATTCCGAATTGAGACTTAAGAGTATTTGGCCTTGGGTGTTATGGGGCACGTGGATTATTTGATTTGGCAATTGGCTATATTAATGTGTTAATGGCTACGTGATGAAAATAGTAATTGATGATTTCCTAAATCGAATTATATTCGATCATGAGGTATTAAAATGATGTCACATAGAATAAATTCTATTAGGTGATTTTGTGGCATGGGATTGAGAACGTGGTAGTCGTTAATGCCTTGAATTGTTAGAATGCTCAATGGAATGCATCTAGCCATACTTGTTTTAATTATGAGCTCATGCTACGTGATATCCTGATGCGCCTATACGACGCGGGATTGGTTAAATTGATATCTTGATGCGCCTATACGATGCGGGATTGGTTAACGTGATATCCTGATGCGCCTATACAACGCGGGATTGAATAGTGTGATAAATGCCTGATGCGCCTATATGACGCGGGTTAAGTAATGAGTAATACCTGAGGCGCCTATATGACGCGGGCCTAAGCGTTGAATGGATGGTTATATCGAGCATGGTACTATCTTATATGACATGAATATTTGAGTGCCAAAGTACGAAGTTAGCCTAGAATTGAGAATCTTGAAATGATTTTGCCTCGATGGATTATTATGTGCTAATTGCTTTATTTTGATTTATTGGTCATTGCATGGGTTAGGTAGTGTCTGGAAGTACTAAGTGCCTAATTTGAGTTTAGGATTAGCTTATTGAGATTTATCTCACCCCGTCGTGGGACCAACCTTTTTCAGACCCTAAGCCCTAGTCATGCCGCCGCCGATTTTTGGGGTACCCGTATGGATTGAGTAGTATTCTACGGAGTACCCAGTGGGAGAAGGGAAGGCTTATATTAGGAAGTATGGTACTATCTGGATGGACGTAGGATTGTTAGACTGGAGGCTAGACAAGTTCGCAGCTTGGTTTTACCGAGACGATGATCTCACTGTTGGGCCATTGAGGACATTCGATATACCTTGGGATGTGGTTGGGGAGCAGGACCCCTCGATCGTGAACCCTGCGGATGGAGAGCTTACTGATGCTGAGGCCGTCCCTGATCCGGATCTTCCGCCAGTACCGTCCCAGAACCCCGCGGCTGATGGCGAAGTAATTGGGTCCCCTGATGCTGATGACGATCCCATGGAGACAGAGGAGTCTGAGTCGGAGTTCGAGGATGCTGAGGACGAGCCCTTGGAGGAGGAGTTCAATCTGGAGGGAGAGGCTCTCTTCAACCCCGAGCCAGAGGAAGAAGATGAGCAAGAGGAAGAAGAGGAAGAGGAAGAAGTCCAAGGCGAAGTACAACCGCGCGACTGGGTTGAGTACGACCCCGTAGTAGACAAGGACTTTTCTGATGCCAGTGAGCCTGATCCTTAGTTTACTTAGTTGTCCCCGACCCCTTTTGGAAGCGCCCTTAGGATAGTGACGATCGTTGTGTAAACTGGATCTACCTCATGTTATGTATTGGTGTTGTTTTCTTAAAGTCATCTTTTGTTTATATTTGGTATGGAGTCAAGTTGTCTCTTCCGCATGAGCATTGGCATTCGTTTGTATGTCGCGTGTCGTTCGATCCTTGGTATGTTAGTAACAAGGAACGACGCTAGGGCGATGTCGGCGGGCTCATTAGGGACGCGGGGCGTGACATCCCAATTTGTTTGGTATCAGAGCAAGGCCAGCTCGATCCAAGTTGGTTGAAGACTGCAGTAATAAGGTGTGATGACTTTAAGGATGACTGGGTAGCGAGACCTTAGGGATTCGCTAGAGTTAGGCATGAAATGCATGACATGTGAATGGCGTTTGTGATTGGCATATTGGATTGGCATCACTTTAAGTGATTATTAGGCTATAGAACTTCGTACTTGGCACTGAGTGTTCCTTGCTGGATGTTTGATTGGATAGCTGATTGTGATTTTACTAAGTTGTAGATGCGTCTGGACTTAAGCTACGATTGCGAATCTACTATTATGGTTCTTCTATTGATTGCTTTATGAATGAACGCCTTGACTGTGATTGCTGCTTTTGTGGTAGCATAGAATTACTAGACTTAAGTAGATGGCTTAGGTCTCTAATTCTTGGATGGAATTATAGTGATTCAAGTGTCTTAAGGCTTAGCGAGATGAGCGACCGAACCAGAGGAACGGGAAGAGCGTCTAGCTCTAGGCCACCGGTAGTGGAAAACCCTAGGTACGACGGAGTCATGAGGATACTAGAAGAGATTGGAAACCTGATGGGCAGGCAGGCCCAGGAAAGAGATGTTGCTGTTGCCCAAGCAGCGGAAGCTGCCGTCGCTGCTGCCAACCTGGCAAATGGAAATAATGGCCATAATGGGAACAATGGGCAGGATAACGAAGGTGACAATGCCCAAGGTGCTGGGAATCGTGTAATGGGTCAATTGGTGGAACACTTCATGAAGTTGAAGCCGCCTAAGTTTGATGGCACGAGAGATCCTGAGACTGCCCCCAAGTGGACTGAAGAACTGGAAAAGACCTTCGAGGTCTTAGGGTGCACTGAGGCTGAAAAAGTGACCCTAGCAGTCTACCAGCTCCTTGGGATCGTGAATGATTGGTGGTAGGCCACTAAGGGAAGAGTTTTCCCTGAAGGCACAGTGCCAAATTGGATCGTCTTCTCTGAGGTTTTCAACGCAAAGTATTTCTCGAAAGCGGCCCAGGAACAGAAGCTAGTGGAATTCCAGAACCTCCGCCAGAATCAGATGACCATCGAACAGTATGAGGCTGAGTTCGCGAGACTGTCTAAGTATGCCCCAAGAATGGTTGAGAATCCGGAGGATAGAGCAAGGAGGTTTAGAGATGGACTGAGGCCCAACCTTCGTAGCCAGTTGGTACTGTTGGATTTGCAAGGCTATGATGCAATTTATGAAAGGGGCCAGTTGGTGGAGCGAGACATGAGAGAAAGGAGAACCACTCCTGTACCGCGGTTTACGCCGGTTAGAGATAACCGCCAGTTCGGCAAGAGGCCGATGAGCAATAACAGGCGCTTTGTCCCTCCAGCTAGGAAGAACATGAGAAACCAGCTCACCAATCTAATTGGAACTGCCGCCTGTGTGGAAAGAAGAATGGGAGCGGACCTTGCCCGAGTAAGACGGGTGCTTGCTTCAAGTGTGGCCAGCTAGGTCATCAGATAAGAACATGTCTGAATCAAGCCCTAGGACCTCAATTTCAAGGACAACGACCGCCAGCAGGACCGCCGGCGGGAGCCCCACAGAATAACCAGAATAGACCACCAGCCAAAGGAAGAGTGTATGCTGTGGCGCGCAGAGAGGCGGAGAATGCGCCTGGCGTGGTCACATGTACGGTTACTTTATGTGATCTTGCTGCCTATGCATTGTTTGACCCCGGAGCATCGCATTCGTTTATATCTGCTCAGTTTGCTGATTTGGTTGGAATTAATTTGAAACCGTTGGATATGATATTGCATGTTACTACCCGTTAAAGGATAAAGTATTAGTCTCGCTAGGTTGTTCGGACTGTAAGATAGTCATCGGTGGTAGTGAGGAACAGATAGACCTAGCAGTGCTGCCTATGTATGATTTTGATGTTATCATTGGAATGGATTGGTTAAGTAAGCAGCGAGCTGTTGTTGATTGTGGTAGCACGGTGATTTATTTCCATCCGAATGATCACCCTAGATTCGAGTTTGTAGGAAGTCGAGGAGGAACCTCGATTCCTTTAATTTCATCGCTAGAAGTGACTAAGCTATTGGACAACGAATGCCAAGCGTACTTAGCCGTTGTAGTTGATCCTACGATTGAGGAACCCAAGCTAGAGGACATAGCTGTGGTGCGTGACTTTCCAGATGTCTTTCCTCAAGAGTTACCAGGGTTGCCGCCAGAAAGAGAAATAGAGTTCGTGATTGGGTTAGCTCCTGGAACAGAGCCGATCTCAAAAGCATCCTATAGGATGTCCTTATCAAAACTAAAAGAACTGAAGGTTCAGATGCAGGAGTTGCTGGACAAAGGATTTATTCGTCCAAGCGCGTCACCGTGGGGAGCGCCAGTTTTGTTCGTGAGGAAAAAGGACGGATCATTGCGTTTATGCATTGATTATAGGCAATTGAATCAGGTGACAATCAAGAACAAGTATTCGTTGCCAAGGATAGATGACTTGTTTGATCAATTGCAAGGAGCGTCTGTATTCTCCAAGATAGACCTAAGGACGGGTTATCACCAATTAAGGATTAAGAAGGAGGATATACCGAAGACAGCCATTCGGACCAGGTATGGGAATTATGAGTTTACAGTCATGCCATTTGGATTGACTAATGCCCCAGCTGCTTTTATGGACTTGATGCACCGAGTATTCAAGGAGTACTTGGACCAGTTTATCATTGTCTTCATCGACGACATCTTGATTTACTCAAGGAGCCCTGAGAAGCATGAGAAACAATTGGGTATAGTTCTACGGACGTTGAGGGAACACTCACTTTACGCCAAGTTCAGTAAGTGTGAGTTTTGGCATAGTAAAGTTGCGTTCCTTAGACATGTCATCTCTGAAAATGGAATTTCAGTGGATCCAGCAAAGATTGAGGCAGTAACGAATTGGCCTAGACCTACGTCAGTGATAGAGGTTTGAAGCTTTTTGGGTTTAGCAGGCTACTACAGGAGGTTTGTGGAAAAGTTCTCCTCTATAACCACTCCTTTAACGAGATTGACAAAGAAGGACGCGCGATTTGAATGGACGGATAAGTGCGAAAGGAGTTTTCAGGAACTTAAGCATCGATTGACGACTGCACCAGTATTGACGATTCCTTCTGGACCTGGAGGTTATGAGATCTACAGTGATGCGTCGCTAAAGGGATTATGATGCGTTCTAATGCAGCATGGAAGAGTTGTTGCTTATGCGTCGCAACAGTTAAGACCTCACGAGATGAACTACCCGACGCATGATTTGGAACTGGCAGCTATCATCTTCGCATTGAAAATTTGGAGGCATTATTTGTGCGGAGAAAGGTTTCAGATTTATACGGACCATCAGAGCTTGAAGTACTTAGTTTCTCAAAAGGAGTTGAACATGAGGCAACGTCGATGGATGGAATTGCTTAAGGATTATAATTGCGATATCTTATATCACCCCGGGAAGGCAAATAAGGTCGCGGATGCACTCAGTCGAAAATTGAGCATCGCGCACTTGATGGTTAAAGAATGGACTCTATTGGAAGGAATAAGGGATTCAGAGTTCAAGTTTGAGATTTGCCAACTGTCGAGTCTACTAGCTACGTTGAGAATCGAACCGGAAATCCAGGAAAAGGTAAAGGCTTCGCAGTCTACGGACCTTGACATGCAAAAGATCCTGGAGATGGATGCCGCAAAAAGGAAACTTGACTTTCAAGTGTCAGAGGATGGAATTTTGAAGTTTCGTGGACGCTTGTGCGTACCCAATGATGAGGAATTAAAGGAAAGGATCTTGTCGGAAGCTCATAGGAGCAACTACAGTATTCATCCGGGTAGCACCAAGATGTATCAGAACTTGCGACAGCACTACTGGTGGAACGGAATGAAAGTGGATGTAGCTAAGCACGTAGCGAAATGTTTGACATGCCAGCAAGTTAAGGCTCAGCATTGTAAGCCTGGTGGAATGTTACAGCCTTTAGAGATTCCCGAGTGGAAATGGGAACACATCACCATGGACTTTGTGATGGGCTTACCGATGAGTCAGAGAGGACACGACTCAATATAGGTAATAGTGGATAGACTGACTAAGTCCGCGCATTTCTTGATAGTGAGAAAGGATTTCGCCATGGAAAGATACGTAGAATTGTACATGCGGTACATAGTTCGTCTTCATGGAGTCCATGTAACAATCACTTCAGATAGAGATCCCAAGTTCACCGCTTCATTTTGGAAAAGCCTACAAGAGGCTTTAGGGACGAAATTGCAGTGTAGCACGGCCTATCACCCTCAGACAGATGGACAGTCTGCAAGGACGATTCAAATACTTGAGGATATGTTAAGAGCCTGTGTGATAGATTTCAATGGAGGTTGGGAAGAACAGCTACACTTAGTAGAGTTCGCCTATAATAACAGCTACCAGCAGAGTATCAGAATGGCATCGTTTGAGGCATTGTATGGTAGGGCATGCAGAACTCCGGTATGTTGGGATGAGGTTGGTGAGAGAAGCATAACAGGCCCAGAATTAGTAGAGCAGTCAGTGGAGGCAATAAAAGTCATAAGGAAAAGATTGAGAACCGCGCAGAGTCGCCAGAAAAGTTACACCGACAAGCGGCGCAGACCTTTGGAATTTCAAGTGGGAGACCATGTTTTCTTAAAAGTATCACCGATGCAAGGTCTATCTCGGTTTGGAAAGAAGGGAAAGCTAAGTCCGAGGTACGTAGGCCCTTTTGAAATTTTAGAACTGATTGGAACTCTGGCCTATAGACTCGCCTTGCCGCCAAGTTTATCGTAGGTCCACAATGTATTCCATGTTTCGATGCTGAGGAAATATGAACCGGACGCGACCGACGTACTGGACCACATAGTGATAGAAGTGGACGATAGGGTGACGTATGTAGAAAAGCCGATTAGGATTGAGGACAGGAATGAGCAAGTCCTAAGGAACATGACGATTCCGTTGGTAAAGGTGATTTGGGAGCACCATGGAACGGAAGGAGCCACCTGGGAAAGCGAAGAAGCGATGAAGCGTCAGTACCCCCATTTGTTTCAGCAGGTGGTTGTAATGTAAATTTCGAGGATGAAATTTTTGTAAGGGGGGAAGAGTTGTGACATTCTGAATTCCGACCCTATCTCGAAGCTTATGAATTAATAAATGCCTATCGATGTATTTCAGTAAATCTCGCTCAGAATTGATCTCTCTTGAGTCGACTAACCAAAAGAGAAAGGCTAACTAGGATTTAAGTACGTGGACTAAAGAACTCAACCACGAGTCGACACTTTGACCATAAGGATTGCCGAGGAAACATTTTGGACCGCTAAAGGTCGATCTAAAAATGGTTTCGGAACAATTTTCTAGTGTCATGCAATTGGTCCACGGGTGATTCGGGATGACCATAGTATGATTTGCGAATTAACCTAAACTAATTCCCAATGATCGTAACCTTCGGGACTAGCAATTAAACCTCGCAATTACACGACAACCAAAGTCGCCGTGGCACGAGTAACTCTTAAACGCGACATTAGTCGCGGGTCGATACGCGTAACTCCTAAGAGCCGCCCGTTAGTCTGGGATACGCTGGAATGACAAACGATTGAATTTAGCCATAAATTGAACTTCGAGATTAGAGGCCGGATATTCAAGGATTCCAACGGGAATAAATTGGACGTCGCCCCATCGGGAACCATTAGGATTAGAATTCGCCCTTGGCATTCAAAAAAGTGAGATTCGGACCGACGATTAGGAAATTACTTTTATACCCTTAGGTTAGTGAATTTCCTCTCAGAAACAAGCAAGGGCAATTTTGACTTTTTCCATCCTCAATCCTTGGCCAAAAATTGGTGGGCTTTTTGGTCATTTGGCCCCTTGAATTATTGGATGATAGAATGACAAGTTGACTTGACCATTGACTAGATTTTTCCCCATGAACCACCATCTTACAAGTTGTCATTCACTTGCACTATTCATGTCCATCAAGTGTCTTGTAACCCCACTACCTACTCCCACTCAAAGCTTTCTCTCTTGCAAAGTGAATGGATGAGCAAGATCATTCTTCTTCCCTCATCTCCATGTTCGGCCGAACCCATCCACCTCCCTCATTCTCTCATTTCTCTTGCTCTCTCATGCACACTCTCTCTCTCTCGTTTGCTCTCTCCCTCTCTCGCTCGCCCACTCTCGGTCTCCCTCTCCCTCATGGCGAAGCCGCCACCGATTGCCGCTCCTTCGCTGGCCCTCGTACTTGCCTTGCCTTGGTAAGCTTCCTTGTCACTTGAACCTAGGTGCTAATTGGCTTTTAGATGGAGTTTAGAGTGAATTTTAGAGGGAATGCTTGGCTAACTTGTGATGTCCTTGTGGAAATCGAACCGGCCCCCTCTTTGGACAGATTTGAACCGTGGATCTCGTCACCTCTTTGGCCGTCTTGTCTCGACTCCATCGCTTGGTAAGTTAGTTCTAAACTCATAATAGGACCTTAGGTTACCGAAGGACGAGTTAGAGAAGTTACTGAGTAGTTTCGTGGTTGAATCCCCGATGGATTTATGCATGGCCGAATTTGACCTAGAGCTAATGATAATGCCTTGCCGTGCTAAGGCTTAATTTTATTGTATACTTGATGGTTTATGATGCTAAGGATTTGGATGAGATTGATCCGTGGAAGCCAAGTTTGCATGGAAGTATTTCTTGATGTAGAATCACTTGATTGGTCTACTTGAATGCCTAACTAGTCCTAAGTGTATATTCGGCCATGATAGGGTTGATGTGTTAACCAATGAAAATGACTTATTTTACCCCTAAGTGTATTCGGGCATGGGCTTCGTTGTATGAATAATTGATTGAATTGATGAATGAAGCTTAGGAACATTCGGCCATGAGAAGACCACAATGTTTCGCCGAGTTGCAATGGTCATTGCTCCTATTATTGCCTTAGCCGTGTAATGATGTGATCGACTAGGTGATGGAATTAACGTGGAATTCCGAATTGAGACTTAAGAGTATTCAGCCTTGGGTGTTATGGGGTACGTGGATTATTTGATTTGGCAATTGGCTATATTAATGTGTTAATGGCCACGTGATGAAAATAGTAATTGATGATTTTCCTAAATCAAATTATATTCGATCATGAGGTATTAAAATGATGTCACCTAGAATAAATTCTATTAGGTGATTTTGTGGCATGGGATTGAGAATGTGGTAGTCGTTAATGCCTTGAATTGTTAGAATGCTCAATGGAATGCATCTAGCCATACTTGTTTTAATTATGAGCTCATGCTACGTGATATCCTGATGCGCCTATACGACGCGGGATTGGTTAATGTGATATCCTGATACGCCTATATGACGCGGGATTGGTTAACTTGATATCTCGATGCGCCTATACGACGCGGGATTGAATAGTGTGATAAATGTCTGATGTGCCTATATGACGCGGGCTAGATTGGGGAGTAATACCTGATGCGCATATATGACGCGGGTTAAGTAATGAGTAATGCCTGAGGTGCCTATATGACGCAGGCCTAAGCGTGGAATGGATGGTTATATCGAGCATGGTACTATCTTATTTGACATGAATATTTGAGTGCCAAAGTACGAAGTTAGCCTAGAATTGAGAATCTTGAAATGATTTTGCCTTGATGGATTATTATGTGCTAATTGCTTTATTCTGATTTATTGGTCATTGCATGGGTTAGGTTGTGTCTGGAAGTACTAAGTGCCTAATTTGAGTTTAGGATTAGCTTATTGAGATTTATCTCACCCTGTCATGGGACCAACCTTTTTCAGACCACTCAGCCCTAGTCATGCCGCCGTCGATTTTTCGGGTACCCGTATGGGTTGAGCAGTATTCTACGGAGTGCCAGTGGGAGAAGGAAAGGCTTACATTAGGAAGTATGGCACTATCTGGATGGACGTAGGATTGTCAGACTGGAGGCCAGACAAGTTCGCAGCTTGGTTTTACCGAGACGATGATCTTACTGTTGGGCCATTGAGGACATTCAATATACCTTGGGATGTGGTTGGGGAGCAGGACCCCTCGATCGTGCACCCTGCGGATGGAGAGCTTACTGATGCCGAGGCCGTTCCTGATCCGGATCTTTCGCTAGTACCGTCCTAGAACCCCGCGGCTGATGGCGAAGTCATTGGGTCCCCTGATGCTGATGACGATCCCATGGAGACAGAAGAGTCTGAGTCGGAGTTCGAGGTTGCCGAGGACAAGCCCTTGGTGGAGGAGTTCAATCCGGACGGAGAGGCTCTCTTCAACCCCGAGCCAGAGGAAGAAGAGGAGTTAGAGGAAGAAGAGGAAGAGGAAGAAGTCCAAGGCGAAGTACAACCGGGCGATTGGGTTGAGTACGACCCCGTAGCAGACGAGGACTTTTCTGATGCCAGTGAGCCTGATCCTTAGTTTACTTAGTTGTCCCCGACCCCTTTTGGAAGCGCCCTTAGGATAGTACCGCTTAACCTAGTCTTGATCTCTTTTTGCTTAGGCTAACCACCCCTTCCCTAATCCCTTTTATGTATGCCTTTTATGTTTAAGTCGTTGTGTAAACTGGATCTACCTTATGTTATGTATTGGTGTTGTTTTCTTAAAGTCATATTTTGTTTATATTTGGTATGGAGTCATGTCGTCGCTTCCGCATGAGCATTGGCATTCGTTTGTATGTCGCGTGTCGTTCGATCCTGGGTATGTTAGTAACAAGGAACGACGCTAGGGCGATGTCAACGCGTTCGTTAGGGACGCGGGGCGTGACAAAGTTAGACTCAAACTTGTGATCTTCGATTACCAATTTGACACAATTCCATGTCCACAGTTCGTTTCAATAGGTTAAATCACCCAACTTCGAAGATTTAACCTAACTTTTGACCATCTAAACTTACCGTCCAGTCCATTTGCTGGTTGTCCGAGTAACCACAGAAATTAGCCATTCCACTCATCAATCAATCGTCTCTTGACTTTCAACAAGCAGGATTAATCACTGCTTCTCCTCTGGTTTCATAGACGTCAATCACGACTGACGCTAATGGCAGTTTGGGCATTCTATTTAAACAGACAGTGTTAACTAATGATCTGCCTCTTCATCATCTCTCTAATCTTTGAAATAGCCTTTTGTCAACTATTGAAACATCTTATGAGTCACTTACTTTAGGCGCCAAATCAAATTAAGGGTCACGCCATCCCTTCTGTCGAACAGGGTCAGCTCACAAGCGATTGGCGAGTCGAGGGCCACCTCAAATATCCCGGTGGAATCACTCGTTCCTAGATCGATGGTACATTTGAACACTATCGAGATCACCTCTCATGACCAACTCAAATTGATACAGGATCAGTTCGTCTCGACCCATAATCCTCTAGCAACACATCACATAATCCAGGGTAGCTAAGCCTTGACTAGTGTGTGGCTGGTACGGGGTTCTAGTACAAGTCATCCCTCATTGGGTCCATGACCATCCTGATTGTCGATTAATGTCAGCTCGCAAATCATGCCACGAATCAATCCCTAGTCGTGTCGCGACCTCAAATTCGGTTTGAATTTCAAGTTAATGGATTACCAAATTAATTAAATAAATTAACTAACCCAGTCCGAGCTCTCACAAGCTCTACCAATTCGCAACTTAGGTTTAAATGATTTTTAATTTCGGAGCCGCCACTAATCTTTTTTGGTAAGTAAATTAGATACCTAAATAAAGTACGGGAGAATACTTTATTTTCTGCTAACCAGAGATTTAGGTTCGGGGACTTGATTATGTTAATTTTTTCAATTAACACCTTTTCGGTACCATTCTTGTGACAAATTTCCTTGATTGGCAAATTCAATTGATTTCGCTTGAAGATCAAGGTGCAATTATTTTTTTTTTGAGTTTTCTGGATTTAATGAATGCATGCAAAATGTAACCAAATGACATGCAATGTGATGTGAAACTACATGACGTAAGAAAAGATGATCATGCATGATGACTCTTGAAAAATTAAATTTTAATGCAAGAAAGAATGTAAATTCTAATCTAAATGACATGCGACATTGTGATGCATGAGCTTAGACGACATGGCATGGTAATGCATGAATGAAGGGCAATTATGCATAAAATGCGAAAATTCTAAATAACATGCAGGATGATCTATTTATAAAATGGCATGAGTGATCTTAGAGAAAAATTGAATTTGATGCAACTAAGCATGATTTCTATGACATGAAATGGAATTAATGCATGGATGACATGAAGAGAGAAAAAATGAATTCACCATGTGTACGAAAATATGAGAGGATGACGGGCCAAAATGTATCATGAACATGCAAAAATTAACATGGGCTATGCTAATGGAAATATGAGCGAATCAGCAATGGTATGGATACAACATGCGCATGAGTCATGAGACGTCTTCATTTTCCGTGAATTCTCGATATAATGAATTAGTTTGACAATTAATACAAATCGATTAATTAAAATTCAATTTACATTAAAAGTCACCTTGGGATGCAATTTCCGAAAAATTCACTTAAAGTCCAGACGTAATGATCTTTATGGGTTTTCATGATTTTCATTTTTTTTGTGATTTTTGTGAAAAATGAATCAAATAAAAGTATAATAGACCCCGAGTATAATACACCTTAAATTCCGAAATTTCCAATGAATTCGCTTCGTACCCTGGGGATCGGGTCAGAAGGTAATTTATTTACGTCGTACCCTGGGGGTTGAGTCAGATAGTGAACTTTGAAATTTGTCGATTCGGTCCCAAAGTTATGGGATAGGTTAGACAAATTTATGTGCGGATGACGTTGTACCTCGGGGGTGAAGTCAGATAATCATCCATGTTGCACGTATTTCGAGGGATAAGACACAAGGTGCATGTATTATACTCAAGGTATATTATAAAAATATTTGAATGAAATGAATTGTCGGCCAACTAAGGATAGGTGCCGAATTTTAAAGGGGATAAACCCCTATCCACAAAGGATTCACATATCCTTAAACCTTAGAAGATTATCTCTTAAGATTTGAAATGAATTTTCATATAATTCTTCAGATTTTAAGAATGGGGGCAATTTGTCGTGCATATTTCTCTTTATAATGGGGCAATCCATATTTTCCCATATTTCTCTTTATAAGAGATAAGATAGCAATCCCAAATTCAATTGAACAAATTGCATGCCAAGGATAAATATTCAAGGCCAGAAATTATCCACGAGGGACTTGATATCATCAAATTCAAATATTCTTGAAAAGTTTAGATAAAGTTTAGGTCAATAAACCTCATCCATAGCGTAGAGATGATATCAAATAATCAAAGATAATGTCGGTTAATCAATCTTGGATAAAGTTCAAATCAAAGCTCATCCAATGGTACATCCAATTTGGTCAAGAGAGAAAATATGCCAAAGATCCAATTTTGCTCCACAAAAAGTCCTCAATTTTTTCTGATTCATCCAACAAATAGCAATATTCAATTTTCGTTAGCAAAATTGATGAAAAGGTGGGATTTTTTCAGCTTTAATTGCAAGTCAACATGTGAACATCAAATACACACGCAAGTTACATGGATTGCAATCAATAGATGAGAACTTTTACCTTTTCCCCAAACTAATGTCCAACACATGCAGAATTTGGAAATTTCATCAAAAATTGCACCTTTTTCCATGATTCGAGCTTCGAATTGCAAAAGACTCAAAGTCTGACTATGATGAATTATTCTCCAACGGGATCTTCTCTAGATATCACTTCCTCGTGCGAAACCTGCAATTGGGCACAAAAATAGAAAATAAGGAATTATTGCATAATACCCCAAAAATATGCAGCCCTTCCTTTTCATTATATGTCCATCGAGAAACACAATGGAAGATGATGACTCATGAGACATTCGAACACCAACACCAATCAGACTCTCTGTTGCGACCACCAAGTGATGCCAAGTTGAGTTGAACTGGGAGCGGTCCAAAACTTGCAACAATTTTAATGAAACGACCATCGAAGTATTGCTGGAAAATGCCAAGGAACTTAGGGATGGCGGTGGGTCGATGATTGTTCCAGGCGATGATGGACGTTTGGGGACGAGGCACGGCGAAGAGCGAACATGATGGAGAGAGATCCTCATGAACGGGACCTAGCAAGATTTTTTTTTTTGAGGCCTTCACGCTTGCCTCTTTTGACTTTCTTTTGTATATGAAACTTCCAATCCAGAATCTGTTCGTTTATGGCTTTGACCAGCCTTGGACTCTGATCTCCTCTTGTGGAGCACACTTTGGCTTTACCGTGCTTGGTGTCAAACTTCGCTCCTGCAACACCACAAGGAAGAACTAACGACAAAGTACAAATCCAGAATAAAGTCACAAGAAGAATAGAACATACCAAGGCTAACCAATGGATGGCAACAATCGCTGGTGCGGCTGATTTGACTCGCTGTTGCTTCCCCTCTCCAAGATCTGCCGTATTCGTAAATTATATGTGGCCTCTATGTGCCGTATCTTCAATTGAATTGGCCTCCCTCCTCTCGTCTGACCTAGAGGTGTTTATATAGAGAACACGTAGGTGAAACCCTGATAATGCGGGCTTACGCTTTGGCCTTATCTCAATTAGTAAACTTTAATTAAAAGGCCTTTTCCGGAATTAAAATTTAGTGGACTGGAAAATTAGGCCCCAAGGCCTTTGATTCCCGGCACTTGCATCCTTATGATGGCCGAATTGTGTAATGTGGGCTTCGGTCCTCCGCGTGCCAATTCACGCCCAAATCCCGTCATCGGTGCGAAATAATACAAATGCAATACATGCTTAAATTAAATATGCCATGCTTGAAAACTTTAATTTTTGTGAGAACCATGATTAATTCTCATTTTATGCTTAAATGAATAAATTCCTGAAAATCAAAATTTAGGTGTTAACAAGTCGACTTCAGGGTAATTCTGTGGCGACTTACAGCTGAGCGAGATCCGTCCAATTTGATCCATGCTTGATTTCAGATCGCCACACAGTAGAACTTCCATCAACACAGCCGATTGGCAAGTCAGGGCATAGTCCGTGTCGAATGCGACTTCTAAACTTTCAGTGGCCTCCTCAATCCTCGAGCCCTAAACTTGGATTGATCTTAAATCTTGGATGTCGCGCTCATACCTGGTGAAATCTCTTCACATTGCCATAACATGAACAAGCCTCGCCAATCTACTTAATGCACTCCAGATCGAATCGCTTCTTCTTTGATTTCTTGACAATTCCATTTCAAGGTTTATCGTGATAAGCTCCCACTTTTACTCTAGAATCCCCAATGACAGCAGCCATTCACTAAGCTTTTGATGTTGCGCTTCGACTTATCAATGCACTAACTACTCGCCAATAGCTTGGCCACATCAGACTTCTTGTTAATCCTTTAGTAACTTTACTTCGAACCTTAGTATCTCCTCAAGATATCCGATCTAATAGTGTAGCTACCGCGATAGCCTCTGATATGTTTTCTGCTTCATAAAGAAAAAACAAGACCTTTATGGTCATTGTTCCAAAAAAAAAATTGTACGACCATACTATTCTTCCGACGCGTACTCTGATGATTAATCTTCTTTAATTGCCACATCTCGCAATCTTAATCTTATTCTGGGTCCTCGCAAATCTCATGAACTCATACAATCATCTGGCGAATCCTTTCATGCGATCCACCCTTAACTTGTCGTTATAAACTTTCCTCATTCGTTTCTACGGTCTTCGCTCCACGTATATGTCTAAGGTTCCCTTGATGACAGTCCTCAGACAATATATGCTCTACCATTTTCTTATCAACCGTTGGTCAGTTAACTCATACAGGTCTCAAGTCTTTTCAAGACCACACTTGTCATACCACATAGGCCTTTTCTAACCCATAATCAGAGGTACAACCCGAACTTTACCAACACCACGAAGTACATGAGCGATACTATTTCGTGGCATCTCAATTCACTCACGATCTTTTGTACATTATTCAAAATGTAAAACTGTGCATTCGCAACACATTTCACTTTATGAACCAACTTTAAACACGCGCGGCGAAAGATTTCCTCATCATTCATCACACCTTACTTACTTTCGCATTGGTCCTTAACAGCTCGAATTTTTCGACTCCTCGAGCGACTACTACATCTCAGAAATCAATTTTCAAATTTTAGCCCGCTTCTCTATGAATGTCCCTCTAGTCATTAATCGAGATCGAAAGGAGAGTCGGTGGCTAGGCCATTAAAACACAACGTAGTTTCAGACTTATGCAATCCAAAAAATACCGGTCGCCTTAATACAAACCCATGTTCATAAGTTATATCTACAAAAAGTATCCTCAATTTCGACTAGCTATAGCTAATCCATGACTAGAACATCTTACCGCAAAAGTTGCCATATTCCTAGTAGAGTCAATCCTGGTTGTCCTGCTGAATACCTTCTCGTAATTGTCCTTCTTGTGGCAGCGGGGCTCGGACTGTTCTATGTTTTAGCGGGCAATCCTTCACTTGGTGGTCATATTGCCCACATCCAAAACAAGCTCCTCTTGAGAAAGGACAAAGGGCTTTTCATGCTTCAGCCTACAAAGTCTGCAGGAACCATCGGGGTGGCACTGTGTCTTCCTCATAGCCTTATTTCAGTTGGGTGGAATAGAATGCTCTGTCTCCATCATCGACCTCTTCCCAAACCGTCGGCTATTTCGTGATTCAGATGCGATTGCTCTTTCAACTATGCTCCTCTCTACAGACTTGGCCCTTTCATATGACTCACCATAACTCTTATGGTTCAGCGACACCAGTTGCTCCTTAATTTCAGGCTTTAATTCTTCTCGAAATCTTCTTGACTTATTCATCGGATCCCCAATCGTCCATGGTGCAATATTTAACAGCTCGACAAACTTCCCCTCATACTGATCTACTGTCATTTGACCTTGTCGAAGCAGTAGGAATTCAACCATCCCTTTTTCTCGCCTACAATCCAGAAAATACTTACCATAGAAGGCTTCAACGAAGGCATCCCACACAGGGATTATACCTTTAGAGAAGATCTTTCCTCGCATGACTTCCCACCATGCATTGGCATTACCTTGCAGTTGGTAAACGGCTAGCGTCACCTTGTCCTCTTGTATTTCCATAATCCACCAAATTGCGGCCTCCGGATCTCCTATTTCCTTAAACTTCCGTGACTTGAGATTCAAAAACCTCTCCATCAACTTGACTATCGGTCGCTCACCCTCCTCACTTCCAATCAATAAATCTTCATGCGGAATGGTGGTCGTAGCTTGAATCCTTACATGATGTTCGACCATATCTCTCAAAGTTCCCAGCGTCCGCAGAGTCCCATCCACTTTGGGATCTTCCTGAGCTGTCCTTCCACAAGGCACCCTCTCATTACTATTTCTCATTATATAGGTAACTTACGGAGTCCTGTCCACCCCAGGCAATACGTAATGAGAACATTAGCATGCAGTTTAAAATTTAGGTAACAAGCACAAGCATACGGCTCATGATCTTACTAACTATCCCAAATCCCAACGCTCCTTATCACTCCGAAGCATGACCAGATGGATCAGGCTGACCTTGCTCTGATACCACCTTGGGTGAGGATGTCACGCCCCGATCCTCGAGCACGTGCATTCCTACCACATCGCCTCAAGTCATAGGAGATAACATCATAGGCACGTTATCGATCCATTTATTTTATCTTTGATTATGCATACGAAAACATGCAACTCCCAACATCAAATCAAACAATAGGGATAGTTAAACAGTCAATCATATCAATCAAACCAAGACAGCTCACAAAGTCAACCTTTTTTATTTAACTATCTTGTCTAGACAATAATCACAAACCCTTCTTCGGCTCCTGATCTACAACTCCCAGACTATTAGGTTCGGTCTAACACGTTCTTCGGAAATACTCCAATAAGTCCACCCCTTAGTATCCTCGACGCTCTGTCACTTGGGCCTTGAAAATGTTATCCCACGATGGGGTGAGAAATAAATCTCAGTGAAGTCAACACCTAAGCTCGGTTAGGACGTTGATTCACCCAAGATATCCTAGCAATTAACATGACATATCAACCAGCACAAATATCCAGTGACATGCAACTTACCCGCTAGGAAGCCACACATAATGCGATGTAGACACGACATGACAATCAAATAGCCTAATCAAGGCAAAGCATCACACAGTCACGACATGACAGTCAAACGGCCCAATCAAGGCAAAACATCACAAGCTTACACATGCAGGACACCATGTGAAGCCATTTATTAAGAGATGGGGTTTGTCACCCCGGCACACTGGTCAATGGTGCCTAGTACACTGGTCAATTGGTACTCTTCTGGCGGAACCAGGCATCGTCCCTTACTTCCGGCGACTGCATCCAGTAGTTCATGCGATATCCAGCTGTCATGGCACAGAACTACCAGGAATCCCTTCCGGGCTTCTGTCCGTCACAAGCTGCTACCGGCATCCATCAAACTGATGTCCCAGAATGACGTACTTTCGACAAGTTGCATTCTTTCGATTGTCACGGTACAATCTTGTCAGGATCTTGGCAGGAATTTCATCGTCCCATCATATGACCGCACATCTCATCCGACAACCAATCAATTTTATCATATTTGATTTTAGCCGGATGCTCATACAGACATGCTCAAAGACTTGGCCCAAGGCCATTTTCATGCTAAATTATGCAGTTTGATCCCACACAGGTCATATGAATGCGCAATTTCACAACTTGGCTTGCGCTTGACACGAACGATGAACTCATCAAATCATAATCATATCACATGATAATCAATTCAATGCAGTCAATCAAGCAGTCAATTACAGAATCGATTAACCAATTCAATTAATCAAACAACAATGATTAATTCTAGCTTCATTAAATTATTGATCAATCGCTCGGCTCTGAATTATCGCTCGCTCGCGATCAAACAATGACAATCAATTGCCCAATCAATCAATTCTAGCAGTCAACTAGCCACAAACGACCTAACTAATATGACTAGCTTAAACAATTGCAGCCATTTACCTTAAAACTCCATTTCTATCTAAACCGACCGCAATTAATCTGATTAACCACCCTAACAACTAAATAACTAATCCTAGGCGTAATTAGCGCCCTAATCAAGGATTAGGAGTTAACTCACCCTTAAACAAGCTCGGGCAGTCTCGGTGACGATGGCGGCGACGATCCTCGAACAATCCTTCGTCGCGAACCTCGAACTCACAGACCACGAATTTTAATTCTCGAACAACGGGCCCAAATCCTCATATAGCTTGGCCCACGGGCCTAGGATAAGGCCCAACTCTTAGCCCAACTTGCTAACACCCGGCCCAAATCAAAATGGGCCTCATATCAGCCCAACAGCCCACAATTCAAGCCCAAATAAAATGGGGGTAGCAGCCAAACAGAGGAAAACAGTGGCTGACGCGGGCTGTTTCCAGCGGCTATGGACGGCGACCAGCTCCGGGGTCGACGGTGGAGGTTCTCGGAGGTTGGCGGAGGTCTGTGGTGGCCGAAGGCAGCCGCAGTGGCGGCCAGCAGCTGGGCAGTTTTGGAACAGGGGAAAACAGAGGCAGAGAGAGGTGGTTTCAGGGTGTTTCGTGGCCTGTGGTGGTTTGATAGGCTTGGGGAAGGGCCGGGTAGGTCGGAGGGTTGTTGGGGGACCTGAGGTAAGCGACGACAGCGGTCGGAGGCGGCGCGAACAGAATCAGGTGGATTTCGGGCGGAAATATGGGAGGTTCGGACCGGGGGTCATTCGGGCTCTACGGACCTCGGGCGATCACTAGTGGCTACGACAGGCAATGAGGAGGTTGAGGGTAGTCCTTGGAGTCAAAGGTGAGCGATGGTTGGTGATCGGAGGCAGCGGAGGACAGTTGAGACTCTTCAGGCCCGAAACAGGGCAGTCTGACCGAACAGGGGTCTCCGGTCTTCCGCGGCAGTTCTGATCGGCGAAAGAAGGTCGAAAGGGTCGTGGGGGAGGTGGAGGATGGCAAGGCAAGGGCTGGCGGCCGACGGGAGTGACGGTGAGGGTGGACGAGGCTCGAATAGACCTCTGCCCCAAAAACAGAAAAGGAGAGGGAGGCTCGGCCCGGCTTCTTTGGACCCAACGAACGGCTAAGGTGGAGTTAGGACTGCGGCGGGGTCATGGTGGAGGTCGAAGGTGGCGTCGCCGGGCGAAGGACAGCGCTGGTAGGGGTCGAACAAGAGGAAGAATGATAAGGAGGTCTCGGTTGGGGGGTATCTACGGCAGAAGGGAAAATGCAAGGAGAGAAGGAGAGAGAGGAAAGTAAGAGAGAAACGAGAGAAGAGAGAAGAGTGGGTGGGTGATTGGATGGGTAGGTAGGATTTTGACATGTGGAGCCCACTAATGGTCAAGTCCAATTTCAAAGTTTCGTCTTGTAGTGAATAATATACAAGGGCAATTTGGTCACTTGATAATTCGGGACTGAATGAATTTTTTGCTCGACTGGCGGAGGATATTTTTGGTCTCTTCACAAGCTAGGCTCGGTTAGTATTAGCTCGGGCGCGAGGATTTGAATCCTATTTCACGGCGACTAAGAATTGTGAAGCCTAATCTAACTGACTGATATTTCGGGAATCGTCCAAAATTCGTCCCTTAATACCTTGCGATCCCAATTTCATACCAACTGAAATTCAATTCCTTTCCTTTTCATTGAATTCAGGCCATTTATAACAGGCGAATTTCCAAGGCGTCATAATAGGAGTGTCTTTGGGTTTATAATCTTGCATACAAAATCATCTAAGGACTTTATCCATATAAGTCTCTTGTGAAAGAGACTACAATCTCTTTGAACGATCTCTTGAAATCTTAATTCCAAGAATATATGCAGCTTCACCCATATTTTTTTTTAATTTTAGAATTGGAACATAACCAATTCTTGATTTTATTAATAAGCTATATATTGTTCCAATCAATTAGTATATCATCAACATATAATGATAAGATCACATATTGATATTAGGATCTTTTGATATATACGCAATGATTTTCATAAATCATTACAAAATCTTATGCAACTAAGGCATTACGAAAAAGTATATATCATTATCTCAAAAACTGTTTAAGGTCATATATCGATCACGAAAGTCGACATACGTTTTGTTCTTGGCCAATCGTAACAAACCCAACAGGTTGTTTCTCTGGAAATTTCTTCTTTTAATTCTCCATTGAGAATCGCGGTCTTTACATCCCTCTGATGCAATTCAAGATCCATACTAATCATTATTATCGGAATAAGGTGAATTGAAGTAAATCTCACCACATGAGAACAAACCTCTTCCCAATCAATTCCTTCTTATTGATTATACCCTTTCACCAAAACGCGGGCCTTATATCTCTTAATCGAGCCATTAGCTTTAGCTTTTAATTTGAGAACACACTTGCTCCCGATGGCTTTATGTCCATTTGAAAGATCAACCAATTTTCAAATTTGGTTTGATCTCATTGACTCCATCTCTTTTTCCATTGCCTATATCCATTTTTCCTTATTGGGGCAAGTCAGAACCTCATTTACATTCCTTGGCTCATCCTCTTCTTGTAGATCGACCATGAAAGCTTTATCTTCAATGTCTAAACGTTGACAAATCGATGGAGAACGCTTTTGCGACTTGTTCGCTAAATTGAGGATTGTACACTTAGTACATCAAGCTCCATTACACTCCTACTTGGTAACTTGTTCACTGTATTAAAGATTGTACACTTAGTACATCATTCTCCATTACACTCCCACTCGGATTAGATAATGACGGCATCTTTTTCACATCAAGTGGTTGCAATTGAGACTACTTCGAAACAAATTCTCCACTTCTCACATTGCTCCCACTTGAATTAGATGCCCTAGTAGAGTCATTATCACTATCCAAGATTTCAAATAGAGGATAGTCTCCACCTATGTCGCCCTTTTTCATAAATTCATTGACTAAGAATGTGACATCTCGTGATTCATATTCAGTTACACTTCCCACTTTCTTGCTCACTTATAACGCATTCCCTTTGGAGTACTCTCAGTATCTCATCAAGATACTCTTTTTTTCCTATATGGCCCAATTTTCCTTACCATTGGGAGAAATTGTGTGTATAGGAAGCACATCAAGGTCTTATAAAACTCAAATCTCATTTTCGACCTGTCTACAACTCATATGGAGTATAAGTAACTGATTTAGAAGGTACACGGTTACAAATCTATATAGCAATCAATAAAAATTTTACCCCAAAAGGTGATAGGCAAATTAGCATGTGCCATCATAGACCTAACCATTCTCATTTTAACTTGTTTCTTCTCTCTGCGACTCCATTATATCGAGAAATCACTGGAATAGTCAACTGTCTTTCTATTCCTTTTTCATCACATAAATATCTGAACCGATTAGATAGATTTTCTCGATCTTGATCGGATTTTTTTAAAGATTTTTTTTAAAACTCAAAAAATAAAATTTTTCAAAGCAACTTATGCCTCAAATTTATGAGAAATCGAAAATAACATATCTGAATCGAGTATAATCATCTATAAATGTGATGAAATAAATAGCCCATGCCTTATTCTCACATTCATTGTGTGACATTCTGAATTCTAACCCCCCTCGAGGTTATTGAATGGAAGGATATCGATCGTGTATTTTAGTTATAACTCGCTCGGAGTTGGCCACTCTTGAGTTAACTGACCAAAAGGGAAAGACTAACGCAGAGTCCGGTACGTGGACCTGGGGGATTTGAATGAGAAATGGCACTTTGACCATAAGGATTGTCGAGGGAATATTTTGAGCCAACAGAGATCAATCTAGGAACGATCATGGAATGCCTTGCTAGCGTTATACGTTGGGACGCGGGTTATTCCGCTTAACCAATGTGTAATTTGCGAGAATTTCCTTTATCAAATTTCGATGATCAGGACCACAGGAGCTAGCGATAAACCCTCGCAATTACATGATAACCAAAGTCGCCATGGCTTGAGAAAAATCCCAAGGTCGATACGCGTAGCACCTGTAAGAGTCGCTCGTTAGTTTGAGATAAACTGGAATTACAGTCGATGAGAGTTCGACATGAAAATGGACCTCGAGATTGGGGTATTAGACATTGAGAAATTCCAACATTTGAATTGAAATGGACGTCGCCTCATCGAGGACAATTTAGATTAGGAAAATGAAATTTTGGACGACAAGTGCAAAATGACCATTTTGCCCCTCACGCCTTGCCCTTGCCTTAAGATTTCTAGAAGGGCATTTTAGTCTTTTTGGATTCCCCTAGCTGTCGAAAATGGGAGGGAAAATTGATCAATGAAAGTCAATGGTGGACCAAAGACCTTCTAGAAGCAATGCCATGTGTCATTGTGAGAACAAAGATTATCCTTCAAGCATTAATTACCAATCTTTTCACTTGACCCCAATTATTTGAGGAACACTTCCCCTAGCCCATCTTCAGCTGTGCCCCTCTTCCTCTCCCTCATTTCCCTTTCAATTTTCTTCTTTTTCCTCTCTCGGCCGAGAAGCTTTCTCGTGGACAGACAAAAATTGCTTCACTGTTCCAGCCATAACTTTGTTGTCCGATATTGGATTGAGGTAAAACTACTGGAATCTGAAAGCTTATCGTCGTGCCATTCCAACGAGGTATTATAAGCTCAATTTGGCCCAGTATTGCTTCCCGCATGTCTGTTTGAATGGACAAAAGTCAGAATCTGATCCGGTTTTGGAGAGAATCCGTTTTTGGGGGCTTCCGGACTTCAAATGGCTCCAAATATTCGGTGAGTTACTCTAAACTCATAGAATAAGAGTTTAACAAGCTGAGATTAAGGTTTTATTGGAGTTAAAATAGATTTTGATGGAGTAAATGGCTTGGTTTTGGAAGGGCGGAAACTGCCCACTTACTGTCCGGGTGGAACCGAACCATTGGGAGGCTCTTGAAAGTGTCGCCTTGCTATGGATTGCTTGGTAAGACCTCTATTGATGTTGTATGATATGTTGGCAAGGAGATCTTGCAAAGAATTAGAGTTTAGAAGTGTTTGAAGGGCTGATTTGAGGTGAAAACCGAAAACCGTGTAAATCTGACCCTAGCGCGCACTAATTTTGAAATGGCTCGTTCTAGGTCGTCCGGTGTCCAAATTGAGCTCCGTTTTCGCTCACACGTCCATAAGACCTTGAAGGATAAGGCTATGGAAGTAGATTTCTCAAAAGGTCAACAGACCAATACCAGTTTATTTGGGACTGAATCTAGTCGTGGAAGGCCAATATGGACAGCTTGGTGCTGCGATGTTGTGTCGCGCGTTTTGTAGAAATTGCTTGGCCTAGGCTCGAGGTAAGTTATGTCTAAACCTTTATTAGGATGTTAGGTTACTAAAGGACGGAGTTTTGACTCAAATTGAATGGTTTTATGAACTAATTCTATGAGAGGCGCGAGGAAACCCAAATCTACCATATTTTGATGAATTGAGCTTGAGTGGTTTTATGACATGGAAATTTTGAAATCGAGGTTGAACTGATGAGTCTTAATCTGATTGTGGCATGTGGCTGGGCCATTTGGCGTGCTTTGTGAAAATTCTCATTTGTTTGAGTGCATTAAGCGGATTGGTTTACCAATCGAGTCTTAAGATAACTTGTGAATGATTAAAATTGAGATTTAATCGATTTGAGCTGAATGATACTTGTGTTTTACTGAGAATTGTATAATGAGAATTGTGTTTTGTCCAGTGAGGGACGTTTGAAACGAAGGCCTCGAGTAGGTGATGAACTGCTTAATTTCATGAGTTGGTCTTGAATGATGAATTTTGAGGCATGAATTGTTTTCTTTAAATGAAAATATGAGGCTTTCTTTAATTGAAACTTTTATGAATAAAATGGCGTGTGGGATCGCCGGGAAAAATTATAAGTGCACTGGCGTGTGGGATCGCCAAGGAATTATCAAATTTGGCCAATGTATTGGAAGGCTCCCATTTGACCTGACGAGGTTGTGCGGCTAGAGAGTTCCATACTAACGCGATTCATCTCGATTGAAAATGGGTGTCGAGAGTCGTATGGTGATCGAATCATCTCTAGGTCCGGACGCGAGAGTCTCATATGTACCGACGGGTCATATGGAGACCGAATCATCTCGCAGCCCCAAAGTGGGTGGCCTACGAAGGGCGGAAATGAAATGACTAGTTTTCTAGAAAAGTCAAAGGATGATTTTGAGAAAACTGAATATGCCTCATGTTTTGGAAGTTTGCCTCAAGATCAAAAAGTTTGCATCATGAATTGAACATGGCCTAGAAATGGCGTGGAAGAAAAGGCTGTAAATTTAGATAATGATATTTTGATGAAATGTGAAAATTGCCTCATGTTTTGAGATGGCGTCGAGTGTTCACTTTTGATTGGAAAACCTTGCCACTGTACGAAGTTCAGTTTTACTCATGAAATCTTTTGTGACTGAGTCAAGTCGATTTGAAAGTACTAAATGCCATGTTTTGGAAAGTACCCCGTTTTGCCATGCCAAGGTTTTTATTACCAAAATACCCTATTTTTCAAAAGTGTATGGAGGTACTGGCAGCCTAGTTTAAGGTTAGGTTCAACTTACTGAGATTATATATCTCACCCCGTCATTAGACCAATATTTTGAGGTCTCAGACGCAGGAAACCCGAGCTCACCAGGGATTGGCATACGATGAGGTCACTGGAAGAAATGGTTACGAATCCTTTTGTGACCTTAGGGTTGTAATGATGAATTAGGGGATTTAGATTTGCAATCTCTGATGTACGGCTGACCTTTTATAAAAGGTGTTCCACTTTGTCTTAAGTCATCTTGTGTTATTTTTATGTATGGAGTTGTTCTCGCTTTCGCATGCATGCTTCATATAGGTCTGTAAGTTTTTGCCGTTGGTTCCTGGGAGATCATTGAAGGTGACGGCGAAGGTGGGATGCTCACGTGCTCGCCGGGTTCGAGGCATGACACATTGAACCACATATGTCAAAATGGATCAATTGTAAAGAAAACTCAGCTTTTATCATTTTCCAAATGGCTTGCTCATTGTCAGCCCCGCTAGGCAATACTCACAAATAGGCAAATCGACTTTTTCAATATTGCCCTATAAACCCTCTTTAGCTTATATAAATATTTGTCATTAGGCCAATATGACCCAGCCTAGCATGCCACATATTCAAATCATCACAAATGATGAAAAATAGTGAATAACTAATATTCACATTATTGTACTCAACAATTAGCACAATTAAACCATCTAGAACCATAATAACTTGTTCTTAACAACAAGTCATCACCACCGTTATAAAAGATTTAAATGAAATCAAGTTTAACCACAACTAACACGGAAACTTAATTCCATCAAGTTTTTGGAGCATATAACAAAATATGTAGAAATAGGGTGCGACCACTGTGCATATTCAATTGGCAGGTGCCAATCCCTTTAACTTCGACGCAGGAATTATTTTCCACATTTATCCACTTTGCTCTATGTCGAATTCGTTGAAATTCCACATAGGCATTTTTATTTATCGTTACATGGTATGTGGCCCGTAAGTCTATAATCCACAAAGGATAAGATTCAGTAACAAAAATTGAATTAGAGACTTAAGTAACACTCTTAAGTATAAAAAGTCTTTTTTACCACAGTCATGAGCAAAGTGACCCTTATTGCCACATTTAAAACATTTCACCTTTAAGATATTTTTCTTGAAAGGATATTTTTCTTTTCTATGTTGGTTAAACTTCGATTTCCATCCTAAAAGATATGTTCCTTTAATCTTTCCACTTCTTGAACCCACCTTGAAGTTTAGGCTTGGAGCACGAAGCTCTATTTGAGCTAAAACCAGCATTCTAGCTCAAGACAACGCATATTGTCCTTAAAAGCCTTTACTTTTTATTGTGAATCAAGTGAATTTTCATAAGCACACATCTATGAAGTATAGAACGAATTACTACTTGCACTTGCTACTCATCAGTCAAAAAGTTGGCTCACATCTTACAGTTCACTTATCATGTTTGACACGCCACAAAAGTCGTTTCATATTCTGCCCACGAGGCGTCATATAAGCGTCAAAACTTATAATGATCTGTCTCAACTTGATGACCAATGTCTAATCAAACTTAGTGTTTAATGCCACCCACTTGACTTTGGCATTTTCATAAATGCTTGAACTCATGCATAAAACTGTTTTTCATGCTACTTAGTAACATAATGCGAGTAGTAGAGTTCGTCCTTTTCCATGCAGCAAATGGTCGGATGTGCAGTACTTTCATTTTCAGGTTCTTTTATAACTTGGTTGAGAGCTTCAAATGCTTCTTTCTCTTCATAGTATAAACTGGATTTCCATACTCTAGTTTTCTTCTCATTCATAATCTTCCTTTGTTTTGCCAAGCTATGATATTCTCGATAGCCATCGTATTAGAACACGAAGTTCTATAGACATGTATTCACGAATGATTGATGCCTTACATTTACGCATCTATTTTATACTAACTAATTACATTAATGAATAATTTCACATAAAGCATCAGATTCAAAAGTTCACTATGTTCCCAATCATCGTCGAAGAATCCTCGCTTGAAATTACCATTAACATAATTATTTATTCAAAATCGAGTTCACTGAAGTTACTAAAACTTTCTAGAACTCCCCACTCGAATAAAGATCATAAATCGAATAATGATATCTATATTTTGTAATTATTAACATGGCATAACATGATTTGAACTATACATACATGTTTTACACATCAAATCATACTCAGATTACAGGATACATGCCGTCAATAAATTCTTTACACAATATGGCTATCTACATATAAGCCAATTTTTTTAAATACTTGAAAAACGCCCCAAAATATGTGTATCATGGGCTTTCATATGCATTTTTATAATTTTAAATTCATTAAACATATCCAAATAATATATCAAATCGAAGATAATTTCGATGCGAATGCAACAGTACCTCGTATGCCCCAAACGGAGCTCATATGCATCCACACGAGTCGGTCAAAATTTCTTTTTGACTAGACAACGCTCAGTCAACGGGTTAAAAATGTAATGTGGCATCCCAGGTCCCTCCTAGCCTCCAACTCTGATACCAAACCAAAACCCAGCTGTTGTATCTCCCAATCTGAAAAATATTCCCACAACGTGGGTTAGCGCGACGGCTAGCGAGAAAAACATTCAACCCCACCATAGGGGTCATAAAACTCCCCAAAACCAACTAAAAAGGACAATCATATAATCAAGGCATCAAGAGTATGTAACAGCATTAATTCAAATCATTAGATAATAACAATTTAAAACAATGAGGATGCCAATATGATATGTAATGACGTGCTCTTCATTCATCTCACCATCGCCATATCAATTGACTTGCGACCCCTACTTCAGGGCATCCACGACGCATAGTACGGCTCTCCCCTGCACACAGCTCAGGATCCACAAGTACGTACAAATCCCCGCACACAGCCCAGGGGCGTCACGACGCGTGGTACGACTCTACCTCGCACACAGCTCAGGGTCGTCAAGTCCATACAAATCCCCGCACACAGCTCAGGGGCGTCAACTCAATTCAGTGCACTGAAGAGAAATAACTCTACATATCTCATCGATATCATTCCATTACAATGTATGCTTGGCTATGAACTCACATGATTCACAATCTCAATTCTCGCAGGCAATATCTCAATTGCAAAGCCAACATACCAATGTCAATGTCCCCAATGACAAGTACATGAAAAAATCACAGCATTGAATTTAATCAAGCAAAGCACATGAGAATTCAATCATCATGACCAAGAGAACATCCAATTCAAGCTCTCGGGTCATCCATGTTCTTGATCCACAATTTCACAATTTCATCAAGGAAATTCATCACAACTCAGTCTTAAGATCCACGAGAGATATTCCTTAACTTCTCCATTTCATTTTCCCAAAATTTTAATAGACCATTTCTCTTTAGACCTCGAATGAGCTCCCAATCCATTCTGATTATTCAAGTAGTCGAACCTCACCAAGTCCCCAAATTATAACCGAGTCACTATACTTCGGTTCCTAAGCAGGGAAGTCCAACCTTGCAAAGTTTCGCGAGTTATCAGTTTTAAATTAGCAAATGAGCTCCTAAAATCATCAAATTTTACCATGTTGTGCGTAAGACCTTGGAAAACATTGTGTCAAGAAATCTCGAATTGATCCCATCTAGAAAAATTGCAATAATTCACGCATTCTAGAGGAAATCTGCCTTCGGTAACCTGGTCATAACTTCATAGAAATAGCTCTATTTAGTAGGGTTAAATAGTTAATAAAATTCTAAAAAATTTATATGTTGTAGTACAAGATGTCCTCTCAAACTTTCGTGAAGGGAAGTTGGTCTAAATCATTCTCCAAAAATCAGTGTAAATTTATGAACTGGTAGGGGTCTCGGCTAAGATCACCAGAAACAGGTTAAGCCCGTGTGGTTCTAAGGAAACTATAAATATCACCTCAAATCCAAAAATTCCGAAATTAAATTATGTTATAGCTAAGGTCATGATGAACAAGTTTCATGAGGAAATTTAGTCAGATTCTCATCACGTAGGGCTCGAAAAAATTCACAACCCAGTAAGCACAGTCTAGATCCGAATTCCACAGATTGGGTTTCTTGACCAAAAACCTAATCCAAACTCCCTAGCATAGCAACAACACAATGAACATCTATCCTATAGTAAGATTGAAGGAATCTCTTGCCTTTTGCAGCTTCGAACTAGCTCGGCCCGCATCTTCTTCCTCGTTTCTATTTTGGCGAAGTCTCCCTAAGCTAGCTCTTCTTCTTGGACGACAATTTGAGTGAGAGAGGTGGAACATCAGCATTCTCTTGCTCTTAGTATCACCTTTATATAGTTGAGGGAGAGAGAGATTGAGGTTACGTATGTTCGACCAATGGCGACCGAATGCAAGAGTCCTTGTGATCTTTTGCCAAGTGTCCCAATGCATGTGCTTAGCCCCCAATTTGCACCTTTTGTCCTTTAGGTCTTTGCATGTTAGTCACTTGTTCCTCATTCAACTTTGATGTTGTTTCTTCTTGCCACTTGTTTAGCCCATTTTTTCCCCATTGGTCATCTAGCCCTTGTTGCCCAAGAAAGAAAGGGAAAATAATCCTTGTGGTCATTTGTATATTAATCATTGATGGCCCTTTTCATCTAGCCATCCATTCATAGCTCTATATCCTTCAATTTAAATCAAATGATGATTAAACTACTTATGGCCACATTCATGTACACCAAGCTAGTGGAGAGACGATCGTGCGTGGCTATGTACAAGAATTCCTCGGGCGTCCAATATTGACACTAGATTTTCACGTTCAGGTTCACTCTTACTAAAACTAATAATTTCTCATCCACTTATCTTGTAATTGGAGTTCAGATTCATATTCCTCATTGTCTTACGGTCGCGTTGGAGAAAACGGAGCTCAATTCGGCCTCCGGACGACTTCGAACGAGCCGTTTTACTTTCGACGCGCGTTGAGACCTAAAAATACGAGCTCTCGGGTCGGGTGACGTTTTTGTGCAAATTCACTTTGTATTGAGGGCCAACGAAGCTCCGATGGTTCTAATCCAAATATCCTCTTGCATGTCTTAAGAAGCTCTTTACTTGACACTTGTCTCATATCCCATAGTACAAGATTTCTTTCTGAAATTTACGCCAAGTGTTCATGCCCCTAATGGTGATAAGTCATTTTAATATAATCTTGATGGGACCATGAACCAATGATTTCCTTGCATCTTCCCAAGGCATAATCGGCCAATGCCCTTTCATGCATAAGAGGACAATGGCGCCACTTGTCATTACCCTTAATGGCCAACTATCTCTTGCAAGATCTTGATGGGACTAAGAGCCAATGATTGCCTTGCATCTTCCCAAGGTATAAACGGCGAATGCCCTTTCATGCATAAGGGGACAACTATCTCTTGCAAGATCTTGATGGGACTAAGAGCCAATGATTGGCCATCTTTTTTTTGCTAATTCCCAATGTTATTCGACCACTAACATTTCATGCACATGGATTAAGTTGCCATGTGTCCTTATCCTCATTGATCCGAATTTCCTTGCTCTCCAAGATTAAGAGAAATTTAATTATATAACCATGCTCATTTTAATCCTCATGAGCTCTTGATCAATCGGTCACTTATACAATTCCTTGATCCTCAAGTCTAATCCAATGGTGGCTAAAATTTCAATGTTCACGGCCACGTGTTAATTCCAAGGTAATTTTCTAATTTCTCATCAATTTGCTTAATGACTAGTCGGTCATGTAAATTAGAATTTTCGTCCATGAAATACTTCAAAGCTCGTGGCTATTTCCTCATGATATAACTTGAGCCTTGTCAACCATACTTCAATCAATTCCTCGGTAGTCTCCTAACTCACTTCCACATATGCCTTCTTGATATATCTTGGCCTCTTTGCTTAATCTAGTATAATGAGGTTTCGAGTTCCTGCGTCTTAGCCAGCTTTCTAATTCCTTTTGATTATCCTTTATCATTAAGGATCCCGCAAACGGGGGATGCCACATGTAATATCTCAAAAAAAAAAATTATGAGGACAAAATTGTAATTTCGACAAAGTTTGGGGATCGAATGGCAATTTTCAAAAAATTTGAGGACCAAATTATAATTTTTGGAAAGTTCGGGGATCAAATTGTAATTATGAGAAAGTTCAGGGACTAAATTGTAAATTTGAGAGAGTTTGGGGATCAAATTGCAATTTTGTAAAAGTCCGGGGACTAAAAAGTAATTTTTTGAAAATTTGGTGAACGGTCAACGGGTCGGTCAAATCCAGTTCGGACAAAACAGAACCGGGTTTGGATTATCCTGAACCGGTTCTAGAATAGTGTTAAACCGAGTTTGGGATAGGGATAAATCGGGTTTGGGACTGTTTGGCAATGGGCAAGCGCTGCTCACGTGCGCGCGTGATGCCCATGCGCACTGGACCTCTCCGGCACGTGCAGATCCTAGGTTCATTTCTTTATGCCACATAATTCCTATTCTAGAATATTCTTAGAATATTATATTTATGAAAATCTTTCTAGAAATATGTGCTTTGATCTTATCATCTCGATATACGTATTTATTTTTATCATCTCAATATGTGTGATTGTTCTTATCATCTCGATATACGTGTAAATACTTATCACCTAGGGATTCGTGCATATGCTTATCTTCTAGGAATGTGTGCTTTGAGTTTTCAAAGCTTTGACTTGCTCAAAGGTTGACTGGGTCAAAGGTTGACTTTGACTTGGTTAAAGATGATGCAGTCGATGATGCAGTCGGTGATGCAGTCGGTGATGCAGTCAATGATGTAGTCGGTGATGCAGTCGATGATGTAGTCATTTTTGTCTTTTTCTAAAAGTGTAGAAAACATTAGATATCATGTATTTTAGGAAGGAAATCTATTAGCATCATATATCGGAAATTGGATCGAGCTCTAAACTTCCGACGGTGGCGCCACTAACAAGAGCATGTTCGCATTTAACTCGATTTAAGGTCGGAATCACCCATTCCTTAATCGAGTATCCAATTGGAATACAACCGAGGGTGATCAGTCTGCGGCTCGTAATCCCACACGTTATATTGTACGACAGAGGGTGATCAGTCCGCGGCTGGCACGTGCCTGGGTACGAAGTTCCATGATTGTGAACTAGCTCTTTTCCTGGTGTCTGCAGCTTTAGTCTATAGCTCGTTCCATGAGAGTACCTAAGGAGGCCCTAAAATTTGGGATGTCACACGAAGCACATTCTCGAAAGGGATAACACTGACTCTGATGTCATGTTAGGTTTAGAGAAATGGATAATAGAATGGATATTAATTCTTAAGCACAGGACCAATACAAATATACATACAATGAATGATATAAGCATAAATACAAATACAATAAAGGGAAAAACCTTAACCCTAATATATTCAATATATCTAATGGCAACCACATGTTTTTCGCCTACTGTGCTTTCTACCCTTTCTTTTGCAATGAGCAATCATATGTGAATACCAATGCTATTACTCGAGTGTTTGCAAAATTTGACAAAGAGCTTCGCCTCCTGTGAAACTTTCTACCCTGCATACTTTGCCTCGTATGTGTATCTCTAGTGGTACTGCTTAAGCTTCTATCGCCGCTCGATGTATTTATTTGAGTAAAAAATAAAATTTGGAAGTTGAAGTTATAATAAGAATGATGAACAGAACATACTATATATTAGCGAATAGAACAGAACTCTTCGGTCCGAAAAACTATAATATTCGGACATTACTCTTAAAGTCAAAAAATGGTTAATTTTGTAAATTCAAACACACCTCTTTAGAGGTTATTGTTGATTATTGCCAAATATTTTCCGCAATTATTTGTGCATCCACTAGTTGGTTGTAGCCCACTTACTCATTTCTTACGTGGGATGAAGTAAGGCACCTTATTTTGCTTTGCAAACAAACTTCAACAATTCTCCGCTCTTTCACTGTTTCTAAGATGTTTGAATTGAAACTCTTTGTTGGAAACTCTCACATAAACATCACCAACCAGAGTCTAGAACTTGGCCCAAAAGAAGTAATTGAAGGAGAATTGCTCCGAAGTAAAATGACCATCGTCTGTGGTGGATGGAACATCTTCACCAATATCGGAAACTTTGATTTTGTCCTTCAATTTTTCGTCATCAAACAATGACAAGGACAACGAACGGCTAAACATTGAAGAAATAAATCACTTATCTTTAAAAGGACGCACATAACAACACTTTTGGAGCAGAAATCTATTTGAGAAAGCAACTTCTGAAGTAGAAATATATTTGGTCACACACCTTCATTTTTCTTCTTTTGCTCCAAAAGTAGCTTTGGAGTCACTTGAAAAAGTAAAAAAAATTTACTTCTCTCCAGAATTAGAAAAATCAATTTTCGCTTAGAAGCAGAAGTAAAAAAAATCAACTTTTGGCTAGAAATTGATTTGTAGAGAAGAAGTGTTGTTATACCCGCCTCGCCGCCTCCGACCACCAGAGGTAAGGTCTATGTGTCCTTGACAAGCTCCAATTGGAATTTCTTCATTTGAATAAGTATTTTTATCGGTATGAGCTTTAGACTAAAACTGGACGAAATCTGCGCGAGTTGGGATAGGGCCACCGTATACCCTCTTAGAAATTTCAAATAACTCCGAAATTTGTGTGAGAACTCTATAACATATAGTACTCAAGTTCACTGAGCAGAAATGATAATTTTATTGGAGGTTTAAGGTGTTTTCATGGCTGATCTTGAGTGACTTTTATCAAGCAGAAAACTGATCGCCGCGCACCAAGGAGAAACCGAACTAATTGGAGGTCTTCGGGGTGTTGTTTCTCTTCGAAACTTTTGGTGAGCGTCTCTAACACTTATATTGAGGTTCTAGCAAGTTTATTTCGTGATAAATTGGGACCTCGGATCGAAATATGGACTGATTATGCGGGATAGGCTCAAGCCGGTTCTGTTTTGGATAATACTCTATTTGTACCGATTCTGTTGGGGGCTGTTAGAAGGGCATTTTGACTTCAAATGGACTAAAATGATTACCTAAAATGTTGATTAAGATGTTAGTGGAAGGGATGTGAAGTGGATTGGGATTTAGAGGTGATTTAAGGGCTTATATATACGCCAAATCTTCGAAGTATAATCTGCCCTTTATGTTGTTGTATGAACCGGGTATATTGAGGGTTCATAGAGAGGTTGACGTGTATTTGGGCAATTGATAAGGCATCCTGAGTTGCATTTGTTTGGTTATTGAGTGGATTTTAACTTGAAAGTGATGAACTTCCTAGAACGGCACGTGGTTCTCATTTGACGGCGATCTTGAGGATCGAGGAGGTTCGTTTGGTGTGGATTTCTATTAGTTGCTTAAGGTAAGTGGTTCTTAAACCCTTACATGAACCCTAGGACGCTACTGGATGATTGAATTGTGTAGCGTATTGGTGTGACAAAACCATGATAGTTGTGAATGTGTGGTTTTAATGACGGGAATGTCTATATGAAATTGTCTAGCTAGAATGCCTTTGAAATCTTAACGGCTAGAGAGCCCTGATGCATCATGAATGGCCATAGAGCCCCGATGCTTTACTAAACGGCCAGAGAGCCTTGAAATTGCATGGCCAAAGAGCCCTGATGCAAATGAATGGCCAGAGAGCCCTAATGTGAATGAATGGCCAGAGTGCCCTGTGAGTTACATCGCGGTCCAGGAGCCCTAGCGATAAGTAAAGGAATTATCATATTAACGACTTGTGAAAGAGCATGTTTAGTTTATGCTAAAGTGTGAAGCTTGGATCCTAAAGCATGTGGTGTGCTTAGTGATGATTTATTGCGCCAATTATTCTGTGATAAATGATGCCGAATTGACGTATGTCATTGCTTGATAAATTCCCTGCATTAATTACATTTTGTGTTCTCTAGTGGGACTAGTGGTTTAGTTTAGGTTGGGTTTCACTTGTTGGGATGTAAATCTCACCCCGTAGTGGGACATACTTTTTCAGACCCGAAACCTTAAACATGCTGCTACCAATAAGGCTAGGCGATCCGAAGGAGTCGGTCGTCTATTTTGAATAATTCCCAGCGAGTAACTCGATTGTATATGTTAGAAAGAGTACGACAATATGGGTAGATGAAGGAAAGGCATAACTGCAACCTCATCGTTTTGAAGCATGGCATCACTGTCGCGACCCTCTCGCGGCTCGGAGGCGGGAGCGGGCTAATGGGTCGCCCGATCGCTGGCTTGATCGGACGCGGGCCTCTCCCAAGGTCCATTACCCAAATCGCAACTGCTGGATATACGTGGTCGACCTTCAGTGTGGTCTAGTGACATGTGATGAGTGTACATGCCAAGGAGTCGCCACCAATCGTTTCGTGGAGGGTACGATCGGAAGACCCTATCGAATAGTTGGGAGTGATCTATTCGATTCTGCGGAAACCAGAGAAGTGGGTTCGGGGACTTAGTTACGCCAACTGTCAAAGTTGACGCCCTTTCGGTACCTAAGCTGAATGGTTTATCTGATCCTAGGATTTCGTACAGATGAGTGGGGTACAGATCCTAAATCTAGGAGTTCATGCAGATGGGAAATACTACCCTATCACTCACAACCAATAGAAATAAATGCGCAAATCAAGGATCCAGTACATGCGGATAAAACACATGAAATCAGCATGATATCCCTAATGAGGCCCTATTAGCCTAGAGAAATATCAATCAAGGCTTAGGAGTGATTTGGACATGATTCGCCCATGAGGGGCAGAATCGTAATTTTGAACAATTCGGGGAAAACTTACCCTTAAAAGGGTAAATCTGTCATTTTAGACGAATTGGGAAGTCAAAAGACAATGGAAATAGGATTGACCATCAATCCAATCCATTTCCTATTTTTCGGGAATTTCTAGGATTTTTCTAGAATTTTCAAGTGATTTTACCCTTGGAGGGGTAAAGTCGTCATTTGGACAAAGACGAGGAACTGAAAATCTCAAATATTAGGGTTGGTCGTCCACCTGACCCAAACCCTAACTTCAAGCAATTTTCAAAACTCGATTGAGACAAGAAAGACGATTTCCCCACTAAAGGGCAAAATCGTCATTTTGAGAAAAGAGGCGGAACTCGAAAACCCAAACCTAAGAATTGGTCGTCTAATCGACCCTAATTCTCACCTTGGCATTATCGGCCTTATCTAGCATGCACACAAGAGGCGACTTACCCCTAAAGGGTAATGTCGTCAAGTTTCGGAAAATTGGATAAGGAACCCCAAAAATAGGGTTGACCAGTTGTCTGTGGTCAACCCTCGATTTTTGGTGCTTTCTGGAATGTCTAGGATTTTTCCACAAATTTTTCACATTTTTTTTAATTTTCTGGAATTTTCTAGCATTTTTTGGATTTTCTAGGATTTTTCTGATTTTTTTTATTTTTTAAAATCATTTTCGAATTTTTTTATTTTAAAAAATATTATTCGGACCGGGTCGACCCGACCCACTCGGGTCGGAACCCGGTCCAGACCCGAACCCGCGAAAACCTTGATCGAAAACGACGCCGTATCACGCTTTTTATTTTTGGATTTTCCGGTTTTAATCCGACGGTCCCTGATGGACCACGTGGCTTGTCCGTGTCGCTTAGATCTGTTTACTAAAACCTACGGTCCAGATTGGATGAAGACTCGATCAGAGCCGTCTGATCAGATTACTTGAACCTACGGCCATGATTAGATCCGGAGACTTGATCTAGACCGTCGATTCACACTAACCTAAACGACGCCGCACGGCCACTAACCTACACGACACCGTTTCAGTTTATTTTTGATTTTCTGATTTTAAAACATTTTCGGATAAACCTAATTACTAATCGGACGGTCACTAGAATTTACGTTCGATTTATTTGAGCCGTCCGATCCTTTTTATTTGAATAACAGACCCAACGGCCGTGCTGACTCGACACCACGTGGACCAATGGCCGAATGCCAACTAGGACTTTGACCGGTTGACCGCGCCATGTCAGCTTCGTCTTCAACCTCGCGACTCCGGCAGAATGGACGGCTGTGGCTCTCCGACGATGATCTGACGATGAACTCTCGATGAAACCTCATGAAACTAACGGCAATCGACTCGCAATCGCATCTATTCTAACATATCTCAAGATTACGCGAATCCATTCACGGGGCCAAGCACGATCGAACATGAACCAGTACGTACACATACACTCAAATCGCTCGATTCATGGCGTAATGAACCAACTCATTAACAGGGAAGCATCATTCAATGTTTAGGAGACTTACCTCGAGCTCCGATCGAGCTCGCTCGGCCCAGATTTGGCTGGGCAAGAATCGGCTATGGAGGCTAAATCGGAGGACTCAATTCGGGGTATGCGAGCAAAATCGATGCAAAATGGAGATGCGAGCATGGTCAGTAATGTCTAAGGGATGAAAAGCACACAGGAATTGCAAAGATTGAAGCCGAAATCAAAGTCCGCCATTGAAGACCTGAGCTTGAGCTCGAAGTTCGGGATTACCTGTTCTGGCGATTTTGGGCTGCGCAGTTGATGGCGATCGCTTCCTGGCACTCAAAACGAACTTCTGACGGTCTTCTTTAGCTTTGGTTTGGCCGGAGACGGCCTAACCAGCGCTTTGCAGTCGAACTCAAATTCTCGACGACGGAGGGTCGGAGAACGAGCTCTCTCTCTCGTTTTCTTTCTCTCTCTCGATTCAGTTTCGCCCCTCTGCAACTGAATCAACCTCCTCGTCAACTGAAAGCGATCACGAGCTTATATAGCTCCTGGGAATTTTGGCGCCGAACGGTGGAGCTTCAACCAACTCCATTTGGCACGTGTAGTCACGTGCAAATAGGTCAGAACGACGTCGGGGAGGATGGGCATTCCGTTTAATCCCATTTGGTTCTGCGGCCGGCTTTATTTCGCACGAATTTGGCAAGGATTTGAGCTGTTTTTTGCTTTTGTTGACTTTTGCAGGTCCGGCGACCTTGACCATCCGATTACTCCCTCCTCAGGCAACCATTGGTCGTGATCTTGGTGTCAATCAACGGGGGACGATCTAAAGCTTTAAACCCCCACCAGTGTGTCTCCGATTGCGGTCGATTGGTCTGTCAATTTAGCTGTCAAAGCTCGGCTTTTCACTGTTCATTTGCGCAGACTCTCGGGGAAGAAGATGACACTGTTCTGGACCGGTTCGACCGGTTGGACCGGCGGTCTGACCGGTCTGAACCGGTTCCGACTTACCATTTTTCAAATTAAACCCAAATTAATGGGAAAATTTTGCAATTGAACCTCATAATCGAATCTAGGGCATGAATTCTATCTAGAAATGTGGTTTTGCCCAAAAGTTTTCATCAATTTCTACAAAATCCCCAAATTCTCATTTGATTGGAAATTGGGGATTGTGTAATTGAGGGTGCAAATGATCAAATTGAGTTAAACCACCTATGCCAATCGATTTAAAATGGTGAAATCCATTGGGTAGCATGTTCAATTTGCAATGATAGCCCTTGACTTGAAAGTAATTTCAATTATGCTCAATTTCAAGGACTAAAATGCAATTTTAGTATGTAATTTTGTCAAATCCGTGCAATTGAGCAAATTGCACAAACAATTGGGCTAAATTGAAATAGGGGATAGTTAGATTGAATGTCAAGATCTTAAAAAATGCTAAAATTGTAAATTAAAAGACTCAATTGTTATTTTTTCTTCAAATTCAATAGTACGGGTTATAAAGGAACACCTAAAATTGAATCTGATTTTGATTTTTTTGAGAGGTCAAAAATAAAAGGGATTAAAAGGAAAAATATTGGATATTTTTCCATATTTTTGTGACCTCAAATGCTATTTTTCTTGATTTTTTAAGTATTTTTCTATTTTCCAAAAATACTAAAAAATATGAAAAATGTGAAAAATTATTTTTTGGTCAAGAATGGTTCCTTGGGCTTGGCCAAGGCCACCAAAGTTGATTTTGTAATGTTTTGACTTTTTATAAATTTTTTGTGATTTTTCGAAAATAAAACTGAAAAAGACCTGGTCAAAAAATCAGGTGTCAACAGCTGCCCCTCTTTGAGAGGAATCTCGTGAGAGGTTTCGCTCAAAGACAGGTGACACCTGAGTCTAGACCGACTCGACTGGGGAAAAGAAAAACGAATCTTGACACTCAATCTTTCTTGTCCCACTGGTAAAGGCTTTGCTCTTCATTCTTTTGTTGACGTGAGAGAGAAAGTAGAGAGACCCACCTGTTACTTACCTGTTGATCGCCTGCCTGATGCTCGTGTGGCCTGCGCGGTGTATAGCGGGTTCTAGTGAATACCTAGGGACTCGTCTTTTGAGTATCCTAGGGCGATTAAACTCTAGTCTGTATGGTAGGCCGTACCAGAATGGGATTCCTACACTTGACAGGAACCTGTGAATGACGCACCCAGTCTCTTAGGGATTGTCGGGGTTTTGATCCGTATGGTGGATCAGACCATGAATAGGACTCCTTTCTGCTAGGAACCTATGGATGACGCACCCAGTCTCTTAGGGATTGTCAGGGGTTTTGATCCGTATGGTGGATCAGACCATGAATAGGACTCCTTTCTGCTAGGAATCTATGGATGACGCACCCAGTCTCTTAGGGATTGTCGAACATTTTGATCCTATATTCTAATGAATTAACTAGGATTTATACAAATGAGGTGTGCCTGACCTTGAGGCTTTACCAAATGGGCTATTCTGGGTTTAGGGGTTACCTAGAACCTCACAGAAAGCTGATTTTGAAAATTGTCCTTTCGACATGCAAGGCGTTATTCTGGGATTTGGGGATTCCAAGTATCCTGCAGAAAACTTAAACCTGCAAAAACTTTGATAAGATTTTTCTGGGATCTAGGGGCTACCTGAGATCTCGCAGAAAGACTATCTTGAATGTTGTCCTTTCGACATTGAAGGTGACATTCTGGGACCTGGGAGCTCCAGGTATCCTATAAATTTGAAATCTCACAGAGGGATGATTTCGGTGATTGTCCTTTTGACATTGGAGGTGACATTCTGGGATCTGGGAGCTCCAGGTATCCTGCAGAAAGATCAAACCTGCAAAATTGTTCATAAGAATATGTTTTCCTAAGATATGGAATTACCAGGGATCTTGCAGGAAAATAAACTTGAAAGCTCTTTTTCACAGAGCAAGGCATCCTTCTAGAATCTGGGGCTATCATGATTCCTATAGAAGTTTAACCAAGAACAGTAGCATTCTAGAATCTGAGGTTACCAAGAATCTGTCAGAAGCTTAGGCATATAAACTCTCCTTCTTAGAGAAATGTGTCATTCTGAGACCTGGGGTTACCAGGGGTCCTGCAGAAGTTTAAACTTGGAATATATTCTTCACAAAAGAAGTAGCATTCTGAGGTCTGGGGGATACCAAGGGTCCTACAGAAGCTTGAACATGTAAACTCTTTCTTACCAAGAGAGGTTGTGTTATTCTGAGATCTGGGATTGCCAGGAATTCTGCAGAAGTTTAGACATGTAAATTGTTTCTTACCAAGAGTGCTGCAAGCCATTCTGGGAGCTGAAGTCATCAAGAATCTTGCAAAAGCTCCAACCTGAAAATTTTCTTACCAAAGGCACATCAATGGTCTTTAAGTGATATGTGATGTCAAACTGACAGCATTTTATGACTTATATCATAGTCATGAAAAAAAATTTCAATGAATGTATTGCGAGGTTGGAGGTTATCCAAAACACCTTGCAACATACGGGAGTGATCAAAAGTTCCTTGCGGGGAAAGTTTGAATCAAACAATCTGAAATTACCAAAGGAGTTTGGTTAAAATGTCCAATGGAGTATTCTCATCAAAGAGGACTTCTCACCGTTTTGAGGTAATGGTCTTTTATCAAGAATGCACTCGAACTTCCTATCAAACCTGTGCCTAGGGTTCAGGATCATTCGCAGTGAATACACCTCGATCGATTAGGAGGACTTCCAAGGGACCGTAATGTTGGGCTTGGTCAACGGTTTTCAAAGGGGGACTTGCGTGCAAGTCAAGGCTTTCGAAGAGAAGTCTTCAACGTCTGCTCCAGGTTTACAAGTCAAGAAACCTGCGAAATGAGAAAGAAATAATCTTGCTCGAACTTCTTCGGGCTAAGCTTAGACATTAAACCCTATGTCAATCCAAGTGCCTTAATCAGAAAAGGCTTTTCAGGGTTGTAACGTAGGTAGGATTGGGGACCAAAAAAAGGCTTGTTCTTGGCTTAGAATATGCGAAGGGTCTAACATTGGTGATCACTGCAGGTTTGCCGCCGATCTTGTCCCTTCTCGTCCAAAGAGCGTCTTTAGTCTTTGAAGTGCATATTTGTCTTTAGAGAACGTCTCTCTCATGTCAAGACGGCGCTATCATCTTGTCTACACTTTCGTCATCTGAGTGTGACATGATTTGGGAGCATCTTTCGCAGTCTAGCTCCCTTGGAATTTTTCTTTTACAATCAGATCTCACTAGTGACCTATTCAAAGGTATCATGCCACCTTTCGGCATTTACAAGATCAAACACATGATTCACAAGTGTACAAGTATTTGGATGGGCATTGGCCTTGCTTTTACCAGGCACTTTGCTTTTTCTTGATGCCCAAGATTAAATTTTTCTCTCTTCTTTCTTTTTGAGACCCCATCTTTTCTTTTCTTTTGGGGATCAGAATTTTCAAATGAATGTGCTAGACGTATAGCTTGAATCTCAGCACTCGAACATTAATCTAGGAATTTTTCACAAATCCTGTGTTTTGAACTCTTCCGCTCTTGAAGTGACGTCGTTTCCACCTTGGAATATGCAATGATCACCAACGGGTTTGTGAAATGAACGTATAGGCTCAATTGGGCAGTGCGAAGGGTAACAGTGTATAGGATAGAGAAACGAATGCTTTTCGTCATCCTAAAGCACCTGAATTACCATAGAAGTTAAAATGACAAGCAACACACGAAGATTGATGCAAGTCTGAGCAAGAGAACTTCTAACCATTTACCTCCTGATACCTCTGGATGTACCTCCAGTTTGCCCCACTGTGGGGTGGTTCTTGACAGGGGTATAGAATAAAATCGTCGTTCAAATGGTTATCAATGGTCACCTGTAGTGTTTATGGTAGAGAAACGAATGCCTCCGTCGTCTCAATCCATGTAATCACCGCGAATAACCCTTACGTCCGTAGGTTAAGGTCTCGCTATCCTTACCATTCGACTGTTGACACCTGATTTTTTTTACCATTTATTATTGTGATTTTTATTCTTTAAAATTAATTAAAAATATCAAAAAAGGTCATAAAATCACAAAATCAACTTTGGAAGCCTTGGTTTAACCTTAGGAACCAATTTTGAACAAAAAATATTTTTCGGTATTTTTAATATTTTTCGAGTTTATTTAATTATAAAAATACCCAAAAAATCAGAAAAATACCATTCGTGGTCAGAAAAATACCCAAAAATATTCGATAATTTTGTTTTAATTTCCTCTTCAAGTGTGTCACTTTAAATCTCAAAAATTCGGCTCGGGTCACTATGTTCCTTCACAAACATAAACCCGAACCGAGCCTTAAAAAAAATCATTTTCGAGTCTTTTAGTTTTCAATTCTCACTTTTTATAAGCTATGACATTGGATTCTAAAGTCTTAAAGTGCAATTAGGTCAATTTGCCCTCCAATTTAATCAATTTTTACCAAAAGGGCTTAATTGCACATTTTTCTTTCAATTAGTCCCCGGTTTCACGGATGTATACGTATGCTCTACGTATTTATACGTCATACGTATTTATACGTTATGCATATTTGTACTGTTTGGTAACCTCTTTAACTCTTGTAATAATAATAATGGTTATTATTTTTAACACCTTTGTTAGTGCCTTTTTTTAGCATTTTTGTATTGTGAGTGCTATTGCTAGTGCTATTTTTAAATAGCATTTTTGTATTATAAATTGTGAGTGCTATTGTTAGTGCTATTTTTAAAATGACATTTAATTATCATAAATTGTGAGTGCTATTGTTAGTGCTATTTTTAAATGACATTTATTTATCATAAATTGTGAGTGCTATTATTAGATAGAATTTATAATTGTTAGTGCTATTTTTAAATAGCATTTTTGTATTATAAATTGTGAGTGCTATTGTTAGTGCTATTTTTAAATAGCATTTTTGTATTATAAATTGTGAGTGCTATTGTTAGTGCTATTTTTAAATGTCATTTATTTGTGAGTGCTATTTTTAGATAGAATTTATAATTGTTAGTGCTATTTTTAAATACAATTTATTGGAAGGTATTTTTGGCTATAAAAGGATGGCAAGAGTTTTGAGGTTGGGAGAGAGAGACATTTTGTAGAGTGTGCAAATTTTGGAGAGCTTAGAGAGAAGAACACAAACACTCTCTATATTCTCATAATCTTGAATGAGCAAAATTTACTAAGTTCGGAATATTGATTCCGCATATTGCTAGCACAATTGTTGTGGAGTTATTCGTCGTCTCCCCGTTCGTCAATTGGTGGTGCGTCCGAACTAGATGCCTAACACTTGTGGAGGCTGAGATCGAAGAACATCGAACCGACACCTCCGTTCAAGCACGCTACGAGAGGTAATCTATTTACTCCCTTTGAGGCTTTGTGATTTTTTTCGATTGAAATGCACGAAGTACGCCTCTGGAGATACATGTATGGGTTGTTATTTATTTCCGCTACGTGTTACGTGGATCCCAACAGTGGTATCAGAGCCGATCCTTAGGTGTTTTCGTGCATTTAATTGATTTTTTGCAATTTTTGCAATACTATGGCCAATATGTATTAACGAATTGTTCGTCTTACATGGCTAATGGAGGTTGATTATTTTATATGATAAATTAATCAAAGTAGCAAAAATTGAGACTAAATCAATTTTGAATCGAAAATTTATGGCTATCTTATTTTACGTAAAAATTCTGAATATGATTCAACGTAGAATTTTTATTGTGCCTTCCTAAGTTTTAAATTGTGAATTTATTACTTACGTGGAAGGGTGGTGATCATGGAAAAATCCCTAATCAATGTGATTGATGTATATATGAATGTATGATGATTATTTATATATTTGGGATTGTAATTATTAAATGGAGGTTGCGTACTCCTTTTATTTTTCATGTAATCTTTATTTTTAGCATAGTCAATTGTTGATGTAAATGCTACGAGGATTACGTGGAGGAGCCTTTTAAGTCGGCGAGCTCTTTGGGGCCCGATTCTTGAAGAGTTCAAGAAACCAAGAAGAAGCGAAGAGCGGCTCTCCGTTATTAAAATATTAAAATGATTAAATGTGGTCTCATTGGCTCGAGACCCATTAAATCATAATTCCATGATCACCACGTAGGATAGATGTTTATGTGATTGGCATCTATTTATTTATTATGATTACGTGAGCATGTTAAACTGGTTAATGTGCAAAGTCAGACTTACCTCACCCAAAATTGCGCCTGCATGAAATCTTAGTTAGGGAAAATCACTCGCGTTAGGTACCGAAAGGGCGTTGGTAATGACATCAACGTAACCAAGTCCCCGAACTCAAAATCTCTGGTTCCGCAGAATTGATCGATCTCTCCCAATCGGTCAATAAGGTTTCCGGTCTACCGTCCAAGAAAGACCGGTGGCGACTCCAAATGCATGCACAAGTTGCACATGCCACCACGACCACACTAAGGTCGAAAGCGATCGACTGTTATCGTCGAATCCCTTTGAAAAATACTCCCGCCGCGATTTGGTATGGGCCTGGGAGGGTCCGCGCCGATCCAAAGCCCGCGATCTGCACCCTTGTGCGGGGGAAGGCCCGCGATCGGTAATCCATTAGCCGCGTCCGCTTCGGACGGGTCGCGACAGCTGGCGACTCCGCTGGGGACTTTGTTCTATAACCTATGGTTCTAGACCTCAAGTGGACTTAGGCCGTAATTAAAACGCTGAGTGATTTTTCTAACCCTGCAGGCGCTCTTGAAGGTGAGGTAGGTCCGCTCATGGTAAGGTGTTATATGTTTTTGCAGATTGGAGAGATAAGGGGTGTAGTCCGTGATTAACATTGTTTTATGCAGGTTGGAGTAGGAATGTATGTTGTATGGATGATTTGAAGCGCCGATTGATAAACTGTTGTGCATGACTCACATTGTGGTGATCACAACACATGCACACACACAACCGCGCCTAAAACCTCGGGCGCCTTCTTTAGGAAAACAATAGAAGGAATTGAAAATGGAATCTCCGTGAGGAAAAACATGGGGTAATCCACTTTTCAATTCCGCTCACTTCGAACTATGGATCGAGTTCCAATGCAACGATAGTTGTGCAATGGAATCGGCTCTTTCTAGAACTCGAGGTGGGAACTTTGACCTTAGGTGCCAAATCCTTGGATTTTTAGAAGTTTTATCCTCACTTGTCTCATGTGCATGTCTTTAGATGGTTGGTATATCTAAAACCACCTAAAAAAAAAAAATTGGTGATCCTGGAGTCAATCTCGAAGACTGGAACTATGGCATCTCCAAGTGTTCGGACCACATTCCTTTGATTGATTTGACATTCTTAGTTCTCTTGTATAAGATTAATTTTGCTGAGATCCTCTCTATCTCGTCCCTTAGATTGATTGTATTAGGGATCTATTTGTATTGTATACATCTTGATAAGGCTCATTTCTATCGAAAATGGGGGCAAATTCCCCAAACCCGTGGAGCATAGTGGAATTCGTCCCTTTAGTGCAAAATACATTTGGCCGCAGAGCCACTCGTTTGGTGAAAGGACGTATCGTTCCTAATTGATTTTTAATCAGATCTGGGGATAAGTTTTTCTCCATTTTTTTTTATCTTAGGTGATAAAAGAGACAATGCACCCAAAAGCTCATGCATTCAAATGACAAAACAGACGTCGCCCAGCTGGGGCAAATGAACCATAGGCGTTGCAAATACCTTCAAGCACGGATGGAGGAATTTGATAGATGTTGTGCATATCAATATGCAACAGCAAAACGGAATGCAAATCAAGTGTAAAAGGACGTATCGTTCCAAAATGATTGTTTTCTTGATATGGGAATAATGCTTCCTTTCTTTTTCCTCTCAGATGATGATCAAGAGCAGAGGATGCAGGATGTAATGCTTTCAAATAACAAACAGGGAACATCAAATACCTCAAATGGCGACTGTGATCGAGAGAATCACCAAACCGCCACATGATGAATCCCAAGAATATCAAGCTGTCTTGAGACATATAAAATTGATCAAGGACTCTGACAATCGAGATGGATGATCAGAATCTGCAAAAATCAATGGGAGCAGGTTCCCCCCATTTGCTTTGAGGAGCCAAACCGGGGGCAAACTCTCATGATCCCCCATGAAAGCGCATCAGACTAGGGTCATCGAATCCAGAGATGACAAACAGCAAAACCATGCCTAACTGGGGCAAGTGAATGATTTGTACGCAGGACGTTTCTCCTCTGACAAAGTCAATGGACGCAATAACAGAGTCGTCCGCATCAGAATCAAACCCCAAGATACGAATTTGGGTGAACGGTAACCTTGTATCGTTCCAATTTGGTCTTCGAAGACCACATGCCTAACATGAGTTTTTACTCATTTTGCAGGAAGTCGTTGGCGCCGAAAGCCTCAAATGAAAAGAGCGTGCTAACAGGGAGGCGAATTGAATCATTGGCCTTAGAAGTCAAGATTCCAGAAGATGGTCTTTGATCATAAAACCTAGTGGATGGTAAAAAGTATCGCTTCCACACTTCATGCTTTGACATGCATTCTGATAAAAATTTCATTTTTCTTGAATAAAAGGAACTATGAAGAGCGGCGCTGGAATGCGTCCAAAATAACAAATGGATCTCCTCTATGGCAAATCCTCGAGAAGGATTTATCGCCAACCAAACTGAGGAATCAGGGCCCCAATATAGATGGCCAATTTCTGCAAGCCGCGCATTTGTGCTCAAATGGAAACACAAAACAAGAATAAGGCTGTATCGTTCCAATTTGCCTTGAATTTTGGAACGCAAACTGACGCCTAATTCCCGTCTTTGACAGGGGATCGCCATCAAGGCAAAACAGGTTTTCATACCCCATGAATTACCCGTTGGAGTACACGACCAAGGGGATCTCCAGCCGCGGGGGACAGGTAAGTATCCCTTTCCCCAATCCGTTGAAGGTGTTAAATAAAAAGAAAAGCTTTCAGAATCTAATGTCTAGAAAAGACATAGAATTCAAATTTCATTGGCATTCATGTTTTGAAACAGGAGGTTGTTTGAACATGAATAAGAACATGCGTGGGGGATCATAAAAATCCCTTTTGACGGGTAAAATTTCTGGAGAAAAGGAAAGAGATTTTTTCAATAAAAAATTGTTCAAAACAATCAAAAGGGCGCTTCCTCAAAGGCGAGAGGCAAAGCCTAAATCCAAACACGTCCTCTACACACTTGAGAGAGGAGTGGAGCGGATCAGATAGCAAAATCTGGACCTACGGAAGTAGGGATTATTCGCAGCAATTACTTGGATTGGGACGACGGAGGCATTCGTTTCATATCCCCCAAACACTACAGGTGACCGTTGATAACCCCTTTGAACGGCGGTTTTCATTCTCAACCCTGTCAAGAACCACCCCACATCGGGGCAAAACAGGAGTAAGTCCAGCAGCATCAGGAGGAAATGGTTAGAAATTTTCTTGCTCGGACTAACATCAATCTTTGTGTGTTGTTTATATGGTAATCCAAGTGCCATAGGATGACGAGAAGCGTTCATTTCTCTATCCCACACACGTTTATCATTTGCACAGCCAACTTGAGCCTGCAAATTCATTTCATGAACCCATTGGTGATCATTCCAAGACGGATGCCACACCACTTCAAAAATGGAAGAGTTCAAGACTCAGGGATTACGAAGAGAATTCCCGGACTGATATTTAAAGCATGTTTAGACTATATGTCTAACATGATCCCATGAAGATGAGAAAAAAGCGGGATTCCAAAAATGAATGAGAAAAATCCACCGCATCAAGAAAAAGCAAAGTGCCTGGTAAAAGCGAGGCCGATGCTCGTGCAAGCTGTTTGCTTGATTCCCAGTGAAACTTGGATGGGAAAAGAGAAAATTCCTAAAGGAGTCAGATAAAAAGACTGCTCTCCAAATGATGTCAAGCGCGGAGGAAAGGTGCAGACAGAGTTGTCAACCTTCTTAATGCAACAAGAGACGCTCTCTAAAGGACTTGTGCACACCTCAAAAGCGGTTGCACACCTCAAAAACTGAAGATGCAGAATGGAAAAGACAGGTGACAAATTTGCAATGATCACCAATGTCAATCCCCTCATAAATTCTGGGCCAAAAACAAGCCTTTTTCGGTCCCCAATCTTACCAACATCATAACCCTGAAACAATCTTCTCTGACTAAGACACTTGGGTTAACATATAGCTTAGCTCGAAGAGGTACGAGCAAGACTATTTCTTTCTCATTTTGCAGGGTTCTCGACTTGTAAACCCGGAGCAGATGTTGAAGACTTTCATACAATGGCCTCGACTCCAAAGCGGGTCCCCCTTGAAAACCAATATTCAAGCCCAACATTACGGTCCCGTGGAAGACCTCCCGACCGATCAAAATGTATGCGCTGCGAATGAACCTAAAACCTAGGCACAGGTTAGTAGGGAATTGAGTGCATCCCCTATAAAAAACCACTATCGCAAAACAGGTGAGAAGGCATCCTTGTCGAGAAATATTCCAATTGATGTTTTGAACAAACTCTTTTTGGAATTTTCAAACTGTTGATCCAGATTTTCCGTGCAAGGGATTTGTGATCACATTTGCATGTTGCAAGAATGCTTTGGATAACCTCCAGCATCAAAATGCACATTTCATGATTAAAACTTAAATCATACGGTTTTGTCAAAATGGACAGTCGTAGTCTTCCCAAAGATTACTAACGTTTTCTTGGTGAAGAAAAATCTTTCAGGCTCAAACTTCTGCAGGATACCTGGAGAACCCAGCTCCCAGAATGTCGCTTCAACAGACTCAAGTGAAGTTTTGTCAAAATAAAATCTTTAACTGCTTCAAAAAAACTGAATTCCCGACAAACTTCGGGGTCTCCAAAAAAAAAAGAGGGGGAAGAAAAACCATTTTAAAAGAAAAAGTCCTATCAGACGTGGAGAACCCTCGTCCCAGGACCCATTTTCAAAATATCAAACAGTCTCATCGGACGTGGAGAACCCTCGTCATGAGACCCCTTTTTCAAAACTTAGGCAGTCTCATCGGACGTGGAGAACCCTCGTCATGAGACCCCTTTTCAAAATTTAGGCAGTCTCATCGGACGTGGAGAACCCTTGTCATGAGACCCCTTTTCAAAATTTAGGCAGTCTCATCGGACGTGGAGAACCCTCGTCCCAGGACCCATTTTCAAAATATCAAACAGTCTCATCGGACGTGGAGAACCCTCGTCATGAGACCCCCTTTTCATTTAGGCCGTCTCATCGGACGTGGAGAACCCTCGTCATGAGACCCCTTTTCAAAATTTAGGCAGTCTCATCGGACGTGGAGAACCCTCGTCATGAGACCCCTTTTCAAAACTTAGGCAGTCTCATCGGACGTGGAGAACCCTCGTCATGAGACCCCTTTTCAAAAATTTAGGCAGTCTCATCGGACGTGGAGAACCCTCGTCATGAGACCCCTTTTCAAAATTCAAACAGTCTCATCGGACGTGGAGAACCCTCGTCATGAGACCCCCTTTTCAAAATTCAGGAAATCTCATCGGACGTGGAGAACCCTCGTCATGAGACCCCTTTTCATTTAGGCAGTCTCATCGGACGTGGAGAACCCTCGTCATGAGACCCCTTTTTAAAGTCAAAACTGATGGTAGACACCGCCTGAAGGGTCAAACAAAGGTAGATACCGCCTGAAGGGTCAAATGAAGGTAGATACCGCCTGAAGGGTCAAATGAAGGTAGATACCGCCTGAAGGGTCAAAATAAGGTAGATACCGCCTGAAGGGTCAACTCAAAGGTAGATACCGCCTGAAGGGTCAAATGAAGGTAGATACCGCCTGAAGGGTCAAATGAAGGTAGATACCGCCTGAAGGGTCAAAATAAGGTAGATACCGCCTGAAGGGTCAACTCAAAGGTAGATACCGCCTGAAGGGTCAAATGAAGGTAGATACCGCCTGAAGGGTCAAATGAAGGTAGATACCGCCTGAAGGGTCAAAATAAGGTAGATACCGCCTGAAGGGTCAACTCAAGGTAGATACCGCCTGAAGGGTCGAAACATGGTAGAAACCGCCTGAAGGGTCAAATCAAGGTAGGTACCGCCTGAAGGGTCAACTCAATGGTAGAAACCGCCTGAAGGGTCAACTCAAGGTAGATACCGCCTGAAGGGTCGAAACAAGGTAGATACCGCCTGAAGGGTCGAAACAAGGTAGATACCGCCTGAAGGGTCAACTCATGGTAGATACCGCCTGAAGGATCAACACAAGGTAGATACCGCCTGAAGGGTCAAACCAAGGTAGATACCGCCTGAAGGATCAAAATATGGTAGATACCGCCTGAAGGGTCAAATCAAAGGTAGATACCGCCTGAATGGTCAACACAAGGTAGATACCGCCTGAAGGGTCAACACATGGTAGATACCGCCTGAAGGGTCAATACAAGGTAGAAACCGCCTGAAGGGTCAAATCAATGGTAGAAACCGCCTGAAGGGTCAACTCAAGGTAGAAACCGCCTGAAGGGTCAAACCAAGGTAGAAACCGCCTGAGGGATCACATTAATGGTAGAAACCGCCTGAAGGGTCACATATGGTAGAAACCGCCATAAGGGTCAATTCATTGGTCGAAACCGCCATAAGGGTCAACTCATTGATAAATATCGCAGTAAGGATCAACACAAAGGTCTGATCCACCATACGGATCAAAATCCTTGGCAAATCCCAAAGCGTGGGATGCATCTTCCTTAGGTTCCTACAAGTTAGGAATCCCATCATGGTATGACCTACCATACAGGTCAGAGCTTAATCTCCCTAGGATATTCTGAATGACGAGTCCTAGGCATCTTCTTGAAAGTCGTCGCAACCGGCAGCATCCGACAGGTGAGCTTCAGGTAAGCCTCTCTCACTCCGGCCCATGTTCAAATTGTTAGAGCAAACCGGGGATTGATTTGAGCTTTTATCAATAGGCTTAAGGATCCGATGTCATAACATTTCTTCTCTTATTTTCCCAGTTGAGTCGGTTAGGAATCAGGTGCCACCTTATCTTTGAGAGAAACCTCTAACGAGATTCCTCTCAAAGAGGGGCAGCTGTTGACACCTGATTTTTTTTACCATTTATTATTGTGATTTTTATTCTTTAAAATTAATTAAAAATATCAAAAAAGGTCATAAAATCACAAAATCAACTTTGGAAGCCTTGGTTTAACCTTAGGAACCAATTTTGAACAAAAAATATTTTTCGGTATTTTTAATATTTTTCGAGTTTATTTAATTATAAAAATACCCAAAAAATCAGAAAAATACCATTCGTGGTCAGAAAAATACCCAAAAATATTCGATAATTTTGTTTTAATTTCCTCTTCAAGTGTGTCACTTTAAATCTCAAAAATTCGGCTCGGGTCACTATGTTCCTTCACAAACATAAACCCGAACCGAGCCTTAAAAAAAATCATTTTCGAGTCTTTTAGTTTTCAATTCTCACTTTTTATAAGCTATGACATTGGATTCTAAAGTCTTAAAGTGCAATTAGGTCAATTTGCCCTCCAATTTAATCAATTTTTACCAAAAGGGCTTAATTGCACATTTTTCTTTCAATTAGTCCCCGGTTTCACGGATGTATACGTATGCTCTACGTATTTATACGTCATACGTATTTATACGTTATGCATATTTGTACTGTTTGGTAACCTCTTTAACTCTTGTAATAATAATAATGGTTATTATTTTTAACACCTTTGTTAGTGCCTTTTTTTAGCATTTTTGTATTGTGAGTGCTATTGCTAGTGCTATTTTTAAATAGCATTTTTGTATTATAAATTGTGAGTGCTATTGTTAGTGCTATTTTTAAAATGACATTTAATTATCATAAATTGTGAGTGCTATTGTTAGTGCTATTTTTAAATGACATTTATTTATCATAAATTGTGAGTGCTATTATTAGATAGAATTTATAATTGTTAGTGCTATTTTTAAATAGCATTTTTGTATTATAAATTGTGAGTGCTATTGTTAGTGCTATTTTTAAATAGCATTTTTGTATTATAAATTGTGAGTGCTATTGTTAGTGCTATTTTTAAATGTCATTTATTTGTGAGTGCTATTTTTAGATAGAATTTATAATTGTTAGTGCTATTTTTAAATACAATTTATTGGAAGGTATTTTTGGCTATAAAAGGATGGCAAGAGTTTTGAGGTTGGGAGAGAGAGACATTTTGTAGAGTGTGCAAATTTTGGAGAGCTTAGAGAGAAGAACACAAACACTCTCTATATTCTCATAATCTTGAATGAGCAAAATTTACTAAGTTCGGAATATTGATTCCGCATATTGCTAGCACAATTGTTGTGGAGTTATTCGTCGTCTCCCCGTTCGTCAATTGGTGGTGCGTCCGAACTAGATGCCTAACACTTGTGGAGGCTGAGATCGAAGAACATCGAACCGACACCTCCGTTCAAGCACGCTACGAGAGGTAATCTATTTACTCCCTTTGAGGCTTTGTGATTTTTTTCGATTGAAATGCACGAAGTACGCCTCTGGAGATACATGTATGGGTTGTTATTTATTTCCGCTACGTATTACGTGGATCCCAACAGTGGTATCAGAGCCGATCCTTAGGTGTTTTCGTGCATTTAATTGATTTTTTGCAATTTTTGCAATACTATGGCCAATATGTATTAACGAATTGTTCGTCTTACATGGCTAATGGAGGTTGATTATTTTATATGATAAATTAATCAAAGTAGCAAAAATTGAGACTAAATCAATTTTGAATCGAAAATTTATGGCTATCTTATTTTACGTAAAAATTCTGAATATGATTCAACGTAGAATTTTTATTGTGCCTTCCTAAGTTTTAAATTGTGAATTTATTACTTACGTGGAAGGGTGGTGATCATGGAAAAATCCCTAATCAATGTGATTGATGTATATATGAATGTATGATGATTATTTATATATTTGGGATTGTAATTATTAAATGGAGGTTGCGTACTCCTTTTATTTTTCATGTAATCTTTATTTTTAGCATAGTCAATTGTTGATGTAAATGCTACGAGGATTACGTGGAGGAGCCTTTTAAGTCGGCGAGCTCTTTGGGGCCCGATTCTTGAAGAGTTCAAGAAACCAAGAAGAAGCGAAGAGCGGCTCTCCGTTATTAAAATATTAAAATGATTAAATGTGGTCTCATTGGCTCGAGACCCATTAAATCATAATTCCATGATCACCACGTAGGATAGATGTTTATGTGATTGGCATCTATTTATTTATTATGATTACGTGAGCATGTTAAACTGGTTAATGTGCAAAGTCAGACTTACCTCACCCAAAATTGCGCCTGCATGAAATCTTAGTTAGGGAAAATCACTCGCGTTAGGTACCGAAAGGGCGTTGGTAATGACATCAACGTAACCAAGTCCCCGAACTCAAAATCTCTGGTTCCGCAGAATTGATCGATCTCTCCCAATCGGTCAATAAGGTTTCCGGTCTACCGTCCAAGAAAGACCGGTGGCGACTCCAAATGCATGCACAAGTTGCACATGCCACCACGACCACACTAAGGTCGAAAGCGATCGACTGTTATCGTCGAATCCCTTTGAAAAATACTCCCGCCGCGATTTGGTATGGGCCTGGGAGGGTCCGCGCCGATCCAAAGCCCGCGATCTGCACCCTTGTGCGGGGGAAGGCCCGCGATCGGTAATCCATTAGCCGCGTCCGCTTCGGACGGGTCGCGACATCGACTTATCTCTTAAGTGTGTATGGGATGTGTTTGGACCAGGCTTGCCCCTTGTCTGAGGAAACACCCTTTTGAATGATTTAAACAACTTTTGTTTGGAAGAGTTCATTTTGCTTTCTCCAAAACTGACCCTCCAAGGGGATTTATGATGCACAATGCATATTTCAATCATGTTCGGATAACCTCCAAGTTTAAACATGAATGCCAATGACATGACTATGAGAATTTTGCGTCTTTCTAGACATGAGATTTGAATATATGCTAGATTCCAAGAAGCCTTCAAATTCTATCAATAAGGATTCCGACAGTCTTGTAAACCTAAAAGATTAGGGAAGGAATATTTACCTGCCCAGCGCGGCTAGGGATTCCTGAAAAACATAAAAGGAATATGTCAGTGTATGCTCTCGAATTTCAGAAAATTAGAACGATACACCTTACCCTTGATCATGCATTCCTATGGAAGTGGATAGATTCGCGAAAATCTGCATTTTTCTTAACAACACAAGATGGTTAAGTTGTTCTAAAATTTCTTGAAATTCTCAGTCTTTGGAGAAGAAGACGTGCACCTGACCACCATGACGTTAGGTCTCCTTGATCATGCGTTCCAACTTATCGCAACCCAGCTTCCTTGGATCCTGCAATATTGAACACATGCTAATGTATGCATAGATGCGTGACATGCTTATGCAAAGACTATCATGAAGAGTAGGCTCAATTCGAGGCAGGGCATATGACCAGAATCTGATTTTATTTCAAGGGTAATATTTCTTCACAGCATCTGAATTCACAGGGTGCCCCAATTCTTCTCCCTCGGAGTTTACAAGAATTAATGCTCCTCCCGTGAGGATCTTCTTAACAATGTAGGGGCCTTCGTAATTTGGAGTGAATTTTCCCCCTGGATGGGTAGTACTTGGCAAAACTTTCCTAATTACTAAGTCATTTACTTCGAAGTTTCTGGTCTTGACCTTTCGATTGAACGCCCTGGCTACCCTCTTCTGGTAAGTTTGTCCATGGCAAATGGCTTTAAGACGTTTCTCATCTATTAAGTTCAGCTGTTCATATCTGTGCTTGAAATACTCTGACTCAGAGAGTTTATCTTCGGATAAGATTCTCAAAGAGGGAATCTTAACTTCTACTGGTAGAACTGCTTCTGTCCCATATACCAAACTATAGGGAGTTGCCCCTGTAGAAGTCCTGATCGACGTTCGGTAAGCCATCAAGGCGAAGGGCAGCCTTTCGTGCCAATCCCTGTAGTTTTCTGCTGTTTTAGCCAAGATTCTCTTGATATTTTTATTGGCGGCTTCCACTGCCCCATTCATCTGTGGGCGGTAAGGAGATGAATTCAGATGTCGAATGCTAAAGTGATCTAGCAGACCATCGACAATCTTGTTGTTTAGGTTGGACCCATTATCTGTGATGATCGCTTGAGGGGTACCATACCGGGATATGATATCTCTTTTGACAAATCTTGCCACATTTCTTGCAGTGACATTCTTGTAAGAGCTGGCTTCTACCCATTTGGTGAAGTAATCAATCGCTACCAAGATGAAGCGATGACCATCTCGAAGCCATAGGATTAATAGGCCCTATCATGTCTATCCCCCACATAGAGAAAAGGCCAAACTTCAGACATTTGGTGTAGTTCGTTCGGGGGTGCGTTAATCTTATCCCCGTATATTTGGCATGGTGGCATGACCGGACGTGCTGACAGCAGTCTGATTCGATGGTCATCCAATAATAACCTAGCCGCATGATCTTCCGGGCAAGGAGGTGGCCATTCATGTGAGGCCCACACGCACCTTCATGAATCTCTTTCATGAGAATATTTGCTTATTTGGCATCTACGCATCTCAGTAGAGTGGAATCGAACGATCTCTTGTATAGAATTTGTCCATTGAGGAAGAACTTGCTGGCCATCTTGGTTATGGATTTCGGTCTCCTGACTGGCATCCTTCAGGGAATTCCCTTTTCAAGAGGTAATTCTTGATGTCATAGTACCATGGCTCTCCATCACATTCCTCTTCGATTAGCATGCAATAAGCTGGCTTTTCAACAATGCCGATCCTCAGAGGTTCTATATCCAACCCTTCAACCCGTTTGTAACATCGAGGCTAGGGTGGCTAATGCATCTGCGAATTGGTTGTGAGACCTTGATAGGTACTCGAATGACACTTCTTCAAACTGGAGTATTGTCGCGACCCTCTCGAGATTCGCCATGGGCTCTCGAGGGCTAATGGGCCGTCCAGTCTGGTCGACGCCGCGGGCCTCTCCCAAGGCCCGTTACCCAAATCGCAACGGAGGTATACGTAGTCGACCTTCAGTGTGGTCTAGTGATATGTGCTAAGTGTGCATGCCATGGAGTCGCCACCAATCATTTTTTTTGGAGGGTATGATTGGACCACCCTATTGAATAGTCGGGAGTTTCTATTCAATTCTGCGATAACCAGGGAAATGGGTTCGGGGACTTAGTTACGTCAACTATCAGAGGTTGACGCCCTTTCGGTACCTAAGTTGACTGAGTTTTCTGACTTAAGATTTCATACAGATGAGTGGGGTACGAGTCCTAAATCTAGGAGTTCATGCAGATAGGAATGACTATCCTGGCAATCACAATCAATAATAAAGTGCACAAATCAATGAATTCAAATGTACAAATAAATCACATGGCATTCCTAATAAGGCCATATTGGCCTAGAGAAGCATCAATCAGGCTTAGGAATGATTTAGACATGATTTTGCCCATCAGGGGCAAAATCGTAATTTTGAGACAAAGGGGACAATTTGCCCAAAAAGGACAAAATCATCATTTCGGAATGAATCCGGAGTCAAAACAGGTTTGGTCACTCAATTGACCCATTTCCTATTTTTTTGGCAATTTTCGTGATTTTCGGGAATTTTAGAAACCGATTTACCATTCGAAGGGTAAAATCGTCATTTTCTAAAAATGGAAATGAAATGTGGAAATCTTAGACATAAGGTTTAACCACCCATCTGGCCCATCACCAAATTCTAAGCAATTTCCACAATTCATCAGAATATCAAAGACGATTTACCCTTTGAGGGGTGAAATCGCCATTTTGGATTAAATGGGAGAAAATCCCAAAAATGAAAACAAATCAATTTTTTGTCATTTCAGCCTTGGACAATTTTTAGAATTTTTCTGCAATTTTTTCTCAATTTTTTTGTTTTTCTTTATTTTTCCATTTTTTTGGCATTTTTGATTTATTAATATTTTTTTATATTTTCAGAAAATATTTTAACAAAAAGCATGTCTTTGACAATAGATAACACTCAACCAGATAAATAAGCTAACCACTAGACTGAAACAAATACATACAAATCAAGTCTATAAATGCAATATTTTAGAAAAATAATCATGATATACAGATCGGGTACGTAAAACATACCGGATTGGACACCGGCCTTCAATCGCCCAGCCTCAGCCTGCGACCATCCCCATGCCCGTTACCTGTCGATCGCCATTAGAATGTCGATAGTCAATTTCACAAATTAAGACTAAAAAAAAATTTAAAAAAATTAAAAAATTGGACACTGTTCATGCACTGGTCCGACACTGTTCATGCACTGTTCCGACACTGTTCCGACACGGCTCGGACACGGCTCCGACACGTCCGACACGTCCGACACGCCCGGACACGCTCCGACACGTCCGACACGCCCGGACACGTCCGGACACGCTCCGACACGTCCGGACACGTTCCGACGCGTCCGGACACGTTCCGAAGACGGGGTGGTGACCCGAGGCTGTTTCTGGGATCCACCAGCGGCGCGTAGGCTCCATAAGCTCCGAGGGAGGAGGTAGGACTCCGGGGCTGTCGCCGGAGGCGATAGCGCGCTTTGGCGATGACGGATTTGGCCCGATCCGAAACAATCCCGAACCAAACTCCGAAACGGGTGGAGGCCGGAGGTCTTGGGTTGTTCACGGCGGCTTTGAGGTACAACGGCTAGCGACGACGGCGGAAGGGGGGGTTCCATTTTAGGCGTCCACGAAGAAGAAGAAAAGAAAAGAAAGAAGAAGCTACGGGAGAGGAAGGAGAAGAAGAAGAGGAGGAAGAAGAAGAAGAAAAAGAAGAAGAAAGAAGGAAGAAGAGGAGGCGACGGATGATGAGGGGGAGGGGGGAAGAGTAAAATAATAATAAAAATAAAATAATAATAAAAAATAATATAATAATAATATAATAAAATACTAAAAAGTAAAAATAATAATAAAATAATCAAAAGCGAAGACAAAATGATTAGTCCCCTTTTCCTTTTAAATGATGATGTTTTCACTCCTTTTCCTTTTAATCATTATTAATATTTTTGCCAAATTCAATTTTATGGTGATCAGAGAACACCTAAAATCGAACCTGAATTTTACTATTTTATGAGGTCCTAAAGTAAAGAAAATTAAAAATAAAAATACCGACTATTTGTATATATTTTTGTGACCTCGAATACTACTTTTTTTATTTTCTTTTTATTTTATATTTTTCGAAAATAATAATAAAAAAATATGAAAAAATATTTTTTTTTATCCAAAATGGTCCCTTTAGCTTGGCCAAGGCTACCAAAGTTGATTTTGTAATTTTTCAGCTTTTTATGGATTTTCTATGAATTTTCGAAAAATAAAGGAAAAAAAGTTGATCAAAATTTAGGTGTCAACAGCTGCCCCTCTTTGAGAGGAATCTCGTCAGAGGAATCCCCTCAGAGGTTTCTCTCAAAGACAAGGTGACACCTGAGTCCTGATCGACTCGACTCGTGAAACTAAAGGAAAAGGAGTCATGATATCCAGTTTTTCATGTTTGTCGATGTATGCTCTTTCTTGAAGGGAGAAACATTTATTTGACATGAGAGAGTGAGATAATAGAGAGACATACCTGCCACTTACCTGTTCGATGTTTGTGCGATTTTCGCGGTGTTTGATGGATTCAAGAGAATTTCTAGAAACTCGTTACTAGAGTATTCTAGAGAGGTTAAGCTCTGACCCGTATGGTAGGTCAAACCATAATGGGATTCCTAACTGATAGGAATCTAAGGAAGACGCATCCCACATTTGGGAATTTGCCAAGGGTTTTGATTCGTATGGTGGATCGGACCATTGAGTTGACCATTTAAGTGATTTTTACTATTGGGTTGACCCTTCAGGCGGTTTCTACCGTTGTGTTAACCCTTTAGGCGGTTTCTACCATTGGTTGACCCTTCAGGCGGTTTCTACCTTTGGTTTGACCTTTCAGGCGGTATCTACCTTTGGTTGACCCTTCAGACGGTTTCTACCTTTGAGTTAACCCTTCAGGCGGTTTCTACCTTGGTTTGACCATTTAGGCGGTTTCTACCTTGATTTGACCCTTCAGGCGGTTTCTACCTTGTGTTGACCCTTCAGGCGGTATCTACCTTGGTTTTGATCCTTCAGGCGGTCTCTACCTTGAATTGACCCTTCAGGCGGTATCTACCATGAGTTGATCCTTCAGGCGGTTTCTACCTTGAGTTGACCCTTCAGGCGGTTTCTACCTTTGGTTGACCCTTCAGGCGGTTTCTACCATTGGTTGACCCTTCAGGCGGTTTCTACCTTGATTTGACCCTTCAGGCGGTTTCTACCTTGTGTTGACCCTTCAGGCGGTATCTACCTTGGTTTTGATCCTTCAGGCGGTATCTACCTTGAATTGACCCTTCAGGCGGTATCTACCATGAGTTGATCCTTCAGGCGGTTTCTACCTTGAGTTGACCCTTCAGGCGGTTTCTACCTTTGATTTGACCCTTCAGGCGGTATCTACCTTCATTTGACCCTTCAGGCGGTATCTACCTTTATTTGACCCTTTAGGCGGTTTCTACCTTGTGTTGACCCTTCAGGTGGTATCTACCTTTGATTTGACCCTTCAGGCGGTATCTACCTTCATTTGACCCTTCAGGCGGTATCTACCATCATTTGACCCTTCAGGCGGTATCTACCTTTATTTGACCCTTCAGGCGGTTTCTACCTTGTGTTGACCCTTCAGGCGGTATCTACCTTTGATTTGACCCTTCAGGCGGTATCTACCTTCATTTGACCCTTCAGGCGGTATCTACCTTTGTTTTGGTTTGAAAAGGGGTCTCATGACGAGGGTTCTCCACGTCCGATGAGACTGTTTGATATTTGAAAAGAGGTCCTAGGACGAGGGTTCTCCACGTCATGCCAGGACTGTTTGATATTTTTGAAAAAGGGATCCTAGGACGAGGGTTCTCCACGTCAAGCTAGGACTGCTTGATTTTTGAAAAGGGGTCTCATGACGAAGGTTCTCCACATCCGATGAGACCGCCTAAATTTTGAAATGGGATCACATCCTCACCCCTTCTTTTGAAAGATCCCGAAATTTGTCGGAAATTCAGTTTTGAAGCAGTGAAAGATTTTATTTTGACAAAACTTCAGTTGAGTCTGTTGAGACGACATTCTGGAAGCTGTGTTCTCCAGGTATCCTGTAGAAAGTTCAAACCTGCGTGCTCCACTCCACGGAGCAAATGTTTTTCTGGGATTTGGGGTTTCCAAGAATCCTGCAGAAGTTCGAGCCTGGAAGATTTTTCTTCACCAAGAAAACGTTAGTAATCTTTGGGAAGGCCACGGCTGTCCATTTGACAAAACCGTATGTTTTAAGTTTTAATCATGAAATGTGCATTTTGATGCTGGAGGTTATCCAAAGCATTCTTGCAATATGCAAATGTGATCACAAATCCCTTGGACGGAAAATCTGGATCAACAGTTTGAAAATTCCAAAAAGAGTTTGTTCAAAACATCAATTGGAATATTTCTCGACAATGAGGTCTTCTCACCTGTTTTGCGATAGTGGTTTTTTTTTTTTTGTAGGGGATGCATTCAATTCCCTACTAACCTGTGCCTAGGTTTTAGGCTCATTCGCAGCGCATACATTTTGATCGGTCGGGAGGTCTTCCACGGGACCGTAATGTTGGGCTTGGTTCTTGATCTTCAAGGGGGACTCACTTTTGAGTCAAGGCCATTGAACAAAAATTTTCACCATCTGCTCCGGGTTTACAAGTCAAGAATCCTGCAAAATGAGAAAGAAATAATCTTGCTCGTACTTATTCGAGCTAAGCTATATGTTAACCCAAGTGTCTTAGTCAGAGAAGACTGTTTCGGGGTTGTAACATTGGTAGGATTGGGGACCGAAACAGGCTTATTTTTGGCCCAGAATTCGTGACGGGTTTGACATTGGTGATCATTGCTGATTTGCCACCTGTCCTTTCTTTTCTGCATCTTTAGCCTTTGAGGCGCGCAACCTATCTCGCGATGTGCACCAGCTCTTTAAAGAGCGTCTCTTGTTGCATTCAGAGACTGACTCTTTCTATGTCTTTGTTCTGCGCTTGATAGCATTTGGGGAGCAGTCCTTTTGGATTTGGCTCCTTCAGGGATTTCCCCTTTTCCCATCCAGCTTCATTGCGGACCAATTAAACAACTAGCACGAGCATCAGCCTTGCTTTTACTAGGCACTTTGCTTTTTCTTGATGCCGGGGATTTTTCTCATTTTCATTTTTGAAATCCCCCTTTTTCTCATCTTCATGGGATCATGTTAGACATATAGTCTAAACATGCTTTAAATATCAGTCCGAGAATTCTCTTCGTAATCCCTGAGTCTTGAACTCTTCCATTTTTGAAGTGGTGCGACATCCGTCTTGGAATGATCACCAATGGGTTCATGAAATGAATTTGCAGGCTCAACTTGGCTGTGCAAATGATACAGTGTATGGGATAAAGAATGAATGCTTCTCGTCATCCTATGGTACTTGGATTACCATATAAACAACACACAAAGATTAATTAGTCCGAGCAAGAAAATTTCTAACCATTTTCTCCTGACGCTGCTGGACTTACTTCCTTTTTGCCCCGGTGTGGGGTGGTTCTTGACAGGGTTAAGAATGAGAACCGCCGTTCAAATGGGTTATCAACGGTCACCTGTAGTGTTTGGGGGATATGAAACGAATGCCTCCGTCGTCCCAACCCATGTAATCGCTGCAAATTGTCCTTACCCCCGTAGACCCAGATTTTGTTATCTGCTCACTTCACTCATCTCTCAAGTGTGTATTGGACATGTTTGGATTAGGATTCGCCTCTCGTCTGAGAAAACACCCTTAAACGGTTTGAACAATTTTTATTGGAAAAATTCTTTTTGTTTTCTCCGAAAAATTTCCTCCCAATGGGGCTTTATGATGCACATGCATGTTTCATTCATGTTCAGACAACCTCCCAACTTCAACTGTGGATGTCTATGAGTTTAAAAATTCGATGCCTCTTTTCAGACATAATGATTGAAAGAGTCCTAACACTTTTTTTATCTTCAACGACTTGGGGAAAAGGGATACTTACCTACCCGCCGCGGCTGGAGATCCCTGAAAATGCGGAAGAAACATGTTATTGTACGTTCATGAATTTTTCAATAAATTAGAACGATACATCTTACCCTTGGTCATGTGTTCCATTGGGTAATGCACGGGATGTGAAAACCTGTTTCGCCTTGATGGCGAGCCCCTGTCAAAGAAGGGAATTAGGTGTCAGTTTGCGTTCCAAAATTCAAGACAAATTGGAACGATACCGCCTTGTTCTTGTTTTATGTTTCCGTTTGAACACAAACGCGCGGCTTGCATAATTTGGCCCTCTATCTTGTGTCCTTGATCTCCCATCTGGTTGGGCGACGAATCCTTCTCAAGAATTTGCCCCAGAGAAGATCCATTTGTGTTTTTGGGCGCACTCCAGCGCCATTCTTCAAGGTTCCTTTTATTCAAGGAAAAAAAGAAGATTTTATCAAAATGCATGTCAAAGCATGTGACGTAGGAGCGATACTTTTTACCATCCACTAGGTCTTATAATCAAATACCATCTCCTGGAATCCTGACTTCTAAGGCCAATGATTCTATTCGCCTCCCTGTTAGCGCGCTATTTTCATTTGAGGCTTTCAGCGCCAACAACTTCCTGTAAAATGAGTAAAAACTCACGTTAGGCATGTGGTCTTGGAAGACCAAATTGGAACGATACAAGGTTACCGTTCACCCAAATTCGTATCTTGGGGTTTGATTCTGATGCGGACGACTCTGTTATTGTGTCTATTGACTTTGTCAGAGGAGAGACGTCCTGAGATAAAAAGAATGGAGAAAAACTTATCCTCAGATCTGATTAAAAATCAATTAGGAACGATACGTCCTTTCACCAAACGAGTGGCTCTGCGGCCCAATGTGTTTTGCACTGAAGGGACGAATTCCACTATGCTCCACGGGTTTGGGGAATTTTCCCCCATTTTCGATAGAAATGAGCCTTATCAAGATGTATACAATACAAATAGATCCCTAATACAATCAATCTACGGGACGAGATATAGAGGATCTCAGCAAAATTAATTTTATACAAGAGGACTAAGAATGTCAAATCAATCAAAGGAATGTGGCCCGAACACTTGGAGATGCCCCAGTTCCAATCTTCGAGATGTGACTCCAGGATCACCGATTTTTTTTTTTAGGTGGTTTTAGATATACCAACCATCTAAAGACATGCACATGAGACAAGGGAGGATAAAACTTCTAAAAATCAAAGGATTAGGCACCTAAGGTCAAGGTTCCCACCTCGAGTTCTAGAAAGAGCCGATTCCATTGCACAGCTATCGTTGCATTGGGACTCGATCCATAGTTCGAAGTGAGCGGAATTGAAAAGTGGATTACCCCGTGTTTTTCCTTACGGAGATTCCATTTTCAATCCCTTCTATTGTTTTCCTATAGGTGGCGCCCGGGGTTTTAGGCGCGGTTGTGTGTATTTTCGGTGTCGTGCTAAAGCGATAAACATGCATCTTATTTAACAATCACCGCTTCAATATAAAACATACACACAATCATTCATTCCTACGCCCAACCTGCATAAAACAGAGTTAACAAGTACTCCACCCCTTATTTCTCCAATCTGCAAAAACATTTAACACCTCAAGGGTTAAAGTACGTACCTCACCTTGAAAAGCATCTGCATAAAACATGTTAGAAAAATCAATCACCTTTTTAATCGGCTCAAGTTCTCTAAAGTTCCCCAGCGGAGTCGCCATATTGTCGCGACCCTCTCGAGATTCGCCATGGGCTCTCGAGGGCTAATGGGCCGTCCAGTCTGGTCGGACGCGGGCCTCTCCCAAGGCCCGTTACCCAAATCGCAACGGAGGTATACGTAGTCGACCTTCAGTGTGGTCTAGTGATATGTGCTAAGTGTGCATGCCATGGAGTCGCCACCAATCATTTTTTTTGGAGGGTATGATTGGACCACCCTATTGAATAGTCGGGAGTTTCTATTCAATTCTGCGATAACCAGGGAAATGGGTTCGGGGACTTAGTTACGTCAACTATCAGAGTTGACGCCCTTTCGGTACCTAAGTTGACTGAGTTTTCTGACTTAAGATTTCATACAGATGAGTGGGGTACGAGTCCTAAATCTAGGAGTTCATGCAGATAGGAATGACTATCCTGGCAATCACAATCAATAATAAAGTGCACAAATCAATGAATTCAAATGTACAAATAAATCACATGGCATTCCTAATAAGGCCATATTGGCCTAGAGAAGCATCAATCAGGCTTAGGAATGATTTAGACATGATTTTGCCCATCAGGGGCAAAATCGTAATTTTGAGACAAAGGGGACAATTTTCCCAAAAAGGACAAAATCATCATTTCGGAATGAATCCGGAGTCAAAACAGGTTTGGTCACTCAATTGACCCATTTCCTATTTTTTTGGCAATTTTCGTGATTTTCGGGAATTTTAGAAACCGATTTACCATTCGAAGGGTAAAATCGTCATTTTCTAAAAATGGAAATGAAATGTGGAAATCTTAGACATAAGGTTTAACCACCCATCTGGCCCATCACCAAATTCTAAGCAATTTCCACAATTCATCAGAATATCAAAGACGATTTACCCTTTGAGGGGTGAAATCGCCATTTTGGATTAAATGGGAGAAAATCCCAAAAATGAAAACAAATCAATTTTTTGTCATTTTCAGCCTTGGACAATTTTTAGAATTTTTCTGCAATTTTTTTTCAATTTTTTTGTTTTTCTTTAATTTTTCCATTTTTTTGGCATTTTTGATTTATTAATATTTTTTTATATTTTCAGAAAATATTTTAACAAAAAGCATGTCTTTGACAATAGATAACACTCAACCAGATAAATAAGCTAACCACTAGACTGAAACAAATACATACAAATCAAGTCTATAAATGCAATATTTTAGAAAAATAATCATGATATACAGATCGGGTACGTAAAACATACCGGATTGGACACCGGCCTTCAATCGCCCAGCCTCAGCCTGCGACCATCCCCATGCCCGTTACCTGTCGATCGCCATTAGAATGTCGATAGTCAATTTCACAAATTAAGACTAAAAAAAAAAATTTAAAAAATTGGACACTGTTCATGCACTGTTCCGACACTGTTCATGCACTGTTCCGACACTGTTCCGACACTGTTCGGACACTGTTCGGACACGGCTCCGACACGGCTCGGACACGGCTCCGACACGGCTCCGACACGTCCGACACGCTCCGACACGTCCGGACACGCTCCGACACGTCCGACACGTCCGACACGCCCGGACACGTCCGGACACGCTCCGACACGTCCGGACACGTTCCGACGCGTCCGGACACGTTCCGACGACGGGGTTGTGACCCGAGGCTGTTTCTGGGCTCCACCAGCGGCGCGTAGGCTCCATAAGCTCCGAGGGAGGATGTAGGACTCCGGGGCTGTCGCCGGAGGCGATAGCGCGCTTTGGCGATGACGGATTTGGCCCGATCCGAAACAATCCCGAACCAAACTCCGAAACGGGTGGAGGCCGGAGGTCTTGGGTTGTTCACGGCGGCTTTGAGGTACAACGGCTAGCGACGACGGCGGAAGGGGGGGTTCCATTTTAGGCGTCCACGAAGAAGAAGAAAAGAAAAGGAAGAAGAAGCTACGGGAGAGGAAGGAGAAGAAGAAGAGGAGGAAGAAGAAGAAGAAAAAGAAGAAGAAAGAAGGAAGAAGAGGAGGCGACGGATGATGAGGGGGAGGGGGGAAGAGTAAAATAATAATAAAAATAAAATAATAAAAAAATAATATAATAATAATATAATAAAATACTAAAAAGTAAAAATAATAATAAAATAATCAAAAGCGAAGACAAAATGATTAGTCCCCTTTTCCTTTTAAATGATGATGTTTTCACTCCTTTTTCTTTTAATCATTATTAATATTTTTGCCAAATTCAATTTTATGGTGATCAGAGAACACCTAAAATCGAACCTGAATTTTACTATTTTATGAGGTCCTAAAGTAAAGAAAATTAAAAATAAAAATACCGACTATTTGTATATATTTTTGTGACCTCGAATACTACTTTTTTTATTTTCTTTTTATTTTATATTTTTCGAAAATAATAATAAAAAAAATATGAAAAAATATTTTTTTTATCCAAAATGGTCCATTTAGCTTGGCCAAGGCTACCAAAGTTGATTTTGTAATTTTTCAACTTTTTATGGATTTTCTATGAATTTTCGAAAAATAAAGGAAAAAAAGTTGATCAAAATTTAGGTGTCAACAAGTATCAATTCTTCAAGGTATTCATGGTAGGGGATGAGTTTTGCATCTTTCGTCTTCCACTCCCCTTGTGTCTGTAGAATAATGAGCATGGAGTCTCCAAAGACTTGTAACCTAGGTATCTCCATAGAAAGGGCCAGTCGTAGACCTAGAATGCACGCCTCATATTCTGAAATATTGTTGGTACAAGGGAAAGTTATCTTTGCCGCGACAGGGTAATGTTGACCATCTGGGGATATCAGTACTGCCCCAGTGCCTGCCCCTGATAGGTTAACAGCACCATCGAAATACATGATCCACTTATCCTCTGCTAAGTTCAGAATTCGGCCTTCTGTGTTCGTTACTTCAGGGGATTCAGTGCTAGATGGGTTTTCTGCCAGCATGTCCGCTATAGCTCTTCCTTTTACCGACTTCTGTGGAGAACATTTAATGTCAAATTCAGACAACATTACTTGCCATTTTGCCAGTTTCCCAATTAAAGCGGGTTTCTCCAGGAGGTATTTGACGGGGTCGTTCTCTGTTATGAGCTGAATGTGATGATGTAGGGTATACTGCCTTAGTCTTCGTAGTACCCATACTGCTGCTACGCAGGCCCTTTCAACTGGTATATATTTTGCTTCAGATGGCGTGAATTTCTTACTCAGATAATAAATGGCCCTCTCTTTTTCATCTATCGGGCTTGTCTGGGCAAGTAAGGCTCCCAAGGACTCTTGTCGTATGGTCAGGTATAAGGTCAATGGGTGACCAGGAATTGGTGGCACAAGCACCGGTGGTGTGATCAAATAGTTTTTGATCATTTGGAATGCCTTGCTGCACTCGGCGTCCCATGTTATTTTCGCGCCTTTCTTAAGCAATTTGAAGATTGGCTTAGCCACATCAGACAGCTGATTGATGAACCTGGCAATATAGTTCAATCTCCCTAGAAGGCTTCTCACTTCTTTTACTGTGGATGGAGTTGATAAATCGTGGATGGCCTGGATTTTTGAGGGATCAATCTCAATGCCCATGTTGCTGACTATGAACCCAAGGAGTTTCCCGGATCTTGCCCCAAACACGCATTTGTTAGGGTTCAGCTTTAACTTGTATTTGCGCAGGCGCTCAAATAATTTTCTTAATACCTGTATGTGATCTTGTCCTTTCTTGGATTTAGCGATCATGTCATCAACATATACTTCAATCTCTTTGTGGATCATATCATGGAATAACGTGACCATAGCCTTCTGGTAGGTAGCCCCGGCGTTTTTCAATCCAAAGGGCATGACTCTGTAGCAAAAATTCCCCCATGGTGTGGTAAATGCAGTCTTGGGTTTGTCTTCTTGTTTCATGGAGATTTGGTTGTATCCCGAGAATCCATCCATGAATGAGAATAATTCATAACCCGCTGTACTATCCACCAATACATCAATGTGGGGGAGTGGAAAATCATCTTTTGGGCTTGCTCTATTCAGATCTCGGTAATCTACGCAGATCCGAACTTTTCCGTCTTTCTTCATGACGAGGACTATATTTGCAACCCAGTCTGAATATGGGATAGCTTCAATGAAGCCTACCCTAAGGAGTTTCATGACTTCTTCCTTAATCTTGTCTTCTAACTCGGCTTTCATCCGCCTACTGCCTTGTTTGACAGGTTTGATGCCAGGATCCGTGGGCAATGCATGTTCCACAATCTTAGGATCAAGGCCTGGCATATCCGCGTAAGACCATGCGAAGATGTCTTGATATTCTTTTAGTAGCTTGGTGAACTCGAGCCTTTCATCACGGGATAGGTGTCCGCCGATCTTGACCTCTTTGACGTTCACGGTGTCTCCCAAATTAATGACAATTGGTTCTTCTGAGGTAGGAGGCTTTGATTCTTCAAAGGTGTTCCAATCCCTACGGATAGACGCGTAATCCTCGTCTTCATCTTCCTCAATGTTATAGGAGTGGTTAATGGAGGGATCCGAATTTTGTAACAACCTGGTATGCATGTTTGAGATGATATGCCTGAAATGTCATGAGTATGGTTAGTTTGTGCTCAGTAAAAATGGCATGCATGCTTATGTAAAGTCTTTTTGAAAAAGTTTTTCGAAATAGATGTAGGTACAGATGGGACTAATCCTCATGTCATTGGATATCCCGGCCCCTTGAAAATCTTTTGAAGATTAGGAATCATATGGCAAATCAGGCCTCAAGCTTCTATATGGAAGACCATTATCATCATCGGGCTGATTCGTGGTTCCATATGTCCTTAACAAAACATGCGTGGTTTTATTGAATGCGAAATGGGCCGCGTTACAAGATGTGCTATTTGGACCAACGGCCGGAGATCCAAAGGCGTTTTCTTATGCGTTCAATAAGGAAAGAAAATACAGTGAAATGCAGAAAGTTCTAAACACAGTATTTAAAGATGAAGGAAGAGTCTATTTACTCAGAAGAAGTGGCTTCACTGTCCAACCACTCCATGATGACATTCACAGAGTCATCTTCGAGAAAAGGATTTGTCAGATCTGGTTCCATCGGCGAAGTGATACCCTCTTCAGATAGCCATTTGGAGTTCTGGTCGAAGTAGGTATTTAAGGGATTCTTGAACATTTGAGACCTTCCCTTCCAGGTTGGAGAACCGATGAATGAGCTATTCGGGCTGTTTTTGCCTCCACGGCGTCCCAGGCTTTTGCCTCGGCCTCGGCCTGTTGCTTTCGGGACAGAATCATTCATGGGATACTTCTGATACCCCAAGCCCATTTTATGTGGATTAGCCTTCAATTGTAGCGGGGCATTTATACCCTGATTATGTTTGCCTAGGCCTTTTTCAGGATTGAACCCGTATGCCAGCAGCATCTTTGCTGGTAGAAGACTGGCTTCTGAGATGTAAGGAGTTCTCAACTTCGACCATACTGGGGTATGAACTGTTGCTACCAACTCTAGGGAGTGATAGCTCACTTCAGTTTTCTCTTCAGGCTCAATATAGGGAATGGCACTGCTCTGGTATGCCTGGAGGTCGACTTCCCCATGTACGGTAATTACCTTCCCATCTACAACGAAACATACTTTTTGGGGCAGGCTCGAAGGGACAGCTCCTGCTGTATGGATCCAAGGTCTTTCTAGCAGGAATCCAAATGCACTGGGCAGATCCATTACTTGAAAGTTTATAGAGAACTTTGTCGGGCCGATGAATACGTCAAGCTCGATCTCTCCCTCTACAGTCTTCCTCATGCCGTCGAATGCTCTTACAGCTGTCTTGGATGCCTTGACCATCTCTTCATTGATTCCCAGCCTCCTTATGGTAGCCAAAGGACAGATGTTAAAGGCTGATCCGTTATCGATCAATACGTGTGCCACTCTTTTGCCGTTACATTGGGCAGAGATGTATAAAGCTTTGTTGTGCCCTCTTCCTTCCATGGGGAAGTCCTCGTCAGAGAAGCTCAACTGGTCTTTTAAGATAATTGCCCCTACAAAGTCCCCTAGTTGGACCTCATTAATTGTTTCAGGGACATGTACTTCATTGAGTACCTTCAATAGTGCGTTCTTGTGCTTCTCTGAATTGATGAATAGGTCTAACAGGGATATCTGAGCGGGCATCTTCCTCAGCTGCTCTATCACTTCAAACTCACTGGTTTTGATGATCGATACGAGCTTTTCGGCATCTTCCTTTGAGACATCTCTTTTTTCGGATTCACCCTCTCTAGGGGCATAAAATCTTCCAGACCTCATTATTGCATCTACTTGTGTGGTCCCATAGTCCCAATGAACAGCTTTGGGATCATACTCTTCTACTGGGGGGACTTTTATCGTTACAGTTGTCTGATGAGGTATCTCTGGTCCTGACGTGTTGCTTTCTTCCTCCTGAGGTAATTGAATTACGACAGGCCTCACTGGGCAATCTTCTACCTTGCTCAGGTTATCCAGCTCATCCAATCTGATCACCACGGCCGTGGCTACTTCGATCATCAATATGGCGTTGTCGAGTTCTTCCATACCGTTTGAGGTTTCTGGTTGAGAGAGATCATCCATACCTCCCCATCCGTCTGGTATGATGTCTTCAATCTTCTGATAAAAGCTGGGAGGGGCCGAATATTTCACCTTGAAATTGTATCATCCAGAATCTTGACCCAGGTTGTCTATAATTTCGCTCTTCTCAAGTGCGTCAACCATAAACTTGAGGTCTGCTAGACTTCTCCTTCTGGCTTCTATTTCGTCTTCTTCAAATTCTTCCTCTGACTGAGTAGCTGGCCCCAGGCTGCTTACCAAGTTCTCATGTGAGGTACCACAGGTGTTACTCTGCCCAGCTGTGATCAAGAAGTGGTTTCTTTTCAAAGATAGAGATGCTTCGATCCCTTCAAATTCTTCATCAGTGATATCGGACACTATCCCCAAGCTCTTTATCTTGTCGATACACAACTTCTTTTGGTCGGTTGATATCTCCCCTTCTTTTGGGTATGATGAAGCGATTGTTAGCAGGGTGTCCAGCTTAGGCATATCTACCTTCAGTTTAAGGTAATCCTCCTCTTCTTCAGTGAATATTGCCCCTATTGCTTGATGATCTGGCAACGGATTTTCTTGTACATTTGGGGCTGCATTGTCAAATTTCAAAATCTGACTATCAATTAGGGCTTGCACTTTTAGCTTCAGGACATAGCAGTTATCCACATTATGCCCTCTTTCGCCCATATGGTAGGCACAGGTCTGGCTCTCATCAAAGCCAGGATATCTTGCGGGGTTTGCCCTAGGTGGTTCTTTTGCCACCAAGTGTTGCTCCAGCAGCATCGGGAGTAGCTTGGATAAAGGTCTCGGGAGCTGAGAGAATTGTCTCTGGGGTTGCTTTCTTCTAGGCTCTTGTACCTTTGGCGCTGACCAGGATGATCCGCCTTTGGCCTGATTAGAATTGCCAAATGGCTTTAACTTGTGGGGATCTGGTATAAATGCTATGTCCAGTCCGGCTTCTCTTTCCTTTCTCAGAGGATACTGCTTCCTAGTAGGAGCTTCCTGAGGCCTTCTTTCTTTCAAGGCCCATTCCAGCCTCTCAGCAACCTTAATCAGGTGTGCGAATGTCTGACATCCAGAAGTGTTCAGTCTGTCAAAGTATTCGTAGGGGAGTGCTTTTAGGAATAAGTCGATCAGCTCCTCTTCTGGGATTGAAGGCTTTACTTGGGTAGCCAAGGCTCGCCACCTCTGAGCATATGTCCTGATCGATTCGCCCCTCGCTTTTGAAGTTCGTAGGAGGTCTTCTCTTGTTGGGGCTGTAGCCGTGTTAAATTTGTACTGCCTGAGTGTCGCGACCCTCTCGAGGTTCGCCGTGGGCTCTCGAGGGCTAATGGGCCGTCCAGTCTGGTCGGACGCGGGCCTCTCCCAAGGCCCGTTACCCAAATCGCAACGGAGGTATACGTAGTCGACCTTCAGTGTGGTCTAGTGACATGTGTTAAGTGTGCATGCCATGGAGTCGCCACCAATCATTTTTTGGAGGGTATGATTGGACCACCCTATTGAATAGTCGGGAGTTTCTATTCAATTCTGCGATAACCAGAGAAATGGGTTCGGGGACTTAGTTACGTCAACTGTCAGAGTTGACGCCCTTTCGATACATAAGTTGACTGAATTTTCTGACCTAAGATTTCATGCAGATGAGTGGAGTACGAATCCTAAATCTAGGAATTCATGCAAATAGGAATGACTATCTTGGCAATCACAATCAATAATAAAAGGCGCAAATCAATGAATTCAAATATGCAAAATAAACACATCAAATCAACATGACACTCATAAGAAGGCTCTATTAACCTAAATAAGTATCAATCAAGCTTAGGAATGATTTAGACATGATTTTACCCATAAGGGGTAAAGTCGTAATTTTGAGACAAAAGGGACGATTTGCCCAAAAAAGGCAAAATCATCATTTCGGAATGAATTCGGAGTAAAATAATGTCAAAAATAGGTTTGGTCACTCAATTGACCTATTTCCTATTTTTTGTTTTTGCAATTTTCATGATTTTCTGGAATTTTAGAAACCGATTTACCATTCAAAGGGTAAAATCGTCATTTTCTAAAAATGAGAATGAAATGTGGAAATCCTAGACATAAGGTTTAGCCACCTATCTGGCTCATCGCCAAATTCTAAGCAATTTCCACAATTCATCGGAATATCAAAGACGATTTACCTTTTGAGGGGTAAAATCGTCGTTTTGGATTAAACGGGAGAAAATCCTGAAAAACGACAACCAATCAATTTCTTTTGATCATTTTCAGCCTTGGGAATTTTCTAGAATTTTTTTTTTAGTAATTTTCTGCAATTCTTCTCAATTTTTTTGTTTTTCTTTAATTTTTCCATTTTTTTTGGCATTTTCTGATTTATTAATATTTTTTTTATATTTTCAGAAAATATTTTAACAAAAAGCATATCATTGGCAATAGACAACACTCAACCAGATAAATAAGCTAACTACTGAACTGAGATAAATACATGCAAACCAAATCTATAATGGCGACATTTTAGAAAAATAACCCTGATATACGGATCGGGTACGTAAAACATACCGGATTGGACACCGGCCTTCAATCGCCCAGCCCCAGCCTGCGACCATCTCCATGCACATCACCTGTCGATTACCACATCAAAATGTCAACAATCAATTTTACAAGTTTTAAGACCGGCAATAAATAATAATAATTTAAAAAATAAATAAATCCGGGCTCGGAAACGGGCCAATTCGCTCAGCCATGGACCGGCTATGGGCTCAGCCACGGCCCAAGATCACGGCCTCGGCCCACGGCTTTGGCCCACGGCCTCGGCCATGGGCTCGGCCATGGCCTTGGCCTACGGCCTCGGCCCACGGCTTTGGCCCACGGCCTCGGCCATGGGCTCGGCCATGGGCTCGGCCTACGGCCCACGGCCCACGGCCTCGGCCATGGGTTCGGCCATGGCCTTGGCCTACGGCCTCGGCCCACGGCCTCGGCCCACGGCCTCGGCCATGGCCCAAGATCACGGCCGCTCGACCCACGGGATCGGCCCGAACACGATGGATTCGTGGCCAAGCGGCGACGACGAAGAGCGACGACGTGGCGGGGGGCGAAACAGAGGAGGAAGATGAAGGGGGATTGCGGTATCTAGGAGCTCCACGAGGTCGTGATAAACAGCAAGACGGACGGGATCTCGGCACGGCGTCGGAGGGTGGCGGAGCAAGGTGGTAGTGAGGGTGGTCGCCGTAATCTAAGGGAGGATGAAAAAAAATGAGAAGAAAAGAAGGAAGAGGAGAAGAGAGGAAGAAGAAGGAGGAGAACAAGCTGGGGAAGAAGAAGGAGCAAGAAGGAGGAGGAAAGGAGCGGCGGATGATGAAGGAGGGGGGAGGATAGTAAAATAATAATAATAAAATAATAATATAATAATATAATAAAATACTAAAAAGTAAAAATAATAATAAAATAATTAAAAGCGAAGACAAAATGATTAGTTCCCTTTTCCTTTTAAATGATGATGTTTTCACTCCTTTTCCTTTTAATCATTACTAATATTTTTGTCAAATTCAATTTTACAGTGATCAGTGAACACCTAAAATCGAACCTGAATTTTACTGTTTTATGAGGTACTAAAGTAAAGAAAATTAAAAATAAAAATACCGACTATTTGTATATATTTTTGTGACCTCGAATACTACTTTTTTTTATTTTATTTTTATTTTTATATTTTTCGAAAATAAAAAAAAAATACGAAAAATATGAAAAATATTTTTTTGTCCAAAATGATCCCTTTAGCTTGGTCAAGGCTACCAAAGTTGATTTTGTAATTTTTTAGCTTTTTATGAATTTTCTATGAATTTTTGAAAAATAAAGGAAGAAAAAGGTTGATCAAAATTTAGGTGTCAACAGCTGCCCCTCTTTGAGAGGAATCTCGTCAGAGGAATCCCCTCAGAGGTTTCTCTCAAAGACAAGGTGACACCTGAGTCCTGATCGACTCGACTCGTGAAACTACAGGAAAATGAGTCATGACATCCAGTTTTTCATGCTTGTCGATGTATGCTCTTTCTTGAAGGGGGAAACATTCATTTGACATGAGAGAGTGAGATAGTAGAGAGACATACCTGCCACTTACATGTTCGATGTTTGTGCCATTTTCGTGGTGTCTGATGGATTCAAGAGAATACCTAGGGACTCGTTACTAGAGTGTCCTAGGGAGGTTAAGCTCTGACCTGTATGGTAAGTCATACCATTATGGGGTCCCTAACCGATAGGAATCTAAAGAAGGCGCATTCTTTCTTTGGGAATTTGCCAAGGATTTTGATCCGTATGGTGGATTAGACCATAAGCGGTTCGCCTACCGTAAGGCTTACCTAGGAAAATAACTTCTTCAACATCTGGAATTAGTCAAAGTTTTGATCCGTATGGTGGATCGGACCATTGGGTTGATCCTTATGGCGGTGTCTACCTTTGAGTTGACCCTTCAGGCGGTTTCTACAATTGGTTGACCTTTCTGGCGGTTTCTACCACACATTGACCCTTCAGGCGGTTTCTACCATGAGTTGACCCTTTAGGCGGTTTCTACCTTTGATTGGCCCTTCAGGCGGTTTCTACCATTCATTTGACCCTTCAGGCGGTATCTACCTTGAGTTGACCCTTCAGGCGGTTTCTACCTTTGAGTTGACCCTTCAGGCGGTTTCTACCATGAGTTGACCCTTCAGGCGGTATCTACCTTGAGTTTGCTTTGAAAAGGGGGTCTCATGACGAGGGTTCTCCACGTCCGATGAGACTGCTTGAATTTTGAAAATGGGTCTCATGACGAGGGTTCTCCACGTCCGATTAGACTGATTGAATTTTGAAAAGGGGTCTCATGACGAGGGTTCTCCACGTCCGATGAAACTTCCTGAATTTTGAAAAGGGGTCTCATGACGAGGGTTCTCCACATCCGATGAGACTGCCTGATTTTGAAAAAGGGTTCTATCCTCATCCCTTCTTTTAAAAGACCCCGAAATTTGTCGGGAATTCAGTTTTGAAGCGGCGAAAGATTTTATCTTGACAAAGCTTCACTTGAGTCTGTTGAGGCGACATTCTGGGAGATTGATGTTTCCAACGGATCCTGCAGAAGTTCGAGCCTGAAAAATTTTTCTTCACCAAGAAAACATTAGCAATCTTAGGGAAGACGACGGTTGTCCATCTGACAAAACCGTATGATTTAAGTCGTAATCATGAAATGTGCGTTTTGATGCTGGAGGTTATCCAAAGCATTCTTGCAACATGCAAATGTGATCACGAATCCTTTGCACCGAAAATCTAGATCCAACAATTTGAAGATTCCAAAGAGAGTTTGCTCAAAACATCAATCGGAATATTTCTCGACAAGAAGGTCTTCTCACCTGTTTTGAGATAGTGGTTTTTATAGGGGATGCACTTAATTCCATACTAACCTGTGCCTAGGTTTTAGGCTCATTCGCAGCGCATACATTTTGATCGGTCGGGAGGTCTTCCACGGGACCGTAATGTTGGGCTTGGATATTGGTTTTCAAGGAGGACCCGCTTTGGAGTCGAGGCCATTAAACGAAAGTTTTCACCATCTGCTCCGGGTTTACAAGTCAAGAACCCTGCAAAATGAGAAAGAAATAATCTTGCTCGTACCTCTTCGAGCTAAGCTATATGTTAACCCGAGTGTCTTAGTCAGAGAAGACTGTTTCAGGGTTATGATGTTGGTAGGATTGGGGACCGAAAAAAGGCTTGTTTTTGGCCCAGAATTTATGAGGGGTTTGACATTGGTGATCATTGCAAATTTACCACTTGCCCTTTCCTCTCTGCACCTTCAGTTTTTTGGGATGCGCAACCGATTTTGAGATGTGCACCAGCTCTTTAGAGAACGTCTCTCGTCGCATTTTAAGAGACTGATGACTCTGTCTACGTCTCTGCTCCACGTTTGACACCATTTGGGGAGTAGTCTTTTTGATCTGACTCCTTTAGGGATTTTCTCTTTTCCCATTCGGCTTCATTGTAGATCAATCAAACAACTTACACGAGCATCGGCCTTACTTTTACCAGACACTTTGCTTTTTCTTAATGCCGTGGATTTTTCTCATTTCATTTTTGAAATCCCACTTTTTCTTATCTTCATGGGATCATGTTAGACACATAGTCTAAACATGCTTTAAACATCAGTCCGGGAATTCTCTTCGTAATTCATGAGTCTTGAACTCTTCCATTTTTGAAGTGGTGCGGCATCCGTCTTGGAATGATCACCAATGAGTTCATGAAATGAATTTGCAGGCTCAACTTGGCTGTGCAAATGATACAGTGTGTGGGATAAAGAATGAATGCTTCTCGTCATCCTATGGCACTTGGATTACCATATAAACAACACACAAAGATTAATGTTAGTCCGAGCAAGAAAATTTCTAACCATTTTCTCCTGACGCTGCTGGACTTACTTCCTTTTTGCCCCGGTGTGGGATGGTTCTTGACAGGGTTAAGAATGAAAACCGCCGTTCAAATGGGTTATCAACGGTCACCTGTAGTGTTTGGGGGATATGAAACGAATGCCTCCGTCGTCCCAACCCATGTAATCGCTGCAAATGGTCCCTACCCCCGTAGACCCAGATTTTGTTATCTGCTCACTCCACTCATCTCTCAAGTGTGTGTTGGACATGTTTGGATTAGGCTTCGCCTCTCGTCTGAGAAAACACCCTTTTAAACGGTCTGAACAACTTTTATTGGAAAAATTCTTTTCATTTTCTCCAAAATTTACCCCTCACGGGAATCTTATGATGCACCATGCATGTTTTATTCCTGTTCAGACAACCTCCTGTTTTAAAACATGAATGTCAATAAAATTAGAATTCTATGTCTTTTCTAGACATCAGATTCTAAAAGCTTTTCTTTTTCTCTCTATTTTTTTTAATTTAACATTTTCAATTGATTGGGGAAAGGGATACTTACCTGACCGTCGTGGCTGGAGATCCCTGGAGATAAAGAAGAAATATGTCAGTGTATGTCCCAAAATTTTATAAAAATTGGAATGATACATCCTACCCTTGGTCGTGTGCCCCAGCGAGTTTACACAGGTTGTGAAAATCTGTTCTCCTTGATGGCGAGTCCCTATCAAAGATAAATAACAAGTGTCAACTCGCATTCCCAAATCCAAGATAAATTGGGACGATATGACTTTACTCTCGATTTGCATTCCGTTTTGATGTTGCATATTGATATGAACAACATCTATCAAATTCCTCCATCCGTGCTTGAAGGTATTTGCAACGCCTACGGTTCATTTGCCCCAGCTGGGCGACGTCTGTTTTGTCATTTGAATGCATGAGCTTTTGGGTGCATTGTCTCTTTTATCACCTGAGATAAAAAAAAATGGAGAAAAACTTATCCCCAGATCTGATTAAAAATCAATTAGGAACGATACGTCCTTTCACCAAACGAGTGGCTCTGTGGCCAAATGTATTTTGCACTGAAGGGACGAATTCCACTATGCTCCACGGGTTTGGGGAATTTGCCCCCATTTTCGATAGAAATGAGCCTTATCAAGATGTATACAATACAAATAGATCCCTAATACAATCAATCTAAGGGACGATATAGAGAGGATCTCGGTAAAATTAATCTTATACAAGAGAACTAAAAATGTCAAATCAATCAAAGGAATATGGCCCGAATACTTGGAGATGCCCCAGTTCCAGTCTTCGAGATGTGACTCCAGGATCACCGATTTTTTTTTAGGTGGTTTTAGATATACCAACCATCTAAAGACATGCACATGAGACAAGGGAGGATAAAACTTCTAAAAATCAAAGGATTTGGCACCTAAGGTCAAGGTTCCCACCTCGAGTTCTAGAAAGAGCCGATTCCATTGCACAGCTATCGTTGCATTGGGACTCGATCCATAGTTCGAAGTGAGCGGAATTGAAAAGTGGATTACCCCGTGTTTTTCCTCACGGAGATTCCATTTTCAATCCATTCTATTGTTTTCCTATAGGCGGTGCCCGGGGTTTTAGGCGCGGTTGTGTGTATTTTCGGTGTCGTGCTAAAGCGATAAACATGCATCTTATTTAACAATCACCGCTTCAATATAAAACATACACACAATCATTCATTCCTACGCCAAACCTGCATAAAACAGAGTTAACAAGTACTCCACCCCTTATTTCTCCAATCTGCAAAAACATTTAACACCTCAAGGGTTAAAGTACGTACCTCACCTTGAAGAGCATCTGCATAAAACATGTTAGAAAAATCAATCAACTTTTTAATCGGCTCAAGTTCTCTAAATTCCCCAGCGGAGTCGCCAGTCTGTCGCGACCCTCTCAAGGTTCGCCGTGGGCTCTCGAGGGCTAATGGGCCGTCCAGTCTGGTCGGACGCGGGCCTCTCCCAAGGCCCGTTACCCAAATCGCAACGGAGGTATACGTAGTCGACCTTCAGTGTGGTCTAGTGACTTGTGTTAAGTGTGCATGTCATGGAGTCGCCACCAATCATTTTTTGGAGGGTATGATTGGACCACCCTATTGAATAGTCGGGAGTTTCTATTCAATTCTGCGATAACCAGAGAAATGGGTTCGGGGACTTAGTTACGTCAACTGTCAGAGTTGACGCCCTTTCGATACATAAGTTGACTGAATTTTCTGACCTAAGATTTCATGCAGATGAGTGGAGTACGAATCCTAAATCTAGGAATTCATGCAAATAGGAATGACTATCCTGGCAATCACAATCAATAATAAAAGGCGCAAATCAATGAATCCAAATATGCAAAATAAACACATCAAATCAACATGACACTCATAAGAATGCTCTATTAACCTAAATAAGTATCAATCAAGCTTAGGAATGATTTAGACATGATTTTACCCATAAGGGGTAAAGTCGTAATTTTGAGACAAAAGGGACGATTTGCCCAAAAAAGGCAAAATCATCATTTCGGAATGAATTCGGAGTAAAATAATGTCAAAAATAGGTTTGGTCACTCAATTGACCTATTTCCTATTTTTTTTTTTTTTGCAATTTTCATGATTTTCTGGAATTTTAGAAACCGATTTACCATTCAAAGGGTAAAATCGTCATTTTCTAAAAATGAGAATGAAATGTGGAAATCCTAGACATAAGGTTTAGCCACCTATCTGGCTCATCGCCAAATTCTAAGCAATTTCCACAATTCATCGGAATATCAAAGACGATTTACCTTTTGAGGGGTAAAATCGTCGTTTTGGATTAAACGGGAGAAAATCCTGAAAAACGACAACCAATCAATTTCTTTTGATCATTTTCAGCCTTGTGAATTTTCTAGAATTTTTTTTTTAGTAATTTTCTGCAGTTCTTCTCAATTTTTTTGTTTTTCTTTAATTTTTCCATTTTTTTTGGCATTTTCTGATTTATTAATATTTTTTTATATTTTCAGAAAATATTTTAACAAAAAGCATATCATTGGCAATAGACAACACTCAACCAGATAAATAAGCTAACTACTGAACTGAGATAAATACATGCAAACCAAATCTATAATGGCGACATTTTAGAAAAATAACCCTGATATACGGATCGGGTACGTAAAACATACCGGATTGGACACCGGCCTTCAATCGCCCAGCCCCAGCCTGCGACCATCTCCATGCACATCACCTGTCGATTACCACATCAAAATGTCAACAATCAATTTTACAAGTTTTAAGACCGGCAATAAATAATAATAATTTAAAAAATAAATAAATCCGGGCTCGGAAACGGGCCAATTCGCTCAGCCATGGACCGGCTATGGGCTCAGCCACGGCCCAAGATCACGGCCTCGGCCCACGGCTTTGGCCCACGGCCTCGGCCATGGGCTCGGCCATGGCCTTAGCCTACGGCCCACGGCTTTGGCCCACGGCCTCGGCCATGGGCTCGGCCATGGCCTCGGCCTACGGCCCACGGCCCACGGCCCACGGCCTCGGCCATGGCCCAAGATCACGGCCGCTCGACCCACGGGACCACGGCCTCGGCCCACGGCCTCGGCCCACGGCCTCGGCTATGGGCTCGGCCATGGCCCAAGATCACGGCCGCTCGACCCACGGGATCGGCCCACGGCCGGGATCGGCCCGAACACGATGGATTCGTGGCCAAGCGGCGACGACGAAGAGCGACGACGTGGCGGGGGGCGAAACAGAGGAGGAAGATGAAGGGGGATTGCGGTATCTAGGAGCTCCACGAGGTCGTGATAAACAGCAAGACGGACGGGATCTCGGCACGGCGTCGGAGGGTGGCGGAGCAAGGTGGTAGTGAGGGTGGTCGCCGTAATCTAAGGGAGGATGAAAAAAAATGAGAAGAAAAGAAGGAAGAAGGAGGAGAACAAGCTGGGGAAGAAGAAGGAGCAAGAAGGAGGAGGAAAGGAGCGGCGGATGATGAAGGAGGGGGGAGGATAGTAAAATAATAATAAAATAATAATATAATAATATAATAAAATACTAAAAAGTAAAAATAATAATAAAATAATTAAAAGCGAAGACAAAATGATTAGTTCCCTTTTCCTTTTAAATGATGATGTTTTCACTCCTTTTCCTTTTAATCATTACTAATATTTTTGTCAAATTCAATTTTACAGTGATCAGTGAACACCTAAAATCGAACCTGAATTTTACTGTTTTATGAGGTACTAAAGTAAAGAAAATTAAAAATAAAAATACCGACTATTTGTATATATTTTTGTGACCTCGAATACTACTTTTTTTTATTTTATTTTTATTTTTATATTTTTCGAAAATAAAAAAAAAATACGAAAAATATGAAAAATATTTTTTTGTCCAAAATGGTCCCTTTAGCTTGGTCAAGGCTACCAAAGTTGATTTTGTAATTTTTTAGCTTTTTATGAATTTTCTATGAATTTTTGAAAAATAAAGGAAGAAAAAGGTTGATCAAAATTTAGGTGTCAACACTGAGGAAGTCTTCTGCAAGGTCCTCCCATCCGTCATAATCCTCTAAGTCTAGCTCAATAAACCAAGCCAGAGCGGCGCCAGCCAAACTCTCTTGGAATGTGTTCATTAACAACGGAATATAATCCGAGTAGTGCGCCATCTTGCGCAGGTAGTACTTGAGGTGGGCACGGGGACAGCCTGTCCCATTGTATTTTCTCACGAACTCTGGCTCCCTATAGTCAGGAGGAGTCTCTATTTTAGCGAAAGGAGATATTTTTTCGAAGCGGGCCAGCTCATAGCCTTGGCTGCTCGGGCATTCTTCGATCTTGGCCAATCTCTTAGCCTCTGCCTCTGTCTTCACAGTTTGTTTTCCCTTCTCCTCCTTTTCAAGGTTGATGACAACAGGCGAGGCTTTTTGTTGTGCCCGACTATTTGGTTCATGAACGTTTTCCTCTGTATGTTGGGTATCCCTGGTTGCTTCTTTATCTATTACATCAGGTACCATGGAAGGGCCTAAGTTGTTCTGATTGTGGGCGGTTGTCTGTCTAGCTTGGTTGGTCTCCAGCATGGCTTTAATGTCAGCCATCATAGTTGCCAGGGCAGTCATCTGAGATTCCAACATGCCTACGCGAGGAGTCAATTCCTGCTGTTCCATTCTCGTCTTTAGGCGGGTATGGAAACGATGCGTTGGCAATTCCGTGATGAGAGTGTACCTGTTTAAAAAGATCTCTGTGAGTGCTTCGCTTATTTAGCAAAAAGAAGCAGCTAATTCTTTTAGTTGCATGCTTCTTGCCAGTAGATGAGAAAAAGGGCTACCTTGTGAGCCTTAGCCTCATGTAAGTAGTTCTTTTAATCATTTCCCGACAAGAACTCATGGAATTAAAAGAAGCGTAATTTCTGACGATAGTTTTTATGCATTTGTAAAAACATGTTCACATTCATGCTCATGTGTTTAAGATAGTATTCCACAGAAATGAGAATGTATGAGAAGGCATCACAATGCTTGCTTATTTTACACTTGACAGAATAGTCTATTCAAGTCTAGGACGTTTGAAGCCTAAGGTATCCTCATCATCCCAGTATAGATTCCCCTCTTCAGCTTGGGGCTTCTCGTCTTCTGAACAGGACAGTGGCCCTATGTCTTCGGGTATGTAGGGCTCTATTCCAGGTACGTATGGCACGATGTATTCAGGTATGTAGGGCTCGACAAGGCTTCGTCGGATCGCTTTGAAATGTTGAATGTATTCTGTGGTGGCTCTATGAGTGTTTTCTTCTCGAGTCATGTCTTCTGGCCAACTTATTTCTTCAGCCTGGGAATTCTTCAAGGAGTGTATGATGGATGCCACCTTGGCTTCAAATTGTTTCTTCTCCTCCTCCGTGAGGGTCTGGTTTGGTAAGTCAAAGGAAAAGACACCAGGTCGCGGTGAAGAAGGGATCTCCTGAAGTGCTCCAAACTGTCGAATCACCCTCCTTGGATAGTATGCAGTTGCGCCCGTGAATCCTAGCAAGGGGACTGGGCTTCCGTCATCGCAGGTCAATCTGACTTTGCTCAGCGTCGGCAACCTCAGCCGCCCTCGGAGTTGCTCAGGTTTTAGGACTTTGAGGAAGTTCTTCCATTCTACAAAGTTAAACTTAGGAACACGTGTATGGGTTCTAGCAAATGTTTTAAGAGGGTGTGCATTGGGGCTGATTTCAGTGAAACCCATGCGGATGTGGAATTGTCTGATATGGGATGTGAACCACAGATACAGCAGATCACTAGAAGCTCTAAAGATTTCCTTTTTGCTTTTCTTGAAACGATTTAGGGAGAGGAAGGTTTCGGCAAGGAGGATGTTTGAGTAATCCCACCCACAACAGACTTGCCTAGCTATTATAGCCATGATAGGGTCGAATGCGACAGTTGAGATTGGGAATAGCACAAAGCTAAAGAATGCCAAGATAAAGGCTCTACCAGATTTGGTTCCTTTAGAAGCAGGAAGGCGGGAAAATCGGTCTATAAGGAAGGATAGGGAAACTCTTCCAGAATTGCTTTTCGCATCTACTTTGACTTCATTTAGGTTTGTGTCAAGGAATTCAGCTACCTGACTTAGGGGTTCAAGCCCTATAGGGGGTCGGACGAGCGTAGGGGTGAATTCAACTCCGATGACAGCGCTGTATTCCTCGATAGTGGGAGTGATCTCTAATCCTTCCATGCAAAATGTAGCGGTGGTAGGATCCCAATAGAGCGTCATGGCTTGAATAAAGGCAGGTGGGCACTCAATCTTCAGTAGGTCCAGTAGGTATCCTAGTCGTGACTCCGCATACTTCTGGCTGGCTTCGCCCATGCCATCCCACCATGATTGGAGTTCAGCTCGGGGGATCTTGAACACTTGAATATCATTCTTTCCCATCAAGTCTAAAATATGCAAATGATTTTAAAAGGTCAATCGCCAGAAATTACTTTAAATGTATGAATATGCAGATGTCATGAAGCATGCATGAGCTAACTTGATTGCATAGTTCAATTTGAAGAAATGGAGATTATGATCCTTTTTCAGGTCTTGAAAGCCTGACTCAAAGCCTAATTTGCATTTTAGGGAAGTGAATTATGCAATTTAGTCAGGTTTACTCATTGACTAAAGGGAACAGCAATGTCACGTTCCATTGGTCAACACATCAAAGGAGCAAAGTGGGATGTACTCTTATTACAGTCAAGATGTCTAATAAAAGAACGGTAAAGAAAGGTTTTTCAAACAAGAAAGCCATAAAAGACAATGGAACGTGAGGGTCTAGATCACTCTTTCTTTAGAAGTCTACCCAAATGACAGTCGGTCAGGAATTCTCCTTTAATCTAGGGTAGGGGAGTTATCTTCAGTGGTTTGGTCGAGAGGTTGTAGTTCCTCCGGCCACTTTCTAGTCCAGGGTACGATGACTTCGGGAGCCTTCTCGGGTTCTACTTTCTTGATCCTGATACGCCTTGGCTTGGTCTTGATCGCATGGCGTCTCTTCCTACCCCAAGAAGTAATCATGGGTATGTTCTCTTTGGCCAGCAATTCAGCCTTCCTGCGAGCGTACGCTTCCCTAGCCAGCTGGTTGCGACGTTGTCTCTTCATCTTCAGATAATCCTTCATCATTTCTTCTGATTGTCGCTTGAATCTGAGATTATCAACGTAGTAGCGGGTTTGACAGTCCTCAGCATACCCCAGCTTACGCCCAGTCAGTTCCCGACCATACACGAATCTAGTAAAGTGTAGCTTCGTGTTTGATCCGGGGCGAGTAACTTTTCTCAAGTACTCGAAAGTTACCAACTCTGTTGAACTCTTAGGAAACAGCGACATCCTACCCCATAATCATTGTTGTTTCCATTAGTCACTTGAGTAATCTTCATGGTGCGAATGCATATGGATGTATGCAATGTATGAGTAATATCATGGAGCAAGAAATAAAGAACATTTAGAAATAAATATCTTACCAACCACACTTTGGGGGATGTGAAATGCCCCATGTATCAATGGGTGGTTTTAGGTATACCAACCATCCATGGACATGCGCATGAGACAAGTGGGTATATTCTAAAGAAAATCGAAAATCAGGTGAGGAACCTACGGCTCAGGCTCCCACGATCCACATGAGGCAGATTCCTCCCCAAGGGTACCTACCCAAGAGGGCTAGATATCGCCAATGCAGATGGTAGGCGGGAATGAATACGAAAGTCTCAAGTGCCATCAAACACAAGATCCTTTTCGCATCCTTTCCCTATCTAAGGTAACCTAAGGGTGGTTGCAGTCGGGGTTTGACCGCCAGTGTGTGCGATGTGTCGTGATCATCACAATGCAAAGTCATGCACAGCAGCTTGTATCAAACACCGCTTCAGTAAATGCATAAAGTAAACATACATTCCCAACTCCAACCTACAGGAAAAAATGTCAACAATCACTCCACCCCTTATTTCTCCAATCTGCAAAAACATTTAACACAATGGTTAGTGTACGTACCTCACCTTCGAGAGCATCTGTAGAAAATAATGTCAAATAAACCAAACAACTTTTTAATCGGCTCAAGTCCTCTGGAATTCGTAACCAGAGATTCTGGTTTTAGAATTTCCCCAGTGGAGTCGCCAGTCTGTCGCGACCCTCTCGCGGCTCGGAGGCGGGAGCGGGCTAATGGGTCGCCCGATCGCTGGCTTGATCGGACGCGGGCCTCTCCCAAGGTCCATTACCCAAATCGCAACTGCTGGATATACGTGGTCGACCTTCAGTGTGGTCTAGTGACATGTGATGAGTGTACATGCCAAGGAGTCGCCACCAATCGTTTCGTGGAGGGTACGATCGGAAGACCCTATCAAATAGTTGGGAGTGATCTATTCGATTCTGCGGAAACCAGAGAAGTGGGTTCGGGGACTTAGTTACGCCAACTGTCAAAGTTGACGCCCTTTCGGTACCTAAGCTGAATGGTTTATCTGATCCTAGGATTTCGTACAGATGAGTGGGGTACAGATCCTAAATCTAGGAGTTCATGCATATGGGAAATACTACCCTATCACTCACAACCAATAGAAATAAATGCGCAAATCAAGGATCCAGTACATGCGGATAAAACACATGAAATCAGCATGATATCCCTAATGAGGCCCTATTAGCCTAGAGAAATATCAATCAAGGCTTAGGATTGATTTGGACATGATTCGCCCATGAGGGGCAGAATCGTAATTTTGAACAATTCGGGGAAAACTTACCCTTAAAAGGGTAAATCTGTCATTTTAGACGAATTGGGAAGTCAAAAGACAATGGAAATAGGATTGGCCATCAATCCAATCCATTTCCTATTTTTCGGGAATTTCCAAGATTTTTCTAGAATTTTCAAGTGATTTTACCCTTGGAGGGGTAAAGTCGTCATTTGGACAAAGACGAGGAACTGAAAATCTCAAATATTAGGGTTGGTCGTCCACCTGACCCAAACCCTAACTTCAAGCAATTTTCAGAACTCGATTGAGACAAGAAAGACGATTTCCCCACTAAAGGGCAAAATCGTCATTTTGAGAAAAGAGGCGGGACTCGAAAACCCAAACCTAAGAATTGGTCGTCTAATCGACCCTAATTCTCACCTTGGCATTATCGGCCTTATCTAGCATGCACACAAGAGGCGACTTACCCCTAAAGGGTAATGTCGTCAAGTTTCGGAAAATTGGATAAGGAACCCCAAAAATAGGGTTGACCAGTTGTCTGTGGTCAACCCTCGTTTTTTGGTGCTTTCTGGAATGTCTAGGATTTTTCCACAAATTTTTCACATTTTTTTTTGAATTTTCTGGAATTTTCTAGCATTTTTTGGATTTTCTAGGATTTTTCTGATTTTTTTTATTTTTTAAAATCATTTTCGAATTTTTTTATTTTAAAAAATATTATTCGGACCGGGTCGACCCGACCCACTCGGGTCGGAACCCGGTCCAGACCCGAACCCGCGAAAACCTTGATCGAAAACGACGCCGTATCACGCTTTTTATTTTTGGATTTTCCGGTTTTAATCCGACGGTCCCTGATGGACCACGTGGCTTGTCCGTGTCGCTTAGATCTGTTTACTAAAACCTACGGTCCAGATTGGATGAAGACTCGATCAGAGCCGTCTGATCAGATTACTTGAACCTACGGCCATGATTAGATCCGGAGACTTGATCTAGACCGTCGATTCACACTAACCTAAACGACGCCGCACGGCCACTAACCTACACGACACCGTTTCAGTTTATTTTTGATTTTCTGATTTTAAAACATTTTCGGATAAACCTAATTACTAATCGGACGGTCACTAGAATTTACGTTCGATTTATTTGAGCCGTCCGATCCTTTTTATTTGAATAACAGACCCAACGGCCGTGCTAACTCGACACCACGTGGACCAATGGCCGAATGCCAACTAGGACTTTGACCGGTTGACCGCGCCATGTCAGCTTCGTCTTCAACCTCGCGACTCCGGCAGAATGGACGGCTGTGGCTCTCCGACGATGATCTGACGATGAACTCTCGATGAAACCTCATGAAACTAACGGCAATCGACTCGCAATCGCATCTATTCTAACATATCTCAAGATTACGCGAATCCATTCACGGGGCCAAGCACGATCGAACATGAACCAGTACGTACACATACACTCAAATCGCTCGATTCATGGCGTAATGAACCAACTCATTAACAGGGAAGCATCATTCAATGTTTAGGAGACTTACCTCGAGCTCCGATCGAGCTCGCTCGGCCCAGATTTGGCTGGGCAAGAATCGGCTATGGAGGCTAAATCGGAGGACTCAATTCGGGGTATGCGAGCAAAATCGATGCAAAATGGAGATGCGAGCATGGTCAGTAATGTCTAAGGGATGAAAAGCACACAGGAATTGCAAAGATTGAAGCCGAAATCAAAGTCCGCCATTGAAGACCTGAGCTTGAGCTCGAAGTTCGGGATTACTTGTTCTGGCGATTTTGGGCTGCGCAGTTGATGGCGATCGCTTCCTGGCACTCAAAGCGAACTTCTGACGGTCTTCTTTAGCTTTGGTTTGGCCGGAGACGGCCTAACCAGCGCTTTGCAGTCGAACTCAAATTCTCGACGACGGAGGGTCGGAGAACGAGCTCTCTCTCTCGTTTTCTTTCTCTCTCTCGATTCAGTTTCGCCCCTCTGCAACTGAATCAACCTCCTCGTCAACTGAAAGCGATCACGAGCTTATATAGCTCCTGGGAATTTTGGCGCCGAACGGTGGAGCTTCAACCAACTCCATTTGGCACGTGTAGTCACGTGCAAATAGGTCAGAACGACGTCGGGGAGGATGGGCATTCCGTTTAATCCCATTTGGTTCTGCGGCCGGCTTTATTTCGCACGAATTTGGCAAGGATTTGAGCTGTTTTTTGCTTTTGTTGACTTTTGCAGGTCCGGCGACCTTGACCATCCGATTACTCCCTCCTCAGGCAACCATTGGTCGTGATCTTGGTGTCAATCAACGGGGGACGATCTAAAGCTTTAAACCCCCACCAGTGTGTCTCCGATTGCGGTCGATTGGTCTGTCAATTTAGCTGTCAAAGCTCGGCTTTTCACTGTTCATTTGCGCAGACTCTCGGGGAAGAAGATGACACTGTTCTGGACCGGTTCGACCGGTTGGACCGGCGGTCTGACCGGTCTGAACCGGTTCCGACTTACCATTTTTCAAATTAAACCCAAATTAATGGGAAAATTTTGCAATTGAACCTCATAATCGAATCTAGGGCATGAATTCTATCTAGAAATGTGGTTTTGCCCAAAAGTTTTCATCAATTTCTACAAAATCCCCAAATTCTCATTTGATTGGAAATTGGGGATTGTGTAATTGAGGGTGCAAATGATCAAATTGAGTTAAACCACCTATGCCAATCGATTTAAAATGGTGAAATCCATTGGGTAGCATGTTCAATTTGCAATGATAGCCCTTGACTTGAAAGTAATTTCAATTATGCTCAATTTCAAGGACTAAAATGCAATTTTAGTATGTAATTTTGTCAAATCCGTGCAATTGAGCAAATTGCACAAACAATTGGGCTAAATTGAAATAGTGGATAGTTAGATTGAATGTCAAGATCTTAAAAAATGCCAAAATTGCAAATTAAAAGACTCAATTGTTATTTTTTCTTCAAATTCAATAGTACGGATTATAAAGGAACACCTAAAATTGAATCTGATTTTGATTTTTTTGAGAGGTCAAAAATAAAAGGGATTAAAAGGAAAAATATTGGATATTTTTCCATATTTTTGTGACCTTAAATGCTATTTTTCTTGATTTTTTAAGTATTTTTCTATTTTCCAAAAATACTAAAAAATATGAAAAATGTGAAAAATTATTTTTTGGTCAAGAATGGTTCCTTGGGCTTGGCCAAGGCCACCAAAGTTGATTTTGTAATTTTTTGACTTTTTATAAATTTTTTGTGATTTTTCGAAAATAAAACTGAAAAAGACCTGGTCAAAAAATCAGGTGTCAACAATCACCGCCTGGGGAATAGTAATCTGTTAGGTCCTTTGATGCCAGAAGATGTGCCCTTAAGAGTTGTACCTAGCTGGTGCCACCCTTCCCGTTTGGAGATTGAGGTGGAGAACCCGATGTCCGTGAGGGGATCGAAGAATATGCTCGATGAGTTAAAGTCACCCCCTTCCGAGGAGCACAAGAATTATATAGAGATTTCCGCTGACGAAGCAGAAGACCTTGAGGAGGAGACTGAAGAGGATACAGAGAACATTTTTGAAGAGGCGTCATCTGAAACGTTTTCTAAGCACGTCCCGGACGAAGACGAAGCTGAGGGTAGCGGCAGTTCGAGCAGTTCTTCAGGATAGAGGGATGCAGTGGTTAAGTTTAAGGGTAGGAACGAATTTTGGTGTGAGGCTTAAGCTAAGTTGTGAACTAGCCTGTTTATATTAGCCTGAGTACCTACCCAGCCTGGTATGCGGTTTTTGGTTAGGACCTTTCCATTGTCGTTGCGTAACTTTTATGTATGTTATGTAAATGAACGTGTGTGCTTTTCTATGCCCAAATTTCCTATTTTGTACAATTGTCAGGGCATTGTTTCCTTCCGCTTATGCATCTCATTTCATTTAGGCCATGTGGTTCATGGGATTTCATTAATGGCCAATTGAGTGGGATGCCATGGGCTACCGATGGTAAGTGGGGCGTGACACTAAAGTTACTAAAACTTTATAGAGCTCCAACTCCAATAAAGATCACAATTCATACTATGATCCCTATATCTTGTAATCATAACATGACATAGCATGATTTGAACTAATACACAAATAATTCACGCATCAAATCATACTCTAATTTCATAATACAAGATATAGATAGCAAGTATTCTAAAAAAACATACATGCTAATAGCAACCATCATCCATGTAATATCCATGTGATTATGTACATGTAAGCCTTCCTCTATTAAAAACAATACGGGCAAAAATACTCGAAAACTCCTTAAGATACGTGTATCATGAGATTCATACATATTTTCATAACTTTATATTCATCACTCATGTCCAAATAATATCAAATTGAAGATAATTTTGATACGAACGCAATGGTATCTCACACGCCCCCAACAGAGCTCAAACGCACCCGTACGAGCCGATCAAAGTCTCGGCCCATCAGTCAATTTGTGGTCAACGATCAGAGTTGACTTGAGGGATCGAATTGTAATTTTTGAAAAGTCTAAGGATTAAATTGTAATTTCGAAAAGTATAGTGACTAAATTGAAATTTTCAAAATAACTAGGGGTCAAATTAAAATTTCTAGAAAAATTGAGGACTAAATTACAATTTTTCAAAAAAATCAGGGACCAAATTGCAATTTTAAGAAATTCAATCTGACTGATTAACAGTCAACAGTTGACTAGGTCAACGGGTCGAATCCTGGACCGGGTCTGGAATATCCTGATCTGGGCTTGGAGTAATCTGAATTGGGTCTCGGGTCTGGAATACGATAAATCGATTTTGGGAGATGGTTAAACCTAGTCTGGGGCACTTTTGGGCACGCTGCACGTGAGACGTGTGAATCCCACGTGCACCAGACTCCTCTGGCACGTGCGGCCGTCTCTAGCCACCACCGGTGACGATCCACCCCTCCAAGCACTTATACTGACGATACGAACCCGATGATATATGAAAATTGCATTTTTCGTTTAACGAAATTTCGCCAAAAGGCGTCGTTTCACTGCTGCCTCTGGCCCAAATCCCATGGCAGCGCGTGGCGCACGTGCAGCCACTTCCGGAGTTGCCTTGTGATGGGTAACCACTCAAAATTCTCGTCTCCCCGAGCCCGTTTCTAATATGTATTCAAAAATCACTTTTGATGAAAATAACAACAACCTAAGCCAATGAATAGTTCGATCAAAAACAGTGTTTTTCGCGTTAATTCGGGTATGAAACTCAAACAACCAGGAAACAAGAACAACAATGCTCTGATACCAATGAAGGGAACCAATCCCATAGTACATACGCAGCAGATTACGCGGTATTAACAAGCCCTAGAATTAATCTTGAATCACTGATTGTAAACGAGCATATCACTCGAGGGACATACCGTGATTTCCACATATTAAAGTGTTGTCGTTGCAACCTCGAGAGAGTCCTCGTCCGTTTGACATTTGGGAAAAATTCTCCGTCGTTCCTCTTTCTTTTTTATCTTCTGAGAACGTAAGAGAGATTTCATTCCTTTTTCTCTATTATTGGAACTGGCAAAGACGGAAGAGTTAAACGTGACTTTTCATGTTCAAAAATAGATAAAGGGGTACGGTAGCCTATACGAGAGGACCACAGAACTTATCGTACACCCTTGTTGTGGCGTCCCAGGTCACCACGCTAACGATTAAGGTTTCTATTAGTATAATAGCCTAATAGCACACACTAATATATAGGCTATACCCACAGAATTTTAAATAATCTAATATGATAACAAGGCATGTGATCACGGAAGCATAGAAATAGGCAAGAACTGTACGCAGACTTTTATTTATATAACATATCATAATGACCACATAAGTAGTTCACATGCATATATACAAGATGGTGACTACGGTCATCGGTCTATAGGCGCAACTAGGATGGTAAAAGGGAAACTACTCCATCGACATCAAAAGTCGCCTATACCAAAAAGATCCTCTCAAAAAGTGTCAACTAACGGCTCCAGTCCTCACTCCTCGTCTGAATGATCGATAAGGAGTAGCTCGGTCTCCAAGTCATAATCTTCATCCAAGTACTCTGGCGGTGGAACATATATCTCCATCTCCTTAGCAACAGGCTCTAGGGCAGCATCGAGTACTATTGGCTAGGTGGCGGGGGAGGTACCTCAGGCACAGGAATCATAGGGAGTACAGGAGCTGGAGGTGCTACAGGCTCAGAGGGCGCATCAAAAGCATCATCGGGAAACGGACCTACTAACTGGTCGCCAACACGAACATAGAGAGAATACCAACTATACATGACAACTCCATGAGGTTCTCCCTCATCAATCCAAACACTATAGATATGCTTCAAAAGTCTAAGATGGGGTACATCCATATGAACATAATCACGATAAATAGATACGTAATCAAGCGGAACTCCAAACCGTCTGGCAATAGGAGGCATGGTACTAATCTGAAAATGGTTCCACAAACGTGGGTTAGCACGACAGCTAGCAAGAAAATCACTCAATCCACCATAGGGGTCCTAAGACTCCATAGCGACAACTATAAATCAGTAAGAAATCAAGACATAATAATAATTCAATCAAGAGCATGGGGCAGTAACATCATCAGAAAATAAATATGTCAATGCAGTATGAAATGACATGCTCTTCGCTCATTTACACCATTGCAAGGCGTTCCACCTTGCAATCCCACTCTCCGGGGCTCCGCGACGCAAGGTATGACTCTACCCAGCACACAGCACAGGGTTGTCAAGTACGTACAAATCCCCGCACACAGCCTAGGGCCGTCAACTCAATTCAGTGCACTGAAGAGCAATTACTTCATATATCCCATCGGACATCAATCATGTACCTCGTACCAATGCATGCTTGGCAATGAAGCATAAATTTCTCAGCAACAATTCTGCCAAATGTTACAATACCAGGCGGGCAGACAAGCATGCATGCTCACAAAGATAGGTACATGAGAATCATCGAGATAGTCATTCGAACTAGGCACTTTGAACACAAATCCTCAAGAATTAAGGGACACAATAAACTGTCTAAAATAAACTCTCGGTCAGACAAGCTTTGACTACCAATTCCACCATTCCAGCAAGTAAATCCATTAAGGCTTAGCCTATAGAAATATTCCTTGACTCCCTCATTTCATTCCTTCATGGATTGCACATCATATAACTGTTTTTATCACAAATCGAGTTTAAAATTCTGATCTGCGAACAGAATCTGTTTTCATTATAAAGACAGACCTTAAACCTATTCTTTTGATTAGTCATTTAACCTTATAAGTAATGCCAACATAGTACTCTTACATCTAGGTCAAATGAACACAATGTGGTTCAGTTTTGTCAATAGAATAGTACCAAAACCGCATCATGGACAGAACAGTTTCTGTCTTCGTCCAGTTCCAACTTCTATCCCAGATCAATCCCAAAGTGCATCATTTTAACTAGTCAATCGATCCTATACTTAGCATCAGCATGCTTCCACAGCATCCAGCACAGAGGAACCTGATCTAACATGATTGGCACGGCTAAACAACATGTAAAACAGAACCGAACCACAGTCGTATCATCTCAGTCCACAGAATACATTTCCTGTCATAACAACTACGATTAAGCTCCTCACCTAATCAACTACACAAAAAACATCTAGCCTATGACAGAATTGAATGAGTTCCTTGCCTTTTAGAAGCTTGAATGTGCTCGGATACCTTGATTCCTTCGGCTCCTTAGTGAAGTACACGACCGGCTCTCCTTTACTTCCTCTACCTTCTCGGTCGAACAAAGGAGGGAGAAGATGAGCAGAAAATCCTTCTTGCTCACCAAGTTTTCATATATAAACTAGGAGAAGGGCGTGTGATGTGAAGTTTTCTCATGACAAATGGCGCCATTGCTCTAAACTCCTATTGATTCTCGGCCAAGTGGCGCCTTGTATGTTTCCCCAAAATTCTGATTGCTGCCATTTGTTCTAAATCCCTTAACATAGGGATTTCTTCTTTGCATTCTTGCCACTTCTCACCACCCTCATTGGCCGGTTATCTATGGCAAGATCTTGAGATGACATCAAGCCAATGATTTGTTCATTCCTTTGTTGCCATTTCCCTAGGCTCAATCGGCCACTCCTTCTTCTTCTTGCACATGAGAGAATCGACAAGTGTCTTTACCCTAAGTGGTCTACCAAGATTGGCAAGAATTGAAGAGACAACTAACCAATGATCACTTCCTTATTCTTGCTTATTCCCCATGACATTTCGGCCAATGAGATTTCATGCACAAGAGTTATGCTCGCCAAGTGCTCAAAACCCTAATGGCCGAAACTTCCTTGTCCATCAAGGATGAGGAATACAACCTAATAAACCAAGCCTATGTTGTTTCTCATCGACTCATGGTTGATCAACCAATCATATAGTTCCTTGCCCTCTAAGCATAATGCAACGGTAGCCATAGTTCCTTCAATTATTCGGCCATGATCCAATTTGAAATTGCTATCCATTAATTCCTCATCCATTCCTTATGCTAACAATTCAATCATGAAATTATAATATTATTCGACCAAAGCATCATGATCTCTCACGTCTAAAATTCTCCAATTCGATCCTTCCAATGTACTTGATCATAACTTTTAAATTTCTATCCGTGATATTCTCCCACATACTTGACTATTTCCTATAAAATCACTGGAACCTTGATGCATCTGAATTCGTAAATACTTTGGTAAAATCCTAGCTCACTTCCACATGTATCGTCTTGGCATATTTTGGTCTCGTAATTAGTCTCGTATCATGAGGTCTCTAAACCATGCCCTTAAAATCAGCTTCAAAACCCATTTCGGGTTCCCTTGACCATTAGAAATCTACTAAACGGGGATGCCACAACTTCTTCCCCTCTTAAGAAAATTTCGTCCTTGAAATTTAATAAACTTCCTCCATAATTCCTTGTGATAAAAAAAAATTCTTAGTAAAACTCAATGGTAGCAAATTTTTTTTTTACTATTTCAATTTACAGGGTATGTATTTACAACTATACGTCCACCAGTCCTAGGGTCGAACTCGCGACCACCTTTTCGGACTCTGTCATTCCCCGGGGTGCCACTCGACTAAAGCGCCGACGGCGGTCATTAAAGGTTCTGAAATACCTTTATCACTTCCTCTACGTAGTTGACATTCCATTTAAATTCCTCATTTTCTTATCGAACCAGTCAATCGTCGTGTAAATTTGTACTTGTGCTTAAAGACTGAAGTATTCCTTGTAATAAAATGCAACATGTCTAGTGAAAAGTCTTATTACTGACCTTTAACTTCAAACAGGTGTGGGTATTTCTGCCTCATTGATTCCTCAAGTTCCCAAGTAGCTTCCTCAACACCATGATATTGCCATAAAACTTTTACCAATGGAATGGTCTTACTTCCCAGGACTTGCTCTTTTCGATCCAGGATTCTTATTGGTTTCTCCACATATTTAGCTTTCTTGTCCACTTCGATTGTTTCGTAGTCCAAGACATGGTCTGCGTCTTGATGATATTTTCTTAGCATGGAGACGTGGAATACGTCATGAACATTTGACAATTTCGGCGGTAAGGCTAGCCGATATGCCAAATCTCCTATCTTTTCCAGTATTTCAAAAGGTCCAACGTATCTAGGACTTAATTTCCCTTTCCTCCCAAATCTTGATATTCCTCTCATAGGTGAGATCTTCAGGAATACGTAGTCGCCCACAGCAAACTCCAATGGTCTTCGTCGTCTGTCTGTATAACTTTTCTGACGACTTTGGGCTGTCTTAAGCTTGTCACGTACAATTTGCACCGTTTCAGTTGTGATTTGCACCAATTCTGGTCCCGTAATCCTTCGTTCTCCTACTTCTTCCCAACATGTAGGTGTCCTACATCTCCGTCCATATAACGCCTCAAATGGTGCCATGTCAATGCTTTTCTGGTAACTATTATTATATGCAAACTCTGCTATATGCAATTTCTCGTCCCAATTACCCTTAAAGTCCAAAATATAGGCACGAAGCATGTCTTCCAAGGTCTGTATAACCCTTTCTGTCTGGCCATCCGTTTGAGGGTGAAAGGCTGTACTAAATTGTAACTTAGTTCCCATAGTCTCTTGTAAACTCTTCCAAAATTTCGACGTAAACCTTGGGTCTCGGTCCGAAGTAATACTTACTGGCCTCCATGAAATTTTACTATATTTTGCACGTATAACTCAGCCAATCTTTCAAGTGAGTAAGTTGTTCGGACAGCCAAGAAATGAGCTGACTTGGTTAGACGGTCCACGATCACCCAAATTGAGTCGTGACTCCTCGAGGTCCTTGCAATCCTTGAATGAAATCCATGGTTATATGTTCCCACTTCCATTCGGGAATTTCCAAAGGTTTTAACATTCCTGCGGGTTTCAAATGTTCTGCCTTGACCTGCTGACAAGTCAAGCATCTGGCAACGTATTCTGCAATATCTTTCTTCATTCCATTCCACCAGTAGTGGGGTCGAAGGTTTCGGTACATTTTTGTACTTCCAGGGTGAATGTTGTAATTACTTCGATGAGCTTCGCTCAATATTTCCTTTTTCAACTTTTCATCTTTAGGAACACATAGTCGTCCTTGAAATTTTAGCACTCCTTCTTCGGATATCGTGAAATCCGGCCTCTTACCTTCCACCGTTTCATCCCGTAACTTCAGGATTTCCGGGTCTTGATTCTGCAACTCTTTAATTTCTTGTACTACTCCATATTCTATTCTGAGTGTAGCGAGTACGCCTGCTAACTCATCCACTTCAACCTTAAAGTCCGAATTGGAGATTTCACTCAGCAATTCCCATTCTTTACTCATCATGTTAGCCACTTGTAAAGTAGTGTTCCGACTTAAGGCGTCTGCCACCTTGTTAGCTTTGCCAGGATGATAAAGGATCTCACAGTCATAATCCTTGAGCAATTCCATCCACCTTCTTTGCCTCATATTTAGTTCTTTTTGTGAGAAGAGGTATTTTAGACTCTTATGATCCGTAAAAATCTGAAACTTCTCCCCATATAGGTAATGTCTCCACAACTTCAGAGCAAAAATCACAGCAGCTAATTCCAAGTCATGTGTCGGATAGTTTAGCTCATAAGGTCGTAACTGCCTTGAAGCGTATGCGACCACTTTTCCATGTTGCATTAAAACACAACATAAGCCCTTGTGTGACGCATCGCTAAAAACCACAAATCCTCTAGATCCGGATGGTATAATCAACACAGGGGCCATAGTCAGCTTTTTCTTGAGTTCTTGAAAAGCCTGCTCGCATTTCTCTGTCCATTGGTACTTAACTCCCTTCCGTGTCAATTGAGTTATTGGTCCCACGATTTTCGAAAATCCTTCCACAAACCTTCTATAGTAACCAGCGAGGCCAAGAAAACTTCGTATCTCGGTAACTGTAGTAGGTCGTGGCCAATCTATGACGGCTTCAATCTTAGCAGGGTCAACTGAGATTCCTTTTCCGGTGACCATATGTCCAAGGAAAATAACTCTATCCAACCAGAACTCGCACTTGCTAAACTTAGCGTATAGTTGATGCTCCATCAACGTCTGTAGTGCCTTCCTTAGATGTTCTGTGTGCTCTTTGGATCCTTTGGAATAGACTAAAATATCATCTATGAATACTATTACGAACTGATCCAAATACGACTTGAACACTCTATTCATTAAATCCATGAACGCCGCTGGCACATTCGTAAGTCCAAACGGCATTACTACGAATTCGTAGTGTCCATATCGCGTTCGGAATGCAGTCTTGGGGATATCCTATTCCTTAACCCCCAATTGATGATACCCTGATCTCAAATCAATTTTGGAGAAAACTGAAGCTCCTTGCAATTGATCAAATAAGTCGTCTATTCTTGGCAAGGGATACCGATTCTTGACAGTCGCTTGATTTAACTGTCTATAGTCGATGCAGAGGCGAAGGGATCCATCCTTCTTTTTGACAAATAAAACTGGGGCTCCCCAAGGTGAGGTACTTGGCCTAATAAAACCCCTATCCAATAAATCTTGTAATTGCACCTTCAATTCTTTGAGTTCTGTTAGTGCCATCCTATAAGGAGCTTTAGAAATAGGTTCAGTTCCAGGGGCCAACTCGATAGTAAACTCCACTTCCCTTTTTGGGGGTAATCCTGGTAGTTCTTCAGGAAACACATCCAAGAATTCTTGAACTACCGGGATCTCATCTATCCGAGCTTCCTTCTCAGTCAGATCCTTCACACAAGCCAAGAAACCTTGACATCCTTTGTCTAATAACTTATGAGCCTCTACTGCAGAAAGGAGAGGTGGAAGTCTACTGGTCTTACTCCCCAAAAATTCAAAGTTACTTCCATCAAGAGGGCTAAACCTGATTACTTTCTCAAAGCAATCCACATTGGCTCGTAAGTCTTGCAGCCAATCCATGCCAATGATGACATCGAAGTCGGAAAGACCCATAACTATCAAGTCGATTTCCCGACGTTGACCATTTATCACTACCTCACATTTCTTACAAACAAGAGTAGTCAATATTCTATCCTTCAGTGGTGTAGATATACTAAGAGGTACTTCAAGTGACTTAGGCTTCAAACCACACAATTGAGCAAACCTTGTAGAGATAAAAGAATGCGTTGCTCCAGTATCAAACAACACATAGGCATCTTGGTTACATATCGGAACCATACCTGTTATGGTGGTGTTGGAAGCTTCTGCCTCCCCTCAAGTCATAGCTTGTATCCTTCCTTGTGCTGGGGGTCTCTGCGGTGCTCCAATGAATTTGATACCACCACCCTAGCCTTGTTGATTTTGCGGTCCTTTCTGTGGACAATCTTTCACCAAATGTCCAACTCGTCCACATCCATAGCATTCCCTTCCAGCGTTGCATGGTGCATTACCATGTGCTCGACCACATCGATTACAAGTCCTATTTCGATTTTGAGCTTGTCCGAGTGTTTGGTGTCTTCTTGCTCCACGGAAATTTCCATATCCACGCCTCTTGTTAAAAGTCTCGGGAGGCTTTCCAAACCACTTAGGCCTTTTATTATCTCTCCCTTGGCTATCCTGCGACATTTGACGACTAGCTCCAGATTTTTGTTCCATTTCCTTCTTTTCCTTGGCCAACACTTGTTCCACCAATTGAGCTCTTTCGTATAACTCAGGATATTCCCTAATCCTCAGAGGTGCTAGTTGCTTCTGAATCTCAATCTTAAGACCATTCTGAAACCTTTTGCATCTTCGCTCTTGGGTATCAATTAAATGAAGAGCAAACTTAGAGAGTTCCGAAAATTTTGCCTCATACTGTACCACTGTCTTGTCGCCTTGAACTAGATTCATAAACTCCTGGATCTTTTTATCCTTTGCACAATCTGAAAAGTATTGTCCATAAAAAGCGTTAACAAATGCTTCCCAGGTTACTACCATTCCTTGCGGAAACCCCACGTCCTTGTTCACCTACCACCAATGCTGAGCGTTATCCTCCAGCTGGTATTCTGCCAAAATGACTCTATCCATATGATTGCAGTTTAATACCCTAAAAATTTTCTCCATACTCTTTACCCATTTTTCAGCCTCATGGGGTTCTCCAAATCCAGTAAATTGTGGCGGCTTCAACTTCGTAAACCGCTCTACCAACTTTTGCAGACGTTCCTCACCTGCCTCATTCCCGTTTCCAGCTTGAGCTTGACGAGGTTGGGCTCCTATTGCTGCGCCTATATTGACTAAAGCTTGCAGAATCTCATCAGTCCGATCACCATTTCCTTCATTCCTATTGTCTGGCCCTGCTTCTCCACTTCCTCCAGATGACGATGCCCTGGTCCTTCTCATGGCGATCTACTGATCCTGCACATTGTTCTATAAATACTTAGGGTCAATACCGTTGAACCTACCATCACTAGTGCTGAAACCTATAAGTAGTCTTTAGACCACTTATTACACATTAGTCAAAACAATCACACGCATCAAGTTCTAACGTTCGTGTCCTAACATTCCAGTTTCTAGTGCACCTTATCACTCCAGGTAAAACTTATGCTCTGATACCACAAAAGCAGAGCTGTGGCGTCCCAGGTCACCACGCTAACGATTAAGGTCTCTATTAGTATAATAGCCTAATAGCACACACTAATATATAGGCTATACCCACAGAATTTTAAATAATCTAATATGATAACAAGGCATGTGATCACGGAAGCATAGAAATAGGCAAGAACTGTACGCAGACTTTTATTTATATAACATATCCTAATGACCACATAATTAGTTCACATGCATATATATATATAAGATTGTGACTACGGTCATCGGTCTATAGGCGCAACTAGGATGGTAAAAGGGAAACTACTCCATCGACATCAAAAGTTGCCTATACCAAAAAGATCCTCTCAAAAAGTGTCAACTAACGGCTCCAGTCCTCACTCCTCGTCTAAATGATCGGTAAGGAGTAGCTCGGTCTCCAAGTCATAATCTTCATCCAAGGACTCTGGCGGTGGAACATATATCTCCATCTCCTCAGCAACAGGCTCTAGGGCAGCATCGGGTACTACTGGCTCAGGTGGCGGGGGAGGTACCTCAGGCACAGGAATCACAGGGAGTACAGGAGCTGGAGGTGCTACAGGCTCAGAGGGCGCATCAAAAGCATCATCGGGAAACGGACCTACTAAATGGTCGCCAACACGAACATAGAGAGAATACCAACTATACATGACAACTCTATGAGGTTCTCCCTCATCAATCCAAACACTATAGATATGCTTCAAAAGTCTAAGATGGGGTACATCCATATGAAAGTAATCACGATAAACAGATACGTAATCAAGCGGAACTCCAAACCGTCTGGCAACAGGAGGCATGGTGCTAATCTGAAAATGGTTCCACAAACGTGGGTTAGCACGACGGCTAGCAAGAAAATCACTCAATCCCACCATAAGGGTCCTAAGACTCCATAGCGACAACTATAAATCAATAAGAAATCAAGACATAATAATAATTCAATCAAGAGCATGGGGCAGTAACATCATCAGAAAATAAATATGTCAATGTAGTATGAAATGACATGCTCTTCGCTCATTTACACCATTGCAAGGCGTTCCACCTTGCAATCCCACTCTCCGGGGCTCCGCGACGCAAGGTACGACTCTACCCAGCACACAGCACAGGGTTGTCAAGTACGTACAAATCCCCGCACACAGCCTAGGGCCGCCAACTCAATTCAGTGCACTGAAGAGCAATTACTCCATATATCCCATCGAACATCAATCATGTACCTCGTACCAATGCATGCTCGGCAATGAAGCATAAATTTCTCAGTAACAATTCTGCCAAATGTTACAATACCAGGCGGACAGACAAGCATGCATGCTCACAAAGATAGGTACATGAGAATCATGGAGATAGTCATTCGAACAAGTCACTTTGAACACAAATCCTCAAGAATTAAGGGACACAATAACCTGTCTAAAATAAACTCTCGGTCAGACAAGCTTTGACTACCAATTCCACCATTCCAGCAAGTAAATCCATTAAGGCTTAGCCTATAGAAATATTCCTTGACTCCCTCATTTCATTCCTTCATGGATTGCACATCATATAACTGTTTTTATCACAAATCAAGTTTAAAATTCTGATCTGCGAACAGAATCTGTTTTCATTATAAAGACAGACCTTAAACCTACTCTTTTGATTAGTCATTTAACCTTATAAGTAATGCCAACATAGTACTCTTACATCTAGGTCAAATGAACACAATGTGGTTCAGTTTCGTCAACAGAATAGTACCAAAACCGCATCATGGACAGAACAGTTTCTGTCTTCGTCCAGTTCCAACTTCTATCCCAGATCAATCCCAAAGTGCATCATTTTAACTAGTCAATCGATCCTATACTTAGCATCAGCATGCTTCCATAGCATCCAGCACAGAGGAACCTGATCTAACATGATTGGCACGGCTGAACAACATGTAAAACAGAACCGAACCACAGTCGTATCATCTCAGTCCACAGAATACATTTCCTGTCCTAACAACTACGATTAAGCTCCTCACCCAATCAACTACACGAAAAACATCTAGCCTATGGCAGAATTGAATGAGTTCCTTGCCTTTTAGAAGCTTGAATGTGCTCGGATACCTTGATTCCTTCGGCTCCTCAGTGAAGTACACGACCGGCTCTCCTTTTCTTCCTCTACCTTCTCAGTCGAACAAAGGAGGGAGAAGATGAGCAGAAAATCCTTCTTGCTCACCAAGTTTTCATATATAAACTAGGAGAAGGGAGTGTGATGTGAAGTTTTCTCATGACAAATGGCGCCATTGCTCTAAACTCTTATTGATTCTCGGCCAAGTGGCGCCTTACATGTTTCCCCAAAATTCTGATTGCTGCCATTTGTTCTAAATCCCTTAACATAGGGATTTCTTCTTTGCATTCTCGCCACTTCTCACCACCCTCATTGGCCGGTTATCTGTGGCAAGATCTTGAGATGACATCAAGCCAATGATTTGTTCATTCCTTTGTTGCCATTTCCCTAGGCTCAATCGGCCACTCCTTCTTCTTCTTGCACATGAGAGAATCGACAAGTGTCTTTACCCTAAGTGGTCTACCAAGATTGGCAAGAATTGAAAAGACAACTAACCAATGATCACTTGCTTATTCTTGCTTATTCCCCATGACATTTCGGCCAATGAGATTTCATGCACAAGAGTTATGCTCGCCAAGTGCTCAAACCCCTAATGGCCGAAACTTCCTTATCCATCAAGGATGGGGAATACAACCTAATAAACCAAGCCTATGTTGTTTCTCATCGACTCTTGGTTGATCAACCAATCATATAGTTCCTTGCCCTCTAAGCATAATCCAACGGTAGCCATAGTGCCTTCAATTATTCGGCCATGATCCAATTTGAAATTGCTATCCATTAATTCCTCATCCATTCCTTATGCTAACAATTCAATCATGAAATTATAATATTATTCGACCAAAGCATCATGATCTCTCACGTCTAAAATTCTCCAATTCGATCCTTCCAATGTACTTGATCATAACTTTTAAATTTCTGTCCGTGATATTCTCCCACATACTTGACTATTTCCTATAAAATCACTGGAACCTTGATGCATCTGAATTCGTAAATACTTTGGTAAAATCCTAGCTCACTTCCACATGTATCGTCTTGGCATATTTTGGTCTCGTAATTAGTCTCGTATCATGAGGTCTCTAAACCATGCCCTTAAAATCAGCTTCAAAACCCATTTCGGGTTCCCTTGACCATTAGAAATCTACTAAACGGGGATGCCACACTTGTTTTCCAACAGCCTCAAAGGGAGGAACCCACCCCTATTGATGATGGAATAAGGCCCTCCTCGATGGTCGCAAGGCTCGCTTCGCCCACCATGCCTGGGTAGGGCGCTCCTCGAGGCCATCCCTTGCGGTCATCGAGGGCGGCTTCGCCTCGGAAGCCCTCAAGCGAGACCGCCCCGCGCTAGTAGATGGCCTAGCCGACCCACGAAACAAGGGAAAAACTAAAGTAAAAAGAGAAAGAAAAAAAGAAAAAAAAAAGTAAATAATGAAAATGTCTTTGATTGGCTATTTTTAAAATAAAGAGAGCACTTCACATTTTTATTTAAAATAAAATTCATTTTAAGTGTTTATTAAATAAATGCATGAAATGCCCTCGTTTGGAATTATTCAGACAAATTATAGAAAATCTTGTTTGGTCGTATGAGAAAAAAGAAAAGATTAGGCCCAATACCCAAAAACACTTTAACTTTAGCATTTGTGGCAATTATATCCAAAACTTTCTTTGTCTCATACAAAATCTCCAAATTTTACTTTTGTCCCAATTCTATCCAAAAGTTTTACATTTATCTCAATTTTACTGGTCTAGTACAAAAAAACCCTCAACTTTAGTATGTCCTATATTATATTCAAATTTTTTTGTCTAAAAAAAACTTCAACTTTTACTTTAGTCTCAATTTTACCACCATTAGCTTTCTTTATATAATCATAATTAGTTAATCTTACGTGGTATTTTCACGTCATTAATGAATTACACCTCAGCTGATAAGAAAATTTTTTGAACTTCTCTTCTTTTTGTTTGCTTCCCTATATATTGCTGAGAGATATATAATCACTTAAGACGACACGTTTCATATTCCTTTTGACACTCAACAGCCTAAAGAACGGCTCTATACATGAAAATATTCTGACGAACTTTTTAAAAACTCGTCGTCCCTGAAACCTAATGTTTCTAAATTTCAAAAATTCATTGGTAAATTCGGCAAGAAAATTCAAACTATGTAGGATTAACTAATTGTGATTATGAAGAAAATGCCAATGGTTGTAGAATTGAGATAAAAGTAAAAGTTGATGGTTTTTTAGGAGGTAAAAAAGTTTTGGATATAATTGGGATAAATGTTAAAGTTGGGTTTTTTTCGGATATTAAATCGATAGAATTGGAACAAAAGTAAAAAATGAGTTTTTTTATGAGATAAAAAAAGTTTTTGGATATAATTGATATAAATGCTAAAACTTTTACCCTCCAATTTATTTAAAAAAAATTGCTAAAGATCAAATCAGTTTATGTCAATGAGAAAGGTAAGACAGACCGGTTCCCACTTCCCTCAAACCAGAAAACAAGATCGGCATCTCTATACGCTCTTTCTGGCAGTAGTCCTCTCCTCCCTTCACTCGCGCCCTCACTCTCCAACCGAAAACCGCCACCACGACCACCGTCCCAGATGACGGAGTTCCTGGATTTGGAGGCCCAAGACGGCGTCCGCATGCCGTGGAACGTCGTGCCCGGCACGAGGCAGGAGGCCACCGGCTGCGTCGTCCCTGTCTCCGCCATTTACACCCCCCTCAAGCCCTTCCCCTCCATGCCCATCCTCCCCTACTCTCCCCTCCGCTGCCGCAACTGCCGGTCGGTCCTCAACCCCTTCTCGATCGTCGACTTCGCCGCCAAGATCTGGATCTGCCCCTTTTGCTTCCAGCGCAACCACTTCCCTCCCCACTACGCCTCCATCTCTGAGGACAACCTCCCCGCCGAGCTCTTCCCCCAGTACACCACCATCGAGTACGCCTCGCCCGACGACCGGCCCTCCTTGGTGCCCCCCGTGTTCATGTTCGTGGTCGACACGTGCCTGATTGAGGAGGAATTGGGGTTCTTGAAGTCCGCGCTGCTGAGGGCTTTGGAGTTCCTGCCGGAGAATTCACTCATCGGGCTGATCACATTTGGGACTCTTGTGCACGTCCACGAATTGGGGTTCGGCCAAATCCCGAAGACCTACGTGTTTAAGGGGTCCAAGGAGGTGAATAAGGAGCAGTTGCTCGAGCAGATGAGCTTCTTCTCGAAGAAGCCAAAGCCGGCCACAGGCGTGATTGCAGGTGTTAGGGACGGCCTGGACGCTGAGAGCATTGCCAGGTTTTTGGTGCCTGCGTCTGAGTGCGAGTTTGCGCTCAATTCGGTAATAAAAGCCTGGAATTGGCATACTTGACATTGGTGTGGTTTTAGTGTTCAGTTGATGATGATGGTGTTTAATTGCTATGTTTTCGTTTGATTGGATTGATGGTAGGTATTAGACGAGTTACAGAAGGATCCTTGGCCGGTGGCTTCTGATCAACGGGCCACGAGGTGCACTAGCACAGCTTTGAGTGTGGCTGCAGGTCTATTGGGAGCTTGTGTGCCTGGTTCTGGGGCCAGAATTATGGCATTTATCGGTGGACCATCAACTGAAGGACAGGGTGCTGTAAGTGCTTTGGCTAGTGGCTTTTTGATAATCATAACTGGCCTTTTATTGCAGCGTTGTGTGACTATTGATTACCATTAATATAGTTTTTTATAGTTAATTTGGTAAGTCTAGACTATTTCTGCCAAAAAGGAGAACTACCTTCTTTCCCTAAATGATGTTTAGCTGTAAAAGGAACTGGGAGAAAACAGGTCAGCTTCTGTTGATTATAATAGTAGGTTTGGATTTTTTTAATTTTTTTTTTTATTTTAAAAAAGAGGTTCGGATGGTTAGTTTAATGCTGTAATTTCAAAGAACTTATATACTATGAGCATAACCTTGGATCTTGCTTGAAAATGGCTGCTAACTTTGAAGAAATCAATTTACCAGTTGAGAGTATCTTGTGTAGTTTACATCACATTGCGATGGCTTGATATGCTCTCTCATCCCAATGGAAGGATTTTGATGAGATACTTTATCTCAGTCTTCCTGATGTATCCTACTGTCAAAGAATAGGGATGAATACGCTTATTTTGGAAGAAGGATAGAAGATAGATTAGGGAGAAAAGAACTGAAGGGCAAGGATTATGAAAGTACACAGAATTAGCTTTTTGGAGCAGTTTACAGAAAGAACCAAATGCCTAAGCCATGGACAATGGTAAATTGGGGATGACAATGCTTAAGCAGGTGGTCTAGATGCTCTCAAGAGGTACTGATTGGTAAAGCTTTTTATGGGAGATGAATGTAAAGGAACTTCCAATGATTCCTTTTCCAGACATTACCTTTGTCGAGATTTTCTCGACACATTATTTTGATATGGAATGATCAAAAGGCTGAATTAGTATTTTAGTATCAGTAAAGAGAAGTTGTGAATTTAGGGGGAGCAGAGAAAGAAAGGGATCTACTCAAGTACGAAGCCAGTGACTAATGGAATTTATTTTATTTTTTTGTACAGTAAAGTTAATGCATAAGGAGGTACCGAAGGGATGCTGATCAATGTAAGAATTCATTCACAAGATAAGGAGTCGACTAGCTGAAGAATGGCGTTTACATCAACGCTAATGCTATGTTTGTACCAAAACTCCAAAGTATAAAGTTAAGAATTCGTAATTTTTTCGGAATGGTTCTCAGAATCATCAGAAATTCTGATGGTATTCTGAAGTGGTCATCTATCAGTAGTTGCTTTCCACGGAAAGCTATGAAATTTTAAATTTCTTTGTGACCCCTTGATGCTCCATAAATCGTGTCTACTTGTACTTTTAGCAGAATACTTGTTAGTTCTCTTGCCAAAGTCAAAAAAATAATGCCACCTTAAAAGATTATGAAAGAAAATTAACCACGACTGCAAGTGACCTTTCGGTTTCTAAATGCAGGTTGTTGAGAATTAAAGGTTAAGTCAAACCTCAAATGTTAAAATGAAAAAAAAGTTGACACATCGGAAGTAACTTCAAACTGAGCCTTTAATGTGAACATTATTCTATGAAGCAATACCGCTCAATACGCTGCATGAGAGATAGAGATTGATAGAGATGACTCTAGGGGAGGAAGGTATTGAGGCTTTGACATTTAAACTTCAGTTTGAGGAGAGCATATCAAAGGACGATGATAAAGTAGTTAATTCACTTCTAAAGCTCTAATTCATCAACACTTATATATTGGTGGAGTGATTGCAGGGATTTGAGAGGAAGAGAGAAGATTAAAAATGTATCTCTCGTTGGTTAGGGGAGATTGAGTTCACTGGATTTGGAGAGAAGGGATTTGGAGGGGTTAAAGTCCCAAATTTCCTTACTTTTTCTGAACCCCAGATCACTCCAAATCTGGAGGGATTGTGGGACATGCATAAATATTTGTTTTCACTCTTCCTTGTATGCCGTCTATCGTGTCTGTAAAAAAATAAAAAATAAAAAACTTGTCATGCGAACATCTATTCCTTTTAACCTGTAAAAATCACTTTTTTCTGTTGGTTTTCAGTTTTTTTAGTGTATTTCTTCTTTTAACTTGCCATGTCCTAATCAGATATTATCTGTCATGTACAATGCCTCTCCCACAAACTTCGTCCTAATTTTTAAAGCAATTTCCCCAGAAGTCACGGTACACTCCTTGTTTCCATTTGTTTGTTTTCTCAAGAATTTATAAATAAATTTTTGGGTCGTTAACAGGGCATGCTTTTCTAAACTTGTTTCATTATATGCTTTTTTTTTTCAGAGAAGATCAGGTGAAAGTAATCGGTACTTTGATAATTCAAAGCGCATGATTTTGTTGGTTCACTACTTTAACATTACTAATATTGACTCTGCACTTTGTTGCAAACAAGTTAAAACTTTCTTTAATACAAGTTTTAGATGAGATAATATTGATCTTTATTTATACCATGGAGGGTTCTTGTTAGAATTTTCTCAATAGTTAAGGTGAGAAAATTTAAAAATATTGGTCATGTTATTTAATTTGTTTTGTGTTGTTAATATGAATGCGTGTACTAATTTGTTGTCTTTTTTTAATTTGAATAAAGTGAACTTTTTATGCTACTACATCATTTTTTATGAGTAACTATAACAATAGTAAATTTAGTAAAGTTATTTTCATTTATTTCACCTATGAAGTACGAGGACAAATAGTCATACAGATGTAATTAGATTCCTTTCCACTCTTTCTTCTTCTTCAACCACACATGAAATGACTAAATTCTCTTCGTTTCCCTTCTCTTTTCATAAACATTCAAAAAACAATAAGATCAGATTTTTCCTTTCCTTTCCTTTCCTTTCCTTTCTTTTCTTTTCTCTCCTGAGGTCATTAACTGAATCCTTTCTATTGGCTCCTAATCACTTCATCCACATTGAGTGAGAACTAAGACTGCGGTGATCATTTGTTGCTTCATGTTGATCGACAAGCAAGATCTGGAAGCTGATTTTGTTTAATTATGGAGCTAAGCTGGACAATAGTGAAGAATATAACGGTAGAGTAATTCAGATAGAAAAGGATGCATATTTACAAGGTTGGAAGAAGCTTCATGCGATTGCTGTAGCTTGGTTTGGTTAATCTCTGGAAGATTGGAAGTGACAGAGGAGTCATCAACTACTCTTAGTTTCTACTATTAAGGCTCTTGGTTTAAAAACACACGGGTCTGATGTGTTTTGGAAATAGTGAAGTTGTAAATTCTGTCTATAACTCAAGATGTGTGGTGAAACCCCTTGTTGCCTTTATAGTGAAATTCTCTTGCTGGTGGAAAATGGAAGTGACGCAACATATTCTCTGTTTTTTCTTTGTTGAGCTAGAGCACAGTTTCTTCATTAAGATCCACATTGATGTGAATCGATCTCTTGGGCAATGCTCTTCTTCTTCATGTATTTGCATAATGCCTGTGGAAGTTGGCTCTGTAAATGCACTTGCCTCTGTGATGGAAGATACGGTGAAGAGGGTAGTGTAAACATGCAGTTGACTTGGTGCATGAGGTATTTGCAATAGTTGCTTTGCTTACTTCTTTTTATTTACTCTACAGATTGTATCGAAAAGTTTATCAGAGCCAATTCGATCACACAAAGATCTGGATAAGGATTCTGTACCCCATTATCATAAAGCTGTGAAGTTCTATGAAGGACTTTCGAAGCAGCTTGTAAACCAGGGGCATGTTCTTGATCTGTTTGCTTGTGCTCTTGATCAGGTGCTAATTGATTTTGTTGTCTTTTGTCCGCATCCTGCATTACCTTTGACCTTTTTCATCTTACATTTATATTCAACAGGCTTTCACTTCAAGATTTTTTAGATGTTCACTTTCAAGTTAGTAGTAGTCTAAATGTGACAGGACTAATTAATCATCACAGGTTTTGATACCTCCTTCTGAAGTTTTTCCAGCTCCATGAATTTATAGTTAAGAAATGTGTCTTTGATCTGATTGTTACGCAGACAATGATGTTGCAATGATGATTGGGCAACATGACTTTTATCCAAACCAGAGTTCTACCATACAGTCTGCCTTTCCCACTTCCAGTCATAACTTTAACTTGTTGATCTAGCTGCTGGCTTTTTCTTTTAGTTTCTTTCCAGTTGGTCGTTATTTTAAATGGTATTTTTGTTCTGGTATCTTTTCTCCAGGTAGGAGTTGCAGAGCTTAAAGTAGCAGTAGAAAGAACTGGGGGGCTTGTTGTTCTTGCAGAAAGTTTTGGTCATTCAGTATTCAAGGACTCCCTTAAACGTGTTTTTCAGTCCGGTGAATATGATCTTGGCCTATCGTCAAAGTATTGCCCATTGATCTCATTTGTGTTACTTTTTGGCTTATCTTTGATGATAATCTGCTGTTGATTGTTCTATTGCAATGTAAGATTTGCTCTTCACACTTAGGATTTTGTCTCTCAATGAAGTAAGATATGAGTTTCTATGATGCAGGTATTGAGCTATTGTATGAATTTTCTTTGGCTAGGATGGTGTGGTAATTTCTTTAAGAAGATTAAAATCGTCATGTTTCCTTTCTATGGTGAATGAAATTGGAACATTCTTTATTGTTGCTTCTTTTCTTTAATTGTATTCTTTTCATTGATGAGACCAATGTAAAAGTGAGTGTCAAACTGTTGAATAGGGGGATATCCACATGAGTAGGTTGTAAAGGTGTAAAAGACAGAGGTATGAATATTAGCTTAGGAAGAATTGTTAATGAAGCATCTACACGAATCTGGGATGCATGCAAAAGTCTAAGCATTCAATAGGACAGGTCACAATGCTTGGGGATTATGAACCTAAGATGCATGCCATGGAGGAAATGTAGTGTATCAGCAGAAGTACAAGAAATTATTGACAATGTGGATTTTACCAACCTATATTGTTGGTCAATGTAATGCTACTTTGTGCCTTTTCTCTTAATAACTAATGGGGAAAATCATAAACAAGGAAATGTGAGCATGCTGCGGGAATGTGTTAATTCCTGAATTAGGGGAGAAAGTTGACAATTCCTGGATAAAGTGAACAATGTTCCCTGGGCTGTAGGTATAGCTTCCTAATTAACTGTGATCTTCATCTTCTCAATGGTTTTTGATAATTCCTTTTGCTAATAGGATTAAATCTCCTTTCGAGTAATTCAGTCTAGCCTCTTGTTATCTTTTACAATAAGTATTTCACTCTTGTTTTTTAACAGGGAAATATTAAGATATCGCTTGCGCTCTCTTGGTGCTTCTTTCCAATGCATGGCACAGCTTAATAACATAGGGTGAACTGGCTTAAGTTTATTCTTTAAGAATCTTTTTGAGGAAAAAGAAAATATGATCTTGAGAGACTTAGTTGTTACTTGGAAGGACCATTGGTCTTTCTGTTTCTGTCATCCTCTTTGGTTGGAAACTGTGGTTCTTTTTCTTTTTTTGAAAAAAAAAAAAGCAAGGATAGATCCCTAGAAGAATGCAAGGGTTACTTTGGGGCTGGTTGCTTTTCTCCCTCTTTAGTTGTGAGACTAAAGGAAGGGAATATCTTTCAGGGCGCTCGTGATTTGAATAGCTCTTTGCTATTTTCTCCCTTTGAATATGGTTATCCTGAATCATCACTTATTATTCCTACTATGCAATCAGCTAGTAAAGACATTGATGCTGAGTCTGTTTGCCTGTGGCTGATTATCTGCAGTGGTATTTTCGAAATAAATTGCTCTAAGGATATTAAAGTTCAAGGCATTATTGGTCCTTGTGCTTCTCTTGAGAAGGTAATACAGATATTTCAGCTGTCTAATTTTTGTTGTAATAGTTGAACACTTGCTGTTTCTAACTTTTGTGCAGAAAGGTCCTTTGTGCTCGGACACTGTTGTTGGGCAGGGAAATACTACCGCATGGAAGCTGTGTGGCCTCGACAAAGCTACATCATTGTGCTTGATATTTGATATTGTTAAGAAAGAAAGCCCAGATGCTACCATGCAATCAACAAGCAATCAATTTTACTTCCAGTTTTTAACTTAGTATGGACTCTAATCTTTCTCTCTGTGAGAACCAATTACTAACTGTTATTTCACTTAGTGTAAATACTTTACTGCAGCTATCAACATAATAATGGTCAAATGAGACTTCGAGTCACAACACTGTCTAGGAGATGGGTTGCTGGACCAGGCAGCGTTCAGGCAAGTTCTGTTTTATTAATCTATTGGATATCTTCTTATTATACAGAAAAATGTGTTATCCTCTTATTTGGTCATCTTCTATGTCAGTGTTTTCATTGAATGAAGAATGTTTGTATTCATTTATCTTTTTATAGATAAAAACACCAAATAGAACTATATTATGGTTTCACACTGGTGCTTTTTCATGTGTTTAGTTTGTCTGCTGTAGCTTCATTTGTTCATTTATTACCTTAGCCAAATTCTGTAATGTAGATTTGATTATTTAATTTAGTTGTGTGTGATATAAACTTTTGTTAGAAAGCAGTGCTGTGTCAAGAAGTAAGTGTACACTTTCTTGTTTCTTAACAATTGCAAAGTTCTTTTCTTTTTGGTCAAACTATTCTCCTGTATCACACGAGCTTCAAAAACTTGATACTTCAGTAGAATAAACTAGTCTTCGGCCAAAATGGTTGTAGTTGGGAGGATTATTCATATGTTAGCTATTTGAATTTTCATTTAGTTTTTGTTTCTTTCCCTCATTGATTATGGCAATTTTAAATGAAATTTCTTAGGATTTGATTGCTGGGTTTGACCAAGAAGCGGCAGCTGTAGTTATGGCACGCCAAGTATCCTTCAAAATGGAAAGTGAGGTAATTAAACATGAAATTTTCACAATTTGGACATCCATAGTTTGCTGTACTCTTATTGGACTCATCTGCGCGAGCATTAGTCATTTTCCACATTTTCTCTCTCTTAGCTTTGACTTTCAAAATAGTAATGAATATCTGTTCATAGCAAGAGGGTTTCAAAATCTGTGAATGATAGCTCTTAGGATTGTTTAATTGTGCTTTTTCATAGTTTTGTTGGTTAATTGAGTACCCATCAAGTCTTCACTAGTGAGAAGCAGTCATTTGTAAAATAAAAGAGTGCAATTCTATCAACAGCAGGAGGTGAGTGCTATGCTGAGTTCGTGATGACTGAGAAATTAATTGAGTGATGAAAGAGCACATTCCTGTTGTCAGCATGTGTACAAAAGTAAGCCTCGAGGCAAGGAAAACAGATGTTAGAATGTAATTTGCAACTTCAAGTAGATGTGTTCAATTTAAAATTCACTTCTTAGTTTGACTAATAATTGCTGTTAAGAAGTAAGTTACAGTGCGCTGCTCTAGTTACTTAATCGAACATTTCTTATGCTAGCTGAGCAGCAGCTTAGGACTAGGAGGCAGCAAATCAATCTGCCAAATTTATATGTATGCTTCCTACTTATTAGATGCGTGCAATTATTCCATGCGATAATAAGGCTTCTAATGCAACCATAGCCTCCCATTTGACATACATCTTCATTCGTTCTTTTTAATTAGCCACACACCTAGCAATATTTGCTGGCCACAAAAGAAAAAAATCTAGCAATTAGCTTCGGCAACATTGCACCCAACAACGGAACTAAAGAAAGACAAGTAAAGCAGAAAGGACTCATTCATAAATTAAGCTCTGTTCCAGTATGGATAATTTTATAAAGTACTCCAGCTTTGAAATCTGCATGTTTTTGTCCCTCGGTATATTTGGTCTCTTTCTCTGTAAAGCTCCAATCGCATTTAATGGTAAAGCTCTGACCAGAAAGTCCACTTAAATAAACATTCCTGCTTTGTCTGTGTGGCACAGAGAAGCAAGATTATCATAAAACTTTTTGTGTTTCATGACACACAGAAGTCAAAGCAGTCTTAATCTTGTGTTTCGGGACACAAAGAAGCAAGGTTATCATAAAACATTTTGTAAAACCATTCAGAGCTACCTATCTCTGTCTGTGTGGCACAGAGAAACATCGTTATCTGAGAAGATCATTTCGTACACTACTTTTGGTGCATTTGCCTTGTTGAGAGAGGGTTGTGTGATGTGATTTTCACTTAATTTGTCATAGGTCTCCTGTTTTATATAATCTGCTGAGAAGCATCTTAGCTTTCTTGATGCAGTTTGTTCTATTTCGAACTTAATGAGTTTTAATATGACAAAACCCTAACACTTCCCAAATCTATGACATTGTTGTGTAGGCTGACTTTGATCCTATAAGGTGGTTGGATAGAGCACTGATACAACTGTGCACACGGTTTGGAGACTACCAGAAGGATAGCCCTTCTACCTTCAGCCTCTCTCCACGACTCTCTATCTTCCCTCAATTTATATTTCATTTGCGTCGTTCCCAATTTGTACAGGTCGGATGTAGCATTTGTCTTCTGCCTACATTTAGCTGGGTTTTTTTACGATTTACTGGCGAAATATACTTGATTGAAGTGGTTATAATGCTTTCAGGTCTTCAATAATAGTCCTGATGAAACTGCATACTTTAGAATGATCCTGAACCGGGAAAATGTTGTCAACTCCGTTGTAATGATACAACCTTCCCTTATTTCGTACTCATTCCACTCTGGCCCCGAACCAGCTCTTCTTGATGTGGCTGCCATAGCAGCTGACAGGATACTTCTTCTGGACTCATATTTCACTGTTGTGATTTTTCATGGTGCCACAATCGCTCAATGGCGAAAAGCGGGTTACCACAAGCAGCCTGAGCATCAAGTAAGCACATTCAAAATGTAATTTTGATTTGCAACTTCATCAAGTTGGACATTGACTTAGCTCTTTACCTATTCATAGTTGGATCTTTTTTACATTTTGAGATTCCACCAACCCTTTTATAGGTTTTTATTTTTTGGTTGATTTCATGATATTGCAGACTTCATATGAATTTGCTGATCCGTCAATTTGGTGATGTTATTGTGTGTTCTGAAAGATATCTTCAATGATTAGGCTTCACATGCCATGGAAGTATTGGAAAGTTCATGGTTTTGAATGGTTCACTTAAAAATGAATCACAGTGGTAGAAGGAAGATGTCAGACAAAAGTCAAGACTGAGAGAAATTATCTTAGAGCCTTGAATTTCGGTGGAAATGTGGAAAAACTGAGATTTAATTGAGGAAACAATCGAATGCGCTATTTCAGTAATTATGTCTTGCAGAGGATTCAACAACCTTGTGATTCCTTAGTCTTGGCTGGTGAGTTCATGTTGTGGTTCAGCTTCTTCATGTGTTGAATACGTTTGTTTTCTGAGTACGTACTTCTGTTATCTTCTTTCAATGATGTTCTGGTTTGGCCAGTCAAGTCTACATGAAAGATTTTGATTTAATGTAATTACTAGAAGTGTGTAACTTGATTGTGTCTTAAAAAGGAAAAATCTGACTAATTTGTGGTAGTTGATCACTGGAATTGCTTGTTGCCATTGTAGGCATTTGCTCAGTTGCTACAAGCTCCTTGTGATGATGCAGACACAATAATCAAGGAAAGGTTTCCAGTACCGCGTCTGGTTGTCTGCGATCAGCATGGCTCTCAGGTCTTTAAATTTCTATGCCATATTTGAATTAATGGTCTGCTGTTATTTGAGTTAGCTAAACCTTGCTCCATTATGTTCGTTTACACCATTATGCCAAGGTTCACTGTTCACTAGGGAAGTGGCTCGTAGTGGTAGGAAAATAGGAATGGCTGTCTGATCAATGGGGGCACAGAAGGCGGCATCTGTGGTGCTTGTGGACGGTGGACCAGTGGTGGGATTTGTCATGGGGTTAGGCAGCGGTTGGTCTAGGTTGATGACGATTCCTGCTGTTGCTTGTAGTCTGTAGATAGTGATAAAACTGAAGATTGCTGATCTGCAGATAGTGTGGGTTCTCAAATGTTTGCAATTAGCTAGGGAAGCCAAGTGACTGACACGTGTGGTCCGTTCTCCTGAATTGATTTTAAGATCGACGAACAGGAAATCGTCCTTCCACATTGAATTATATTCTCTATTATTGGAAGGAGTTGTGATTTACAGTTAGATCCCTTTACTGCTCTAAAACACAGGAAAATACACTATGTAAATGAATGTGACTAAGCGGGTTTATGTAGCCCTTTAATACGACGGTGTTCGGAAAGCATGTAATACTTTTTCCACCGTCAGGGCCATTTTCTCTTCACCTGTTTAATTGAGTTCATATAGATCATTATCTAACCATGGTAATTGATTGTTCTGTGTGGAATATACTATGCTAACGTTCTCTCCATTTTATTTCCATGCAGGCTCGTTTTCTTCTGGCCAAATTGAATCCATCTGCAACTTACAATTCTGAAGCTCCTGTGCCGGGAGGAGATGTTATATTTACGGATGACGTTAGCTTTGAAGTCTTCTTGGATCATCTACAGAGACTAGCGGTTCAATAATGTACATAAAATATGCAAGTTTTGTCAGGTTGGAAATTTGTTTTGGTTATTGCAAATCTTGTGCAGCTAGGCCTCAGACAGGATTGGGTCCCTAGGAAACGGCATGCCTGTCCTTGTTAAAGAGGTCTGAAGCACTTCTTTAAAACTTGGGCGCATGAAGAATCAATTGAATGAAATTCCCACGCATAGTATAGCACGGATTCTCATGTCAAGCCTTGATGCTTCGGCACTATCGCTTGTTTCGCAAACATAAACACATGAATCTCGCATGCGCCCATTCAACTTAAGGGTGATTGGCGTGCGATGGCCACTATTTGTGCATTTGGATATAGGGATGGCCACTATTGGTGTGACGGTCGAGGACTTTGGAGGGAAGCAAGTGGACAGGGGAATTGAAAACAGACCACCAAGTCAGCCGGTCATCTTCATTGTACCTTCTGGATACGAATATTTCAGGTTTGGCACTACTCCCAGTTTTCTTGACCTATTTTCTTCCAAAAGCACAAAGTTTAACTTGGTTCTTGATTCAAACTTTTTTGGTCTCGTGGCTTAGTTTAGGTCTCAATTTTGACCCAGGTCTCAATTCTTACTCAAATCTTCTTCTTTTTTGTCTCGTACAAAATCACCAATGTAAAGTTAGTACCCATATCTGGTTCTTTGTCAAGTTTCTGTCCAATGATGCAATTGAAATTCAATGAGTCATTTCACGTGTACTAAGTGACCAATGGCTATTGTTGCCGAGGCTGCCGGGGAAATCTAAATAGTTTCGAAACAAGTAAAAGGAGGAAACCTGAGCATTCAAATTTTGGATTTTGGCGACGAAGATCGTAATGGATTGAAAATTTTACTCAGGACAAACGACAAACGAATGATTCGTCATATCCAACCTTGAATGAAAACTGAGAAAAAAGGAATCTTGAACTTTGGATTGGCCTTGTCCGAAGATGGGAAGTTCTTGAATCGTGTGCAATCCTTCCCTGTCAACAGCCTTGAGCCGTCGAGTACACGTGAAATAACATGTTTCTTCGGATGGAAACTTGAATGTACAGTGAGTAATAAAGGAGAGAGGGGAGAAACGATGGCTCAAAATCTGCAGGTATACTAAGGGAGGCAAATTTTCAAATAATAAAGGGAAAATCATATATATATATATTGGAAAAAGCCAGCTGTAGTAGAGAAACACGTGGCTCCACGTGTCGCTTTTATATTGGTTAGGAAGCACAACTAGGTGGTCCTCCGGGAGGATCTAATATCTTCTCGGAAAGAGACCTGATAGGAGTCATATTTGGGTACTAACTAAAAGTAGTTGGCTTTGTATTAGACCAAAAAAATAATAATGATTAAACAGAATTGAGACTCGAGTTAAAGTTAATATTGTTTAAAGGAATTAGGCCTAATTTTCTCCATCAAATTCATTGTTCATCCAAGTGGGGGAGGAGAGTGATGAAAGGGAGAGAAACGAAATGACTCTTTCTTCAGGGGAAAGGAACGAAAAGATAAGACAAATTGAGGAATCCAGCAAAGCTAGGGAGATCGTCATAGGGTCAAATCACGGGGCCTTTCTCTTTTGATCCTTTCCACTAACAAACTGAAAGGATAGCCAAAGTAGTTCGTTTGTTTAGATGACCTATGTTATGTTATGTTGTGTTGGTCGAAAACAAGAGATGCTCTGACGCGGCACCTCAACAGCTACATCTGCTGCATCACCATGGAATCGAATCCGGTTAGGAGAAAGGCAAGGAGGGATTTCACGAGCTGTTGTGCGGCTGTGCCAAGCGCAAATGTGTTCATATTATATATTTTTTTTTTCTTTTTCTGATAAAAACTTGTAGAGCGATTTCCCTGTGGAAGCATTGGGAAATACACGTGAACTCTAGAAACAATACAAAGGCAAAGGAAAACAGCAAAAAGAAAAAGAATGTATATAACATTAAAAGATGATAAAAGGAAGAAATCCCCACACCAAATTTGTGTAAATAGTTGAGGATAAAATGACAGATAGGGTTGCATGGACAGATATTGTCGGAGCAAGCTTTTGTCCGGAGCCAATCCCAGTGCCTGCAGCTGAACCCAAACACAAGGCTTTTTATTCATCTTCATCGGAAACACAAAAATTAAGAAACGCAAGACAGACGCAGGTCAAGCAATCAACTTAGAAGCCGAATTCGAATTTTGAATAGTTCAATCATGGCAGTGTTTCAACTTTACATCTTGTATTGTACATGTGATGATTAGAATAACGTTATATCATCCTTTGTCCCCCCTCGGTTGGCGGGAAATGGATGACCCGACATGGGTTTGAATCGAATCAATCGATTTAATTGGTATTGACTGGTTTTCATCCTCTACAATTCATATGAGTAATAACAATATATATAAGGATCAATTGAGACAGGCGGTCAAGGCGATTAATTACAAGGCTAATCTCACAACAAATCCAAAATCGATATCACCGTGTTGCATTTTACCCCAAATTAATTTTTGTATCCCAAAAACCTTCGGAACAAGTGTCACATTTACCCCGCAATAATTTTTTATCATAAAAAATTCTAAATTATTATATTTGTGTTACATTTATCTCAAACTGACACAATCACACCACATTTAACTCAAATTATGATATTTGGGTAAATGTGGCATCAATGCATCGATTCAGAAAAAATGCGTGGTGAATCATTTTAGAATTTTTTTTTGCGACACAAAAATTAGCTTGGGAATAAATGAAGCATGGGCATACCGGTGCGAAAGGTCCTTCTGACACAAAAATTAGTTTAAGATAAATATTTCACAAGTGTATCTCTTGTTTGAGGTTTTTGTGATATTAATTCTTAATTGGCAAACTATCAATTATTTTTTACAATTTATAAGCAAAAATTGGCATTTGTCTATTAATATCAAGCTCATGGTGCTTTATTGATTAACGGATGCATTTGCAAAACTTCTGTTTAAACGAAAAATGAACACTAAAATTAATTAAATTTATTAACGGAAGACTATATATATTGATAAATATATATTTTTTTAAGGTGAGAACCACGTAAAAGCCAATAACTACATGCTTGTACCACTCACCACACTCCACTGTAGCGTTGAGCGTAGGGGAGCAGAGGCAGAGCATTGCCTCCGACTCGGTGTCGAACCCGCACGCGCCGCCGGACCGCTTGCACCGATCGCACGCGGTGCTCTCCGGCACGGCGTACGTCAGCTCGATCCCATACGTCCAGTCCAACGGCCCAGACTTCTCCAGACCCCCCGAGTCGATCACCGTCGTGTAGTGCGTGCAGTCCAACATGTTCATGCTCATGAACCTCACCGTCGCATACCTGGTGAAGCAGCACGGAGGCGATGTCGGCGGCGACGGCGACGGCGACGACTGGTTGCCCCCCTGCGGAGCCGCCGACCGGAAGATCCGGAACGAGGCGCACGCGCCGTACATCTCGCCGCAGGAGTGGCCGCCGACGTCGGGGGAGCAGAGGTACTTGAAGTGGTTGACGACGGGGGAGTCGACGGAGCAGTTGAGGACGGCGAAGATGGTGTCGTCGGAGGGGGGAATGAGGGCGGCCTGCACGTCCGTCAGGGCGAAGTCGTGGTGGGGCTGGAGGATGGAGCAGGTGGACATGGCGGGGTCGAAGACGACGACCTTGCGCTTGGCGTAGTCGATGGACTGGACCTTGTAGGCGCCGGAGGGGGTGGCGAAGAAGAGGTCGGAGGCGTTGCAGGAGAGCATGCGGCGGAAGCTGGGGGAGCCGCAGCCGTCGTCGACGGCGAAGGGGTAGGCGACGGGGATAGGGCCGCAGGAGGTGCGGCAGAGGGAGAGGGGGAGGGAAGGGAGGGGGAGGAGGAGGAGCAAGAGGGTTAGGGTTAGGAGGTGGAAGACGGTGGTGGTGGGAACGCGGGGGAGCACCGAAGACTGCATTTAGAGAGAGAGAGAGAGAGAGAGAGAGAGAGAGACGCGCTCTCTGCTCTGCAACTGAGTAGGGAAACCAGGAAGAAAGAGAGACAGTGGTTAGTCACCTTTATCCCTGGACCTGGACGGAAGGATGGTGTCCCGACTCACTTTGTTGACCAATTGATCACCCCTTTTCATGGCGAGAAAACCAAGAAATTGCTCTGTTCTAAAATTTGCTTCCAGTTGTCTTCCATTAAAATCTTGAAAAACACCTCTCTCTCTCTCTCTCTCTCTCTCTCTCTCTCTCTCTCCTCCACTGCGGCTACTTGCCCAATCCCCGTCACCGTTGCCGCCCCGACCTTCGCACTGCCATCTCAGCTGCGGCCTTCGCACCGCCGTCCCCATCGCCGCCGGGCCTTGACCTCATCGTCTTCTTGTCCGTATCAAACTCGAGAGTGGCCACGGTCTCATCCTTGTTAGTTGCTACCATCTCAGTACAGTTCACAGGAGGATACCGGAAATGCTAAATTTTATCAACATTTTTCACTCGCTCACTTTGCCAAATCGAGGATGAAACGATTACTTAAGTGCTCATGAAAGATTCCGACCAAACTAATTACATGACACCTATATTTTTTAATATTATATGGAATGTTTTTTTTCATAAAAAGTCAATCCAAGATTGATTTTTTTTTTAAATAAACTTAAATAAACTTAAAAGATAAGCTAAAATACTAAAAAAAGTTAGAGAGAGAGAGAAGGGCTTCGCACGATAGCAAGAACTCAACCTCGCAAATCTGGGCAAGGGCGAGGCCTTGATGTCACTAGGTGAAGGCTATGCAATCTGTCACCGGGCGAGGACTGTGCAAGTCCTCGTCGTTGTAACCCTTCCATGTTTTCTTTTTTGTAATTTTTCAGTTATTTAGCTTAGTTTGTAGTTTTTTTTAAAAAACATTAACTTTTTTTTATTTCTAAATGGAATCATCCGAGGAGCCACGTAAGATTTGTTGGCATGAGCTGTATTTCCGTTAAATTCGGCAGTTTTTCCCTGTATTATAATCTTTCCTGATTTATTGATATGCTAGGGTTAGCACATATATTGTATATAAGGTCGATTGTAATGCTGTAAAGATTCATATTGAATATAGATGAAAATATATTTCTTCATGGTATCAGAGCCCTATGGTTTGATCCTTAGGGTACTGTACGTCAATCACCGACTACGGCGGTGTCGCGACCCGTCCGAAATCGGGCGCGGCTAATGGATTACCGATCGCGGCCCCCACTCTGAAATGTGGATCGCGGGCCTTAGATCGGCGCGGGCCCTCCCAGGCCCATACCAAATCGCGGCGGGAGTGTGTCTTTTGAGGGATTCGACGATAAGAGTCGATCGCTTTCGACCTTCAGTGTGGTCGTGGTGGCATGTGCAACTTGTGCATGCATTTGGAGTCGCCACCGGTCTTTCTTGGAGGGTAGACCGGAAACCTTACTGACCGATTGGGAGAGATCGATCAATTCTGCGGAACCAGAGATTTTGGGTTCGGGGACTTGGTTACGTCGGTGTCATTACCAACGCCCTTTCGGTACCTAACGCGAGTGATTTTCCTAACTAAGAGTTCATGCAGGCGTAATTTTGGGTGAGATAGGTTTGATTCAGGGTTTCATGCAGATTGGGAGACTAGTCCTATCAAATCACAGTCAATATAATGAAAGCGCAAGTCAAACCAAGTGTGAGTTCTAACAAAAATTTCAAACGGAAGCGACGTATGATTGAAACAGAAAAGTCCGAATGGTTGGGTGAAATTCCAATGTCGCGTTCCGGTATTAAGACGCCTATGAATGACTCAGGAATTAAAGCGCAGGGGATAAGAGGGGGATCCACAGACGGATTCCCTTTACAAACTCAGAAGGCTCAGAAAACTGAATAATTCTAAAACACCTCCGGAAGGCGACCCTAAGGAACCTAAGGAGATGCGCCAAGTCAGGTCGTCGGGTAACGTCGTCCGTCGTCATTGCTCCGATTAGCTCGGGTCGCTGTCTTCATCAGATGAAATGTCTATAGGGGTGGAAGAGGACGGCTGGCTCTCGAGAGAATCCTCTTCGTCTGATGAGATCTCGATGACCACTAGAGGAGATGTTGGATTTGCTCGTATCCTGCTGAATATGCCCCTTAACTTCAGATAAATGTTCCACATCCTTTCCCTCTCGTACTCGAATTTATGTTCGCGTTCGAGTTGCTCGGCGGACTTGGTGTAGAAGCAGTCTGTTCCTCGGATAAGATTGCGTCCAGTAAGTGCCCTCCCCTGGATAAATCGGAAGGAGTGGAATCCATTGAACATCTCGGTGGCTCGATGACGGATGACACGTCGCTCATACTCAAATACCTCTAGGACCTTGGAGAGATTTGGGGAGACCATCTCCACTTTATCTAAACTGTAGAATGGAATTAGACCCAACCATCGGACTCAATGAATGCAACATGTTGTGCAATAAATGCGAAGCTGCAGGTAATTTAAACAATAATGGAAAGACCTTACCATAAGAGGTACCCGATGATTTTTTTGGTTTTAGGTATACCAACCATCCATATACATGCGCATGAGACAAGTGAGGCTTGACTCTAGAAATCAAAATGGCTTAGGTGAGGAACCTAGAGGCTTCCCTCTATCCGAGTCGATAAATTCGTCCATGAGCGCAATCCACAACAAATGGATAAAAGTCTCGACTTGGATAGTGAGCGGGATCGAATATGGTCAACCCCAGCGCAATCCACGCTAGAGCGTTGCATATCGATCCCTGATCTATGGCTACCTAAAAAGGTGATTTCGCGGCCTGGGTTTGGGCGCTTTGTGCAAAGTGTCGTGATCCTCAAATATGCAGTGAATCATGCGCAACAATTTATATATCAATCAGCGCTTCAAATCATCCATGTGACATACATTCCTACGCCTATCCTGCATAAGACAATGTTAATCACAGACTACACCCCTTATCACTCCAATCTGCAAAAACATATAACACCTATCATGAGCGGACTTACCTCACCTTCAAGAGCGCCTGCAAGGTTAGAAATATCACTCAACGTTTTAATTACGGCCTAAGTCCACTTGAGGTCCAGAACCAGGTGTTCTAGAACAAAGTCCCTAGTGGAGTCGCCAGCTGTCGCGACCCGTCCGAAATCGGGCGCGGCTAATGGATTACCGATCGCGGCCCCCACTCTGAAATGTGGATCGCGGGCCTTAGATCGGCGCGGGCCCTCCCAGGCCCATACCAAATCGCGGCGGGAGTGTGTCTTTTGAGGGATTCGACGATAAGAGTCGATCGCTTTCGACCTTCAGTGTGGTCGTGGTGGCATGTGCAACTTGTGCATGCATTTGGAGTCGCCACCGGTCTTTCTTGGAGGGTAGACCGGAAACCTTACTGACCGATTGAGAGAGATCGATCAATTCTGCGGAACCAGAGATTTTGGGTTCGGGGACTTGGTTACGTCGGTGTCATTACCAACGCCCTTTCGGTACCTAACGCGAGTGATTTTCCTAACTAAGAGTTCATGCAGGCGTAATTTTGGGTGAGATAGGTTTGATTCAGGGTTTCATGCAGATTGGGAGACTAGTCCTATCAAATCACAGTCAATATAATGAAAGCGCAAGTCAAGTGCATAAATAAATCATGTCAATGCACATCAATTTCAATCATTGGCCTCCTAGTATAGCCATAAGAGCTTAGGGAATATGTGATTTAGGGCTATGGGTAAAATGGGAAGAATCGGGGACAATTAGCCCGAAGGGAAAAATTGTCATTTTTTGGAAGGTTTGGATACCGAATTACCCAAAATATTCCATGGCCAGTTGTTCGTGGCCATTTCCCATTTTTAAGAATTTTTTTGGAATTTCTTGATTTTTCTTCAATTTTTGGAAGACGATTCGCCCAAAGGGCGAAATCGTCATTTTTAAGAAGGTTCGGGGTTCAAAACACCCGGGATGAGACTTGGCCAGTTGTTTGTGGCCATTTCCTATTTTTTGGGATTTTCCTGGATTTTTAGAATTTTTTGGAAGACGGTTTGCCGGAAGGGCAAAACCGTCATTTTTGAATAGATCGGGGGTCGAAAGACCCGAAACAGGTCGTGGCCAGTTGAATGTGGCCATTTCCTATTTTCTGGAATTTTTTTAGAATTTTTCTGAATTTTTTTGGAAGACGGTTTGCCGGAAGGGCAAAACCGTCATTTTTGAATAGATCGGGGGTCGAAAGACCCGAAACAGGTCGTGGCCAGTTGAATGTGGGCATTTCCTATTTTCTGGAATTTTTTAGAATTTTTCTGAATTTTCCGAATTTTTTGAATTTTTTATGATTTTTCATTTTTTATTGTTTTTTGATTATTTTATTATTTTTTATTATTTTTTGAATTTTTTTAAAATATTTTCCGGGCCGGGTCAAACCCGGCCCGCGCCTCTCGGGCGCCCGGCCCGACCCTAGGGGTCGACACCGGCCTAAAACGACACCGTTTTATTTTTTTAAACATTTTTCTATTTTTTACAATTTTTTTGATTTTTTATGTATTTTATTTAATTATCCGAAAATTCCCCGGATCGGACGGTCCACGTTGTGCCACGTGGCTTCATCTCGTGCGTCCGATCTTCCACTAGATCGAGCGACCCACAGAGAGCCACGTGGCTCAATAATAGCCGTCGGATCAAAAATTAATCATTTTCATTTTTTAGAAAACCTACAAATCGGACGCTCTAGAACGTGCCACGTGGCCTCCTCTGGTGCGTCCGATCTTGTACAAGATCGGACGTCCCTCAGTGAGCCACGTGGCACATCCTCGTCCGCCGGATCGATTATTCAAAAATCATTTATTTAATTTTCCAAAAAAACGAGATCGCGACACGTGTCACGATCGGGGCCGTTGATTTTATTTTATTTGAAAATACTCGGACCGGACCCACCCGGCTGACGTGGCTGCCTACGTGGCACGCCACGTCGGCCGTTGACCGCTGACCGCCGGCGAAGTCGCCGGAGAAGACGATGAACAGTAAAAATTCCGGCGACTTCGCCGGAATTCTCGCCGGAAAATGCAAAACGGCTCCGGATCTTCGAATTTTTTTACCCAAATTGCATCATTCGAATCCTCAAACATTCAGCATCAAAATATAAGCATTTCAACAGCCGGGGACGCATCGGAAATCGGCAAAAAGAACCCCCACAGGTTCGGCTCCGGCGAGGGATTTTCCAAAAAATTTCAACGTTCAAAGCCTACCCCGACCGTTCAGAAAACGTCTAAAAGAGGTTTAGAGACTTACCTCAGCTCGTTTAGAGCTAGAAATCCTCGGGTTCGCGCCGGCACGAGCTCACGGCCGAGACCAAGGCCGGTGGTGGTCGGGCCTCCTCGGCGAACACGGTTTGATGCAACAAAAGGGCACAGCGAGCTTAGAGTCGGTTTTAATGTATGCTTGAGGCTAGACACGCACAAATGGAGCTCGGGAATGCACCGACCGCGGGTTAAAAGAAAAACGTGCAGGCAGACATTTCGTCGAGCACCCGATATGCATTATGGAAACAGGGGTAAAGACGGCGTACCGACCTGTCCGAGGATCGTCGGCGACGGTGGATGCTTCGGCGGTGATCAGTGAGGTATGATGAAGGTCCCCGAACTCTCCTCTCGCTGCCTTTCGCTCCAAAAAATCCCCTCGGCACTCTCGGCCCTGTTTCCCCTTTAAACCCGAGCCTCCCTCTCCGCCGTGGCCGACCGGCCCATTTTTTGATGCCCTCACGCTTGCAGCAACGAATATTCGTCTGGCAACCTCCTTCCCACGCTCGGCCGCCCGCTTTTTCTTTGAAAAATCGCCGCCCCATCTCGCCCCTGTCTTCCCCTGCCTCACTGTCGGCCACGGTCTGCAACAATGTTGCAGACCCGGTCGGACCGGGTCGGGTCGGGTCTGACCCGACCGGCCTGGTTCGACCAATTCGCTCAAATTGAGCCCCGATTCGACCTATTTTCATGAAATTGATGGCATAATCGGACTCCTTGGCACATTTTCTATTCAATAAGGGTATTTTCACGGATCAATTGATTGAAATTTTATGAAAACCCCAAATTGTCCCTAGGATCCGAAAACGAATTTCCCCAAATCGAAGGTCCAAACGATCGAATTATTCAAAATTGAGCCCACCAATGGATTCAGCATGATGAAAACTATAGGGTAGAGGTGTTTAATTTTAATGGGTGTGCCCGTGTGAAATTTAATTTCACAAATTGTAAAACCGGGGACTAAATCGAAAGATTTTTATGCAATTAAGCCCTTTTGGTTAAAATTGATCAAATTGGAGGGCAAATTGACCCAATTGCATTTCAATACTCTAGAATACAATGTCATAGCTTATAAAAACCGAGAATTGAAAATTAAAAGACTCGAAAAGGATTTTTTAGGCCCGGTTCGGGATTAGGTTTGTGAAGGAACCCCATGAACCAGGCCAAATTTCCTTAATAAAAAGTGAAAATATTAAATAGATAATTAAAATAAAATTTCTGAATATTTTTGTGTAATTTTCTGACCACGAATGGTATTTTTCCTGATTTTTGGATTATTTTAATAATTAAATAAATTCCAAAAAATATTAAAAAATTCAAAAAATATTTTTTGTTCAAAATTGGTTCCTAAGGCTAGGCTAAGGCTTCCAAAGTTGATTTTGCAATTTTTTGACCTTTTTTGCTATTTTTAATTAATTTTAGAAGTAAAAACTAAAATAAAAGGTGGTCAAAAATCAGGTGTCAACAGCTGCCCCTCTTTGAGAGTGAGCTCGTCAGAGGTTGCTTTCAAAGATAAAATGACACCTGAATATTAACCGACTCAACTGGGGAAAAGAGACGCTATGACATCGGATCCTTAAGTCTTTTGATGAATGCTTAAATTAATCGCCGGTTTACTCTTGCAATTCGAGCGTAGGCCTGAGGGAGAGCGGGTTACCTGAAATCTGCCCATTGGGTCCTGCGCATGCGGAGTCTGAGGTTTTATCACTGCGCTCTCAGGATGCCGGAAAAAGGAGGGGCTTGTTCTCCTTTTTTGTTTTCTTCCTTTTTTTGTTTTTGTTTTTTTTTTGTTTTTGTTTTTGTTTTTTTGTTTTGTTTCGTTTTGTTTTGTTTTTTTTTATAGGCCCTCGTAGCTTCTGACACACTATCCCAGGCTTTATTCCTCGAAAATCTTTCCGGGCTACTGACAGGAAACACTCACAGAAAGATTTATCGAGCACCCCGAGCTTTGGGGATCCCATGACGCTGACTAGCGGTGTCAGAGGGGATATTTTTGGCTTGAAAAGGGATCCCATGGCGCTGACTAGCGGGGCCAGAGGGGATTTCTCAGTCGGAGGTTTGCTACGTCCGGCGAGACAGTTTGATCTTTTGAAAAGGTTCCCCGGACAGGGGTTCTCCAAGTCCAATGGGGTTTCCTGATTTTTTGAAAGGGTTCCCAAAACTGAGGTTTTCCACGTCCGATGGGATTACCTGTTTTTCTGAGAAGGAGTCCCGAGTCGGAGGTTTTCCACGTCCGCTGGGATGGTTTGATCTTTTGAAAAGGTTCCCGGGACAAGGGTTCTCCAAGTCCAAGGAGATTTTCTGATTTTTGAAAAGGGGTCTCATGACGAGGGTTCTCCACGCCTGATGAGATTACCTGTTTTTCTGGGAAGGGTCTCATGACGAGGTTTCTCCACGCCTGACGAGATTACCTGAATTTTGAAAAGGGGTCCCGAGACGAGGTTTCTCCACGTCCGATGAGACTGCCTAAATTTTGAAAAGGGGTCCTAGGACGAGGGTTCTCCACGTCATGCTAAGACTGTTTGATTTTTGAAAAGGGGTCCTAGGACGAGGGTTCTCCACGTCATGCTAAGACTGCCTGATTTTTGAAAGGGTTCCCAAAACGGCGGTTTTCCATGTCCGATGGGATTACTTGGTTTCTACCATGATTTGACCCTTCATGCGGTATCTACCATGATTTGACCCTTCAGGCGGTATCTACCTTTGATTTGACCCTTAAGGCGGTTTCTACCATGATGTGACCCTTCAGGCGGTATCTACCTTGAGTTGACCCTTAGGGCGGTTTCTACCATTGATGTGACCCTTCAGGCGGTATCTACCTTGAGTTGACCCTTAAGGCGGTTTCTACCATGATGTGACCCTTCAGGCGGTATCTACCTTGAGTTGACCCTTAAGGCGGTTTCTACCATGATTTGTTGAGGCGACATTCTGGGAGCTGGGTTCTCCAGGTATCCTGCAGAAGTTCGAGCCTGAAATATTTTTCTTCACCAGGAGAATGTTAGTAATCTCTGGGAAGACGATGGCTGGCCACTTGACGAAGCCGTATGATTCAAGTTTTAGTCATGCAGTGTGCATTTTGATGCTGGAGGTTTTCCAAAGCATTCTTGCAACATGCAGATGTGACCACAAATCCCTTGCAAGGAAAATCTGGATCAAATAATTTGAAGATTCCAAAAAGAGTTTGCTCAAAACATCAATTGGAATATTTCTCGCCGAAGAGGTCTTCTCATCTGTCTTGCGATAGTGGTCTTTTATAGGGGACGCACTCAATTCCCTACTGACCTGTGCCTAGGTTTTAGGCTCATTCGCAGCGCATACATTTTGATCGGTCGGGAGGTCTTCTACGGGACCGTAATACTGGGCTTGGATATTGGTTTTCAAGGGGGACCTGCTTTGGAGTCGAAGCCATTGAATGAAAGTCTTCACCATCTGCTCCGGGTTTACAAGTCAAGAACCCTGCAAAATGAGAAAGAAATAGTCTTGCTCGTACCTCTTCGAGCTAAGCTATATGTTAACCCAAGTGTCTTAGTCAGAGAAGACTGTTTCGGGGTTGTAACATTGGTAGGATTGGGGACCGAAAAAGGCTTATTTTTGGCCCAGAATTTATGAGGGGATTGACATTGGTGATCATTGCAAATTTGTCACCTGTCTTTTCTATTCTGCATCTTCAATTTTTGAGGTGCACGACCGCTTTTGAGGTGTGCACAAATTCTTGTGAAAGCGCCTCTGGCTGCATTGAGAGACTAACAACTCTATCTGCGTCTCTGCTCCGCGCTTGATACCATTTGGAGGAGCGGCCTCTTTGATCTGCGCTTGATGCCGTTTGAGGAGTAGTTTTTGGAATCTGACTCCTTCTAAATTTTTCTTTTCCCCTTTTCAAACAGGTTTCTCTTGGGGATTGATACAAATTGTTCACCCAAGCATCGACCTTGCTTTTACCAGGCACTTTGCTTTTTCTTGATGCTGGGGGCTTTTCTCATCATCTTTTCCTTTTCATTTTTCTTTTGAAATCCCGCTTTTCTCATCTTCGGGAGTTCGTGTTAGACATGTGACCAAAGGTCTAACAACTTTAAACATTAACTTAGGAATTTCTTCGCAAACCCTAAGTCTTGAACTCTTCCGTTTCTGAAGTGATGATGCATCCGTCTTGGAATGTGCAATGATCACCAACGGGTTTATGAAATGATTTTGCAGGCTCAACTTGGCTATGCAAAGGATTCGGTGTGTGGGATAGAGAAATGAACGCTTCTCGTCATCCTATGGCACTTGGATTACCATATAAACAACACACAAAGATTGATGTTAGTCCGAGCAAGAAAATTTCTAACCATTTTCTCCTGATGCCGCTGGACTTGCTTTCGTTCTTACCCCGATGTGGGGTGGTTCTTGACAGGGTTGAGAATGAAAACCGCCGTTCAAAGGGGTTGCCAATAGTCACCTATAGTGTTTGGGGATATGAAACGAATGCCTCCGTCGTCCCAATCCATGTAACCACTGCGAATGGTCTCTATCTCCGTAGGTCCAGATTCTGCTATCTGATCCGCTCCACTTCTCTCTCAAGTGTATATAGGACGTGTTTGGATTAGGCTTTGCCTCTTATCTTTTGAGAAAACGTCCTTTTGAAAGTTTTGCACAACTTTTGATTGGAAAAATCTCTTTCATCTTCTCCAAAAATTTTACCCGTCAATGGGATTTTATGCTGCACCATGCGTGTTCTAATCATGTTTAGACAACCTCCTGTTTTCAAAACATGAATGTCAATGAAGTTAGAACTCTATGTCTTTTCTAGACATTAGATTCTGAAAACTTTTCTTTTTCTCTTTTTTCTCTTTTTTGTTTTGGGTTGGGGAAAGGGGTACTTACCTGCCCACCGTGGCTGGAGGTCCCTGAAAATGTAGAAGAAACATGTCATTGTATGTTCCCGAATTTTTCAAGAATCGGAACGATACATCCTACCCTTGGTCATGTGCTCCGACCAGTATGCAAGGGTTGTAAAAATCCTGCTTCGCCTTGTTGGCAAACCCCTGTCAAGGACGAGAGTTAGGAGTCAGTTTGTATTCCAAAATTCAAGATAGATTGGAACGATACCGCCTTGTTCTGTTTTGTGTTTCCGTTTGAACACAAACGTGCGGCTTGCAGAAGTTGGCCATCTATCTTGTGGCCATGATTCCTCTCTCTGGTTGGCAATGAATCCTTGTCGAGGATTTGCACAGGAGGAGATCCATTCATGCTCCTGGACGCATCGTACGTCTTTTCCAGGGCTTCTCTTCCTAGCAACCTGTCCCCTGCAACTGATATTTTATTTCGCCCTTACGTCGGCGAGCTGTTTTCTTTCATGACTTTTAGTGTCAACGACCCCTTCACTGATTTGCTTATGGATAGTATCTCTTGACTGCATCGGCGTTTACAGGGTGTCCCAGTTCTTCTCCATCCATGTTTACCAGAATTAAGGCCCCTCCAGGTAGAACCTTCCTAACCACATATGGTCCTTCGTAATTCGGGGTGAACTTGCCCCCTGGGTGTGACACGTTCGGGAGGATCTTCTTGACAACGAGCTCGTCAGCTTCGAACATTCGCGGCCGAACTTTACGGTTGAACGCTCTAGCGACTCTTTTCTGGTATGTTTGGCCATGGCAAATTGCCTGCAGACGCTTCTCGTCTATCAAGTTCAGCTGTTCGTGTCTTTGCTGTACCCACTCCGCCTCACTGAGCTTGACGTGAGACAAAATTCTTAACGATGGGATTTCTGTTTCAATTGGTAGGACCGCTTCCATACCGTACACTAGGGAGTAAGGCGTTGCCCCGGTAGAAGTCCGGATCGAAGTTCGGTACGCCATCAGCGCGTAAGGTAGCCTTTCATGCCAATCACGGTAATTCTCCGCCGTTTTAGCCAATATCTTCTTGATGTTCTTGTTCGCCGCCTCTACTGCTCCATTCATTTGGGGTCGGTAAGGCGATGAATTGAGATGGCGGATGTTGAAACTGTCCAGAAGGTTATCCACCGTTTCGTTGTTCAGGTTCGAGCCATTATCGGTCACGATGGCCTGAGGGGTCCCGTATCTTGAGATGATGTCCCGCTTGATGAATTTAGCCACGTTCTTCGCAGTCACGTTAGCATATGACGCAGCCTCAATCCATTTGGTGAAATAGTCTATTGCCACCAGTATAAATCTGTGTCCATTCGAGGCCTTAGGGTTGATTGGCCCTATCATGTCTATACCCCACATTGAGAAAGGCCAGGCCTCGGACATTTGATGAAGCTCATTTGGGGGCGCATTAATCCTGTCTCCATACACTTGACACTGATGGCATGATCTGACGTGTTGATTACAATCTGACTCCAGTGTCATCCAGAAATAACCTAGTCGCATGATTTTCTTGGCGAGAAGATGGCCGTTCATGTGCGGGCCACATTCCCCCTCGTGTATTTCGATCATAAGCGATCTAGCTTCATTGGCGTCTACACACCTGAGGAGGACTGAGTCATAAGACCTCTTGTAGAGAGTTGGGCCACTAAGGAAAAACTTGCCCGCCATCTTTGCAATGTATTTCCTGTCTCCTGCTTGAGCACCCGGAGGGAATTCCCTTTTGGCCAGGTAGTTCTTTATATCATGATACCACGGTAGGTCCTCGAACCCCTCCTCAATTACCATGCAATGTGCAGGTTCTCGGGTAATGCCTATGCGCAACGGTTCAATATCTATGCCGTTCGCTACTTGAAGCATAGAGGCCAAAGTAGCCAATGCATCTGCGAAGTGATTTTGCGTCCTCGGCAGATATTCGAACTCAATTACTTCGAATTCCTTGATCGTCTCCTCTAGGAATTTATGGTACGGGATGAGCTTGAAGTCCCTAGTTTTCCATTCGCCTTGGGTCTGGAGGATGATTAGCATTGAATCTCCATAGACCTGTAACTTCCGCACTTTCAAGTTTGTGGCGAGCTGCAAACCAAGGATGCATGCTTCATACTCAGCCACGTTATTGGTGCATGGAAATGTCAGCTTTGCGGCCACGGGGTAGTGTTGGCCATCTGGAGATATGAGGACGGCTCCGGTACCTGCCCCAGCTAAATTGACCGCGCCGTCAAAATACATGGTCCATTTGTCGTCCGAGAGTGTCAGAACTTGGCCTTCCGCCTTATTCTCTTCCTCCTCAAGGGCATCGTGGTCTTGGGAATTCTCGGCTAGCATGTCAGCAATGGCTCTCCCTTTTACTGACTTCTGGTTTGAGCTCCTGACATCAAACTCAGAAAGGAGCACCTGCCACTTGGCCAGCTTCCCTATCAATGACGGCTTTTCTAACAAGTATTTGATTGGGTCACTCTCTGTGACTAACTGGATGGTGTGGTGAAGGGTATACTGCCTTAGCCTGCGGAGTACCCAGATTAGCGCGACGCATGTCTTCTCTACCTCCTGGTACCTTGCCTCTGACGCGGTGAACTTCTTGCTTAGGTAATACACAGCTCGCTCTTTGCTATCTTTTGGGTTTGTTTGAGCGAGTAAGGCCCCTAGGGACTCGTCGTGGATAGTGAGGTAAAGGGTTAGGGGGACCCCCGGGACCGGGGGCACCAGTATTGGAGGACTGACCAGATGTCCCTTGATCTCCTCGAAAGCCTGCTGGCACTCGTGATCCCACTTGATTTTGGCATTCTTCTTCAAAAGTTTGAAGAGTGGCTTGGCTGACTCTGAAAGGTGAGATATGAAGCGGGCGATGTAGTTTAATCTTCCCAGGAGGCTCCTTACATCTTTAACTGTTGAAGGGGCCTCAAGGTTGAGGATAGCTTGAACCTTGGTGGGGTCAATCTCGACGCCACGATTGCTAACTATGAACCCCAATAGCTTGCCTGATCTCGCCCCGAATACGCATTTTGCGGGATTCAGCCTCAGCTTGTATTTCCTGAGTCGTTCAAACAATTTCCTTAGTACCAGGGAGTGGTCTTCACCATGTCTGGATTTTGCTATCATATCGTCCACGTACACCTCTATCTCCTTGTGCATCATATCGTGGAATAGGGTAACCATCGCCCTCTGGTAAGTTGCCCCTGCATTCTTCAGGCCGAATGGCGTGACTTTATAGCAAAAGGTTCCCCAAGGTGTGATAAACGATGTTTTGGCTTTATCCTGCTCTCTCATGCGGATTTGATTGTAGCCCGAGAAGCCATCCATAAAAGAGAATCGTTCAAATCCGGCTGTGCTGTCTACTAAGACGTCAATGTGCGGCAATGGGAAGTCGTCTTTGGGGCTAGCCCTGTTCAAGTCTCTGTAGTCTACGCAGATTCGGACCTTCCCGTCCTTCTTCATGACGGGGACGATATTAGCGATCCATTCTGGGTAAGCAATCACTTCGATGAACCCCACTTTGAGGAGCTTCATCACCTCCTCTTCAATTTTCTTTGCCAATTCGGGTTTTGTACGCCTGAGGTTCTGCTTCTTGGGCAAGATGCTGGGGTCGGTTGGCAAAGCGTGTTCCACGATACTAGGGTGTAAACCCGGCATATCCGCATATGACCATGCGAAGACATCTTGGTATTCTCGCAGGAGCTCAATTATTCTGGATGCTTCTGTCGGCGGTAGGCTTTCTCCAATCTTCACCTCCTTGATATTCTCTGGAGTCCCTAAATTCACCGAGGTAGTGCCCTCCGCAGTGGGTGGCTTGGAGTCTTCATAGCGTTTCCAATCAACTCTGATTCCCTCCTCGACCCGGTCGTCTTCCTCTCCATTGATATGGAGGGTAGCTTCCTTTTGAGAGTTGGGATAACTTAACAACCTGCTATGTATGTGTGGAATGGTATGCCTGAAATGTCATGAAGATGGTTAGTTGACATATAATAGATACGGCTCATGGACGATGCAAGAACAAAGATTAAAACTGAAAACGTGAGATGAGGGCTAGTCCTCATATCATTGGACATCCTTGCCTCCCAAGATTTTGAAAACTGGGAGACGTGTGGGAAATCAGGTCTCAGGGCTTTTCTTTTCTTTTCAACTCTTCTTTTCTTTGCATCTTTTCTTTTCTCTCATTTGGATCATCATCGACCTGATTCGTGGTTCCCCCACATCCCGATTTTTGTATTTTATGAGGATTTTTTTTTATGATTTTTTTTATGATTTTTTTTTGTTTTTATTTTGACGTAAAGACATAAAACAAAGGTGATAGTTCGAGGCATCTGATGTATATTCAGATGCATCAGAGGGGGGTGGAAATTTCTTTACTCAATGACGGACGCGTCGTCGTCGATTCCCTCGATAATGACGTTGACAGAATCTTCCAGGAACAGGCTGGCCAACTGGGGGTCCTCCGTTGTAACGTCCACCTTCTCGTCCTTCAGCCACTTAGATGCCTCATCAAAGAAACGACTCAGGGGAGTTTCGAACATCTTTCCCTTGCCCTTCCATGTACTCGACCCTAGGACGCGGCCGCCACGGCCCCTACCTCTCCCATAACCTTCTGGTCGGAAATGTCGACCCGGTTCTCCTTTATAACCCAGCCCTCGGCGGTTCTTCACTGTCGCCAAGCTAACTGGCTCTTGAATACCTTGGTGGTGCTTGCCTAAACCAAGGCCAGGGATAAAACCATGTCGCGTCAGTATTTTTCCCGCCATGATCGAGGATTTGGAGCAATTTGGCGGCCTCATGGCTGTACCAGCTGGTACATGCATAATGTACATTCTCTCCGCAGCGCGAAAGCTTGATTCTTCTCCGGACGAAGGTTTCACCAATGGGATAGTGTCGATGTGGCTCGTTAAGTGATCAGCCTCTGAGTGTATGGTGATCAGTTTGTCGTGAACGACCATCCGGACCTTCTGGTGTAAGCTGGAGGGCACGGCGCCAGCCGTGTGAATCCAAGGTCTTCCAAGCAAAAACCCAAATGACGCTGGGATATCCATGATTTGGAAATTGATCAGGAACTCTGTTGGGCCCACAAGGACAGGTAGTTCTATCTCTCTAGTTACCTCGCCTTTAGCCCCATCGAAAGCTCGAATGGTGGACTTCGAGGTTTTGATTAAATCTTCTTTCACCCCGAGGCCTCTAAGCGTGCTTAAAGGGCATATGTCGAACGCGGACCCATTATCTATGAGGACTCGAGATACCCGTTTGCCGTGGCACATTGCTGACACGTAGAGAGCCTTGTTATGTCCTCGCCCCTCTGGTGGGAAGTCTTCATCTGAGAATGAGACTTGATCTTTCAAGAGGATTGCCCCCACGAAGTCCTCCAACTGGGCCTCATTGATTGTTTCAGGCACGTGGGCCTCATCCAGCACCTTCAAAAGGGCATTTCGATGCTTCTCAGATGTCTTGAAGAGGTCCAAGAGTGAGATTTGCGCGGGCATCTTTCTCAGCTGTTCGACCACCTCGAACTCACTGGTTCTAATGATGGCTAGGACCTGCTTGGCGTCTTCCTCCGTTATCCCCTTCTTTTCAACATCTCCCTCCTTTTGGACTAGGCACCTCCCGGAGCGAGTAATGGCATCTACTTCACTGGTGCCGTAATTCCAATGCACTGCTTTGGGGTTGTAAGCCTCTACTGCGGGGAGCGTAATTACTAAGGGCGTGACCTCGTCTTTGTGAGAACTGCTGGCCTCCCCTGTCGCCTCTACCTCGATGTCACTACGATCTTCTTGTGTAAGGTTGAACTCAGCGAGGTTTATTATCAGCGGGGTCATACCCTCCACCATGCAGATCGATTCAATAGGGCATGATTCCTCTGAGTCGTACGGGTTTCTCCCGAGGTCTATATTGAACACCGCGTTTGCGGTATGGTCAGGTAGTGGATTCTGTTGGATGTTTGGATCTGCTCCATCAAACTTCAGCAAGTCACTGTCGATAAGGGCCTGTATGTCGTATTGTAGGGCCCGACAATTGTCTATGTTGTGTCCTTTTTCGCCCATGTGATATGCACAAGTTCGACTCTCGTCGAAACCCATGAACCTTGGCGGTGCTGACCTCGGCGGCTTCTTGGCTAACAACCTTGCGTCTAGAAGCTTAGGGAGTAACTTTGACATCGGGACTGGGAGCGGGGTAAAAGAGGGAGGACCCCTTCCTCTTGGTGCTAAGATCCTCTGGGCCGTCCAAGAGGTGTTCCCCTGGGTCGGGGTGGAGTTTTCGAACTTTTTGGCTCTTGGTGGATTGGAAACGAAGGCAACCTCTGCAGTAGATTCTCGTTCTTTCTTTGCGGGGAACGGTCGCTTCGGAGTCACTTCCGGCACACGCCTTTCTCTTATAGCCCACTCGTGTCTTTCCGCCACTTTGATTAAGTGCGCGAAGGTCTGACACCCAGAGGTGTTTAGTTTGTCAAAGTAGTCATACGGCAGCGCTTTCAGAAAGATGTCTACCAACTCTTCCTCCGGGATGTGCGGCTTCACCTGAGTGGCGAGCGCCCTCCACCTTTGGGCGTATAAACGAACGCTTTCAGTCCTCCCTTTCGCGGTCCGCAGTAGGTCCTCTCTGGTTGGAGCAGTCAATGCATTGAACTTATACTGGGATAGAAAGTCTCCTGCAAACTCGTCCCAGTCGTCATATCTTTGTATGTCTAACTCCACGTACCAAGACAGAGCGGCGCCAGCCAGACTCTCTTGGAAGGTATTGATCAGCAATGGCGTGTAGTCTGAGTATTTGGCCATCTTGTACAAGTAGTACTTCAGGTGGGTCTTGGGACAACCTGTCCCATTATACTTCCTTGAGAAATCCGGCTCCTTGTAGTCCACAGGGACCTCAATCTTGGTGAAAGGCATGATTTTATCGTACTTTGACAACTCAAATCCCTGGCTGGTGAGACATTCCTCGATTTTGGCAATCCTTCTTACTCCCTCATCGACCTTGACAGACTTCTCACTCTGTTTCCCTTCTAGGTTGATGATGACAGGCGGGGCTCTTGGCGGTACGTCAACAGTTGGAGCCTGCTCAGTGCCAGGTGCAGCATTCGTCCCAGCGGGTCCACCTGCGTCGGAACCAGCAGGCGTGCTTGGGTTTGCAGCTTGGTTAAGATCAACTGGCAGAGTGGGCCTGGCGTTAGCCGCGATGAACATGTCCTTCATTTCAGCCAGCATCTGAGTCACTTGGTCTAATCGTGCTTCCAGAGTCCCGAGGCGGGCGTCAACCTGTTCGTGCTCCATACGGGCCTGAGAACGCGCTTGGGCTCGAGTCCTCGTGATTGAGAGTTACCTGGTCGGGAGATTAAAAGTTAGGCTTATGGATACGAGAGATAAATCATGTGCCGCAAAGTGAACGGCGGCCTGATCACGCTGGCGCGGTCTTGCCCCAGTTTGTCAAGGCAAGTATGTCGTTTTGCAAAGAGTAATCCATGATAATTAGGATAAGTTCTTTTTGAAAAGATGCTTGGACAATGCATAAAAAAAGGGCTCCCGGAGGAGTTTGATCACAATGGGAAATGAAAATGCTTGACTATTCTAAACTCGATGGGAGGGCTGGCTCCTCTGTCATCCTCCGATATTGCTGGGAGCCGAGTCTTCAACTCTGGACTTCTTCGCCTTCAGGATAGGCTGGCGGTCCGACGTCTTCCGGTATGTAAGGCTCCACTCCTGGTACATATGGGACGATGTACTCTGGAACATATGGTTCGACTAGGGTCGGCCGGACTCTTTTGAAAGCCCGGATATATTCCTCGGAGGCCCGATGGATGTTCATCTCAGGGTCCAACTGATCCGGCCACTCCACATCCTGAGGCGGGGAGTCTTTCAGTGCCTGTTCTAGGTCATTGATCATCATCTGGAGGCGAGCTTTGGTCCTCTTGGTGATTGGGCCTTGGGGAATGTCGAAGGCGAATTCGTCTGGAGGACTTTGGGGTGGTATCTGCTGCAGCATGCCGAACTGTCTGACGACTCTGATCGGGTAGTATGACACGGCTCCTGTGAAACCCAAGAGAGGAATTGGCCCGCCGGTCTTGGTGGCGATGCGTGCTTTATGCATCTTCGGTCGCCTTAGCCGCCATCGGAGTTGTTCGGGTTCTAATTTTTCTAGGAGTTCGTACCAGTCGTTGAAAGAGCGGTTGGCAATGAGTGATTGGCACTTGAGGAAGGACTGGATAGGGTGGACGTCTTCATCGATTCGAGTGCATCCAGCGCGAAGGTTGAGTTTTTTAAGATGGGAAGTGATCCACAAGAAGAGAAGGCCATTGGAGGCTTGGAAAATGGTTTTCCGGGTGGATTTGGAATCATCCAGTGCGGCCTTATAGCGATTCAGGGATAACAAAGTCTCAGCAAGGATCATATAGGAATAATCCAGTTGGTCACATGCCTGCTGGACTATGTGGACAATGAGAGGGTTGAATGTGGTCCTGGATGTAGGGAATAGCACGAATCCAAAGAAGGCCAGGATGAAGACCCCTCCGGCCCTGTGGCCAGTGTCAGTGGGTAGGTTCGAGTAATTGTCGAACAGGAATGAGAACGGGAACCTGCCAGAGTTGGACTTGAGAATCCTTTCAATCTCGGTGGTCTTGAGCCGAAGGAACTTGGAGAGCAGCTTGGATGGGTCAAGGCCTAAAGGGGGACGGACTAATTGTCCTTTGAATTCGACTCCGATGACGGCTGTATATTCTTCCACTGTGGGTGTGACCTCCAATCCTTCGAAGTTGAATGTTAGTGTGGTGCGATCCCAGAACCGTGCTACTGCTTGTATCAGTGCCGGTTGGTATTTGATTTCGATGAGGCTAACCAGATGCCCCAGCCTTTGCTTAACATACGCCTGGTTGGTCTTGTTGAGGCGTCCCCACCAAACTAGCAATTCTCTATGCGGGACCGGCAGAATTTGGATATCACCTCTCCCCATCGAGTCTAGAATATGAAAATGCTATTAATTATCCATGGATTACTCGGGCATTAGATTCGTTCAAATCATTATTTACCCGTGATGTGACGAGGGTTGAGTTCCCACATTTGGAGTAAAGGGAATGCCAAATTAGGGTTCCCATACTAATCCCATCAATAGGCATAATGAATTGGACGAAAATAATGATGTTATGCAGATGATATGCTTATGCATGGCGTGGACCACTTCAGTCATACGTCGCATACACCATGAAATGAGGATTAGATCTTCGCACTTGTGTCGAACAAACCAAGTGTGAGTTCTAACAAAAATTTCAAACGGAAGCGACGTATGATTGAAACAGAAAAGTCCGAATGGTTGGGTGAAATTCCAATGTCGCGTTCCGGTATTAAGACGCCTATGAATGACTCAGGAATTAAAGCGCAGGGGATAAGAGGGGGATCCACAGACGGATTCCCTTTACAAACTCAGAAGGCTCAGAAAACTGAATAATTCTAAAACACCTCCGGAAGGCGACCCTAAGGAACCTAAGGAGATGCGCCAAGTCAGGTCGTCGGGTAACGTCGTCCGTCGTCATTGCTCCGATTAGCTCGGGTCGCTGTCTTCATCAGATGAAATGTCTATAGGGGTGGAAGAGGACGGCTGGCTCTCGAGAGAATCCTCTTCGTCTGATGAGATCTCGATGACCACTAGAGGAGATGTTGGATTTGCTCGTATCCTGCTGAATATGCCCCTTAACTTCAGATAAATGTTCCACATCCTTTCCCTCTCGTACTCGAATTTATGTTCGCGTTCGAGTTGCTCGGCGGACTTGGTGTAGAAGCAGTCTGTTCCTCGGATAAGATTACGTCCAGTAAGTGCCCTCCCCTGGATAAATCGGAAGGAGTGGAATCCATTGAACGTCTCGGTGGCTCGATGACGGATGACACGTCGCTCATACTCAAATACCTCTAGGACCTTGGAGAGATTTGGGGAGACCATCTCCACTTTATCTAAACTGTAGAATGGAATTAGACCCAACCATCGGACTCAATGAATGCAACATGTTGTGCAATAAATACGAAGCTGCAGGTAATTTAAACAATAATGGAAAGACCTTACCATAAGAGGTACCCGATGATTTTTTTGGTTTTAGGTATACCAACCATCCATATACATGCGCATGAGACAAGTGAGGCTTGACTCTAGAAATCAAAATGGCTTAGGTGAGGAACCTAGAGGCTTCCCTCTATCCGAGTCGATAAATTCGTCCATGAGCGCAATCCACAACAAATGGATAAAAGTCTCGACTTGGATAGTGAGCGGGATCGAATATGGTCAACCCCAGCGCAATCCACGCTAGAGCGTTGCATATCGATCCCTGATCTATGGCTACCTAAAAAGGTGATTTCGCGGCCTGGGTTTGGGCGCTTTGTGCAAAGTGTCGTGATCCTCAAATATGCAGTGAATCATGCGCAACAATTTATATATCAATCAGCGCTTCAAATCATCCATGTGACATACATTCCTACGCCTATCCTGCATAAGACAATGTTAATCACAGACTACACCCCTTATCACTCCAATCTGCAAAAACATATAACACCTATCATGAGCGGACTTACCTCACCTTCAAGAGCGCCTGCAAGGTTAGAAATATCACTCAACGTTTTAATTACGGCCTAAGTCCACTTGAGGTCCAGAACCAGGTGTTCTAGAACAAAGTCCCTAGTGGAGTCGCCAGCTGTCGCGACCCGTCCGAAATCGGGCGCGGCTAATGGATTACCGATCGCGGCCCCCACTCTGAAATGTGGATCGCGGGCCTTAGATCGGCGCGGGCCCTCCCAGGCCCATACCAAATCGCGGCGGGAGTGTGTCTTTTGAGGGATTCGACGATAAGAGTCGATCGCTTTCGACCTTCAGTGTGGTCGTGGTGGCATGTGCAACTTGTGCATGCATTTGGAGTCGCCACCGGTCTTTCTTGGAGGGTAGACCGGAAACCTTACTGACCGATTGAGAGAGATCGATCAATTCTGCGGAACCAGAGATTTTGGGTTCGGGGACTTGGTTACGTCGGTGTCATTACCAACGCCCTTTCGGTACCTAACGCGAGTGATTTTCCTAACTAAGAGTTCATGCAGGCGTAATTTTGGGTGAGATAGGTTTGATTCAGGGTTTCATGCAGATTGGGAGACTAGTCCTATCAAATCACAGTCAATATAATGAAAGCGCAAGTCAAGTGCATAAATAAATCATGTCAATGCACATCAATTTCAATCATTGGCCTCCTAGTATAGCCATAAGGGCTTAGGGAATATGTGATTTAGGGCTATGGGTAAAATGGGAAGAATCGGGGACAATTAGCCCGAAGGGAAAAATTGTCATTTTTTGGAAGGTTTGGATACCGAATTACCCAAAATATTCCATGGCCAGTTGTTCGTGGCCATTTCCCATTTTTAAGAATTTTTTTGGAATTTCTTGATTTTTCTTCAATTTTTGGAAGACGATTCGCCCAAAGGGCGAAATCGTCATTTTTAAGAAGGTTCGGGGTTCAAAACACCCGGGATGAGACTTGGCCAGTTGTTTGTGGCCATTTCCTATTTTTTGGGATTTTCCTGGATTTTAGAATTTTTTGGAAGACGGTTTGCCGGAAGGGCAAAACCGTCATTTTTGAATAGATCGGGGGTCGAAAGACCCGAAACAGGTCGTGGCCAGTTGAATGTGGCCATTTCCTATTTTCTGGAATTTTTTTAGAATTTTTCTGAATTTTTTTGGAAGACGGTTTGCCGGAAGGGCAAAACCGTCATTTTTGAATAGATCGGGGGTCGAAAGACCCGAAACAGGTCGTGGCCAGTTGAATGTGGCCATTTCCTATTTTCTGGAATTTTTTTAGAATTTTTCTGAATTTTTTTGGAAGACGGTTTGCCGGAAGGGCAAAACCGTCATTTTTGAATAGATCGGGGGTCGAAAGACCCGAAACAGGTCGTGGCCAGTTGAATGTGGGCATTTCCTATTTTCTGGAATTTTTTAGAATTTTTCTGAATTTTCCGAATTTTTTGAATTTTTTATGATTTTTCATTTTTTATTGTTTTTTGATTATTTTATTATTTTTTATTATTTTTTGAATTTTTTTAAAATATTTTCCGGGCCGGTCAAACCCGGCCCGCGCCTCTCGGGCGCCCGGCCCGACCCTAGGGGTCGACACCGGCCTAAAACGACACCGTTTTATTTTTTTAAACATTTTTCTATTTTTTACAATTTTTTTGATTTTTTATGTATTTTATTTAATTATCCGAAAATTCCCCGGATCGGACGGTCCACGTTGTGCCACGTGGCTTCATCTCGTGCGTCCGATCTTCCACTAGATCGAGCGACCCACAGAGAGCCACGTGGCTCAATAATAGCCGTCGGATCAAAAATTAATCATTTTCATTTTTTAGAAAACCTACAAATCGGACGCTCTAGAACGTGCCACGTGGCCTCCTCTGGTGCGTCCGATCTTGTACAAGATCGGACGTCCCTCAGTGAGCCACGTGGCACATCCTCGTCCGCCGGATCGATTATTCAAAAATCATTTATTTAATTTTCCAAAAAAACGAGATCGCGACACGTGTCACGATCGGGGCCGTTGATTTTATTTTATTTGAAAATACTCGGACCGGACCCACCCGGCTGACGTGGCTGCCTACGTGGCACGCCACGTCGGCCGTTGACCGCTGACCGCCGGCGAAGTCGCCGGAGAAGACGATGAACAGTAAAAATTCCGGCGACTTCGCCGGAATTCTCGCCGGAAAATGCAAAACGGCTCCGGATCTTCGAATTTTTTTACCCAAATTGCATCATTCGAATCCTCAAACATTCAGCATCAAAATATAAGCATTTCAACAGCCGGGGACGCATCGGAAATCGGCAAAAAGAACCCCCACAGGTTCGGCTCCGGCGAGGGATTTTCCAAAAAATTTCAACGTTCAAAGCCTACCCCGACCGTTCAGAAAACGTCTAAAAGAGGTTTAGAGACTTACCTCAGCTCGTTTAGAGCTAGAAATCCTCGGGTTCGCGCCGGCACGAGCTCACGGCCGAGACCAAGGCCGGTGGTGGTCGGGCCTCCTCGGCGAACACGGTTTGATGCAACAAAAGGGCACAGCGAGCTTAGAGTCGGTTTTAATGTATGCTTGAGGCTAGACACGCACAAATGGAGCTCGGGAATGCACCGACCGCGGGTTAAAAGAAAAACGTGCAGGCAGACATTTCGTCGAGCACCCGATATGCATTATGGAAACAGGGGTAAAGACGGCGTACCGACCTGTCCGAGGATCGTCGGCGACGGTGGATGCTTCGGCGGTGATCAGTGAGGTATGATGAAGGTCCCCGAACTCTCCTCTCGCTGCCTTTCGCTCCAAAAAATCCCCTCGGCACTCTCGGCCCTGTTTCCCCTTTAAACCCGAGCCTCCCTCTCCGCCGTGGCCGACCGGCCCCATTTTTTGATGCCCTCACGCTTGCAGCAACGAATATTCGTCTGGCAACCTCCTTCCCACGCTCGGCCGCCCGCTTTTTCTTTGAAAAATCGCCGCCCCATCTCGCCCCTGTCTTCCCCTGCCTCACTGTCGGCCACGGTCTGCAACAATGTTGCAGACCCGGTCGGACCGGGTCGGGTCGGGTCTGACCCGACCGGCCTGGTTCGACCAATTCGCTCAAATTGAGCCCCGATTCGACCTATTTTCATGAAATTGATGGCATAATCGGACTCCTTGGCACATTTTCTATTCAATAAGGGTATTTTCACGGATCAATTGATTGAAATTTTATGAAAACCCCAAATTGTCCCTAGGATCCGAAAACGAATTTCCCCAAATCGAAGGTCCAAACGATCGAATTATTCAAAATTGAGCCCACCAATGGATTCAGCATGATGAAAACTATAGGGTAGAGGTGTTTAATTTTAATGGGTGTGCCCGTGTGAAATTTAATTTCACAAATTATAAAACCGGGGACTAAATCGAAAGATTTTTATGCAATTAAGCCCTTTTGGTTAAAATTGATCAAATTGGAGGGCAAATTGACCCAATTGCATTTCAATACTCTAGAATACAATGTCATAGCTTATAAAAACCGAGAATTGAAAATTAAAAGACTCGAAAAGGATTTTTTAGGCCCGGTTCGGGATTAGGTTTGTGAAGGAACCCCATGAACCAGGCCAAATTTCCTTAATAAAAAGTGAAAATATTAAATAGATAATTAAAATAAAATTTCTGAATATTTTTGTGTAATTTTCTGACCACGAATGGTATTTTTCCTGATTTTTGGATTATTTTAATAATTAAATAAATTCCAAAAAATATTAAAAAATTCAAAAAATATTTTTTGTTCAAAATTGGTTCCTAAGGCTAGGCTAAGGCTTCCAAAGTTGATTTTGCAATTTTTGACCTTTTTTGCTATTTTTAATTAATTTTAGAAGTAAAAACTAAAATAAAAGGTGGTCAAAAATCAGGTGTCAACAGGCGGTCCCGCTCGAGCAATTCATTCTGCGGACCTGATCTCATGGCCGACGATCAGCCAATTGTGAAAACTGACCAAGCGGATGCTAGTGCCTCTGCTACCTGCCATTCTGGCAGACCTGACCGCTGCGATGAAGCAGCTCTTGACCCCACCTGGCCGCACCGCCGCGCGTTGAAGCTCCTGCTGCATCGATTGCTGTCAAGCTTGATGGCAAAAATTATGGTGTCTGGTCCCAGGTTGTTGAGATGTATGTCTCGAGCAAAAACAAACTGGGCTATTTGAACGATGGTTCTCCGGAGCCCCTTCCGATTGATCCATTTTTTCGACAATGGAAGACCGATGATTCGACGGTGAAAGGTTGGCTTATCAATTCTATGGACCCAGCCTTGATACCAAATTTTATTCGATTTCCTACTGCCAAAGCCGTCTGGGATGCTGTGGCAACGACTTTTTTTATGGATCTGACACCTCCCAAATCTATGATCTTAAGAGGCAGGTTTCTCGATTGAAGCAACGCGGTGGACCCATCGAGAAATATTACAATGATCTTCAAGGGCTCTGGCGTGAGATTGATTTCCGACGTCCTAATCCTATGCAATTTCCGATCGATATTCAGAGGTACAACGCTATTGTCCATGAAGATCGAGTTTATACTTTTTTGGATGGTCTCGATGACCGCCTGGACAATGTTCGTGCTGATGTTCTGAAGATGGATCCATTCCCCACTATTGAGCAAGCCTACGCACGCGTCCGCAGGGAAGATGTACGCCAAACCATGATGTTGACCAATGCTGATGGCTTTCCTACGGGTGCTACAATGGTCTCACGGGGCAATCGAAGAGACCCATCTCTACAGATGATAGCTGGCAATTCGGCGGGTAGAGGTGGGCGCTCTCGATCTTCTGTCAAGGCCAAGTCTCAGGTGTTTAGCGGCTGTTCTCATTGTGAAAATTCCAAACACACTAGGGACACTTATTTTAAGCTACATGGATTTCCAGATTGGTGGGACGATTTTCAAGCGAAGAAGAAGAAATCTGAAGCAGAACTGGGCAAGAGTACATGGCAAGCATCATTGGTGACTGGGAGTTCATCTCTTCCTTAGTCCCGATGGTATCTTCAGCTAATACTTCCAATCTTCCACCTGAAGGTAATTGTGGTTCTGGTTTTATCATTACTCGTCATGATGGAAACAATGGATGGATTATCGACTCAGGCGCTACCGATCACATGACACCTCACCTTGATGACCTAGTCAACCGTACCTCACCACGACGAGACAGTGTGTATAATGCTAATGGAAATTGCCATCCAGTCACCGGGGTTGGGAGTGTGGCTCTCACGCCCTCTCTTTCTTTATCTCATACATTACTTGTGCCCTCTTTGTCCAACCGTTTATTGTCTATTGGACAAATTACTGATGAGCTGAATTGTTGTGTTCTTATGTACCCGAATTTCTGTTTGTTTCAGGACATTCTCACGAAAGAGATTATTGGGCGTGGTACTAAGAAGGAGGGGCTATACATTGTGGATGATCTAAGCTCTAGCTGTGCATATCACACTCCTAGTCAGTCTGTTAGTAAGGAGAAGGATGTTTGGTTGTGGCATCGTCGGTTGGGACACCCATCATTTAGATATTTGAAGTATTTATTTTCTGAGTTGTTTCGTGGTTTATCAGATTTTGTTTTTCAATGTGGCACATGCATTATGGCAAAGAGTCATCGTGTTTCTTTTCCTTTGACCTCTAATAAAAGTAGCAGGCCTTTTTGTCTGGTTCATTCTGATGTGTGGGGTGCATCTCTAATTACTACAATGGCTGGAATGAGATGGTTTATAACCTTTGTTGATGACTGCACACGTATGACGTGGTTGTATCTGATGAAGCATAAAGATGAGGCCTCTACCATATTTCGCATGTTTCATAAAATGGTTACTACTCAATTTGGAGCTCGTATTCAGATTATCCGCACGGACAGGTGGAGAATATGTCAATCAACACCTTACCTCTTATTTTAAGGAACATGGTCTCATCCATGAGACCTCTTGCCCTCAAACCCCTCAGCAGAATGGTGTGGCCGAACGAAAGAACCGCTACATTCTAGAGACAGCAAGAGCTCTTTTTGTCGGTGGAAATGTTCCAAGAAGGTTCCGGGATGCAGCGGTAATCACAGCTGTTCACCTGATGAATCGTATGCCCTCTCGCGTGTTGCAATTTCAAACTCCATTACAAACTCTATCTCAGTTTATGCCTCTCCCTTCAGTCTTGACAATACCTCCTAAAGTGTTTGGGTGTGTGGCTTTTGTGCATCTTCACAAGAACCAACGCACCAAACTTGACCCATGTGCAGTAAGATATATATTTGTTGGCTGTGGAGCTCATCAAAAAGGGTATCGCTGCTATGATCCGAAGACCAAGAAGACACATGTTACTATGGACGTGACTTTTCTGGAATCCGAGTCTTATTTTTCTCCACCCTAATGTTCCTTTCAGGGGGAGAATTACAGTGAAAGGATAAATTGGTGGGATATTGGCATGGAGGGTGCGGAGTCAGGAGGACATATGGAGTCAGGGGTGCGATTGGGTGGGGCTGGACCATTAACCGGCTCACAAAAAGTTTCAATTATGCAGTTTAATGAGGGGAAGGGTGCACTGACAGAAGATGAAGGGGAGGGTGTTCGTTTTTCAGCTGAAAGTGGGGATGATCAGCAGCCTATATCTACATCTAATGAGCGAGATCAGCCTGCTCCTTTGCAAATTGCCCCTTCTTCAGTACCCGACCACTCTCCTGAGAATGATCCTGAGGTAAGCTCTATTTCTGATCTTGAGGTTTCTGATGATTCTGATTTGGTTGTTAGATATAAACTCCCTGACAGGCATAATCGAGGCAAGCCTCCTAGTCGGTATTCACCGGATGTAGAGGAACGAAGGTCTAAATATCCCATTGCCGATTTTGTGTCAACAAGAAGATTGTCGAAATTTTGCAAGGCTTTTGTGTCAAATGTATCAACTGTTCAAATTCCGAATGGGGTGGGAGAGGCCTTGAAGGATCCAAAATGGGTCTAAGCTATGAAGGAGGAGATGGAAGCACTAGAAAAGAATCAGACTTGGAGACTTGTAGAGTTGCCAAAAGGGAAGAAAGCAGTAGGGTGTAAGTGGGTGTTTACCATTACACACAAGGGAGATGGAACCATTGAGAGATACAAGGCTCGATTGGTCGCAAAAGGATACACATAGACTTATGGTGTGGACTATCAGGAGACTTTCTCTCTAGTTGCAAAATTAAATACCGTCCGGGTTTTGCTATCGCTTGCTGCAAATCTGGATTGGCCATTGCATCAGTTTGATGTAAAGAATGCATTTCTTCATGGAGATTTGAATGAAGAGATTTACATAAAGATTCCACCTGGATATGGGTGTGTTAATAAGCCAAATGTTGTTTGTAGACTGAAGAGGTCGTTATATGGTTTGAAGCAATCACCTCGTGCCTGGTTTGGTCGGTTCAACTCAACCATGAGAAAGCATGATTATTCCCAGAGCAATTCAGATCACACTTTATTTTTGAAGCGAAGCCAAGGTAAGCTGACTGCCCTGATCATATATGTTGATGATATGATCATAACAGGAGACGATATTGAAGAAATTTCGAGGCTTCAAGAGAAGTTGGCAGAAGAGTTTGAGATGAAGAACTTGGGAGGACTAAAGTATTTCTTGGGTATTGAGGTAGCTAGGTCTAAGGAAGGAATTTTCTTATCACAGAGAAAATACGTACTTGATTTGTTGGCTGAAGTAGGAATGTTAGACTGTAAGCCTGCTGATACTCCTATGGTACAGAATCAAAAACTTGGAGAGTATTCTGATCAAGTGCCGACTAATAAGGAGAGATATCAAAGTTTAGTAGGAAGATTAATTTATTTGTCTCACACTCGCCCAGACATTGCTTATGCAGTAAGTGTTGTGAGACAATTTATGCATGCTCCTAGTGAAGAACATATGAATGCAGTATATCGTATCCTTCGATATTTAAAGTCAGCTCCAGGGAGGGGGATAATTTTTGCAAAGAATGGTCACCTTGTAGTGGAAGGATATACAGATGCAGACTGGGCAGGGAACGTAACATATAGAAGGTCGACGTCAGGTTATCTCACATTTGTAGGAGGTAACTTGGTCACGTGGAGGAGTAAGAAGCAAAAAGTTGTGGCTCTATCCAGTGCCGAGGCAGAGTTCAGAGGAGTAGCGAAGGGGTTGTGTGAGTTATTGTGGCTTAAAGGACTATTGTCCGAACTTGGGTATCCACCGGAGTCTGGGATGAAGTTGTTTTGTGATAATAAAGCTGCTATAGCTATCTCTCACAATCCGGTTTAGCATGTCCGAACCAAACATATTGATGTTGATAGACACTTTGTCAAGGAGAATTTAGATGCTAAAGTAATTCAGTTACCTTTTGTCAAATCTGAAGATCAATTAGCCGATGTATTGACCAAAACTGTGTCAAGTCGAGCGTTTCAGAGCTCACTCATCAAGATGGGTATCGAAGACATCTTCTCACCCACTTGAGGGGGAGTGTTGGCATGAGCTGTATTTCCGTTAAATTAGGCAATTTTTCCCTATATTATAGTCTTTCCTAATTTATTGATATGCTAGGGTTAGCACATATATTGTATATAAGGTCGATTGTAATGCTGTAAAGATTCATATTGAATATAGAGGAAAATATATTTCTTCAAGATTATGTTATTAATAATAAAAAATGTCACGTCAGAATTCCTGCAAAACTCACCGAAGTTGGCACTCAAATAGTCGTTTTTAAAAAAATAGCACTTTTTTTTTGTCGCACTTAAATGATCCAAAAAAATAACAATAAACAGAGTAGCGTATACAGACACTTTCGATGTCTTTCTATTCATTATAGTCTGGTTTCCATGTTAAAATTGTAGAATCTCCTGTGTGTTGGGGTGTACAGCTAAGAGCCTAAGCCGATACAATGCCAAGTTTTTATGAGCTTGGTCCACCTCATGGGGCCCAACGCACTATTTTTAAACACGAAAATAAAATTCAAAAAAGGAAAGAAAAAGAGGATTTAACGTTTGGAGAACGAAGAGACAAAAAGGAAAAGAGGGAGAGAAACGGCGGTTTAGACGGAAAAGGGGCAGTTTAAATTTCACGTTGGATAAATCAACTGAAATTTTAGTTTGTTGTTAGTGAGTTCAAAATCTACATAATGAAAGGTTCTAATGAGAGAAAACTTACCCCTTAAATTTCTCCGACAACGGTCTGAGTTTTCTTATCCTTTGTTAATTTAGGGTTATGGTGATGAAATATCATCATATTGTTAATGTTGAGCCTCTAGCTGTGTAACTGGAGATGATTTACTGCTTATCCTTTTATTCTTTATAATTAATGAAAATCTTGAGCGGCTCAGTCCGTTGTTGTTTCCACATTGAATTCTTCGCATAAAATTAGGGTGTTGTTTTTTATGCTTCGTTTTTAGTTTTCAACACTACATTTACTGGTTTGGTGGTTGATATTGTTAGAACATTGTGGGTGGTTGCTGCTAAGTTATTTTTAGGGATATGTTCACTAGAAATCCTAAAACTTATAGCGAAAGTGCAATTAAGTCTTAAAACTTGTAAAGAATGCAATTGAATCCTAAAATTTGTCAAATTGATGCAATTGAGTCCTTTAGTTAACACCGTCAATTTGTCTAATGGAAAATGTTGACATGATATTTTTAAATTAATTTATCTATCCAACTTGGCATTTTTGTTATTTTCTTTTTAATTCTTATCTAAATCAAACTAACAAAAACTAAAAAAATAAAATTTAAAATTTAAAGAGCTAAAGCAGGGAAAAAAAAAGCTGGTTGGTAGAATATTATGAGCAACCAAATCCAATAACCCATCGCCGTCAATGCTGAAAAAAAGGGGGATTTAAACACAAAATCGCAACGTAAGCGTAATCACAACTGGGAATCGCAATAGAACCAAACCATTAAGGTGTACGGTAGCTAAAAAACCAGTCGCAGAACCAATGCGAGGGCTTTGCAACCCTCACCGCCGTCCAACAACCGCGGGGAAGAGCCGGCTATGGGGGAGTGGTCGACGGGTCGAGGCCGGCGACCCTCGTCGACCGCAAGTGAGGGCCGGCTGGCCCTCATCCAGATCTGGGCGAGGGCTGCGGTCAACACTCCTGATGACTTCTGCGAATACATCCGTACGTTCACAAAACCCATCATCTCGTGTCTCAGCTCAAACGAAATTTCTATCATTTGTTATGGTAAAAAAAGTTCCTTTATGGCAGCGTCAGATGAGTTGGCATTCATCATTTGTTCGCGTATCTGTTAGAATGTGGATTTCATGACTACATATTCGTGAACCTTCTCATTCATGAACTATAGGTTATTGAATGGATCATGAACCATATTAAATGTTCATGTTAAAGTTGTGTTCATGGATGTTGTTAAATTATGTCTCAAGTTTGATTCTGGTGTGAGGAATCTCAAGAATTTCACCTTCCTATTTATATTTGGAAATTCTTATGCACAGTTTTATTTCTTGGAGATAATCCGCCGGATGTGTTATTGCCCAAAAGGATTCACTTTTATTTTTTGGACCTGTACACTTACGGTGCACATCCGCTTTGTGATTGGTGGATCAACAAAAGAGAAAAAGTAATCTTTGACTTTAGCAACTGCACGAAGGAAATATTGTGGGCCTCCATCAATATATATATATAGCTGCGGAAGGGTTTTCTTCTCTCGAGCTGCAGCCGCACAAAAGAAGGACCTGTACAGTAGACTCACGGAAAAAAAAAAGGACGACACGAACAAAAGGGTTGGTCTCGCGCACGAAGGAGTCTCTGAACACGGTGGTTTATGCAGTGAGTTTATTGTTTATTATATCCAATTAAGTTATTTTATCTGTAAACATTTGGGATTTGGGTATAATATAGGTATGGAAAGCACGAGTATATTGAGGGATTGTAAATCTGATTCTTCGATTATAATGGATTGTTCTTGCTGGCTCTCCCCGTGGATGTAGGTACAGACATTCGGACCGAACCACGTTATATCTGGTGTCCTTTATCATTTCTCGTTATTTTTTCTGGACTTACACATTGACGTATTTGCAATATCCTGGTTAATTTCCGCATTATATTACAACAGATGTAAAATGAACCATAGATATACCATGAACTTTATTAATTCATGAATTAAAGGATGAATGTAACTGAAGGATTGATAAACAATGAACCGCATTAAACATTGTATGTTCATTAGAATGTAATTGAAGGATTGGTTCATTGATGGGTATAGACATGGCCGGTTCCCCAGAACTGTTGGTTTCGGTTCAGGAACCGACAGTTCCGATTCCACCAAAAGGGGGAACCAACGGTTCCGGGCCGGTTCCCGGTTCAGGTTTCGAAATTTTAATTTTATTTTTAAAATAATAAAATAACTAAATAAATAAATTATTAGTTATAAATTTTAATCATTAATCAAATTGTACATTGTAATAAAGTTTGGAAAAAAAAAAGAGAAAAGAGAAATGGGTTTGAACTTAATGAATTATCATTAAGTGCCTACATATCTTCTTGGGAATAGAAGAATCAAAGCCCATGTAGTTCTATTACCTTCGGTAACCCCAACTTACCTCATCGTCAATCGTCGCTACCCGTTGTTGTGGTGGCGGTAGTATCTCCACAGTCATCACTGAAAAATTCGTGTTCTCGATCCAGCTCTTGTTGTCGAAATTTAGTCTTTATCTAATCATCGACACAAGCTTGAATCTCCACACTTTTCGGACTTAATCTTAAACGGCGGGGGTCCAAAATTAATCCTCCAGTGTTAAATGCTTGTTCAACTGCCACTGTTGAAGAATGGGTCGCCAATATTTATTTAGCAATGAGGGAGAGAATTGGAAATTGAGTTGAATGATTTTAAGAATCTTGAAATATGCGCTGTGTTCGGAATCACTAAACTCAAAAGTAATTGTTAAATAGTTTTCTAATTCGAAAATACTACTTGTTGATGTTCCTTTATGTTTTTTTTTTGCTTACTCTTGAGTATTTTATAACCTATACTAAGTAAAATACCTCCATCGCTTTGTGAGACACTATTGTCGCGACCCTCTTGAGATTGTCGGGCTCTCGAGGGCTAATGGGCCGTCCTGTCTGGTCGGACGCAAGCCTCTCCCAAGGCCCATTACCCAAATCGCAACGGAGGTATGCGTGATCGACTTTCAGTGTGGTCTAGTGACATGTGCTAAGTGTGCATGCCATGGAGTCGCCACCAATCATTTTTTTAGGGTATGATTGGACAACCCAATTGAATAGTTGGGAGTTTCTATTCAATTCTGCGAGAACCAGAGAAATGGTTTCGGGGACTTAGTTACACCAACTGTTAGAGTTGACGCCCTTTCGGTACCTAAGTTGACTGAATTTTCTAGCCCGAGATTCATGCGGATGAGTAAGGTATGAACCCTAAATCTAGAAATTCATGCAGATAGGAGTGATTATCCTAGCAATCACAATCAGTAATAAAATGCCCAACTCAAGGAATCTAGATATGCAAATAAATCACATGGCATTCCTAATAAGGTCCTATTTATCAATCACAGCTCAAGAATGATTTAGCTGTCCTAGCCATTCTACACACGATCTAACCTAAGAAAAGCATTAGGAAGCATCGAAGGAGTTCGAGAGTACTCACATGGGGTTCGCCGTGCCCTGGTTTGGTCTTGGACGAGCTATCGAGCTCATGCCGACCCGATTATATTTAGGGATCCACTCGGCGTTTTACACCATGAAATCACGTGAAACAAAAACGAAAATATTCAGCAAGGGGCATTTATTGTAGATGGTGGTCGATCTAATTGGACGTCAAGACTAAAAAAGATGTAGAAATTTACAAATTAAAATACTCGAATGACATTTTTTTGCCAAATTCAACTCTATGCGTCGTGAAGAAACATATGCAATTGAACTTAAATTTTGACTATTTATGAGTTCAAAATGTAAAAGAAATTAAAATAAAAATATTGACTATTTTTCTATATTTTTACGACATCGAACGCTATTTTTCTTCATTTTTCATGTATTTTTCTATTTTTGGAAAATATTAAAAAATATTAAAAAATATGAAAAATTATTTTTTTTTATCAAAAATGGTTCCTTTAGCTTGGTCAAGGCTACCAAAGATGATTTTTTAATTTTTTTTAACTTTTTATAGATTTTTTATGAATTTTTTAAAAATAAACTATGAAAGACTGATCAAAAATCAGGTGTCAACAGCTGCCCCTCTTTGAGAGGAATTTCGTCAGAGGTTTCTCTCAAAGACAAGGTGACACCTGTGTTCCGATCAACTCGACTGGGAAAAGAAAAGAAATCATGACATCCAATTTTCATGCCCATCAATGTGTGCTTTTCCTTAAAAAGAGATGTGCTCATTCAATTCCCTGATATGATGTAAGAAAGTTAAGGAGTAGATAGACTTCCCTGCCCCTTACCTGCCTAATGCTTGCGGCATTTGCTGTGTCTGATGGGTTCAAGTAGATTCCTAAGGACTTGTCATCGGAGTGTCCTGGGGATGTTAAGCTCTGACCTGTATGGTAGGTCAAACCATAATGGGATTCCTAACTGATAGGAACCTAAGGAAGACGCATCCCATATTTGGGAATTTGCCAAGGGTTTTGATCTGTGTGGTGGACTAAACTAGAAATGGCTTGCCTAATGTAAGGCTTATTAGGGAAAACGACTCCTCCCGCGTTCGGGATTCATCAAGGTTTTGATCCGTATGGTGGATCGGACCATTGGGTTGATCCTTCAGGCGGTCTCTACCAGTCCTTTGACCCTTCAGGCGGTTTCTACCATTCATTGACCCTTCATGCGGTTTCTACCATTGAGTTGACCCTTCAGGCGGTTTCTACCATTGGTTGACCCTTCAGGCGGTTTCTACCATTGTGTTGACCCTTCAGGCGGTTTCTACCATTGATTGACCCTTCAGGCGGTTTCTACCATTGAGTTGACCCTTCAGGCGGTTTCTACCATTTATGAGATTCCAAATTGATATGAATCAAAGGATGACGTACCCGCTCTTCGGGGCTAGTCGGAGACTCGATCATTCTGTGGATCGGTCTTAGAAAAGATTTGCCTACTAAAAGGCTTCACCTAAGGATGACGCACCCAGTCTTTGGGGTGGCCAAAAGTCCTGCAGAAAGCTTAGACCTGAAAAAATTTTCCTCGCCAAGAAGATATTAGTAATCTTTGGGAAGACAATAATTGTCTAACTGACAAAATTCTACGACTTAAGTTTTAGTCATGAAATGTGCATTTTGATTGTTGGAGGTTATCCAAAACATTCCTGCAATATACAGATGTGATCATAAATTCCTTGCACGGAAACTCTAGATCAAACAATTTGAAAATTTCAAAAAGAGTTTGCTCAAAACATCCATTGGAGTATTTCTCACCCAAGAAGGCTCCTCACTGCTCTGTGATAATGATCTTTAATAGGGAAAGTGCTCAATTTCCTACCGACCTGTGCCTGGGTTTCAGGATCATTCGCAACGCATACATTTCGACCGATCAGGAGGTCTTTCACGGGACCGTAGTGTTAGGCTTGGATATCGGTTTCCAAGGGGGACTCACTTTTGAGTCAAGGCCGTTGAACAAAATTTTTCACTATCTGATCCGGGTTTACAAGTCAAGAACCCTGTAAAATGAGAAAGAAATAGTCTTGCTCGTACTTCTTTGAGCTAAGTTATACATTAACCCAAGTGTCTTAGTCAGATAAGACTGCTTCAGGGTTGTAACATTGGAAGGATTGGGGACCGAAAAAGGCTTATTTTTTGCCCAGAAATTGTGAAGGGTTTGGCATTGGTGATCATTGCAAATTTGCCACATGTCCTTCGAAGAACATCTCCATTTCTTGAAGTGTACACTCCTCTTTTAGAGCGCACAAGGATGTTTAAAAGCGTCTCTTGTTACATTAAGAGACCGTCTGTTTGTGTGTTTGCAATTTGAGCACGACATCATTTGGAGAGTAGTCATCTTGATCTGACTCCTTTGCAGGGTCTTTTTATCGTATATCTAGACTTTACTGGGGATATTTTGAATAGACATCAGCCTTGCTTTTTACCAGGCACTTTGCTTTTTCTTGATGTCTAGGGATTTTTCTTTTCCCCCTTTTTTTAATCCCGTGTTTTTCTTTTCTTTTGGAGCTAGGATTTTCGGCAATCATGCTAGATATGCAACTTAAACTTTGGCACGCTTCCATTCCTAGAGTGATGTTGCCTTTGCTTTGGAATATGTAAAGATCACCAATAGGTTGATGAAATGAATTTGCTGGCTCAACTTGGTCGTGCAAAGGATAACAGTGTGTAGGATAGAGAAATGAATTATTCTCGTCATCCTATGACACTTGGATTATCATATAAACAACACACAAAGATTTATGTTAGTCCGAGTAAGAAAATTTCAAACCGTTTACTTTCTGATACTGTTGGACTAACCTTCATTTGCCCCAATGTGGGGTGGTTCTTGACAGGGTTGAGAATGAAAATCGCCGTTCAATGGGGTTCTCAATGGGCATCTGTAGTGTTTGGAATGAAGAAATAAATGCCTCTGTCATCTCGATCCATGTAATCGTTGCGAATGACCCTTATATCCATAGGTTAAGGTTTCGCTATCATTTCCAATCTCCTCATCTCTCAAGTGTGTATGGGACGTGTTTGGATTAGGCTCGCTTCTCTTATGAGAAAATACCCTTTTGAACAGTTCAAACGACTCTTGTTGGAAAAATTCATTTCATTTCATCAAGATTTATCCTTCAAAGGGATTTTGTGATGCACCATACATGTGTAATTCATGTTCAGACAATCTCATGTTTTAAAACATGAATGTCAATGAAGTAAGAATTCTATGTCTTTTTAGATGTGAGAATCGAATTAATTCTGAAAGTTTTTAATCTCCAATGAATTGGGAAAAGGGATACTTACCTGCCCATCGAGGCTGGAGATCTTGGAGATATAAAAGGGATATGTCATCGTATATTCTAAAACTTTACAAAAATTGGAACGATACATCTTACCCTTGGTCATATGCTCCAACGAGTGTACAAGGGTTGTGAAAATATGTCTGCCCTGATGGCGAGCTCCTGCCAAGGATAAATATTAAGCATTATTTTGGGTTTCCAAATTCAAAACAAATTGGGACGATACTACTTTACTCTTGATTTGAATTCCATTCTGCATGCCAATGTGCAGATTGTAGAAGCCGGCCCTCAAGCTTGTGGCCATGATTTCTTCGTCTGGTTGGGCAACGAATCCACCTCGAGGATTTACGTCGGAGGAGATTCATTCATCTTTTTGGGCGTGTTTCATGCACTGTTATGTTATTTGAATGCATGGCTTATTGGGTGCCTCGTCTCTGTTCATCACCTGAGAGGAAAATGAGAGAACATTATCCCCGCATCTGATTGAAAATCATTTAGGAACGATACGTTCTTTTTACCAAATGGGTGGCTCCGCGGCCAAATGTTTTTTACATTGAAAGGATGGATTCCATTACGCTCTGCGGATGATAACTATCGCTTCAGGGACTTGCCCCACGGATTAAACGATGAATTTGATGTCTTTGGCTTCGACATGCTTTCCGGATGTAGGAATGGTTTGCCCCCATTTTCAGTGGAGATGGGTTTTGTCGAGTGGGCAAGATCAAAAACTCATCCTAGATTTGGCTTTAGTCGAAGGTTGAAATCCCGACCTTGGATAAGCGAATCATGATTCATCTCCTTCTGCTTCGGATTTGTCATTTGCATGCTTCACATTTTATAATACCAACTTCGCCGCTTGATGAAAATGAATCGATGATTTTCGAATTGCCCCAAGTTCTATAGTCATCTGCGTCGAATCTCTTTGAACTTCATCGGGTGATAGACCAACTGATAAAATGATTTTTCAATCCCGAGATCGAACTCCTGACGTTTCGTACCACTTCCATTTCACTGACTACCAGGACACAGCACTATTGGCGTCCCTAACTGGTTCGTTTTTTGTTATAAAATTCTTGAAGCAGTTAGCGACCCCCATCGAGAATGAAACAAGCTCAATTTAGAGTTCATAACGACTAAAGGTCCCTTAGAACGATACAGAGCTAACCGTCTTTGAGCTCGCTCGGGCTTTTGCTCGCATTTTCCTATGTGAAACCTTTAAATGTTTTTCTTCGTGGCGTTCAATTGATTCGCCTTGACTCTAATCTAACAAGGGATTGTCGCACTCAAGCATGATGATGCTCGCAGGTAGTACTGATTGCTGCCCCAGATTAACTCTAGGCATTAAGGAAGATTATCTTGCATGGAAGACTTTATGACAGAAAGATTAATGATACATCCAGTCACATGTGCCTAGTTCCCTTGAGGATTCTCGGTGATCAGCCAGTTACACCATGAATCAGACATATAATCGTCATTTTGGATCATAACTTCATAAGTCCATCAGTTTTAAACTGATCGATCCAGATATGGAGCTCCTCATCAAGGAAATCTTTTGATTCTTCGAGCAACTGATATTCGGGTTGACCATCATCGCTTGGCGTTGAAGGATTCCTGTTTCTATTGTGAGCGATCTGATTCTTCGAGCTAGAACCTTCGTCGTTGCTTGAGATTATAAGAGGATGATTGATCGGTTCACTATCAAAAGCACCTTCCATTTGGGAATGGAAGAAACAAAAATCCTCAGAGCATCCGCCCGCTTGATCTTCCGAAATCATATGCCCAAGCCGGGCAGATCTTTGAACACTAGGCGCAATATGTTGATCGGGGATAGGAAGAGCACTAGCGAAAAGTTGCTGCTCAAACCAAGGAGTTCGTACCTGCTGCACTTGTGGCATATACTCTTGAGGGGTGCTGAGATGATTCGGGGGAATATTCTGATTAGCGCCCAAGTAGTCGATGGTGCTGCTACCAACTTGGTCGGTGCCTAGATTCGGCAGGGTATTTCTTACTTCAGGGGCATTGTAGTTATAGCCATGCCTAGTGTTTAGGCACAAGTTGAGTTCTTTCAGGTTCAGTGCTGTGTGGCGCTGTCTTAGCGCCATTCTGTAGCTCTTGAGGTGACTCGCGACTCCATCTTTAGTGAGTCCTGGTATGTTCATGATCTCAAGTATGCGCGTTGGATATGCTGAGTTGATCCCTAGTTGCTGAACCGCACTAAGGAACTTGAGATGAAGCTCGGGGGACCAATTGACCCTCGTCTTCTTGCGACCCGGAACAGTGTTGACAACTTGGCTATTGCTCTCTGGCCTATTTCCAGTAGGATTTGATCGAGCCGGAAATTGTTGTGGAGGGAATTCATCAGCTTTGGATTGGTCGGTCGTGATAGTAAGTTCATCGTTAAGGAAACTCCAATCATGGTGACGCATATCACATCCTTTAGAAGGCATCGGTATTGACTTCGTAGAATTGATTTGTTCATGCATATCTCCAACAAAATCCGATTGTATCGAAGATGGTTCGAGGGAGTGGGGTGGTGAATGAGCATTTTCAATCCTCATATAAGGCTTATCAAGGAACATTTCGCCGAGAGTGATAGGGCCACCGCAATTAAGGCAAGCGATAGTGCTGGGAGCTTTCTTATACCTCATGTTCTCCGCTCGAAGCTTTTCGTTTTCCTCCTTTAGAATCGCAAGTTCTTGACGTCTGTGTTGAGCCCTCAATTTGGCTCGCTTATTTTGAAACCAAAACTTGACCCTCAAAGGTTTCATCCCTAGCTTCTGGCCCAATTCATTTCTTTGTTTCATGTTCGGGAGAGGGCATTCACTAAAGAAAGCTTCAAGCTCTTGGATTTCATTCTGAGTGTGGCACTGGCGACGTTTCCTTTTCCGGGATTGACCATCGCTGCTGCTGTTGTCGTCGCTGCTGAGATCCTGAACTTCGTTGCCGAAAGGGTTGGGTTCTGTGGTTCTGGTACCAGACGCCATCCTGGAATCTTCGAGATCTCTCAGTAGTTCATTTTCTGAGATTTTTGGATCAGTCGCCTCTAGCAACTGATGGTAACCCTCAAACATGTTGGATCGAAAAATGTTCGATCAATTTTTGCTCACTCAGGGTTCTCTACTCTCTCATGTATGCTCACACTCTCTAAATTTTCTTTTGAGTGGTTCTGTATGCCCATGAAACGTTCTTTAAACATGGATGAAGATCATCAGGCAAGCGTTGCTCCCAAGATTTCGTATTTCCCGCTTTGTCGTCTTCTTTCTTCTTTTCAACGTGGAGGGACACCAAATCGATTCCTTTTCTCGATATCCATGTCTGTCTCCCACTTATTTTCAAAAAGGTGGAACTACGCTCGCCTCCCGCTCAGTTTTTTATTATGATGGGACCGCCAAATCCTTTCGCAACTTTTTTCGATAGTTGCGCTTAACTCCCGCTCAATTTTAATATGGTGACACCGACATATCTTTTTACAACTTTTTTAGGTTTATCAAGCCTGAAATCGCGGACTGGGACAGATCTGATGGTTCACCGAAAGAGCCACCACTGCTTTACCCAATTAACTTGGCTCCACGAGCATTATTGCTGTGCCTTTCTTCATTCTCGAGTTGCTATAAAAGGAGGAGTTAATGCAGAGAAGATTAACACTCTTACATAATTGCATTTTCGTATTTTAATCACTCTACCACACTCATCTTCTTCTCCCTCACTCCAACGAAAATGACCTCATCTCCTATTCGCGCTTTCTCGGCCGAAATTTTGGCCCAGTGGGAAAAACTCTATAACCTCCTCGGTCGAGGCTATGCTCATATAGCCGATCACCCAGAAACTGAAGATGAAATCCGCATTTTGCTCGTGGAAATAGACACCACCTCCATCGATGGCACTAATTTAGAGAGGGAATATAGAATCTTCCCAACCCTCTTTATAAACTTTTTAGAGACTTACCGTGTCGCTCATCGAAAAGCTACCGTGGCTCACGTTTTGCGAGCTCGCTATGAGGATCGGTCCAACTGCTTGGTGTTGGCCAACCTTGTGGCCGATAGTCACAGAAAGGCTGTTGAGTTCGCCAACAAGCGAGTCTCGATGTTGCTTCGCGAGAGGGGAAATTTGGTGGAGCGCTTGGCCTTATCCCTGACCACCTATGAGCACAACCGTCGTAATGTCGTGTTGAAGTTTCAATGTGAGTGGCAGGAAGAAAGGCTTGACAGCATTACCGCGGATATAGCCCATGGGAGAGGACTAGTTCGGGACCTGGAAATAGCCGCCGAAGATCACGGGACCAAGGTTGACGATCTTAAAGGGGAATGTAAACGCCTTCTTCTTAAGCTTGCAGATCTCGAGTCTCGAGGTGGTGAGTATAAGCAAAGCATCAATAATATGGAGGGCCAACTAGGTTCCTTTGTGATGCTAATTAGGGCTCATTGCGGTTTTATGTTTCCACCCCGATGATTTGTATGATCTGCTTTTAAGGTCCCTCGATTGAGCGAAATGAATGAAAGCTCTAATGTGTGTGTCTCAACTTCTGTATGGCTGACTTTCTCGAACACCTGACCACTCTCAACCTAGGCAAGCTGCGCTTTGACATTGATGATTCGAGCGTGTACATCTTGATTTTTTAATCTTGCTTATGATCGGATAAAGGAACCTCCCACCGCGATTATCCACAAAAAGACTTCTCTTCTCTACTTGTTTTTAACCTGTTTCAAATGAAAAGGCAGAATCAGAAGAAAGAATTTGAAAAATAAAGCATAAATCCTTTCAATTTTATGCTTACTTGTGATTAATAGGGATAAGAGCTTTTACAAGGGTTTTGGCCTTGTGCAAAAGCTTTTATCAATATTCCTCAAAGGAAAGCATATCATTGAAAGGAATGTAATTCACGATAATCGCCTTTGATCAATTCCAAGAAAATCAATGGAATGTTCAAAAGTACACAATTACGATGTGTTTTAAATTCAATTGAAGATACGGTAGCCAAATTAAATCCGTTTGCTAAGAACGAGAGTAATTTGGATATCTATCTTTTCATTAAATTTGAAAAACACGAATACTCTTGATCAATTATTGTGGATTACCAATGATGCAAAACATGCATGAACCAATTCAAGTTTGTAGTTCCTTCTGGCGAAATTGGGATTGTATTGCCCTATACGGCCAAAAGGTTGTATAAGACTTCCAATTTCAATTTCATCCAAAGGAATTATAAAATTGATTTTGGAGTATTCGAGTGATTAGAAGAAATGCCACTATTACATTCCAATGACAAGTCAATAGAAATACAACAAATTTCAATCTGAATGTATATAAACACAAATAGATCCCTAATACAATCAATCTAAGGGATCAGAAAGAGAGGATCTCAGCAAAATAAATCATATACAAGAAGGCTAGAAATGAAAAATAAAACAAAGGAATGTGATCTTAATACTTAGAGATGCCCCAGTTTCGATCTTTGAGACGTGACTTCAGGATCACATATTCCAAATCGTCATCTTCATTAGATGATACCTCAATGATGTCCATAGCAGGCTCTTCTTGTCCATTTGGCGCTCGTAATGGGATGACACCATCTTCATCTTCCATCAAGAACATTGGGAGGAAAACACACATATCTATCCTCAAAATGGCATTTAATCCAATCACTGGAATTATGCAATGAATATAATGATTAAGAGCTGTAACAAGTTCGAGGGATATAAAAATCTTACCAACCAAACTTAAGAGAAAATCAAGCTTCTCTGTATTTTTTGCAGTGTTAGGTATACTAACCTTCCATAGACAAACGCATGAGACAAGTGAGGGAAAACTCCTAAAAATCAAAAGATAGGGCTTGGTACCTAAAGCCAAGGTTCTCACCTCGAATTCTGGGAAGAGCCGATTCCATTGCACAACTATCGTTGCATTGGGACTCAATCCATAGTTCGAAGTGAGCGGAATTGAAAAGTGGATTACCCCATGTTTTTCCTCACGGAGATTCCATTTTCAATTCCTTCTATTGTGTTCCTAAAGAGGGCGCCTGGGGTTTTAGGCGCAATTGTGTGTATTCATTGTGTCGTGCTAAAGCAATAGACATGCATTTTATTTAACAATCACCGCTTCAATATAAACATCCACACAATCATACATCCAAAACTCCTGCCTGCATAAAACAAAGTTAACAAGCACTTCACCCCTTATTTCTCCCGTCTACAAAAACATCTAACACATTCGTTAGCATATACACCTCACTTTCGAGAGCATCTGCATAAAATTAGGTTAGAAGAATCAATCAACTTTTTAATCGGCTCAAGTCCACTAAATGGTTAAGAACCAGTCCCCAGTGGAGTCGCCAGTCTGTCGCGACCCTCTTGAGATTGTCGGGCTCTCGAGGGCTAATGGGCCGTCCTGTCTGGTCGGACGCAAGCCTCTCCCAAGGCCCATTACCCAAATCGCAACGGAGGTATGCGTGATCGACTTTCAGTGTGGTCTAGTGACATGTGCTAAGTGTGCATGCCATGGAGTCGCCACCAATCATTTTTTTAGGGTATGATTGGACAACCCAATTGAATAGTTGGGAGTTTCTATTCAATTCTGCGAGAACCAGAGAAATGGTTTCGGGGACTTAGTTACACCAACTGTTAGAGTTGACGCCCTTTCGGTACCTAAGTTGACTGAATTTTCTAGCCCGAGATTCATGCGGATGAGTAAGGTATGAACCCTAAATCTAGAAATTCATGCAGATAGGAGTGATTATCCTAGCAATCACAATCAGTAATAAAATGCCCAACTCAAGGAATCTAGATATGCAAATAAATCACATGGCATTCCTAATAAGGTCCTATTTATCAATCACAGCTCAAGAATGATTTAGCTGTCCTAGCCATTCTACACACGATCTAACCTAAGAAAAGCATTAGGAAGCATCGAAGGAGTTCGAGAGTACTCACATGGGGTTCGCCGTGCCCTGGTTTGGTCTTGGACGAGCTATCGAGCTCATGCCGACCCGATTATATTTAGGGATCCACTCGGCGTTTTACACCATGAAATCATGTGAAACAAAAACGAAAATATTCAGCAAGGGGCATTTATTGTAGATGGTGGTCGATCTAATTGGACGTCAAGACTAAAAAAGATGTAGAAATTTACAAATTAAAATACTCGAATGACATTTTTTTGCTAAATTCAACTCTATGCGTCGTGAAGAAACACATGCAATTGAACTTAAATTTTGACTATTTATGAGTTCAAAATGTAAAAGAAATTAAAATAAAAATATTGACTATTTTTCTATATTTTTACGACATCGAACGCTATTTTTCTTCATTTTTCATGTATTTTTCTATTTTTGGAAAATATTAAAAAATATTAAAAAATATGAAAAATTATTTTTTTTTTATCAAAAATGGTTCCTTTAGCTTGGTCAAGGCTACCAAAGATGATTTTTTAATTTTTTTAACTTTTTATAGATTTTTTATGAATTTTTTAAAAATAAACTATGAAAGACTGATCAAAAATCAGGTGTCAACAGCTATGTTGGGCAGATCCACATTCACTGTCACTTAAACCATATCTATTAGAAAATTCATTATATAATGCTACTATAACTTGTTTAGCCTCTACTTGTATAAGTGAAGTATTTATTGCTTCATTCATATGTAAACAATCATAGTAATAAGCATTTAGATAATCTAATAAATTATCTAATTTAGTACGTGGATCGAAAACAATACCAACTAAATAGACAAGATGAATGTTCAAACAATAATGCAACTATTTTTCTCGTATTACTAAAATACTCGAAGCTAATTCTGTATCTTTTTCATATTCATTAAAAATACTAGCAATATTAACACACTCTATTAAAAATAAATGCGTAGTGGGATAACAAATACCATATAAAGTATTAGTAGCATCATTAAAAACTTTCAAAAAAATTTAAAAAATTTTGCAAACGTCTCAATGTTGCGGGAGTAAAGCAATTTCGGGAATAGTATTCGAAATAAAGAAACATAATAAATATTTGTAATCAAAAGTTTGTAGAAGCATCTCGTAGGTAGAATTCCAACGAGTCGGAATATCTTTTGGAAACCTTTTTGCCGTTCTCCCATTTTGTTTACAAAATTTTCCCCACTTTTTCATAAGATGAGGATGGTTCCATAAAAATCTAATTGCACTATTGATTGGATGGAGATAAGTCACAAGAGATCGTAAACCATATTGTACACATAAATTCAAAACATGGCAAGCACATCTAATATGAAAAAATTGTCCACCAAAAGAAGGTTTACAAAGTTTTTCTAACTCGGGAATGGAAGCAGTATATGCGGCGGCATTATCAAACTCAATTGAAAAAATTTTATTAATCAAATCATATTCTTCTAAAACTTTTCTAATTAGTCTATACATATTATGGGCCGTACGCCTTTCAGGAAAAGCTCGAAATGCAAGAAGTCTTTTTTGAATAACCCAATCATCACCTATCCAATGGCATGTGACACCCATATAAGAATTAATATTCTAAGCATCACTCCAAATATCACTACCTATATGTGCACGCCCATTGAATTCTCCAAAAAAACTTATGAAATCATTTTTTCATTTTTTATAAACTTATTTAAGTTCGCATCTAAGAGTAGTCTTCGAAACAGATAGTGCTTGCGGAGCTAGCGCAGTGTTGACCAAATATCTAAAATTAAAATTTTTACCGGTATTAAACGGAGCATGCTCAAGGGCAACATATTCAGCTAATGTTTGTTTATAAGCATTAGTAAAACGGAATAAAGGATGATGGTTATGATTGGCGAACCCGAAATTGTTGTTGGCTAGTGTCGATCCCCTCTTGCGTGGGATGTTTTTTCGTCAGAAGTGGACGAAATGTTCCGTAGCCATCTCCTTTACCAAGTTTGTATGTTTGCGGATAATATTTACAGCTTAAATCAAACTTGCTTTCATTTTCATTCCATACTTTGTTGAAGTGTAGCCATAAGTCGGATTCTCGACTTTTCCAGCCCGGCTCCTTTGCTATCGATGATTCTTCGACACTAGTGGGAGGATAAAGACTTTCTTGCGTTGGGATGTGCTCGACGTTGGGATTGTGAACATCGTCGTCTTCCCAACATGCATATTCACGAGGATCAAATTCACGAACAGGATAATCGGATTCTCCCATCGGGCTCTTTCCCTTTCCAATATTTCTGCTTCCACTTGCTATTTTTTGAGAGAATTGATTGGAAAGTTGATTCAAAGAATTAAGACGGAATTGAGAGATAATAACGGATTGGGAGAATTTGACAGAATTTGAGAGATTGAGACTTGAGAGTATTGGAGAGAATTGTGAGAAATTATGAGAAAAATGAAGAGGGATTGAGAGATTTTTATAGACTTTTTTTTTTTTAGAAAATTACAACGGCCAAATGGCCGTTGGGTTGGGCCGTGGGGGAAGAGCCGACGACCGTCACATTTGGCTCTTCCCGAGGGGCGGACGGGGCCCACGCCCCTCGGGCCCCCTTTTTTTTTGGGAGGTTCGGAACCGGCCCTGAACCGGAATCGGCCCTTGAAGGCTGATTTCGGTTCCGATTTGAAACTACGGGCCCGGTCAACGGGTCGTTCTTGGCCCACGGTTCCAAATGGCCATGTCTAGATGGGTAGAACCAAGAATGCTAATAAATACATCCGTAGAGTCCCTCTCTCCAATCATCCTTGTTGTTGACATCCCATCGTCAGATACAACAACATTGAGAAGTAAGGTGAGAGAAGACTATAAGGTCATTATGAAAAGAGTAAGTTTTGACACTGTGAAGACAGTAAATGTGACATTCCGAATTTTCGCCTCTTGAGGTTTGAGTTATGGAATGTGACTTCAAAATTGGAAATTGAACGATGAGGAATTCCAACATTAGCAATGAATTGGACGTTGCCTCATCGAGGATGATTTATATTGGAAAAATGGAATTACGGACGAAAAGTGTAAAATGACCATTTTGCCCCTCGACCCTTGGCCTCGTCTTAAGAACTAATGGAGGTAATTTTGGTCATTTGAACCCCCCAAGAGCTGCCGAAAATATTGCTCAATGGAGATCAATGAAGCTTGGATATTTAATTGGATGATGACAAGTGTAATTAGAAGACACACCCTTATCTCCATGGCATTAATTGCCCATCTATTCTCCAACCACCCTTTTAGAAGAAGTGTCACATTGGATTAAGAGAGAGAGAGAGAGAGAGAGAGAGAGAGTCTTCTTCCTCCTTCACATTTTCGGCCACCATCTCTCCTCTCCTCCATTTTCACGTTTTCTTCCTCTCGGTTGTTCTGCCCAGCCTGACCTGCACCGACCACCTTCCTTCCTCCGACCATAACTTTTTATCCAACATCCGATTGAGGTGATTCCACCGCCAATAGAAAGATTCTCGTCTTATCTTTTTAGGGACATGTCGTGAGCTCAAATTAGCACAGCCGTTTGTCCCGTAGGTCTGTTTGAGTGGGTAAATGTCAGGATGGAGGCAGAATCTGACCGGTTTGGGAGAAGGATCTGTTTTGTGAGCTTCAAGATTTCAAATGGATCCAAACTTTCGGTGAGGTCTTCTAGAATCTTAGTACAAGAGCTGAGAAAGTTGGTTTTGAGGATTTGCTAGAGTTAGTGTGATATTCTGAATTCCGACCCTATCTCGAAACTTATGAATGAACGAATGTCTATCGATGTATTTCAGTAAATCTCACTCAGAATTGATCTCTCTTGAGTCGACTAACCAAAAGGGAAAGGTTAAATAGGATTTAAGTACGTGGACTAAAGAACTCAACTACGAGTCGGTACTTTGACCATAAGAATTGCTGAGGGAACATTTTGGACCACTAAAGGTCGATCTAAGAATGGTTTCAGAACAATTTGCTAGTATCACGCGATTGGTCCACGGGTGATTCCGGATGACCATAATGTGATTTGCGAATTAACCTAAACCGATTCCTGATGATCGTAACCTTTGGAACTAGCGATTGACCCTCGCAATTACATGACAACCAAAGTCGTCGTGGCATGAGTAACTCTTAAACGTGAATTTAGTTGCAGGTCGATACGCGTAACTCCTAAGAGCCGCCCGTTAGTCTGAGATACGCCGGAATGACAAACGACTGAATTTGGCCATAAATTGGACTTCGAGATTGGAGGCCGAACATTCGAGGATTCCAACGGTAATAACTTTCACGTCGCCTCATTGAGGACCGTTAAGATTAGGATTCGCCCGATATCGATTAGAATAGTGAAATTCGGACCGACACTTGAAAATTACCCTTTTACCCTTAAGATAATGCCTTTTCTTTTAAGTTTGAACAAGGGTAGAATAGTCTTTTGGTGTAGGCTCCCTTTGGCCGAAAATGTGAGGACCTTTTGGTCATTTAGCTCTTGATTTATTTGAGGGCAAAGAATGACAAGGTTATGACATGATTGGACGAGAATGGACTTGATTTGATTTGGTTTATTCCCCATGAATCACTCCCCACCAACTAGTCATTCCTCACCACTATTCATGTCATAACCCCACTAACCACCCCACTCAAGCTCTTTCCCTCTTGTATTTGAAATTGGAGGAACAAATTCACTCTTCATCTCCTCATATATTCGGCTGAACACTCCTCTCTCTCCCTCACTCTTCACTTTCATTTTCTTTCTTCTTATTCAAGCTCTCACTCTCTCTTCCTCTCACGCTGTCGACGCCACTCCTCCTCATGCCTCTCCTTCGTCGGCCTTCGAGCTTGATTCGTGAACTCCACAAGCTCACTTTGCCTTGGTAAGCCTTCTTGAGACTTAGGCCTTTGTACTACTTAGCCATTGATATGGGTTTAGAGTGATTTTTAGATGAAATGCATGGCTAACTTGAGATGCTCTTTGTCACGCCCCGCTCACCCGGCACGAGCGCCACATCCTCTTGTACCGTAAATTCTACCCAGGACACTCTCTACGGCCTTTACTAATATGAGACTCGCATGCGGAAGATGAAGAAAACTCCAAAGCTTCTCAAGTTAAACAAAATGAGACACGGGATAAAAACATATACATATATAACCAAAAGCCAGTTATTACAAAAGAGGGGGTCGGGGTTAACTAATATCGTCGCCTAGTATAAGCCAGTACAAGGGCAACAAAAGGAAGCCATAAAGCCCGCCAAAAAGAAACCCTCTCCCAAAAAGATACTCTAAAGGCCTACGGCAACAAGGACTATCAAGTAGTGCTACTCTCTTCGAGCACGTCCAAATCCTCTTCCGGGTCGTAGTCGGAAAAGGTCTTGGAACGAACTTCGATGGAATCCTCCTCCATATCGTCCTCGGAGTCGGATATCTCTATCACCTCAATGCTCGCCTGGCCTCCAGGTTCTCCTTCCGGCACATTCCTCGACCCTACCGCGGAAGTCTCTACCTCTATCGATCCTCGAGAAGGATGGCACCAAGAAGGCACGACTCCCCTGGGTACCTCTTCGGGCTTTAGCTGCTCGGACAAAATGTCGTTCACTCTTCGGAACCAAGCCTCAAACCTATGCAGCTTGCTAGGCTCCCCTAGTTCGTCTACCCATACTACTGTACTTTTCCTCACATATACCATACCTCGTCCATCCGGAAACTCCTCAAAATACCCTGTCATCTCCTGAGGGTCACCCCGGCGTACAGGAAGCATCTTCAAGTCCTGGGATCTAGAAGAAAAATGGGGCCCACGAAGGGGTGAGACTTGCGTCTCAGTGAGCTATCCTAACCCTAAACTAGGTCATCGTCCCACCGAACTAACAAGCATAACATAAGCAATTAATAAACAAAAGCAAAGTATAACAATTTCTCATGGTATCACGTCAATGCTTCACAAAAGCATCAATTAAGAGCAACAGTGGCACACATGACCAAGCTTCCATACTTGCTTATATTGAATCACACTCTCATTTGAAATAAAAGATATCTCAAACTTGACCCCCGCGATCACATCGCCTCAAGGTGTTTCACGTTCCTTGACCCCGCGATTAGATCGCCTCAGGGTATCTCATACTCTGCCACCCCGCGTCGTCATAGGCGCTTCAGGGTATCCTCATTTCTCGACCCCGCGTCATATAGGTGCCTCAGGCATTCCTCATGGTGCACCAATCCAATTCCTCAATATTCTCAGTCACAAATATCCTCGAGGTAACAGTTAGTCGCAATACAACATGAGGAAAATCCAAGCATTCAGACATAACTCAAGGCTTGCCAAAGATAGACATGCTTAAGCACCATTAAGACTCAAGTGTCAATACTGTCACCCCATCAAGGCAAGCAAGATGTCTAACGAGCACATCATGGTTTCAATCACAAGGACAACAAATATATATAGGAGTAAGCATTCACGATTCACACTTCTTCGAAACCCCTCGACCTTCCAATCCTTCAGGTCTAACAATTAACCCAACCCATTAAAATTCTTAACAAAATCAACCAGTCGCGTCTGTATGTTATAATAAAAGGTTAGGAGTCATTCACGTCAGTTCCTACTAGAAAAATAACACCACAAGCCTCTTGATAAGCCCGAATCCGGCACGACACCAAGCTGTCCAAAACAGGGCAGCAACTCCGCTTAGAAGAAATTCGCCGATTCAATCAATTTAACCATCCAAACTTCGATTCCACACATCGCACTCTTCATAAACCCTTCAATTAATACTCTAGCATGTCTTAACTAAGTATTTTTAGCACGGCAACACCAATCACAACCCTAAACAGAACCGTTTTCCCCAAAATCCCAACCTAGCAGAATCGATTTTGCTCAAACCGCCACAAACAGCTCCCTAAACATCCATAAGTTCCAATTTATCATGAAACCCTCTTGCTAACACATAGTTCTATGAATTAGAGAGCCCTACCGAAAATTTGAGAGCAAGGCGACACCCGCAAGTCCACGATTCTAATCGTTTCCTTCGGCCCTACAACTGGTCAGAATCTGACCTTCAAACACAGCAATGATTCGGCATCAAAACTTCATCAATTTCAGCCCAAATTTTTACCACAACTCAGTATATGTATGCCCTAGACGTCCACAAAGTTTGAACGAAAAACTCAAACGACTCGAGGTCCAACGAAGTACAAACAGCTGCCTACCTCCAGTTGCGACGTTTTTCGTCGACTCGCGAAAGAAACGCTGGCCGGAGCTCCACAGTGGACCAATCGCTACACTTCCACTTGGAAAAGTTTGGCAAGAGGTTAAACTTCACGGTGATAGTCGGTTCGGAGGCTGGTTGTCGCCGGTCGGAGCGCTGGTCGGCGGTGAAGACGACGGCAGTTTTTGGTATGAGCATAACCGAATCTGTTCGTGAGGGAAAAAGAAAAAAAATGAGGAGTTGAGGGAGGGGAGTGGTTGTCGTGAAAGTGATCTGGTGGAGAGGAGAGAGAAGGCTTAAATCCATCCAAAAAGACTTCTAGAAGGAGGATTAGGTATAGTGGATAATTAATGAGTTACCATGACTTAATGACACTTGGCCTTGCCCAAATAAAAATCCAACTTTTCTTCCATTTTTTCCCTTGAATTTCGGCTGCTGCATGGGGGATAACCAAATGACAAAAATGCCCTCGTTCGATTAAAAGGCAAGGTCGACACTCTAGGGGTAAAATCGTCTTTTCACACCCTTCGTTCGAAAATCTATTTTTTCGTTAATTTTTCTTCTTGATTAGGCGTCGTCCAATCCAAATTAATTTCTACGATTCTTCATTTCCTTTTTCCATTACCGAGATCCCATTTCGTGATCGATTTCTCGTCGTCCGTAGTTTCAATTTATCTCGAACTAACGGGCGGCTTTTGCAAACATTACGCGTATCGACTCAGTGATTCTCATCACACACAGGAACACTCAATTATGGCGATTTTGGTTGTCATGTAATCGCAATGGTCTATCACTAGCCCCGACGGCCACGATCGTCATAAATTGATTTAGGAAAATTCGTAAATCATACGTTGGTTAAGTGGCATCACCCGCGTCCCAATCGTATAACACTAGCAACGGATTCCTTAATCGTTTTCAGATCAGCCTCGGTTCTAAATGTTCCCTCGGCGACCCTTATGGTCAAAACGCCGTTTTCTTATCGAGTTTCCCAAGTCCACGTACCTTGTCACGCGTTAGCCTTTTCCCTTTGGTTAGTTGACTCATGACTGATCAGGTCAGAGCGAGATATAACTGAAATACTTCGATAGATATCTTACAGTCAAGGTCTCGAAATGACAGGAAATTAGAATGTCACACTCTTCCCCCCTTACAAAAATTTCGTCCTTGAAATTTGTTACAATCTCACTATTCAAACAAATGGGGGTATTGACGCCTCATTGCATCTTCATTCTCCCAAGTAGCGCCTTCCGTTCCATGGTGCTCCCAGACTACTTTAACTAGCGGAATCGTCTTGGTCCTCAAAACATGCTCCTTTCGCTCTTTAATCTTGATAGGCCTTTCGACATACGAAACTTTGTCATCCACTTCTATAGTCTCATAATCCAAAACATGCGTTGGGTCCGGCTCATATTTCCTTAACATCGATACATGAAAAACATTATGTACTTGAGACAAATTCGGCGGTAAAGAAAGTCTGTAGGCTAAAGTCCCAATCCGTTCTAGAATTTCGAATGGGCCTATATACCTCGGACACAATTTTTCTTTCTTCCCGAATCGAGATATACCTCGTATTGGCGATATCTTGAGAAAATCGTGCCACGACGACTACATTTCAATGAGGTTTACAAACTGACCACACTTAAATCGCGTTTAAGAGTTACTTGTGCCACGGCGACTTTGGTGAGGTAAGACATCGTATTCTAATTCCTTAAGCAACTTCATCCGTCTACGTTGCTTCACGTTCAATTCTTCTTTGAGGCAATAGGTACTTCAAGTCCCGATGGTCCTCATCAATCTGAAATCCTTCTCACCACATAAGTGATATCTCCAATTTCCAATGTAAGGACGATAGCTGCCAGTCCTGAATTACCAGTTGGGCATTCATCTAGTTATGTTTTGCTATCACGATGCATAGGCAACAACCCTTCCACGTTGCATTACTATGAATCTTAATCCTTTCATGACACGTCACTATAGCTCTCACAACGTTTCAACTCCCAATGAAAACACTAATGTCGGCGCGATCACTAATTAGGTTTAAGCCCTTGAAAAACTCCTTTCATGTGTATTCATCCATTCGCGCCACATCTCGTCCTTAGTCCATTTCATTAATATGACGGCTCCTGTGGGGGATCTTCCCACGATTCGTCTATAGAAAATCATCGATTCTAGAAGGCTCCAACTTTCAGTAACTCATATTGACCTTAGTTAATTCATCACTTATTCTAGTTCTCAAGGGTTCCACAGGAATTCCATTTCCCAGAAACTTTACGACCAAGAACTCCGCCTTAGTAGACCCAAATCTCGCGCTCTTTTAATTCGCATACAGCGAGTGTCCTCTTAGGGCCCATGGAATACCTTCCAAAGGCCGTTCACGTTCCTCATGACTCCTTGATTCCGATCAATTCCTTTCAATCGAAAATTTCTAATTCCACGAGCGACTATCACATCGCAAAGATCAATTGCCTAACATAATTCTTATAACCTCAACTCTAGTCGCCATTCAAGTTGAATCCATATGCATTCGATTACAAATATTCCTTGTCCACAAACATAATTCTTATGCCTTTAATCCAAATATTCCTTGTCCACTTCCTTGCATACATCTCGTCTCACACCATCTAAGGCCGTCAATAGCAATCGATAACTAAAACCATCAAGATGTAACGCAATTCAAGCCTAAATCCATTAATACCAGTCGTCTATTTATGACTCATATTCACAAATGGAGCTTATCAATTAGTCGTTTCCATTTCGACATACTGCCTAATCCACTGTCGATCTATGGACTATAGCCACAATTAACCTTAAAGGTCATCAATTAAAGTCGGTACTAAAACCATCAGAATGCAATAAAGGTTCAAGCCTATGATCCTTGAGGCACTACCTGATGACGTTTGCTTTTAACACCAAGACACGTAGAATTCCTCTTCTTTCCGTACTAGGGTCTCCTACCCTATGAGGAAGACTATACACTTCGGTGGTATTCTCCTGTTTCGAATCCACCTTGTCTTCCTCGTTCCATAGGGCGTCAATCTTAGAGTCTATGCCAACAGCGATACCTTTACTCCAGGTCTAGATGTCACCGTACTTGACATTCTCCTTCCAATAACTCTGTCACCTCAAACGACAAGGTTCCAAGGGATCACGATTCCTCCTTGGTCTCCACAAATCCATACCTTGGGTATTCAAATCGATTAATTCAGTTCACTTTGCGATCATAACTTAAGCACCTCTTTTCCGCTTACTCGTCTATCCATTAAAATCACAAGTAGCCAAGACTATCAAGTCTATTCACTTCCTTTCTCATCAACGACCATCCCATGGTCTAATCATCCTTTAGGACACTGCCCTATCCTTCAGGGGACAACAACTTAGAACTCCATTTCCGATGGTTCAGTTCAATTTAAGCCAACCTCACAGAATCATTGGACTTGGGTAGACTAGCATGCCGATTTTCCTTAACACTTCCCATGACAAGAGAGACAGACCACCAATTTCCCTTCTAGGCCTTACACTCAGGTATCAACCATTCCTTACAGGTACATTCTATGTTCTATGAGTGGAAAACCTCTTTACTCATGGTTTCCCCAGTCATTTAGCCTTTCAAGATGAGGTTCATCATAACACTAATGCTTCGAACCTCAATTCATCATTTAACCTCCTTGTCCTATCCAACAGGTTCCTAACCATCTTTGATGCATGCTTAGACAGTCTCGAGAACTCTATCCTACAATGGCAAATCTTTCTCTGATTCTCACAAACTTCAGGGGGCTCCACCAGCTCTTGCTCCTTAGCAATCTTAGTAATGTATTCCTCATTGATCAACTAGATGAAGGCAATCCGATTAAGTGCTATGTCTTCGAGGAGAATTCCTCCTTTGGTAACTGTTCATCAATCATTAGCAGTACCTTGGAATGTTAATTGCTAGGGTCATCTTCTCCTTAGTGTACCCTAAGGCTTCCAAAGCCTTTTTACAAATCCTCAATCCAGATAGGAGCAGTCTCATGATTACATTTCCTGCCAACTCAGTTGACTTTGGCTTGACAAACTATTCCACAAGCTAGTCCCTTTGCCAACTTCTATCCCCGTCTCCAACATCATTCCTTCGATTACTACCATTAGCTCTAATAACAACAGCAATGACAGTCTCAGCTGGCTAGGTAACACTGGTAGCCCATTCTTGAGCCTACCTACTCATCAAATTCTCAATCTCCTTTAAGGCTTTCACGACTTTATCAACTCTTGAGTCTTCCACAACTTGTGGTCTCGAGCTAGGCGACCCTCTGTCACTCTTGTCTCAGTTGTTCACCCTTACTAGGCTCTAGTCATCACATGGGCCGCTACAATCCCATCAAGGAATTCAAAGGACTACGCCATCTACTCAAGTCTAGCAGTAAACTGCTCACCACAATAGCAATCATAAGCCAGCAATCCACTACCAAGCAATTACAAGCAACCTTCAATCATGAGTTTGTCGCGACCTAAATTTTTTTAATTCTAGGCTAATGGATTATCAAGTTAATTTTAATGACTAACCTAATACGGACTCTCCCAAGCCCTACCAAATCGCAACTTAGAAATGATTTAGAATTTGAAGTCGCCACTAATTATTTTGGGTAGGTTGATTAGAAACCTAAGTAAAACAGCGGGAGAACCATTTTACTTCTACGAACAAGAGATTATGGATTCAGAGACTTGATTACACTAGTTAATTAAAACTAATGCCCTTTCGGTATCTTAATTCCATGTGAGATGTCCTAAATTGACGACTCAGATTGAATCAATTTGAAGCTCAGAAAATGTAATTTTTTTATTTTCGCTTTTTATATGCAAATGCATGAATGATATAAATGCGGAATTAAAGTCATGTTTTCCTATATGCAAAATTTAACTAATTAATTAAGGCATGCGGAATGACGTGGCATAGAAATGCGATAATGCAAATGCAATAATGATTCTCGAAAAAATGATAATGCATGGGTATATGCAATTTCGAAAATATGATGAATGACATGGCAATGGATGCATGACATGGCATAATGACATGGCAAGATGACGTGGCATGATGACATGCAAAAATGACTTGGCAAGATGACGTGGAAAAATGACGTAGCATAACGACATGGAAAATGACGTGGCATAATGACATGCGATTACATGGCACGCAGATGATTTTTTTGTTTGTTTGGATTTTTATGCATTTTTCGGATTTATAAAAAAAAATGAAGAATGAATTAAGAAGTTATCCTATTTAACCTGATATGCAGACATGATATGATATATGCACGAGATTGAATATATGCTATCCTAATTAACGTGATATGCAGACATGATATGATATGCATGTATGAATCTCCTTCCCTTTCTTAAAATTTCGGCCAAATGAGGGATATCTTGATTTAATTGCTTAAGGTTTAATGAGATAAGGTTTTCTAGGAAACCTTATCTTCCTAAAAAAATCCAATTAGATAGGGTTTCTAGGAAACCATATTTTACTAAAATCTTTTAGGAGTTTTCAAAATATGGCAGGCCAAATTAAGATAGCAATCCATCTACAATATTCATGACGAGATAAGGAAAGAAATTGACAAGATCACGACCATCATCCTTTTTCAATTTTTTCCGAAAATATTCCCATTCCAAATTAATATTGGCCTTTTGAAGATAGCAAATCGGACCTAAGCGGTGATAGGTCAGATTGACTAAATTTTCCTAATTTTGATTTAGGTATTTTGTATTCAGAAAAAATTTGCACAAAAAGGTTTCAATTTTCTGATCAAAAGTTTATATCTTGCGATAGATATCAAATCATTCAATATATGCAAGATATCTAGAAATTCAATCAAATCAAAGATCAGAAATTTTGAACTTATCTTGCAAATTACTTTCCTAATTCGAACCTGACCAAGCTTACGGATCAAGCTTAGGATCTCGGACACGGCTTCGGGTAGCTTCATGGTATAGACGTTGGCAATTTCGCGATTGAGTTGGATCGATAAGCTTGATGAGCGGATGTAGCTCAGTGGGGGTGATGGACTATCTTCTTTTCTCACGTTTTTTTTAGTTTCTTCCTTGTTGGTGGACTTGATCTCTCTAAATTCCATCATGCACCTGAGATTAGAGAAAAAGAAAAAAAGAAAAAAAATAAAGATGATGATGGCAGAAAGCCCCTTTTGCTTTCTTTTCTTCTCTTTGCGTGGACAATCCATCCCCTTTTGAAGCCCACATCCAGGTGGTAGTGTGCATGGATCTATCAAAGAAGACCGAACAACAAGGTGCTGGGTCCAGCGAGTGTGAGCATAGGTCCGAATTTTGACGGGTTGAAGTCAGATGCAATTCTCTAGGAAAGTCGTAGCAACGAACGTGCTAAGTCCATCGAGCCATTGTAGTTTCCGAAGTCACCAACTATCGAGACGAGCGCCAACTCCAGAAAATACTTTAAAACTTTACTGGGACTGCTGGAAACCTTGTGGGGACACAACAAACTAGGAATGCTAATTGTGAAAGAAAACGCAAGCAAAGAAACTCAAGAAATCACATAGACTAGTGGAAATTTGGGAATTCTTGAAAAAATACATTCTGAGCGCTACCTTGAAACCTTCTCCTCACCAATCAAATGTCACTTTTACTTGGACCATGCATTTCACTACTGTAGGTACCGTAAAACTGAGCAAGGAAGTCAAAGCATATGTGGCTTTGTCGCTTAAGAGTATTTCTAGTCATAGATAGCAGCTCGATCAGCAATGTCTTGGCTCGGGCCTTCTTCTTTGTCGAATGGCGAAGAGATGGCTACGAGGTGCAGCAGAGGCTGAGGCACTCAGAGGTCGACTGGCGGTTCACGGTGGACGCTGGAATTTTGCACAGAATTGAGAACGTGATGATGAAGAGGCCACTGGCGGTCAGAATTTAGGTGAAGCTTCACCATCACAAGTCAACTCCAATGGGTGGATCGCAGAAGCCTCCTCTCTCCCTCAATATCACGTCTCTCCCTCAGTATCACGTGTGTCGAATGTCCCCCCCTTCTTAGCTCTTTCTCTCAATGTGCCGTATACTCTAAATGTGTGGCCTCCTCGAGGATGAATATTGTCGAGAGAAGGAGGCCCCCTTCTCAATCTGCCGTGTACTGAATTTTTGTGGCCTCCTCTTTTGTGAAACCTAAATGCTCTATTTATAGTGTATATGCAGTTTCTTGCTCTCCAACCCTAATGCTTGTGGGCTTACAGGCTTTATTCGAACAATTGGACAATTAATTAAAGCCCCTTTCAAATTTAATTGAGCGAAATGGGCTAAATTAAAAATGGGTCCAATCCCCTCATGGATATTTCGGCACACTTCTTGAAATTCTCGAATTATGCCCGGCCCAAATCGTCTGTCAAACTAAGCTTGAATGACTCGTCCTCATCTGAATGCCAATGCATGACAGAAAAATAAATATGCAAATGCATGGGAATTTATTTTTGCGAGAATTATAAATAACTCTCATTTTGTGAATAAATGAATGAATTTCTTAAAATTAAAATTTAGGTGTCAACAGAGTCGATTACCAAACAAGCCTTAACTAGACAATCATCCAATAAACACTCAAGGAACCAATTCAATGAGGTACTTGCTTGTACCTTCAGTCCTGTCGCACCTACAACTTAGCAAAATTTACAACATGCTATTTAGCTTCTCAAACAAGCCTTAGTCAAACAACAATTAGATGCCAAATAAGCCAATCATAATGCGAGCATTCAGAGGTACACATCAAGAAGTTTTCATCTGTACCTCAAGTCCAGACGCATTTGCAACTTAGAAAAACCACAACCGGCTATCTAGCACATTCGATAGACATTGACCAAACAACACTTATTGCCTAGTACGAAGTTTTAAGACCTTAATCGCCTACGGAGATGTAAATCAAGAGTGCCATTTACATGCGCCAAATCAAATGTCATGCGATTCATGCCAAACTCTAGCGAGTTCCTAAAGTCTCACTGTCTAGCCATTCTAAAGTCATCGCTCCTTATTACTCCAGGTCTCATCCAACTTGGATCGAGCTGACCTTGCTCTGATACCACTTAAACGGGGATGTCACGCCCCGCGTTTATATAGCTTGCGAAAATCCCTTCTATTAATTTACCTTCGCGATGAGTCCCAAGGATCGAATCGTCTATCGATTTACTCGCGGAATGAGATGCACATGCAGAAGCAATAAATAAACTCCATACGTAAAACTCTAATAAGATGACTTAGAATACACGCCACACAAATTCTTATAATATCCAACTTCAAACATAACATAGCTGGGTCACTAATTAAACTCCTAGCTGCCTAACTCAAGGAAACATCCGAAGAGTGGTGATATAACTATCCCTACGCATCCGATTTAACAACATCCGTCGACTTAGGTTCGGGCTCTTCATCTTCAAGTCCTGCATCGAGATCCTCCAGTATATCATCGGGAATCTCAGGTGGGTCAGCAACCCACAGCGTATTGACAGGTCTGGCGTTCTCCTCTAATGGTCCGCCTAGGGAGTCTCCATCTCGAAACATCCAAACCTCGAAAGTATGGGGAAGCAAGTATTGACCTCCTTCGTCAACCCAGACCACGCTCGTCGTCTTAGTATACACCTTACCCTTGCTAATGGTAAACTTCGAATCCTAGGTCTCAATTTCCATTGGAACTCCAAAACGTCGCGACACAGCGATCGAGGTCTGAAAAGTTTGGTCCCACGATGGGGTGGGATAAATCTCAATAAGCTAATTCTAAACCTAAACTAGACTCTTAGTACCTCCAGACACTCCCTAACACATGCAATGACCAAATAATTGAGAACAAGGCAGATGGCACATAACAATTCAAATAAGGCATAAGTCTTAGTCAAATTCTCAATTCTAAACTAAACTTCGTACTTTGACACTTAATCACACATGTCAGAAAAGATAGTACTTATACTCATTACGGTTGCACTTTCCATGGCTAGGCCTGCATATTAACTCCTCAGGCAGCCCACGTATTAACGCCTCAGGCTTAATAAATCAAGGAACCCGCGTTAACACGCCTCAGGTTTCCAATGCCATATATGACTCGCATTAGTACGCCTCAAGTCAATCCCGCGTTTAACGCCTCAGGATGTATATAAACCTTGCGTTTAACGCATCAATGTATCATATGCATATAAGCTCATAATTCAAATAATATAGCTAAATACATTCAATTGTGCATTTCATCAATTCAAGGCATCATTCGGCCATCACATTCTCAATCCCATGCCACGGAATCACATTTTAAAGTTTGCTCAATGTGGCACCATTTTAATACTTCATGATCGAATATAATTCGACTTAGGAATTCATCATCTATTATCACCAAAATCCGACCATCGTCAATAACAATGGAACCAATCAATCAATTAGATCATCCAAAATACCCATTTAGCATCCACGGCCGAATTCCATTAATTGAGTTATCAATACAATCATTCATTCCTTGCATTTTAGTCCATGGCCAAATAGCACTAGAGGGTCAATAGGTTATTTTCATACAATGAATCACCAGACCACATCATGGCCGAATTCACATAATCCCATTCTAGAGTTTCTCATCAATTCAATCACTTAATCACACATCTTAGTTCACGGCCAAAGTAGTAATAGGAACCAATAGTCATTTCAAAGCAATTTGTCTCAATCTCCCTTCATGGCCGAACACTACTAGAGTTCATTCCATTGTTCTATCAATTCAATCTAATTCATAAAGTTGCTAGCATGCTTAATGGTCACAAAAAGGCACTCGGTATACTCTAGATCCTTCATGGCCGAATCTAATCAAGCCATCATAACTATAAATCAACTATTTCCTCATTCGAGAATCATCACCAGAAACGATCCATACGACTCAAATTCGGATTATTCTAGGTTCTCATCAAAGCGACCCACATAAATCATTCTAACCACCACTAATTGGTCCTTTAGTGACCCAAGGTTCTAGAGAAGGGTTAGAACTAACTTACCAAGAGAGCGCGCAAGTGGAATCCGCCGAAGAGCACAAGGTGAAACACGATCCAAAAGAGGCCGAACGAGTCTGAATCGGCGCGAGCAAAGGCAAACCAAAGTTAATCAAGTTTCTTCTCTAAGCTACTTTAAGCTTCTCTCAAGGACTAAATCACATAGGAGTTCGGTTATTAAGGGAACTTACCACGGGAGTATGAGCTTGCAAAGCTCACGAACTAGGTTCGAAGGCCGGCGAGGAGCGGCGGAGGAAGGTGGCGTCGGCGGTGTGAGAGGAAGAGAGAGTGAGAGGAAATGAAAAATGAGAGTGAGGATGGGGAGGGGTGTTCGGCCGAATGAGCTAGAGGAAGAGGGAATGAGAGTTTTGCTTCTTCCATTTCACTTGCAAGAGAGAGAGCTTGAGTGGGAGTGGTTCATGGGGAAACAAGACACTTGAAAGACTTGATTGGGATGAATAGTAAAACGGAATGACTAGTTGGTAGAAGTGGTTGATGGGGAAAAGTCCAAAGTCAAACTAGTCAAATCCTTGTCATTCTTTGTCCTCTAATAAATCAATGGTCAAATGACCATTCTACCCTTCAAAATTCGGCCAAGATAGGGGAGTGGCAATTGTCCATTTTGCCCTTGCTTGATTCAAAGAGAAAGGGCGTTATCCTAAGGGTAAAAGGGAAATTTTCAATCGTCAGTCCGAATTTCACTTTTCTAATCGATATGGAGCGAACTGTAACCTTAATGGTTCTTGATGAGGCGACATCCAATTTATTACCGTTGGAATTCTCGAATATCTGTTGCTCAATCCCGAAGTCTAATTCGTGGTTAAAATCCATCAATGGCGATTTCAATGTATCTCAAACTAACGGGCAGCTCTTAGGAGTTACGCGTATCGGCCCGTGACTAATGTCACGTTTAAGAGTTATTCGAATCAGGGCGACCTTGGTTGTCATGTAATTGCGAAGGTCAATCGCCAGTTCCAAAGGACGCGATCGTCAAGAATTGGTTTAGGTCAATTTGCAAATTATACGATGGTCAAACGGAATCACCCGTGATCCAATTGTATAACACTAGCAAATCATTCTATAACCAATCTTAGACCAGCCTATATTGACTCAAAATATTTCCTCGGCAATCCTTATGGTCAAGGTGTTGGGATTCACGTAACACGTACGGGCAAATAAAAATTAGTAAACGCAGCGGAAATAAATAACAACCCATACATGTATCTCCAGAGGCGTACTTCGTGCATTTCAATCAAAAAATCATAAAGCACCAAAGGGAGTAAATTCACTACCTCTTGTAGCGTGCTTGAAACGGAGGTGTCGGTTCGATGTTCTTCGATCTCAGCCCCACAAGTGTCGGGTCTCTAGTTCAGACACACCACCAATTGACGAACGGGAGACGACTAATAATTCCACAACAATTGTGCTAGCAATATGCGGAATCAATATTCCAAACCAATTTACGGAATCAATATTCCGAACTTGGTATATTTTGGTCACTCAAAATTATGAGAATATAGAGAGTGTTTGTGTTCTTCTCTCAAAGCTCTCAAAAATCTGCTCACTCTACAAATGTGCTAACCCCAACCTCAAAACTCTTGCCATCCTTTTATAGCCAAAAACACCTTCCAATAAATTGTATTATAAAATAACACTAACATATAATAAATGCTTTCTAAAAATAGCACTCACAATTTATGATAAATAAATGCCATATAAAAATAGCACTAACAATAGCACTCACAATTTATAAATAGCACTCACATCTTATGATACAAAAATGCAATTTAAAAATAGCACTAACAATTATAAATGCTATCTAAAAATAGCACTCACAATTTATCATAAATAAATGTCATTTAAAATTAGCACTAACAAATATAAATGCTATCTAACAATAGCACTCACAATTTATCATAAATAAATGCCATTTAAATTTAGCACTAACAATTATAAATGCTATCTAACAATAGCACTCACAATTTATAATTAGCACTAACATTTTACAATACAAAAATGCTATTTAAAAAATAGCACTAACAAAGGTGTTAAAAATAATAATAACCATTATTATTATTACAAGAGTTAAAAGAGGTTACCAAACAGTAAAATATGTATAACGTACAAATACGTATAACGTACATATACACGTGCAAGTGACCAAAAAGAGAAATAAAATTAAATCTCATTTAATTTAATTTCAACCCAACTAATTGGTATAATTGCAAACAAATTTGCAATGTCGTCTTTCCACAATGCGTTGTCATGTATTGGTTAAGGTGTGTGACATTCCTAGGTTCATCACCGAGCTGGCAGTAAGACATGTACTAACACATTAGTACTTCCAAGAGAATTGATTGTCCCGATCATCCTCTAGGTCCTACAAGCCACGAGTGACATCTAGCAATATGTCATGGCTACCCAGACAGTGTGAATTCCTTTTAAGAACATTATGAACCTGTCAGCTTTGGCTACAGTGTAATTCAATCCTTCTGTCTAACTATGTCCCGATCGAACAAAGGCCATGGAATATTTGTCAAGCCACCAATTCTATCATATGTACAAATCTAACTTGACATGCATTTATATGAGACATGAACATTTCATTCTCAATCATAACCCCGGCCGATGATTTCAATGCATTGTTACAATTAGATCACATAGGACATCATACCTTTATTAATAAGGAGACAGATTCCATATTGCGTACACATGTGACTTCGTATGTGCCTGAACTACGACCATCAAGTACAGAGACGAATCAACGACCCGCCAATATGCGCACTTGTGAACCATAGCCATTTATCACACAAGTCAACACTGTACCTCAGGTCTAAGGATTATTTACACAAGACCAAAGCATGAACGATTAGACATTGACCACGCAAAAAGCTTCCATGTCGCTAATCATTCAATACGTGTCACGTTCAGTGAACTTGTCCGATACAAGCACCTATGTTCTAACTCGGATATCGCAATACCTAATGACTTGTGACTCGTCATTCCCTTAAGTATCTGATACTTAATTATGAAGTTAAGAACATACCGACCTCAACAGGATCATTGATATCCATTCAATAATCCATTGATCGGGAACTGTTTTAAAGATTCAGTCTAACCGTAAACCTGTCACACATATTCTCAACGTCTTAAGAATAGGTTCGGTTGCAACTGATCTTATGGATTTTATTCATTTATAGTTGGACAAATGAATAAATACGTCTTTGCCACTGATAAGAAATCAGAAGTGCAACGGATATACCCAATATATAACTATTACATAATTGCTTTAGGGCATATCTTTAACACAAGGTACCAATCCATGGTCGAGTACTTTGGTCAACGTACTTAAATCCTACTTAGCCTTTCCCCATAGGTTAGTCTTCTCAAGAGTGACCAACTCTGAGCGAGATTTAATGGAAGCGCACTGACGAGATGTCTCATTCAATCATACTTTGAAAAGGGTCGGATTTCAGAATGTCACAATGAGAAGCAATTGAGTACAGTTCTACGGATGTTAAGAGAACACTCACTTTACGCCAAGTTCAGTAAGTGTGAGTTTTGGCTTAGTAAAGTTGCGTTTCTTGGACACGTCATCTCTGGAAATGGAATTTCAGTGAATCCAGCAAAGATTGAGGCAGTACCGAATTAGCCTAGACCTACGTTAGTAATAGAGGTTCGAAGCTTTTTAGGTTTGGCAGGCTACTAGAGGAGGTTTGTGGAAAAGTTCTCCTCTATAGCCACTCCTTTGACGAGGTTGACAAAGAAGGATACGCGATTCGAATGGACGGATAAGTGCGAAAGGAGTTTTTAGGAGCTTAAGCATCGATTGACGACTGCACCAGTATTGACAATTCCTTCTGGACCTGGAGGTTATGAGATCTACAGTGATGTGTCGCTAAAGGGATTAGGATGCGTTCTAATGCAACATAGAAGAGTTGTTGCTTACGCATCGCGACAATTAAGACCTCACGAGATGAACTACCCGACGCACGATTTAGAATTGGCAGCTATCATCTTCGCGTTGAAAATTTGGAGGCATTACTTGTGCGGGGAAATATTTCAGATTTATACGGACCATCAGAGTTTGAAGTACTTATTTTCTCAAAATGAGTTGAACATGAGGCAACGTCGATGGATGGAGTTGCTCAAGGATTATGATTATGACATCCTGTACCACCCCGGGAAGGCAAATAAGGTTGCAGATGCACTTAGTCGGAAATCGAGCATCGCGCACATGATGGTTAAGGAATGGACTCTATTGGAGGGGATAAGGGATTCAGAGTTCAAGTTTGAAATTTGCCAACTATCTAGTCTACTGGCTACATTAAGAATCGAACCAGAAATTCAGGAAAAGGTGAAGGTTTCGCAGTCTACGGACCCCGACATCCAAAAGATCCTGGAAATGGATGCCGCGAAAAGGAAACCTGACTTTCAAGTATTAGATGATGGAATTCTGAAGTTTCATGGACGCATGTGCATATCCAATGACGAGGAGTTAAGGGAAAAGATCTTATCAGAATCTCATAGGAGCAACTACAGCATTCATCCGGGTAGCACAAAGATGTATCAGAATTTGCGTCAGCACTACTGGTGGAACGGAATGAAAGTGGACGTAGCCAAGCATGTGGCAAAGTGTTTGACGTGCTAGCAAGTTAAGGCTCAACATTGTAAGCCTGGTGGAATGTTACATCCATTAGAGACTCCCGAGTGGAAATAGGAACACATCACCATGGACTTCATAATGGGTTTGCCAAAACGCCAGAGAGGACATGACTCGATATGGGTAATAGTAGATAGACTGACTAAGTCTGTACATTTCCTGGCAGTGAGAAAGGATTTCGCCATGGATAGTTACGCAGAATTGTACATGCGATACATAGTTCGTCTTCATGGAGTCCCTGACAATCACCTCAGATAGAGATCCCAAGTTCACTGCTTCATTTTGGAAAAGCCTACAAGAGGCTTTGGGGACTAAACTGCAGTATAGCACGGCCTATCACCCTCGGATGGATGGACAGTCTAAAAGGACGATTCAGACACTTGAAGATATGTTAAGAGCCTGTGTGATAGATTTTAAAGGATGTTGGGAAGATCAGCTACACCTAGTAGAGTTCGCCTATAATAACAGTTACCAACAAAGTATCAGAATGGCACCGTTTGAATAATTGTCTGGTAGAGCCTGCAGAACTCCGGTATGTTGGGATGAGGTTGGTGAAAGAAGCATAACGTGCCCAGAATTAGTAGACCAGTCAGTGGAGGCGGTAAAGGTCATAAGAGAAAGATTAAAGACCGCGCAGAGTCGCCAGAAAGCTATGCCGACAAGCGGCGTAGGCCTTTGGAATTTCAAGTAGGAGATCATGTTTTCTTGAAAGTGTCGCCGATGCAAGGTCTATCTCGGTTTGGAAAGAAAGGGAAGTTGAGTCCGAGGTACGTAGGCCCTTTTAAAATTTTGGAACGGATTGGAACTCTGCCCTATAGACTAGCCTTGCCGCCAAGTTTGTCGCAGGTCCATAATGTATTCCATGTTTCGATGCTGAGGAAGTATGAACCGGACGCAACACATGTTCTGGACCCGGAAGTGATAGAAGTGGACGATCGGGTGACGTATGTGGAAAAGCCTATTAGGATTGAGGATAGAAAAGAGCAAGTCCTAAGGAACAAGACGATTCCGTTGGTAAAGGTGATCTAAGAGCACCATGGAACTGAAGGAGCCACCTAGGAAAGCGACGAAGCGATGAGGCGTCAGCACCCCCATTTGTTTTAGTAGGTGGTTGTAATGTAAATTTCAAGAACGAATTTTTTTGTAAGGGGGGAAGAGTTGTGACATTCTGAATTCCGACCCTATCTCGAAGCTTATGAATGAACGAATGCCTATCGATGTATTTCAGTAAATCTCACTCAGATTTGATCTCTCTTGAGTCGACTAACGAAAAGGGAAAGGCTAAATAGGATTTAAGTATGTGGACTAAAGAACTCAACCACGAGTCGGTACTTTGACCATAAGAATTGCCGAGGGAACATTTTGGACCACTAAAGGTCGATCTAAGAATGGTTTCAGAACAATTTACTAGTATCACGCGATTGGTCCACAGGTGATTCCGGATGACCATAATGTGATTTGCGAATTAACCTAAACCGATTCCTGATGATCGTAACCTTTGGAACTAGCGATTGACCCTCGCAATTACACGGCAACTAAAGTCGCCATGGCACGAGTAACTCTTAAACGCGACATTAGTCGCGGGTCGATACGCGTAACTCCTAAGAGCAACCCGTTAGTCTGAGATACGTCGGAATGACAAACAACTGAATTTGGCCATAAATTGGACTTCGAGATTGGATGCCGGACATTCGAGGATTCCAACGGTAATAAATTGGACGTCGCCTCATCGAGGACTGTTAAGATTAGGATTCGCCCGATATCGATTAGAATAGTGAAATTCGGACCGACACTTGGAAATCACCCTTTTACCCTTAAGATAATGCCTTTTCTTTTAAGTTTGAACAAGGGTAGAATAGTCTTTTGGTGTAGGCTACCTTTGGCGGAAAATGTGAGGATCTTTTGGTCATTTAGCTCTTGATTTATTTGAGGACAAAGAATGACAAGGTTATGACATGATTGGATTAGAATGGACTTGATTTGATTTGGTTTCTTCCCCATGAACCACTCCCCACCAACTAGTCATTCCTCACCACTATTCATGTCATAACCCCACTAACCACTCCACTCAAGCTTTTTCCCTCTTGCATTTGAAATTGGAGGAACAAATTCACTCTTCCTCTCCTCCTATATTCGGCCGAACACTCCTCTCTCTCCCTCACTCTTCACTTTCATTTTCTTTCTTCTTCTTCAAGCTCTCACTCTCTCTTCCTCTCATGCCGCCGACGCCACTCCTCCTCACGCCGCTCCTTTGTCGGCCTTCGAGCTTGATTCGTGAACTCCACAAGCGCACTTTGCCTTGGTAAGCCTTCTTGAGACTTAGGCCTTTGTACTACTTAGCCAATGATAGGGGTTTAGAGTGTTTTTTAGATGAAATGCATGGCTAACTTGAGATGCTCTTGCTTGAACCGAACCGGCCCCATTTGGACAGATTGGACCGCGAGCTCTTCGCCTCTCCTTGTGGACTTTTCTTGGCTCAAACACCTTGGTAAGTTAGTTCTAAACTTATCCTAGAATCCTAGTCACTAAATGACCAAGTTAGAAATGGTTTAGAGGACTTTTGTGGGTTGGTTGGAGAGGAAGTTCACTTGATTCAAATCTGAGTTTTTGTGCCGTATGTGAATGTGTAATAAGGAACTTGAAATGATTGGTTTGTGATAAGGTAGTTTAAAGGAAGTTCGGTTGTGATGGCCTAGAGGTGCCGAATGCTCTATGTGCCATGGAGAATGATTGAAATGGCTTAAAGCTTGATGGAATCAATGAAGCTCTTGTTTAGGCCTATGTAAATTCGGCCATGGAATGCTTGTTGTGGTACCTTGTCTCAAAATGACTTATTAATCCTATTGATATGCTAGACGTGAACTAATGAGTGTAAATCAAGTGATTGAATTAATGATACAACTAGCAAGATTCGACCATGAGTGTTATGTGGTGCATGAAATGGTTTAATTGATTAATTGACTCTATGGTCTTGACATGGCCGAGTAGTGATGATGATGAATGATGTTTCATTCAATCGAATTATATTCGATCATGAAGTATTAAAATGGTGCCATCTTGGGTAAATTGTGTAATGTGACCCTGTTGTATGGAATTATGAGCTTATGTGCATATGGTACCTTGATGCATTAAACACGAGGTTTAAATACATCCTGAGGCGTTAAACGCGGGATCAACTTGAGGCGTACTAACGCGAGTCTTATATATGGCATCAGAAACCTGAGGCGTTAACGCGGGTTCTTTGATTAATTAAGCCTGAGGCGTTGATACGCTGGCCTAGCCATGGAAAGTGTAATCGTATTAAGTATAAGTGCTCTTCTTTGTGACATGGGTGATTAAGTGCCAAAGTACGAAGTTTAGTCTAGAATAGAGGATTGTTATTAATACTTTGCCTTAATTGAATTGTTATGTGTCATTTGCCTTGTTCTCAATTATTGGGTCACTGCATGTGTTAGGGAGTGTCTGGAGGTACTAAGAGTCTAGTTTAAGCCTAGGATTAGCTTATTGAGATTTATCTCACCCCGTCGTGGGACCAAACTTTTCAGACCCTAAGCCCTGATCATGACGCCGCCAGTTTTTGGGACACCCGTGTTTACCGAAGAGTATGTCACCGAGTATCTAGTAGGGGAAGATAAGGTTTTCATTAGGAAGCGTAACACCGTCTGGGTGGGCATAGGGACCGACCACTGGAGGCCAGATCGTTATGCAGCATGGTTTTATCGGGATGGCGACACCACTTGGGGACCTTTGAGGACCTTCGACGTGCCTTGGGATGTAGTGGACGAGCAGGACCTGATGAACATATACCCTCCAGATGGCGAGATATCTGATCCGGAGATCCATCCCGAGCCTGAGGTGCACCTCCCGGCGTGCTGTCCCAGAACCCTGTCATTGATGGTGAGGTCGTCAAGCCCTCTGACGCCGATGACGATCCTATGGACATTACAGAGCCTGAGCCGGAGATTGCAGATGCCGAGGACGAACCTCTGGAGGTGGAGTCTGACCCTGAAGAGGGATATATTCCTGTGTATCCCGAGTTCGATCCAAAGGAGGATGTCCCAGTAGATTCAAAGCTCGATGATCCAGAGGAGTACAACCCCGTGGATGACGAGGATTACTCGGGCAACAGTGAGTCTCACCATTAGCTGATATAGTAGTCCTCCACTTTTTTGAGCGCCCTTTAGGACAATGACGCTTGACCTAGCACGATGGTCTCTTTTGATTAGGCTAACCACCCTTCCCTTAATCCCTGTTGTGTATGTCATTTATGTTTATCTTGTAAAAACTGGATCTACCTTATGTTATGTATCAGTGCTATTTTCCTAAAGTCATCTTGTATTTAACTATGGTATGAAGTTATGTATGTCGCTTCCACATGTGCATTTGTATTTATTTGTTTATCGCTTGTCGTTCGATCTTGGGTATGTTCGCAACAAGGAACGACGCTAGGATGATGTAGCGCGCTCGTTAGGATGCGGGGCGTGACAGTTAGAATGGATTATGAAGTTAGTTTTGTATGATATTTCAAGGTCAGTTTCTGTTCTGCTGCTGGGCGTGTGAAACCGAGACTGCTTGAGGGCCTTTGGGTCATCGTCGTGCCTTAGAACTTTCGTTAAGGCACCTAGGGTTGTTGTATGATATGTTGGTGAAGAGGTTTTACACAGAATTGAAGCTTAGAGGTTGATTTGTGGGCTGTTTGATGTGACCGGTTCTGTCCCCTGCACCGGCTGTGAAAACCGAGTCCTTTGAAGGTTCGTAGAGGTGTCGTCTAGCTTCGAAACTTGTGGTGAGTCACCTGAGGATGTTAATTGATGTGTTGGCAAGATGTGTGCACGATGAAATTGGTTTTTGAGGAGAATTCATGACCGGTTTGTGCGAAATTCTTAGGAACTGGTTCTGCCCTGTCTTGGCCAGCGTGGTTTGAAGACTTCAAGCGGCCGATTGTGGGAATTTGCTTGCTTGATTTTGAGGTAATTTGAGTCTAACCCTTCCCTAGGATGTTGGCTTACTAAATGGTGGATCTTTGGTAAAATTGAAAGGGGTTTTAAGGACTGTTTTGGTGAGAAACTAGTGAGAGACCCGAAATCGCCCAAATCTATTTTCAGCGCGCACCACTTTTAAAATGGCCCGTTTTAATTCATCCGATATCCAAATTAAGCCCCATTTTCGCCCACACGTTTGTAAGATCTTGAAGGACAAGACTCTGAAATTTGATTTCTTAAAAAGTTTGTAGAAAAATGTCAGTTTTCTCGTGAGTGAACCTGGTCGTTGGTGGGCGGTTCGTGAATTGAGGTTTTTATGACTTGTCCTTGATTGAGTACCATGTTTTCATGCCTAGAAAGCAATGAATTAAAGCTACGAATGCTTGGTGATGATATGCCGTGTGTGAATTTGGGCATGTGATGATTAATGGGGTTCAATTGAGGGCTTTAATGCTCGGTTTTGCACTCGATGTCGCATGTGGCTTAATGTAATGATATGCATATGCATGATGGCCAAATGATGTGCTTTAAATGATGAATTGGTTGTGATTGAACCGTGTGCCTTGGATGGCGACGAGGTAACATGATGGCATGAATTGCCTGTGATTGTGATAAAAGACTTAACGAAAAGAACCACTGTTTGTTTATGGCCAATGCATTGAGCTGGGAAGGGAGTTACTCCCATTGACCTGACGAGGTCTTGCGGCTAGAGAGTCCTACTTTGATCGAATCATCTCGAAGGTTGTAAGAATCGAGAGTCAAGTAGTGACCGAATCATCTCTAGGTCCGGACGCGAGAGTCCTATAGTCGGCCGAATCATCTCGGCGGCGCGGAGTGTCGAGAGTCGCTATAGTGACCGAATCATCTCACAGCGAGAGTCATGATGGCCGAATCATCTTGATAAGACGTCGAGAGTCATGTAATTGACCGAATCATCTCGCGGCCCAAATAGGGCGGCCCTTGATGTGCGTAAAGAAGATAAAAGACGGAAACACGACCTTGGTGTGTTTCCGAGTCTATATGCTTGAATTGGCTAGAATGCCTAGAGTGCATGAAATGCCTGCATGGCTGATGAAGTTTGGATTGGAAAGTAAATTTGTGAATGGCATGAGTCGCTGAATGCCTGAAATGCCATGTTTATGCCAAATTGCTTGAATGTCATGTGTGAAAAGTATTTTCCAAACTTGCATATTTTCAAACGTACCTGGAGGTACCAATAGTCTAGCTTAGGGTTAGGGTTAACTTACTGAGATTGTTATCTCACCCCGTCATGGGACCAACATTTTCAGGTCTTAGTCAAGGGAAACCCGAGCTTACCATGAATTGACGTTGGAAGACAGCTATTGAAAAAAGAATAGATATTGACCTTTTGTAACATTAAGGATTGCTTATTGAATTTGAGGTTTAGAATTGTAACCTTTGAAGTGTGTTTGATACTCACGAGAAGTGTACCCTATTTCTGTCCTAAGTCATATTGTTGTTTTTATGTTTGGAGTTGTTTTACCACCTCTGCATGTTTTTCATTTAGAAGCCTCGATTTGTTGTTGGATTTTTGAGTTGTGGGTCGAAGGATCCTAGGAGTCGATCTAAAGATCAACAGCCAGATGGGATGTTCATGTGCTCGCAGGGTTCGGGACGTGACAGTAAATCTCAAAAAACTCAATGGCTTAAGGTACACATATCCCCAACTTCTCAGTTTGTAATTTTAAATCAAGATCCTAAATATTCTAACAAGTGGTATCAGAGCAAGGTTAAGGATTTGAAATTGCAAACTAATTATAATTATGATTATATGAAATCTCATGTGTTGATTATGTTCGATTAACACAATTTTCATATTATATGAATGATGGGTTTTTATTTTCATATGAGAGCACTTAGTAGTCTATTTATGTTATGATTGATATTATGAATTCTTCCAGTATATTTAAATTATGAAATTAAGATTATTTCATTATAATTACTATTATTTCATTATGATTATTTCAAGATTATTCTTATCATATCGTACGAGTTAATGCAAAATTTGATCATTATTGGATGATATTGATGAAAGTCACCAAAGTGGCTTAATCATAAAAGTTCATCACTTGATCAATTAAGTACATTATTTATACAATTGTTTTGAGATGTTAACCATTAACGACTTTGATTAATTGCCACCAAAGTGACATAATCATCAGTCTTATCATTTGTTTAACACATTACATATTGAGTATGTCGTGGAAACTCAATTTACCCGAAGGAAAATTAAGTTTCTATTGTGATTTAGAGGTATTGTTTACCCAAAGGTATATAATATCTTCAGTAAGAAGAAAACTTATGACTCACTTTTTTGTTTCAGCGATCGCTACAGCTTCATTTTCAGGTCACATGTCAAACATTCCTGAATTAAATGGTACTAACTTTTCTGATTGGCATGAATAAGTACTCATTACCTTGGGTTGCTTGGATTTGGACTTGTGTCTGCGAGTTGATGAGCCTGCAATGCCTACTGATGATAGTACTTAGGAATGATAGCCGGGAAAGATCCAACTGCTTATGTCACACCCCGAACCCAGCGAGCACGTGAACATCCCACCAGGCCGTTTCCTTTATGAAAGTCTCCCAGGATCCTTCGGCCCACAACTCAATAAATTCCATACACATAGGAAGCGACAAACATCTCCACTTTATAATTACAAATTGAAATGACTTAGGACAAAATGGTACACTTCACATATCTATATAATACATTTCAATTGATACATCGGTCAACTACCAATGGTTCAATCCTACTCCACAAAAACTAAATTCAATCCCTAAGGCCACAAAATGTTTTATATTCATTCGACCAACTACTTCATCGAATACAAATCCTTGACACACTTGGTGTTCGATCTCTTGGAACCTGAAAAATTTTAATCCCCAACGGGGTGAGATATAAATCTCAGCAAGCTAACCCTAAACCTAAAAATTCATTTCCCAGAAATTTCACGACTGAGGAGTCTTACCTCATCGGGTCCATAGCTCGCACCCTTCACATATAGCATACAACGAGCATCTCCTTAGAGTCCATAGGATAATCTCAAAAGCTGTTCATGTTTCTCGTGACTCCTTAAATGAGTCCAGTTATCGTCTCTCAAGACGGTAACAATCAATCCAATTATTCCTTGGATACTCAATCCGGCTATTATCAGTTTCTTTCTACCATGTGTCGAATCTTTCAAACTGTTCTTCATACTTTTCACTTGAGAGCTTAAACCTTGGCCCTCTGTTCTCAAGGGTCCCCACTTGGACCAAATAACATTTTGTTCATTTTTGTCACACTTTCCTCAGGAAGCATTAGTGCCCTTGCCTCTTGGTTCCACAACCAGCTAATGCGACTTTATCTCAATTTCATCCATTCAACCGAACATCAACATTATCTTGGAATTCAACGTTGTTTACAGGAAAATTCCTCAGTCTTAACTTTTCAGGAATCATCCAAGTTCTATGTCTTCATTCTTAGTCCAGGCACCCAACCTTAATACCAAGGTGATTAGAACTTTCTCTTCCTTATGCACTTGGGTCTCTTACCCTATGAAGGAAACTATACACCTCAGTGGAATTCTTTTACTTCAAATCCACTTTGTCCTTCCTATTCCGTAGAACATCAATCTTGGAGTATGTGTTAATAGAGGTAATTTTACTCTAGAATGTAGATGCCACCAGACTCGGCATTCATCTTCCCATAATTCAGTCACCTCAAGTGACAATGCTCCAAGGAGCCGGGGTTCCTTCTTAGTTACCATAAATCCACACTTTGGATATTCAGTTCGAATTCCTCAAGTCACCTCGTGATTACAATCTAAGCACCATTTTTGCTTACTCATCTACTCATTAAAATCGCAAGTCGCTAGGACCATCAAATTCATTCATCTTTCTTTCCATCATGATCATCTCATGATCCAATTATCCTTTAAGAACGACGCCCTAACCTTTAGGGCGATATCTCGTAATGCCACTTCTAGTGACTTCGATTCAATCTCAATTAACCTTATAGAATCAACAATGTCAGACAACTGACATAACCCCTTTCCTCAACTTTCCCCACGACGGAAGGAACGACATGTCAATCTCTTATTATGAGACTTACGCCAAGGTAACAACCATTCCTTACTAGCGCATTCTACGTTCCAAAAGCGGAAATCTCTATAGTCACAATCCATGAACGAAAATCCTCTTGCTTATTCCTCTTTCGATCATCCACTTCCTCCCTTAGGACCCATCACAGTTTCTTAGAATAAAGAATAACAACTAGCGATAAGACTTTCAAGTTCTAATCCACTCAGGGATTTACTTATCTTATTCAAAGGTCCTTGACCACTTTTAACATATATTTAAATGGCCTTGAGAACTCTGTCTCACACTGGTCGATCGTCCTCAGATCCTTGCAGAATTTTTAGGATCCAAACAACATTTGCTCTCGAACAATTCCAGGAAGATACTTTCCATCGAGCAACTCAATAGAGGTAGTTCCGGCAAATATCATGCCTTCGAGGTAAACCCTTCCTCTAGTGACCTTTCACCAATCATCAACGGTCTTTTAAGGCTAGTAACTGCCAAGGTCACTCTCTTTCTTCAGTGTACCCAAAACCTCTGAGGTTTCCTTATGAAGATCCCCAATCTAGAAGAAGGCAATCTCAAATTCATTCTCTTTATCGAACTTAGTCAATCCCATCCTTTTACATCATTCCACAAGTTTTCCACTGGGCAATTTCCATTTTCTATTATCTTTCCCATGATCTCTACCATTTACTTTGCTAGCAATAGCAACTGCAGTCTCAGCGACTAGGGTAACAATGGCAGCTCCTTCTCGAGTCTGCCTACCCATCTATCTTTCTCATTTCTATTCAAAGTTCCTATGACCCTTTTCAACTCTTTGGTCTCGTACAATTCGTAAGCTCGAGTCAAAAGCTTTGTAAGTGACCAGACTCTGGTCATTCGACCCTATTAGGTTCTCATGGTTCTCATGACACTTGAACCACTATAATTCCCTCAAGGAATTAAAGACTTAAGCCATCTACTCAAGTTTAGCAGTCTCAGACTGCTCATTTCATCATTCATCACCAGTTATCATCCAGTGGTTCCCAAACAACTCTCAACTAGTTGTCCATTATCTAAGGATTCCAAATCATCCTTAAGAAGCAGCCACATAACAGGCCAGCCTCAACGAGACAACTTCTCAATCAACAGCCAAAAACAAGGCAAGCCTCAACTAGGCCAACATCAAACGACCACTTAAGGCATCACTTCTGTAAGTCAATTACTCATGCTTTAAAAATATAAAAGGCATCTACCACTCTAGCATTACCACAACATGCTATCTCAATTTCTACAGGCATCAGTTCAACGGGATATAAACTCCCCATATGTCGTCTAATCTCTCAGTTAGACCTTGGCCATAACAATTACATGATGCCAATTACAAAACATGCCAATCATGCCATTCATAACATTCCTTTTTTTTTCAAACGGCATCATCTGCCAAGTATAAAGCTCTTAATCATGCCAATCATAGGCGTCATTATAATTGTCATGCCACTTTCAAACATTCATTTGAGAATCAATCTTGTGCCATACATCTCTTAACCACAATTGGACTCAACCCGATACCTAGACCTTCCCTTTCAATTTATGTCTTGGGTCATTTTTGCCTCATCGCTATCTTAGAAGCCTGCCAGGAGCCGCTCCTTGTCCGGACCTCTCTGTCCCGGCGATCACTCCCCGCCCTCATCAGACCTAGGCGTTGCAGGTTGTCCCAAGTCATACATCTATTGAGAAAGCCCCGTTCCACACGTCGTATACCATGCTTCATCAGGGTTTGTAGGTATCCCATCAACTCGTCCCATACCAAGCGACAGTTTATTAAGTCCAATAGTGAAAAGCTCATGTATGCACCCTTATCGACTTTCATTTCATAGTCATAAACACATGCACAACATGTTCGTTCTCACCACTTGTCATACCACAATCATCTTTAAATCGGTTCTTATCCATCGAAGATTTCTAATTTCATCAATGACTGTCACATCTCATAGATCAATTGCCTATATTCCATCATATACCTCAAGTCTAGTCGCTATTCAAGTCGAATCCATATGCATTCGATCACAACTGGCCTTTAATCCTAATATTCCTTGTCCACTTCCTTGTTTACATCTCATCTCATATCATCCAAGGTTGTTAGTAGCAATCGATAACTGAAACCATCAAGATATAACGCAATGCAAGTCTGAAGCTACTAATGCTAGCCGTCTCTTTATAACTCACATTCCTTAAGTTGGTTCATTGCTAGATCACAATCACAATCACAATCATATACTCTAATTGACCCTTCATTCATAAGCTATTCTCTAGCGACCTCAAATCTAGGCTTATGACTCCTTAATCTCTACTCACTTCCTTGTGAGCCTTAATCATAACATCACTCATGATCATTGATTAAAATCAACACCATGACCATGAAGATACGACAAAAATTCAAGCTTAGAATCCTCAAGATTCAACAATCAATGCCTAATCCTATAGGTCTCTATGACATTATGAATTTTCGCCCTTCGAGGCTTGAGATATGAAATGGAAGTTAGAATTGACAATTGAAAACAAAGAATTTCAAAATTGAAAAAGGATTTGACGTCGTCTCGCCAATGGCCACTCAAAATGAGAAAAACGAAGTTTCGGACGAAAAGTGGCAAATGACCGTTTTGCCCCTCGACCATTTGCCCTTGCATTAAGAATAAAAGAAGGACAAAATGGTCATTTAGGTCCTCCAAGGGTGGCTGCTAAAAATTGAAGAGGGTGGAGTCAATGGAAGTCAAAGCTAAGATGTCAATTATTGGTGCTTTGCCATGTGTCACTCATAGAAGGGATTAGGCATTAATTGCCCATCTAATCTCTAACCACCCTTATAGATGAAGGTCACAATGAATTAAGAGAGAGAGAGAGAGAGAGAGAGTCTCCTTCCTCCTCAGCATTTTCGACCACCATCTTCCCTCTCCTCCATTCTCACGTTTTCCTCTCTCTCGACCGTTCTGCCCGGCCCGACCAGTCCCGACCACTCTACTGTTCCGGCCATAACTTTCTCTTTCGATGTTGGATTGAGGTAAAACCACCGGCATATGAAAGCGTATCGTCTTGCCATTCCAACAAGGTATTATGAACTTAATTTGCATCAGTATTTCGTCCCGTAGATCCATTTGAGTGAGCAAAGGTCAGATTGAAGGAAGAATCTGACCGGTTTTGAGAGAAGAGCTGTTTCGTGGGCTTAAAGGATTCAAATGACTCCAAATTTTCGGTGAGTCACTCTCAACTCATAGTATTAAGGTTTGAAAAGATGAGATTGATGATTTATGTGAGTTGAGATGAGTTTTAATGGATGAAATTACTTGATCTTGCATGGACAGATTCTGATCGCCTGACCACCGTGGGGAAACAGATCTGTTTGAAGGCTTTATGGTGATATTTCGCGAAGAAAATCTTCGGTGAGCCTCCTAGACTTGTTGATTGATGTTGTAGCAAGTTGGTTTGGTAGAGAATTGGAGCTCGAAATTTATTTATGGGCTGATTAATGTGGTATAAGGCAGAACCGAATCTGCCCTGCTAAGGGATTGTGGAAACCGAACCTCTTAAGGGTTTGTGGAGGTGTCGCTGTGGTTTAAATTCATTTTTAAGGCACCATATGATGTTAATTGATATGTTGGTAGGGTGTACACTTGGTGGACTAGAGAGGAAGAGTTTTAAAGGCTGTTGAGGTGAAAAACTTGAAAGGCCGACCAATCTGTCCATAATGCGCACCGGTTTTGAATTGAGTCGTTCTAAGTCGTCCGATATCCAAATTGAACTTCGTTTTCGCCCACATGACCGTAAGATCTTGACGTTTAAGATCCTGGAATTTGTTTTCCCAAAAAGGCATTAAAAAATTACAGTTTTCGCGAGACTGAACCTGGTTGTGGGGGGCTCAAATTGGGCAGTTTTGATGAATTGAGACTTTGGATGACTTGCCTTGATAGAACGACAATTGGCATGCTTAGGGGCATTGAATTAACACTATGACGACTTGAGAATAAGGTGTTTTTGGTGTTATTGAGGTATTGACGCGATGGAATTGAGAAATAATCGAGTTATAATGTGCTTTTCCTAGGCACGACGTGAGAGTCATGTTTGGCCATGGGCTTGTTGACCTAGGAGGGTCGTTTGGATGGGATTTGCTATTTTGCTTAATGAGGTAAGTGTCCCTTAAACCTCTACTAGGACGTTAGGACATTACTGGATGTGTTTGATTGGTGATTTGTTTTATGAGTGGATCGATTCAGCATTGGTTTATGATGGTTGAATATGAGCATGTGAAATGATTTGACTTGGAAGCCCTGAGAAATGATTTGGCTATGATGCCCTGTTATTGAATTAGCTCTGATGCTCTGTTGTTGAATCGGCTGTGATGCATTGGTAATTATGGTGATTGCTTGGCTAGTGAGCCCTATTAATTGATGTAGAACAATGAGCTCTGATGAATTACACTGACTATAAGGTCTATGTTGTAATGCATTCATCGATCGTTGGCTTGGTGCCTCGGAGATCGAATTGGCTTGGTGCCCCAGTTATATGAATAGCCTTAGTGCTGATGTTATATGAATGAGCCGTAGTGCCCCAGCAATCAATTGGCTTGGTGCCTCGGAGATCGCATTGGCTTGGTACCTCGGTTATTACATGGCTATAATGCCTTGATGCAACTATATTGGCTTGGTGCCCCGATTGTTATGGCCAGAGTTCCCTTGTGATTTTAAATAGTTAGAGAGCCCTGTGATAACTGACTAGAGTGCCTCAGTGATACCGATTGGCCTGTGGCCCCGGTGGTATCAAGTGGTAATGAGCCCCAGAAGTACCGATTGGCCTGTGGCCCCAGTGGTACCATTTGACTAAAAGTCATTACGATATCGATTGGCCTGTAGCCCTGGCGATGATGATTGAGAACTATATCGTGGCTTGTAGCCCTTGTGATGATTGAATAAAATGTCATTTTTATGGCCTGTGAAAGTGGTGTGTTTGTTTATGCTAATGTGCGAAGTTTGGATCTCATATTATGTGATGTTGTTTGGCTGAGCTTCTGTCTGTTACTTGTAGTGTAGTCTGGTGGGACTGGCGGTCTGGTCTAGGTTTAGGGTTTACTTATTGAGATTTATATCTCACCCCGTTGGGGATTAACATTTTTCAGGTCCCAGGCGATGAGACGACAAGTTTGTCGAGGTTGAGTATTCAAAGACGGAATTATAAGATATGGATTCACATTTTGTGATATTAGGGATTGTCCTTTTAATTTGTGGATTAGGAATTGAACACTTGGTATTTGATTAATGTGACCTTGATGTACCATGTTTCTGTCCCAAGTCATCTTGTTGTAGTTATCCCCACTCAACGTCTGAGCTCCAACTAGCATCTAAGTCACTCAGAAATCCCATCTGAGCAAACTTTTTTGACAGATTCAATCATGTGCATTCCCGCACCAAAGGATAATCTGTAAAACAAGTATTCCACGGCATTATCTCGAAAACTTAAGAGTACTTGGATTGTTTTGTCAACTTCAAAATCACCTAGGGGTTTTTCTCAACACAACACATTGCTCTGATACCAATGATGGGAATGGATCTCAATTCTATACATACAAATATGCTGCGGAATACAACATAATACAAGCCCTAGATTGGCTTGAATCACTGATCATAAAGGTAAATCACATGGAACGGACTTACCTTGATAGTCACAGATTAGAAGACTCAATTGCAGAAGTGAAGGAACCTTAATCATCCGATCGTTCGTCATTGATTCCCACAGAGAGCCTCGAACAAAAGAGAAAAAGTGAGAGAGTGTTTCTGAGCGATTATTCCAAATCATAGAACGGCGTACGTTCTCAAAGGTGTATAGAGGAGTTACCAAAACCATCATCTGAGAATCAATTAGGAAATTAATTATATCCTTTGATATTTGCATAAATATTGGAATAAAGGGAATAATCAATATTGTCATGATTTGTGCCCTTAAATGGGTGTAATTGTCCAGCAATTTTCAAGTCGGGTCATGTCAAGTTGACCTATTTTGTAATGCACATTTATGTCGAAAAAAACAGAAACATGAACCGCGGATATCAATTGCACCCCTAAATTCACCATCATGCTCTATTATTGGCATACTAGTATAAATAAGATTCCATTTGTCCGCAAGCCTCGGTTATCCATTAAAAGCATTTTTGAAACTATCCTCTGCTTGAGATTGCTAGCCTCTCTCATGATTGTAAGTGTTAATATATTATTTTAAGAATCTCTAATTGGGTGTGCAATGCAAAATAATTCAATTATTATGAACCATAACTTTTGTAGATTTCTATGTATTAACCGGACGTGTTAGATGAAACTTTTGCATGTCTAAGGGCTACACTCGTTTATAAAAATCAACTTGAAGCATAGGTAATAACATTCGGGGTGATACGGTCCGAGCGAATCTCAACCCCGTGTAAAATAACATAGTTTATGATCCGAGCCCGAATGATCGGGGTCAAAATATAACCAACCCGTCCCAATATTGACTAGTCCAGGATGATACACTGCGCCAACATACAGAATACTTTTCTATTTATTATGTATTGTCTTTCTTGGATAGACAAAACAGAAGAAAACATCCTGCGAACAAATATATGACGCACTGCATAATATGACGAACTCATTGTAAGCTTTAACTTAGCATATTATTGGGTCCAGGATCTCAGAACAGAACAGTACATCACACACACAACAACAAAATTCATCCATAGATGAACCTCTCCAAATGACTGCAATTCCAAACAAAACTAGTTACAGAAAATTCAAATTCTATTCGAGTTACCGCTGTTCCTGTCCATCATCGACAATTTGCAACGGCTCATAAATCGTGCGATGAACTCTAGAAGAAGGAAAGGGCAAAGAAATACAGACACCGTGTTAGTCGTCATGAGTCAGAAATACTCTGATGCAGTATGAGGAGTCATCAAGATAAATCATGTGCAAAGAACATGAAATAATTGTGTAATTTACCTTCAATCATCATAAGCTGCTGGTTATTTCTGAACTTCATTGCGTTTTCCTCAGGAGTGCAGGCGGAATGCATCTGTTTGTCGCTCTTGAACATTTCCTCATTGAGCTGCTGCGAGCCCACCAGGAAAAGATATTAGAGATGGCAGCCCCAATGAGGCGATCTATATTTCAGCTAGTCGAAACTTTATGCATGTCGAAGATGGTTCGTTTCCGTACATTGTAGTTCTGGTACAGGCATATGAGTTGATGTTGCAGCGACTCGCTCAAAAGCTTCTTCAGCTCTTCTACCAGAGACTGCACGTCATACATAACCGATGCGTAATCAGTACATTAAACTCCCTTGTTAATTAGATAAAGCCCAGAACTACCTCGAAGATAAAGTTGGTTGATACATCGTGCTCAATAAGAGTTTGAAGTTTCCCGCGGATCATGAAAAGCCTGTAATTGAATTCCAAAAGGAGAACATAGTTTCAAAGGTGACTGTTGAATCTGATGTGTCTAATTAGCAAAATTCCAATACAAGGATGATGCGCGCAATCGAGAATTTTCACAATAGTCCGATGCGTAATAATCTGGACTTATGCATCGGCCAATGAAGGGGTGCATAACATTAACCAATTCTAACTACTGTCAAAGCACTAAAATGTCATTGCAACTATATGTGACAAAATTTGGCAGAAGAAAAAGAGTTAGAAATTAGTTCTAGATGATTTTCCAATTCTAACGAAATCCATAGAAGAAGCTTACTGTCTGGGGCTCTGCTCTTCAGTTATTTTCTTCGCGATCATCGCGATTACATCTTCCCATCCCGTCAGTATGGGTTGATCATCCGTCAACAGATACCTGCGAGTCGCTTCGGATAACATAAAGGGCGAAGAAAAGATGCTCCACCGAACACATATTATAAAGATGGTCTAGCACGTCCTAAGAGAAATTCGAAAGTGTTTTGGTGCTTTTTTCTTTACCTCTTGTGATAGGTTGCCTCGAATGACCGGATCGCTTGACGCAGATTGTTGTTGGAGCTGTCCGCGAATTTCTCCGCCAGTTGGTGCCGCAGGTATATGCCCTCCTGTTTAGCTATGAACTCCAACACTTCAACAACCTAAAACACGGTGCAGAAAACCATAAGTCCTTGGTAGGATTACCGCACTGATGACCGCAAAACTCGATGCTTGGAGGCTTCCTTCTCACCTCCTCCTTCGAGGGAGGAGACAACTTGATGACTGTGCAGAGCGTTCCTATCGGTTGGAGCTTCGAGGCGTCTGAGCAGCAAAAGAAGATCTTGGTGTGTTTGTACCTTTCCAGGAGCCACCTTAAGTACAGCAGGGCATCTGTTGATAGCCGGTCTGCCTCGTACAGGATCATCGCTGTGGAACAATGGTCGACCGAATGTGTCAATCAGAAAACGTTCTTGCTTCTTACGAGATTTTCGACAGCGGAAAGGGGTCGGACAAAAAAAAAAAAAAAAACAAAAAACAAAGTACTATACCTCGGCAGCAATCAATATTTTGGGGAGCTTTCTTGGAGAATCTGTTATGGTTTTCCTTAATGAGTTCCACAATGACATGTTTCTCATACCCTTTGAGTTTAGAGACACTTACTTCTACGTGCTGAGGTGACTCCCAAAAAATCACTTCAATAGAGCCTTGGGATTCTCCCTGTAACGCAGCGCAAGAATGTCATTGAGCCTTGTCCAATTGTTGAACCACAGGAATATGCATAAACAATCTGAGCTCACAAAGAAGGTATGTTCACTCCCGTAGGTGCTTTCAACAATTGGGAAAATATTTTCTTAGTGATAATCGCCTACTTTTGCTTACAGAAATGATTTAATGAAAAGTATTTTCGTGATCGACTAAAATATTTGAGTGTAAATTGATGTTCATAATTGAAATACTTTTTTTTGACTGTTTTTCGAAAATGATTCAAATAATGACGCTTAAGAAGAACTCTTCAAATAATTGATTCATCAATGGACGGCCATAAAAAATTTAGGTTATATCACGTAATGAAAACTGTTGTCCGAAGAGGGTTTTGATTTTTTTTTACCATGTTGCCATCTGTTCTTAAAGAATTATGAGAGAATGTTCCCATTTGGTAACACATTATTTACGAACTATTGCCCCTTAGTTTTTTTTTTTTTTTGGGTCGAAAACTATTGCCCCTTAGTTGGAAAGGACAAAAAAAAAAGTGAAATTTTACTCCAATTTCCCTCTGTTGCGTTAAAATAATTAGCTTTTTCTTTAATCACACTTTATCACTTATCTCTTTTGAAATCTTCATATTCTTAAAATCCCTTTTCTTTTTTTTATTTTCTCATTTTTGTGAGAATTTCTTATTTGAACAAGTTCATAAGATTACATCGCGAAGTAAATATCATTATCCATAGAAACCAGATTAAATGTGAGTATTGTGATTACTATTGTAATAAGCTTAATTCCCTCTTTTCATCTTTCGACTTTCTTCTTTCCTCATTATTCTTTCTTTGTCTTCAAAATAACTTCAGTCAAGCTGCTTAATAACAAAATATACCTCTACCTGTCTGTAGATTTATTAGATCATAATGAACAACGTTGCTCTTTTATTTTACTAGCAAGAAATCAGGCTTTTGTACTTAAAAAAAAAAGAAAAAATAAGAACAGGATTTTAGATATGTCTACAAAAACGGTATGCTGTAAGATAAAGTATTTTTGAAAGTAGCAAGTTAAGAATATTTTGAGGAGGAAAATCGTTTGGGGATCATCGTGATATTGGAATGCTACCACATATGGCAAAGGGAGCTCGCCAAGTCTATGAACAGGCGTAGCGCACATATGTAATTGTGCACGCGGCATGACTTATTACCTTTTTAGTTCACGTAATATTTTACTTATAAAATTGGTTATATCTATATCGGTACTTCACAATTATTTTTTTGTCAGAACAAGTTATTCCAGTCTTGTTATAATTGCAAACATGCCAAATTCCTTGCGACAAAGAAAACCCTCAACATAGACATATGCAAAAAGATGGCGAGACCTAAGAACAGAATCAGGTACATTTGATTTTGCCAAAAAACCTTCAAGTTACATATTTATTCCCGATCTCATGCAACTACGAATCCATTTTAAAAGACTAATTTTAGATGAAACGGTCAGAAAAATCTCCTTAAACATAAGAGATTTACCTATGACTTCTTGACTAGAAATTATACCTAAAAACATAGTAAACCACCTTCTCATTAAATGATGGGAAGGAATGTTAATTGAGGCCATGTCTATGTCTCAAATAAACTGTGGCGCATATGATTATCGAAGAAATATCGTTGCTTAACCTAATTAGAATAATTAAAAAGCAATCCATGAACCTCCCAACTCCAATTTTTTTTTAATATAAAAAAACTAAGGTAACTCTTCGGTATTCATTTGAATTCCTCATCTTCCCTGGTTTTGCAACCATTTAAACTCACATTTCCCAAATTGACTCAAACCTTCATAGATTATTTTGTCTTTTATTCATTTGAAGACCAAACCCTATTTTCCCTTATTTTTATCAGGAAGTAACGAGCCGTGCTCTCTTTCTAATATAGTAGGATCGGCGAGAAAGAATAGATAAAGCAAACAGGAGTCGGCATCGAAAGAGCATCGACGTAATTCTAACTCCCTCACCTTCAAGTCAAAAACCTTGAGCACCTCCCTAGCCTGCAAATGAAGAGACATAAGCAAGCTTTGATAAGTGTATTGTGATGACTCATTAACGAAATATTTCAATTTATTGATTCCACTTAATATCAAAGTGAAATTTTAGTATATAATACTAGTCACGTTCATCCACTTCAATACACAGATCGAAAGGCTAAATGAGAACGCAAATAAACAAAAAGAACAAGCACGAAAATTACGAGATTACTGATATTGAATATTGATTAATCTAGTGTAGATCGGTCGGGAAAGTTTGGTATTCTGTAACGAAAAATTAAATGACGCACCTGTACTTTCTCAGCACCGTAGACTTCTCGGAGCAATGCCCAAATCATGGTTCTCTTTCCCACTCCGGGTGGGCCTTCAAATATATAATGACCACAATCTTTTAACTGCAAAAAAGACAAAACAATTTTTTTTAATATTAATTTTCTTATCCTACTTTTTTCTCCATAAAAAATCAAATACTTATCAAGGAGAAGCATTTTATGTTATTAGTATATGATTGACATATTGTATCGTAAGATTCTTACCTAAGCATTTTAGGTTATACATTGTTAAAAGTTAGTTGATTTTCTAAATCCACACGTTCACTTATGGCTATCTTCGTTTTTGTCGAGGCTGCTATCTTTCCAAGAAATTTAATTAACGTCAGATATATGTGATTGATCGATAAAATTAATTTACCGACATGCATAATACTGGGTAAGAGTATAGCGAGTTTATTTATAAATCAAAATTTTCATATTACTTTTGATATATCTCGCCTAATTTTGATTATAAAGAGGACAGCTTACCGGGCCCTGAAGAGAGAGTGCCTTGTCCCTATTGCAGATGAAGTCTTTCAACGCCTTAGGCCTGTACTTGGTCGCCCACACAAACTCCTCCTCCACCAACATATTATCAACACTTGCCCCTTCGTCCTTATTGCTCGTAACCCCATTGATGTCTCGCAAGTTAGGGTTTTGCTCAGCTACTTTTAACACCGTGTCGTCCCTCCCCACCCCTCGATAGGGTTCTCCCGTCGCCGGATCATCATCGCCGACCTGAGCTTTTGGCTCAGACTTGGCACTCGACAACCTTGGCAATGTCTCCGGTTCTGATACTCTCTCCCTCAATGGCTTCCGGTCGTTATTCGACGCAGCGATGGCTCCTCCGCTGCTGCCGACGCCCTTCATGTCGAGGCTGCTCACGCTCTTCACGCCCATCTCCTTCAGCAGCGTCGTCTTCTTGGTCCTGCCCGCAACCGGTTGGTGGTGAGCGGCGGGCTTCTCTTCCATCTTCATCCTCTTGTTGTTCTTGTTGAAGCGGGAGCGCCACACCATCTTCTTCCTGATGAAGGATGAGACCGAGCTCGAGGAGGTGTGGATGGTCGTCGTGTGGCTCCCCCCCTCGGGGCTCGAGACCAAGATCCTCCGGCGCCCTATCGCGAGGGACTGGTCGGTGAGGCCCTTATAGTAAGGACTGCATTTGGAGCGGGAGGTGACGGCGGCCTGCCTCCGGTTGTGCTCCTGGAGGTTCTCCTCAGTGAGGTCGGAGTGCGCCGAGTGCTCGTTCCGGCGGCCGCCGAAGGAGGGAAGGATGGCGACGAGCTTCTTTGTCCATGAGGTAGGAAGTGGGAATGGCGATGAGGACGAGGATAATGATGAACGCGGCATTGCGTCTAACAAGTGTTTGGTGAAAAACTAGGGAAGAGTTGTGGGTGACGAGCTTAGGAATGTTGTTATAGCCTAGGCAAGGTAAGACAAACGGGGGAGGGGAACACTAGGTTTTCTTGTTTTGTTTTAGCGACAACAACTATGTCAAAACATTCAAGGTGGTGGGACGATAACACAGTTGAATCTCTTGTGGGCTCCCACCAAATGATAATAATCAAGCTGGAACTTTGGTCCTACTCGCTTTGCTGGATTAGTTTGATAATTGCCTGCTAGGAAAGGAGCCTTCGGCGATTTTCCGACAAAGAACGAGGGAAGATTCGAGACATTGTTATAAGAAAAGGAATGAAAAGCTTTTTGGCAAAATGAAATTAGTTTGTTTTACTAAAATGCTCAATTTTTGGCTGTTAGACTTTCGAGATTTCCTTCGTTGTAGTCATAATTCTAAGGCAAGGGTGCGCAGCCGCGGGCGAGCCAGACTTGCCAAGGCCTCGCCGACCATGGTCGAAGGAGGCCATTTGTCAATTGCAGGCGAGGCTGAGTTTGCTTGTGGCCAGCGAGGACATGGGGAGGCTGCTGGGCGAGGCCAGGTAAGGGCTGAAAGGCCCTCGTCCAAGGGCGAGCAAGCTCCAATGACCCTCGCCGATCATGGTAGGAAGAAAAAAAAATATTATTAAAAATAGACGCGTTAGCTCTGGCCAAGTAAATGAACTGAAATGACACAAATATAAAATGATTAGGACCAAATTGGCAAATAAATTTATCATTGAATTGACACAATTCCAATATATTTAAGACTTTGTTTGGTAATTAATTTTTCTAGAGAATCATAACGTATTCCTCATAGTCCCAATTCCTTGATAGAAAATTACCAAAAAAGTCCTAAACTATTATAATTGTGCCAATTCTGTCCTAAATTTATTATTTTATCAATTGAGTCCTAAACCTCTTGTATTTGTGCCAATTCAGTCCATTTAATAAACTTTGAAAGGCCGGCGTTGACATGGCGATGTCGTGACAATTTTCAATAATATTTTAATAGTTATAAATTTTTTTGTAAACTGACTGAAAGAAGAAGGAGAAGAAAAAAAGGAATAAAATATAAATATAAATATAAATATAGATATAGAAATTAAAATATTATTAAAAATTGACACGTCAATACCGGTCAACGAAAGTTTGTTGTCCCATTTCGCTTGATAATAGGTCATATATACTCTTTATATTCATGTGGTCTCCCTCCACCTGTCAGCTTAAATTTTTGGATTGGACTTTCTAATATGATATCAGAGCCAGTGCTGTCCGTGATTGTGCATCCACCCCCTATTAGTCAAAAGTTCACGTGAGTTTGGGACTCAACTGACAAAATAAAAAAGTTAATGAGATGGAATTGTCATAATAGTAAATTAGTAATAGGCTTAGGATTTTTTTGGTAATTTCGCAATTCCTTGTGTGTATGATGGCAACTTTTTATTCAAAATTGACATATTCAAAAGAACCGATCTTACAGCTACGCAACCCGAATTAGACTTATTCACACGAACAACTCAGTCTCATTTGCAGACTCATCATAGATTCATAGTAGACAATGGTATTGAATCCGTAGAGAGCCATCACAATAGGTATTGCTACTGTGACTCTAGGAGTTATAACTTAAATTCCTAAGATCGCATCTCCACTTATGGGTCGTACTCCTTAAGTGACCTTGTTGGGAACAACGAAAACATATCCACTTTTCTGATATTGCAATTTTTGCCGCAATGCCTTTTGTGTGGTTGCCAACACTTTTGGTCCTACCGATTCAGTTTTCAACAAAGCACCAAGTCACTGCAGGAAATGGGCAAGCGACGCTTGCATTTCTTACGGGGCTCTCCCCTTTGTCTCCGGCACTAGCTAGCTTCGCAGTGAATTTGATAGTCAAGCCACAGACACATGGGAAAAATCACAAAGGTTCCGGAAAGCAGCACAGTCGATACATAGACTTGTTAGTATGTTAGCACACACACCCGACATATGAACTCTTGCAGTTCACGTGTTAGGAGGATTAGCCGTAAAAATAAGGCTACATCTTAGTAAAGGATTCCACTTTTATTACCACATCTCACCTCTCTGTTACAACCCTCAATTACACCTAATTACAGCGGGGACCCTGTGCTTTTCTGTCGTTGAGGGAGTATGAACCACCCCGGTATTATATTTATAGGCTCCAGAGAAGCCTAGTCGGTGAGACCTATGGAACAAGAAGGGGAAAAAAGGGGGGGAATTAACTACCGAAGGCGCTCCATTCGAGCATGAAATTGAAATTGTAGCTAGCGATTCAAGAACAGGACCACCTGGCGAAGGTCACCACGGTCCCAGCCGACCCTTTTGACATTTACTGGGAATTCCTATTGGGATCATGTCCATTCGTGTAGATAGGCTTCTTTTCCCATCTTGTCCCAGAGAGATTTAGCTTATGAGCGACTTTAAAGGCTTAAGTCAAAATGTATTGTGGCTGAGTCACCATTAAAAGTGGTCTTCTTCCAACTTTATCTATTAAGTAAGTTCACCCAACAGTATTTGCATTTTACCAAACACATTTAGCTCATATTAAGATCACTCGTTGGGATCTACAAAACAGGTGAAAGAAAATACGGGCACAACCGCTCGAAAGAAGTTATGATACAACCACTATAAATACCATTGCCATCCTGTTGAGGAGCCCACGCACAAATCAATCAAATTTACTCTCTTTTGGTATCGTCACTTTCCGGCATTGCACTTTTATCTTCCAGATTCGCGTCGTCGGTTTAAATTTCGGCGTGTTTCTTAGTTGTAATTTCGGATTCGCGTTGCCAATTCGATTTCGGCGTGCATTTTTATCCTGGTGTTGCGTCATCGATTAAATTCCGGCATGATATCTAAGTGTTTGCAAGTTTTGCCGTGTTCCCGCACATTTTGCTGGCATTTAATCTTGTTGTTGTGACGAAAAAAAAATCTTGTTGTGAAAGTCTATATCTTCCTAGCCTTACCGTCGATTAAATTTCGGCACGGCTTGTATTCATTCAATTCCTTTTGAAGTAAAGCTATGATTTCCGTATTTACCTAGAAATTTCCCATCTATAGTAGCCATAGAACCTGTTTCCCTTAATTGAAAAACGAAAAACGACTTCCAGCGAAAGATATTTCGTCGCTGGAAAAATTCGGTGGAAACATTATTTTATTTTCCTTTAAGATTGTGTAGATTTTACAATACGTTTAACGGTTGTACTCCGAAAAGACATATCCAAACCTTATGAGGTCCATTGGGTAAAAAATTGAATTATAAAGAGACTGGGGACCTAGCAAGATGGAGAGAGCTTCAACACCAGCAGAAAAACCACCACAAACAAAGAGAACTACGAGCAAGAGAGATTTTATATTGAAGAGCGGCAAAAATTACAAGAGGAGAAACTTTAGATTAAACTTAAATGGCGCCACAGAGTTGAAGGGAAATGACGTGAATCTGATCCAAAAGGGGCTCTAAGGCTGCGTATGGATGGTGGCTGGGGAAACTGTTTCTATTCCAAAAGTGTTCCGGGAACACTTTTGGAGCAGAAACGCGTATGGTTAAAAAATGTTCCGAAAGTGTTCCGCGGAACACTTTTGTGCCAAAGAACACTTTTGAATGAACAAAAAAAACTTGCTTCTGGGATTTGGGAACACTTTTTGGAACACTTTTGAAACCACCATCCATCGTCGCCGACGCGATTACCACTCGCCGCCTCGCTAAAAGCCGACCGTTGACGGTCGCCGGCCGCCGGTCGCCGGTCTCCGGCCGCCGGTCGCCGATCTCCGGCCGCCGTCGCCGGCCGCGGTCTCCGGCCGCCGTACGTCGTCGCGGTCGCCGGCCGCCGTACGCCGTCGCGGTCGCCGGCCGCCGTACGCCGTCGCGGTCACCGGCCGCCGCCGCCGTCGGTCGCCGGCCGCCGCCGCCGGTCGCCGGCCGCCGCCGCCGGCCGCCACCACCGGTTGCCGCCTCCGGTCGCCGATCGCCGCCGGTCGCCCGCCGCCGCCGGTCGCCGGCCGCCGCCGCCGGTTGCCGCCTCCGGTCGCCGATCGCCGCCGGTCGCCCGCCGCTGCCGGTCGCCCGCCGCCGGCCGTCGCCCACCTCCGGTCGGCGACTGAAAAAAGTGTTTTTTTTTTTAAATTACCAAACGCGTTTTTTTCCTAAAAATCGTAATTTTGAACAGAAACACAAAAAAATGTTTCTGTTCAAAAAATGCTCCCTGGAACAGAAACGCTACCATACGCAGCCTAAATGCCCAATCCCCCGCGATTTGGGCCCAGAGGCTGCCCAAGAGAACAGGCCCGATGATCAAAGTGGCCCAATACGAGCTAGGCCCAGCACTCGCTGGGCATGTGTGGCCCTGGGAAGTTGAAACTGCAGCTAATGATCCGCGGACCGGACCCCCTAGAGAATGTCGCCACTCTCTCGCCCAACCCTTTTGAGTACCTGTCGAGATTATGTCCATCGGAATGGATGGGTTTCTCGTCCTATAGGTGGTCTTGACATAGAGATGATAGAGCACAATTGTTAAGACTCGTGGTATCTATCTACCTCGGACATTATAACCCATTGTAACCCCACCATGCCAAGTGAGTAAGTTATGGAATACACTTAATCACAGATAATCATCCACCAGCAACTTCGACACAGCAAGTCTCGACTCGAGCTCGTCGCCCGAGCCTCGAGTCGGATTTGTTCGTGGGGAGTGAACCTATCATTCAAGGAGAGGGAACCTATCATTCCTTATTCCTAAATCACATGACAGTTAGCTCAAGTCTAGAAATTAAATAATACATAAGTTGCAACATGACAGAGGAAATTAGGACCAAGAACAGAGAATCACGTGCGGCTAGTGACCAGCAAAACTTCCCAAGCGCGCGTCTCTGAGATCCCTCGGCCCACCCGAAAGTCCATTTCTTTGAAATATGCATCTACCTCTATCTCTCTCTCGCGGATCCGGATCCTCTACCTTAATGGCAGAGGATCATTAAGATCCCCACCCTCCATGTGGGGGGCCCCACACACATGGAGGGTGGGGGTCATCATGGGAGAGGATTTCCATGATAGGAAATCCTCTCCTCTCTCTCGCTCCTCCTCTCCGTTCCCCCCAACATACCGTCCTTTATCTGCAGTGGCGGCTGATTCTTGTCCCCTTCATTTTCGGCAGATCTTGCTCTTCGCGAGAGCTTTGTAGTAGAAAGGACAAAATGGAGAGAGAGAGCCGAGAAGAAGCAGATGGGTCGCCAACAAGCTCTCTACTTGTGGGCAACTCTGGCGTCTCCAAGTCTTCAAGTGAATCCTCGGTCACGCCTCTCGTCGTTTTTAGCACTCTCGTTGCCGTTTGCGGGTCTTTCGCCACTGGGTGTGCTGTGAGTATTATTCCATCGGGTCTTTCCGTTGATTGCCTTGCCTTGCCTTGCCTTGCATGTAGTTTTGATCACTAAGATCCAGGCTCTGTTTTCTGTGAATACTATTCCATCGAGTTATTTAATCTTTTATTCCTTGTCTTGCCTCTGGAATGTGATCTCCTAGCCCTCTCTGCTCTGTTTTGGCTGTAGTTTCTTACGAGGTTACTCTCCATCAAGTAGAAGTCACTTTAACCAGTGGCATATTTCTCTAATGCAGTCTGGTTTTTCATCGCCCGCTGAGTCTGGAATAATGGAGGATCTGGGGCTCTCTACGGCAGCGGTGAGTCCTATCATGCATACCTGCTACATGTCCTAAGTGCATCGCTTAAAGTACGATGAATTGCGGCCATTTTCAGCCAATTCATTGTTGAGTGAGATTGTGTGCAGAACCTCCGTTATTATCAACGACAATTTCCCTTAAAAGCATGGTCCATGCCCGAAAACTCACGACCCAAAGGGCTAGCTAACAATGACTTGTCTATCTGTGACACCATTGGAATAAGGGAATTTGCGAGTCATGATCCCGGTTCTCCAATATTGACGTTCCCGAATTTTATTTTATTTTATTTTATTATTATTTTTTAATGTCGCAGTATTCGCTTTTTGGCTCAACATTAACAATAGGAGGGTTAATAGGAGCTCTAGTTAATGGGTGGATGACGGATATGATGGGTCGCAGACGTGTAAGTCCTTCTCTGGCCTTTCCTGCTATACTTGAACTTGAAAACATATATGTTCAGTGAAAAACCTGGAAAAATCTTGCAGACTCTGATGTGTCGCGACGCAGACCATGGGGATTTCACAAATAATTTTCACTGCAGGATGGCTTTCTATAGCCTTTGCCGAGGTTTGTGCTCTGTCTATTCACCTCTTCAGACTTTGCTTGATAGATTGGAAATGACTTGACCCACAAAACTTCAATTCCATTTCCTGCTCTCACATTTATCAGATAATTTATAAGTGTGCTGAAGAATACCTTGACCAGAAAGGGGTTTGAATGGTGGTTGAAGGGAATTTCATACAAAATCACTAATCAAGATCTATAAACGAAGCGGAATAATATAGATCCACATACCCATAAGCACAAAGCGCGGATTCCAACAATATGTCAATCAAACCGTTGTACTGGATTGTCAAGCCCTGAGATCAAACTTGAATAACTGATCTGTGAGGTATATCACGTAAAACGAACATACCTCGATAGCCACAAATTAAGAGCCCCGTTGCAGATGAGATACGATCCGGATCCGGCGATCGATCGTCGTCGAGAGAGAATTCTTCAATGGAGTTTTTGTGATAGTTTTTCTGGAGGTTGGAGAGAACGACATACGTTCTGTCTGATGGCTGAAGAGCCTAATTCCTCTTTCTCTTTCTTTTTAGAATAGGAAACAAAATCCTATTAATTGCAAATTATCGCAATTATGGAAATCGGCAATTTAGCCCTTATTTGGGCGCCAATTTCCAACAGTGGTCTACGGGAGTATTTTCAGGGATTTCTCGCTTCATTACTAGTATCTGAAGGGTCACATGCTCCCCGTGACAAAATTATATTTCAATCTATCCCTCCATCTGGTCAAGGGTTCACCCTTAAAAGGGAAAAAAAAAGAGGTTTTTCCGGCTGAAGTTCGAAGATATACGATCATGTTTTATTTCTCTAGATTATGTATCCTCTATAAAGGCTGTGAAGTAGTTAATGGTGTATTTCATCTTACCTTGCAGAATGCTTGGTGGCTCAATATCGGAAGACTGTTGAATGGAGTTGGCTATGGGATTATATGTTACGTGGTAAATGCATAAACATGCATATTTCTTATCCTGATTAATTTCTAGAGCACGTTGGTCATAATTTTGTGGCCAAACAGGTACCTGTGTACATTGCCGAAATAACACCCAAGAGTATCCGGGGAGCATTCACAGCATTAAATCAGGTGAAAATGTTGGGCCACTGTAAAATGTAAATGGTGTCAACTCGACGCATTGCCCATCAAGCTTTACTCGGTCTTGCTGCAGTTTATGTTATGCTGTGGCATTTCGTTGATTTTCTTTGTGGGAACGATTGTTTCCTGGCGTATCCTGGCTTTGATAGGTACTGTCTCAGTTCTCTTCTGCTTTTTCTTAGTTTTATCTAAGGAAGCACCAAAAGATCACTGGCCATGATCTCGCTTTCAGGTGGCAGCCCCTGCATATTTCAAATTTTCGGTTTATTCTTCATCCCAGAGTCTCCTAGATGGCTGGTAAGTTGTTTATGGAGCGTACCACGTACTCATGAGGAGCCACATAATGTCATGATTGTTATCATTCTTATTTGAAACTTTGATTGCGATGATGACCATCACTTTTTATCCTATGTGGCTTCATTCAATGGTAACAATTTTATGTGTGTTATATCCAAATTCATTATTCCATGGAGACAATTTGAGGGTTGAGTAACCACGACATAATGGAACTTGGATGATTAGATGATGGGGCAACCTAAATTGCACAAGCAGCATGCTGCATGCCATGTAGAGCATTTTGTAGCCCACCAGAACGGATCACAAGGCATGGAAATCATTTTTCAATTTCTCTCGCGCGAAACACTTAACAATGTTAAAATTTTAGACTGAAAATGGGAAGATTAGTAATGAATTCAATATTTTACAAGGAATAGCTTTACTCATTTCTGAACCTGAAGTCTAGTGGGGAAATGAGAATGGCCAGAGGTATAGGCGTTATAATTTCCATGTCAACTACAGTTGGCATGGATCAATTTTGTGAGAGTATACTGATTATTTTAGAAATAATCATAAAATGAGGGTATCATTGTAGAAATGTTGGAGTGACTACTCTGCATTTTCCATTCCAAGGAAGATGATTAGTGTAGTTATTGACAGGTAAAAGTCGGTCAAAAAAAGGAGTTTGAAGTTACATTGCAAAGACTCCGAGGCAAAAGTGTCGACATTTCCCAGGAAGCGGCAGATATCAGAGTAATTTCTCCATTTCATATATCGACAGGAGAAAGTTGTCCCTTTTCCTTCTACTATTTAATGTTTCGGTTCGTATTGTCTTACAGGAATATACAGAAACCTTTGAACGGCAATCCCGATCTAGAATTCTCGATTTGTTTCAACGAAGATACGCTCATTCCCTCATAGTAAACCTTCCTTCAGAATATTAAAATTGCTTGCCATATTTTGCTCAGTTTTTATTTCCATGTCCTGATATTTTCAAAGCTTAGATAGGAGTGGGATTGGTGATCCTTCAAGAATTTGGAGGCGCATCTGTATTTCCCTATTATGCGAGCTCTATATTTGAATCAGCTGGTAAAAATCGTGGTTTTTTTTCATTAATCATGAAAAAAAAAATACTTGGTAATTTTAACTTATTATCCTGACAGACTTTTCCAGCAGCATTGGCACCCAAAGCATGGCAATTATCCAGGTAATAGACTATCGAGAACTGCGCTGGAAGATGAATTTTATTTATCACATTTTCAAGTTCCTCACCTGTTTTGCAGATCCCAACAACCGCTCTTAGTGTAATCTTGACAGATAAAGCTGGAAGAAGACCTCTTTTACTGGTGACGAGACCAATACATACGACATAATCTCCTGAAGTAAGCCACTCATAAGCATAAGCAAATCTAACCTTCATTTGCAGGTTTCTTCTGCTGGAATGCTCTTGAGTTGCTTTCTTCTAGGATTCTCATTCTTCATGCAGGTACTCGAACACTAATTGTGCCTACTAATTCTTCTTGATCTCATGAAGTGGCCTGGTTTTTTTTTTTTGTTTTTTTACCTTCCTGTGAAACCAGGACCTGCAGTATTGGAAGGAATTCACTCCCATTTTGGTCTATGTGTGCATTATGGTATGTGTCTGTAACTTCTTTTGAGCATACTTTGACAAAATAAAAAAGGCTCAATTTTTTTTTTTTTAATTTGAGAACATATATGGCAAATGAGTTTCTTTCTCTGCTCATTGCTCAACCTGTCTAGGACAAGATGGGGAAGAAAAAGAAAAAAATTGTTGGACCACGTTTTATTTCTAGCAGGGAAACAACAGTCTATTAATTTTTCTTTATAGTAGTGCTGCTTCTAAGTCCTCAACCAAAATGTCCAGGACTAGTTGGATTGAAGTTGCTGACAGATGATTATTGTTATTAGGCGTATTCCATAGCTTACTCACTTGGCATGGCAGGGTTACCGGGGGTTATAATGTCCGAGGTAAATAGATGCTTTCAGTTTAACATGCACTCAATAATCTCCATTTCAAGACTATGTATAGGATTCCTACATTTGGATTGTCATATTCTTGATAGGTGTTCCCGTTGAATGTTAAAGGGTCAGCTGGAAGCCTGGTGACATTCGCCAAGTGGTCCTGTGCTTGGATTGTTACCTACACTTTCAACTTCATGTTTGAATGGAGCGCACCTGGTCATCGATTCTCCTCTTTTTTTTCCTTGTTCTATAGTTTTTGCCGGCTATACTTCTCTGGAGCCTATACACATGAACTGCATGTGTTCATATGTCAGGTGTATGTGTTGGCCGTGAGAAACTTTACCACGGCACTCCCCGGATCACCATAGCAGAGAATCGGATGCCGTACAGCGAAAGAGACGAGCTTGTGTACCTGTTTTGGATTCGCCGGTCTTTAGGCGGAACTCCGGCGATTCCTCAGCTTAAGCGCATCACCTCTATCACCCTCCGGAATCCTGGCGTCGATGATACCACCACCCTCACCTTCACTTGACTTTATAGGAGGAAACAACCTCCTTAGTGAAGCAACTTCTCAAGGAAGTTGAGTGTGTGGAATTATGGAGAGTTAGGGTTAGAGGGGGGTTGCCTTAGCCTATTTATAGAGTCATTTGGCCGGGCCCTCTCATCACAGGCCGGGCCGAACTCGGCCCACACCAGCCAGGTCCATATTAGGCTAATTAAGAATCCTTATATCTCACTTTATTAGACCAACCCCGTTAACGGTAAATTAATACCGCATAATGGTAATTATAATCTCAATTAATATAAGCACACACTTAGGAAAACTCTAACATTCTCCCACTTGGGCGAATATTAATTGAAACTGTACTGTATATGCGCATCTCTATGTTGGTCTAGAGATTATTCTTAATAGCCAATCCGATCCCATAGAATCTTAAACACCGAATCATGGCAGTAACTGCATAAAAAATGTACGCAGAGCCATCCACGGTCACGAATGTCCTTAACTCTACTGATATGGATTCAATATGGTAGTGTGGCAGTTGGATAACACCTCATAGAATAGATATTTAGACAGAAACTTTATGTGTTATCCCCTTTTGTCAGGCAACATTCTCTCTCCTTAAGTGACACGAAACTTGATGTGCACCAGAGAATACATATATGGCTCCAATGAACCTACATATGTCTTATCTTTATAGTCAACTGCACTTTATGTGTAACAAGACATATCTTCAAGGCTAGTATCTCAATGCCCCTAGCATTATATTCAAGGTTTACACATACCTTGAGATTTTCAATTGATCAACTCAACTCAAAAAACTTTATTGCACGCAATAGAGTTGATCCATATCAAGATGTTACAAATGTAACAATCACAGATGCAAACTTTATTGGAGCAAAAATTGACAACAGCTCCCACTGAACAACCGCATCCAAAGATGCTGCTAGGCCCATCTTAATGGCGTCATTTCAAACACAAAAGGGCAAACAACTTTAGTCAGTGGAACTTCAACCATATCATCTGTGAAACTATGCTCCACTTTAATGTCACCATTTTGATCTGGTTCTTTATGGTCAAACACTTGACCGCCAGATGTTTGGACCCTTTAAAACCTCTGTTGTTGTATATAATCAACAATGCAGAGCCATCATCATACTATAACTGTATGGGTCCATATAAAAATAAATACGATCAACTCCCTAGTGAGGTTCTGGAGCTAAATAACCTGAGTAGCAGCCAAAAGCTTGCTATAAACTCCGCTTGAATGCTAGAGGACAATACAGATCTGTGTTTTTCTCTATTATGCCGCACTGCCTGCTAATTCAAAGATGCATTATGTTGTCAACTTCTCGTCATCCAAATAGTTAGTAAGGTCTTAATCCGAATGCCTCACTAGCTGCAAGTAATCAATCTGTATGTGAATCAATATGTAGTCTTTTGTCCTCTTTATGTACCTTAAAACTTTCTTGACAGCAATCCAGTGATCGTTTTCTGGATTTTACAGATATCTGCCTCATGTTCTCAAAACAACATTTGGGTTCTCTCCACATCCGTATAAGGACATGACAATAGATTCAGTTTATTACCCTTAATGTCAGGATCAATTCCTGACTTACAGTGCTGTATACTGAATCTTTCACAATACGATCAACACATGTCCTATGAGACAGGCCCAATATGCAATAAGAACGATCCCAACAGATCTCAATGCCCACGACAAAAGACACCTTATCAAAGTCCTTTATGGCAATATGTGCTTTGCTTCATGTAGTAATTCAACATCACCACTTGTAACATATTGTTCAAAAGAAGATAAAATTTCCTCCCACTGATCTTGTAGTATATACACTAATTCACTTCACTTTCAACATCACTGAATAAAGTGACAACATATATGAAACTCCTGATGTCATTATCTGAGAGCTGTTGCATGAGGCCTTAAGTAAACTATTTTAGTCTACTGATAAGTTTATCTGAATCACCAGCTATAAAACCTTCGGGTTATACCATATAGACTTTCCTCATCAAGGTCTCTCTTTGAGAAGATAGATATCAATATCCAGCTGGCGTAACTCTAAAACAAGATGAGTTACAAATGTCATGATCACTCTGAAAGAACCTTTATGAGAGACTAGAGGAAAGAGTTACTTTATAGTCTTCACCTCCTCTCAGAGTGAAATCTTGGCAACCAGTCTAGCTTTAAACTTCTCTGACTTTTCTTTTAAAGACCTTTTGTCTTATTCATCCACTTGTAACTGATGAACTTATAACCCTCAACTATCCATTATGCTCTCAAAAACCATTATGTTTCATAGACCATGTCTCGTCTTTTATCACATCCAACTCCAAATCTCACTGATTACAAGAAACAGCATCTGTATAAGTTTCTAGATCAACCATATGGCCTATATTATAATGATGCTCTCCAGATAGACTATAAGTCTGGCAGTATAATTGGTCGTCTCTACCTTAGGGATCTTCCAAATGGAGCCTCGTTAACCTCATCATACACCTATGGGGCTTGAAGAGCTTCATCAGAATCTGTGTTAATAACACTGTCCTAAACCCCAATAGGCTTAGACTGTGATGTGGTAGGCTTCACGATCGTCTATATAGGCAGAGAAAACGACACAACACATGTATCGTACCTTTAACCTTAATAGCCTAAGCATCTTTTGGCCTCATTAAAATTCAGAAACTTCATTGTCTGTTATTCCATTATTCTCGTACTTCTGTTGGGATCATTAACCAAATATCCCTTCAAATGATCTGAACTTACCTAATGCTGGACAATACATCTTCACCTCTGCAGGATAACTTCAAATCTTTAGATGGTTTATCTAGATTTACGTCTAATCCATAACTCAAAAGGGTCAATAGAATAACCTTAGTGGAAACACCAATCAAAGTATGAAGACAACTCAAAGGCTATCCATACACAGAATCTTGTAGGTTCATTCCATTAATCATACTCCTCATTACAATCTTGAAAATGCGTTTTTGCCTATCGGCCGCCTCATTATAACTTTCAAGCATAGTAGACTTAACTACTATCCCAGAATCCTTTTAGGTATATGGTAAATGACCCTTAAAGCTTTCCAGCATGGTCATGTACACCATAATACTCACCATATTGGTCTGATCTGACAATCTTTATGACTTTTCCCAACTATTCCTTGACTTCAGCCTAAAGACCTTGAACTCGTCAAGAGAGTCAGACTTTTCCTTAATCAAGTACATATAACCATATGTGGAACAGTCGTTAGTAAATGTGTCGAAATAAAATTTTCAACACAGAGTTGTCATATAGGTCCATTGACACAAAACTGTATGACCTCCAAAAGGTCGAAACTTTGGACTATAATATTTCTTCTTTATCTCGGTCATCTTATTTCCACATCAGTTTACGCAATTCTCCAGGTCATATTTAAGAGTAGTTAGGATGTTAAGCTTTATCAGCCTCCCACTCTTTCCTAGATAAGTGGCCAGATCTTTATGCCACAATGCGTAAAACTGTTCTTTAACTGGAAATTTCTTGGAAAACAACCTTTCACTGTATAAGTGATGTAGATATCATCGGGAGTTAAGCATAATCTAATTCATTTGACACATTGCAGCACTCATCCTTATTCGACTTGAGAACACAGAAATTCCGTTGTTCTTTCAGTTCAAAAGAGTAGCTGCTCACGTCCAAATATGATACGGAAATCAAGTTCCGTCTAAAGGTAGATACAAAAAATGCATACCTTAATGTCAGATCAAAACCAGAGAATGGAATTAAAATGACACATCTCCCACGAATTTAATGTCAACTTTATTGTTGTTTCCTGATGTGAGCTTTTGATTCATCTTGATTTGGTTTCTTGTGATTCATGAATCCTTGTACTGTGAACACAATATAATTGGTTACACCTTTATAAAGTCTCCATAAACTGGATGAGACTTCTGCTAGATTAGATTCGTGAATCAAAACCAAAGAATCATCACCTACATGCCCACACTTAGATGACCAAGCCTTATTACAATAGCAGTCCCACTTTATGTGACATTTCTTTATAAAAGAAGTCGTAGTCACAGTCTTTCTCAAAAGATGCCATTTTTGGACCCAAACTGTCTGAATGACCAGTGGTTTCAAGAGTTCCTTTATGAGTACGATCTTTAAACCTTTTGCTCAATGTGTCCACCATCCTTATGACGTAATCTCTAACTTCATAAAAACCATCAAACCTTATATTGAAGAGTTCTCGCTGATGTATCATAATATCAGTAGTGAACGAGACACAGACCCAGGCTACTTGGGCTTCCATCATCCATATAGCAGTGTAGTCAGCTGGCCATCTACTTTCACAGCAGTACTAAATGGATTACTTCAGAAATCACAAGCAAATCCAATTGCTCTTTAATCCAGGCAATAAAATGTCCCTTCTCGAGTTCCATATGTTAACAATAAAATCTGTCAACTTATCCTCATAAGGAGCAATATAAACTTCTGCCAGCCATATCACAAAACTTAATATCCTCCAGCTATTTCACAAAGTCTGAACCAGTATGAACCTCAATCTTAATGGAGTTACCGTTTACTGGGAAGGTGACTACTTTAAAAAGCAATGTATAATAATGGCACCATGTGAGTACTGTGTAACTTGATCCTTAAAAGTACACATCTTGAGGATCAGATGCACCATCATGTAATCACCTTTGGGCAGAATACATAATGTGCACTTTATATGTGACAGCCTATAAAGAGAATAAATCCAATCTTTATGAATCACCACCTTTGGGTGGATGAACCACTAGGATCAGTTACTTCTCAAACTTTATGCTGCACATGTGATACCTCATGAACCAATATTGTGTAACTTTAAAAACTGTTTGAGTACACATCCAGAGAGCTGCATACATCATCACAAAATTACCTTTGGGCAGAAGATGTGACATGCAGTTGCAAACACTCCACATGATAGCGGCCATGAGAATCTATTTCAATCTTCGTGAATCACCACCTTTGGGTGTATGACTTACTAGAATCGATCAATCCCCAACCATATGCTATACATGTATCCCTCCATAATCAATACACAATCACCTCCTTTGGGAGTATGACCATGCATCAAAACAGGAGACATCCTTCCACAATACGAGACTGATATTTCTCAAACCAACCAAGTGTGCCACTTTGGCGGTCACTACCTGACTGAATCCTTGAAACTCTCTCATACCAGGGATATAAGCTTTATGCCTAACATTTACCATATCCAAATGATTTCAAATTTCACTATGGGGCACTTTATTCTGAAATCATAGGCGATGCCAATAACATTGCTGTATACATTGATGCATGTGGAACTTTAAACATGCTAAAACTCTACACATTCTGTATGTGGTCATATACATGTAAGCTTATCATGGTATTTCCGAAACCATATAGAAATACATGAAAAATGCTCAAAATACCCCTAAAAACATACGTACATAAGGGTCTTTATGCATTTTTCTATTTTTAAAAGCTTCAAACATGTCAAATAAATATACCACAGTGTAGAGAATTTCCATACGAGCACGCCGGTACCAAGATCGCCCCTAACGGACGTCTCACGCGCCCTCACGCGCCGGCCAAAGCCTCGGCGCGTGGGGCTCACGCGCCGCACGTGCTCCTCACGTGCGGGGCGAGCTCACCGGTCCAATGACCGGTCCGACCGGCGACGATCTACCCATCAAAATGCTCGTCTCGACGAGCCCGTTCCAAATATATGATCAAAAATCATTTTCATCCGTAAAAATTTTTCGAAAACGGGCAAACATAGTACGGTCCCGATCTTCACTATGGCGGCTCTGATACCACATGTTGGCCGTGAGAAACTTTACCACGGCACTCCCCGGATCACCATAGCAGAGAATCGGATGCCGTACAGCGAAAGAGACGAGCTTGTGTACCTGTTTTGGATTAGCCGGTCTTTAGGCGGAACTCCGGCGATTCCTCAGCTTAAGCGCATCACCTCTATCACCCTCCGGAATCCTGGCGTCGATGATACCACCACCCTCACCTTCACTTGACTTTATAGGAGGAAACAACCTCCTTAGTGAAGCAACTTCTCAAGGAAGTTGAGTGTGTGGAATTATGGAGAGTTAGGGTTAGAGGGGGGTTGCCTTAGCCTATTTATAGAGTCATTTGGCCGGGCCCTCTCATCACAGGCCGGGCCGAACTCGGCCCACACCAGCCAGGTCCATATTAGGCTAATTAAGAATCCTTATATCTCACTTTATTAGACCAACCCCGTTAACGGTAAATTAATACCGTATAATGGTAATTATAATCTCAATTAATATAAGCACACACTTAGGAAAACTCTAACAGTATGTACTAACAAATCTATGTATTGACTATGCTGCTTGCAGGAACCTTTTTAATTTTCACAGTCATTTGCGGTTTAACTATCTTATTCACTTCGAAGCTAGTGCCAGAAACCAAGGGGAGAGCATTGGAAGAATTGCAAGCATCACTTGCCCATTCTCTGCAATGAGCTGTACTCATGTTGAAATCTGAATTGGTAGGATGAAGCAACTAAGATCAATGTCTGCAACTGTGCTACTCGCTGCGTTTCTTGACAAGATTAGTACATGTCAAATAGAAGGTACCATTAACCGTGGCATGTTTTTACAATGCAGGCTGGGTATTCTTCACCAGCCGAATCAGGCATAATCGACAGCAGCGGCAAGGCATGTCATTCGTGCTATATCTCTAGAACTGTTCATCTGTCAATATATTGCAAAATATGACTCGTTCGAGTGAAATGAGACGCAAGAGACTTAGCAGACATGCTAAAAGTGACATCTCTATCGGCGGTACCAATATTTCTTTGACATATCCTGCTCTTGTCTATGTTACTGTAAAAAAAACTTTCGAAATTGGAGTCCTACTGTGAAATGTCCAATATTTCTTTGACATATCCTGCTCTTGTCTTAATGGGTCAGATATAATATAATTTAACTTTTTAATAATTAAAGGAATGGTTTGTCTTGGCGAGATCATATGCTTTGAGTTTGTTATATTCAGTCTTTCGGTTGTACTTACCATGATCATAAGGGTAAGATTTAGGAAATATAATTGTGAATGGTGTATACAAAAGAGATTGAATCGGTTCACGTTGAGATCTTCCCCGTGTAGTTTTGTTTTGTTTTTGTTTTTGTTTTTGTTTTTGTTTTTGTTTTTGATTTTTTAGTAGCCAATCAAGGCACTTCCACTGTCTCTCCCAAGATCAATGTAACTCTTTCCTGTTTTCTTCACTCAAGTGACCATCAGAATGCCCTTCTAGTTTCTTCTCCTTTTAGATGGACACAATTATCCAACAGGACATCATGCCATGCTCAAGGCTCTTGAGGTGAAAAATAAACCGTGATTTGTTGATGGGTATTTGCTGCGTCCTGGTTCAACCTCTTCAGATTATCCCTGATGGATATGCCGCAATAGCACAGTGAGGTCCGGGTTGATTCGTTCTACTATACCAATGCTCTCATATAGTATTTTCTAGCATGACTCTACAAATGATGCCTACAAGGATCTTCGTAAGTGTTTTTCCCCTCATAACGCTCCTTGATTTTTTTATCTACACATCAACAAAGTACAACTTTGATATCTACCTATTACACTGTGATTAAATCCTATCAAGGTGAACTATTGTCATACCGACCCATGCCGACTTGTAGTTGTGGAATAATGCCGACCCTCCTACAGTTTCTTCCAAGGTCTTAATGAATCTTATGCCGCGGTTCGAAGTCTGATCCTCCTTAGGGATCCACTCCCTATCATCAACAGAGCATATGCCTTACTCTTACAAGAGGAATGACAATGCACTGTTCAGGACAAGGGCACTTTTATTCTCAATCCTACTGCCATGGCCGCGCTTCGTTTTAATGATTCTCGAACATATCTATCTACAAGTTCTTCCAAGCCCATTTTACATTTTACTCATAGTGGAAGGGATAGATATCTTGAAAGCAAATGTTTTAAGAAGCATGGATATTTGGAACGGTGGAATGACCGTAACAAGTACCCCACCGATGATTCTGGCCGCCAACAATGTTCATGCCTAACTGGTCTCCGATTGTTGCCGCAACTACCATGATTGATTTCTCCTCTCCAGTAATCCTTCGGCTGCGTTTGGTCGTCCGAATTTCTAGGCAGGATAGGACATGATATGATAGGATAAAAAATTCTGGGATTTGATCATATCATATGTCATGTTTGGTGAATAGCAGATTTAAAGTCGGATATCTTTATATCATATCATATCTATTGTTTGGTAGAATCTGGATATCAATATAATGATTTTATTCATGGGAGGAAAATGTTTCCCTTGACTCATTTATTTTACGAGAATTGAACGTTGAAAAATTCAGAAAATATTTTCCTGAAAGTTATTTTTAGCAAACGAATGGAGCCTAAAGCTAATTAAATAAATGGATGTAATGAAAAGTTTTTGCCTATTATAATAATGGGCGCCACATGATTTAGAATATGTCAAGTAAATGAGGTTTTTAGTTAACTTGTTTAGAGCATGTTTGTATTTTCCGATGTTGTCAACTATGAACATCTTTGTGCCTGGGCGAGCTAGTCATTCGGTTTTTGAGAAATGACTATGTGATTCATAAACGTCCCTTGCTCTACTTCCAAATGACGGATGCTCATGCAAGCATTTCCTTTTCTTGGAAACAAGTTTGTTTTTTTTTTTTGTTCTTGCAGTTCGTGGAGAATGAAATCAGTTTTATTGTCTTTTACTTGGAAATAGATTTCGGTTTACAAACAAAATGTGTTTCCAGTATTACTTACATGTCAAAATAATAATGAAAACGAGAGAACCATATATCAAGCGATTTTGGTTGCAAATGAGTTATCGAAGGGTCGAAGCCCTCGAAGAACCAACGAAACAAAATAATGAAATGGATTCTACTTTGATAGTAAGTGAAGCAATCTTTGTAGTAAACTTTTGAATGCTAGGTTTGGATATGGATCGATTCTCTGCAGGTAGAAAGAGAAAATCTACGCTCGAAATGGTACTTGGAGATTAGTAGACAACCATGGAAAACGTAATAATAGTAGATGGGGAGTTAACAACCAGGAGGGAAAACGTGGGACTTTCACCCACCAGCTCAATTCTTGATAGCAAGAAACTGTTAACAACGTTCTTGATCTTTCCCCTAGATTTTTGTATAAATGGCTCGAACACCGAGGGAAAATACAACCAAACAGCTTCATCTTTCTTCTTGGAAGATCCGGCAAGCGCTAAGTAGGGAGACAAGAATCATCGTAGTAAAAGGAGAAGGATGGTAGTCTGTCGCGACCCTCTCGAGTTTGTCATGTGCTCTCGAGGGCTAATGGGCTGTCCTGTCTGGTTGGACGCGGGCCTCTCCCAAGGCCCATTATCCAAATCGCAATGAAGGTATGCGTAGTCGACCTTCAGTGTGGTCTAGTGGCATGTGCTAAGTATACATGCCACGGAGTCGCCACCATTCATTTTTTGGAGGGTATGATTAGACACCCTATTGACTAGTCGGGAGTTTCTATTCAATTCTGCGATAACAAGAGAAATGGGTTCGGAGACTTAGTTACGTAAATTGTCAGAGTTGACGCCATTTCAGTACCTAAGTTAACTGAATTTTCTGACCTAAGATTTCATGCAGATGAGTGGGTACGAGTCCTAAATCTAGGAATTCATGCAGATAGGAGTGACTATCCTAGCAATCACAATCGATAATAAAGTGCGCAAATCAATGAATCCAAATATGCAAAATAATCATATCAAATCAACATGACATTCCTAATAAGGCTCTATTACCCTAGAGAAGTATCAATCAAGATTAGGAATGATTTAGACATGATTTTACCCATCAGGGGTAAAGTCGCAATTTTGAGATCCAAGGGACGATTTGCCCAAAAAGGGCAAAATCGTCATTTCGGGATGAATCCGGAGTAAAACAATGCCGAAAATAGGTTTGGCTGCTTAATTGACCCATTTCCTATTTTTCGATAATTTTCGAAATTTTCTGAAATTTAGAGAGCGATTTACCGTTCGAGGGGTAAAATCATCATTTTCTAAAAAAGAAATGAAATGTGAAAACCCTAGACATAAGGTTTGGTCACCCACCTAACCCATTGCCAAATTCTAATTAATTTCCACAAGTCATCGGAATATCAAAGACAATTTACCCTTTAAGGGGTAAAATCGTCATTTTGGATTAAATTGGAGAAAATCCCAAAAATGATAACAAGTCAATTGTTTTTGGTCATTTCCAGCCTTGGAAATTTTCTAGAATTTTTTTTAGGAATTTTCTGCAATCTTTTTGAATCTTTTTTTTAATATTTTTCCTTAATTTTCCATTTTTTTGGGGATTTTTCGAATTTTTTTTATTATGAGTTTTTTTTATTAATATTTTTGAAAAATATTTTAATGAAAACATTTTTTTTTACAATATACAACACTTAACCAAATAAATAAGCTAACCCCTAGACTGAAATAAATACATGCAAATCAAATCTATAGTGGCAATATTTTAGAAGAATAACTCTGATATACGAATCGGGTACGCAAAATATACGTGATTTGACACCGATTTTCAATCGCCCCGCCCCAGTGTGCCACCCTCTCCATGCGCATCACCTGTCGATCACCTCATCAGATTGTCAACAATCAAATTTACAAATTTTTTAAGCAAATAAAATAAATAAAATAAAAATAGGACACTGCTCGAACGCGGTCCGGTTCCTAACACGGCCCAACACGGTCCGACACGGCCCAACACGGTCTGACAAGGCCCGATACGGCTTAACACGGTCCGACACGTTCCAACACGGCCCGACACTCTTCGACACGGCCCGATACGGCTTGACACGTTACGACACGGCTCGACACTTTCCGACACGCCCGGACACTCTTCGACACGGCCCGATATGGGTTGACACGTTACGACATGGCTCAACACTCTCCGACACGCCCGGACACTCTCCGACACGTCCGGACACCCCTGGACGCGGGGACCGAGCGGGGCACAGCCGAAACGGCTAAATCGACGGTCGACGGCTGACTCTGGGATCGATGACAGAGGTTTGAGGGAACGTCGGGGCGGAGGAAAACCGAGCACGGCGGCTTCAAGCCGCGTTGACTCGCGGGTTTCTCAATCTCGCAGCGGCTCGGGTCTTCGGATCTAGCGGCTCGAGGCGGTAGCGGCGGCAGCGAGGTGGTGGTACGGCAGTAGATGGCTCGACGAAGGCGGCCGGACGTGTGGTGGCAGGAAGTTGTTTCGTACGGCGAGGTGGGGAGGTCCACGAAGAAGGAGAAGAAAAACCGAAGAAGAAGGAAGAAGAAGAAGGAGAAGGAGAAGGAGAAGCCCAAGAAGAAGAGGAGGGGAGTGGCAGATCAGAGGGGACAGAAGAGAGAGCGTGAGAGGAGAGAAAAAAGAGAGGGAGAGAGAGATTTTTATTTTATTATTATTATTATTATTATTTAATTTTTACTTTTTATTATTGTATTATTATTTTATTATTCCCCATCATTACTCAAACTTTTCTTTTCTCTTTTACTTTTCTTTTCTCTTTTACTTTTCTTTTGAATGATGATGTTTTCACTCCTTTTCCTTTTAATCATTACTAATATTTTTGCCAAATTCAATTTTATGATGATCACAGAACACCTAAAATCGAACCTGAATTTTACTATTTTATGAGGTCAAAATGTAAAGAAAATTAAAAATAAAAATAATGACTATTTTTCTATGTTTTTGTGACCTCGAATACTATTTTTTCTTGATTTTATTTTTATTTTTATATTTTTCGAAAATAATAATAATAAAAAATATGAAAAATATGAAAAAATATTTTTTTTCTCCAAAATGGTCCCTTTAGCTTGGCCAAGGCTACCAAAGTTGATTTTGTAATTTTTCAACTTTTTATGGATTTTCTATGAATTTTTGAAAAATAAAGGAAAAAGGTTGATCAAAATTTAGGTATCAACACAGTCCAGTCGTACATTGGTGCATTTCTGCTATTGTTGTCTTTTTCTCCTACCATCAACGCATAGGTCTTTCACATCGGGAAGTATGGTGCAAAGGGTGATGGTAGATCAGACATAAGCCATGAGAAAATATGTTTCTCATTAATTTTTTTGAATTATTTTGTTTCCTTAATTTCTCCTACTAATTTTAGTATCTGTTACGGTTTTTGAAGGCATAGCTGATTGCATGGAAAGAGGCATGCGCGTCGAGTGCTCCTGCTAAAATGTTGATCCCATTAGGGACGTTTGCATTGTCGAAGACGGTCCTACCAAGCCCTTGTGTAATTCCAGCTCCAAGGCACGTTGTGGGCCCCAGCGGACCCAACCCGCTTCAAGACCGACGATTGGGTCTCGTTCCAGTACATCGATGGCCTAACTGTGTCAGACGGTGGGACCCTAGACGGCCATGGCAAGATTGTCTGGACCCAGAATGATCGCCACAATTTAGTCCTAAGCATGTTTTTCTTTTTTCCAATTGAGTGCTGAACCTTTTGTGTTTGTGCCAATTCATGTGCCAATTCAGTCCATCCGGCTAACTTTGACATGTTGACGTGGACATTAGTCGGTGCTAACTTGGTGTTGCCGAAAATGATGTAGCAATTTTGAATAATATTGTAATATTTTTCTATTTTTCTATTTCTATTTTTTCTATTTTTTTCTTCTCCTGACAATCAGCTAGAGGCAAGGGCGAGCGTGTCCGAGCATCAGTGACTTTTCAATCTAACAATGTGCTTGTCAGTTGTGAATAAGCGATTTCGGCATTCCCCAATTTAATAAATGCCATCTAAGCTTCAACGAAAGTGTCATTGTTTCAAATCCAATACAAGGTAAACCGGAATCAGGACGCATTATCGAAGGTGTCGACATGGTCGGTACTCCAAACCTTCGAAGAACCAAGAGAAACAAAATGATGAATTGGATTCGACCCTTGATAGTGAGTGAAGCAATCTTTGCAATAAACTTTGGAAGGCTCTTCGGATATGGATCGGTTCATTGCACTTAGAAACCCGGGAATTATGCTTAGGCAGGATAGAAAGAGAAAATCTAGTCCCCCAAAGCAAGAATTAGTAAGTTGCTAGCCTAAAAGTCTACAGTACCGTAAGTTAATTCTAATCACATGATCTCCCAATCAATGAGTGCTTTATGCAAAACATGCATGCGTTGTGTGTGGAACTACGGTTGAGATTGTACTATCACCATCAGGGAAGTATTTCCTAGAGAAATGGGCGCCGATTATTAGCACAATGGAAAACCTAATAATAACAAAAGGAGATTTCATAACCAGCGGGAACATGTGGGACTTTCTCCCACCACTCAATTCTTGATAGGTTTTACCTTAAAATTGGCAAAAAGCCAATAATAGAATTCTTGAACTTTACCCTAGAATTTTTGTATAAATGGGTCGAACGCCAAGGGGGAAAAACAATCAAGCAACTTCCTTCTTGGGAGATCCGTGAGGTGCCTACAGGGAGACAAGAATCCTTGTAGTGGAAGGGGAAGGATGGCAATCAGGTCGTACGTTGGTGCGCTTCTACTGTTGCTATCCTTTTCTTCTACTATCAACGCCCAGGTCTTTCACATCGGGAACTATGGCGCAAAGGGTGATGGCACATCAGACATAAGCCAGGTGAATATTCATTTGTCTTTCTGATTAAATTGCTCTAAATTATTTTCTTTCCTTAATTTCTCCTACTAATTTGGTAACTGTTACGATTTTTGAAGGCCTTGCTGAGTGCATGGAAGGACGCATGTGCATCGAATACTTCTGCTAAAGTGTTGATCCCAGGAGGAACGTTCGCACTGTCGGAGGTGCTCTTAGAGGGCCCCTGCAAGGCCCCTGTGGAATTCCAGCTCCAAGGCACGTTGCGGGCCCCGGCGGACCCGTCTCGCTTCAAGACTGACGGCTGGGTCGTGTTCCAACACATCAATGGCCTCACCGTGTCGGGCGGTGGGACCTTTGACGGCCAGGGCAAGATTGCCTGGGATCAGAACAACTGCAAAGGGGACACAAATTGCCGTACTCTCCCCTTCGTAAGCACCAGTCGACATTACTTGTTGCTATATAGGTTTCCAATTGCTTGGTCGTTATTATAATGGGTAGGCTATGGGGTTTATCTGAACTTGGCCGATGTGATTAGCCGAGTTTTGAACATGGAGGGAAATTGCTAACATCCATTGGATTTCGACAGAATTTGAGGCTCAACTTCGTCGACAATGCTCTATTCCACGATGTAACGACGCTCGACAGCAAGCAGTTCCACGTAAACGTCTTGGGCTGCAAGAACGTGACGTTCCAACATTTCACCGTGACGGCGCCGGGTGATAGCCTCAACACAGACGGGATCCACATTGGACGGTCGGTTGGTATCAACATTATTGATAGTAACATCAAGACCGGGGATGATTGCGTCTCCATTGGCGACGGGAGCCAGCAGATCTTTGTCACGGGGGTGAACTGCGGTCCAGGCCACGGCATTAGCGTAGGCAGCCTTGGGAAGTGGAAGAACGAAGAGCCTGTGGTGGGTGTCTTTGTCAAGAATTGCACCATCAACGGTGCAACCAACGGCGTGAGGATCAAGACATGGCCCGCATCGCCGGTCGGCGTGGCCTCCGACATGCACTTCGAGGACATCCAGATGAACGACGTCCTCAACCCCGTACTCATAGACCAGGGATACTGCCCATGGAACCAATGCCAAGCACAGGTAGATACATGAACACGAGAATTGGAATAGGTCACGCACATTATATGAATGTGTTCATTCATAGAACAAAGTAATAATTAGAAACGATATGCATATAGAATCGTCTGCTAAAAGAGACCAATTTAATTTCGAATGAACTTTAAACACTAATCGAATATTGCGCAGTCTATAAATCATGTTCATATGGGCTCTGATCAGTGTGTTATTCGATTTGTTCAGGTTCCTTCCCTTGTTAAGATCAGCAAAGTCAGCTTCAAGAGAATCAAGGGAACCTCAGCGTCCCATGTCGCGGTGAAGATCGCTTGCAGCAAACTCGTGCCGTGTGATAACGTCGAAATCGCAGACATTGACCTTGCGTACCGTGGCCCCGAGGGCCCCGCTGTGTCAGAGTGCTCGAACGTCCAGCCTTTGATCTCCGGCAGGCAATACCCTCCTGCTTGTGCCAAGGTTGTAAGCTAAAAACTTTGCTCTTTTTCGGTGAAGGTCAATCGATGCGGACGTTGCATTAAAAATGATGTGAAAAGGTCGAGCTTTGAATGGATTTTTTTAGCGGAACTTTTTGTATTTTGTGCTCTTTTTGTATTCTTGGGTTTTGAAGGCGAGTTCCGGCAAGGCCAATCCTCGCCCTGGCAATGCCAACTATTTAAAAGTACAAAATGAGTATCCTAGTTTTGGAACTTTGATCTGTATGTTATTTATAGTTGTCTTTTAAATTTATCATTTGTTCTATTGGTATGTTGATAAAATATCATAGTATTTACATAATAGCTAATTTATGTCACCTTTAATTTTTTTTTATATAGAAAACAATCGCAAAAGAGAGATTTCCTTAAGAAAAAAGTGATGAGAATATTAAGAACGTGAAAAACTAAAGCAAACCACATTTTTGGGTAATTGGAGGTAGTACATCCAAACCCCTCACATTTGAAATACTTGGTAGAGTTAGGATGATTGGAACTTGATGCTCCATCTTTCCTAGGAAGCAACTTTGATGCAGCCGCCCTAGTTTTAGTCACAAAGGCACTCTTGTTTCTGTAATATCTTTCTTGGTTGCGGTACCAAAAGCTATTGCCTCAAGTTTCTTTTTATGTTTTCATTCCACCTTAAGAACATGTTGACAAACATCAATATAATTCAACAATGTTGAAGTTGGACAATGTTACCGATTCTCAATCGAAGTGCAACAAGTTAGTAGGCAACAAATTGTTCCTCATGATTGGAAACATCACAAAGCATCATGATGGTCAAATTTCACCATATATTATTCTTTAGAAAGCTCATTTTATATGAAATTGTGAAAACAGAGGAAGGTATTATGACGATAGTTTATTGGTGAGAGCTTCTTCTTCAATTCTTTCTTCATTTTCTCCCAAGTCACGATACAGCCTTTTCCTTCTCGAGCTTTTAGCTTCTTCAAATGCTTCTACCAAATAGACGCATGTTTTCTGAGCTTGATGGCAGCTAATTTCACTTTTAGATCATTGGATACTTTTTTGTAGTAAAAGACTCTTTCTACGATGTGTAGTCAATCCATAAATTCTTTTGGTTGCATTTTCCCTTCGAATTTAGGTATCCTGTTGAAATTCATGGGGCCTTCGATACTGATGCTAAGGGAATGCTTTCTTATTCGAAGCTTGACTTCGAGTACCAGTGAAAGCGTTGACATCCTCTTCATGAGAGAGAGCAGCTTCTAAATCGTGATTCAAATCATCACGTTTTTGATGTTCGAAGCGTTGCAAATGCTCCGGTAGTTGTTACCCTTGTCTCCTTAAAATTCCACCCCCATGTCTCCTAGTTCTCATTCTTGAACCATAGAAGACAACGTTTGGCCTACAACGATGATGACCAGCCATGGAACATTTGCTCTGATTCTAACTTGACACCATAAGAGTATTGAGAAGTAGGAGGTAATATAAGTGAGAGCTTGAATGGATAATTCTCTCACCACCCGTAAGGAGTAAGAGTAAAACAAGAAATCCTTCTTGCTCTTAAGCCAATTGCTCTATTAGTTAATGAATTCAATCAAGTTTGAATTTTTATTCATCTTATCATGCTTATATAGTTAAGCATCGAACAACCCTCTAACCACGAGTCACTGCTGTATAGAAAAAGGAATGGGCATTTAAAGACATAGGAACTAGAAAAGTAATCAAGTCCTAAGAACAAGAAAATGCATTCAAAACATAGAGACTCAAACTTTTGACTCTTTGACAACTACAACACACTTCCCATTATATTTAGACTCAAATTCAGTCATCCTCATGGGCAGCTAAATAAACACATTGAAAGGTCAGAAACAGTAAAGGAAATAAAGAAGAACAACTCCTAGTTGATAAGTAGTCGACTAGTAGCTTCAGAATCGACAACAAGCTTGTAAAATGACAACAAGGAAGCTGGTCAACAATCATGAAATCGACAACTCTCTTGTAGGATTGAGTTCTTCAAAAAGTTATTGTTGCTTCGACATCACTTGTTGGCGAAAAATGAGGCCTCAAAAGCCCTCATCTAGTGGCCAGCGAGGGTCGCTACGAACCTTATCCAACCAAAATGAATGGAAATCATAAAAGAAAGAAAATAATAATAAAAATAACAAAAAAAAAATAAATAGTACAATTTAAAGTACGATTTAAAAAATGGCCATGTCAGTGCCAACAATACCACGTAGAACAACCAACATCCATGTTAGCAATTTTCTACCTACATTGATCGGATGGGGTATCAATGCAAAAATGTTTAGGATTCAACCGGTCCTGTTGAAAGATTTATGTTTGAATTGATACCAATGCAATAGGTTTAGGACTTTTTTGGTACTTTTAGCAAAAAAAAAACCATATAGCGACCATGACCACGACTGATGGCTACTAGTGGTTATGGTGTTGGCAATCTGCGACACATTGGCGATCGACGATGTCGAATACTTTGACCAACAACTAACAAAGGCAGCCAATGGAGTTGTGTTTTTGATAGTTTTGTTGCTATAGAAATTGGAAAGAGGAATTGCGGGACTAGTTAAGGCTCTGTTTGTTTCGCTAAAAATGAGGTGTTTTTATGGAGAATGATGTCGCGACCCGTCCGGAAGCGGACGCGGCTAATGGATTACCGATCGCGGGCCTTTTCCCCTCACTGGAGTGCGGATCGCGGGCTTTGGATCGGCGCGAGCCCTCCCAGGCCCATACCAAATCGCGGCGGGAGTATTTTTCTGAGGGATTCGACGATAAGAGTCGATCGCTTTCGACCTTCAGTGTGGTCGTGGTGGCATGTGCAACTTGTGCATGCATTTGGAGTCGCCACCGGCCTTTCTTGGAGGGTAGACCGGAAACCTTACTGACCGATTGGGAGAGGTCGATCAGTTCTGCGGAACTAGAGATTTTGGGTTCGGGGACTTGGTTACGCTGGTGTCATTACCAACGCCCTTTCGGTACCTAACGCGAGTGATTTTCCTAATTAAGATTTCATGCAGGCGCAAGTTTGGGTGAGGTAGGTTTGATTCAGGGTTTCATGCAGATTGGACGACTGTTCCTATCAATCACAATCAATTTAAATGAAAGCGCAATCAAGTACATAAATAAATCACTTCAATGCACATCAATTCAGATCAATGGCTTCCTAGTATAACCATAAAGGCTTAAGGAAGGCGTGACTTCGGACCAGGGGTAAAATGGGAAGATTTGGAGGCGATTAGCCCGAAGGGCAAAATCGTCAATTTTTGGGAGATTTGGATACCGAATTACCCAAAATATTCCATGGCCAGTTGATTGTGGCTATTTCCCATTTTTGAGAATTTTTTTGGAATTTCTTGATTTTTCTTCAATTTTTGGAAGACGATTCGCCCAAAGGGCGAAATCGTCATTTTAAGAAGGGTCGGGGTTTAAAACACCCGGGATGAGACTTGGCCAGTTGTTTGTGGCCATTTCCTATTTTTTGGAGATTTTCTTGGATTTTTTTAGAATTTTTTTGGAAGACGGTTTTCCGGAAGGGCAAAACCGTCATTTCTGGAAAGATCGGGGGTCAAAAGACCCGAAACAGGTCGTGGCCAGTTGAATGTGGCCATTTCCTATTTTCTGGAATTTTTTAGAATTTTTCTGAATTTTTCGAATTTTTTTGAATTTTTTATGATTTTCCATTTTTTATTGAATTTTTGATTTTTATTTATTTATTTAATGTTATTTTATTTCGAAAATAGTGATGCGGATTGGGCTTCCAAGCCCAACCCTTCTAAAACCGCGGGCTAAGAAAAGACATGAAGCCCAAAAGAATATCAAGGAACAAAACCCAACTTTCCTTCTAAAGCCCACCATGCAACCCATTTCCTTTCCCTTCTTTTCTCTCAATTTTCAGACCATATCAACCCCAGCCGACCCAACATTTTAACGAGAAAGGCCCAAATTGTCAATAGATCCAAACCACAAGTCAAACCCACGCACACTTATCAGACTTCTCTATTCCTCATTTTTTTTAAATTATATTCTGATTTTGTTTATCTCTTTTCCTTTGCCCACATCATCCTCTTCCCTACGACAACCCTTTTTATAGGTGACGCCATGGGAGTTTTCTTTGAGACCTTCGCGTCCACCACCTTCGGCCGTCGTCGACCCGTCGCTAATGAACGGAGAACCGAAAACAGCATTTGATTTTTGCTCCCCTTCCTACGACCTTAAGCCTAATTTTTAGCAACCTAACATGCATCATATATGAAATCTCATAGTTATCACTGACCAAATGCCAATGTCCAGCAGAACTTGACCATTTCAAACTCCATGTTGAGAGCTCATCTAATTATCATGCTACGTCGCATGAGATTGAGGAGGCTTACCTGGTCGAATGTGAGAACCGAGGACGTCGGGACATGTTGGTCGCGGCTGAGAAAGGTGTCGGGAAGCTCGGATCAGGACCGAGCAGGACCGGCAGGTGTCGGTCGTGCGCCGGGACGGCTGTTCCGCTGTTGAACAGGTGCTGTGGTGGTCCAATGAGTCGTGGCAGCCGGCGAGACTGTTTCGTGGACGGTCAACAGCTTCGGTCGGTCATAGAACAGGCTGGACAGCAGTGACAGAGAGGCTAAACAGGGCGTCGGGAAGCTTGGTGAAGGCTAGAAAGTCGCTGGGACTGAACGACGCTCAAATGAGGTGGTGGTGGTGACGGGCGCGAGAGCTGGTGGTGACTTTTGGAAGCGTCGAACACGGTCGGAAGTGGAGAGAGGATCGTCGGGGTAACGGAATGTCACCGGATTCGGGTGCAGCGCGAACGGAGGCGTTTGGGGGCGGAGCAAAGTGGCGCAAGCGGCGTTGGCTCCCTGTCGCAACCTGCGGTGGCGCGAGGACTTCGGGTGGGCGTGGCTAGAGTTGGAAAGCGACGAGGTGAGATGGAGGCACGAAGCAAGTGGCATTCGGTGGTGGTTACGTGTGGTGAGGCGGAGTCTCGCACGTCCATGCTCAAGAAACCTGTATCTTATCGTTGGAGGCCGAGACCCTAAACCACCCCGTCGAACCATCGCCGTTGTTGTGGGTGTAAGGGACTGGAACAGCTCGCCATTTTCATTCCAAGATCAAGTCTGCTAGTGAAGTAGCCCTCAAGAGCAAGGCATCGGTCTTCCTTCTGGTCCCTTTTTCCCCATTGGCCGCAAAGCCATCTTTGATGAATGCAGCCCCAACGATCTTTCTTCCTCCGTTGCCTGGACGAAGAAAAAAAAAGTCCTCTCAAATTCTTCGCATGTGCCCTTGAAGAACCCGAGCTTCTTTTTTCTTTTTTTTTTTGTGCCGTCCCATTGTCCTTTTCTCCTCAGCATCTTTTATTATTATCATATCCAAAAGAAATCCCCTCTAGCTACTCCTTTTGCCACCGAACCCTCCATCTCAGTGCTCCCTCCTCTTCTTTTATTATTATTTTTTTTTTCTTTCTTCACTTGCTTGCTTCCTCGTGGAACCCCTTCCACAGATTCCTCTCCCTCTTCTTTTCATTTCTTTTTCTCTTCCCCCCATCCCCCTCTTTTCTTTTCACTTCTTTATTCTCCCACTCAACTTTCTTTATCCTTCCACTCAACTTCACTATCCATCATCCGTGGCCAAAATGACACTTCTCCAACGTCCACCGCTAAAAAAAAATAAAATAAAATAAAAAGATAAAAAAATAAAAAAATAAAAAATAAAAATAAAAAATAAAATAAAGTAAAATAAAAATAAGAACCACACGTACATTCCCCTCCATTGTGTGAACAATTTAATCAAATTTCAACGTAGGGCAATCAAATCGGATGTCAAGACTTCAAAATTACAAAAATCGCAAATTAAAAGACATAATATGATTTTTTTGCTCGATTCGGGTTTATGTTTGTGAAGGAACATAGTGACCCAAGTCGTATTTTCAACATTTAAAGTGACACATTTGAAGAGGAATTTAAAACAAAATTATTGAATATTTTTGTGTATTTTTATGACCACGAATGGTACTTTTCTGATTTTTTGGGTATTTTCAATAATTAAAAATTCGAAAAATTATTAAAAATTATGAAAGATATTTTTTGTTCAAAATTGACTCTTGAGGCTATGCCAAGGCCTCCAAAGCTGATTGTGCAATTTTATGAATTTTTGGCTATTTTTAATTAATTTTGAAAATAAAAAATAAAATAAAAAATGACCAAAAATCAGGTGTCAACAGCTGCCCCTCTTTGAGAGTGAGCTCGTCAGAGGTTGCTTTCAAAGACAAAATGACACCTGAATCTTGACTGACTCGATTGGGGAAAAGAAATGCTATGACATTGGAACCTTAAGCCTTTTAATGAGTGTTCAAACTAATCCCCGGTTTGCTCTTGCAATTTGAACTTGGGCCGGAGTGAGAGAGGCTTACCTGAAGCTCACCTGTCAGATGCTGCCGGTTGTGACGACTTTCAAGAAGATACCTAGGACTCGTTCAGAATATCCTAGGGAGATTAAGCTCTGACCTGTATGGTAGGTCATACCATCATGGGATTCCTAACTGGTAGGAACCTGAGAAGGGCGCATCCCGTGCTTTGGGATCTGCCAAGGATTTTGATCCGTATGGTGGATCGGACCTTTGTTTGACCCTTTAGGCGGTTTCTACCTTTGTTTTGACCCTTTAGGCGGTTTCTACCTTTGTTTGACCATTTAGACGGTTTCTACCTTTGTTTTGACCCTTTAGGCGGTTTCTACCTTTGTTTGACCATTTAGGCGGTTTCTACCTTTGTTTTGACCCTTTAGGCGGTTTCTACCTTTGTTTGCTTTGAAAAGGGGTCTCATGACGAGGGTTCTCCACGTCCGATGAGACTGCCTAAATTTTGAAAAGGGGTCCTGAGACGAGGGTTCTCCACGTCATGCTAGGACTGTTTGATATTTTTGAGAAGGGATCCTGGGACGAGGGTTCTCCACGTCCGCTGGGACTGTTTGATATTTTGAAAATGAGTCCTATGACGAGGGTTCTCCACGTCCACTGGGACTGCTTGATTTTTTGAAAAGGGGTCCTGGGAGGAGGGTTCTCCACGTCCGCTGGGACTGTTTGATATTTTGAGAATGGGTCTTGGGACGAGGGTTCTCCACGTCTGTTGGGACAGTTTGCCGACTTCTTTTGAAAAAGGGTTCTATCCTCACCCCCTTTTTTTGAAAGATCCTGAAATTTGCCGGGAATTCAGTTTCGAAGCAGTGAAAGATTTTATCTTGACAAAGCTTCACTTGAGTCTGTTGAGGCGACATTCTGGGAGATTGGTGTTTCCAACGGATCCTGCAGAAGCTCGAGCCTGAAAAATTTTTCTTCACCAAGAAAACATTAGCAATCTTAGGGAAGACGACGGTTGTCCATCTGACAAAAACCGTATGACTTAAGTTTTAATTGTGAAATGTGCATTTTGATGCTGGAGGTTATCCAAAGCATTCTTGCAACATGCAAATGTGATCACAAATCCCTTGCACAGAAAATCTGGATCAAAAGTTTGAAAATTCCAAAAAGAGTTTATTCAAAACATCAATTGGAATATTTCTCGACAAGGAGGTCTTCTCACCTGTTTTGAGGTAGTGGTTTTTATAGGAGATGCACTCGATTCCCTACTAACCTGTGCCTAGGTTTTAGGCTCATTCGCAGCGCATACATTTTGATCAGTCGGGAGGTCTTCAACGGGACCGTAATGTTGGGCTTGGTTATTGATCTTCAAGGGGGACTCACTTTTGAGTCAAGGTCATTGAATGAAATTTTTCACCATCTGCTTCGGGTTTACAAGTCAAGAACCCTGCAAAATGAGAAAGAAATAGTCTTGCTCGTACTTCTTCGAGCTAAGCTATATGTTAACCCAAGTGTCTTAGTCAGAGAAGACTGTTTCAGGGTTATGACATTGGTAGGATTGGGGACCGAAAAAGGCTTATTTTTGGCCCAGAATTCATGAGGGGTTTGACATTGGTGATCATTGCCGATTTACCACCTGCCCTTTCCTCTCTGCACCTTCAGTTTTTTTGAGGTGTGCGATCGCTCTTGAGGTGTGCACAAATTCTTTAGCGGGTGTCTCTTGTTACGTTCAGAGAGCGACTCTCTCTATGTCTTTGTTCGGCGCTTGGCACCATTTGGGGAGCAGCCCTTTTTGGATTTGGCTCCTTCAGGAATTTCCTCTTTTCCCATCCGGGCTTCATTGTGGATCAATCAAACAACTTACACAAGCATCGGCCTTGCTTTTACCAAGCACTTTGCTTTTTCTTGATGCTAGGGATTATTATTATTTTTTTCTTTGAAATCCCGGTTCTTCTCATCCTCGATGGGATCATGTTAGACACATGTCTGAAAGTCTAAACATGCTTTAAATATCAGCCCGGGAATCCTCTTCGTAATCCTCGAGTCTTGAACTCTTCCATTTTTGAAGTGGTGCTGCATCCGTCTTGGAATGATCACCAATGGGTTCATGAAATGAATTTGCAGGTTCAAGTTGGCTGTGCAAAGGATTCAGTGTGTGGGATAGAGAAATGAATGCTTCTCGTCATCCTATGGCACTTGGATTACCATATAAACAACACACAAAGATTAATGTTAGTCCGAGCAAGAAAATTTCTAACCATTTTCTCCTGATGCTGCTGGACTCACCTCCATTTTGCCCCTATGTGGGGTGGTTCTTGACAGGGTTAAGAATGAAAATCGCCGTTCGAAGGGGTTATCAATGGTCACCTGTAGTATTTGGGGATATGAAACGAATGCCTCCGTCGTCCCAATCCATGTAATTGCTGCGAATGGTCCCTACCTCCGTAGGTACAGATTTTGCTGTCTGATTCGCTCCACTTCTCTCTTAAGTGTGTATAGGACGTGTTTTGATTAGGCTTGCCTCTCTTTTGAGTAAACCTCCTTTTGAATGATTTGACAAATAATCATATTTGGAAAAATTCATTTCTTTCTTTCCCAAAATTTATCCATCGAGGGGATTTTGTGATGTATCGTGCATGTCTTATTCATGCTTTGGGCAACCTCCCGATTTAAATCATGAACATCGATGCATTGGATAATTTTCATGACGGCTGAAAGTATTTTAACATTTTTTTTTATCTCCAGCTAACTGGGAAAGGGATACTTACCTACCTGTCGTGGCTGTAGACCCCTGAAAATGTAAAAGAAGCATATCATTGCATGTTCACGAATTTTTCAAAAATCGAAACGATACATCCTACCCTTGGTCATGTACTCTAACGAGTAGTACATGGGATGTAAAAACCTGTTCGTCTGTAAGGCGATTCCCCTGTCAAGGATAAATAACGAGTATCAATTCACATTCTCAAATTCAAGACAAATTGGAACGATACAACTTTACTCTTGGTTCTCATCCCGTTCTGATGTTGCGTATTGATATGAACAACATCTATCAAATTCGCCTATCCATTCTTGGAGTGTTTGCAACATCAATGGTTCATCTGCCTCCAGTTGGGCAACGTCTGTTCTGTTATTCGAACAAATGGCTCCTTGAGTGATTTATCCACGTTTATCACCTGAGAAGGGAAAGAAAGGAGACATTACTTCGGTATTCGATTGAAGATCGATTAGGAACGATACATCGTTTTACCAAATAGGTGGCTTCGCGGCCAAACGTATTTCGTATTGAAGGGGTAGATCCCATTATGCTCCGCGGGTGATAGTCATTGTTCATGGAACTTGCTCCACGGATTAAGTGATTAATCCACGGCCCTCGGCTTGAAGATGCTCAAAGGGTGATGTTGACACTCACGCGCAATTAGTTCTAGATATTAATGAAAGATGTTCCCGTGGGAACCTTACAGTACGATCAACAACATATTCAATAGGAGTATTCAACCCCTTTCCTCTAAGCATTTTTCATCGAGTAGCCATGCCTTGCATCAGACGTTTGATCACCGGCCTTGCGTCACCACTGCGGTGGTCCTTCGGCTCCAAATTGATCGAGCCAAAGATTGAACTCATCGCCAAGGAAATTGCTCGGGTCTTCGAGCCATTGATGTTCAAGTTGGGTATCAACGATTGTTGGGGGCAGATTTCTTTCATTGCCTTCGTTGTGAGGGATTGGAGTCTTTGAGCTGGAACCTTCATCATTGCCCTGTTGGGGTTGAGACATACATTCCCGAAGAGTATTGATCCAAGTGTCCAGCTCCTCATCAAGGAAATCACCTGTTCTTTTTAGCCCTTGGTGCCCAGATTGGGTGTCGTCGACTGCAGGCGAGGGATTCCTCTCTTTGCTCTCGCCGTGAGCAATTTGACCCCTCGAATTGGAACTTCCTCCGATGACCGGCAGGTTCATATGTGCACTCTCTACCAATGCCAGATCCGCTTCAGGGATAGCATTAATGACTGATTCGCGCTCAAACTGAGGAATCCCTATGTGCTGGAACTGTGGCATATACTCTTGAGGAGTATTGAGATAGCTCGGCGGAGCATTCTGATTTGGGTTAGAAGAGTCGCTGACACGACTGCCAGTCCCGTCATTGCTGAAACACGGTTGGGTGCTCTCGGCTTTCCAATCATCGTGGTTGTAATTCTGCCCAGCACTTGAGCTCCAACCGGCTTTATGATGGTTTAACGCTATCCTTCCATCCCTTAGCAATCTCCTATAGTACTTGAGGTGAGACTCAACGTTAATTCTAGAGAGCCCCGGCACATTCATAATCTCGAGTATGCGTAATGGGCTAGCCGAATCAACTCCTAGCTCTCGAATCGCATCAACAAATTTGGTGTGAAGTTCATAGGTCCAGTAAAACCTTGTTCTCTTATCACCCAAAATATCGTCAATACTTCGGTAGCTATTCTCTACGGGATCTAGTCGTTTCAAAAGTTGTCCAGGGAGGGACTCACCGACTTTGGATTGGCTGGCTGCGACAGCGAGTTCGTCATTGGGAGAACTCCACCTGTGATGATTCAGGTCCCATTTCTCAGAGGGTGTTGGTGTTGACCCTATGGTGTTGACTTGCTCATGCAGATCTCCAACGGTATCTGGCTGTGTCGGAAAATGTTTTGGAGAATACGGTAACAGCTGAGCGTTATTCGTCAACAGGGATGGTTCATCGAGGAACACCTCGCCGAGGACAACAGGATTACCGCAATTAAGGCAGGTGGCCTTGGTCAGAGCTTCCTTATATCTCGTGCTTTCAGCTTGAAGCTTCTCATTCTCCTCCTTCAGGACCAGTAACTCATGGTCTGCGTATTGCTGTTTCACCCGGGTTCGTTTGTTGGCGAACCAAAACTTGACCTTCGAAAGCTCCAATCCTATCTTTCGGCTCAACTCCATTTTCTGTTGTCTGCTTGGAGTGGGGTATTCATTGAAGAAAGCTTCGAGCTCTCGGATTTGGCCTGGAGTGTGGCGTTGTAGTTGCTTCCTTTTCCGACTCCGGTCATCATTGTATACTCCTTCTTCGTAGCTGAAACCTAGAATTTCATCGCTGGAGGAGTCAGTTTCTATGGCCTTCGGGCAGGATTCAGCTCCAGGATCTTCAAAGTCTCCCAGCAGTTCGTGCTCGGAAATGTCCAGGTCGGGCGTTTCTAGCAGATGGGAATAGCTTTTAAACATGATGGATCGGAGTATCTCGGGCTGATCTAGTTCACTCAGCTTTCTCTATTCGCTCTTACGTGTTTGTTCACTCTAGAAATTTTCTCAAGTGATTGTGCGTGTCCTAGAACCATCCTTCAGGCTGCATATGAAGGCCAGCAAGCAAGCGCTCCTCCCGAGACCCTGCAATTACTCCTCGTCTGTATTCCCCCTTTCTTTTTCCTCGTGATAGGATTACAAACTCTCTTGCATTGATTCGGTTTCATCGAGTATTGCGCTTGTCCCCTAGTTCAGTCTTCAAAGTGGTGGGTCTACAATCTTTCGGCGCCCTTTTATGATTTGCTAGGCCCGAGAACGTGGGGAACAACGGTGGACCCGCAATTAATGACTCCTTTTAATTCATTTAGCTCCAAGGGAATTAACGCTATGATCTTCTCTCAACCCCTTTTTCATCGTTCAAACGAAAGTGGCATTTTCCCTGTGCATGCTGTTACTCTTCATTTCAGCATCCCGGGCGCTTGGTGAGGAATGAGTTCGTGGCCACTCAAAATTTTAAAGACCGTATCTGGTTTCAGACTTAATCTAACAAGGGATCATCGCAACTGAGTATGACGATGTTCGTCGATAGCGTTGGTTTTCATACATAATTAACTATAGCCATTAAAGAAAAATGTTCCCATAGGAACTTTACAATGGATAAAAAGAGTGATCCACTCGTGAACATGTTCTTCTTTCTATGGGTGATCGTAGCGACCAACCCATCGTGCCCCGAGTCAGGTGCTGGATCATGGTTGTCCAAGCATGCCAGCTTCCCATTGGTTGAACAAGGCATCGAGCCCATCATCAAAGAAATTGTCTGTCGTGGGTTGACCAGCGGCAGGCAGAGCACCAGCCGACTGCTGCTCGAATGGAGGAGTGCGCACTCGCTGTACTTGTGACACGTGCTCTTGAAAAGTGTTGAAATGGCCCGGAAGGACATTCTGATCAGCTTTCAGTTTGCCGGTGGTCGGGTTGCTAGCTTGATTGATGCTTAAATTTGGCCGGGTACCTCCTGATGCCTGAGCATTACAATGGCGGTCCCCCCTAGCTTTTGAGCTCGAGACGGATTCCTCTCGGCTTAGCTCTGCTCGGCGCTGTTTTAATAGCTTTCTGTAGGCAGCAAGGTGATTCCTGACCAGTTCCTTACTAAGCCCCGGTACACTCATGGCCTTAAATATGCGTGTCGGAGTTGCTGAATCGATCCCTATTTGGTGAACCACGTCTAGGAATCTGAAATGCAGTTCAGGGGGCCAAGCGAACCTCTTCCTATCGTGGCCCAAAATTGCATCGATGGCTTTACGACTGATTAACTCATCTCTAGCAGGACCCGACCCTATCGAAAATTGTTGTGCATGAGGCTGATATGCTTTGAGCTGGTCGGTGGTAACATCCAGCTCCTTGAAACTGTAGCTCCAATCAAAGCGATGCAAATCCCATCCCCCAGGAGGCATTTGTATCGTCTTCGTAGGATCATCCTGCTCATGCGTGACTCCGGCAAAATCTGGTTGAGCAGGAGATGCCCCGAGGGAGTAGGGTGGTAAATGAACGTCTTCAATCATTGCGTGAAGCTTATCGGGGAATATCTTACCGAGGGCGATGGGGTTATCGCAATGAGGGCAAACGGTAATATTGAGAGCTTCTTCATACCTCATGTTTTCTGTTCGCAGCTTTTGGTTTTCTTCCTTTAAAATCTCGACCACCTGACGTTTGCGTTGAGCCTTCGATTTGGATCTCCTATTTTGAAACCAAAACTGGATCCTCGACTGATTAATCCCCAACTCTCGGCTCAATTCAATTCTCCACTTCTTTTTCAAGTGAGGGCTTTTACTGAAGAGGGTTTCCAGCATTTGGGTTTCCTCCTGAGAGTACTGGTGAGGACGTCTTCTTTTCCCGAGTTGAGCATCGTGGATGTCGTTGTCGTCGTCGCCGTGATTTTGATTTCCGTTGCCAGAAGTGTTGGGCTCCATGGTTTTGGTGTTAGACTTGGTCTTGGAATCTTCGAGATCACTCAGTAGTTCAATTTCTGAGATTTTTGAGTCAGGCGCCTCTAGCAGCTGACAGTAACCTCTTAAATATGTTGGATTGAGAAATGTTTGATTGGTTCTTGCCCACTCAGAGTTCTCTACTCTCTCCTGTATGCTCACTCCCTATAAATTTTTCTTCGAGTGACTTTGTATGTTTAGGAGACGCTATTCAAGCATGAAAGAAAATCATTAGGCAAACGCTCCCCGTCAAGACCTTGAATTTCTCGCTTAGCTTTTCAACGTGATGTGAGTGCTGAATCCTGTTAGGGCTTTTTTCGATAGTTGCGCTTACCTCCCACCTAACTCTAATAATGGTGATCCCGACAAATCTTTTACATCTTTTAATTGATAAGCCGGAAATCGCGGACCGAGACGAATCCAATGGTTCACGTGAGGGGACCTCCTGCTTTACCCCCTAACTGGGCTCTACCAGCATTATTACTGAGACCCTTCATCATCCTCGAGTTACTATAAAATGAGGAATTAATGTATGGAAGGTTAACGTTCTCGCATAATCAGCTTCTTCCTTCTAATCTCTCTGTTAGCCTCGTCTTATTCTCAAGCCAACCCAACGCAAATGGCCTCCTCCCCCGTACGCACTTTTTCAACTGATGTCTTGGCCCAGTGGGAAAAGCTTTATAACCTACTGGGTCGCGGTTACGCACACATAACCGATCATTCTGCGACCGAGGATGAAATCCGTGTCCTGCTCGAGGACCTTGATACCACTTCTCTCGAAGGTACTACACTGGGGAGGGAATATAGAATTTTCCCGACTCTCTTTGCACACTCCTTAGAGGCCTACCGTGCTGCTAATCGGGAGGTTCTCGTGGCTCGCGTCTTGCGAGCTCGTTATGAGGATCGATCTGATCATTTGGTGCTGACCAACTATCTGGCCGATAGTTACAAAAAGGCCGTCGAGTTTGCTAATGAGCGGGTCGCGACGTTGCTTCGCGAGAGGAGAAATCTGGTGGAGCAATTGGCCCTATCCCTGACCACCGGCGAGCATGACCGCCGCAATGTCCTGTTGAGGCTTCAGAGCGACTGGCAGGAAGAACGGTTCGACAAAATAACCGCGGACATAGCTCGCGGGAATGGACTGGTTCGAGACCTGGAAACAATCGCCGAAGAACATGAGGCCAAGGTCGCCGAAGTTAAGGGAGAATGCAAAAGTCTTCTCCTCAGGCTTGCCGACCACGACATGCGGAGTTGGGAGTATGAGCAGAGCATTAATAACATGGAGGGTCAGTTGGGCTCCTTCGTGTCATTAATTAGGGCTCACTTTGGCTTTACTTTTCTACCCCGGATTGTATGACCTGCTTTTGAAAACCCTCCATTGAGCAAAATAAATGAGAACTCTTGTGTGTGTGTTTTAACTTCTGTATGGTTCATTTCTTCGAGCATCCGAACATCTTCAACTTGGGTGAGCCGAACCATAATATCAATAAGCCGAGCAAATATGTCCTGATTTTATAACTCGCTCATGATCAGATGAGATAATAGCCTTAGACTTGTCCAGGAAAAGATTTCTCTCTATTACCTATTTTTTACCTGCAAATAAAAAGACAGAATCAGAAGGAATAATTTGAAAAAGAAATCAAAAACCCCTTTCAATCCTATGCTTGCCCATGATTAATAAGGACAAGAACTTTTACAAGGGTTTTAATCTTGCGCGAAAAGTTTTTATCAATATTCCTCGAAAGAAAGCATACTATTGAAAGGAATGTAATTCACAATAATCGCTTTTGATCAATTTCGAGAGGAACGAATTACTCAAAAGTGCGAGGCATAATAACGTGTTTTAAATTTATTTGAAGATACGGCATCCAAATCAAGGCCGTTTTGTTAAGAACGAGAGTAATTTGGACATCTATCTCGTCATTAAATTCAAAACAACGCCGATGTTCTCGATCAATTATTGTGGATTACCAGCGACGTAAAACATGCATGGACCAATTCAAGTGTATAATTCCTTCTAGCGAAATCGGGGTTGGATTACCCTATACGACCAAAAAGGTCGTGCAAGATTTCCAATTTTAATTTCTTCTAAAGGAATTATAAACTTGACTTGGGAGTATTCGGATGATTAGAGAAAATGCCACTATCACATTCCCATGACCTGTCAAAAGAAATGCAACCAAGTTCCATCTAAATGTATACACCAACAGATCCCTAATACAATCACTCTAAGGGGTGAGATAGAGAAAGCCTCGATAAAAATAAACCCTATACAAGAGGACTAGTAATGGAAAATTAAACAAAGGAATGTGATCCTAACGTTTAAGGATGCCCCAAGTTCGATCTGTGACTTCCGGATCACTTGCCCCAACTCATCATCTTCATTGGACGATATCTCAATAATGTCCATAGGAGGCTCCTTTGTTGCTCACTCGGTGCTTGTCATGGGATATCATCCTCTTCGTCTTCTATCAAGGACGTTTGGGAAAAACACACACATCTATCCTTGAAATGGCATTTAATCTAATCACCAGAATGCAATGAATGAAATGCCTATATTTATATGAACTGTAATAGATTCGAGGTATAGAGAGTCTTACCAACCAAACTCGTCGACTTATGTGCGGTTTTAGGTGTACCAACCGCCCAAAGACATGCGCATGAGACAAGTTATGGTGAACTTCTAAAAATCAGAGGGTTTGGCACCTAAGGTTAAGGTTCCCACTTCGAGTTCTAGAAAGAGCCGATTCCATTGCACAGCTATCGTTGCATTGGGACTCGATCCATAGTTCGAAGCGAGCGGAATTGAAAAGTGGATTACCCCGCGTTTTTCCTCACGGAGATTCCATTTTCAATTCCTTCTATTGTGTTCCTATAGGCGACGCCCGGGGTTTTAGGCGCGGTTGTGTGTGTCCACGTGTTGTGATCATCACAATGCAATTCATGCATAGCAGTTTATCAATCAGCACTTCAAATTATCCACACAACATACATTCCTACGCCCAACCTGCATAAGACAATGTTAATCACGGACTACACCCCTTATTTCTCCAATCTGCAAAAACATATAACCCCTATCATGAGCAGACTTACCTCACCTTCAAGAGCGCCTGCAAGGTTAGAAAAATCACTCAACGTTTTAATTACGGCCTAAGTCCACTTGAGGTCTAGAACGATAGGTTCTAGAACAAAGTCCCCAGTGGAGTCGCCAGCTGTCGCGACCCGTCCGGAAGCGGACGCGGCTAATGGATTACCGATCGCGGGCCTTTTCCCCTCACTGGAGTGCGGATTGCGGGCTTTGGATCGGCGCGAGCCCTCCCAGGCCCATACCAAATCGCGGCGGGAGTATTTTTCTGAGGGATTCGACGATAAGAGTCGATCGCTTTCGACCTTCAGTGTGGTCGTGGTGGCATGTGCAACTTGTGCATGCATTTGGAGTCGCCACCGGCCTTTCTTGGAGGGTAGACCGGAAACCTTACTGACCGATTGGGAGAGGTCGATCAGTTCTGCGGAACTAGAGATTTTGGGTTCGGGGACTTGGTTACGCTGGTGTCATTACCAACGCCCTTTCGGTACCTAACGCGAGTGATTTTCCTAATTAAGATTTCATGCAGGCGCAAGTTTGGGTGAGGTAGGTTTGATTCAGGGTTTCATGCAGATTGGACGACTGTTCCTATCAATCACAATCAATTTAAATGAAAGCGCAATCAAGTACATAAATAAATCACTTCAATGCACATCAATTCAGATCAATGGCTTCCTAGTATAACCATAAAGGCTTAAGGAAGGCGTGACTTCGGACCAGGGGTAAAATGGGAAGATTTGGAGGCGATTAGCCCGAAGGGCAAAATCGTCAATTTTTGGGAGATTTGGATACCGAATTACCCAAAATATTCCATGGCCAGTTGATTGTGGCCATTTCCCATTTTTGAGAATTTTTTTGGAATTTCTTGATTTTTCTTCAATTTTTGGAAGACGATTCGCCCAAAGGGCGAAATCGTCATTTTAAGAAGGGTCGGGGTTTAAAACACCCGGGATGAGACTTGGCCAGTTGTTTGTGGCCATTTCCTATTTTTTGGAGATTTTCTTGGATTTTTTTAGAATTTTTTTGGAAGACGGTTTTCCGGAAGGGCAAAACCGTCATTTCTGGAAAGATCGGGGGTCAAAAGACCCGAAACAGGTCGTGGCCAGTTGAATGTGGCCATTTCCTATTTTCTGGAATTTTTTAGAATTTTTCTGAATTTTTCGAATTTTTTTGAATTTTTTATGATTTTCCATTTTTTATTGAATTTTTGATTTTTATTTATTTATTTAATGTTATTTTATTTCGAAAATAGTGATGCGGATTGGGCTTCCAAGCCCAACCCTTCTAAAACCGCGGGCTAAGAAAAGACATGAAGCCCAAAAGAATATCAAGGAACAAAACCCAACTTTCCTTCTAAAGCCCACCATGCAACCTATTTCCTTTCCCTTCTTTTCTCTCAATTTTCAGACCATATCAACTCCAGCCGACCCAACATTTTAACGAGAAAGGCCCAAATTGTCAATAGATCCAAACCACAAGTCAAACCCACGCACACTTATCAGACTTCTCTATTCCTCATTTTGTTTTTAATTATATTCTGATTTTGTTTATCTCTTTTCCTTTGCCCACTTATCAGACTTCTCTATTCCACACTTATAGGTGACGCCATGGGAGTTTTCTTTGAGACCTTCGCGTCCACCACCTTCGGCCGTCGTCGACCCGTCGCTAATGAACGGAGAACCGAAAACAGCATTTGATTTTTGCTCCCCTTCCTACGACCTTAAGCCTAATTTTTAGCAACCTAACATGCATCATATATGAAATCTCATAGTTATCACTGACCAAATGCCAATGTCCAGCAGAACTTGACCATTTCAAACTCCATGTTGAGAGCTCATCTAATTATCATGCTACGTCGCATGAGATTGAGGAGGCTTACCTGGTCGAATGTGAGAACCGAGGACGTCGGGACATGTTGGTCGCGGCTGAGAAAGGTGTCGGGAAGCTCGGATCAGGACCGAGCAGGACCGGCAGGTGTCGGTCGTGCGCCGGGACGGCTGTTCCGCTGTTGAACAGGTGCTGTGGTGGTCCAATGAGTCGTGGCAGCCGGCGAGACTGTTTCGTGGACGATCAACAGCTTCGGTCGGTCATAGAACAGGCTGGACAGCAGTGACAGAGAGGCTAAACAGGGCGTCGGGAAGCTTGGTGAAGGCTAGAAAGTCGCTGGGACTGAACGACGCTCAAATGAGGTGGTGGTGGTGACGGGCGCGAGAGCTGGTGGTGACTTTTGGAAGCGTCGAACACGGTCGGAAGTGGAGAGAGGATCGTCGGGGTAACGGAATGTCACCGGATTCGGGTGCAGCGCGAACGGAGGCGTTTGGGGGCGGAGCAAAGTGGCGCAAGCGGCGTTGGCTCCCTGTCGCAACCTGCGGTGGCGCGAGGACTTCGGGTGGGCGTGGCTAGAGTTGGAAAGCGACGAGGTGAGATGGAGGCACGAAGCAAGTGGCATTCGGTGGTGGTTACGTGTGGTGAGGCGGAGTCTCGTACGTCCATGCTCAAGAAACCTGTATCTTATCGTTGGAGGCCGAGACCCTAAACCACCCCGTCGAACCATCGCCGTTGTTGTGGGTGTAAGGGACTGGAACAGCTCGCCATTTTCATTCCAAGATCGAGTCTGCTAGTGAAGTGGCCCTCAAGAGCAAGGCATCGGTCTTCCTTCTGGTCCCTTTTTCCCCATTGGCCGCAAAGCCATCTTTGATGAATGCAGCCCCAACGATCTTTCTTCCTCCGTTGCCTGGACGAAGAAAAAAAAAGTCCTCTCAAATTCTTCGCATGTGCCCTTGAAGAACCCGAGCTTCTTTTTTCTTTTTTTTTGTGCCGTCCCATTGTCCTTTTCTCCTCAGCATCTTTTATTATTATCATATCCAAAAGAAATCCCCTCTAGCTACTCCTTTTGCCACCGAACCCTCCATCTCAGTGCTCCCTCCTCTTCTTTTATTATTATTATTTTTTTCTTTCTTCACTTGCTTGCTTCCTCGTGGAACCCCTTCCACAGATTCCTCTCCCTCTTCTTTTCATTTCTTTTTCTCTTCCCCCCATCCCCCTCTTTTCTTTTCACTTCTTTATTCTCCCACTCAACTTTCTTTATCCTTCCACTCAACTTCACTATCCATCATCCGTGGCCAAAATGACACTTCTCCAACGTCCACCGCTAAAAAAAAATAAAATAAAATAAAAAGATAAAAAAATAAAAAAATAAAAAATAAAAATAAAAAATAAAAAATAAAATAAAGTAAAATAAAAATAAGAACCACACGTACATTCCCCTCCATTGTGTGAACAATTTAATCAAATTTCAACGTAGGGCAATCAAATCGGATGTCAAGACTTCAAAATTACAAAAATCGCAAATTAAAAGACATAATATGATTTTTTTGCTCGATTCGGGTTTATGTTTGTGAAGGAACATAGTGACCCAAGTCGTATTTTCAACATTTAAAGTGACACACTTGAAGAGGAATTTAAAACAAAATTATTGAATATTTTATGTATTTTTATGACCACGAATGGTACTTTTCTGATTTTTTGGGTATTTTCAATAATTAAAAATTCGAAAAATTATTAAAAATTATGAAAGATATTTTTTGTTCAAAATTGACTCTTGAGGCTATGCCAAGGCCTCCAAAGCTGATTTTGCAATTTTATGAATTTTTGGCTATTTTTAATTTATTTTGAAAATAAAAAATAAAATAAAAAATGACCAAAAATCAGGTGTCAACAAATGACAATATATCTCAATGTTCGGATGAAGGCTGAAAATGATATGGAAAATATTTTTGCTATTTGGTATGAAAAATCAAATTTGATTTTCCTTCACGCACTCCTTTTAATAAATTGTATTTTTATTTTCCTTCAGAGTTGTATTTTTTAATTTTTTTTTATCTTTTCCCCTCTTCTGCTGGTCGCCAGCGACCTTGAGCCTTGCCACATGTCAACAACATTGGCAAAGCCTCACCTCACCAAATCTCGTGAGGTTGAAAGCACTGGCCTCGGCGAGGCTTGGCCTCTCTTGCTTGTGGCCAGTCATTGGCCATGGCCGCGGTCGACGATTGGCTGAAGAAGAAGGGAAAAAAAATAAAAAAAAAAGAAAGGGAACGGAGAAAAATAAAATATGAAAAAAATATTTTTTTTGAATTTAAAAAAATAAAAAATGAAATGTAAATAAAGAATATTAAAAAGAAAGAAATGTCAAAGAGAGGAGGAAGGAACGACGAGGGAAAATGTTTTCCTCTTCTCAAAAAGACGAAAATGTTTTCCTCTTCTCAAAAAGACGAAAATGTTTTCCTCTTCTCATATTCCCTACTTTTGAATGTGTTTTTTGAGGAAAATGTTTCCCTTTACTCATTTATTTTACTTGAACCGAAGATAAAAAAATCTAGAAAATATTTACCTCAAAGTTGTTTTTAGCGGAACGAATGGAGTCCAAAGCTAATTTAATAAATGGACGTAGATGTGATGAAAAGTATTTTTCCATTTATAATTACAGGCGCCACATGATTTAGAATATGTCAAGTAAATGAGGTTTTTAGTTAACTTGTTTAGAGCAAGGTTGTATTTTCTGATATTGTCAACTTTGAACAACGTCATGCACAGACGAGCTAGTCATTCGGCTTCTGAGAAAGGAGTTTGTGATTCATAAACATCCCTTGCTCTACTTCCAACTAACAGATGCTCATGCAAGCATTTTCCTTTCCTAGGAAACTAGTAAATTTTTGTGTGTGTTCTTACAGTTCATGGAGAATGAGATCAGTTTTCTTGTTTTTTACTTGGAAATAGATTTCGATTTACAGACAAAATGAGTTTCCAGTATTACTTACACGTTGAAACAATAATGAAAAATGAGAGAATCATATATCAAGAGATTTCGGCATTTCCCTGTTCGGTCACTTGATAAATGCTGTCAAAGAGTCATCAGTTGAAAAAGAGTAGTCGAAGGGTGTACTTGAAGCCTTGGAAGAACTAAGCAAAACAAAATGATGAATTGGAGTATGCTTTAATAGTAGGTGAAGCAATCTTTGTAGTAAACTTTGGAAAGCTAGGTTAGGATATGGATCGATTCTCTACAATTAGTGACCTTGGATTTATGCTTAGGCAGGATAGAAAGAGAAAATCTAGGCCCCCAAGCAATGGGGTTTGAAGATTAGCAGACAACCATGGAAAACCTAATAATAGCAAATGGGGGTTAACTCGTTAAGAACCAGGAGGGAAAACGTGGGACTTTCTCCCACCAGCTCAATTCTTGATAGCTTTCACCTTAACATTGGCTAGAAGCTGTTAGCAGCGTTCTTAAACTTTCCCTTGGATTTTTGTATAAATGGCTTGAACGCCGAGGAAAAAAAAAAAACCAAACAGCTTCATCTTTCTTCTTGGAAGATCCAGCAACTGTCGAGGAGGGAGACAAGAATCATCGTTGTAAAAGGACAAGGATGGCAGTCTGGTCGTATATTGGTGCACTTCTGCTGTTGTTGTCATTTTCGTCTACCGTAAAAGCCCAAGTCTTTGACATCGGGAAATATGGTGCAAAGGGTGATGGAAGATCAGACATAAGCCAGGTGAAAAATATTACTTTTCGATTAGTTGCTTTGAATTATTTTGTTTCTTTATTATTTCCTACTAAATTTTAGTATCTCTTACGATTTGTGAAGGCATTGCTGAGGGCATGGAAAGAGGCATGCACATCGACTACCGCTGCAAAAGTGTTGATCCCGGTAGGGACGTATACATTGACGGAGACGGTCTTAGAAGGCCCTTGCAAGGCCCCTGTGGAGTTCCAGCTCCAAGGGATGTTGCAGGCCCCGGAGGACCCGTTCCTCTTCAAGACCGTAAGTTGGGTAACGTTCCAGCAAATCGACCGCCTCACCGTATCGGGAGGCGGGACCTTCGATGGCCAGGGCAGGATCGCTTGGAAGCAGAACGACTGCAACTTGAACAAAATTGTCGTACTCTCCCCATCGTAAGCGCCTATAAACATTATTCGTTTGTATATTGATTTTGAATCGCTTGGTCGTTATTCTAACGGATACGCCGATGGGGTGTATACCTAAACCTGACAATGTGATTAATCGAGTTTCAAAACATTGAGGGAAATTGATGACATCCCTTGAATTTCAACAGAATTTGAGGTTGAACTTCGTTACCAATGCCCTAATCCACGACATAACGACGCTCGATAGCAAGCAGTTCCACGTAAATGTCTTGGGCTGCAAGAACGTGACATTCCAACATTTCACCGTAACAGCGCCAGGCGACAGCCTCAACACGGACGAGATCCACATCGGAAGGTCGGTCGGGATCAATATTATTGACTCCAACATCAGGACCGGGGATGACTGCGTCTCCATTGGTGAGGGAGCCAGCAGATCTTTGTCACGAGGGTGAACTGCGGTTCGGGCCATGGCATCAGCGTCGACAGCCTTGGGAAGTACAAGAACGAAGAGCCTGTGGTGGGTATCTTTGTCAAGAATTGCACCATCATTGACGGGACCAATGGCGTGAGGGTCAAGACATGGCCCGCATCACCGGTCGGCGTGGCCTCAGATATGCACTTCGAGGAAATCCGCATGGTCAATGTCGCCAACCCTGTGCTCATAGACCAGGGATACTGCCCCATGGAACCAATGCCAAGCACAGGTACATAATGAACATGAAAATTAGACCAAATTAATAATTAGAAATGAAATGCATATAGACCTGTTTGCTAAAAGAATCCAATTTGTCCGAAAAGAAAAACAAATTTAATTACGAAGAAAATTTAAACGCTAATCGAATGGCTCAGTCGATAAAAAAATATACCTATCGATCCTAAACGATATGTTATTCAATTTGTTCAGATCCCTTCTCTTGTTAAGATTAGCAAAGTCAGCTTCAAAAAAATCTGGGGAACGTTGGCTTCCCAGGTCGCTGTGAAGATCGCCTACAGCAAGCGCGTGTCATGCGATAACGTCGAGATTGCGGACATCGACCTTGCCTATCATGGTCCCGAGGGCCTCGCCTTGTCGGAGTGCTCGAAAGTCCAGCCTTTGATCACCGGCAGGCAATTCCCTCCGGCTTGTGCCAAGATTGCAAGTTAAAACCTTTGCTCTTTCTCGGTGAAGATTGATCAATGCCAACATTGCTTTATAAATGATGTGAAAAGGTCGAGCTCTGGATGGATTTTTGAGTGGAACATTTTGTACTTTATGCTCTTTTCGCCACCTTGAGCTGTGAAGGCGAGGTCTGGCAAGGCCGAACCTCGCCCAAGCAAGACCAACTATTTAAAAGTACAAAAAGTGCATTCCATTTTTGGAACTTTGACCTTTAAGTTATTTAAACTTTTTTTCGTAATATTTAATTGTCTTTCTTATTCTTTAAATTATAATTAGTTCTATTTATATGTAAGTCAAATATTCTAGTATTTACATATTAGCTAATTTGCATTTCCTTTAATTGCTTTTTTTTTATACAAATCAAAAGTAAAAGGGAGATTTCCCTAAGAAAAATGTGATGAGAATATTAAGAACATGGAAAACTAAAGCAAACCACATTTTTGGATAATCAGAGGCAATATGTTCAAACTCTTCACACTTGAAACACTTGAGAGTAAGGGTGATTGGAACTTGATGCTTCATCTTTCATGGGAAGCATCTTTGAAGTGGCCACCCAAGTTTTAGGAATAGGGCCACTCTCGCCTTTGGAATAGCTTTCTTTGTTCCGGTACCGAAAGCTACTACCTCGAGTTTCTTTAAGTTGTCATTCTACTTTAGCACAAGTTGACAAACATCATAATAAGTCCAATAAGATGGAAGTTGGAGAATATTACCGATTTTCGATTGAAGTCCACCAAGGTGGTGGGGAACAGTTTGTCCCTCAAGATCAGAAACATCACATGATTAGATTCTCCCATGTAGTTTTCCCCGAAATGTTCCTTTTGTTTGAAATTATGAAGCTGGAGGAGGTTATTTTGACAGTAGTCTATCGGTGAAACTTCTTCTTCATTCTTTCTTCATTTTATCCCAAGTCGCGATACGACTTATTCGTTCTCGAGCCAACCATTGCTTCTACCAAATAGAAGCATGTTTTTGAGCTTGATGGCAGCTAATTTCACTTTTCGCTCATCTGATACTTCTTTGTTGTCAAAGACTCTTTCTCCGATGTGTAGCCAATCCATAAATTCTTTTGGTTGCATTTTCCCTTCGAATTCAAGAATATCAACCTTCACATAAGAATACTACTGAAATTCATGGGACCTTCGATACTGATGCTAAGGAGTGCTTTCTTACTCGACGCATGACTTCGAGTACTAGTGAAGGGGTTGATATCCTCTTCATAAGAGAGAGCAACTTCTAAATCATGATGCAAATCATCACGCTCTAGAAGTTTGAAGTGTTGCAAATGCTCCGGTAGTTGCTGCACTTGTCTCCTTCAAACATCCACCTCTACGTCTCGTAGGTCTCGTTCTCGACCCATAAAAGACTCATCATTTGGCCTATGTCGATGATGGCCAGCCAAGGAACATTTGCTCAGATACCAACTTGTTGCCATGAGAGAGTATAGAAAAGTAGGATTTAACACAAGTGAGAACCTAAATGAATAATTCTCTCGCCACCCATAAGGAGTAAGAATAAAACAAGAAATCCTTCTTGCTCTTATGCCAATGCCTCACTTAGTTTATGAATTCGGTCAAGTTTGAATTTTTATTCATCTTGGCAAGCTTATATAGATGAGCATGGAACAACCCTCCAACCACAAGTCACTACTACATAGAAAAGGGACCGGGCATAATATTGACATGGATCAAGTCCTAATAACAAGAAAATGCATTCAAACCTTAGAGACTCAAATTCATTCATCGTCATGGGCATCTGAATAAACACCATGAAAGGTCAGCAAACATTAAAGGAAATAAAAAAGAACAACTCCTGATTGATAAGGGGTCGACGAGTAGCTTCAAAATCGACAACAAGCATGTAAAATGACAACCATGAATCTGATTGACAATCATGAAACCAACAACTCTTTTGCAGGATCGAGTTCTTCATAAAGTTATAGCTGCTCCGGCATCACTTGCTGATGACAAATGAAGCCACGAAAGCCCTCACTCAGTGGCCAGTGAGGGTCGCTGAAGACCTTCGCCAACCAAAATGAACGAAAAAAAAAAATAACAATAAAAATAAAAAAATAACATAAAATAAAATTTAAAATATTACTAGAAATAGGCATGTCAGCGTCAACCACACCGCATAGAGCAACCGACATCCGTGTCAGTAATTTTCTGCCTAAATTGCTCGGATGGATTCAATTGGGTACAAATGCGAAAGTGTTATGATTCAACTGGTCCAGTTGAAATGTTTAGGTTTGAATTGGTACCAATATAACATGCTTATGGTTTTTTTGGTACTTTTAGCAATAAACTTATAGTGATCGGGATCGCGATCGATGGCTACTGGTGTTGATAGTGTTGGCAACCAGGACGACATTGGCGACCGGCGGCGTTGACTACTTTGACCAACAACTAACGGAGATGGACCAATGGAGTTGTGTGTGTGGATGTGGTTTTTTTTTTTTTTTTTGTAGTTATAGAAAAAAGCGGAATTGTGGGACTAGTTAAGGTTTCGTCCGTTTCGCGAAAAAAAAGGTATTTTTCTGGAAAATGACACTATTTTCCTTCAAGCACACATTCTAATAAATTATATTTTCCTTCAAGCACACTATTTTCCTTCAAGCACACAATCTTCGCGAAAAATAAGGTATTTTGCGTCTGAAAAGTAGTTAATTCTCACGCAACTCTTCGTGTTCAAACAGTTTATTCAAACACACATTTTCATAATTTTTTGAAGACAATTTCTGTACAAAAAATTGCAACTCTTCGAGTCTAACAACGAATAATTCAGACATACCTCTTCATGTTTGAAATTGTACATCCAATTACACCTTTTCATGTTTGAATCGGAAGTTATTTCCAAACATATACAAGCACTCTAAAGGTTACAAGAGTGTCAGTTTATGTCCGAACAGACAAACCTTCCAAAAGATATAATAGCTTATATCCGTGAACAATTGCATTGTTCCAATGAGTCACGAAATCCATTTATAAAAGAAATTATTTCGAAATAAAAAATAAAATAAAAATAATTGTTGAATAGAGCCAATTCCGCACCGCGACCGCACAAGCGTGCAAAGTGCGTCTAATAATTGCGTCAAAATCGCGCAATCGCACCCGCACGATGGTATAGCGGGGTGTAGTCCACTTGTCCATTTGTTTCTTTGAAAGACAATACTAGACTTCTAACTAATAAAGTGAATTGCTCTTTACCTTTTATCCTATGTGGGATGTTGTTAGCACATAAATTTTAATTTTAGGAAAATGCATTGATTAAACAGAAAATGAGAATTAACGTTGATTCTTAAAAAAACAAAATAGTTTTCATGCATAGCATATTTAATTTAAGCAAGCATTGCATTCGAATTATTTTGCACTAATGACGGGATTTGGACCTGAATTGACATGCGGAGAACCGGAGCCCACATTGCGTAATTCGGCCATCATAAGGAAGCAAGTGTCGAAAATCTCAAGGCCTTGAGGCCTAATTTAAGCTTTCTGGTGAATTAAATTTTAATTCCGAAAGAAAGGCCTTTTATTAAAGTCTACTAGTCGAGGGCTTAAGCCCACGTTATCAGAATATGACCTAGGTTTTCACTATATAAACAACGCTAGGTCACATCTTAGAGAGGAGGACATAATTTTCTGCGCATCACAGACTCTCTCTCACGTCTCTCTCGGGGACGATCTCATTCAGAAAAGTAGAGAGAAACACGTGAGAATTTTGGAGAGAAAAGAGAGGAGGCTACGACAATATTTACTCACGGCATAATCGAGAGAGGATAGTTCGTCAGTTCTCCTTGCAGGTCTGAGGCCATTCATTGAAAACATGGCACGACACAGAGAGAAGGAAGTGAGCCACGTTACCATCCGCAACAAAGCAGCGGCGCAAGAAAAAGATTTCTCTTCGTCGGTGTTGCCATGCTTTGTTTTCAATTGATGCCGCTTGATGGGTTTTCCGCCACGAGGTCCTCCCAATCCCAGCATTATTGACACGTCTGCCAAATTCAGTCGAGCAAAGCCATCATCAATATTCAACAAGCTCAGTGTTAGTTCGGTCAAAGTTTTATTTTTTCTTTCGTGTTTACTGACATCCATCAGGTGTGGGATACTTTTGAACGTGTAGAAAGGCATTGCGCAGCGGATTTTCACGTGATGACCCGTCCTTGGCCGTGAGCTGATCTTTGCCTCTTTGAGTGAGGACTGCACTGTCATCATGGGATCCCGAGTCCTCACTGTTTGAGTTTGATTTCGACGAAATTTTGGGGCTGTTTTAGGACCATTTTACCACTGTTTTGTTGCTGGAAGTTGCAGCTGTTTTAGGTTTATTTGGTGCTGATTTGTTCGCTGCTTGGTGCCCGATTTAGCTGCTGCTGTGTAAAAAAAAAAACAGCAATGTTTTGGGTGTTTTACTCTGGATTTGGTGCTGATTTTTTCTCGCTGTTTAGACCCATTACTCCACTATTTTTTGCTTGATTTCTTCGTTGTTTTTTGCAGATTTTTAGGCGGATTCCTGCTCAAAATTGCCGCTGCAAATTGAGCCTATACAAGCTACAAAATTCACCTCCATCGAATCCTTTAACCCAGGCGCAAATCCCCATAGCCAATCAGTGCAGTTCCTCAAGCTTCAATTTTCGAAGTTCGAATCTGGAAAGTTATCTGCGATTAAGGTAACACACTAATGCTTTAACGATTAATTTGAGCATGTTCGCGAAGTGATTGGCTACTGTTTGCTCGATATTTTCGCATATTTGGCTCGCTGATTTTTACTCAAAATAAAGTTATTCTCGCATGTTTCGATGCCATAATTGAGGTGAAGATCGAAACCTTTTTCTGGAAATTCAAAGAATAAATTCTTTTATCTAAACCGTCAAGTCCAAATTTTTGTCAAGAAAATCTTGGATTTAGTTAATCTGACCTATCACCGTTTAGGTCTGATTTGCTATCTCCGGAAATAAATCAATCTTTAATTCGAGATCTGAATAATTTTTGGAAAAATTCGAAGAATATGGTGTTTGGGACGTTGGCGGTCGTGATTCTGATTGAATGATTGATCGGCGGACTGTTTGATTGATTGTCTAATTAATTGATTGATTGATTGTCTGATTGACTGACAGATTGTTTGATTGATTGGTTGACTTTTGCCATATCTAGAAAATTTCTAAAAAAATAAATGACAGTTGCAATTTGAGTTGGCACATTGTTATCCTGATTATGGATTGATTAGTGGATGGATTGATTAATTGATTTTTGCCATGTCTAGAAAATTAGTTACCGAGGATAGGATAGTTTCTTTCTCTTAAAAAAAATCTGAAAATAAAAAATAATTGCACGTCATCTTGCCATGTCATTCATACACGTCATCCATGCATAAATGCCACGTCATCTTGCCATGTCATTTTGCATTGCCATGTCATTTAGTCAAGTCGTCTTGCTATGTCATTTAGTCAAGTCGTCTTGCTATGTCATTTAGTCAAGTCATCTTGCCATGTCATTTTGCCACGTCATCTTACCATGTCAAGTATCGTCGCCATGTCATATCATCTCACGTGTCATGTAGTTAGGTTGCATTAACATCATAAAGTAAAAATAAAATAAAAATAAAAGATAGGAAATTGTTCATTATATTATCATACATTTTTGACAATTGCTTATTCACGCGTCATTATCATTTTCGAAAATCATGCATAATATGTCATAACATTCGCATGTCCAATATTTATATGCATGTGTCTCATTCTGTTTTGTCATGTCTCTAGTATCATGTTTAGGGTTTTCATACTAGGTTAGCTTGACTGCATGATTAAATTATTTAGGTAAGAATCATGTGTTGCATGGGTTCTTGTGTGTATGTAGTTTGCACGTTCAATTTAATCAATTGCATAATAGTTTGCGTGCTAATTAACCATTTGTGTGATGGATTGTGTTTTCACCTAAGATCTTCGCATGTTTAAACTAATGGGCTTGCGTTGCGCCCTGATGTTATATATTTCTGCATGTCTTAATTAATTAGTTAACTTTGTATATATGATGAGATGACCCTAATCTTGCATGTCATTGCACCATTTAGATAATTTCACGTCATTGCATTCTTTTCCATTCATGCATTGCATATAAAAAGTGAAAATCCAAATAAAAGAATTACATTTTCTGAGCCTCAAATTGATTCAATCTGAATGGTCGTTTTTAGGACATCTCATATGGAATTAAGGTACCGAAAGGGCACTAGTTTTAATTAACTAGTGTAATCAAGTCCCCGAATCCATAATCTCTGGTTCGTAGGAATAAAATAGTTTTCCCGCTATTTTATTTAGGTTTCTAATCAACCTACCAAAAATGATTAGTGGCGACTCCAATATCTAAATCATTTCGGAGAATTTTAAGTTGTGATTTGGTAGGACTTGGGAGAGTCCGTATTAGGTTAATTGATCTAATTAACTTAATAATCCATTAGCCTGATTTTTTTTTAGTTCGCAACAGCTTGGCGACTCCACTGGGGAATCAGATTTTATTTTTTTTTTTGAAAAAAAAATTTAATTGGTTCACTTGAATTCTTTTCGAAATATTAAAAGCTTTAGTGGACTTAGGCCTGTTGAAAATTCCTTGGATGTCTCACATTTGGCGATCTTGTTTGAATCTCACCTAAGGTGTTAAATGTTTTTACAGATTTGGAGTGATAAGGGGAGGTGTTTGTTAACCCTTTTTGTGCAGGGTTGAAGTTATAAGGGGCGAGTGTTTGCTGACCTTTGTTTTGCAGTTTGAAGGAGTTTATGTATATGAGTTTATATAGAAGCACTGTCTTGATAGAACCTGCTATGCATGCCTTAGTTGGATAGACACTACACCTTGCACACACAACCTGCCGTTGGACCTGAATGGCTAGGCTTAGGATAGTGCTTGGTTAGGGACACTTCGGCCATTATCCTGTGGCCCGAGTCGTCCTTTTCAAGTCCCGAACCTTTCTAAATCGGTGCCGAGAGCGAATACCCTCGTCACTTACCCTGGTGATGCGGGTCTTTACTTGGCTGAGCCGGATGTCTACGGGAGACCTCAATCCAGCCGTAAACCCCAGTTGGCTTGGTCCGAGTATCCTTGGGGCTCCACCTTTGTTAAGCCATGCTAGATAGAAATCGAACCTCACGTTTCATGTGTATGTCTATGCGATTTGTATTATGGTTGGTCAGAAGGTAAGTATTTTGCCACTCCCCTTCGTGATTTATTTACTTTATTTTTTGGTCGGTTCATGTTAGGTTTCAGTCAGATTTTGAACTTAATCCCATGGTCATTAAAAAAATCAAATGGATGAGTCATTTTAAAAAAATTAAAAAACAACCAAATGATCCCTCAGGGAATTTTACTGATCAATGAAGACTCTGTCACATTTTTCCTTAATGTTTCAATGGATGCAAGATTTTCTTGACAAATTTAACTTGAAATTTCTTTGTGATGAAAGTTCCTCCTGGAGATGTTCCAAATGTCAAAAGGATTTTATCACTTTTTTTTTCAAGGTTATAATGTGCAAGAAATTTTTCCAAAAAAAATCACATCGCATTTGATAAGGAAAGTTTCCTCACTTTTTGCGTAAAAAGAAAAGAAAATAAAGTTGGACCAATCAATCAGTCATGGACCGACCTCTCTTCAGTCATACAATCATTGGTCCCCTATCTTTTGAAGGTGATTATGGATCATCAAGAAAACTCTAATTTGTATAAGGCCACTCATCTACACATGACCACACGAAGTCTTCGAGTACTGCGATAGAAGTGGAGATAGCGCGAGTAGAGAAAAGACGAAAAAAGCTCAAAGCAAAGTCAGAGGAAGCTGGGGACAAAAGAAACAAAAGCATCATTTTTATCTTCATGAAGTCTTCATCACAATAGCAAGAAGTAACCATCCAAAAAGCTTCTCGATGCTCATGCTGCACGAGTAACACCAAAGAATTCCCAAGCGAGTTCGTCAAGATCTTGCATGTTTTCATATTGTTCGCAGATTCTAGAGGTGCAAATCGAAGACATCATCAAGCGAAGCAGGGAGTAGTCAAGTTGTGGAATTAGTTTTTCTTAGTTTGATCAAAAGCATTCTTCTGTTTTGGTTAATTATCATTAAGCTTGACAAATTCTTCGAGTGAATTTCAAGGTTAAGCCTAGTGAGGCTTCATTAACAGATCCAGTTGCTAACTTGGATTTTCAGTAGCCATAGAGAATTCATCACCCAACGTAACAAGTCAGGTTGTCTCTTTTCAATCAAACTCTAAAATTGGCTTTCTACTACTTCCTCTTGATTTTTTCTTTGCATGGTTTCTTTTCCAGTTCTGATTCCCAGTGACTATTATGCAATTATGGTGGATCCTCGTCGACGTCACTAATCTGGACATGTTCCATTAATCATCTCACCTTGCCAAGAGCCATTGATGGCTACACAAGTCAAACCAACGATCCTCAATATTTCAAATTAGGATCAATTTAGGGGCAAGGGGGCAACTTCTCAAATCTGAACATGCATTAGCCTAATCAATCCTTGGACGGCCCTGCCACGGCGATCATGCAATTGAAGCAGGCTAAATGGCGAATCCCAATTCATCATCCATTTTAGGCGATTCCATACTTCACTGTCAATCATTTCTCACAAGATACCAGAACTAGCATTGGTGCCCACAATAGCTCCGTACTTGATCATTCATCAGTAATCAATTAGATGGATCAAATGTACAACGATCCTTGAAGATCCTTACTTCAAGTTTCGGCACTCACCTTCAGCAATCCCTATACTGATCAACACTTCCGTTGGTTGTCCTTTGATCAGCCCAATAATGATCCTTAGGGCAATTCTTTGATGGAGCAAACCAATATAGGACTGTTTGCAGAGTCCCCATTTCCCTGGAGGATTCAAGACCAGAGTTCACCTAAGCATGAAACAAGGGGCATCTACAGCCGTCAAAACTTGATCGAGGCACGTCCTACTATAGGCATCGGTCAGCTCAAACCCCATTCCATCAATCAGTCAAGGCTGACTCATGCTACACCCTCGATAGATCCATTTATCGTGCCATGTCAAAAGTTGAGGAAAGACAAAGGTCGCCCGATCTCAAAGGGAGTATTTCTTGCCCTCGACTCATCATTGTTAGAAATAACATTCTATTTTCCTTCTCGCAGGTGCCAGGCTAGGAAACATCGTTTTCGATAGCTACCACTAGGGCAAATTGACAGTCAAGAGCTTCTCAAAATTTTGCTCGTTTCATTTTTGAGACCCTATTCATGCACATCTTTCCTATGCAGGATCAGATGGAAAAATAAACTATTTGTCAAAGTTCAAAATTGAGTTCCCAAACACTGGCCATGTCTAGGGCAATCTCACATTTTGGCAAAAGCTATACCCATCATGATTGAAAATGGGGGCCAACAGACTTCGACTTAGGAAAAGGAAGTATTTTTCTCTGTCTCATGTGATTTTCAAGTGATACCTTCCTTATTTGCAGGACCATACGACCGTCCATGATGGTGATCAATATTGAACGGGGGCAGCTAAGCACTCAAGTCTTCTCTTGACTCGATTATGCATATGATTTCCTTGCTCTGGGGCAATGATAGAAATGATCTAGCCCTTAACATAAGGAGTAGGATCCCCAAGTTGTTTCATTTTCTCACATGTTCAGGGGCAACTTAGATTTTCTTGTTCTTGAAAATCTTCTCACATTCTTGCATGGTCATTTTCTTGAACATAATGCTTGGAATTTCTATATCCATGAACTTTAAGAATGCTCACCCATTTGCATGATTCATGCGTGATTATTCTTCATGATTTGATTTACCGACTCTGAATAGGAAGCATAAACTGCATATGGTACATTGAGTTGTATAGAATGGGGCATGACAGGATGATGAACGGCAAGTCATTTCCACACATCCGTAAATTTTAACCCCCAGTGAGTTGAGTGGTATTATTCCGCATCCTTCAAGGCAAAGGGTTTTCTCGCAAAAGGTACGATAGCCGAGGTGACAGAGGCATTTATTCCTCTAACCCAAACACTACAGGTTATCCATTGTTACCCCTTTTGAGCGGAGGTTTCACTTCTGTTACCCATGTCAAGAATCACCCCACATTAGGGCAAAACAGAAAATTCCAGAAGCAAGTTGAGGTAAATGGTTAGAAATTCTCTTGCTCAGACTAACATCAATCTTCGAGTGTTTCTTTGCATTTATGCTCGAACATTAATTCAAGTGTCTTAGGATGATGAACAACATTCATTTCTCTATCATATACATTTTATCCCTTGCATAGCCCACTTGAGCCTACAAATTCATTTCTTAAACCCATGTTGGTGATCATATGCTCAATTCAAGCAAATATGGCTAATCTCTAAGCTAAAAAAGTTGAAAAAATCGGGTCAATAGAAAATCCCCGAAAAAAAAAACTCGTCAAAAGGCTGAAAATGCAGCAGCCAAGTGAGATTAAAAGAAGAAGAAGAGAAAAGGCAAAGAAAATGCCGATCTCTCAAAAAAATCTGGGGCATATAAAAAGAAAAACGCATGGTAAAAGCAAGGCCAATGCCCATCCAAATTCTTGCTCATTTGCAAAATACTGCTGAATGTCATTCCATAATTCTCTTGTAAATGAGAAAGAGGTTGAGAGAAAAACCTATGAAAATGTCAAAATGCAAGCCCTCAGCAGAAAGTTTGTACCATCTCTCAGGCAATGATGGCATCATTTGAAAGCGAAGATTAGTGACAAGCAGCAATGATCACCAACGTCAAGCCCTTCTCATATATTTTCTGAGCCAAAACAAACCTTCTCGTTCCTCAGTCCCCAATTCTAACCTACGTTACAACCCTTCAAAAGTCTCTTTTGACTAGGGCACTTGAGTTAACGTAGAGTTGAATGATTATAAGCATCACTCGAAAAAGTTCAAGCAATATTATTTCTCTCTCATTTTTGCAGGGTTCTTGTTTGTAAACCTGAAGTAGATGACGAAGAACTTCATTTCAATAGCCTTGACTCGATTGGAGTCCCATTTGAAAACCTCTGACCTAGCCCTCATTATGGTCCTTATCAAGACCTCCAGATCGGCTCGGTCGTACCAATTGCGAGATTACTTGGACCCTTGTCGAATGCGATGATGGTAAGGTTGAGTGATTTCTTTTGAATCCTACAATCGAGATATACAGCTTTTCTCGAGAGTGAGAGAAAGCCATTTCGGACTGAAGTCCCCTATTCATATTACATTCGAAGTATTCATAATATGATAACCTCTCTGAATAGGATTGGTAATGCAAACTTGACAGAATGGTTGTGCATGAATCATGTTATGAGTCATTATTTCATTGGCAAACTCAACAATTTAGCTTTGCATCAAATCATTGAATATGTTTCAGCATGTATGCTTTCTACCTCTGACATTGTCTGGCAGGTAGCACATTTTTGATGATCGAGTTGCCTCTCAAAGTCTCGAAATTCATCCAAGGACCATTGAAGGAGCAAACCTTACTGGCAAATGCCGACCAGGTTGTCTTCCAAATCCTCAGGTAAGTATATCTTTAACCTGAACCACTTTAAGAGAATGGGTGAAAGTCCTTTCTGACTGAAGGTTACTCATTCTATTTGGTCAAAGTTTGTTGAAGGGATCAGAAAGATTTCCTTATTGACAAAATCTCCAGTGGAGCTTTACAATGCAAGTAGAAGCTCACAAATTGTTGCATTTGCATTAAGGTTCATGCAAAACACCATTTTCTTATAAACTGAACAGGTTGAACACGCCAATTCAGCAAATCCTAAAAGTCGGGTTTCAGTCAACTCAGGTAAGTTTTCTGATTCTTTTTCAGACTTGGATGACCGCATCTTCAATGTTGTAGGTATCAAGCTAAGCACAGTGATCTAGATAGAAGATCCCAATTAGGCCCGCTCGATCCATAACTTGAGCACCCTATTCAGATTTGATCTTTCGGCCGAAGTTTCATGTGACGTGAAGATGATCATGAATTGGAAGCCATTCCAGATTGCGATACCAGCATTTCGCAATTCTGTTCGCTGTTTCATGTAAAGGATGAACATGATTCAGATTTTCTCAGATTACGATACCAGCATTTCGCAATTCTATTTGCTGTTTCATGTAAAGGGTGAACATGATTCAGATTTTCTCCGATTGTGATACTAGCTTTTCGTAAATCTATTCGCTGTTTCTGTGACATCCCCATCCCAAGAGTCCCACATTGCCTAGGGGGAGCTTGGGATGGGCTTATAAGCTTGGGCCACCCTTACACTAGCAAGACGCATTTTTCGGGCTGAGTGCTCGGAAAGCAAAACCGTGCGAGTTGCAAAGCCCAAAGCGGATAATATCTTGCAATGTGGCGCAGCGGAAGCGCGGTGGGCCCAGGCTGTTACAGTTGGTATCAGAGCCGACCCCCGACCGCATGTGTGGACTCCCGTAGTTCGGTAGCGGTAGCGGCGGAGTCCGCGAGCCCGTGAGCCCCAGTGCGGTACGGGCACAACGGGGACGTTGTGCCCGAAGGGGGGGAGATTGTGACATCCCCATCCCAAGAGTCCCACATTGCCTAGGGGGAGCTTGGGATGAGCTTATAAGCTTGGGCCACCCTTACACTAGCAAGACGCGTTTTTCGGGCTGAGTGCTCGGAAAGCAAAACCGTGCGGGTTGCAAAGCCCAAAGCGGATAATATCTTGTAAAGTGGTGCAGCGGAAGCGCGGTGGGCCCAGGCTGTTACAGTTTCACATAAAGGATGAATGTGATTCAGATTTTCTCAGATTGCAATACCAGCATTTCGCAATTCTCTTAGCTAATTCAAGTAAAATGTGATTTGGAGTAAGTTACTTTTTATTAGAAGAAGAGATGAGTATTTATACAAGCTAGGGTAAATACCCATAAATGACCAATATACCCTTGCTATCTAACACTCCCCCTCAAGCTGGAGCATGGATATCTAACATGCCCAGCTTGTTACAAATATACTCAACTCGACTACTCCCTAGAGATTTTGTAAAAATATCAGCAAGTTGTTCACCGGTTCTAACATAACTAGTAGATATAATCCCAGCCTGAAGCTTCTCACGAACAAGATGACAATCCACTTCAATATGCTTGGTACGCTCATGAAACACTGGATTAGAAGCAATATGGACAGCCGCTTGATTGTCACACCACAACTCCATTGGTACAGGATCTTTGCACCCAAGTTCCACTAACAGTTGACGTATCCAGATCAACTCACAAGTAGCTTGAGCCATCGCTCTATATTTTGATTCTGCACTTGATCTATCTACAACATTCTGCTTCTTGCTTTTCCACGACACCAGGTTTCCTCCCACAAAGGTGCAATAACCTGATGTACATCTTCTATCTATCGGAGATCCAGCCCATTCAGCATCTGAGAAAGATTCTACTTTTCTGTGTCCATGATTCCTGTAAACAATACCACGACCTGGAGCTTTCTTCAAGTATCTCATAATTCTGATCACAGCATCCTAATGTGAGGTACGAGGAGAAGACAGAAATTGGCTCACGACACTCATAGGAACGAAAATATCAGGTCGAGTAATAGTTAGATAATTTAGCTTTCCAACTAGTCTTCGATACCTTTCCGGATTATCTAATAACTCACCATCCTCTGCCATCAACTTCAAGCCCGTCTCTATTGGTATATCCAGCGGTTTAGCTCCTAACATAAATGTCTCAGTAAGCAAATCCAGAACATACTTCCGTTGTGAGATATGAATAAATTTTCTTGCCCGTGCGACTTCAATACCCAAAAAGTACCTGAGTGGTCCCAAATCTTTTGTATGGAATTGCTGCTGTAGATACATTTTCAACTCTTTAATTCCTGCAGAGTCATCCCCAGTTATGACGATATCATCCACATAAACTATAACAAATATTCTACCAGTTTTAGACATCCGATAAAACATCGAATGATCACCACTACATCTACTCAATCCAAATTGAAGTACAGCCTTAGAAAACTTCCCGAACCATGCTCTGGGAGATTGTTTCAAACCATACAATGATTTTTTTAAACGACAAACATGACCTGACTCCCCCTGAGCAACAAACCCAGGTGGTTGCTCAATATATACCTCTTCCTATAAATCACCATGAAGAAATGCATTTTTCACATCAAGCTGAAGCAAAGGCCATCTAGCAGAAGCAGCCAAAGAAAGTAAAAGACGAACATACGTCATCTTTGCCACTGGTGAAAAAGTATCACCATAATCGACTCCATAAACCTGTGTATATCCTTTTGCAACCAAACGAGCCTTGAGATAAGCAAGAGTACCTTCAGGATTAACCTTAACAGTGAACACCCATTTGCAACCAATGGCTATCTTCCCAGCAAGTAAAGGAACAAGATCCCAAGTGCGATTGTGCTCTAATGCCAACAATTCCTCTTCCATAGCTGTCCTCCAGCCTGAACTAGATAACGCTGTAACAACAGTCTTAGGAATAGGGTAGCTATCAATGGTCATTAGACGGGCCCGACAAGACGCTGATAAACCAGAATAGGAGACAAACTGTGCAATAGGATGTTTAGTGCAACTACGAACACCTTTACGATGTGCAATAGGAATATCAAGATCAATGGGTTGCTGACTTACCTCAGGATCAAAAGACGTAGAAGACGAGGTAGGCACATAATCTGCAGGGGGTGTAATATGCTGACGGCGACGTCTACTATAGACGTACTCAACAGGCGGAGGAGCTGGAGATGCTAGAGAAGGGGCTGGTCTCATAACAACGTATGTCAAAGAATCATCATCCACCAAAAGAGGTTCCATTGGACAATCAGAATAAACAGTAGACTCAAAGAATGAGACGTTTGCAGTGGTATAATACTTTTGTAAAGAGGGAAAATAACATCTATAACCCTTTTGTGTACGAGAGTACCCTACAACGATGCATTTGAGAGATCTAGGATCAATCTTAGAGAGTCCTGGACGATGATCACGAATATAACAAACACAACCAAATATGCGTGGTGGCAAATGAAATAAAGGATCAGAAGGAAAAAGAAGAGAGTGGGGAATAGCACCCTTAAGGACTGAGGATGGCATGCGATTGATGAAATAACATGCAGTCATAACAACATCAGCCCAAAAGGATTTATCGATCGTCATCTCAAACATCAAAGAACGGGTAACTTCTAACAAATGACGATTCTTGCGTTCAGCGATACCATTCTGCTGTGGAGTATATGAACATGAAGATTGATGAAGAATGCCCTTTTGAGACATAAATTCAGTGAAAGATGTGGAAAAGTACTCTTTAGCATTATCACTTCGAAGAACACGAACAGAAGTAGAAAATTGAGTATGTACTTCGTTAATAAATGCATAAAAGATAGAAAATAAATCGGAACGACTTTTCATTAAATATAGCCAAGTGGTTCTTAAATAGTCGTCTACAAAAGTAACAAAATACTTGAAACCCAACTTTGAAACAGTAGGACATGGACCCCAAACATCGGAATGAACTAATGCAAAAGGCTGAGAAGCCTGTTTATTGACTCTTATACTATAACTAGTACGATGAAGTTTACCAAACTGACACGACTCACATTCAAGGCGAGATAAAGACTGAAAACTAGAATCTAACATCTTCAAACTTCCCAAAGAGGGATGGCTTAAACGATAATGAACTTGATGGGGAGAAGCTGCCAAACAAGCCATGCTAGGAGTATTGTCAAGCACATATAACCCCCCCGTCATGCGTCCTCTACCAATCGTCTTCTTCGTTTTCAAATCCTGAAAAACACAAGAATCAGGATAAAAGGTTACTGAACAGTTATACTCTTTTGTAAGATAGCTCACAGACAAAAGGTTGGATGGAAAATTTGGAAGATACACGACAGAAGACAAAGACATGGAGGATGTCAAGGGGACTGTGCCTATTCCTTTGACCGTTGATAAGGAACCATCAGCTAAAGTAACAGTGGATACAGACTCATGAAAGTTAGAAAAGATACTTGAAGACCCAGTCATATGATCTGTAGCTCTTGAATCAATGATCCAAGAGTGAGAGGAAGATGAGAGGCATGCTGTTGCGTTACCTGTTTGAGCAAAAGTAGCTCTGGAGGAGGAAATTGGCTGAGATATCTTAAACCGATTGTACCGAGCAAGTTCATCCTCTGACATTCGAATCAATTGTCCACCCTCAGATGACTCAGAAGGAATGACAGGATCTACTACATTAGCGACATTTGCAGTGGCCAAATGAGAAGGCTTGCCATGAAGTTTATAGCAGAAGCGCTGAATATGTCCAAGTACACCACAATAATGGCAAGTCCGTGTGACTGTAGTATTACCATTGGTATCATCCGAGGTACTACCACAAGACTGCGACTGTCCCCGACTAAATCCACGACCAGTGCCACCACTACTAAATCCACGACCAGTACGACCTCCACCACGACCCCGACTACCACCTCGATTCCCTTGCACAGCCAAGGTAGAACTATCACTCGTGGAAGATATACCTTGAGATGAGTCATGTGAAATCCTGGAGACACGAGCAAAAGCCTCATTAAAAGAAGCCACAGTGTCTCCTCCAAGAATCTGTGACCGAGCTGCATCAAACTCTGGTTCTAATGCACCCAAAAAACACATAACAGCTAACTGTTCTCGATGCTCTTGCATCTTTCTAACATCAGTGGTAATCGACAAAATAAGATTGATTCCTTCATACATTTGCCTGAAATCGGCAAAGAATTGATTAAGAGGACGACCTTTTCTATCGGCTCTAAAGAACTCTTGAGAAACATTATATATCCTCGATAAATTATTCTCTCCAGAATAGAGAACATTCAAATAATCCCATAACTCCTTAACAGTGGTAACATGTGAAACCAACGCAGCCACATGAGATTCCATACAATTCCACATCTGATTAAGTATTCTGGCCTCAATTGTATTCCATCTAGTATCAGCATCAGGTCTTGCACCTGTCAAATGGTGTTGAAGTTCTCTCCCTGTCAACGCTACCGCAATAACTCTCTTCCAATGTTGAAAATTGGAGACCCCAGCTAATTTCTCCTTTGACAGACGTCCAGATGGTGCAATTATAACTTCAGCAACTACTTCTTCTTTCTTATTATCTGCCATAATAAAATACTTATTCTAAAATATTACCAATCACCAGCCAGCCAAACCAACACACTTCAACTCGCCAAACCAACAGCCAGCCAGCCAAATCCCAGCAACCACACCAATGACAATACTTCAACCACAATCAGCCAACTCACAATATCATCATCAATCCCACAAAGAGAACACTAATCACCAAACTCAATAGCGACACTAATTTAGTCACTCTAAATTCACAACATCGCCTCCATTCAGTCCCACAATCCAACAACAATCACCAGCAACATTCATTCGTAGCAAAGAACAACAAAGAAAATCGACACACCTCACCAAAATATACTAGAACAGATGTGCCAACTCAGAAGTTTCCTGGACAGTGGTCGTTAGAAGCTCCCGACTCTAGTGCGCGACGCTCGATCAGCAGCTCTCTGCCCTGGCGAGTCAAGATGGAGGTTGCCTGGCCTCGGGCATGCTGGATCTGGGTCGCCAGCCCTAGGCGACAGCAGATGGAAGTCGCCGGAGGTCGCGGGAAGCTGGGCGACGACGAAAGGAGGCCGTCGGCCCTATGCGACCCTCTCGGGAGGCTGAACGACAATGAAAGGAGGTCGCCGACTCTCGCGGGAGGCTGGGCGATGACGAAAGGAGGTCGCCTGCCCTCGGACGACGGCGGATGAAGGTTGCGGCGATGGGTGGGTGCTGATTTATGGAGGTGGCTAGGTTTAGATCCTAATTTGGCTCTGATACCATGTGATTTGGAATAAGTTATTTTTTATTAGAAGAAGAGATGAGTATTTATACAAGCTAGGGTAAATACCCATAAATGACCAATGTACCCTTGCTATCTAACATAAAAGATGAACATGATTCAGATTTTCTCAGATTACGATACCAGCATTTCGTAATTTTGTCCATTGTTTCACATAAAGGATGAATGTGATTCAGTTTTTACCTGATTGCGATACCAGCATTTCGCAAATCCGACCCGCAGCTAATGCTTCACGTGATGAGCGGATGATCGTGATGCAGAAGCATTTCTCAGCTGACATTCCACAGGACGAGAAGATGATTGTAGTTTGAAAGCTTTATTCTTAGCCGACGTTTCACGTGATGAACGGATGATCGTGGTTCGAAAGCTTTACTCGCAGCTAATGCTTCACGTGATGAGCGGATGATCATGATGCAGAAGCATTTCTTAGCTGACATTCCACAGGACGAGAAGATGATTGTGGTTTGAAAGCTTTATTCTTAGCTGACGTTCTACGTGATGAGCGGATGATCGTGGTCCGAAAGCTTTACTCGCAGCTAATGCTTCACGTGATGAGCGGATGATCGTGATGTAGAAGCATTTCTTAGCTGACATTCCACAGGACGAGAAGATGATTATGGTTTGAAAGCTTTATTCTTAGCCGACGTTCCACGTGATGAGCGGATGATCATGGTTCGAAAGCTTTACTCGCAGCTAATGCTTCACGTGATGAGCGGATGATCGTGATGCATAAACATTTCTTAGCTGACATTTCACAGGACGAGAAGATGATTGTGGTTTGAAAGCTTTATTCTTAGCGGACGTTCCAAGTGATGAGCGGATGATCGTGGTTCGAAAGCTTTACTCACAGCTAATGCTTCACGTGATGAGCGGATGATTGTGATGCATAAGCATTTCTCAGCTGACATTCCACAAGACGAGAAGGTGATTGTGGTTTGAAAGCTTTATTCTTAGCCGACGTTCCACGTGATGAGCGGATGATCGTGGTTCGAAAGTTTTACTCGCAGCTAATGCTTCACGTATTGAGCGGATGATCGTGGTGCAGAAGCATTACCGATTTACGATCCAGAACTCGTAAATTCAGCCTACAGACATCTTGCGTCGTCCCGAGTCAGGAAGAAAGAAATTCTTGAGGACGGATGGGCCTAGTACCTTAAGATCCTCACAACGCTGATGATTAAGGGAGTCCTCAGCGTATAAGGTATTTGTAGAAATAGATACCCCTTACGCGATCCATGCACGAGTTCTTTGAAAAAAGAAGTTAGATGCATGTTATTTTCAGTCTTGCATTGCATCTTTTCAAAAAAAATGAAAAAAAAATTGATTTAGATGAAAATTTAGGTGCCACTTTTGGTCTTTGAGCGAAACCTCTCTGAGCCTCCACTCAAAGAGGGGCAAGCTATTAGCACCTAAATTTTAATTTTAGGAAAATGCATTGATTAAACAAAAAATGAGAATTAACGTTGATTCTTAAAAAAAATAGTTTTCATGCATAGCATATTTAATTTAAGCATGCATTGTATTCGAATTATTTTGCACTGATGACGGGATTTGGACCTGAATTGACATGTGGAGAACCGGAGCCCACATTGCATAATTCAGCCATCATAAGGAAGCAAGAGTCGAAAATCTCAAGGCCTAGAGGCCTAATTTGAGCTTTCTGGTCCATTAAATTTTAATTCCAAAAGAAAGGCCTTTTATTAAAGTCTATTAGTCGAGGGCTTAAGCCCACGTTATCAGAATATGACCTAGGTTTTCACTATATAAACAACGCTAGGTCACATCTTAGAGAGGAGGACATAATTTTCTGCGCATCACAGACTCTCTCTCACGTCTCTCTCGGGGACGATCTCATTCAGAAAAATAGAGAGAAACACGTGAGAATTTTGGAGAGAAAAGAGAGGAGGCTACGACAATATTTACTCACGGCATAATTGAGAAAGGATAGTTCGTCAGTTCTCCTTGCAGGTTCTGAGGCCATTCATTGAAAACACGGCACGACACAGAGAGAAGGAAGTGAGCCATGTTACCATCCGCAACAAAGCAGTGGCGCAAGAAAAAGATTTCTCTTCGTTGGTGTTGCCTTGCTTTGTATTCAATTGATGCCGCTTGATGGGTTTTCCACCACAAGGTCCTCCCAATCCCAGCATTATTGACACGTCTGCCAAATTCAGTCGAGCAAAGCCATCATCAATATTCAACAAGCTCAGTGTCAGTTCGGTCAAAGTTTTTTTTTTTCTTTCGTGTTTACTGACATCCATCAGGTGTGGGATACTTTTGAACGTGTAGAAAGGCATTGCGCATCGGATTTTCATGTGATGACCCGTCCTTGGCCGTGAGCTGATCTTTGCCTCTTTGAGTGAGGACTGCACTGTCATCATGGGATCCCGAGTCCTCACTGTTTGAGTTTGATTTCGACGAAATTTTGGGGCTGTTTTAGGACCATTTTACCACTGTTTTGTTGCTGGAAGTTGCAGCTGTTTTAGGTTTATTTGGTGCTGATTTGTTCGCTGCTTGGTGCCCGATTTAGCTGCTGCTGTGTAAAAAAAAAACAGCAATGTTTTGGGTGTTTTACTCTGGATTTGGTGCAGATTTTTTCTCGCTGTTTAGACCCATTACTCCACTATTTTTTGCTTGATTTCTTCGCTGTTTTTTGCAGATTTTTAGGCGGATTCCTGCTCAAAATTGCCACTGCAAATTGAGCCTATACAAGCTACAAAATTCACCTCCATCGAATCCTTTAACCCAGGCGTAAATCCCCATAGCCAATCGGTGCAGTTCTTCAAGCTTCAATTTTCGAAGTTCGAATCTGGAAAGTTATCTGCGATCAAGGTAACACACTAATGCTTTAAGGATTAATTCGAGCATGTTCGCGAAGTGATTGGCTGCTGTTTGCTTGATATTTTCGCATATTTGGCTCGCTGATTTTTACTCAAAATAAAGTTATTCTCGCATGTTTCGATGCCATAATTGAGGTGAAGATCGAACCTTTTTTTTGGAAATTCAAAGAATAAATTCTTTTATCTAAACCGTCAAGTCCAAATTTTTGTCAAGAAAATCTTGGATTTAGTCAATCTGACCTTTCACCGTTTAGGTCCGATTTGCTATCTCCGGAAATAAATCAATCTTTAATTCAAGATCTGAATAATTTTTGGAAAAATTCGAAGAATATGGTGTTTGGGACGTTGGCGGTCGTGATTCTGATTGAATGATTGATCGGCGGACTGTTTGATTGATTGTCTAATTAATTAATTGATTGATTGTCTGATTGACTGATAGATTGTTTGATTGATTGGTTGATTGATTAACTGATTGATTGACTTTTTCCATATCTAGAAAATTTCTAAAAAAATAAATGACAGTTGCAATTTGAGTTGGCACATTGTTATCCTGATTATGGATTGATTAGTGGATGGATTGATTAGTTGATTTTTGCCATGTCTAGAAAATTAGTTGGCGAGGATAGGATAGTTTCTTTCTCTTAAAAAAATATGAAAATAAAAAATAATTGCACGTCATCTTGCCATGTCATTCATACACGTCATCCATGCATAAATGCCACGTCATCTTGCCATGTCATTTTGCTTTGCCATGTCATTTAGTCAAGTCATCTTGCCATGTCATCTTACCATGTCATGTATCGTCGCCATGTCATATCATCTCACGTGTCATGTAGTTAGGTTGCATTAACATCATAAAGTAAAAATAAAATAAAAATAAAAGATAGGAAATTGTTCATTATATTATCATACATTTTTGACAATTGCTTATTCACGGGTCATTATCATTTTTGAAAATCATGCATAATATGTCATAACATTCGCATGTCCAATATTTATATGCATGTGTCTCATTCTGTTTTGTCATGTCTCTAGTATCATGTTTAGGGTTTTCATACTAGGTTAGCTTGACTGCATGATTAAATTATTTAGGTAAGAATCACGTGTTGCATGGGTTCTTGTGTGTATGTAGTTTGCACGTTCAATTTAATCAATTGCATAATAGTTTGCGTGCTAATTAACCATTTGTGTGACAGGTTGTGTTTTCACCTAAGATCTTCGCATGTTTAAACTAATGGACTTGCGTTGCGCCCTGATGTTATATATTTCTGCCTGTCTTAATTAATTAGTTAACTTTGCATATAGGATGAGATGACCCTAATCTTGCATGTCATTGCACCATTTAGATAATTTCACGTCATTGCATTCTTTTCCATTCATGCATTGCATATAAAAAGTGAAAATCCAAATAAAAGAATTACATTTTCTAAGCTTCAAATTGATTCAATCTGAATGGTCGTTTTTAGGACATCTCATATGGAATTATGGTACCGAAAGGGCACAAGTTTTAATTAACTAGTGTAATCAAGTCCCCGAATCCATAATCTGTGATTCGTAGGAATAAAATAGTTCTCCCGCTATTTTATTTAGGTTTCTAATCAACCTACCAAAAATGATTAGTGGCGACTCCAATATCTAAATCATTTCAGAGAATTTTAAGTTGCGATTTGGTAGGGCTTGGGAGAGTCCGTATTAGGTTAATTGATCTAATTAACTTAATAATCCATTAGCCTGATTTTTTTTAGTTCGCGACAAATTTAAAAAAGGCAATATTTTGTTTGTTTTAGAAATAAATTTCATCAATCCACCACTTTGTTTATAAAAAAAATAACAAAATAAAATTTCTCAAAAAATACAACCAGCATTTTCATGAGATTAATATACCTACATATAGGTCTCTTTCAAGTTAAACCTTTATTTAGAGCAAGTATCTCAGAACTCTATCAAAGTTACAAGTTGCTTGGCTTTAAACTTGTTACTCTAAAGAATAGAATCGGACATACCGTACATACACTAACCTCTTGTTTCAGCGAGAAGTTCATTATTACTCAGCACATTGTGCTTGTTTCTATTTCATGAGCTCTCTAGAAAGTAATCCCAACTTTCGTAAGAAGTGGTACCACTTCTAAGCCCATATAAGTGAAGTATTATCACGTATTTCTGTTACTAATAACACGCTACTAAATCGTATTATATTTCATTAAGAGTATAATTCAGCCTTTAAAACGTAACAGACGATATTAATTTCTCATTTTCAAACTAATGTCAATATCAAACAATTACTTTCAGTAACTTATCTTTACCCATTAAACCTTATAACTAGTGAAGCTAGTATCAAGTCGAGTTACCATCACTGGTGATTTTAATCAAAGGGTTTCAGCCCTATTTCTTTTGAGGTCACCTTTACCACATCTCTCGGAAGAGACTTTGTAAAGGGATCCGCCAAATTCTTGCTTGACCTCGCGTAAACATTTGTTATGTTACCATCTTTAATCAATTGTTTCACGTATTCATGTTTTAGACTGATGTGTCTAGGCTTATCATTATTAATGCTACTATAAGCCTTTGCTAAAGTAGCTTGACCATCACGGTGAATAGAAATAGGAGGCATAGGACTAGACCATAGCTAGATGTCCATGAACAAATTTCTTAACCATTCAACCTCTTTTTCTACTTGTTGTTAAAGCAATAAATTCGGATTCCATAGTTGAGTGATTTATGCATGTTTGTTTCATGATCTCCCAAGAAACAACACATCCACCTAACGTGAAGATCTATCCAGAAGTAGAATGTTTATTTCCCACACTAGAAATCCAACTAGCATTGGTGTACCCTTCTAATATAGGCGGATAATTATTATAGAATAATCCCAAATTTTTAGTTCTTTTAAGATAATAAAATATTCTGGTAATGACATTCCAATGTTCTATACTTGGATCACTAGTGTATCTACTCAACTTACAAAAGAAAAAGGTATATCAAGTCTAGTACAATGCATCACATACATTAAATACCCTATAGCACTCTCATATTCTAGTTGTGCTACTGCTCTATCAGTATTAAAATTTAATTTGACACTGGTATCATATGGAGTACTCATTTCTATGAAACCAAGATGTTTAAATTTATCTAACATTTTCTCAACATAATGACATTGGCTCAACGAATAACCCTTACTATACCTTTTTACTTTAATACCTAAGATAGTATCTACTTCTCCCAAATCTTTCATTTTAAAATTTGAAGTTAGATACTTCTTAGCCTCAATGATTCCAGTCATATTCGTTCTGAAGATAAGCATATCATAAACATTTAAGCAGACTAAAACTCTATAATCTTTAGTTAATTTTGAATAAATACACTTATCAGTGCTATTATGCTTAAAATCACTGGACAATATGACTTAATCAAATTTCTCGTGCCACTGTTTTGGTACTTGCTTAAGCCATAAATACATTTGACTAATTTAAATACTTTCCTCTCATTTCCAAGAAGAACAAAACCCTCTGGTTGTTCCATATAAAATTTCTTATTTAAATCTCCATTTAAGAAAAAAGTCTTGACATCCATTTGATGAACATAAATGTCACGCCTCGAGCCTGGCGAGCACGCGAGCATCCCACCTTCGCCGTCATATTAAATGATCTCCCAAGAACCAACGGTCGATACTTAAAGGTCTAAATGATACATGCATGCGAGAGCGATGACAACTCCATATAAATAAACTTCATAAGATGACTTAGGACAAAAAGATGTACACTTCTCATCAATGGCAAAGTCAGTTACAAATCTAACTCCAAACAATATACATTTCTTAAGGTTTCAATCAGATTCATCTTGATCTCCTCCAACGACTTCCTCAAGTGTCAACCCATAGCATGTTCAGGTTCCTTCGCCTAGGACCTGAAAAATTTTGTCCCACGACGGGGTGAGATATAAATATCAGTAAACCAAACCTAACCCTAAACTAGGCTACGAGTACCTCCAGACACTTTTGAAAAATGGGTATTTTGAGATAAAAAAATCTTTGGCATGTTTAAAACAGGGTACTTGTCAAAACCTGGCATTCAGTACTTCAAATCGATTCGACTCAGTCACAAATCATGGCAAAAATCTGAGCTTCGTACATTGGCAGGGTTTTCAATCAAGAGCAACCACTCGACGCCATCTCAAACATGAGGATATTTCCAATGCCATTTCATGAATTTCAAGAAAACATATCATTTTCTATCACGCCCTTCCAGGGCCATTTTTAACTCATGAGGCAAATTTAAAACTCGTGAAGCAAACTTCCATACTTGAGGTAAATCATCAAAACATGAGGCATATTCAATTTCTCAAAATTATTCTTGATTTTTTTCGAAAAATAGATCTTTCCATATCCGTTCACCCTAGGCCGCCCACTTTGGGGCTGCGAGATGATTCGGTCTCCATATGACCCGTCGGTCCATATGAGACTCTCGCGTCCGGACCTAGAGATGATTCGATCACCATACGACTCTCGACGCCCATTTTCAATCGAGATGAATCGTGTTAGTATGGAACTCTCTAGCCATAGACCTCGTCAGGTCAAATGGGAGTAACTCCCTCCCAATACGTTGGCCAAATTATAATTCTCGGCGATCCTACACGCCATTGGCGATCCCACACGCCAGTGCACATATAATTTTTCCCGACGATCCGACATGCCCTTGGCAATCCCATACGCCATTTACACATATAATTTCTATCGGTGATCCCACACGCCATTTACTCATAAAAAATTTCAATTATAGAAAACCTCAGATTTTCAATTAAAGAAAACAATCTACGCCTCAAAATTCATCATTCAAAAACAACTCATGAAATCAAGCAGTTCATCACCTACTCGAGGCATTCCTTTCAAACGTCCTTCAACTGGACAAAACATATTCACATCATAAATTCTCAGTCAAGCACGTGTAAATTCAAGTAAAACCTCAGGAAATTCACTGAACACGGCCAATTCACAAAACTCATGGCTTGACAATAGTCACGACGCTTTCATCATCTCAAAGCTTGACATTTCTTTCGATAAAATATTTTTCGAGCTTTTACAACTCAAGGCAACCAATTTGGCCAATAAAGCACCCACTCATGGTCAAGCAAGACTCTTCAAACGTTAAATTTTCAATCAAGAACGGGCCAAGGAATACTAAATTTAAAAAATGGACAGATTTGGACTCCATCGTGCCTCTCACAAAATCAGGCCATAAAACCATTCAATTCAAACTCAAAACTCTGTCTTTTAGTAACCTAACCTCCTAATAAAGGTTTAGGCATAACCTCGAACTTAGGCCAAGCGATTCCATAAAACGATCGACGCATCGTCGCGGCACCAAGCTATCCGCTCTTGGCCTTCCACGACCAGATTCATTCCCGAATAAATTGATATGGATCTACTAAATTTTTGAGAAATCTACCTTTAGAAACTTGTCCTTCAAGGTTTTATGGACATGTGAGCGAAAACGGAGCTCAATTTGGATATCGGGCGACCTAGAACGAGCCATTTTAAAATCAGTGCGCACTAGGAATAGATTTATACGGCTCTCGGCCTTTAACGTGTTTCACCTCAAAATCAGCCTTTCAAGCACTTCCAATTCAACCACAATTCATCTATTAATAACTTAACACCCTAACGAAGGGTAAGAAGTCGTCTTACCACAAACCAAGCAAGTGAAATCCCCCAATTTGCAGCTACAATTCTCGGTTCCAAACACTTCTCAATTCTCAGTTTTCAGCTCCTAGGGAAATCCACACAAACCAGCCATCAAACTCATAAAAACTCCATTCTAATTCTACATACCTCAAGCCAACATATAGTACTACATCTTAGAGGGCCTTACCAATAATTTCCGAGCAAGAAATAGCCTCAAAGGACTTCAAGAGTGTCACAGTTCCAAGTTTGCCGAGCGAGGACAGAATCTGTTCTACAAAATATCACCATTTGTCAATCATAAATCCATTCTAACTTCAACTAATTCTCAATACCAATTTCTCAGCTCTTATACTAAGAGTTTAGAAGACCTCACCGAAAATTATAAGTCATTTGAAGTCTCGAAGCCCACGAAACAGGTCTTTCCCCAAAATTGGTCAGAATGTGACCTCGTCCTGACCTTTGTCCACTCAAACAGACCTACGGGACAAATGGTTAGTCCAAATTGAGCTTATAATATGTCCCTAGAACCACAAGACAATAAGAGTTCATATGGCGGTAGGTTTACCTCAATCTGATATCGGACGACAGAGTTATGGTCGGAATAGGGAAGCAGTTGGACAGGGTAACGGGCTGGTCGGTGAGAGAGAGGGAGAGAGAAAGAGAGAGAAAGTGTGGCTGAACAAAATGAAGAGAGAGAGAGAGAGAGAGAGAGAGAGAGAGAGAGAGAGAGAGAGAGAGAGAGAGAGAGAGAGAGGTCTTCTTGCATTTCCTTAGTCCCCAAGACAATGAGGGAGAGAGAGAGAGAGAAAGTGGTGAGGATTTGACTTGCAATTACTGCAATTAGGCATCTAATCTAGGGTTTAAGTGGATAAGGCCTCCCAAATGATGACACTTGTTCCCATCTTCATAAAATATCAAGGGACCAAATTGACCAAAGGGCCTCCTTTGTTCAGCTACCATAGGAGAGAAAATGACTAATTTGCCATTGCTTTGGTCTTAAGTGAATAAAGGTCCTTGAGGGGCAAAAGGGTAATTTTCCACCTTCGGTCCGAACTTCACTTTTTCAAATCTTAATTACCCTCGATGAGCGATATCCAATTTCTTTAAAATGTTGACATTCCTCAATGTCCGATACCCAATTTTGAGGTCAAATTCATATCTAGTTCTCGTTGACTGTAATTCCAGTTTATCTCAAACTGACGGGTAACTCTTGCAGGCGCTACGCGTATCGACCTTTGGGATTTCTCACACCGTGGCGACTTTGGTTGTCATGTGATTGCGAGGGTTTATCGCTAGTTCTTGTGGTCCTGATCATCAGAATCCGATTTAGAGAATTTTTCACAAATTACACATTGGTTAAGCGGAATCACCCGCGTCCCAACCGTATAACGCTAGCAAAGCATCCCATGATCGTTCCTAGATCGATCTCTGCTGGCCCAAAATATCTCCTCGACAATCCTTATGGTCAAAGTGCCGTTTCTTAATCGAATTTCCCAGGTCCACATACCTGACTCTGTGTTAGTCTTTTCTTTTCGGTCAGTTAACTCGAGAGTGGCCTGCTCTGAGCTAGATACCACTGAAATACACCGATCGATACCTTTCTAATCCATAGCCTCGAGAGGGGTCGAAATTCGGAATGTCACAACTCTTCCCCCTTAAAGAAATTTCGTCCTTGAAATTTATAACCTTCCAAATCATCCAATCTTATGGGGTAATAACGCCTCAATGCTTCTTCACTTTCCAAAGTAGCTCCTTTCATATCGTAGAGGACACACAAGTCCCATTAGCTTAACCTCGATTGTCTAAATCGAACCATAGCCTTCTCAACTTCTGAGGCAAATTCATGATTAAGTCCTCAGTAGTTCGTCCTCGATTCCATTCGAGATTCTCCAATGATCATTTATTCCATCAACTTATAACGGTTACGCTTTTCCTCGTTGGCACGTTTCCTTGTCCTTGAACTTTCAAGGCTTTCATTCTCAATTTCATGGTTCATTCTCCAAGTACTTGGAAATCTGGATTTTATCCTTGTTACTTTTATTCACACGATCCCCTTGGACATTAAGGTCCGTGAGTTACCACACCTTACTCTTTTCCACGACCCTCAGGTCCAATACTTGAGGTAGTCGTTATACCAGTCAATTGGAAAACTTCCAATTTAGAAGTTGAATCTCTTACTTCGTGAGGTAAGGTTTGTCCTTCAATCGCCAATCACGCGATGCTCGATTTCCTACTGTACGCACCTGCTACCTTATTTACCTTTCCATAGCGATATAAGATATCTTCCTTCATCCTTAAGCAATTTCATTCATCCACGTTGCTCTTCGTTCATTTCTCTTAGGCAATCAAATACTTCAAGTTCTCACGGTCTATGTAAACTCACAACCTTTCTTCACACAAGTACTGTTTCTCAAGCGTAATCACAAGGGTGCTTGCGAGCTGGCGCTTGCGAGCCAGCTCCAATCATGCATCTGGCACCCCAACTCATAGGGTGTTACTATCGCGAAGTACACCCAATGCCCACTTCAGATTGCCTTGTTACGCTTCACATCTCCTTTCTTCGACATGTCATTACGGTTCTCATGATTCTTCCAATTCCAAATGGAAATGTCATTGTCGGTGTGATCACCAACTTGACTTAAGTCCTTAAAAGTCCTTCGTGTTCACCCATCCATTCACGATACGTCTCGTTCGTAGCCAGTCTTATCAACAAAGTAACTATTGCGGGGGATTTTTCTCACGCATCATCCACAATAATCCATCAAGTTTAGGAAAACCTCAAGCCTCAGTAGCTCACATCGGCCTTAATCAATCCATTATCATTTCCTACCCTTGAAGGGTTCCGCAGGGATTCTATCTCCCAGAGACTTCACATTTTTAAAAAAAAAAAACATCGCCATCTTAGCAAGTCGAAACTTGCATTTATCACTCTTCGCATATAGCGAGTGTTCATGCCCCTCTTGACTCTTTGAATCATTTGATCATCGTCTCTAAAGACAGTAACAATCGATCCAATTACTCCTTGATTGCTCAATTCGATCGTTATCAGTCTTTCTACTACCAGGTATTGAATCGTTCTAACTACTTTTCGCATCATCCACTTGAAAGTCTATGATTCGACTATCTCTACTTCCATAGATCCCCAATTAAACCAAGCATCATTTTGTTCATTTTTGTCACTCTTTCCTCAGGAAGCATTCGTGCCGTAACCACTGGATTCCATAACAAGCCAATGCGACTTTACCTTAATTCCCTTCATTCAACTGAAAGTCGACATTACCTCAAAATCTTACATTGTCCACAAGACAAGTCTCTAAGACTTAATTCTCAAAAATCATTCAAGCTCTGCGTCTTCATCCTTAATCCATACGTTTAATCTTAATACCAAGATACTTAGGATTTTCTCTTCCTTCTACACTAGGGTCTCTTACCCTCTGAAGGAAACTATATACTTCAGTGGCATTCTCTTACTTCAAATCTACCTTGTCTTCCTTATTCCATTAGACATCATTCTTATAGCCTACGCCAACAGCAGTACCTTTATTACAAGATTCAGATGCCACCATAACTTGACATTTTCCTTTCAAAAACTCAGCCACATCAAGTGGCAAGGTTCTAAGGAGTAGAGGTTCCTCCTCGGTTTTCAAAATCCACACCTTGGATATTCGAATCGAATAAGTCAAGTCACCTTGCGGTCATAATCCAAGCACCCTTTTTGCTTACTCAATCATTCATTAGGACCGCGAGTAGCTAGGAATATCAAGTCCATTCACTTCTCTTTCCATCAACGACCATCTCATGATCCATCGTCCTTAAGAACAACGCCTTATCTTTTAGGGGACGACAACTTATGACTCCATTTCCAACGGTTCCAATTCAATCTCAATAAATCCTAATAGGATCATTAAACCTAGGCAGACTAGTACGCCGGTTTGGCTTAACATTTTCCATGACAGAAGAGATGGACCACTAATTTTCCCACCATGGGTCCTATGCCCAGGTGATCCGCCTTTCCTTACAGGCGCTTCCCATGACCATAAGCGAAAATCCCTTCACTTACACTTTCTCCATATCATTGAGCCCTTCGAGACGAGGTTGATCATAATTCTTCAGATTCAAGGGTACTATCTAGTCATAATGCTTCGAACTTTGATTCACTCTTGAACCTCCTTGCCTTATTTGAAGGGTTCTCGATCATCCTTGGTACATGCTTAGAAAATCTCGTGGACTCTACCTTACAATGGTAGATCCTACTTAAGTTCTCAAAACTTCGGGGACTCAAATAACTCTTGCTCCTTAACAATTTCAGTAATGCATTTCTCATCGAACTACTTAACGAAGGCATCTCAATTAGATATCATACCTTCAAGAAAGACTGTGACATTCTGAATTTCTGACCCCTCGAGGCTTGAAATATGAAATGGAAGCTCGAATTAGCAATTGGAAATGAAGAATCTCAAAATTGGAAAAGGACTTGACGTCACCTGGCCAAATGGACAAATTAAGACTGAAAAATGAAGTTTCGGACGAAAAGTACAAAATGACCGTTTTGCTCCTCAAGCTTAATTCTTGTCTTTGGAAAATTAAGAAGGGAAAAATGGACATTTACCCTCCCCCACTAGCTGCCGAAAATTTGGACAGAAAAAGGGTCAAGTAAGTCAAAGGATTAAGCTCAAATAATTGGTGCATTGGACAAGTGTCAAAGGGAGAGTGAATGGCCATCTAATCCCCGAAAAAGTTTTTAGAAAAATGTGAGAAAATTATTGGGGGACCTCTCACTATTGATCATCTTCCCCAAATAGCCATTTCCCCAAAACCCTCACCATTTTTGCCACTTTCTCTTAGTTTGCTCTCCAGCCGAGCACTGCCGCCCGACCAGTCACTGCTGCCTCCTTCGGTCCGTACGACGGCCCCCTCCGGTGACCTTTTGATCGGTCACCGACCACTACAGGTTAGTTTAACCTGTCCTTAACAAGTTTCAATTGGTTTCATGTCATTTGGAGGTCTGGTTAATTTAAGAAAATTTTTGGAAGAAAAGTGGATGGATTCTGAGCTAGCTGAGGAGAAGTGATGATTCTAGCTCATAGAAAATCCAAATGATCTCAGATTTTCGAGGGTAGCTTCATAATGTGATGTCATATATGCGGCTGAGCAGAAATAAATGTTTCAATTGAGATTTAGGGGTGTTTCATGGCTGAGATTGAGTGGACAGAATTGATCAAAAATCTAATAGGTGGACAATCTGTGGATGCCGAACCATTTGGGCATCCTAGGGGTGTTATTTTACTTCCAAATCATTGGGGGATGTCCTAGACATGTAAATCTAGGTCTTGACAAGAGGATTGAACAATAAATTGGTGATTTAAGGTGAATTATAGGCGGTTGGAATAGAGCAAAGGCAGAACAAAATGCTGTCCAATTCTATTCCAGCCTTGGCCGAGCCCTTTTCTGGTTCTAGAATGTGTTACCATGGTCCAAAATGATTATTGGATGTCCTAAGATGTCAACGGATGTCTCGGCAAGAAATTGGCTCGATCGGATCGGAATTTGGCGGAGTTTATTGACGGGAATTGTGATTTATTCGTAGGACGACGCGAGACGTGATTTGGCTGTGCTTTTGTGGGTCTTGGAAGTGAATTGCACATGGAATTTGCTAGCTTGCTTATTGAGGTAATTCCTAAATCCTTACTTGAACATTAGGACACTACTGGATAGAGTGGGTGAGTGATTTGATTGCTAGGTGAAGCCTATGACTTGAATTGCTTGACTGAGTATTGGATTCCATGACTTGAATGGCATAGCATGACAATTGAACTGCGATATGCCTTGATGACATATTTAGCTATGAAGCCCTTGATTGTTTAATTGGCTGTGACGCCTACGTGACTTATAAGACTATAGCGCCTGTGATATTGAAGTGGCTATGAGGCCCTGTTATTGAAATGGCAATGATGCTCTGTTGTTGAATTGGCTGTGATGCATTGACAATCGTGGTGGTTGCTTGGCTAGTGAGCCCTGCTAATTGATGTTGAATAATGAGCTTTGATGAATTACACTGACTATAAGGTCTATGCTATAATGCATTCATCGATCAATTGGCTTGGTGCCCCAAAGATCGAATTGGCCTGGTGCCCCAGTTATATGAATGGCCTTAGTGCCGATGTTATATGAATGGGTCGTAGTGCCCTAGCGATCAATTGGCTTGGTGCCCCGGAGATCACATTGGCTTGGTGCCCCGGTTATTGCATAGCTATAATGCCTTAATGCAACTATATTGGCTTGGTGCCCCGGTTATTATGGCCAGAGTGCCCTTGTGATTTTAAATAGTTAGAGAGCCCTGTGATAACTGCCTAGGGTGCCTTGGTGATATCGATTGGCTTGTGGCCCCAGTGATGTAAGTTGGCAAGAGTGCCAAAGAAGTACGAAAGTGGAGGTGGAAGTTGTGATAATTGAGTACCGAATTATATGTTGCTTGAGCAGGGAGCTTGAGGCCCTGAAGTTGAGCGTGATTGATCGTATTGCTCATCCATGCTTGGCTATTGATATGCCTGCTTGTTTGACGCCATGCACCGTTGTTGGTTGCTTCCATAAATTGGTGGTATTGTGTGTGGTCTGGGGGGACTGGTGTTCAGGTCTAGGTTTAGGTTTCACTTATTGAGATTTATATCTCACCCCAGTGGGGGCTTAACATTTTTCAGGTCCTAGACGATGAGACGACAAGTTTGTCGAGGTTGAGTATTCGAGGACCGAATTACAAGATATGGATTCACATTTTGTGATATTAGGGATTGTCCTTTTAATTTGTGAATTAGGAATTGAACACTTGGTATTTGTTTAATGTGACTTTGATGTACCATGTTCCTGTCCTAAGTCATCTTGTTGTAACTACGAAAGGAGAGTTGTTTTCTCGCTTCCATCGTTTAAATGGTAGGTGTTTGTTTGAAGGCCGAGGAATCCTGGGCAGCACGTAATGTATGGTAAGGCCTTGGTGGGATGTTCGCGGGCCATATGGGTCCGGACGTGACATCCCCGTTTAAGTGGTATCAGAGCAAGGTCAGCTCGATCCCAATTTGATTGAGGTTTGGAGTGATAAGAAGTGATGACTTGGGGATAGTTAGATAGTGAGACCTACAGGATTAAGTATTGATCATCGAATCTTGGCGTATACTCCCCGCCTTCATTAGATCTGGTCATTGCAAGCTGTCCCAAGTCATACATCTATGAAGAGAGTCCCGTTCCACACGTCCCATAACATGCTTCATTACGGTTTTTAGGTATCCCGTCAGCTTGTCCCATACCAAGCGACGGTTTATCAAGTCCAAGGATGATATGCCCATGCATGCACATTCCTCAAGTCTCATTTTAATGCCATAAACACATGAACTACATGATCGTCCTTAATAGTCATCACACCGCATTCACCCTCAAATCAATTCTTATCAATAAAGGATTTCTAATTCCACAAATCAAATGCTTATGTTCAACCATATACCTCAAGTTCTGTCGTCAATAAGTCATAATCACAATCATATAATCCAATGACTCTTTGTTCATAAGAGATTCTCTATCAACCTCAAGTGCATTCACCACCTCAAATCCATGCCTATATCTCCTCAATTTCTATTCGCTTCCTTATGAGCCTCAATCATATCCCCACTCATGGCCATCGATTTAAGATCGATACTAAAATCATTAGAGTACAACACAAGCTCAAGCTTATAATCCTCGAGGTTCAGCAATCAATACCTAATCCTAAAGGTCTCACTATCCAATCGTCCTCAAGTTACCACTCCTTATCACTCTAAGTCTCAATCAAATTGGATCGAGCTAACCTTACTCTGATACCAAACAAACGGGGATGTCATGCCCCGAGTCTGGTGAGCACGCGAGCATCCCACCTTCGCCGTCATATTAAATGATCTCCTAGGAACCAACGACCGATACTTAAAGGTCTAAATGATAGATGCATGTGAAAGCGAGGACATGATCAAAATCTTTCACTTTTCTTGCTCTGGTGCTTCTCCTAATTTTAGTCATGTCTTCAGAATCATTTATTATTTTCTCATGAGAATGGATTCTGAATTATTCATATCTTGCATTTGAGTATAATTCTGCATAATTTCAGAATCAGTAGAATATTTATTCTCAAAGAATTCAACATCTCTTGATTCTACAATGACATTTAACTCTAAATCAAAAAGCCTATAAGCTTTACTGTTCTCAGCATATCCAATAAAGAGACATTTGATGGCTCTAGGATCAAGTTTCATCCTTTTAGGGTTAGGTACTCTATAGTATGCCAAACACCCCCACACTTTAAGATATGACAGGTTGGTTTTCTACCTTTCCACAATTCATAAGGGCTGATAATATTTCTTGTGGATGGAACACTATTATGAATATCACATGTAGTAAGCAATGCCTCTCCCCAAAGATTAATTGGTAGCTTTGAGTTTGAGAACATACAATTGATTATTTCTCCTAAAGACCTATTCTTTTTTTCAGGCAAACCATTTTGTTGTGGAGTGTATGATTATAAGGCTTGATAAATAAGACTATGTTCTTCACAGAAGGTTGAAAAATCATTTAGGAAATATTCTCCTCTTCTATCTGAACAAAGAACTTTAATTTTCCTTTCCAATTGATTTTCCACTTTAGCCTAATATTTCTTAAACATGGTAAATTCTTCATCTATTGATCTTAGGATGTATACATATAAGTATCTATTGTAATTATCCACAATGGTTATAAAATACCTTTTACCACCATGTGTTAACATACCGTTGTATTCACATATGTCATTATGTACCAAATAAATTCGAATTTCTCTTAACACCAGGAAATGACTTCTTTGTTAATTTGAACTTAGCACAAATTTCACATTTATCAAATTCACCATTAATGTTTATCAAGTCTAACTTTTTCATATTCTGCAAATAATGAAAATTTAAATGTGCTAATCCATTATGCATAAAAGAGGAGAATCGACAATATAAACAGAAGAAACGATATTATTATTAATACTCAGTTGATACATACCTTCATTGGAATAGCCTATTCTTCAACGGGATAACCTGGTCGGATTCAAACAATACCTGAAAACCCCTTTTACAAAGAACATAAATAAAAATCAAATTTCTTTTGATTTTGGGTACAAATAGTATATTAAGAAAGTAAACCTTATTTCCAGAAATAAAATTGAAAGTAACTGTGCATTTGGTAGCAACCTTTGCATGAACTTTATTTGCCATCTCGACCTGTTGAAGATGCACTTCAACAGTCTGTTCGAAGTGCCTAAACATTAATCAATCATTATATATGTGCACACTTACACCAGAATCTATCCACCAAGAAGATTCGACAAAAGCATAATTGTCACGTCCCGACCTCGGCGGGCACGCCAACATCCCATACGGCCGTCAATACAAATAGGATAACCCAGGATCCGACGGCTAACTCGTAGAGTGTGATATGGTAAGCACATGCGAAAGTGAAAACAAAATCCCAGACATAATAACAAACATAAGGTGACCTAGGATTTAAAAGCCAACACACATTGCTTTACAAATAAAAAAGGGTCTATTACAACAAAAGGGGGTAGAGTGCAGAGGAAGGCACTATAGGACCACAAAAGAGAATTCTTAAAATGAAATTCGTGAACTAGACAGACTCATCTTCATCTTCCTCCTATTCCTCTTCTTCTTCTTCTTCTTCTTCTTCTTCTTCTTCTTCTTCTGGGCACATTCAGGGCTTTGGGTCTGAAAATGTTGGTCCCACGTCGGGGTGAGATAATAATCTCAGTAAGTTAACCCTAACCTTAAGCTAGACTATTGGTACCTCTAGGCACATTTAAAAATATGCTAGTTTTGGCAAAATATTTTTCACACATGACATTCAAGCAATTGGTATAACAAGGCAATTCTGGCATATCAAGCAATCAGGCTCATGTCTTTCATACTTTCAATTTTCAATACGCATTTCTCAAGCCATACAGGCATCATAGACATTCCATGCACTCCAAGCTAGCCAATTCAAGCATACAGACTCGGAAACACAATAGGAACTATGTTTCAGTTTTTTATCTTCTTTACGCCCACCAAGGGACCCCTTGTGAGATGATTCGGTCAATCATATGACTTTCGACGTCTTATCGAGATGATTCGGTCATCATGACTCTCGCTGCGAGATGATTCGGTCTTTATAGCGACTCTCGACATTCGCGCCATCGAGATGATTCGGTCGATTATAGGGCTCTCGCGTCCGAACCTAGAGATGATTCGGTCACTACCCGACTCTGTAGCCGCACAACCTCGTCAGGTCAATGGGAGTAACTCCCTCCTCGGCTCAATGCATTGGCCATAAAACATAGTTGTGAATCTTCTCATTAATCTCATTTTCACATTCTCAAGCAGATTCATTCCATCGCCGTTCATGGCACACCATTCAAGCACACTAGGTTCATCAACTCAAACGTTTCATTCGGCCACTAACAGTACATGTCATCCCACCTTAAGCAATTGAATCATCGAAAGCACCAACAAGCATCAAGGCACTTGATTGAATCAAATAAGTCTTGCACATCAAAATTCACTCATGGAACCTCATCATCAAGCATGCACAACTTTAATTCAACATTTTTAGGCATGCCAAAGAGTCATTAAATCAAGGCAAAGCATCCAAAAAACTCAATTCATCAAAACTGCCCAATTCAAGACCCCACGACCAGGTTCAGTCTCTCAAAACCTGACATTTTACTACTGACTTTTTCAGGAAAAAAAAAATCCATGGTATTTGTGGTATCCCCTATTTACTAGATCCCTAATGATCAGAAATGGTCAAATGGGTTTTGAAGCTGACTTTTGACGCAAGGATTTAAGATTCTAGAATACGAGTCGAGACAAGGAAAACAAGATAGGTCAAGACGACCTAGGAGACATAGAGAAAATAGGAGTGTGCGCCAAGAATCTTGTTCATTAAGATTAGTGAAAGATAATTAAGAGCTCTCCTCGCCAACCTTTACTCATGGTCGAGATAGGATGAGTTAGCGCCACTAGGGAAATGGACATGGGTTCAAGACATACTAGAGTGATCGACTAATAGAAATTCATGAGGATTATGTAGTGTAGGGCCTTATGTCCGAAATTTTCAAGCATGAGGAACAAAGAAGGATCGGCCATGCAGGGCTATGCCAAGTGATGGCATTATTCCTTCTTGCATGAGGAGCCATTGGTTGATTCACCTAGGAAATGACCAGGAATGTGATCTTTATTTTTGGATGACAAATTCATGAGGTTTCACTACCATGTACGGTCAATAAGAAGTTGTACAAGTGGCGATTTTCTCCCATTTGCATGAAGTTTAATTGGTCAATCCACCTAGGGAAATTGCTCGAAAAATCATTGGGGTGGAGTCCTATCAAGATTTGTGACAATAAGTTATCGCCAATGGGGACTATACCAAGTAGCGATTTCTTTCATGGTGCATGAAAATCCATTGGCCGGTGGAAACCTAGGGAATTGGTAAAATAAGCAAGACCATCCATTGGTCTATTGTCATATCAAGATCTTGCTTGGATAATGGAACAATAGGGTTAGTGCCATGTGGCGAGTAATCATTGAAGGGAAGGGTGTGTGTGACAAGTGTCACTTGAGGGATTCTTAAGACATGCAACAAAAAGGAGCTTTTCATCTTCTTCTCTCCCTTCACCATTTTTCGACCAAGCAAGCTAGAGAGAGAGTTCGTGAGGGAGAGTGAGCGACCGAGAGCAAGAGGAAGGGAAGAAGGAGTGGCTCGGCATTTTCTCGAAGAACAAGGAAGAAAATCGCGGAGCTCAGGCTAGTGCAAGCTACCAAAGGCAAGAATTCCTTCAATTTCATCATAGGTTAGAAGTACATTGTAATGTTATGACCTTAGGAAGATCATGTGAGGTTTTAAGGGCCTGCAAGTCATATCTGTGGTCTGTTTTAGAGCCGAGTAGTTGCAATTCGGTTCTTGATGTTGGAAGAGGTCGAGTTGAGGTTATATTGCATGAATTTTGGAAGAAAACCTTAAGGAGTAGGGCTGAAAAGTCGAGGACATGATGTCACTTGGCTAGATTGAAGTGATGTAGTGTAAATTATTTGAGCAAGGTCGAAACTAGTTAGGTAATGGTGTTGTTCTTTCCAATTCCATGACGCTACAGAGTTGGTTCAAGCTACATTGTAAGTTTTCGAGTTAATTAGGGAAAGATTAGTTAAGGACGTTGTAAATAGGACAATGGCTAGTGATTTTAAGTGACTAAATGGATAGGAGTAAGGAGAGGAATGATTCGTAGTTCGGGGAAAACAGAATCGGGTACCATTTTAGTGTAATGATAGGTTCGGTATAATGAAACGGTTTCGACTTATAAGCTGAGTTGTACCTTGTTTCCTTACTTTGATTATTATGAAATTATGATGGTATAGTTAGGGATGATTGGCGAACTAGATTGATAGTCATTAAGCTCAATCTCAAAGTCTAAACCGTGACTTGCAAATAGAAAACAGAACAGATTTGTGGCTCGAATTGATGGGGAAATGACTATTTTCTTTAAAGTTCTTTATAATGGAAATTTATGAGGGAAGTGATCGAGGCCTTCTTATTGATCTTGTGTCATGAGCTTAGATTAAATCATTTGCTAGAATTGACCGTTTTCCTATTCCTTGAGATACTAGTTGTAATGCCTTACTCGATTGATAATTATGATGACATATCTCATGAGCATGTTTTGTGAATTTTGCATGCTTATAGTCGGCCTGGCATTGTTACATCATATGCAGAATTGCTACTGAGAATTCGATGATTCATGGTCGAGCATGCATTGGTACGAGGTACCTGATTGAGATCCGATGAGATATGTGGAGTATTTGCTCTTCAATGCACTGAATCGAGATGACGCCCCAGGGCTGTGTGCGGGATAGAGTCGTACCATGCGTCGAGGACGCCCTGGAGTAGGGGTCATAAGCCATTGGGCTTGGCGATGGTTGTATGAGCAAATAGCATGTCATTTTCATGATATCATGGCATTTTTGCATCTCGTGATCCTTATTTGATTTTGTTTAAATGCTACTGTTTTATACTGTTATAGAATTGTTCTATAGTTGTCCTAGGAGTCTTAGGACCCCCTATGGTGAGATTGAATATTTTCTTGCTAGCCGTCACGCTAACCTACGCTTGTGGATATATTTTCAAATTAGTATCCATGGCAGCAGTTCACAGACGTTTTGGAGTTCCGTATGACTATGACTCTTATTATCGTGATATGATACATCTTGATGTACCACATCTGAAACTTGTTGTGCATGTTCATACTATGTGGGTCGATGAGGGAGAGCCCACATTGACTATTTATCGTTGGTATGCTATCTACATACATGTGGGTAATAGACTAGTAGGTCCTTTTTCTGAGAGTACTTTCGATGCACCCCCAGCTCCTGTTGAGCTCATAGCTCCCGTGCATCCTGTAGTTGTACCTCCTCCTCCTGCTCCTGCTGCTCTTGTTGTTGATGCACCCATCACTCCGCCTCCAGAGCCTGCTATGCCAGAGGTGTACGTTCCTCTACCAGAGCCACTTGAGGAGTCCGAGGATGATGAGATGTTTCCTTCTGATCAGTCTGAGGAGGATTGAGGACTAGAGATAGTCTTGGCAACTTTTTGGTGTAGGCAATTGCATAGGATGATGGAGTAGTTTTATTTTGGCCATCCCAGTATGCCTATGGATCGACGACCTGAGTCCTTGTTTGTTTATATATATATATATATATATATATGAACTCCTTTATGGTCGTGTGTTATGTTTTATAAATAAAAGTTTTAGTCCTTATGTTATAAATGCCTCATATTGCTTTCTAAGTTATTTTCTATTTAAATATTATCTTGTAGTGTTTGTGGCCTGTGGATCATAGACCTTAGTCTATTGATTATTATAAGTTTAATCTCTAATTATTGTTATTAGAGACCTACGACCACAGGGTAGCGGTCTGAGACGCCACAATATTAAACTTCAAGATCTTACGGACATTTGGGCGAAAACGGGGCTCAATTTGGATATCGGATGACTTAGAACAGGCCGTTTTAAAAACTGTGTGTGCAAAAAGACGGGATTTGGCAATTTTAGGGTCTCTCACGGTTCTACCCTCAAACAACCCTTTAAAACCTTCAATTTTCACCAAGAAATACACCCTTTAGTGACTCAACATACTAACAAAAGGTTATAAGTCTTCTTACCTAGCTAATTACGCCAACAAACTCCTCCAAGCACAACAACAACCTTCAAATCCCAATCTGTCCAGAGCAGGGCAGATTCTGTTCCAACAAGTTTCCATACAAACTGACCATCAAAACTCCAATCTAACTCATCTATCCTTTGCTAACATGTAATATCATGTCTTAGGGTGTCTTGCCAACAAGTTTCGGGGCAAGGCGATACCTCGGCGGACCTTAAAAGCTCACGGATCCTCTACTGGTCGGAGGAGGCAGAATCTGTTCGGTAAAGACCACCTCAAATCAGTGATAAAACTCATTCTAAAACCATCTATTTGTAGCCATAAACCATCTAAACATAGTACTAGATGTTATGAAGCTCTCCTAAAAAATTTGAGGTCATTTGGAATTTCTAAGAGCTCAGAATCCGTCCGTTTTTCTTCCAAAAATTTCCATAAATCAACCAGACCTCCAAAAATCATGAAACTATTGGAAAAATGTCAATGACATCTTGAACTAACCTGTGGTAATCAGCGGCGGAGAGGCGACGACGAGAGAGGCTGGTCGTACGGACCGAACAGAAGGGCAGAAAACTATCTTCTGGGCAGTGTTTTGGTAGCAAAATGGGGAGAAAATGCAAGGGAAAATGGTGGGATGGCTATACACGGCTGATGAGGCTTCAATATACTTATCTCGCACATATAATTAGGGGTAATTTGATTAGACTTGATTAGGTGAGGTCATTAATGCTTGAAGGCCTCAATGGTTGACATGTGGCAAGAAACCAATAATGCAACTTAACCTTTGACTCATCCATTGACTCCTTGGTAAGCAAGTTTTGGCAGCCTATAAGGGTAGGAGAAATGTCCATTTTGTCCTTCTTGAGTTTTTTAGGTGTGGGCAAATGGTCCAGGGGCAAAACGGTCTTTTCGCACTTTCATTCCAAACTCCACTTTTCCAATTCAAAATTACCATTTCGTGAGACATTGTCAAATTCCTACTCATAATTGGAATTCTATTTTTCCAATTGCCAATTTTGAGCTTCCATTTCATGATCATTCGTCCGTCGGTCATAATTCCAGTTTGTCTCGAACTAACAGGCGGTTCTTGCTAACATTACACAGATCGACTATGTGATTCTCATCACATTAATGATAACTCAAGTTATGGAAGCTTTGGTTATCATGTAATTGCGAGGGTTTATCGCTAGTTCCGACGGCTTCGATCGTCACAGTTCGATTTAAGAAAATTTACAAATTATTGTCGCGATCCTCTCCTCGAGGGAGGACTGTCGGAGGGGGCTAATGGGCCTCCCGATCGTCGCCTGGTCGGACGCGGACCTCTCCCATGGTCCATTACCCAAATCGCAATGGCTAGATATACATGGTCGACCTTCGGTGTGGTCTGATGACATATGATATGTGTACATGCCAAGGAGTCGCCACCAATCGTTTCGTGGAGGGTACGATTGGAAACCCTATCGAATAGTTGGGAGCGATCTATTCGATTCTACGGAAATCAGAGAAGTGGGATCGGGGACTTAGTTACGCTGACTGTCAGAGTCGACGCGCTTTCGGTACCTAAGTTGAATGGTTTATTTGACCTTAAGATTCATGTAGACGAATGGGGTACGGATCCTAAATCTAAGAGTTCATGCAAATGGGATTGACTACCCTATCACTCACAATCAATAGAAATAAATGCGCAAATCAAGGATCCAGTACATGCGGATAAAACACATGAAATCAGCATGGCATCCCTAATGAGGCCCTATTAGCCTAGAGAAGTATCAGTCAAGGCTTAGGAGTGATTTGAACATGATTCGCCCATGAGGGGCAGAATCTTAATTTAGAGAAATTTGGGGACAATTTGCCATAAAAAGGAAAAATTATCATTTCAGATGAAAGATGCAGTCAAAATAGGGTGGAAATGGGATTGGTGATCAAATCCTTCCATTTCCTATTTTTCGGGAATTTCTAGGATTTTTCTGGAATTTAAAAGTGATTTTACCCTTACAGGGGTAAAGTTGTCATTTTGGATAAAAATGAGGACTGAAAATCTCAAATATTAGGGTTGGTCACCCACCTGACCCAAACCCCAACTTTGAACAATTTTCAGGATTTGATTGGAACAAGAAAGACGATTTTCCCACTGGGGGCAATATCGTCATTTTGAGAAAAAAGGGACGGGACTCGAAAACCTAAGCCTAAGAATTGGTTGCCTAACCGACCCTAATTCTTACCTTGGCATTATCAGTCTTATTTCGCATACATAACAGAGGCGACTTACCCCTAAAATGTAATATCGTCAATTCTCGGTAGAACGGATAAGAAACCCCAAAAATAGGGTTGACCAGTTGTCTGTGGTCAATCCTCAATTTTTGGGGATTTCTGGAATATCTAGGATTTTTCTACAATTTTTCTATATTTTTTTAGGATTTTTTGTGATTTTCTAACATTTTTTTTTGGATTTTCTAGAATTTTTCTAATTTTTTTTATTTTTTTAAAACCATTTTCTGATTTTTTTTATTTTTTTATAAAAATATTATTCGGACCGGGTCGACCCGGCCCACTTGAGTTGGAACCCGGCCCAGACTCGGACCCGCGAGACCACCATGCCAAAACGACACCGTTTTTGCCATTTTTATTTTTGGATTAATCGGACTCGATCCGACAGTCCTCATTGAGCCCCGTGGCTAATCCACGAACGCCGGATCTAATTACTGAAACCTACGGTCTAGATTAAGCGAAGACTCGACCAGGGCCGTCCGATTGTCCTATTGAAATCTATGGCCAGGATTATAACCTGAGACTTGATCTGAGCCGTTCATTCTTACGATCCTAAACGACGTCGCCTACTCATTAACCTATGCGATACCGTTTCGATTGAATTTGATTTTTCGATTTAAAATATTTTCGAATTATCCTAATTTCTAATCGGACGGTCGTTATGAAATGGACTTGATTAAGCTAGACCGTCCGATCTACGCTGACTCACCCTAACAGACTAACGGTCGAGCTGACTTGACATCCACGTGGACCAATGGCCGACTCCCACCTAAGCTTTGACCCGCTGACTACGTCAGTTTCGTCTTCAATCTCGCAACTGTCTCCGAACGGACGGCTACGACACTCTGGCGATGATCCAATGGTGGAATCTTGACAGAATCGAGCGAAATCGGCGGCTATCGACTCGTCTCAGGTTCGTGCATAGCATATCATAAAATCGCATGACTACACCCGTAGGATCGAACGCGGTGAAGCTCGAACCAGTGCGTACATAGCTACTCTAATCATGCGATTCATGGCATTTTTGGCTAATTCATCAGCACAAGAGTTTCATTCAATGTTCAGAAGACTTACCTCGAGCTTCGATTGAGCTCGCACGGCCCAGATTTGGCAGGGCAACTATGGACGGCGGTCGGCAATGGAGGCTATGTTCGAAGACTCGATTTGAGATATTCGGGCGAAATCGATGCAAAATGAAGAAGCAATGATGGTCAGTAATGTCCAGGGAATGAAACACACACACTAATTGCAAGAATGATCAAGAAATATATGGATCGCCATTAACACACAGTGAGTAGCTCGGAAGTCTATCTCACCTGTTTCCGCGATCGTAGCTTGCGCGGTCGGCGGCGATCGCTTCCTAGGAGTCTGGGCAGCCTCCTCGCAACACCCACCGGCTTCGGTTTGGCCTGGAAGTGGCCCTACACACCCCTCACAGTTCGAGCTCGAGCCCTCAACAATGGCGGTTAGAGAGCGAGCTCTCAGTCGCTTTCTCTCTTTCTCTCTCTCGACTCAGTTTCTTCTTCTTCAACTGAATTCACTAACTGCTTGCTTCGCGAAGGTCCATCGGCTTATATCCTTCTTTGAGATTTTGGCACCGAACGAGGGGGTTGTGATAGGTGACCTCCGCATGTGAAAACACGTGCGAAATGGTCACCGACGACTGGCAATCGACGGGCATCAAATGGCAATTCTGTTTGGGACCTCTGGTGATCGTATTTGGCACGAATTTGGATGAATTTCATCTGAGCTTTGTCGTTGTTGACTTTTGCAGGTACCGGGGCCTTGACCGGCCGATTACTCCCCGCTCCGGCGGCCATTGATCATCATTCCGGTCCCAATTGATGGGGAATCATCTAAGGAACCAAACGCCCAACAATGCTTCTCCAATTATAGTCGATTGGTCGGTCAATTTTGTTGTTGAAATTCGATTTCGTACTATTCATTTGCGCGAAGGCTTGTGGAGAAGACGACACTGTAGCGGACCGGTTCGACCGGTGGTCAGACCAGTCTGAACCGGTTCCAAATTGGGATTTTCAAAATTAACCCAAATTGATGGGGAATTTTTGCAATTAAACCTTAGAATCGACTTTAGGGCATGAATTTTATCTAAAAATGTGGTTTTTCCCAAAAGTTCATATCAATTTCAACAAAAACCCCAAATTTTCATTTAATTGTGAATTGGGGGAATTGTGCAATTGATGGTTCAAATGGTCAAATTGGGCCAAATTACCTATGCCAATCTATTCAAAATGGTGAAATCAATTGGGCAGTATGTTTAATTTGCAATGGTAGCCCCTAAATTGAAAGTAATTTCAAATATGCCCAATTTCAAGAACTAAAATTCAATTAAATATGCAATTTTGCCAAATTCGTGCAATTGATCAATTTGTGTAAAAAATTGGGCTAAACGGCAATAAGGGACAGTTAGATTGAATGTCAAGATCCTAGAAAATGCCAAAATTGTAAATTAAAAGACTCAATCGACATTTTTTTTACCAAATTTAATCATACGTGTTTCAAAGGAACATGTAAAATTGAATCTGATTTTGGAGTTTTTGTGAGATCAAAAAGACAAAGGATTTAAAATAAAAACATTGGCTATTTTTCCATATTTGTTTGACCTCAAATGATATTTTTTTTTATTTTCCTAGTATTTTCCTAATTTTTGAAAATATTAAAAAATGCAAAAAATATGAAAATTTAGTTTTTGGTCAAAAATGGTTCCTTAGGCTTGGCCAAGGCTACCAAAGTTGATTTTGCAATTTTTTTGACTTTTTATGGATTTTTCATGAATTTTCTAAGAAATAACCAAAAAAGGCTGATCCAAAATTAGGTGTCAACAGCTGTCCCTCTTTGAGAGGAATCTCGCGAGAGGTTTCTCTCAAAGACAGGTGATACCTAAGTCTAGATCGACTCTACTGGGAAATAGAAAAATGAATCTTGACATCTAATCTTTCTTGTCCCGCTGGTGAATGCTTTGCCTTATCTTTGCTGATGTGAGGGAAAGAGAGGCGGGATAGAGATGCTCACCTGTTACTTACCTGCCTGATGCTCGTACGGCATGCGCGGTGTATAGCGGGTTCAAGTAGATACCTAGGGGCTCGTCTCTTGAGCGTCCTAGGGCAGTTAAACTCTAGCCTGTATGGTATGCCGTACCAGAGTGGGATTCCTATGTTTGACAGGAACCTGTGAATGATGCACCCGTTCTTCAGGATTGGCAGGGGTTTTGATCCGTATGGTGGATCAAACCATGAATAGGATTCCTTTCTACTAGGAACCTATGGATGACACACCCGTTATGTAGGGATTGTCGAACATTTTGATCAGTCAGGGGGATCAGGCCATGAATAGGACTCCTCTCTGCTAGGAACATAAGGATGACGCACCCGTTCTGTAGGGATTGTCGAACATTTTGATCCGTCATGGGGATCGGGCCATGAATAGGACTCCTCTCTGCTATGAACCTATGGATGACGCACCCGTTCTATAGGGATTGTCAAACATTTTGATCCATCAGGGGGATCAGGCCGTGAATAGGACTCCTTTATACTAGGAACCTATGAATGACGCACCCGTTCTGTAGGTGTTATCGAACATTTTGCTGATCATATATTCTAAGGAATTAACTATGGTCTATACAAGTGAGGTATACCTAACTCTTAGGTTTACCAAATGAGCTATTCTGGGTTTAGGGATTACCTAGGACCTTACAGACAACTGGTTCTAAAAATTATCCTTTTGATGTGCAAGGCGTTATTCTGGGATTTGGGGATTCCAAGTATACTGCAGAAAACTCAAACCTGCAAAAACTTTGATAAGACTCTTCTGGGATTTAGGGGTTACCTGAAATCTTGCAGAAAGTCAATCTTGAATATTGTCCTTTTGACATTGGAGGTGACATTTTGGGATCTAGGGACTCCAGGTATCCTACAGAAAGATCAAACCCGTAAATTTGAAATCTCACAGAGGGATGATTTCGAAGATTGTCCTTTTGACATTAGATGCGACATTCTGGGATCTGGGACTCCAGGTATCCTGCAGAAAGCTCAAATCCGTAAATTTGAAAATCTCACAGAGGGATGATTTCGAAGATTGTCCTTTTGACATTAGAGGTGACATTCTGGGATTTGGAGACTCCAGGTATCCTGCAAAAAGCTCAAACCCGTAAATTTGAAATCTCATAGAAGGATGATTTCGAAGATTGTCCTTTTGACATTGGAGGTGACATTCTGGGATCTGGGGACTCTAGGTATCCTGCAGAAAGCTCAAACCTGTAAATTTGAAATCTCACAAAGGAATGATTTCGAAGATTGTCCCTTTGACATAATAATAAACATAATGCAGATAAAGGTTCATTTTAACCTATGCAATTATGTAAAATGACTTGGGATGCTGGAGATTTGTTCAAAATATCTTCAAGCATCTGAGGATGATCGCCTTGTGAGGAAAATCCTTGGATCAAACAATTTAAAGTTTCCAATCAAAGCTTGCTTTCGAGCATTTTATTGGAATATCTCTATCAAAAAAGTCTTCTTACCAATTTTTCTGACTTGGTCTTTTCATAAAAAGAGCACTCGAATTTCTTAATACCCTGTATCTTAGTTTTCGGGACCGTTCCCAGCGCATACATTCAGATCAACCGGGAGGTCTTTACGGGACCGTAACGTTGGGCTCGGACACGGTTTTCGAAAGGGGACCCATTTTCTGAGTCAGGTCTTTTTGCATGCAAAATTTTCTTCATCTGCTCCGGGTTTACAAGTCAAGAACCCTGCAAAAATGAGAAAGAAATAATTTTGCTCGAACTTCTTCGAGCTAAGCTTAGACATTAAACCCTACGTTAACCCAAATGCTTTAATCAGAAAAGACTTCACAGGGTTGTAATGCAGGTAGGTTTGGGGACCAAAAAAGAAAGGCTTGCTTTTGGCTCAGAGCGCGCGAAGGGTCTAACATTGGTGATCACTGCAGATTTGCTGCTGATCCGTACCTTGCGGTTCAAAAAGTACCTCAGTTTTTGAGGTGCATCGGTAGCCTTTGGAGGACCTCTCTCTTGTGCTAGTGCGACGTCGATATCTGAATGCGACATAATCTGGAAGTGTCTTTCGTAGTCCCGCTCCCTTAGCATTTTCTTTTACAATCAGATCTCACTGGTGATCTCTATACACAGATATCATGCCATCTTTTTGGCATTTACAAGATCAAACACACGATTCACAAGTGTAAAAATATTCGGAGGGGCATTGGCCTTGCTTTTACCAAGAACTTTACTTTTTCTTGATGCCCAAGATTGGATTTTTCTCTCTTTTTTTGTTGAAATCCCAGCTTTTCCTTTTTTTTTTAGTCATGATTTTCAAATAAGTGTGCTAGATGTGCAACTTTGAATCTTAGCACTCCGACATTAACCCAGGAATTTTTATCCTTCCTATTCTTTTTTAAGCGACGTCGCTTCCACCTTGGGATATGCAATGATCACCAACGGGTTTGTGAAACGAACGCATAGGCTCAACTGGGCTGTTCAAAGGGTAAAAGTGTATAGGATAAAGAAACGAATACTTTTCGTCATCCTAAAACACTTGAATTACTATAGAAGTCAAAATGACAAGCAACACACGAAGATTGATGCAAGTCTGAGCAAGAGAATTTCTAACCATTTACCTCCTGGTACTGCTGGACTTACTTCCAGTTGGCCCCAATGTGGGGTGATTCTTGACAGGGGTAAAGAATGCAACCGCCGCTCAAAGGGCTTATCAATGGTCACCTGTAGTGTTTAGGATGATGAAATGAATGCCTCCGTCATCTCAATCGATGTAATCGATGCGAAGGGCCCTCATACCCTCAGATCCAGGCTTTCCTATTCTCATACTTCTCTTATCTCTCGAGTGTATGTAGGACGTTTGGATTATGTTTGCCTTTCATCTGGAGGAACATATCTGCTAGATAGTCTAAGCAAGCTATGTTTTTGGAAGAATCACTTTGTTTTTCTCCAGGCATTTTATTCCACAGGAGATTTCAAAGATGCATCATGCATGTTCGTACCGTGGTTGGACAACCTCTGATTATGACATATGTGCAATAAATGTCATGAATTCATTTCTCAAAAGCAAGATTTATTTCTAAGTTCGGGCACGTGAATGTTCCTTTTCTTGCTCTTTTTATCTTACAGAAGATGCAAGAGATTTTACTGCGCTTGTCTTCCGTCTTCATTAGGCATTCCTACATGTAGGATAGAGTAGATATCCTTGTGAGTGAAAGGTGGATAACCTTTGATGGAACATATACATATCACCTGATACTTGGTGTTGAAGATACTTCTGTCCAGGGTTTCATTCGGATGAGTCCAATTTTGAGTCCACTTCTTGGAATCCTGCAAAATTGAACACATGCTAATGTATGCATGGATGTATGATATGCTTATGCAATAGCTATTATGGCGGTTCGGATCATTTCGGAACACGCCAGATATTTCAACCTTTGATTTTATTTCAAGGATAATATTTCTTCACAGCATCTGAATTTACAGGGTGTCCCAATTTTTCTCCTTCAGAATTTACCAGAATCAATGCTCCTCCTGTGAGAATCTTTTTGACAATATAGGGGCCTTCGTAATTCGGGGTGAACTTGCCTCCCGGATGGACAACATTTGGCAGAGTCTTCTTTACCACCAGATCATTCACCTCAAAATTTCTGGCTCTAACCTTTCGATTAAATGACTTGGCCACCCTCTTCTGGTAGTTTTGACCATGACAGATTGCTCTAAAACGTTTATCGTCTATCAAATTCAGCTGTTCATATCTGTGCTCGGAGTATTCTGACTCGGAGAGTTTACCCTCTGATAGGATTCTTAAAGATGGAATCTTCACTTCCACGGGCAGGACCGCTTCCATCCCGTATACCAGAGCGTAAGGAGTTGCCCCTGTAGAAGTCCTGATCGAAGTTCGATATGTCATTAAGGCAAAGGGTAGCCTTTCATGCCAATCCCTATAGTTTTCTGCAGTCTTAGCCAAGATTCTCTTGATGCTCTTGTTGGCTGCTTCTACTGCCCCATTCATCTGTGGGCTATGGTATGTGTCTGTAACTTCTTTTGAGCATACTTTGACAAAATAAAAAAGGCTCAATTTTTTTTTTTAATTTGAGAACATATATGGCAAATGAGTTTCTTTCTCTGCTCATTGCTCAACCTGTCTAGGACAAGATGGGGAAGAAAAAGAAAAAAATTGTTGGACCACGTTTTATTTCTAGCAGGGAAACAACAGTCTATTAATTTTTCTTTATAGTAGTGCTGCTTCTAAGTCCTCAACCAAAATGTCCAGGACTAGTTGGATTGAAGTTGCTGACAGATGATTATTGTTATTAGGTGTATTCCATAGCTTACTCACTTGGCATGGCAGGGTTACCGGGGGTTATAATGTCCGAGGTAAATAGATGCTTTCAGTTTAACATGCACTCAATAATCTCCATTTCAAGACTATGTATAGGATTCCTACATTTGGATTGTCATATTCTTGATAGGTATTCCCGTTGAATGTTAAAGGGTCAGCTGGAAGCCTGGTGACATTCGCCAAGTGGTCCTGTGCTTGGATTGTTACCTACACTTTCAACTTCATGTTCGAATGGAGCGCACCTGGTCATCGATTCTCCTTTTTTTTTTCCTTGTTCTATAGTTTTTGCCGGCTATACTTCTCTGGAGCCTATACACATGAACTGCATGTGTTCATATGTCAGGTGTATGTACTAACAAATCTATGTATTGACTATGCTGCTTGCAGGAACCTTTTTAGTTTTCACAGTCATTTGCGGTTTAACTATCTTATTCACTGCGAAGCTAGTGCCAGAAACCAAGGGGAGAGCATTGGAAGAATCGCAAGCATCACTTGCCCATTCTCTGCAATGAGCTGTACTCATGTTGAAATCTGAATTGGTAGGATGAAGCAACTAAGATCAATGTCTGCAACTGTGCTACTCGCTGCGTTTCTTGACAAGATTAGTACATGTCAAATAGAAGGTACCATTAACCGTGGCATGTTTTTACAATGCAGGCTGGGTATTCTTCACCAGCCGAATCAGGCATAATCGACAGCAGCGGCAAGGCATGTCATTCGTGCTATATCTCTAGAACTGTTCATCTGTCAATATATTGCAAAATATGACTCGTTCGAGTGAAATGAGACGCAAGAGACTTAGCAGACATGCTAAAAGTGACATCTCTATCGGCGGTACCAAATGGATAAAATGGAAAGTGTTTCACAACTCGAATTGACATTCTCCAAAATTCTTTCGTGTCACGGTACACTTTTTCGCTGTTCTCGCGTCTTCAGAATTTATCCTCATCGTCGATGACTCGATAAACATGCTTAAGAATTCAAATTTCATTTCCCATCTTTCATGCTTATCATATGGAATAGTTCATTCAGATATTGGAGCTGTTTGATGTTTTTGGATCATTGCATTGGTGAAATTTGCACTTACAAACAATCTGTCTAGCTGGTTAAGGGATCAACATTCGGAAAATAAAAGATTCACTTGGCTTTCTTCCTGCTGAGGTGCGAGGAAAATAGTCACCACATCCTATTTTCTTGTGAATGATCAAGCCGATGGATTAGGCTATACTGCAAACAAGTTAAAAACACGATGAACTGATGAAGGAAGGAAAATAAAAGTGGATGTTCACACCAAATTGAATTAAAAGTTATGACCAATTTAGGTCGTACGTGGTGAGTGATTTTTCCATAATTGAATTGAATTGCGGATTGCATGTACGATCACGTTAGTCTGTCTATGTTACTGTAAAAAAAACTTTCGAAATTGGAGTCCTACTGTGAAATGTCCAATATTTCCTTGACATATCCTGCTCTTGTCTTAATGGGTCAGATATAATATAATTTAACTTTTTAATAATTAAAGGAATGGTTTGTCTTGGCGAGATCATATGCTTTGAGTTTGTTATATTCAGTCTTTCGGTTGTACTTACCATGATCATAAGGGTAAGATTTAGGAAATATAATTGTGAATGGTGTATACAAAAGAGATTGAATCTGTTCACGTTGAGATCTTCCCCGTGTAGTTTTGTTTTTGTTTTTATTTTTAGTAGCCAATCAAGGCACTTCCACTGTCTCTCCCAAGATCAATGTAACTCTTTCCTATTTTCTTCACTCAAGTGACCATCAGAATGCCCTTCTAGTTTCTTCTCCTTTTAGATGGACACAATTATCCAACAGGACATCATGCCATGCTCAAGGCTCTTGAGGTGAAAAATAAACCGTGATTTGTTGATGGGTATTTGCTGCGTCCTGGTTCAACCTCTTCAGATTATCCCTGATGGATATGCCGCAATAGCACAGTGAGGTCCGGGTTGATTCGTTCTACTATACCAATGCTCTCATATAGCATTTTCTAGCATGACTCTACAAATGATGCCTACAAGGATCTTCGTAAGCGTTTTTCCCCTCATAACGCTCCTTGATTTTTTTATCTACACATCAACAAAGTACAACTTTGATATCTACCTATTACACTGTGATTAAATCCTATCAAGGTGAACTATTGTCATACCGACCCATGCCGACTTGTAGTTGTGGAATAATGCCGACCCTCCTACAGCTTCTTCCAAGGTCTTAATGAATCTTATGCCGCGGTTCGAAGTCTGATCCTCCTTAGGGATCCACTCCCTATCATCAACAGAGCATATGCCTTACTCTTACAAGAGGAATGACAATGCACTGTTCAGGACAATGGCACTTTTATTCTCAATCCTACTGCCATGGCCGCGCTTCGTTTTAATGATTCTCGAACATATCTATCTACAAGTTCTTCCAAGCCCATTTTACATTTTACTCATAGTGGAAGGGATAGATATCTTGAAAGCAAATGTTTTAAGAAGCATGGATATTCGGAACGGTGGAATGACCGTAACAAGTACCCCACCAATGATTCTGGCCGCCAACAATGTTCATGCCTAACTGGTCTCCGATTGTTGCCGCAACTACCATGATTGATTTCTCCTCTCCAGTAACCCTTCGGCTGCGTTTGGTCGTCCGAATTTCTAGGCAGGATAGGACATGATATGATAGGATAAAAAATTCTGGGATTTGATCATATCATATGTCATGTTTGGTGAATAGCAGATTTAAAGTCGGATATCTTTATATCATATCATATCTATTGTTTGGTAGAATCTGGATATCAATATAATGATTTTATTCATGGGAGGAAAATGTTTCCCTTGACTCATTTATTTTACGAGAATTGAACGTTGAAAAATTCAGAAAACATTTTCCTGAAAGTTATTTTTAGCAAACGAATGGAGCCTAAAGCTAATTAAATAAATGGAAGTAATGAAAAGTTTTTGCCTATTATAATAATGGGGGCCACATGATTTAGAATATGTCAAGTAAATGAGGTTTTTAGTTAACTTGTTTAGAGCATGTTTGTATTTTCCGATGTTGTCAACTATGAACATCTTTGTGCCTGGACGAGCTAGTCATTCGGTTTTTGAGAAATGACTATGTGATTCATAAACGTCCCTTGCTCTACTTCCAAATGACGGATGCTCATGCAAGCATTTCCTTTTCTTGGAAACTAGTTTGTTTTTTTTTTTTGTTCTTGCAGTTCGTGGAGAATGAAATCAGTTTTATTGTCTTTTACTTGGAAATAGATTTCGGTTTACAAACAAAATGTGTTTCCACTATTACTTACATGTCAAAATAATAATGAAAACGAGAGAACCATATATCAAGCGATTTTGGTTGCAAATGAGTTATCGAAGGGTCGAAGCCCTCGAAGAACCAACGAAACAAAATAATGAAATGGATTCTACTTTGATAGTAAGTGAAGCAATCTTTGTAGTAAACTTTTGAATGCTAGGTTTGGATATGGATCGATTCTCTGCAGGTAGAAAGAGAAAATCTACGCTCGAAATGGTACTTGGAGATTAGTATACAACCATGGAAAACGTAATAATAGTAGATGGGGGGAGTCAACAACCAGGAGGGAAAACGTGGGACTTTCACCCACCAGCTCAATTCTTGATAGCAAGAAACTGTTAACAACGTTCTTGATCTTTCCCCTAGATTTTTGTATAAATGGCTCGAACACCGAGGGAAAATACAACCAAACAGCTTCATCTTTCTTCTTGGAAGATCCGGCAAGCGCTAAGTAGGGAGACAAGAATCATCGTAGTAAAAGGAGAAGAATGGCAGTCTGTCGCGACCCTCTCGAGTTTGCCATGTGCTCTCGAGGGCTAATGGGCCGTCCTGTCTGGTTGGACGCGGGCCTCTCCCAAGGGCCATTATCCAAATCGCAACGAAGGTATGCGTAGTCGACCTTCAGTGTGGTCTAGTGGCATGTGCTAAGTATACATGCCACGGAGTCGCTACCAATCATTTTTTGGAGGGTATGATTAGACACCCTATTGACTAGTCGGGAGTTTCTATTCAATTCTGCGATAACCAGAGAAATGGATTCGGAGACTTAGTTACGTCAATTGTCAGAGTTGACGCCCTTTCGGTACCTAAGTTAACTGAATTTTCTGATCTAAGATTTCATGCAGATGAGTGGGTACGAGTCCTAAATCTAGGAATTTATGCAGATAGGAGTGACTATCCTAGCAATCATAATCGTTAATAAAGTGCGCAAATCAATGAATCCAAATATGCAAAATAATCATATCAAATCAACATGACATTCCTAATAAGGCTCTATTGCCCTAGAGAAGTATCAATCAAGATTAGGAATGATTTAGACATGATTTTACCCATCAGGGGTAAAGTCGCAATTTTGAGATCCAAGGGACGATTTGCCCAAAAAGGGCAAAATCGTCATTTCGGGATAAACCCGGAGTAAAAGAAAGCCGAAAATAGGTTTGGCTGCTCAATTGACCCATTTCCTATTTTTCGACAATTTTCGGAATTTTCTGAAATTTAGAGAGCGATTTACCGTTCGAGGGGTAAAATCGTCATTTTCTAAAAAAGAAATGAAATGTGAAAATCCTAGACATAAAGTTTGGTCACCCACCTAACCCATTGCCAAATTCTAATTAATTTCCACAAGTCATCGGAATATCAAAGACAATTTACCCTTTAAGAGGTAAAATCGTCATTTTGGATTAAACGTGAGAAAATCCCAAAAATGATAACAAGTCAATTGTTTTTGGTCATTTCCAGCCTTGGAAATTTTCTAGAATTTTTTTAGGAATTTTCTGCAATATTTTTGAATCTTTTTTTTATATTTTTCCTTAATTTTCCATTTTTTTGGGGATTTTTCGAATTTTTTTTTATTATGAGTTTTTTTTATTAATATTTTCGAAAAATATTTTAATAAAAGCATTTTTTTTTTACAATATACAAAACTTAACCAAATAAATAAGCTAACCCCTAGACTGAAATAAATACATGCAAATCAAATCTATAGTGGCAATATTTTAGAAGAATAACTCTGATATACGAATCGGGTACGCAAAATATACGTGATTTGACACCGGTTTTCAATCGCCCCACCCCAGTGTGCCACCCTCTCCATGCGCATCACCTGTCGATCACCACATCAGATTGTCAACAATCAAATTTACAAATTTTTTAAGCAAATAAAATAAATAAAATAAAAATAGGACACTGCTCGAATGCGGTCCGGTTCCTAACACGGCCCAACACGGTCCGACACGTTCCGACACGGCCCGACACGGTCTGACAAGGCTCGATACGGCTTGACACGGTCCGACACGTTCCAACACGGCCCGACACTCTTCAACACGGCCCGATACGGCTTGACACGTTACGACACGGCTCGACACTCTCCGACACGCCCGGACACTCTTCGACACGGCCCGATATGGCTTGACACGTTACGACACGGCTCAACACTCTCCGACACGCCCGGACACTCTCCGACACGTCCGAACACCCTTGGACGCGGGGACCGAGCGGGGCACATCCGAAACGGCTAAATCGACGGTCGACGGCTGACTCTGGGATCGATGACAGAGGTTTGAGGGAACGTCGGGGCGGAGGAAAACAGAGCACGGCGGCTTCAAGCTGCGTTGACTCGCGGATTTCTCAATCTCGCAACGGCTGGGGTCTTCGGATCTAGCGGCTCGAGGCGGTAACGGCGGCAGCGAGGTGGTGGTACGGCGGTAGATGGCTCGGCGAAGGCGGCCGGACGTGTGGTGGCGGGAAGTTGTTTCGTATGGCGAGGTGGGGAGGTCCACGAAGAAGGAGAAGAAAAACCGAAGAAGAAGGAAGAAGAAGAAGGAGAAGGAGAAGCCCAAGAAGAAGAGGAGGGGAGTGGCAGATCAGAGGGGACAGATGAGAGAGCGTGAGAGGAGAGAAAAAAGAGAGGGAGAGAGAGATTTTTATTTTATTTTATTATTATTATTTTATTATTATTTTTTACTTTTTATTATTGTATTATTATTTTATTATTCCCCATCATTACTCAAACTTTTCTTTTCTCTTTTACTTTTCTTTTGAATGATGATGTTTTCACTCCTTTTTCTTTTAATCATTACTAATATTTTTGCCAAATTCAATTTTATAATGATCACAGAACACCTAAAATCGAACCTGGATTTTACTATTTTATGAGGTCAAAAAGTAAAGGAAATTAAAAATAAAAATACTGACTATTTTTCTATATTTTTGTGACCTCGAATACTATTTTTTCTTGATTTTATTTTTATTTTTATATTTTTCGAAAATAATAATAATAAAAAATATGAAAAAATATTTTTTTCTCAAAAAATGGTCCCTTTAGCTTGGCCAAGGCTACCAAAGTTGATTTTGTAATTTTTCAACTTTTTATGGATTTTCTATGAATTTTTGAAAAATAAAGGAAAAAGGTTGATCAAAATTTAGGTATCAACACAGTCCAGTCGTACATTGGTGCATTTCTGCTATTGTTGTCTTTTTCTCCTACCATCAACGCATAGGTCTTTCACATCGGGAAGTATGGTGCAAAGGGTGATGGTAGATCAGACATAAGCCATGAGAAAATATGTTTCTCATTAATTTTTTTGAATTATTTTGTTTCCTTAATTTCTCCTACTAATTTTAGTATCTGTTACGGTTTTTGAAGGCATAGCTGATTGCATGGAAAGAGGCATGCGCGTCGAGTGCTCCTGCTAAAATGTTGATCCCATTAGGGACGTTTGCATTGTCGAAGACGGTCCTACCAAGCCCTTGTGTAATTCCAGCTCCAAGGCACGTTGTGGGCCCCAGCGGACCCAACCCGCTTCAAGACCGACGATTGGGTCTCGTTCCAGTACATCGACGGCCTAATTGTGTCAGATGGTGGGACCCTAGACGGCCATGGCAAGATTGTCTGGACCCAGAATGATCGCCACAATTTAGTCCTAAGCATGTTTTTCTTTTTTCCAATTGAGTGCTAAACCTTTTGTGTTTGTGTCAATTCATGTGCCAATTTAGTCCATTCGGCTAACTTTGACATGTTGACGTGGACATTAGTCGGTGCTAACTTGGTGTTGCCGAAAATGATGTAGCAATTTTGAATAATATTGTAATATTTTTCTATTTTTCTATTTCTATTTTTTCTATTTTTTTCTTCTCCTGACAATCAGCTAGAGGCAAGGGCGAGCGTGTCCGAGCATCAGTGACTTTTCAATCTAACAATGTGCTTGTCAGTTGTGAATAAGCGATTTCGGCATTCCCCAATTTAATAAATGCCATCTAAGCTTCAACGAAAGTGTCATTGTTTCAAATCCAATACAAGGTAAACCGGAATCAGGACGCATTATCGAAGGTGTCGACATGGTCGGTACTCCAAACCTTCGAAGAACCAAGAGAAACAAAATGATGAATTGGATTCGACCCTTGATAGTGAGTGAAGCAATCTTTGCAATAAACTTTGGAAGGCTCTTCGGATATGGATCGGTTCACTGCACTTAGAAACACGGGAATTATGCTTAGGCAGGATAGAAAGAGAAAATCTAGTCCCCCAAAGCAAGAATTAGGAAGCCTAAAAGTCTACAGTACCGTAAGTTAATTCTAATCATATGATCTCTCAATCAATGAGTGCTTTATGCAAAACACGCAGGCGTTGTGTGTGGAACTACGGTTGAGATTGTACTATCACCATCAGGGAAGTATTTCCTAGAGAAATGGGCGCCGATTATTAGCACAATGGAAAACCTAATAATAACAAAAGGAGATTTCATAACCAGCGGGAACACGTGGGACTTTCTCCCACCACTCAATTCTTGATAGGTTTTACCTTAAAATTGGCAAAAAGCCAATAATAGAATTCTTGAACTTTTCCCTAGAATTTTTGTATAAATGGGTCGAACGCCAAGGGGGAAAAACAACCAAGCAACTTCCTTCTTGGGAGATCCGCGAGGTGCCTACAGGGAGACAAGAATCCTCGTAGTGGAAGGGGAAGGATGGCAATCAGGTCGTACGTTGGTGCGCTTCTACTGTTGCTATCCTTTTCTTCTACTATCAACGCCCAGGTCTTTCACATCGGGAACTATGGCGCAAAGGGTGATGGCACATCAGACATAAGCCAGGTGAATATTCATTTGTCTTTCTGATTAAATTGCTCTAAATTATTTTCTTCCCTTAATTTATCCTACTAATTTGGTAACTGTTACGATTTTTGAAGGCCTTGCTGAGTGCATGGAAGGACGCATGTGCATCAAATACTTCTGCTAAAGTGTTGATCCCAGGAGGAACGTTCGCACTGTCGGAGGTGCTCTTAGAAGGCCCCTGCAAGGCCCCTGTGGAATTCCAGCTCCAAGGCACGTTGCGGGCCCCGGCGGACCCGTCTCGCTTCAAGACTGACGGCTGGGTCGTGTTCCAACACATCAATGGCCTCACCGTGTCGGGCGGTGGGACCTTTGACGGCCAGGGCAAGATTGCCTGGGATCAGAACAACTGCAAAGGGGACACAAATTGCCGTACTCTCCCCTTCGTAAGCACCAGTCGACATTACTTGTTGCTATATAGGTTTCCAATTGCTTGGTCGTTATTATAATGGGTAGGCTATGGGGTTTATCTGAACTTGGCCGGTGTGATTAGCCGAGTTTTGAACATGGAGGGAAATTGCTAACATCCATTGGATTTCGACAGAATTTGAGGCTCAACTTCGTCGACAATGCTCTATTCCATGATGTAACGACGCTCGACAGCAAGCAGTTCCACGTAAACGTCTTGGGCTGCAAGAACGTGACGTTCCAACATTTCACCGTGACGGCGCCGGGTGATAGCCTCAACACAGACGGGATCCACATTGGACGGTCGGTTGGTATCAACATTATTGATAGCAACATCAAGACCGGGGATGATTGCATCTCCATTGGCGACGGGAGCCAGCAGATCTTTGTCACGGGGGTGAACTGCGGTCCAGGCCACGGCATTAGCGTAGGCAGCCTTGGGAAGTGGAAGAACGAAGAGCCTGTGGTGGGTGTCTTTGTCAAGAATTGCACCATCAGCGGTGCAACCAACGGCGTGAGGATCAAGACATGGCCTGCATCGCCGGTCGGCGTGGCCTCCGACATGCACTTCGAGGACATCCAGATGAACGACGTCCTCAACCCCGTACTCATAGACCAGGGATACTGCCCATGGAACCAATGCCAAGCACAGGTAGATACATGAACACAAGAATTGGAATAGGTCACACACATTATATGAATGTGTTCATTCATAGAACAAAGTAATAATTAGAAACGATATGCATATAGAACCGTCTGCTAAAAGAGACCAATTTAATTTCGAATGAACTTTAAACACTAATCGAATATTGCGCAGTCTATAAATCATGTTCATATGGGCTCTGATCAGTGTGTTATTCGATTTGTTCAGGTTCCTTCCCTTGTTAAGATCAGCAAAGTCAGCTTCAAGAGAATCAAGGGAACCTCAGCGTCCCATGTCGCGGTGAAGATCGCCTGCAGCAAACTCGTGCCGTGTGATAACGTCGAAATCGCAGACATTGACCTCGCGTACCGTGGCCCGGAGGGCCCCGCTGTGTCAGAGTGCTCGAACGTCCAACCTTTGATCTCCGGCAGGCAATACCCTCCTGCTTGTGCCAAGGTTGTAAGCTAAAAACTTTGCTCTTTTTCGGTGAAGGTCAATCGATGCGGACGTTGCATTAAAAATGATGTGAAAAGGTCGAGCTTTGAATGGATTTTTTTAGCGGAACTTTTTGTATTTTGTGCTCTTTTTGTATTATTGGGTTTTGAAGGCAAGTTCCGGCAAGGCCAATCCTCGCCCTGGCAATGCCAACTATTTAAAAGTACAAAATGAGTATCCTAGTTTTGGAACTTTGATCTGTATGTTATTTATAGTTGTCTTTTAAATTTATCATTTGTTCTATTGGTATGTTGATAAAATATTATAATATTTACATAATAGCTAATTTATGTCACCTTTAATTTTTTTTTATATAGAAAACAATCGCAAAAGAGAGATTTCCTTAAGAAAAAAGTGTTGAGAATATTAAGAACGGGAAAAACTAAAACAAACCACATTTTTGGGTAATTGGAGGTAGTACATCCAAACCCCTCACATTTGAAATACTTGGTAGAGTTAGGATGATTGGAACTTGATGCTCCATCTTTCCTAGGAAGCAACTTTGATGCAGCCGCCCTAGTTTTAGTCACAAAGGCACTCTTGTTTCTGTAATATCTTTCTTGGTTGCGGTACCAAAAGCTATTGCCTCAAGTTTCTTTTTATGTTTTCATTCCACCTTAAGAACATGTTGACAAACATCAATATAATTCAACAATGTTGAAGTTGGACAATGTTACCGATTCTCAATCGAAGTGCAACAAGTTAGTAGGCAACAAATTGTTCCTCATGATTGGAAACATCACAAAGCATCATGCTGGTCAAATTTCACCATATATTATTCTTTAGAAAGCTCATTTTATATGAAATTGTGAAAACAGAGGAAGGTATTATGACGATAGTTTATTGGTGAGAACTTCTTCTTCAATTCTTTCTTCATTTTCTCCCAAGTCACGATACAGCCTTTTCCTTCTCGAGCTTTTAGCTTCTTCAAATGCTTCTACCAAATAGACGCATGTTTTCTGAGCTTGATGGCAGCTAATTTCACTTTTAGATCATTGGATACTTTTTTGTAGTAAAAGACTCTTTCTACGATGTGTAGTCAATCCATAAATTCTTTTGGTTGCATTTTCCCTTCGAATTTAGGTATCTTGTTGAAATTCATGGGGCCTTCGATACTGATGCTAAGGGAATGCTTTCTTATTCGAAGCTTGACTTCGAGTACCAGTGAAAGCGTTGACATCCTCTTCATGAGAGAGAGCAGCTTCTAAATCGTGATTCAAATCATCACGTTTTTTACGTTCGAAGCGTTGCAAATGCTCCGGTAGTTGTTACTCTTGTCTCCTTAAAATTCCACCCCCATGTCTCCTAGGTCTCATTCTCGAACCATAGAAGACAACGTTTGGCCTACAACGATGATGACCAGCCATGGAACATTTGCTCTGATTCTAACTTGACACCATAAGAGTATTGAGAAGTAGGAGGTAATATAAGTGAGAGCTTGAATGGATAATTCTCTCACCACCCGTAAGGAGTAAGAGTAAAACAAGAAATCCTTCTTGCTCTTAAGCCAATTGCTCTATTAGTTAATGAATTCAATCAAGTTTGAATTTTTATTCATCTTATCATGCTTATATAGTTAAGCATCGAACAACCCTCTAACCACGAGTCACTGCTGTATAGAAAAAGGAATGGGCATTTAAAGACATAGGAACTAGAAAAGTAATCAAGTCCTAAGAACAAGAAAATGCATTCAAAACATAGAGACTCAAACTTTTGACTCTTTGACAACTACAACACACTTCCCATTATATTTAGACTCAAATTCAGTCATCCTCATGGGCAGCTAAATAAACACATTGAAAGGTCAGAAACAGTAAAGGAAATAAAGAAGAACAACTCCTAGTTGATAAGTAGTCGACTAGTAGCTTCAGAATCGACAACAAGCTTGTAAAATGACAACAAGGAAGCTGGTCAACAATCATGAAATCGACAACTCTCTTGTAGGATTGAGTTCTTCAAAAAGTTATTGTTGCTTCGACATCACTTGTTGGCGAAAAATGAGGCCTCAAAAGCCCTCATCTAGTGGCCAGCGAGGGTCGCTACGAACCTTATCCAACCAAAATGAATGGAAATCATAAAAGAAAGAAAATAATAATAAAAATAACAAAAAAATAAATAGTACAATTTAAAGTACGATTTAAAAAATGGCCATGTCAGTGCCAACAATACCACGTAGAACAACCAACATCCATGTTAGCAATTTTCTACCTACATTGATCGGATGGGGTATCAATGCAAAAATGTTTAGGATTCAACCGGTCCTGTTGAAAGATTTATGTTTGAATTGATACCAATGCAATAGGTTTAGGACTTTTTTGGTACTTTTAGCAAAAAAAAAAAAAAAACATACAGCGACCATGACCACGACTGATGGCTACTAGTGGTTATGGTGTTGGCAATCTGCGACACGTTGGCAATCGACGACGTCGAATACTTTGACCAACAACCAACAAAGGCAGCCAATGGAGTTGTGTTTTTGATAGTTTTGTTGCTATAGAAATTGGAAAGAGGAATTGCAGGACTAGTTAAGGCTCTGTTTGTTTCGCTAAAAATGAGGTGTTTTTATGGAGAATGACAATATATCTCAATGTTCGAATGAAGGCTGAAAATGATATGGAAAATATTTTTTGCTATTTGGTATGAAAAATCAAATTTGATTTTCCTTCACGCACTCCTTTTAATGAATTGTATTTTTATTTTCCTTCAGAGTTGTATTTTTTAATTTTTTTTTATCTTTTCCCCTCTTCTGCTGGTCGCCAGCGACCTTGAGCCTTGCCACATGTCAACAACATTGGCGAAGCCTCACCTCACCAAATCTCGTGAGGTTGAAAGCACTGGCCTCGGCGAGGCTTGGTCTCTCTTGCCTGTGGCCGGTCATTGGCCATGGCCGCGGTCGACGATTGGCTGAAGAAGAAGGGAAAAAATAAAAAATAAAAATAAAATAAAGGGAACGGAGAAAAATAAAATATGAAAAAAATAATTTTTTTGAATTTAAAAAAATAAAAAACGAAATGTAAATAAAGAATATTAAAAAGAAAGAAATGTCAAAGAGAGGAGGAAGGAACGACGAGGGAAAATGTTTTCCTCTTCTCAAAAAGACGAAATCATATTCCCTACTTTTGAATGTGTTTTTTGAGGAAAATGTTTCCCTTTACTCATTTATTTTACGTGAACCGAAGATAAAAAAATCTAGAAAATATTTACCTCAAAGTTGTTTTTAGCGGAACGAATGGAGTCCAAAGCTAATTTAATAAATGGACGTAGATGTGATGAAAAGTATTTTGCCATTTATAATTACAGGCGCCACATGATTTAGAATATGTAAAGTAAATGAGGTTTTTAGTTAACTTGTTTAGAGCAAGGTTGTATTTTCTGATATTGTCAACTTTGAACAACGTCATGCACAGACGAGCTAGTCATTCGGCTTCTGAGAAAGGAGTTTGTGATTCATAAACATCCCTTGCTCTACTTCCAACTAACAGATGCTCATGCAAGCATTTTCCTTTCCTAGGAAACTAGTAAATTTTTGTGTGTGTTCTTACAGTTCATGGAGAATGAGATCAGTTTTCTTGTCTTTTAATTGGAAATAGATTTCGATTTACAGACAAAATGAGTTTCCAGTATTACTTACACGTTGAAACAATAATGAAAAATGAGAGAATCATATATCAAGAGATTTCGGCATTTCCTTGTTCGGTCACCTGATAAATGCCGTCAAAGAGTCATCAGCTGAAAAAGAGTAGTCGAAGGGTGTACTTGAAGCCTTGGAAGAACTAAGCAAAACAAAATGATGAATTGGATTATGCTTTAATAGTAGGTGAAGCAATCTTTGTAGTAAACTTTGGAAAGCTAGGTTAGGATATGGATCGATTCTCTACAATTAGTGACCTTGGATTTATGCTTAGGCAGGATAGAAAGAGAAAATCTAGGCCCCCAAGCAATGGGGTTTGAAGATTAGCAGACAACCATGGAAAACCTAATAATAGCAAATGGGGGTTAACTTGTTAAGAACCAGGAGGGAAAACGTGGGACTTTCTCCCACCAGCTCAATTCTTGATAGCTTTCACCTTAACATTGGCTAGAAGCTGTTAGCAGCGTTCTTAAACTTTCCCTTGGATTTTGTATAAATGGCTTGAACGCCGAGGAAAAAAAAATAACCAAACAGCTTCATCTTTCTTCTTGGAAGATCCAGCAACTGTCGAGGAGGGAGACAAGAATCAGTCTGTTGTTGTTGTCATTTTCGTCTACCGTAAAAGCCCAAGTCTTTGACATCGGGAAATATGGTGGAAAGGGTGATGGAAGATCAGACATAAGCCAGGTGAAAAATATTACTTTTCGATTAGTTGTTTTGAATTATTTTGTTTCTTTATTATTTCCTACTAAATTTTAGTATCTCTTACGATTTGTGAAGGCATTGCTGAGGGCATGGAAAGAGGCATGCACATCGACTACCGCTGCAAAAGTGTTGATCCCGGTAGGGACGTATACATTGACGGAGACGGTCTTAGAAGGCCCTTGCAAGGCCCCTGTGGAGTTCCAGCTCCAAGGGATGTTGCGGGCCCCGGAGGACCCGTTCCTCTTCAAGACCGTAAGTTGGGTAACGTTCCAGCAAATCGACCGCCTCACCGTATCGGGAGGCGGGACCTTCGATGGCCAGGGCAGGATCGCTTGGAAGCAGAACGACTGCAACTTGAACAAAATTGTCGTACTCTCCCCATCGTAAGCGCCTATCAACATTATTCGTTTGTATATTGATTTTGAATCGCTTGGTCATTATTCTAACGGATACGCCGATGGGGTGTATACCTAAACCTGACAATGTGATTAATCGAGTTTCAAAACATTGAGGGAAATTGATGACATCCCTTGAATTTCAACAGAATTTGAGGTTGAACTTCGTTACCAATGCCCTAATCCACGACATAACGACGCTCGATAGCAAGCAGTTCCACGTAAATGTCTTGGGTTGCAAGAACGTGACATTCCAACATTTCACCGTAACAGCGCCAAGCGACAGCCTCAACACGGACGGGATCCACATCGGAAGGTCGGTCGGGATCAATATTATTGACTCCAACATCAGGACCGGGGATGACTGCGTCTCCATTGGTGAGGGAGCCAGCAGATCTTTGTCACGAGGGTGAACTGCGGTTCGGGCCATGGCATCAGCGTCGACAGCCTTGGGAAGTACAAGAACGAAGAGCCTGTGGTGGGTATCTTTGTCAAGAATTGCACCATCATCGACGGGACCAATGGCGTGAGGGTCAAGACATGGCCCACATCACCGGTCGGCGTGGCCTCAGATATGCACTTCGAGGAAATCCGCATGGTAAATGTCGCCAACCTTGTGCTCATAGACCAGGGATACTGCCCCATGGAACCAATGCCAAGCACAGGTACATAATGAACATGAAAATTAAACCAAAGTAATAATTAGAAATGAAATGCATATAGACCTGTTTGCTAAAAGAATCCAATTTGTCCGAAAAGAAAAACAAATTTAATTACGAAGAAAATTTAAACGCTAATCGAATGGCTCAGTCGATAAAAAAATATACCTATCGATCCTAAACGATATGTTATTCAATTTGTTCAGATCCCTTCTCTTGTTAAGATTAGCAAAGTCAGCTTCAAAAAAATCTGGGGAACGTTGGCTTCCCAGGTCGCTGTGAAGATCGCCTACAGCAAGCGCGTGTCATGCGATAACGTCGAGATTGCGGACATCGACCTTGCCTATCATGGTCCCGAGGGCCTCGCCTTGTCGGAGTGCTCGAAAGTCCAGCCTTTGATCACCGGCAGGCAATTCCCTCCGGCTTGTGCCAAGATTGCAAGTTAAAACCTTTGCTCTTTCTCGGTGAAGATTGATCAATGCCAACATTGCTTTATAAATGATGTGAAAAGGTCGAGCTCTGGATGGATTTTTGAGTGGAACATTTTGTACTTTATGCTCTTTTCGCCACCTTGAGCTGTGAAGGCGAGGTCTGGCAAGGCCGAACCTCGCCCAAGCAAGACCAACTATTTAAAAGTACAAAAAGTGCATTCCATTTTTGGAACTTTGACCTTTAAGTTATTTAAACTTTTTTTCGTAATATTTAATTGTCTTTCTTATTCTTTAAATTATAATTAGTTCTATTTATATGTAAGTCAAATATTCTAGTATTTACATATTAGCTAATTTGCATTTCCTTTAATTGCTTTTTTTTTATACAAATCAAAAGTAAAAGGGAGATTTCCCTAAGAAAAATGTGATGAGAATATTAAGAACATGGAAAACTAAAGCAAACCACATTTTTGGATAATCAGAGGCAATATGTTCAAACTCTTCACACTTGAAACACTTGAGAGTAAGGGTGATTGGAACTTGATGCTTCATCTTTCATGGGAAGCATCTTTGAAGTGGCCACCCAAGTTTTAGGAATAGGGCCACTCTCGCCTTTGGAATAGCTTTCTTTGTTCCGGTACCGAAAGCTACTACCTCGAGTTTCTTTAAGTTGTCATTCTACTTTAGCACAAGTTGACAAACATCATAATAAGTCCAATAAGATGGAAGTTGGAGAATATTACCGATTTTCGATTGAAGTCCACCAAGGTGGTGGGGAACAGTTTGTCCCTCAAGATCAGAAACATCACATGATTAGATTCTCCCATGTAGTTTTCCCCGAAATGTTCCTTTTGTTTGAAATTATGAAGCTGGAGGAGGTTATTTTGACAGTAGTCTATCGGTGAAACTTCTTCTTCATTCTTTCTTCATTTTATCCCAAGTCGCGATACGACTTATTCGTTCTCGAGCCAACCATTGCTTCTACCAAATAGAAGCATGTTTTTGAGCTTGATGGCAGCTAATTTCACTTTTCGCTCATCTGATACTTCTTTGTTGTCAAAGACTCTTTCTCCGATGTGTAGCCAATCCATAAATTCTTTTGGTTGCATTTTCCCTTCGAATTCAAGAATATCAACCTTCACATAAGAATACTACTGAAATTCATGGGACCTTCGATACTGATGCTAAGGAGTGCTTTCTTACTCGACGCATGACTTCGAGTACTAGTGAAGGGGTTGATATCCTCTTCATAAGAGAGAGCAACTTCTAAATCATGATGCAAATCATCACGCTCTAGAAGTTTGAAGTGTTGCAAATGCTCCGGTAGTTGCTGCACTTGTCTCCTTCAAACATCCACCTCTACGTCTCGTAGGTCTCGTTCTCGACCCATAAAAGACTCATCATTTGGCCTATGTCGATGATGGCCAGCCAAGGAACATTTGCTCAGATACCAACTTGTTGCCATGAGAGAGTATAGAAAAGTAGGATTTAACACAAGTGAGAACCTAAATGAATAATTCTCTCGCCACCCATAAGGAGTAAGAATAAAACAAGAAATCCTTCTTGCTCTTATGCCAATGCCTCACTTAGTTTATGAATTCGGTCAAGTTTGAATTTTTATTCATCTTGGCAAGCTTATATAGATGAGCATGGAACAACCCTCCAACCACAAGTCACTACTACATAGAAAAGGGACCGGGCATAATATTGACATGGATCAAGTCCTAATAACAAGAAAATGCATTCAAACCTTAGAGACTCAAATTCATTCATCGTCATGGGCATCTGAATAAACACCATGAAAGGTCAGCAAACATTAAAGGAAATAAAAAAGAACAACTCCTGATTGATAAGGGGTCGACGAGTAGCTTCAAAATCGACAACAAGCATGTAAAATGACAACCATGAATCTGATTGACAATCATGAAACCAACAACTCTTTTGCAGGATCGAGTTCTTCATAAAGTTATAGCTGCTCCGGCATCACTTGCTGATGACAAATGAAGCCACGAAAGCCCTCACTCAGTGGCCAGTGAGGGTCGCTGAAGACCTTCGCCAACCAAAATGAACGAAAAAAAAAAATAACAATAAAAATAAAAAAATAACATAAAATAAAATTTAAAATATTACTAGAAATAGGCATGTCAGCGTCAACCACACCGCATAGAGCAACCGACATCCGTGTCAGTAATTTTCTGCCTAAATTGCTCGGATGGATTCAATTGGGTACAAATGCGAAAGTGTTATGATTCAACTGGTCCAGTTGAAATGTTTAGGTTTGAATTGGTACCAATATAACATGCTTATGGTTTTTTTGGTACTTTTAGCAATAAACTTATAGTGATCGGGATCGCGATCGATGGCTACTGGTGTTGATAGTGTTGGCAACCAGGACGACATTGGCGACCGGCGGCGTTGACTACTTTGACCAACAACTAACGGAGATGGACCAATGGAGTTGTGTGTGTGGATGTGGTTTTTTTTTTTTTTTTTTGTAGTTATAGAAAAAAGCGGAATTGTGGGACTAGTTAAGGTTTCGTCCGTTTCGCGAAAAAAAAGGTATTTTTCTGGAAAATGACACTATTTTCCTTCAAGCACACATTCTAATAAATTATATTTTCCTTCAAGCACACTATTTTCCTTCAAGCACACAATCTTCGCGAAAAATAAGGTATTTTGCGTCTGAAAAGTAGTTAATTCTCACGCAACTCTTCGTGTTCAAACAGTTTATTCAAACACACATTTTCATAATTTTTTGAAGACAATTTCTGTACAAAAAATTGCAACTCTTCGAGTCTAACAACGAATAATTCAGACATACCTCTTCATGTTTGAAATTGTACATCCAATTACACCTTTTCATGTTTGAATCGGAAGTTATTTCCAAACATATACAAGCACTCTAAAGGTTACAAGAGTGTCAGTTTATGTCCGAACAGACAAACCTTCCAAAAGATATAATAGCTTATATCCGTGAACAGTTGCATTGTTCCAATGAGTCACGAAATCCATTTATAAAAGAAATTATTTCGAAATAAAAAATAAAATAAAAATAATTGTTGAATAGAGCCAATTCCGCACCGCGACCGCACAAGCGTGCAAAGTGCGTCTAATAATTGCGTCAAAATCGCGCAATCGCACCCGCACGATGGTATAGCGGGGTGTAGTCCACTTGTCCATTTGTTTCTTTGAAAGACAATACTAGACTTCTAACTAATAAAGTGAATTGCTCTTTACCTTTTATCCTATGTGGGATGTTGTTAGCACATAAATTTTAATTTTAGGAAAATGCATTGATTAAACAGAAAATGAGAATTAACGTTGATTCTTAAAAAAACAAAATAGTTTTCATGCATAGCATATTTAATTTAAGCAAGCATTGCATTCGAATTATTTTGCACTAATGACGGGATTTGGACCTGAATTGACATGCGGAGAACCGGAGCCCACATTGCGTAATTCGGCCATCATAAGGAAGCAAGTGTCGAAAATCTCAAGGCCTTGAGGCCTAATTTAAGCTTTCTGGTGAATTAAATTTTAATTCCGAAAGAAAGGCCTTTTATTAAAGTCTACTAGTCGAGGGCTTAAGCCCACGTTATCAGAATATGACCTAGGTTTTCACTATATAAACAACGCTAGGTCACATCTTAGAGAGGAGGACATAATTTTCTGCGCATCACAGACTCTCTCTCACGTCTCTCTCGGGGACGATCTCATTCAGAAAAGTAGAGAGAAACACGTGAGAATTTTGGAGAGAAAAGAGAGGAGGCTACGACAATATTTACTCACGGCATAATCGAGAGAGGATAGTTCGTCAGTTCTCCTTGCAGGTCTGAGGCCATTCATTGAAAACATGGCACGACACAGAGAGAAGGAAGTGAGCCACGTTACCATCCGCAACAAAGCAGCGGCGCAAGAAAAAGATTTCTCTTCGTCGGTGTTGCCATGCTTTGTTTTCAATTGATGCCGCTTGATGGGTTTTCCGCCACGAGGTCCTCCCAATCCCAGCATTATTGACACGTCTGCCAAATTCAGTCGAGCAAAGCCATCATCAATATTCAACAAGCTCAGTGTTAGTTCGGTCAAAGTTTTATTTTTTCTTTCGTGTTTACTGACATCCATCAGGTGTGGGATACTTTTGAACGTGTAGAAAGGCATTGCGCAGCGGATTTTCACGTGATGACCCGTCCTTGGCCGTGAGCTGATCTTTGCCTCTTTGAGTGAGGACTGCACTGTCATCATGGGATCCCGAGTCCTCACTGTTTGAGTTTGATTTCGACGAAATTTTGGGGCTGTTTTAGGACCATTTTACCACTGTTTTGTTGCTGGAAGTTGCAGCTGTTTTAGGTTTATTTGGTGCTGATTTGTTCGCTGCTTGGTGCCCGATTTAGCTGCTGCTGTGTAAAAAAAAAAACAGCAATGTTTTGGGTGTTTTACTCTGGATTTGGTGCTGATTTTTTCTCGCTGTTTAGACCCATTACTCCACTATTTTTTGCTTGATTTCTTCGTTGTTTTTTGCAGATTTTTAGGCGGATTCCTGCTCAAAATTGCCGCTGCAAATTGAGCCTATACAAGCTACAAAATTCACCTCCATCGAATCCTTTAACCCAGGCGCAAATCCCCATAGCCAATCAGTGCAGTTCCTCAAGCTTCAATTTTCGAAGTTCGAATCTGGAAAGTTATCTGCGATTAAGGTAACACACTAATGCTTTAACGATTAATTTGAGCATGTTCGCGAAGTGATTGGCTACTGTTTGCTCGATATTTTCGCATATTTGGCTCGCTGATTTTTACTCAAAATAAAGTTATTCTCGCATGTTTCGATGCCATAATTGAGGTGAAGATCGAAACCTTTTTCTGGAAATTCAAAGAATAAATTCTTTTATCTAAACCGTCAAGTCCAAATTTTTGTCAAGAAAATCTTGGATTTAGTTAATCTGACCTATCACCGTTTAGGTCTGATTTGCTATCTCCGGAAATAAATCAATCTTTAATTCGAGATCTGAATAATTTTTGGAAAAATTCGAAGAATATGGTGTTTGGGACGTTGGCGGTCGTGATTCTGATTGAATGATTGATCGGCGGACTGTTTGATTGATTGTCTAATTAATTGATTGATTGATTGTCTGATTGACTGACAGATTGTTTGATTGATTGGTTGACTTTTGCCATATCTAGAAAATTTCTAAAAAAATAAATGACAGTTGCAATTTGAGTTGGCACATTGTTATCCTGATTATGGATTGATTAGTGGATGGATTGATTAATTGATTTTTGCCATGTCTAGAAAATTAGTTACCGAGGATAGGATAGTTTCTTTCTCTTAAAAAAAATCTGAAAATAAAAAATAATTGCACGTCATCTTGCCATGTCATTCATACACGTCATCCATGCATAAATGCCACGTCATCTTGCCATGTCATTTTGCATTGCCATGTCATTTAGTCAAGTCGTCTTGCTATGTCATTTAGTCAAGTCGTCTTGCTATGTCATTTAGTCAAGTCATCTTGCCATGTCATTTTGCCACGTCATCTTACCATGTCAAGTATCGTCGCCATGTCATATCATCTCACGTGTCATGTAGTTAGGTTGCATTAACATCATAAAGTAAAAATAAAATAAAAATAAAAGATAGGAAATTGTTCATTATATTATCATACATTTTTGACAATTGCTTATTCACGCGTCATTATCATTTTCGAAAATCATGCATAATATGTCATAACATTCGCATGTCCAATATTTATATGCATGTGTCTCATTCTGTTTTGTCATGTCTCTAGTATCATGTTTAGGGTTTTCATACTAGGTTAGCTTGACTGCATGATTAAATTATTTAGGTAAGAATCATGTGTTGCATGGGTTCTTGTGTGTATGTAGTTTGCACGTTCAATTTAATCAATTGCATAATAGTTTGCGTGCTAATTAACCATTTGTGTGATGGATTGTGTTTTCACCTAAGATCTTCGCATGTTTAAACTAATGGGCTTGCGTTGCGCCCTGATGTTATATATTTCTGCATGTCTTAATTAATTAGTTAACTTTGTATATATGATGAGATGACCCTAATCTTGCATGTCATTGCACCATTTAGATAATTTCACGTCATTGCATTCTTTTCCATTCATGCATTGCATATAAAAAGTGAAAATCCAAATAAAAGAATTACATTTTCTGAGCCTCAAATTGATTCAATCTGAATGGTCGTTTTTAGGACATCTCATATGGAATTAAGGTACCGAAAGGGCACTAGTTTTAATTAACTAGTGTAATCAAGTCCCCGAATCCATAATCTCTGGTTCGTAGGAATAAAATAGTTTTCCCGCTATTTTATTTAGGTTTCTAATCAACCTACCAAAAATGATTAGTGGCGACTCCAATATCTAAATCATTTCGGAGAATTTTAAGTTGTGATTTGGTAGGACTTGGGAGAGTCCGTATTAGGTTAATTGATCTAATTAACTTAATAATCCATTAGCCTGATTTTTTTTTAGTTCGCAACAGCTTGGCGACTCCACTGGGGAATCAGATTTTATTTTTTTTTTTGAAAAAAAAATTTAATTGGTTCACTTGAATTCTTTTCGAAATATTAAAAGCTTTAGTGGACTTAGGCCTGTTGAAAATTCCTTGGATGTCTCACATTTGGCGATCTTGTTTGAATCTCACCTAAGGTGTTAAATGTTTTTACAGATTTGGAGTGATAAGGGGAGGTGTTTGTTAACCCTTTTTGTGCAGGGTTGAAGTTATAAGGGGCGAGTGTTTGCTGACCTTTGTTTTGCAGTTTGAAGGAGTTTATGTATATGAGTTTATATAGAAGCACTGTCTTGATAGAACCTGCTATGCATGCCTTAGTTGGATAGACACTACACCTTGCACACACAACCTGCCGTTGGACCTGAATGGCTAGGCTTAGGATAGTGCTTGGTTAGGGACACTTCGGCCATTATCCTGTGGCCCGAGTCGTCCTTTTCAAGTCCCGAACCTTTCTAAATCGGTGCCGAGAGCGAATACCCTCGTCACTTACCCTGGTGATGCGGGTCTTTACTTGGCTGAGCCGGATGTCTACGGGAGACCTCAATCCAGCCGTAAACCCCAGTTGGCTTGGTCCGAGTATCCTTGGGGCTCCACCTTTGTTAAGCCATGCTAGATAGAAATCGAACCTCACGTTTCATGTGTATGTCTATGCGATTTGTATTATGGTTGGTCAGAAGGTAAGTATTTTGCCACTCCCCTTCGTGATTTATTTACTTTATTTTTTGGTCGGTTCATGTTAGGTTTCAGTCAGATTTTGAACTTAATCCCATGGTCATTAAAAAAATCAAATGGATGAGTCATTTTAAAAAAATTAAAAAACAACCAAATGATCCCTCAGGGAATTTTACTGATCAATGAAGACTCTGTCACATTTTTCCTTAATGTTTCAATGGATGCAAGATTTTCTTGACAAATTTAACTTGAAATTTCTTTGTGATGAAAGTTCCTCCTGGAGATGTTCCAAATGTCAAAAGGATTTTATCACTTTTTTTTTCAAGGTTATAATGTGCAAGAAATTTTTCCAAAAAAAATCACATCGCATTTGATAAGGAAAGTTTCCTCACTTTTTGCGTAAAAAGAAAAGAAAATAAAGTTGGACCAATCAATCAGTCATGGACCGACCTCTCTTCAGTCATACAATCATTGGTCCCCTATCTTTTGAAGGTGATTATGGATCATCAAGAAAACTCTAATTTGTATAAGGCCACTCATCTACACATGACCACACGAAGTCTTCGAGTACTGCGATAGAAGTGGAGATAGCGCGAGTAGAGAAAAGACGAAAAAAGCTCAAAGCAAAGTCAGAGGAAGCTGGGGACAAAAGAAACAAAAGCATCATTTTTATCTTCATGAAGTCTTCATCACAATAGCAAGAAGTAACCATCCAAAAAGCTTCTCGATGCTCATGCTGCACGAGTAACACCAAAGAATTCCCAAGCGAGTTCGTCAAGATCTTGCATGTTTTCATATTGTTCGCAGATTCTAGAGGTGCAAATCGAAGACATCATCAAGCGAAGCAGGGAGTAGTCAAGTTGTGGAATTAGTTTTTCTTAGTTTGATCAAAAGCATTCTTCTGTTTTGGTTAATTATCATTAAGCTTGACAAATTCTTCGAGTGAATTTCAAGGTTAAGCCTAGTGAGGCTTCATTAACAGATCCAGTTGCTAACTTGGATTTTCAGTAGCCATAGAGAATTCATCACCCAACGTAACAAGTCAGGTTGTCTCTTTTCAATCAAACTCTAAAATTGGCTTTCTACTACTTCCTCTTGATTTTTTCTTTGCATGGTTTCTTTTCCAGTTCTGATTCCCAGTGACTATTATGCAATTATGGTGGATCCTCGTCGACGTCACTAATCTGGACATGTTCCATTAATCATCTCACCTTGCCAAGAGCCATTGATGGCTACACAAGTCAAACCAACGATCCTCAATATTTCAAATTAGGATCAATTTAGGGGCAAGGGGGCAACTTCTCAAATCTGAACATGCATTAGCCTAATCAATCCTTGGACGGCCCTGCCACGGCGATCATGCAATTGAAGCAGGCTAAATGGCGAATCCCAATTCATCATCCATTTTAGGCGATTCCATACTTCACTGTCAATCATTTCTCACAAGATACCAGAACTAGCATTGGTGCCCACAATAGCTCCGTACTTGATCATTCATCAGTAATCAATTAGATGGATCAAATGTACAACGATCCTTGAAGATCCTTACTTCAAGTTTCGGCACTCACCTTCAGCAATCCCTATACTGATCAACACTTCCGTTGGTTGTCCTTTGATCAGCCCAATAATGATCCTTAGGGCAATTCTTTGATGGAGCAAACCAATATAGGACTGTTTGCAGAGTCCCCATTTCCCTGGAGGATTCAAGACCAGAGTTCACCTAAGCATGAAACAAGGGGCATCTACAGCCGTCAAAACTTGATCGAGGCACGTCCTACTATAGGCATCGGTCAGCTCAAACCCCATTCCATCAATCAGTCAAGGCTGACTCATGCTACACCCTCGATAGATCCATTTATCGTGCCATGTCAAAAGTTGAGGAAAGACAAAGGTCGCCCGATCTCAAAGGGAGTATTTCTTGCCCTCGACTCATCATTGTTAGAAATAACATTCTATTTTCCTTCTCGCAGGTGCCAGGCTAGGAAACATCGTTTTCGATAGCTACCACTAGGGCAAATTGACAGTCAAGAGCTTCTCAAAATTTTGCTCGTTTCATTTTTGAGACCCTATTCATGCACATCTTTCCTATGCAGGATCAGATGGAAAAATAAACTATTTGTCAAAGTTCAAAATTGAGTTCCCAAACACTGGCCATGTCTAGGGCAATCTCACATTTTGGCAAAAGCTATACCCATCATGATTGAAAATGGGGGCCAACAGACTTCGACTTAGGAAAAGGAAGTATTTTTCTCTGTCTCATGTGATTTTCAAGTGATACCTTCCTTATTTGCAGGACCATACGACCGTCCATGATGGTGATCAATATTGAACGGGGGCAGCTAAGCACTCAAGTCTTCTCTTGACTCGATTATGCATATGATTTCCTTGCTCTGGGGCAATGATAGAAATGATCTAGCCCTTAACATAAGGAGTAGGATCCCCAAGTTGTTTCATTTTCTCACATGTTCAGGGGCAACTTAGATTTTCTTGTTCTTGAAAATCTTCTCACATTCTTGCATGGTCATTTTCTTGAACATAATGCTTGGAATTTCTATATCCATGAACTTTAAGAATGCTCACCCATTTGCATGATTCATGCGTGATTATTCTTCATGATTTGATTTACCGACTCTGAATAGGAAGCATAAACTGCATATGGTACATTGAGTTGTATAGAATGGGGCATGACAGGATGATGAACGGCAAGTCATTTCCACACATCCGTAAATTTTAACCCCCAGTGAGTTGAGTGGTATTATTCCGCATCCTTCAAGGCAAAGGGTTTTCTCGCAAAAGGTACGATAGCCGAGGTGACAGAGGCATTTATTCCTCTAACCCAAACACTACAGGTTATCCATTGTTACCCCTTTTGAGCGGAGGTTTCACTTCTGTTACCCATGTCAAGAATCACCCCACATTAGGGCAAAACAGAAAATTCCAGAAGCAAGTTGAGGTAAATGGTTAGAAATTCTCTTGCTCAGACTAACATCAATCTTCGAGTGTTTCTTTGCATTTATGCTCGAACATTAATTCAAGTGTCTTAGGATGATGAACAACATTCATTTCTCTATCATATACATTTTATCCCTTGCATAGCCCACTTGAGCCTACAAATTCATTTCTTAAACCCATGTTGGTGATCATATGCTCAATTCAAGCAAATATGGCTAATCTCTAAGCTAAAAAAGTTGAAAAAATCGGGTCAATAGAAAATCCCCGAAAAAAAAAACTCGTCAAAAGGCTGAAAATGCAGCAGCCAAGTGAGATTAAAAGAAGAAGAAGAGAAAAGGCAAAGAAAATGCCGATCTCTCAAAAAAATCTGGGGCATATAAAAAGAAAAACGCATGGTAAAAGCAAGGCCAATGCCCATCCAAATTCTTGCTCATTTGCAAAATACTGCTGAATGTCATTCCATAATTCTCTTGTAAATGAGAAAGAGGTTGAGAGAAAAACCTATGAAAATGTCAAAATGCAAGCCCTCAGCAGAAAGTTTGTACCATCTCTCAGGCAATGATGGCATCATTTGAAAGCGAAGATTAGTGACAAGCAGCAATGATCACCAACGTCAAGCCCTTCTCATATATTTTCTGAGCCAAAACAAACCTTCTCGTTCCTCAGTCCCCAATTCTAACCTACGTTACAACCCTTCAAAAGTCTCTTTTGACTAGGGCACTTGAGTTAACGTAGAGTTGAATGATTATAAGCATCACTCGAAAAAGTTCAAGCAATATTATTTCTCTCTCATTTTTGCAGGGTTCTTGTTTGTAAACCTGAAGTAGATGACGAAGAACTTCATTTCAATAGCCTTGACTCGATTGGAGTCCCATTTGAAAACCTCTGACCTAGCCCTCATTATGGTCCTTATCAAGACCTCCAGATCGGCTCGGTCGTACCAATTGCGAGATTACTTGGACCCTTGTCGAATGCGATGATGGTAAGGTTGAGTGATTTCTTTTGAATCCTACAATCGAGATATACAGCTTTTCTCGAGAGTGAGAGAAAGCCATTTCGGACTGAAGTCCCCTATTCATATTACATTCGAAGTATTCATAATATGATAACCTCTCTGAATAGGATTGGTAATGCAAACTTGACAGAATGGTTGTGCATGAATCATGTTATGAGTCATTATTTCATTGGCAAACTCAACAATTTAGCTTTGCATCAAATCATTGAATATGTTTCAGCATGTATGCTTTCTACCTCTGACATTGTCTGGCAGGTAGCACATTTTTGATGATCGAGTTGCCTCTCAAAGTCTCGAAATTCATCCAAGGACCATTGAAGGAGCAAACCTTACTGGCAAATGCCGACCAGGTTGTCTTCCAAATCCTCAGGTAAGTATATCTTTAACCTGAACCACTTTAAGAGAATGGGTGAAAGTCCTTTCTGACTGAAGGTTACTCATTCTATTTGGTCAAAGTTTGTTGAAGGGATCAGAAAGATTTCCTTATTGACAAAATCTCCAGTGGAGCTTTACAATGCAAGTAGAAGCTCACAAATTGTTGCATTTGCATTAAGGTTCATGCAAAACACCATTTTCTTATAAACTGAACAGGTTGAACACGCCAATTCAGCAAATCCTAAAAGTCGGGTTTCAGTCAACTCAGGTAAGTTTTCTGATTCTTTTTCAGACTTGGATGACCGCATCTTCAATGTTGTAGGTATCAAGCTAAGCACAGTGATCTAGATAGAAGATCCCAATTAGGCCCGCTCGATCCATAACTTGAGCACCCTATTCAGATTTGATCTTTCGGCCGAAGTTTCATGTGACGTGAAGATGATCATGAATTGGAAGCCATTCCAGATTGCGATACCAGCATTTCGCAATTCTGTTCGCTGTTTCATGTAAAGGATGAACATGATTCAGATTTTCTCAGATTACGATACCAGCATTTCGCAATTCTATTTGCTGTTTCATGTAAAGGGTGAACATGATTCAGATTTTCTCCGATTGTGATACTAGCTTTTCGTAAATCTATTCGCTGTTTCTGTGACATCCCCATCCCAAGAGTCCCACATTGCCTAGGGGGAGCTTGGGATGGGCTTATAAGCTTGGGCCACCCTTACACTAGCAAGACGCATTTTTCGGGCTGAGTGCTCGGAAAGCAAAACCGTGCGAGTTGCAAAGCCCAAAGCGGATAATATCTTGCAATGTGGCGCAGCGGAAGCGCGGTGGGCCCAGGCTGTTACAGTTGGTATCAGAGCCGACCCCCGACCGCATGTGTGGACTCCCGTAGTTCGGTAGCGGTAGCGGCGGAGTCCGCGAGCCCGTGAGCCCCAGTGCGGTACGGGCACAACGGGGACGTTGTGCCCGAAGGGGGGGAGATTGTGACATCCCCATCCCAAGAGTCCCACATTGCCTAGGGGGAGCTTGGGATGAGCTTATAAGCTTGGGCCACCCTTACACTAGCAAGACGCGTTTTTCGGGCTGAGTGCTCGGAAAGCAAAACCGTGCGGGTTGCAAAGCCCAAAGCGGATAATATCTTGTAAAGTGGTGCAGCGAAAGCGCGGTGGGCCCAGGCTGTTACAGTTTCACATAAAGGATGAATGTGATTCAGATTTTCTCAGATTGCAATACCAGCATTTCGCAATTCTCTTAGCTAATTCAAGTAAAATGTGATTTGGAGTAAGTTACTTTTTATTAGAAGAAGAGATGAGTATTTATACAAGCTAGGGTAAATACCCATAAATGACCAATATACCCTTGCTATCTAACACTCCCCCTCAAGCTGGAGCATGGATATCTAACATGCCCAGCTTGTTACAAATATACTCAACTCGACTACTCCCTAGAGATTTTGTAAAAATATCAGCAAGTTGTTCACCGGTTCTAACATAACTAGTAGATATAATCCCAGCCTGAAGCTTCTCACGAACAAGATGACAATCCACTTCAATATGCTTGGTACGCTCATGAAACACTGGATTAGAAGCAATATGGACAGCCGCTTGATTGTCACACCACAACTCCATTGGTACAGGATCTTTGAACCCAAGTTCCACTAACAGTTGACGTATCCAGATCAACTCACAAGTAGCTTGAGCCATCGCTCTATATTTTGATTCTGCACTTGATCTATCTACAACATTCTGCTTCTTGCTTTTCCACGACACCAGGTTTCCTCCCACAAAGGTGCAATAACCTGATGTACATCTTCTATCTATCGGAGATCCAGCCCAATCAGCATCTGAGAAAGATTCTACTTTTCTGTGTCCATGATTCCTGTAAACAATACCACGACCTGGAGCTTTCTTCAAGTATCTCATAATTCTGATCACAGCATCCTAATGTGAGGTACGAGGAGAAGACAGAAATTGGCTCACGACACTCATAGGAATGAAAATATCAGGTCGAGTAATAGTTAGATAATTTAGCTTTCCAACTAGTCTTCGATACCTTTCCGGATTATCTAATAACTCACCATCCTCTGCCATCAACTTCAAGCCCGTCTCTATTGGTATATCCAGCGGTTTAGCTCCTAACATAAATGTCTCAGTAAGCAAATCCAGAACATACTTCCGTTGTGAGATATGAATAAATTTTCTTGCCCGTGCGACTTCAATACCCAAAAAGTACCTGAGTGGTCCCAAATCTTTTGTATGGAATTGCTGCTGTAGATACATTTTCAACTCTTTAATTCCTGCAGAGTCATCCCCAGTTATGACGATATCATCCACATAAACTATAACAAATATTCTACCAGTTTTAGACATCCGATAAAACATCGAATGATCACCACTACATCTACTCAATCCAAATTGAAGTACAGCCTTAGAAAACTTCCCGAACCATGCTCTGGGAGATTGTTTCAAACCATACAATGATTTTTTTAAACGACAAACATGACCTGACTCCCCCTGAGCAACAAACCCAGGTGGTTGCTCAATATATACCTCTTCCTATAAATCACCATGAAGAAATGCATTTTTCACATCAAGCTGAAGCAAAGGCCATCTAGCAGAAGCAGCCAAAGAAAGTAAAAGACGAACATACGTCATCTTTGCCACTGGTGAAAAAGTATCACCATAATCGACTCCATAAACCTGTGTATATCCTTTTGCAACCAAACGAGCCTTGAGATAAGCAAGAGTACCTTCAGGATTAACCTTAACAGTGAACACCCATTTGCAACCAATGGCTATCTTCCCAGCAAGTAAAGGAACAAGATCCCAAGTGCGATTGTGCTCTAATGCCAACAATTCCTCTTCCATAGCTGTCCTCCAGCCTGAACTAGATAACGCTGTAACAACAGTCTTAGGAATAGGGTAGCTATCAATGGTCATTAGACGGGCCCGACAAGACGCTGATAAACCAGAATAGGAGACAAACTGTGCAATAGGATGTTTAGTGCAACTACGAACACCTTTACGATGTGCAATAGGAATATCAAGATCAATGGGTTGCTGACTTACCTCAGGATCAAAAGACGTAGAAGACGAGGTAGGCACATAATCTGCAGGGGGTGTAATATGCTGACGGCGACGTCTACTATAGACGTACTCAACAGGCGGAGGAGCTGGAGATGCTAGAGAAGGGGCTGGTCTCATAACAACGTATGTCAAAGAATCATCATCCACCAAAAGAGGTTCCATTGGACAATCAGAATAAACAGTAGACTCAAAGAATGAGACGTTTGCAGTGGTATAATACTTTTGTAAAGAGGGAAAATAACATCTATAACCCTTTTGTGTACGAGAGTACCCTACAACGATGCATTTGAGAGATCTAGGATCAATCTTAGAGAGTCCTGGACGATGATCACGAATATAACAAACACAACCAAATATGCGTGGTGGCAAATGAAATAAAGGATCAGAAGGAAAAAGAAGAGAGTGGGGAATAGCACCCTTAAGGACTGAGGATGGCATGCGATTGATGAAATAACATGCAGTCATAACAACATCAGCCCAAAAGGATTTATCGATCGTCATCTCAAACATCAAAGAACGGGTAACTTCTAACAAATGACGATTCTTGCGTTCAGCGATACCATTCTGCTGTGGAGTATATGAACATGAAGATTGATGAAGAATGCCCTTTTGAGACATAAATTCAGTGAAAGATGTGGAAAAGTACTCTTTAGCATTATCACTTCGAAGAACACGAACAGAAGTAGAAAATTGAGTATGTACTTCGTTAATAAATGCATAAAAGATAGAAAATAAATCGGAACGACTTTTCATTAAATATAGCCAAGTGGTTCTTAAATAGTCGTCTACAAAAGTAACAAAATACTTGAAACCCAACTTTGAAACAGTAGGACATGGACCCCAAACATCGGAATGAACTAATGCAAAAGGCTGAGAAGCCTGTTTATTGACTCTTATACTATAACTAGTACGATGAAGTTTACCAAACTGACACGACTCACATTCAAGGCGAGATAAAGACTGAAAACTAGAATCTAACATCTTCAAACTTCCCAAAGAGGGATGGCTTAAACGATAATGAACTTGATGGGGAGAAGCTGCCAAACAAGCCATGCTAGGAGTATTGTCAAGCACATATAACCCCCCCGTCATGCGTCCTCTACCAATCGTCTTCTTCGTTTTCAAATCCTGAAAAACACAAGAATCAGGATAAAAGGTTACTGAACAGTTATACTCTTTTGTAAGATAGCTCACAGACAAAAGGTTGGATGGAAAATTTGGAAGATACACGACAGAAGACAAAGACATGGAGGATGTCAAGGGGACTGTGCCTATTCCTTTGACCGTTGATAAGGAACCATCAGCTAAAGTAACAGTGGATACAGACTCATGAAAGTTAGAAAAGATACTTGAAGACCCAGTCATATGATCTGTAGCTCTTGAATCAATGATCCAAGAGTGAGAGGAAGATGAGAGGCATGCTGTTGCGTTACCTGTTTGAGCAAAAGTAGCTCTGGAGGAGGAAATTGGCTGAGATATCTTAAACCGATTGTACCGAGCAAGTTCATCCTCTGACATTCGAATCAATTGTCCACCCTCAGATGACTCAGAAGGAATGACAGGATCTACTACATTAGCGACATTTGCAGTGGCCAAATGAGAAGGCTTGCCATGAAGTTTATAGCAGAAGCGCTGAATATGTCCAAGTACACCACAATAATGGCAAGTCCGTGTGACTGTAGTATTACCATTGGTATCATCCGAGGTACTACCACAAGACTGCGACTGTCCCCGACTAAATCCACGACCAGTGCCACCACTACTAAATCCACGACCAGTACGACCTCCACCACGACCCCGACTACCACCTCGATTCCCTTGCACAGCCAAGGTAGAACTATCACTCGTGGAAGATATACCTTGAGATGAGTCATGTGAAATCCTGGAGACACGAGCGAAAGCCTCATTAAAAGAAGCCACAGTGTCTCCTCCAAGAATCTGTGACCGAGCTGCATCAAACTCTGGTTCTAATGCACCCAAAAAACACATAACAGCTAACTGTTCTCGATGCTCTTGCATCTTTCTAACATCAGTGGTAATCGACAAAATAAGATTGATTCCTTCATACATTTGCCTGAAATCGGCAAAGAATTGATTAAGAGGACGACCTTTTCTATCGGCTCTAAAGAACTCTTGAGAAACATCATATATCCTCGATAAATTATTCTCTCCAGAATAGAGAACATTCAAATAATCCCATAACTCCTTAACAGTGGTAACATGTGAAACCAACGCAGCCACATGAGATTCCATACAATTCCACATCTGATTAAGTATTCTGGCCTCAATTGTATTCCATCTAGTATCAGCATCAGTTCTTGCACCTGTCAAATGGTGTTGAAGTTCTCTCCCTGTCAACGCTACCGCAATAACTCTCTTCCAATGTTGAAAATTGGAGACCCCAGCTAATTTCTCCTTTGACAGACGTCCAGATGGTGCAATTATAACTTCAGCAACTACTTCTTCTTTCTTATTATCTGCCATAATAAAATACTTATTCTAAAATATTACCAATCACCAGCCAGCCAAACCAACACACTTCAACTCGCCAAACCAACAGCCAGCCAGCCAAATCCCAGCAACCACACCAATGACAATACTTCAACCACAATCAGCCAACTCACAATATCATCATCAATCCCACAAAGAGAACACTAATCACCAAACTCAATAGCGACACTAATTTAGTCACTCTAAATTCACAACATCGCCTCCATTCAGTCCCACAATCCAACAACAATCACCAGCAACATTCATTCGTAGCAAAGAACAACAAAGAAAATCGACACACCTCACCAAAATATACTAGAACAGATGTGCCAACTCAGAAGTTTCCTGGACAGTGGTCGTTAGAAGCTCCCGACTCTAGTGCGCGACGCTCGATCAGCAGCTCTCTGCCCTGGCGAGTCAAGATGGAGGTTGCCTGGCCTCGGGCATGCTGGATCTGGGGTCGCCAGCCCTAGGCGACAGCAGATGGAAGTCGCCGGAGGTCGCGGGAAGCTGGGCGACGACGAAAGGAGGCCGTCGGCCCTATGCGACCCTCTCGGGAGGCTGAACGACAATGAAAGGAGGTCGCCGACTCTCGCGGGAGGCTGGGCGATGACGAAAGGAGGTCGCCTGCCCTCGGACGACGGCGGATGAAGGTTGCGGCGATGGGTGGGTGCTGATTTATGGAGGTGGCTAGGTTTAGATCCTAATTTGGCTCTGATACCATGTGATTTGGAATAAGTTATTTTTTATTAGAAGAAGAGATGAGTATTTATACAAGCTAGGGTAAATACCCATAAATGACCAATGTACCCTTGCTATCTAACATAAAAGATGAACATGATTCAGATTTTCTCAGATTACGATACCAGCATTTCGTAATTTTGTCCATTGTTTCACATAAAGGATGAATGTGATTCATTTTTTACCTGATTGCGATACCAGCATTTCGCAAATCCGACCCGCAGCTAATGCTTCACGTGATGAGCGGATGATCGTGATGCAGAAGCATTTCTCAGCTGACATTCCACAGGACGAGAAGATGATTGTAGTTTGAAAGCTTTATTCTTAGCCGACGTTTCACGTGATGAACGGATGATCGTGGTTCGAAAGCTTTACTCGCAGCTAATGCTTCACGTGATGAGCGGATGATCATGATGCAGAAGCATTTCTTAGCTGACATTCCACAGGACGAGAAGATGATTGTGGTTTGAAAGCTTTATTCTTAGCTGACGTTCTACGTGATGAGCGGATGATCGTGGTTCGAAAGCTTTACTCGCAGCTAATGCTTCACGTGATGAGCGGATGATCGTGATGTAGAAGCATTTCTTAGCTGACATTCCACAGGACGAGAAGATGATTGTGGTTTGAAAGCTTTATTCTTAGCCGACGTTCCACGTGATGAGCGGATGATCATGGTTCGAAAGCTTTACTCGCAGCTAATGCTTCACGTGATGAGCGGATGATCGTGATGCATAAACATTTCTTAGCTGACATTTCACAGGACGAGAAGATGATTGTGGTTTGAAAGCTTTATTCTTAGCGGACGTTCCAAGTGATGAGCGGATGATCGTGGTTCGAAAGCTTTACTCACAGCTAATGCTTCACGTGATGAGCGGATGATTGTGATGCATAAGCATTTCTCAGCTGACATTCCACAAGACGAGAAGGTGATTGTGGTTTGAAAGCTTTATTCTTAGCCGACGTTCCACGTGATGAGCGGATGATCGTGGTTCGAAAGTTTTACTCGCAGCTAATGCTTCACGTATTGAGCGGATGATCGTGGTGCAGAAGCATTACCGATTTACGATCCAGAACTCGTAAATTCAGCCTACAGACATCTTGCGTCGTCCCGAGTCAGGAAGAAAGAAATTCTTGAGGACGGATGGGCCTAGTACCTTAAGATCCTCACAACGCTGATGATTAAGGGAGTCCTCAGCGTATAAGGTATTTGTAGAAATAGATACCCCTTACGCGATCCATGCACGAGTTCTTTGAAAAAAGAAGTTAGATGCATGTTATTTTCAGTCTTGCATTGCATCTTTTCAAAAAAAATGAAAAAAAAATTGATTTAGATGAAAATTTAGGTGCCACTTTTGGTCTTTGAGCGAAACCTCTCTGAGCCTCCACTCAAAGAGGGGCAAGCTATTAGCACCTAAATTTTAATTTTAGGAAAATGCATTGATTAAACAAAAAATGAGAATTAACGTTGATTCTTAAAAAAAATAGTTTTCATGCATAGCATATTTAATTTAAGCATGCATTGTATTCGAATTATTTTGCACTGATGACGGGATTTGGACCTGAATTGACATGTGGAGAACCGGAGCCCACATTGCATAATTCAGCCATCATAAGGAAGCAAGAGTCGAAAATCTCAAGGCCTAGAGGCCTAATTTGAGCTTTCTGGTCCATTAAATTTTAATTCCAAAAGAAAGGCCTTTTATTAAAGTCTATTAGTCGAGGGCTTAAGCCCACGTTATCAGAATATGACCTAGGTTTTCACTATATAAACAACGCTAGGTCACATCTTAGAGAGGAGGACATAATTTTCTGCGCATCACAGACTCTCTCTCACGTCTCTCTCGGGGACGATCTCATTCAGAAAAATAGAGAGAAACACGTGAGAATTTTGGAGAGAAAAGAGAGGAGGCTACGACAATATTTACTCACGGCATAATTGAGAAAGGATAGTTCGTCAGTTCTCCTTGCAGGTTCTGAGGCCATTCATTGAAAACACGGCACGACACAGAGAGAAGGAAGTGAGCCATGTTACCATCCGCAACAAAGCAGTGGCGCAAGAAAAAGATTTCTCTTCGTTGGTGTTGCCTTGCTTTGTATTCAATTGATGCCGCTTGATGGGTTTTCCACCACAAGGTCCTCCCAATCCCAGCATTATTGACACGTCTGCCAAATTCAGTCGAGCAAAGCCATCATCAATATTCAACAAGCTCAGTGTCAGTTCGGTCAAAGTTTTTTTTTTTCTTTCGTGTTTACTGACATCCATCAGGTGTGGGATACTTTTGAACGTGTAGAAAGGCATTGCGCATCGGATTTTCATGTGATGACCCGTCCTTGGCCGTGAGCTGATCTTTGCCTCTTTGAGTGAGGACTGCACTGTCATCATGGGATCCCGAGTCCTCACTGTTTGAGTTTGATTTCGACGAAATTTTGGGGCTGTTTTAGGACCATTTTACCACTGTTTTGTTGCTGGAAGTTGCAGCTGTTTTAGGTTTATTTGGTGCTGATTTGTTCGCTGCTTGGTGCCCGATTTAGCTGCTGCTGTGTAAAAAAAAAACAGCAATGTTTTGGGTGTTTTACTCTGGATTTGGTGCAGATTTTTTCTCGCTGTTTAGACCCATTACTCCACTATTTTTTGCTTGATTTCTTCGCTGTTTTTTGCAGATTTTTAGGCGGATTCCTGCTCAAAATTGCCACTGCAAATTGAGCCTATACAAGCTACAAAATTCACCTCCATCGAATCCTTTAACCCAGGCGTAAATCCCCATAGCCAATCGGTGCAGTTCTTCAAGCTTCAATTTTCGAAGTTCGAATCTGGAAAGTTATCTGCGATCAAGGTAACACACTAATGCTTTAAGGATTAATTCGAGCATGTTCGCGAAGTGATTGGCTGCTGTTTGCTTGATATTTTCGCATATTTGGCTCGCTGATTTTTACTCAAAATAAAGTTATTCTCGCATGTTTCGATGCCATAATTGAGGTGAAGATCGAACCTTTTTTTTGGAAATTCAAAGAATAAATTCTTTTATCTAAACCGTCATGTCCAAATTTTTGTCAAGAAAATCTTGGATTTAGTCAATCTGACCTTTCACCGTTTAGGTCCGATTTGCTATCTCCGGAAATAAATCAATCTTTAATTCAAGATCTGAATAATTTTTGGAAAAATTCGAAGAATATGGTGTTTGGGACGTTGGCGGTCGTGATTCTGATTGAATGATTGATCGGCGGACTGTTTGATTGATTGTCTAATTAATTAATTGATTGATTGTCTGATTGACTGATAGATTGTTTGATTGATTGGTTGATTGATTAACTGATTGATTGACTTTTTCCATATCTAGAAAATTTCTAAAAAAATAAATGACAGTTGCAATTTGAGTTGGCACATTGTTATCCTGATTATGGATTGATTAGTGGATGGATTGATTAGTTGATTTTTGCCATGTCTAGAAAATTAGTTGGCGAGGATAGGATAGTTTCTTTCTCTTAAAAAAATATGAAAATAAAAAATAATTGCACGTCATCTTGCCATGTCATTCATACACGTCATCCATGCATAAATGCCACGTCATCTTGCCATGTCATTTTGCTTTGCCATGTCATTTAGTCAAGTCATCTTGCCATGTCATCTTACCATGTCATGTATCGTCGCCATGTCATATCATCTCACGTGTCATGTAGTTAGGTTGCATTAACATCATAAAGTAAAAATAAAATAAAAATAAAAGATAGGAAATTGTTCATTATATTATCATACATTTTTTACAATTGCTTATTCACGGGTCATTATCATTTTTGAAAATCATGCATAATATGTCATAACATTCGCATGTCCAATATTTATATGCATGTGTCTCATTCTGTTTTGTCATGTCTCTAGTATCATGTTTAGGGTTTTCATACTAGGTTAGCTTGACTGCATGATTAAATTATTTAGGTAAGAATCACGTGTTGCATGGGTTCTTGTGTGTATGTAGTTTGCACGTTCAATTTAATCAATTGCATAATAGTTTGCGTGCTAATTAACCATTTGTGTGACGGGTTGTGTTTTCACCTAAGATCTTCGCATGTTTAAACTAATGGACTTGCGTTGCGCCCTGATGTTATATATTTCTGCCTGTCTTAATTAATTAGTTAACTTTGCATATAGGATGAGATGACCCTAATCTTGCATGTCATTGCACCATTTAGATAATTTCACGTCATTGCATTCTTTTCCATTCATGCATTGCATATAAAAAGTGAAAATCCAAATAAAAGAATTACATTTTCTAAGCTTCAAATTGATTCAATCTGAATCGTCGTTTTTAGGACATCTCATATGGAATTATGGTACCGAAAGGGCACAAGTTTTAATTAACTAGTGTAATCAAGTCCCCGAATCCATAATCTGTGATTCGTAGGAATAAAATAGTTCTCCCGCTATTTTATTTAGGTTTCTAATCAACCTACCAAAAATGATTAGTGGCGACTCCAATATCTAAATCATTTCAGAGAATTTTAAGTTGCGATTTGGTAGGGCTTGGGAGAGTCCGTATTAGGTTAATTGATCTAATTAACTTAATAATCCATTAGCCTGATTTTTTTTAGTTCGCGACAAATTTAAAAAAGGCAATATTTTGTTTGTTTTAGAAATAAATTTCATCAATCCACCACTTTGTTTATAAAAAAAATAACAAAATAAAATTTCTCAAAAAATACAACCAGCATTTTCATGAGATTAATATACCTACATATAGGTCTCTTTCAAGTTAAACCTTTATTTAGAGCAAGTATCTCAGAACTCTATCAAAGTTACAAGTTGCTTGGCTTTAAACTTGTTACTCTAAAGAATAGAATCGGACATACCGTACATACACTAACCTCTTGTTTCAGCGAGAAGTTCATTATTACTCAGCACATTGTGCTTGTTTCTATTTCATGAGCTCTCTAGAAAGTAATCCCAACTTTCGTAAGAAGTGGTACCACTTCTAAGCCCATATAAGTGAAGTATTATCACGTATTTCTGTTACTAATAACACGCTACTAAATCGTATTATATTTCATTAAGAGTATAATTCAGCCTTTAAAACGTAACAGACGATATTAATTTCTCATTTTCAAACTAATGTCAATATCAAACAATTACTTTCAGTAACTTATCTTTACCCATTAAACCTTATAACTAGTTAAGCTAGTATCAAGTCGAGTTACCATCACTGGTGATTTTAATCAAAGGGTTTCAGCCCTATTTCTTTTGAGGTCACCTTTACCACATCTCTCGGAAGAGACTTTGTAAAGGGATCCGCCAAATTCTTGCTTGACCTCGCGTAAACATTTGTTATGTTACCATCTTTAATCAACTGTTTCACGTATTCATGTTTTAGACTGATGTGTCTAGGCTTATCATTATTAATGCTACTATAAGCCTTTGCTAAAGTAGCTTGACCATCACGGTGAATAGAAATAGGAGGCATAGGACTAGACCATAGCTAGATGTCCATGAACAAATTTCTTAACCATTCAACCTCTTTTTCTACTTGTTGTTAAAGCAATAAATTCGGATTCCATAGTTGAGTGATTTATGCATGTTTGTTTCATGATCTCCCAAGAAACAACACATCCACCTAACGTGAAGATCTATCCAGAAGTAGAATGTTTATTTCCCACACTAGAAATCCAACTAGCATTGGTGTACCCTTCTAATATAGGCGGATAATTATTATAGAATAATCCCAAATTTTTAGTTCTTTTAAGATAATAAAATATTCTGGTAATGACATTCCAATGTTCTATACTTGGATCACTAGTGTATCTACTCAACTTACAAAAGAAAAAGGTATATCAAGTCTAGTACAATGCATCACATACATTAAATACCCTATAGCACTCGCATATTCTAGTTGTGCTACTGCTCTATCAGTATTAAAATTTAATTTGACACTGGTATCATATGGAGTACTCATTTCTATGAAACCAAGATGTTTAAATTTATCTAACATTTTCTCAACATAATGACATTGGCTCAACGAATAACCCTTACTATACCTTTTTACTTTAATACCTAAGATAGTATCTACTTCTCCCAAATCTTTCATTTTAAAATTTGAAGTTAGATACTTCTTAGCCTCAATGATTCCAGTCATATTCGTTCTGAAGATAAGCATATCATAAACATTTAAGCAGACTAAAACTCTATAATCTTTAGTTAATTTTGAATAAATACACTTATCAGTGCTATTATGCTTAAAATCACTGGACAATATGACTTAATCAAATTTCTCGTGCCACTGTTTTGGTACTTGCTTAAGCCATAAATACATTTGACTAATTTAAATACTTTCCTCTCATTTCCAAGAAGAACAAAACCCTCTGGTTGTTCCATATAAAATTTCTTATTTAAATCTCCATTTAAGAAAAAAGTCTTGACATCCATTTGATGAACATAAATGTCACGCCTCGAGCCTGGCGAGCACGCGAGCATCCCACCTTCACCGTCATATTAAATGATCTCCCAAGAACCAACGGTCGATACTTAAAGGTCTAAATGATACATGCATGCGAGAGCGATGACAACTCCATATAAATAAACTTCATAAGATGACTTAGGACAAAAAGATGTACACTTCTCATCAATGGCAAAGTCAGTTACAAATCTAACTCCAAACAATATACATTTCTTAAGGTTTCAATCAGATTCATCTTGATCTCCTCCAACGACTTCCTCAAGTGTCAACCCATAGCATGTTCAGGTTCCTTCGCCTAGGACCTGAAAAATTTTGTCCCACGACGGGGTGAGATATAAATATCAGTAAACCAAACCTAACCCTAAACTAGGCTACGAGTACCTCCAGACACTTTTGAAAAATGGGTATTTTGAGATAAAAAAATCTTTGGCATGTTTAAAACAGGGTACTTGTCAAAACCTGGCATTCAGTACTTCAAATCGATTCGACTCAGTCACAAATCATGGCAAAAATCTGAGCTTCGTACATTGGCAGGGTTTTCAATCAAGAGCAACCACTCGACGCCATCTCAAACATGAGGATATTTCCAATGCCATTTCATGAATTTCAAGAAAACATATCATTTTCTATCACGCCCTTCCAGGGCCATTTTTAACTCATGAGGCAAATTTAAAACTCGTGAAGCAAACTTCCATACTTGAGGTAAATCATCAAAACATGAGGCATATTCAATTTCTCAAAATTATTCTTGATTTTTTTCGAAAAATAGATCTTTCCATATCCGTTCACCCTGGGCCGCCCACTTTGGGGCTGCGAGATGATTCGGTCTCCATATGACCCGTCGGTCCATATGAGACTCTCGCGTCCGGACCTAGAGATGATTCGGTCACCATACGACTCTCGACGCCCATTTTCAATCGAGATGAATCGTGTTAGTATGGAACTCTCTAGCCATAGACCTCGTCAGGTCAAATGGGAGTAACTCCCTCCCAATACGTTGGCCAAATTATAATTCTCGGCGATCCTACACGCCATTGGCGATCCCACACGCCAGTGCACATATAATTTTTCCCGACGATCCGACATGCCCTTGGCAATCCCATACGCCATTTACACATATAATTTCTATCGGTGATCCCACACGCCATTTACTCATAAAAAATTTCAATTATAGAAAACCTCAGATTTTCAATTAAAGAAAACAATCTACGCCTCAAAATTCATCATTCAAAAACAACTCATGAAATCAAGCAGTTCATCACCTACTCGAGGCATTCCTTTCAAACGTCCTTCAACTGGACAAAACATATTCACATCATAAATTCTCAGTCAAGCACGTGTAAATTCAAGTAAAACCTCAGGAAATTCACTGAACACGGCCAATTCACAAAACTCATGGCTTGACAATAGTCACGACGCTTTCATCATCTCAAAGCTTGACATTTCTTTCGATAAAATATTTTTCGAGCTTTTACAACTCAAGGCAACCAATTTGGCCAATAAAGCACCCACTCATGGTCAAGCAAGACTCTTCAAACGTTAAATTTTCAATCAAGAACGGGCCAAGGAATACTAAATTTAAAAAATGGACAGATTTGGACTCCATCGTGCCTCTCACAAAATCAGGCCATAAAACCATTCAATTCAAACTCAAAACTCTGTCTTTTAGTAACCTAACCTCCTAATAAAGGTTTAGGCATAACCTCGAACTTAGGCCAAGCGATTCCATAAAACGATCGACGCATCGTCGCGGCACCAAGCTATCCGCTCTTGGCCTTCCACGACCAGATTCATTCCCGAATAAATTGATATGGATCTACTAAATTTTTGAGAAATCTACCTTTAGAAACTTGTCCTTCAAGGTTTTATGGACATGTGAGCGAAAACGGAGCTCAATTTGGATATCGGGCGACCTAGAACGAGCCATTTTAAAATCAGTGCGCACTAGGAATAGATTTATACGGCTCTCGGCCTTTAACGTGTTTCACCTCAAAATCAGCCTTTCAAGCACTTCCAATTCAACCACAATTCATCTATTAATAACTTAACACCCTAACGAAGGGTAAGAAGTCGTCTTACCACAAACCAAGCAAGTGAAATCCCCCAATTTGCAGCTACAATTCTCGGTTCCAAACACTTCTCAATTCTCAGTTTTCAGCTCCTAGGGAAATCCACACAAACCAGCCATCAAACTCATAAAAACTCCATTCTAATTCTACATACCTCAAGCCAACATATAGTACTACATCTTAGAGGGCCTTACCAATAATTTCCGAGCAAGAAATAGCCTCAAAGGACTTCAAGAGTGTCACAGTTCCAAGTTTGCCGAGCGAGGACAGAATCTGTTCTACAAAATATCACCATTTGTCAATCATAAATCCATTCTAACTTCAACTAATTCTCAATACCAATTTCTCAGCTCTTATACTAAGAGTTTAGAAGACCTCACCGAAAATTATAAGTCATTTGAAGTCTCGAAGCCCACAAAACAGGTCTTTCCCCAAAATTGGTCAGAATGTGACCTCGTCCTGACCTTTGTCCACTCAAACAGACCTACGGGACAAATGGTTAGTCCAAATTGAGCTTATAATATGTCCCTAGAACCACAAGACAATAAGAGTTCATATGGCGGTAGGTTTACCTCAATCTGATATCGGACGACAGAGTTATGGTCGGAATAGGGAAGCAGTTGGACAGGGTAACGGGCTGGTCGGTGAGAGAGAGGGAGAGAGAAAGAGAGAGAAAGTGTGGCTGAACAAAATGAAGAGAGAGAGAGAGAGAGAGAGAGAGAGAGAGAGAGAGGTCTTCTTGCATTTCCTTAGTCCCCAAGACAATGAGGGAGAGAGAGAGAGAGAGAAAGTGGTGAGGATTTGACTTGCAATTACTGCAATTAGGCATCTAATCTAGGGTTTAAGTGGATAAGGCCTCCCAAATGATGACACTTGTTCCCATCTTCATAAAATATCAAGGGACCAAATTGACCAAAGGGCCTCCTTTGTTCAGCTACCATAGGAGAGAAAATGACTAATTTGCCATTGCTTTGGTCTTAAGTGAATAAAGGTCCTTGAGGGGCAAAAGGGTAATTTTCCACCTTCGGTCCGAACTTCACTTTTTCAAATCTTAATTACCCTCGATGAGCGATATCCAATTTCTTTCAAATGTTGACATTCCTCAATGTCCGATACCCAATTTTGAGGTCAAATTCATATCTAGTTCTCGTTGACTGTAATTCCAGTTTATCTCAAACTGACGGGTAACTCTTGCAGGCGCTACGCGTATCGACCTTTGGGATTTCTCACACCGTGGCGACTTTGGTTGTCATGTGATTGCGAGGGTTTATCGCTAGTTCTTGTGGTCCTGATCATCAGAATCCGATTTAGAGAATGTTTCACAAATTACACATTGGTTAAGCGGAATCACCCGCGTCCCAACCGTATAACGCTAGCAAAGCATCCCATGATCGTTCCTAGATCGATCTCTGCTGGCCCAAAATATCTCCTCGACAATCCTTATGGTCAAAGTGCCGTTTCTTAATCGAATTTCCCAGGTCCACATACCTGACTCTGTGTTAGTCTTTTCTTTTCGGTCAGTTAACTCGAGAGTGGCCTGCTCTGAGCTAGATACCACTGAAATACACCGATCGATACCTTTCTAATCCATAGCCTCGAGAGGGGTCGAAATTCGGAATGTCACAACTCTTCCCCCTTAAAGAAATTTCGTCCTTGAAATTTATAACCTTCCAAATCATCCAATCTTATGGGGTAATAACGCCTCAATGCTTCTTCACTTTCCAAAGTAGCTCCTTTCATATCGTAGAGGACACACAAGTCCCATTAGCTTAACCTCGATTGTCTAAATCGAACCATAGCCTTCTCAACTTCTGAGGCAAATTCATGATTAAGTCCTCAGTAGTTCGTCCTCGATTCCATTCGAGATTCTCCAATGATCATTTATTCCATCAACTTATAACGGTTACGCTTTTCCTCGTTGGCACGTTTCCTTGTCCTTGAACTTTCAAGGCTTTCATTCTCAATTTCATGGTTCATTCTCCAAGTACTTGGAAATCTGGATTTTATCCTTGTTACTTTTATTCACACGATCCCCTTGGACATTAAGGTCCGTGAGTTACCACACCTTACTCTTTTCCACGACCCTCAGGTCCAATACTTGAGGTAGTCGTTATACCAGTCAATTGGAAAACTTCCAATTTAGAAGTTGAATCTCTTACTTCGTGAGGTAAGGTTTGTCCTTCAATCGCCAATCACGCGATGCTCGATTTCCTACTGTACGCACCTGCTACCTTATTTACCTTTCCATAGCGATATAAGATATCTTCCTTCATCCTTAAGCAATTTCATTCATCCACGTTGCTCTTCGTTCATTTCTCTTAGGCAATCAAATACTTCAAGTTCTCACGGTCTATGTAAACTCACAACCTTTCTTCACACAAGTACTGTTTCTCAAGCGTAATCACAAGGGTGCTTGCGAGCTGGCGCTTGCGAGCCAGCTCCAATCATGCATCTGGCACCCCAACTCATAGGGTGTTACTATCGCGAAGTACACCCAATGCCCACTTCAGATTGCCTTGTTACGCTTCACATCTCCTTTCTTCGACATGTCATTACGGTTCTCATGATTCTTCCAATTCCAAATGGAAATGTCATTGTCGGTGTGATCACCAACTTGACTTAAGTCCTTAAAAGTCCTTCGTGTTCACCCATCCATTCACGATACGTCTCGTTCGTAGCCAGTCTTATCAACAAAGTAACTATTGCGGGGGATTTTTCTCACGCATCATCCACAATAATCCATCAAGTTTAGGAAAACCTCAAGCCTCAGTAGCTCACATCGGCCTTAATCAATCCATTATCATTTCCTACCCTTGAAGGGTTCCGCAGGGATTCTATCTCCCAGAGACTTCACATTTTTTAAAAAAAAAAACATCGCCATCTTAGCAAGTCGAAACTTGCATTTATCACTCTTCGCATATAGCGAGTGTTCATGCCCCTCTTGACTCTTTGAATCATTTGATCATCGTCTCTAAAGACAGTAACAATCGATCCAATTACTCCTTGATTGCTCAATTCGATCGTTATCAGTCTTTCTACTACCAGGTATTGAATCGTTCTAACTACTTTTCGCATCATCCACTTGAAAGTCTATGATTCGACTATCTCTACTTCCATAGATCCCCAATTAAACCAAGCATCATTTTGTTCATTTTTGTCACTCTTTCCTCAGGAAGCATTCGTGCCGTAACCACTGGATTCCATAACAAGCCAATGCGACTTTACCTTAATTCCCTTCATTCAACTGAAAGTCGACATTACCTCAAAATCTTACATTGTCCACAAGACAAGTCTCTAAGACTTAATTCTCAAAAATCATTCAAGCTCTGCGTCTTCATCCTTAATCCATACGTTTAATCTTAATACCAAGATACTTAGGATTTTCTCTTCCTTCTACACTAGGGTCTCTTACCCTCTGAAGGAAACTATATACTTCAGTGGCATTCTCTTACTTCAAATCTACCTTGTCTTCCTTATTCCATTAGACATCATTCTTATAGCCTACGCCAACAGCAGTACCTTTATTACAAGATTCAGATGCCACCATAACTTGACATTTTCCTTTCAAAAACTCAGCCACATCAAGTGGCAAGGTTCTAAGGAGTAGAGGTTCCTCCTCGGTTTTCAAAATCCACACCTTGGATATTCGAATCGAATAAGTCAAGTCACCTTGCGGTCATAATCCAAGCACCCTTTTTGCTTACTCAATCATTCATTAGGACCGCGAGTAGCTAGGAATATCAAGTCCATTCACTTCTCTTTCCATCAACGACCATCTCATGATCCATCGTCCTTAAGAACAACGCCTTATCTTTTAGGGGACGACAACTTATGACTCCATTTCCAACGGTTCCAATTCAATCTCAATAAATCCTAATAGGATCATTAAACCCAGGCAGACTAGTACGCCGGTTTGGCTTAACATTTTCCATGACAGAAGAGATGGACCACTAATTTTCCCACCATGGGTCCTATGCCCAGGTGATCCGCCTTTCCTTACAGGCGCTTCCCATGACCATAAGCGAAAATCCCTTCACTTACACTTTCTCCATATCATTGAGCCCTTCGAGACGAGGTTGATCATAATTCTTCAGATTCAAGGGTACTATCTAGTCATAATGCTTCGAACTTTGATTCACTCTTGAACCTCCTTGCCTTATTTGAAGGGTTCTCGATCATCCTTGGTACATGCTTAGAAAATCTCGTGGACTCTACCTTACAATGGTAGATCCTACTTAAGTTCTCAAAACTTCGGGGACTCAAATAACTCTTGCTCCTTAACAATTTCAGTAATGCATTTCTCATCGAACTACTTAACGAAGGCATCTCAATTAGATATCATACCTTCAAGAAAGACTGTGACATTCTGAATTTCTGACCCCTCGAGGCTTGAAATATGAAATGGAAGCTCGAATTAGCAATTGGAAATGAAGAATCTCAAAATTGGAAAAGGACTTGACGTCACCTGGCCAAATGGACAAATTAAGACTGAAAAATGAAGTTTCGGACGAAAAGTACAAAATGACCGTTTTGCTCCTCAAGCTTAATTCTTGTCTTTGGAAAATTAAGAAGGGAAAAATGGACATTTACCCTCCCCCACTAGCTGCCGAAAATTTGGACAGAAAAAGGGTCAAGTAAGTCAAAGGATTAAGCTCAAATAATTGGTGCATTGGACAAGTGTCAAAGGGAGAGTGAATGGCCATCTAATCCCCCAAAAAGTTTTTAGAAAAATGTGAGAAAATTATTGGGGGACCTCTCACTATTGATCATCTTCCCCAAATAGCCATTTCCCCAAAACCCTCACCATTTTTGCCACTTTCTCTTAGTTTGCTCTCCAGCCGAGCACTGCCGCCCGACCAGTCACTGCTGCCTCCTTCGGTCCGTACGACGGCCCCCTCCGGTGACCTTTTGATCGGTCACCGACCACTACAGGTTAGTTTAACCTGTCCTTAACAAGTTTCAATTGGTTTCATGTCATTTGGAGGTCTAGTTAATTTAAGAAAATTTTTGGAAGAAAAGTGGATGGATTCTGAGCTAGCTGAGGAGAAGTGATGATTCTAGCTCATAGAAAATCCAAATGATCTCAGATTTTCGAGGGTAGCTTCATAATGTGATGTCATATATGCGGCTGAGCAGAAATAAATGTTTCAATTGAGATTTAGGGGTGTTTCATGGCTGAGATTGAGTGGACAGAATTGATCAAAAATCTAATAGGTGGACAATCTGTGGATGCCGAACCATTTGGGCATCCTAGGGGTGTTATTTTACTTCCAAATCATTGGGGGATGTCCTAGACATGTAAATCTAGGTCTTGACAAGAGGATTGAACAATAAATTGGTGATTTAAGGTGAATTATAGGCGGTTGGAATAGAGCAAAGGCAGAACAAAATGCTGTCCAATTCTATTCCAGCCTTGGCCGAGCCCTTTTCTGGTTCTAGAATGTGTTACCATGGTCCAAAATGATTATTGGATGTCCTAAGATGTCAACGGATGTCTCGGCAAGAAATTGGCTCGATCGGATCGGAATTTGGCGGAGTTTATTGACGGGAATTGTGATTTATTCGTAGGACGACGCGAGACGTGATTTGGCTGTGCTTTTGTGGGTCTTGGAAGTGAATTGCACATGGAATTTGCTAGCTTGCTTATTGAGGTAATTCCTAAATCCTTACTTGAACATTAGGACACTACTGGATAGAGTGGGTGAGTGATTTGATTGCTAGGTGAAGCCTATGACTTGAATTGCTTGACTGAGTATTGGATTCCATGACTTGAATTGCTTGACTGAGTATTGGATTCCATGACTTGAATGGCATAGCATGACAATTGAACTGCGATATGCCTTGATGACATATTTAGCTATGAAGCCCTTGATTGTTTAATTGGCTGTGACGCCTACGTGACTTATAAGACTATAGCGCCTGTGATATTGAAGTGGCTATGAGGCCCTGTTATTGAAATGGCAATGATGCTCTGTTGTTGAATTGGCTGTGATGCATTGACAATCGTGGTGGTTGCTTGGCTAGTGAGCCCTGCTAATTGATGTTGAATAATGAGCTTTGATGAATTACACTGACTATAAGGTCTATGCTATAATGCATTCATCGATCAATTGGCTTGGTGCCCCAAAGATCGAATTGGCCTGGTGCCCCAGTTATATGAATGGCCTTAGTGCCGATGTTATAGGAATGGGTCGTAGTGCCCTAGCGATCAATTGGCTTGGTGCCCCGGAGATCACATTGGCTTGGTGCCCCGGTTATTGCATAGCTATAATGCCTTAATGCAACTATATTGGCTTGGTGCCCCGGTTATTATGGCCAGAGTGCCCTTGTGATTTTAAATAGTTAGAGAGCCCTGTGATAACTGCCTAGGGTGCCTTGGTGATATCGATTGGCTTGTGGCCCCAGTGATGTAAGTTGGCAAGAGTGCCAAAGAAGTACGAAAGTGGAGGTGGAAGTTGTGATAATTGAGTACCGAATTATATGTTGCTTGAGCAGGGAGCTTGAGGCCCTGAAGTTGAGCGTGATTGATCGTATTGCTCATCCATGCTTGGCTATTGATATGCCTGCTTGTTTGACGCCATGCACCGTTGTTGGTTGCTTCCATAAATTGGTGGTATTGTGTGTGGTCTGGGGGGACTGGTGTTCAGGTCTAGGTTTAGGTTTCACTTATTGAGATTTATATCTCACCCCAGTGGGGGCTTAACATTTTTCAGGTCCTAGACGATGAGACGACAAGTTTGTCGAGGTTGAGTATTCGAGGACCGAATTACAAGATATGGATTCACATTTTGTGATATTAGGGATTGTCCTTTTAATTTGTGAATTAGGAATTGAACACTTGGTATTTGTTTAATGTGACTTTGATGTACCATGTTCCTGTCCTAAGTCATCTTGTTGTAACTACGAAAGGAGAGTTGTTTTCTCGCTTCCATCGTTTAAATGGTAGGTGTTTGTTTGAAGGCCGAGGAATCCTGGGCAGCACGTAATGTATGGTAAGGCCTTGGTGGGATGTTCGCGGGCCATATGGGTCCGGACGTGACATCCCCGTTTAAGTGGTATCAGAGCAAGGTCAGCTCGATCCCAATTTGATTGAGGTTTGGAGTGATAAGAAGTGATGACTTGGGGATAGTTAGATAGTGAGACCTACAGGATTAAGTATTGATCATCGAATCTTGGCGTATACTCCCCGCCTTCATTAGATCTGGTCATTGCAAGCTGTCCCAAGTCATACATCTATGAAGAGAGTCCCGTTCCACACGTCCCATAACATGCTTCATTACGGTTTTTAGGTATCCCGTCAGCTTGTCCCATACCAAGCGACGGTTTATCAAGTCCAAGGATGATATGCCCATGCATGCACATTCCTCAAGTCTCATTTTAATGCCATAAACACATGAACTACATGATCGTCCTTAATAGTCATCACACCGCATTCACCCTCAAATCAATTCTTATCAATAAAGGATTTCTAATTCCACAAATCAAATGCTTATGTTCAACCATATACCTCAAGTTCTGTCGTCAATAAGTCATAATCACAATCATATAATCCAATGACTCTTTGTTCATAAGAGATTCTCTATCAACCTCAAGTGCATTCACCACCTCAAATCCATGCCTATATCTCCTCAATTTCTATTCGCTTCCTTATGAGCCTCAATCATATCCCCACTCATGGCCATCGATTTAAGATCGATACTAAAATCATTAGAGTACAACACAAGCTCAAGCTTATAATCCTCGAGGTTCAGCAATCAATACCTAATCCTAAAGGTCTCACTATCCAATCGTCCTCAAGTTACCACTCCTTATCACTCTAAGTCTCAATCAAATTGGATCGAGCTAACCTTACTCTGATACCAAACAAACGGGGATGTCATGCCCCGAGTCTGGTGAGCACGCGAGCATCCCACCTTCGCCGTCATATTAAATGATCTCCTAGGAACCAACGACCGATACTTAAAGGTCTAAATGATAGATGCATGTGAAAGCGAGGACATGATCAAAATCTTTCACTTTTCTTGCTCTGGTGCTTCTCCTAATTTTAGTCATGTCTTCAGAATCATTTATTATTTTCTCATGAGAATGGATTCTGAATTATTCATATCTTGCATTTGAGTATAATTCTGCATAATTTCAGAATCAGTAGAATATTTATTCTCAAAGAATTCAACATCTCTTGATTCTACAATGACATTTAACTCTAAATCAAAAAGCCTATAAGCTTTACTGTTCTCAGCATATCCAATAAAGAGACATTTGATGGCTCTAGGATCAAGTTTCATCCTTTTAGGGTTAGGTACTCTATAGTATGCCAAACACCCCCACACTTTAAGATATGACAGGTTGGTTTTCTACCTTTCCACAATTCATAAGGGCTGATAATATTTCTTGTGGATAGAACACTATTATGAATATCACATGTAGTAAGCAATGCCTCTCCCCAAAGATTAATTGGTAGCTTTGAGTTTGAGAACATACAATTGATTATTTCTCCTAAAGACCTATTCTTTTTTTCAGGCAAACCATTTTGTTGTGGAGTGTATGATTATAAGGCTTGATAAATAAGACTATGTTCTTCACAGAAGGTTGAAAAATCATTTAGGAAATATTCTCCTCTTCTATCTGAACAAAGAACTTTAATTTTCCTTTCCAATTGATTTTCCACTTTAGCCTAATATTTCTTAAACATGGTAAATTCTTCATCTATTGATCTTAGGATGTATACATATAAGTATCTATTTTAATTATCCACAATGGTTATAAAATACCTTTTACCACCATGTGTTAACATACCGTTGTATTCACATATGTCATTATGTACCAAATAAATTCGAATTTCTCTTAACACCAGGAAATGACTTCTTTGTTAATTTGAACTTAGCACAAATTTCACATTTATCAAATTCACCATTAATGTTTATCAAGTCTAACTTTTTCATATTCTGCAAATAATGAAAATTTAAATGTGCTAATCCATTATGCATAAAAGAGGAGAATCGACAATATAAACAGAAGAAACGATATTATTATTAATACTCAGTTGATACATACCTTCATTGGAATAGCCTATTCTTCAACGGGATAACCTGGTCGGATTCAAACAATACCTGAAAACCCCTTTTACAAAGAACATAAATAAAAATCAAATTTCTTTTGATTTTGGGTACAAATAGTATATTAAGAAAGTAAACCTTATTTCCAGAAATAAAATTGAAAGTAACTGTGCATTTGGTAGCAACCTTTGCATGAACTTTATTTGCCATCTCGACCTGTTGAAGATGCACTTCAACAGTCTGTTCGAAGTGCCTAAACATTAATCAATCATTATATATGTGCACACTTACACCAGAATCTATCCACCAAGAAGATTCGACAAAAGCATAATTGTCACGTCCCGACCTCGGCGGGCACGCCAACATCCCATACGGCCGTCAATACAAATAGGATAACCCAGGATCCGACGGCTAACTCGTAGAGTGTGATATGGTAAGCACATGCGAAAGTGAAAACAAAATCCCAGACATAATAACAAACATAAGGTGACCTAGGATTTAAAAGCCAACACACATTGCTTTACAAATAAAAAAGGGTCTATTACAACAAAAGGGGGTAGAGTGCAGAGGAAGGCACTATAGGACCACAAAAGAGAATTCTTAAAATGAAATTCGTGAACTAGACAGACTCATCTTCATCTTCCTCCTATTCCTCTTCTTCTTCTTCTTCTTCTTCTTCTTCTTCTTCTTCTTCTTCTGGGCACATTCAGGGCTTTGGGTCTGAAAATGTTGGTCCCACGTCGGGGTGAGATAATAATCTCAGTAAGTTAACCCTAACCTTAAGCTAGACTATTGGTACCTCTAGGCACATTTAAAAATATGCTAGTTTTGGCAAAATATTTTTCACACATGACATTCAAGCAATTGGTATAACAAGGCAATTCTGGCATATCAAGCAATCAGGCTCATGTCTTTCATACTTTCAATTTTCAATACGCATTTCTCAAGCCATACAGGCATCATAGACATTCCATGCACTCCAAGCTAGCCAATTCAAGCATACAGACTCGGAAACACAATAGGAACTATGTTTCAGTTTTTTATCTTCTTTACGCCCACCAAGGGACCCCTTGTGAGATGATTCGGTCAATCATATGACTTTCGACGTCTTATCGAGATGATTCGGTCATCATGACTCTCGCTGCGAGATGATTCGGTCTTTATAGCGACTCTCGACATTCGCGCCATCGAGATGATTCGGTCGATTATAGGGCTCTTGCGTCCGAACCTAGAGATGATTCGGTCACTACCTGACTCTGTAGCCGCACAACCTCGTCAGGTCAATGGGAGTAACTCCCTCCTCGGCTCAATGCATTGGCCATAAAACATAGTTGTGAATCTTCTCATTAATCTCATTTTCACATTCTCAAGCAGATTCATTCCATCGCCGTTCATGGCACACCATTCAAGCACACTAGGTTCATCAACTCAAACGTTTCATTCGGCCACTAACAGTACATGTCATCCCACCTTAAGCAATTGAATCATCGAAAGCACCAACAAGCATCAAGGCACTTGATTGAATCAAATAAGTCTTGCACATCAAAATTCACTCATGGAACCTCATCATCAAGCATGCACAACTTTAATTCAACATTTTTAGGCATGCCAAAGAGTCATTAAATCAAGGCAAAGCATCCAAAAAACTCAATTCATCAAAACTGCCCAATTCAAGACCCCACGACCAGGTTCAGTCTCTCAAAACCTGACATTTTGCTACTGACTTTTTCAGGAAAAAAAAAATCCATGGTATTTGTGGTATCCCCTATTTACTAGATCCCTAATGATCAGAAATGGTCAAATGGGTTTTGAAGCTGACTTTTGACGCAAGGATTTAAGATTCTAGAATACGAGTCGAGACAAGGAAAACAAGATAGGTCAAGACGACCTAGGAGACATAGAGAAAATAGGAGTGTGCGCCAAGAATCTTGTTCATTAAGATTAGTGAAAGATAATTAAGAGCTCTCCTCGCCAACCTTTACTCATGGTCGAGATAGGATGAGTTAGCGCCACTAGGGAAATGGACATGGGTTCAAGACATACTAGAGTGATCGACTAATAGAAATTCATGAGGATTATGTAGTGTAGGGCCTTATGTCCGAAATTTTCAAGCATGAGGAACAAAGAAGGATCGGCCATGCAGGGCTATGCCAAGTGATGGCATTATTCCTTCTTGCATGAGGAGCCATTGGTTGATTCACCTAGGAAATGACCAGGAATGTGATCTTTATTTTTGGATGACAAATTCATGAGGTTTCACTACCATGTACGGTCAATAAGAAGTTGTACAAGTGGCGATTTTCTCCCATTTGCATGAAGTTTAATTGGTCAATCCACCTAGGGAAATTGCTCGAAAAATCATTGGGGTGGAGTCCTATCAAGATTTGTGACAATAAGTTATCGCCAATGGGGACTATACCAAGTAGCGATTTCTTTCATGGTGCATGAAAATCCATTGGCCGGTGGAAACCTAGGGAATTGGTAAAATAAGCAAGACCATCCATTGGTCTATTGTCATATCAAGATCTTGCTTGGATAATGGAACAATAGGGTTAGTGCCATGTGGCGAGTAATCATTGAAGGGAAGGGTGTGTGTGACAAGTGTCACTTGAGGGATTCTTAAGACATGCAACAAAAAGGAGCTTTTCATCTTCTTCTCTCCCTTCACCATTTTTCGACCAAGCAAGCTAGAGAGAGAGTTCGTGAGGGAGAGTGAGCGACCGAGAGCAAGAGGAAGGGAAGAAGGAGTGGCTCGGCATTTTCTCGAAGAACAAGGAAGAAAATCGCGGAGCTCAGGCTAGTGCAAGCTACCAAAGGCAAGAATTCCTTCAATTTCATCATAGGTTAGAAGTACATTGTAATGTTATGACCTTAGGAAGATCATGTGAGGTTTTAAGGGCCTGCAAGTCATATCTGTGGTCTGTTTTAGAGCCGAGTAGTTGCAATTCGGTTCTTGATGTTGGAAGAGGTCGAGTTGAGGTTATATTGCATGAATTTTGGAAGAAAACCTTAAGGAGTAGGGCTGAAAAGTCGAGGACATGATGTCACTTGGCTAGATTGAAGTGATGTAGTGTAAATTATTTGAGCAAGGTCGAAACTAGTTAGGTAATGGTGTTGTTCTTTCCAATTCCATGACGCTACAGAGTTGGTTCAAGCTACATTGTAAGTTTTCGAGTTAATTAGGGAAAGATTAGTTAAGGACGTTGTAAATAGGACAATGGCTAGTGATTTTAAGTGACTAAATGGATAGGAGTAAGGAGAGGAATGATTCGTAGTTCGGGGAAAACAGAATCGGGTACCATTTTAGTGTAATGATAGGTTCGGTATAATGAAACGGTTTCGACTTATAAGCTGAGTTGTACCTTGTTTCCTTACTTTGATTATTATGAAATTATGATGGTATAGTTAGGGATGATTGGCGAACTAGATTGATAGTCATTAAGCTCAATCTCAAAGTCTAAACCGTGACTTGCAAATAGAAAACAGAACAGATTAGTGGCTCGAATTGATGGGGAAATGACTATTTTCTTTAAAGTTCTTTATAATGGAAATTTATGAGGGAAGTGATCGAGGCCTTCTTATTGATCTTGTGTCATGAGCTTAGATTAAATCATTTGCTAGAATTGACCGTTTTCCTATTCCTTGAGATACTAGTTGTAATGCCTTACTCGATTGATAATTATGATGACATATCTCATGAGCATGTTTTGTGAATTTTGCATGCTTATAGTCGGCCTGGCATTGTTACATCATATGCAGAATTGCTACTGAGAATTCGATGATTCATGGTCGAGCATGCATTGGTACGAGGTACCTGATTGAGATCCGATGAGATATGTGGAGTATTTGCTCTTCAATGCACTGAATCGAGATGACGCCCCAGGGCTGTGTGCGGGATAGAGTCGTACCATGCGTCGAGGACGCCCTGGAGTAGGGGTCATAAGCCATTGGGCTTGGCGATGGTTGTATGAGCAAATAGCATGTCATTTTCATGATATCATGGCATTTTTGCATCTCGTGATCCTTATTTGATTTTGTTTAAATGCTACTGTTTTATACTGTTATAGAATTGTTCTATAGTTGTCCTAGGAGTCTTAGGACCCCCCATGGTGAGATTGAATATTTTCTTGCTAGCCGTCACGCTAACCCACGCTTGTGGATATATTTTCAAATTAGTATCCATGGCAGCAGTTCACAGACGTTTTGGAGTTCCGTATGACTATGACTCTTATTATCGTGATATGATACATCTTGATGTACCACATCTGAAACTTGTTGTGCATGTTCATACTATGTGGGTCGATGAGGGAGAGCCCACATTGACTATTTATCGTTGGTATGCTATCTACATACATGTGGGTAATAGACTAGTAGGTCCTTTTTCTGAGAGTACTTTCGATGCACCCCCAGCTCCTGTTGAGCTCATAGCTCCCGTGCATCCTGTAGTTGTACCTCCTCCTCCTGCTCCTGCTGCTCTTGTTGTTGATGCACCCATCACTCCGCCTCCAGAGCCTGCTATGCCAGAGGTGTACGTTCCTCTACCAGAGCCACTTGAGGAGTCCGAGGATGATGAGATGTTTCCTTCTGATCAGTCTGAGGAGGATTGAGGACTAGAGATAGTCTTGGCAACTTTTTGGTGTAGGCAATTGCATAGGATGATGGAGTAGTTTTATTTTGGCCATCCCAGTATGCCTATGGATCGACGACCTGAGTCCTTGTTTGTTTATATATATATATATGAACTCCTTTATGGTCGTGTGTTATGTTTTATAAATAAAAGTTTTAGTCCTTATGTTATAAATGCCTCATATTGCTTTCTAAGTTATTTTCTATTTAAATATTATCTTGTAGTGTTTGTGGCCTGTGGATCATAGACCTTAGTCTATTGATTATTATAAGTTTAATCTCTAATTATTGTTATTAGAGACCTACGACCACAGGGTAGCGGTCTGAGACGCCACAATATTAAACTTCAAGATCTTACAGACATTTGGGCGAAAACGGGGCTCAATTTGGATATCGGATGACTTAGAACAGGCCGTTTTAAAAACTGTGTGTGCAAAAAGACGGGATTTGGCAATTTTAGGGTCTCTCACGGTTCTACCCTCAAACAACCCTTTAAAACCTTCAATTTTCACCAAGAAATACACCCTTTAGTGACTCAACATACTAACAAAAGGTTATAAGTCTTCTTACCTAGCTAATTACGCCAACAAACTCCTCCAAGCACAACAACAACCTTCAAATCCCAATCTGTCCAGAGCAGGGCAGATTCTGTTCCAACAAGTTTCCATACAAACTGACCATCAAAACTCCAATCTAACTCATCTATCCTTTGCTAACATGTAATATCATGTCTTAGGGTGTCTTGCCAACAAGTTTCGGGGCAAGGCGATACCTCGGCGGACCTTAAAAGCTCACGGATCCTCTACTGGTCGGAGGAGGCAGAATCTGTTCGGTAAAGACCACCTCAAATCAGTGATAAAACTCATTCTAAAACCATCTATTTGTAGCCATAAACCATCTAAACATAGTACTAGATGTTATGAAGCTCTCCTAAAAAATTTGAGGTCATTTGGAATTTCTAAGAGCTCAGAATCCGTCCGTTTTTCTTCCAAAAATTTCCATAAATCAACCAGACCTCCAAAAATCATGAAACTATTGGAAAAATGTCAATGACATCTTGAACTAACCTGTGGTAATCAGCGGCGGAGAGGCGACGACGAGAGAGGCTGGTCGTACGGACCGAACAGAAGGGCAGAAAACTATCTTCTGGGCAGTGTTTTGGTAGCAAAATGGGGAGAAAATGCAAGGGAAAATGGTGGGATGGCTATACACGGCTGATGAGGCTTCAATATACTTATCTCACACATATAATTAGGGGTAATTTGATTAGACTTGATTAGGTGAGGTCATTAATGCTTGAAGGCCTCAATGGTTGACATGTGGCAAGAAACCAATAATGCAACTTAACCTTTGACTCATCCATTGACTCCTTGGTAAGCAAGTTTTGGCAGCCTATAAGGGTAGGAGAAATGTCCATTTTGTCCTTCTTGAGTTTTTTAGGTGTGGGCAAATGGTCCAGGGGCAAAACGGTCTTTTCGCACTTTCATTCCAAACTCCACTTTTCCAATTCAAAATTACCATTTCGTGAGACATTGTCAAATTCCTACTCATAATTGGAATTCTATTTTTCCAATTGTCAATTTTGAGCTTCCATTTCATGATCATTCGTCCGTCGGTCATAATTCCAGTTTGTCTCGAACTAACAGGCGGTTCTTGCTAACATTACACAGATCGACTATGTGATTCTCATCACATTAATGATAACTCAAGTTATGGAAGCTTTGGTTATCATGTAATTGCGAGGGTTTATCGCTAGTTCCGACGGCTTCGATCGTCACAGTTCGATTTAAGAAAATTTACAAATTATTGTCGCGATCCTCTCCTCGAGGGAGGACTGTCGGAGGGGGCTAATGGGCCTCCCGATCGTCGCCTGATCGGACGCGGACCTCTCCCATGGTCCATTACCCAAATCGCAATGGCTAGATATACATGGTCGACCTTCGGTGTGGTCTGATGACATATGATATGTGTACATGCCAAGGAGTCGCCACCAATCGTTTCGTGGAGGGTACGATTGGAAACCCTATCGAATAGTTGGGAGCGATCTATTCGATTCTACGGAAATCAGAGAAGTGGGATCGGGGACTTAGTTACGCTGACTGTCAGAGTCGACGCGCTTTCGGTACCTAAGTTGAATGGTTTATTTGACCTTAAGATTCATGTAGACGAATGGGGTACGGATCCTAAATCTAAGAGTTCATGCAAATGGGATTGACTACCCTATCACTCACAATCAATAGAAATAAATGCGCAAATCAAGGATCCAGTACATGCGGATAAAACACATGAAATCAGCATGGCATCCCTAATGAGGCCCTATTAGCCTAGAGAAGTATCAGTCAAGGCTTAGGAGTGATTTGAACATGATTCGCCCATGAGGGGCAGAATCTTAATTTAGAGAAATTTGGGGACAATTTGCCATAAAAAGGAAAAATTATCATTTCAGATGAAAGATGCAGTCAAAATAGGGTGGAAATGGGATTGGTGATCAAATCCTTCCATTTCCTATTTTTCGGGAATTTCTAGGATTTTTCTGGAATTTAAAAGTGATTTTACCCTTACAGGGGTAAAGTTGTCATTTTGGATAAAAATGAGGACTGAAAATCTCAAATATTAGGGTTGGTCACCCACCTGACCCAAACCCCAACTTTGAACAATTTTCAGGATTTGATTGGAACAAGAAAGACGATTTTCCCACTGGGGGCAATATCGTCATTTTGAGAAAAAAGGGACGGGACTCGAAAACCTAAGCCTAAGAATTGGTTGCCTAACCGACCCTAATTCTTACCTTGGCATTATCAGTCTTATTTCGCATACATAACAGAGGCGACTTACCCCTAAAAGGTAATATCGTCAATTCTCGGTAGAACGGATAAGAAACCCCAAAAATAGGGTTGACCAGTTGTCTGTGGTCAATCCTCAATTTTTGGGGATTTCTGGAATATCTAGGATTTTTCTACAATTTTTCTATATTTTTTTAGGATTTTTTGTGATTTTCTAACATTTTTTTTGGATTTTCTAGAATTTTTCTAATTTTTTTTATTTTTTTAAAACCATTTTCTGATTTTTTTTTTATTTTTTTATAAAAATATTATTCGGACCGGGTCGACCCGGCCCACTTGAGTTGGAACCCGGCCCAGACTCGGACCCGCGAGACCACCATGCCAAAACGACACCGTTTTTGCCATTTTTATTTTTGGATTAATCGGACTCGATCCGACAGTCCTCATTGAGCCCCGTGGCTAATCCACGAACGCCGGATCTAATTACTGAAACCTACGGTCTAGATTAAGCGAAGACTCGACCAGGGCCGTCCGATTGTCCTATTGAAATCTATGGCCAGGATTATAACCTGAGACTTGATCTGAGCCGTTCATTCTTACGATCCTAAACGACGTCGCCTACTCATTAACCTATGCGATACCGTTTCGATTGAATTTGATTTTTCGATTTAAAATATTTTCGAATTATCCTAATTTCTAATCGGACGGTCGTTATGAAATGGACTTGATTAAGCTAGACCGTCCGATCTACGCTGACTCACCCTAACAGACTAACGGTCGAGCTGACTTGACATCCACGTGGACCAATGGCCGACTCCCACCTAAGCTTTGACCCGCTGACTACGTCAGTTTCGTCTTCAATCTCGCAACTGTCTCCGAACGGACGGCTACGACACTCCGGCGATGATCCAATGGTGGAATCTTGACAGAATCGAGCGAAATCGGCGGCTATCGACTCGTCTCAGGTTCGTGCATAGTATATCATAAAATCGCATGACTACACCCGTAGGATCGAACGCGGTGAAGCTCGAACCAGTGCGTACATAGCTACTCTAATCATGCGATTCATGGCATTTTTGGCTAATTCATCAGCACAAGAGTTTCATTCAATGTTCAGAAGACTTACCTCGAGCTTCGATTGAGCTCGCACGGCCCAGATTTGGCAGGGCAACTATGGACGGCGGTCGGCAATGGAGGCTATGTTCGAAGACTCGATTTGAGATATTCGGGCGAAATCGATGCAAAATGAAGAAGCAATGATGGTCAGTAATGTCCAGGGAATGAAACACACACACTAATTGCAAGAATGATCAAGAAATATATGGATCGCCATTAACACACAGTGAGTAGCTCGGAAGTCTATCTCACCTGTTTCCGCGATCGTAGCTTGCGCGGTCGGCGGCGATCGCTTCCTAGGAGTCTGGGCAGCCTCCTCGCAACACCCACCGGCTTCGGTTTGGCCTGGAAGTGGCCCTACCCACCCCTCACAGTTCGAGCTCGAGCCTTCAACAATGGCGGTTAGAGAGCGAGCTCTCAGTCGCTTTCTCTCTTTCTCTCTCTCGACTCAGTTTCTTCTTCTTCAACTGAATTCACTAACTGCTTGCTTCGCGAAGGTCCATCGGCTTATATCCTTCTTTGAGATTTTGGCACCGAACGAGGGGGTTGTGATAGGTGACCTCCGCATGTGAAAACACGTGCGAAATGGTCACCGACGACTGGCAATCGACGGGCATCAAATGGCAATTCTGTTTGGGACCTCTGGTGATCGTATTTGGCACGAATTTGGACGAATTTCATCTGAGCTTTGTCGTTGTTGACTTTTGCAGGTACCGGGGCCTTGACCGGCCGATTACTCCCCGCTCCGGCGGCCATTGATCATCATTCCGGTCCCAATTGATGGGGAATCATCTAAGGAACCAAACGCCCAACAATGCTTCTCCAATTATAGTCGATTGGTCGGTCAATTTTGTTGTTGAAATTCGATTTCGTACTATTCATTTGCGCGAAGGCTTGTGGAGAAGACGACACTGTAGCGGACCGGTTCGACCGGTGGTCAGACCAGTCTGAACCGGTTCCAAATTGGGATTTTCAAAATTAACCCAAATTGATGGGGAATTTTTGCAATTAAACCTTAGAATCGACTTTAGGGCATGAATTTTATCTAAAAATGTGGTTTTTCCCAAAAGTTCATATCAATTTCAACAAAAACCCCAAATTTTCATTTAATTGTGAATTGGGGGAATTGTGCAATTGATGGTTCAAATGGTCAAATTGGGCCAAATTACCTATGCCAATCTATTCAAAATGGTGAAATCAATTGGGCAGTATGTTTAATTTGCAATGGTAGCCCCTAAATTGAAAGTAATTTCAAATATGCCCAATTTCAAGAACTAAAATGCAATTAAATATGCAATTTTGCCAAATTCGTGCAATTGATCAATTTGTGTAAAAAATTGGGCTAAACGGCAATAAGGGACAGTTAGATTGAATGTCAAGATCCTAGAAAATGCCAAAATTGTAAATTAAAAGACTCAATCGACATTTTTTTTACCAAATTTAATCATACGTGTTACAAAGGAACATGTAAAATTGAATCTGATTTTGGAGTTTTTGTGAGATCAAAAAGACAAAGGATTTAAAATAAAAACATTGGCTATTTTTCCATATTTGTTTGACCTCAAATGATATTTTTTTTTATTTTCCTAGTATTTTCCTAATTTTTGAAAATATTAAAAAATGCAAAAAATATGAAAATTTAGTTTTTGGTCAAAAATGGTTCCTTAGGCTTGGCCAAGGCTACCAAAGTTGATTTTGCAATTTTTTTTGACTTTTTATGGATTTTTCATGAATTTTCTAAGAAATAACCAAAAAAGGCTGATCCAAAATTAGGTGTCAACAGCTGTCCCTCTTTGAGAGGAATCTCGCGAGAGGTTTCTCTCAAAGACAGGTGATACCTAAGTCTAGATCGACTCTACTGGGAAATAGAAAAATGAATCTTGACATCTAATCTTTCTTGTCCCGCTGGTGAATGCTTTGCCTTATCTTTGCTGATGTGAGGGAAAGAGAGGCGGGATAGAGATGCTCACCTGTTACTTACCTGCCTGATGCTCGTGCGGCATGCGCGGTGTATAGCGGGTTCAAGTAGATACCTAGGGGCTCGTCTCTTGAGCGTCCTAGGGCAGTTAAACTCTAGCCTGTATGGTATGCCGTACCAGAGTGGGATTCCTATGTTTGACAGGAACCTGTGAATGATGCACCCGTTCTTCAGGATTGGCAGGGGTTTTGATCCGTATGGTGGATCAAACCATGAATAGGATTCCTTTCTACTAGGAACCTATGGATGACACACCCGTTATGTAGGGATTGTCGAACATTTTGATCAGTCAGGGGGATCAGGCCATGAATAGGACTCCTCTCTGCTAGGAACATAAGGATGACGCACCCGTTCTGTAGGGATTGTCGAACATTTTGATCCGTCATGGGGATCGGGCCATGAATAGGACTCCTCTCTGCTATGAACCTATGGATGACGCACCCGTTCTATAGGGATTGTCAAACATTTTGATCCATCAGGGGGATCAGGCCGTGAATAGGACTCCTTTATACTAGGAACCTATGAATGACGCACCCGTTCTGTAGGTGTTATCGAACATTTTGCTGATCATATATTCTAAGGAATTAACTATGGTCTATACAAGTGAGGTATACCTAACTCTTAGGTTTACCAAATGAGCTATTCTGGGTTTAGGGATTACCTAGGACCTTACAGACAACTGGTTCTAAAAATTATCCTTTTGATGTGCAAGGCGTTATTCTGGGATTTGGGGATTCCAAGTATACTGCAGAAAACTCAAACCTGCAAAAACTTTGATAAGACTCTTCTGGGATTTAGGGGTTACCTGAAATCTTGTAGAAAGTCAATCTTGAATATTGTCCTTTTGACATTGGAGGTGACATTTTGGGATCTAGGGACTCCAGGTATCCTACAGAAAGATCAAACCCGTAAATTTGAAATCTCACAGAGGGATGATTTCGAAGATTGTCCTTTTGACATTAGATGCGACATTCTGGGATCTGGGACTCCAGGTATCCTGCAGAAAGCTCAAATCCGTAAATTTGAAAATCTCACAGAGGGATGATTTCGAAGATTGTCCTTTTGACATTAGAGGTGACATTCTGGGATTTGGAGACTCCAGGTATCCTGCAAAAAGCTCAAACCCGTAAATTTGAAATCTCATAGAAGGATGATTTCGAAGATTGTCCTTTTGACATTGGAGGTGACATTCTGGGATCTGGGGACTCTAGGTATCCTGCAGAAAGCTCAAACCTGTAAATTTGAAATCTCACAAAGGAATGATTTCGAAGATTGTCCCTTTGACATAATAATAAACATAATGCAGATAAAGGTTCATTTTAACCTATGCAATTATGTAAAATGACTTGGGATGCTGGAGATTTGTTCAAAATATCTTCAAGCATCTGAGGATGATCGCCTTGTGAGGAAAATCCTTGGATCAAACAATTTAAAGTTTCCAATCAAAGCTTGCTTTCGAGCATTTTATTGGAATATCTCTATCAAAAAAGTCTTCTTACCAATTTTTCTGACTTGGTCTTTTCATAAAAAGAGCACTCGAATTTCTTAATACCCTGTATCTTAGTTTTCGGGACCGTTCCCAGCGCATACATTCAGATCAACCGGGAGGTCTTTACGGGACCGTAACGTTGGGCTCGGACACGGTTTTCGAAAGGGGACCCATTTTCTAAGTCAGGTCTTTTTGCATGCAAAATTTTCTTCATCTGCTCCGGGTTTACAAGTCAAGAACCCTGCAAAAATGAGAAAGAAATAATTTTGCTCGAACTTCTTCGAGCTAAGCTTAGACATTAAACCCTACGTTAACCCAAATGCTTTAATCAGAAAAGACTTCACAGGGTTGTAATGTAGGTAGGTTTGGGGACCAAAAAAGAAAGGCTTGCTTTTGGCTCAGAGCGCGCGAAGGGTCTAACATTGGTGATCACTGCAGATTTGCTGCTGATCCGTACCTTGCGGTTCAAAAAGTACCTCAGTTTTTGAGGTGCATCGGTAGCCTTTGGAGGACCTCTCTCTTGTGCTAGTGCGACGTCGATATCTGAATGCGACATAATCTGGAAGTGTCTTTCGTAGTCCCGCTCCCTTAGCATTTTCTTTTACAATCAGATCTCACTGGTGATCTCTATACACAGATATCATGCCATCTTTTTGGCATTTACAAGATCAAACACACGATTCACAAGTGTAAAAATATTCGGAGGGGCATTGGCCTTGCTTTTACCAAGCACTTTACTTTTTCTTGATGCCCAAGATTGGATTTTTCTCTCTTTTTTTGTTGAAATCCCAGCTTTTCCTTTTTTTTTTAGTCATGATTTTCAAATAAGTGTGCTAGATGTGCAACTTTGAATCTTAGCACTCCGACATTAACCCAGGAATTTTTATCCTTCCTATTCTTTTTTAAGCGACGTCGCTTCCACCTTGGGATATGCAATGATCACCAACGGGTTTGTGAAACGAACGCATAGGCTCAACTGGGCTGTTCAAAGGGTAAAAGTGTATAGGATAAAGAAACGAATACTTTTCGTCATCCTAAAACACTTGAATTACTATAGAAGTCAAAATGACAAGCAACACACGAAGATTGATGCAAGTCTGAGCAAGAGAATTTCTAACCATTTACCTCCTGGTACTGCTGGACTTACTTCCAGTTGGCCCCAATGTGGGGTGATTCTTGACAGGGGTAAAGAATGCAACCGCCGCTCAAAGGGCTTATCAATGGTCACCTGTAGTGTTTAGGATGATGAAATGAATGCCTCCGTCATCTCAATCGATGTAATCGATGCGAAGGGCCCTCATACCCTCAGATCCAGGCTTTCCTATTCTCATACTTCTCTTATCTCTCGAGTGTATGTAGGACGTTTGGATTATGTTTGCCTTTCATCTGGAGGAACATATCTGCTAGATAGTCTAAGCAAGCTATGTTTTTGGAAGAATCACTTTGTTTTTCTCCAGGCATTTTATTCCACAGGAGATTTCAAAGATGCATCATGCATGTTCGTACCGTGGTTGGACAACCTCTTATTATGACATATGTGCAATAAATGTCATGAATTCATTTCTCAAAAGCAAGATTTATTTCTAAGTTCGGGCACGTGAATGTTCCTTTTCTTGCTCTTTTTATCTTACAGAAGATGCAAGAGATTTTACTGCGCTTGTCTTCCGTCTTCATTAGGCATTCCTACATGTAGGATAGAGTAGATATCCTTGTGAGTGAAAGGTGGATAACCTTTGATGGAACATATACATATCACCTGATACTTGGTGTTGAAGATACTTCTGTCCAGGGTTTCATTCGGATGAGTCCAATTTTGAGTCCACTTCTTGGAATCCTGCAAAATTGAACACATGCTAATGTATGCATGGATGTATGATATGCTTATGCAATAGCTATTATGGCGGTTCGGATCATTTCGGAACACGCCAGATATTTCAACCTTTGATTTTATTTCAAGGATAATATTTCTTCACAGCATCTGAATTTACAGGGTGTCCCAATTTTTCTCCTTCAGAATTTACCAGAATCAATGCTCCTCCTGTGAGAATCTTTTTGACAATATAGGGGCCTTCGTAATTCGGGGTGAACTTGCCTCCCGGATGGACAACATTTGGCAGAGTCTTCTTTACCACCAGATCATTCACCTCAAAATTTCTGACTCTAACCTTTCGATTAAATGACTTGGCCACCCTCTTCTGGTAGTTTTGACCATGACAGATTGCTCTAAAACGTTTATCGTCTATCAAATTCAGCTGTTCATATCTGTGCTCGGAGTATTCTGACTCGGAGAGTTTACCCTCTGATAGGATTCTTAAAGATGGAATCTTCACTTCCACGGGCAGGACCGCTTCCATCCCGTATACCAGAGCGTAAGGAGTTGCCCCTGTAGAAGTCCTGATCGAAGTTCGATATGTCATTAAGGCAAAGGGTAGCCTTTCATGCCAATCCCTATAGTTTTCTGCAGTCTTAGCCAAGATTCTCTTGATGCTCTTGTTGGCTGCTTCTACTGCCCCATTCATCTGTGGGCTATGGTATGTGTCTGTAACTTCTTTTGAGCATACTTTGACAAAATAAAAAAGGCTCAATTTTTTTTTTTTAATTTGAGAACATATATGGCAAATGAGTTTCTTTCTCTGCTCATTGCTCAACCTGTCTAGGACAAGATGGGGAAGAAAAAGAAAAAAATTGTTGGACCACGTTTTATTTCTAGCAGGGAAACAACAGTCTATTAATTTTTCTTTATAGTAGTGCTGCTTCTAAGTCCTCAACCAAAATGTCCAGGACTAGTTGGATTGAAGTTGCTGACAGATGATTATTGTTATTAGGTGTATTCCATAGCTTACTCACTTGGCATGGCAGGGTTACCGGGGGTTATAATGTCCGAGGTAAATAGATGCTTTCAGTTTAACATGCACTCAATAATCTCCATTTCAAGACTATGTATAGGATTCCTACATTTGGATTGTCATATTCTTGATAGGTATTCCCGTTGAATGTTAAAGGGTCAGCTGGAAGCCTGGTGACATTCGCCAAGTGGTCCTGTGCTTGGATTGTTACCTACACTTTCAACTTCATGTTCGAATGGAGCGCACCTGGTCATCGATTCTCCTTTTTTTTTTCCTTGTTCTATAGTTTTTGCCGGCTATACTTCTCTGGAGCCTATACACATGAACTGCATGTGTTCATATGTCAGGTGTATGTACTAACAAATCTATGTATTGACTATGCTGCTTGCAGGAACCTTTTTAGTTTTCACAGTCATTTGCGGTTTAACTATCTTATTCACTGCGAAGCTAGTGCCAGAAACCAAGGGGAGAGCATTGGAAGAATCGCAAGCATCACTTGCCCATTCTCTGCAATGAGCTGTACTCATGTTGAAATCTGAATTGGTAGGATGAAGCAACTAAGATCAATGTCTGCAACTGTGCTACTCGCTGCGTTTCTTGACAAGATTAGTACATGTCAAATAGAAGGTACCATTAACCGTGGCATGTTTTTACAATGCAGGCTGGGTATTCTTCACCAGCCGAATCAGGCATAATCGACAGCAGCGGCAAGGCATGTCATTCGTGCTATATCTCTAGAACTGTTCATCTGTCAATATATTGCAAAATATGACTCGTTCGAGTGAAATGAGACGCAAGAGACTTAGCAGACATGCTAAAAGTGACATCTCTATCGGCGGTACCAAATGGATAAAATGGAAAGTGTTTCACAACTCGAATTGACATTCTCCAAAATTCTTTCGTGTCACGGTACACTTTTTCGCTGTTCTCGCGTCTTCAGAATTTATCCTCATCGTCGATGACTCGATAAACATGCTTAAGAATTCAAATTTCATTTCCCATCTTTCATGCTTATCATATGGAATAGTTCATTCAGATATTGGAGCTGTTTGATGTTTTTGGATCATTGCATTGGTGAAATTTGCACTTACAAACAATCTGTCTAGCTGGTTAAGGGATCAACATTCGGAAAATAAAAGATTCACTTGGCTTTCTTCCTGCTGAGGTGCGAGGAAAATAGTCACCACATCCTATTTTCTTGTGAATGATCAAGCCGATGGATTAGGCTATACTGCAAACAAGTTAAAAACACGATGAACTGATGAAGGAAGGAAAATAAAAGTGGATGTTCACACCAAATTGAATTAAAAGTTATGACCAATTTAGGTCGTACGTGGTGAGTGATTTTTCCATAATTGAATTGAATTGCGGATTGCATGTACGATCACGTTAGTCTGTCTATGTTACTGTAAAAAAAACTTTCGAAATTGGAGTCCTACTGTGAAATGTCCAATATTTCCTTGACATATCCTGCTCTTGTCTTAATGGGTCAGATATAATATAATTTAACTTTTTAATAATTAAAGGAATGGTTTGTCTTGGCGAGATCATATGCTTTGAGTTTGTTATATTCAGTCTTTCGGTTGTACTTACCATGATCATAAGGGTAAGATTTAGGAAATATAATTGTGAATGGTGTATACAAAAGAGATTGAATCTGTTCACGTTGAGATCTTCCCCGTGTAGTTTTGTTTTTGTTTTTATTTTTAGTAGCCAATCAAGGCACTTCCACTGTCTCTCCCAAGATCAATGTAACTCTTTCCTATTTTCTTCACTCAAGTGACCATCAGAATGCCCTTCTAGTTTCTTCTCCTTTTAGATGGACACAATTATCCAACAGGACATCATGCCATGCTCAAGGCTCTTGAGGTGAAAAATAAACCGTGATTTGTTGATGGGTATTTGCTGCGTCCTGGTTCAACCTCTTCAGATTATCCCTGATGGATATGCCGCAATAGCACAGTGAGGTCCGGGTTGATTCGTTCTACTATACCAATGCTCTCATATAGCATTTTCTAGCATGACTCTACAAATGATGCCTACAAGGATCTTCGTAAGCGTTTTTCCCCTCATAACGCTCCTTGATTTTTTTATCTACACATCAACAAAGTACAACTTTGATATCTACCTATTACACTGTGATTAAATCCTATCAAGGTGAACTATTGTCATACCGACCCATGCCGACTTGTAGTTGTGGAATAATGCCGACCCTCCTACAGCTTCTTCCAAGGTCTTAATGAATCTTATGCCGCGGTTCGAAGTCTGATCCTCCTTAGGGATCCACTCCCTATCATCAACAGAGCATATGCCTTACTCTTACAAGAGGAATGACAATGCACTGTTCAGGACAATGGCACTTTTATTCTCAATCCTACTGCCATGGCCGCGCTTCGTTTTAATGATTCTCGAACATATCTATCTACAAGTTCTTCCAAGCCCATTTTACATTTTACTCATAGTGGAAGGGATAGATATCTTGAAAGCAAATGTTTTAAGAAGCATGGATATTCGGAACGGTGGAATGACCGTAACAAGTACCCCACCAATGATTCTGGCCGCCAACAATGTTCATGCCTAACTGGTCTCCGATTGTTGCCGCAACTACCATGATTGATTTCTCCTCTCCAGTAACCCTTCGGCTGCGTTTGGTCGTCCGAATTTCTAGGCAGGATAGGACATGATATGATAGGATAAAAAATTCTGGGATTTGATCATATCATATGTCATGTTTGGTGAATAGCAGATTTAAAGTCGGATATCTTTATATCATATCATATCTATTGTTTGGTAGAATCTGGATATCAATATAATGATTTTATTCATGGGAGGAAAATGTTTCCCTTGACTCATTTATTTTACGAGAATTGAACGTTGAAAAATTCAGAAAACATTTTCCTGAAAGTTATTTTTAGCAAACGAATGGAGCCTAAAGCTAATTAAATAAATGGAAGTAATGAAAAGTTTTTGCCTATTATAATAATGGGGGCCACATGATTTAGAATATGTCAAGTAAATGAGGTTTTTAGTTAACTTGTTTAGAGCATGTTTGTATTTTCCGATGTTGTCAACTATGAACATCTTTGTGCCTGGACGAGCTAGTCATTCGGTTTTTGAGAAATGACTATGTGATTCATAAACGTCCCTTGCTCTACTTCCAAATGACGGATGCTCATGCAAGCATTTCCTTTTCTTGGAAACTAGTTTGTTTTTTTTTTTTGTTCTTGCAGTTCGTGGAGAATGAAATCAGTTTTATTGTCTTTTACTTGGAAATAGATTTCGGTTTACAAACAAAATGTGTTTCCACTATTACTTACATGTCAAAATAATAATGAAAACGAGAGAACCATATATCAAGCGATTTTGGTTGCAAATGAGTTATCGAAGGGTCGAAGCCCTCGAAGAACCAACGAAACAAAATAATGAAATGGATTCTACTTTGATAGTAAGTGAAGCAATCTTTGTAGTAAACTTTTGAATGCTAGGTTTGGATATGGATCGATTCTCTGCAGGTAGAAAGAGAAAATCTACGCTCGAAATGGTACTTGGAGATTAGTATACAACCATGGAAAACGTAATAATAGTAGATGGGGGGAGTCAACAACCAGGAGGGAAAACGTGGGACTTTCACCCACCAGCTCAATTCTTGATAGCAAGAAACTGTTAACAACGTTCTTGATCTTTCCCCTAGATTTTTGTATAAATGGCTCGAACACCGAGGGAAAATACAACCAAACAGCTTCATCTTTCTTCTTGGAAGATCCGGCAAGCGCTAAGTAGGGAGACAAGAATCATCGTAGTAAAAGGAGAAGAATGGCAGTCTGTCGCGACCCTCTCGAGTTTGCCATGTGCTCTCGAGGGCTAATGGGCCGTCCTGTCTGGTTGGACGCGGGCCTCTCCCAAGGGCCATTATCCAAATCGCAACGAAGGTATGCGTAGTCGACCTTCAGTGTGGTCTAGTGGCATGTGCTAAGTATACATGCCACGGAGTCGCTACCAATCATTTTTTGGAGGGTATGATTAGACACCCTATTGACTAGTCGGGAGTTTCTATTCAATTCTGCGATAACCAGAGAAATGGATTCGGAGACTTAGTTACGTCAATTGTCAGAGTTGACGCCCTTTCGGTACCTAAGTTAACTGAATTTTCTGATCTAAGATTTCATGCAGATGAGTGGGTACGAGTCCTAAATCTAGGAATTTATGCAGATAGGAGTGACTATCCTAGCAATCATAATCGTTAATAAAGTGCGCAAATCAATGAATCCAAATATGCAAAATAATCATATCAAATCAACATGACATTCCTAATAAGGCTCTATTGCCCTAGAGAAGTATCAATCAAGATTAGGAATGATTTAGACATGATTTTACCCATCAGGGGTAAAGTCGCAATTTTGAGATCCAAGGGACGATTTGCCCAAAAAGGGCAAAATCGTCATTTCGGGATAAACCCGGAGTAAAAGAAAGCCGAAAATAGGTTTGGCTGCTCAATTGACCCATTTCCTATTTTTCGACAATTTTCGGAATTTTCTGAAATTTAGAGAGCGATTTACCGTTCGAGGGGTAAAATCGTCATTTTCTAAAAAAGAAATGAAATGTGAAAATCCTAGACATAAAGTTTGGTCACCCACCTAACCCATTGCCAAATTCTAATTAATTTCCACAAGTCATCGGAATATCAAAGACAATTTACCCTTTAAGGGGTAAAATCGTCATTTTGGATTAAACGGGAGAAAATCCCAAAAATGATAACAAGTTAATTGTTTTTGGTCATTTCCAGCCTTGGAAATTTTCTAGAATTTTTTTAGGAATTTTCTGCAATATTTTTGAATCTTTTTTTTTTATATTTTTCCTTAATTTTCCATTTTTTTGGGGATTTTTCGAATTTTTTTTTATTATGAGTTTTTTTATTAATATTTTCGAAAAATATTTTAATAAAAGCATTTTTTTTTTACAATATACAAAACTTAACCAAATAAATAAGCTAACCCCTAGACTGAAATAAATACATGCAAATCAAATCTATAGTGGCAATATTTTAGAAGAATAACTCTGATATACGAATCGGGTACGCAAAATATACGTGATTTGACACCGGTTTTCAATCGCCCCACCCCAGTGTGCCACCCTCTCCATGCGCATCACCTGTCGATCACCACATCAGATTGTCAACAATCAAATTTACAAATTTTTTAAGCAAATAAAATAAATAAAATAAAAATAGGACACTGCTCGAATGCGGTCCGGTTCCTAACACGGCCCAACACGGTCCGACACGTTCCGACACGGCCCGACACGGTCTGACAAGGCTCGATACGGCTTGACACGGTCCGACACGTTCCAACACGGCCCGACACTCTTCAACACGGCCCGATACGGCTTGACACGTTACGACACGGCTCGACACTCTCCGACACGCCCGGACACTCTTCGACACGGCCCGATATGGCTTGACACGTTACGACACGGCTCAACACTCTCCGACACGCCCGGACACTCTCCGACACGTCCGAACACCCTTGGACGCGGGGACCGAGCGGGGCACAGCCGAAACGGCTAAATCGACGGTCGACGGCTGACTCTGGGATCGATGACAGAGGTTTGAGGGAACGTCGGGGCGGAGGAAAACAGAGCACGGCGGCTTCAAGCTGCGTTGACTCGCGGATTTCTCAATCTCGCAACGGCTGGGGTCTTCGGATCTAGCGGCTCGAGGCGGTAACGGCGGCAGCGAGGTGGTGGTACGGCGGTAGATGGCTCGGCGAAGGCGGCCGGACGTGTGGTGGCGGGAAGTTGTTTCGTATGGCGAGGTGGGGAGGTCCACGAAGAAGGAGAAGAAAAACCGAAGAAGAAGGAAGAAGAAGAAGGAGAAGGAGAAGCCCAAGAAGAAGAGGAGGGGAGTGGCAGATCAGAGGGGACAGATGAGAGAGCGTGAGAGGAGAGAAAAAAGAGAGGGAGAGAGAGATTTTTATTTTATTTTATTATTATTATTTTATTATTATTTTTTACTTTTTATTATTGTATTATTATTTTATTATTCCCCATCATTACTCAAACTTTTCTTTTCTCTTTTACTTTTCTTTTGAATGATGATGTTTTCACTCCTTTTTCTTTTAATCATTACTAATATTTTTGCCAAATTCAATTTTATAATGATCACAGAACACCTAAAATCGAACCTGGATTTTACTATTTTATGAGGTCAAAAAGTAAAGGAAATTAAAAATAAAAATACTGACTATTTTTCTATATTTTTGTGACCTCGAATACTATTTTTTCTTGATTTTATTTTTATTTTTATATTTTTCGAAAATAATAATAATAAAAAATATGAAAAAATATTTTTTTTCTCAAAAATGGTCCCTTTAGCTTGGCCAAGGCTACCAAAGTTGATTTTGTAATTTTTCAACTTTTTATGGATTTTCTATGAATTTTTGAAAAATAAAGGAAAAAGGTTGATCAAAATTTAGGTATCAACACAGTCCAGTCGTACATTGGTGCATTTCTGCTATTGTTGTCTTTTTCTCCTACCATCAACGCATAGGTCTTTCACATCGGGAAGTATGGTGCAAAGGGTGATGGTAGATCAGACATAAGCCATGAGAAAATATGTTTCTCATTAATTTTTTTGAATTATTTTGTTTCCTTAATTTCTCCTACTAATTTTAGTATCTGTTACGGTTTTTGAAGGCATAGCTGATTGCATGGAAAGAGGCATGCGCGTCGAGTGCTCCTGCTAAAATGTTGATCCCATTAGGGACGTTTGCATTGTCGAAGACGGTCCTACCAAGCCCTTGTGTAATTCCAGCTCCAAGGCACGTTGTGGGCCCCAGCGGACCCAACCCGCTTCAAGACCGACGATTGGGTCTCGTTCCAGTTGTTGACACCTGATTTTTGATCAGTCTTTCATAGTTTATTTTTAAAAAATTCATAAAAAATCTATAAAAAGTTAAAAAAAATTAAAAAATCATCTTTGGTAGCCTTGACCAAGCTAAAGGAACCATTTTTGATAAAAAATAATTTGTCATATTTTTTAATATTTTTTAATATTTTCCAAAAATAGAAAAATACATGAAAAATGAAGAAAAATAGCGTTCGATGTCGTAAAAATATAGAAAAATAGTCAATATTTTTATTTTAATTTCCTTTTCATTTTGAACTCATAAATAGTCAAAATTCAAGTTCAATTGCATGTGTTTCTTCACGACGCATAGAGTTGAATTTGGCAAAAAAATGTCATTCGAGTATTTTAATTTGTAAATTTCTACATATTTTTTAGTCTTGACGTCCAATTAGATCGACCACCATCTACAATAAATTCCCCTAGCTGAATATTTTCGTTTTTGTTTCACATGATTTCATGGTGTAAAACGCCGAGTGGATCCCCAAATATAATCGGGTCGGCATGAGCTCGATAGCTCGTCCAAGACCAAACCAGGGCACGGCGAACCCCATGTGAGTACTCTCGAATTCCTTCGATGCTTCCTAATGCTTTTCTTAGGTTAGATCGTGTGTAGAATGGCTAGGACAGCTAAATTATTCTTGAGCTGTGATTGATAAATAGGACCTTACTAGGAATGCCATGTGATTTATTGGCATATCTAGATTCCTTGAGTTGGGCATTTTATTACTGATTGTGATTGCTAGGATAATCACTCCTATCTACATGAATTTCTAGATTTAGGGTTCATACCTTACTCATCCGCATGAATCTCAGGCTAGAAAATTCAGTCAACTTAGGTACCGAAAGGGCATCAACTCTGACAGTTGGTGTAACTAAGTCCCCGAAACCATTTCTCTGGTTCTCGCAGAATTGAATAGAAACTCCCAACTATTCGATTGGGTGGTCCAATCATACCCTAAAAAAATGATTGGTGGCGACTCAATGGCATGCACACTTAGCACATGTCACTAGACCACACTGAAAGTCGATCACGCATACCTCCGTTGCGATTTGGGTAATGGGCCTTGGGAGAGGCCCGCGTCCGACCAGACAGGACGGCCCATTAGCCCTCGAGAGCCCGACAACCTCAAGAGGGTCGCGACAGACTGGCGACTCCGCTGGGGACTGGTTCTTAACCATTTAGTGGACTTGAGCCGATTAAAAAGTTGATTGATTCTTCTAACCTAATTTTATGCAGATGCTCTCGAAAGTGAGGTGTATATGCTAACGAATGTGTTAGATGTTTTTGTAGACGGGAGAAATAAGGGGTGAAGTGCTTGTTAACTTTATTTTATGCAGGCAGGAGTTTTGGATGTATGATTGTGTGGATGTTTATATTGAAGCGGTGATTGTTAAATAAAATGCATGTCTTTTGCTTTAGCACGACACAATGAATACACACAATTGCGCCTAAAACCCCAGGCGCCCTCTTTAGGAACACAATAGAAGGAATTGAAAATGGAATCTCCGTGAGGAAAAACATGGGGTAATCCACTTTTCAATTTCGCTCACTTCGAACTATGGATTGAGTCCCAATGCAACGATAGTTGTGCAATGGAATCGGCTCTTCCCAGAATTCGAGGTGAGAACCTTGGCTTTAGGTACCAAGCCCTATCTTTTGATTTTTAGGAGTTTTCCCTCACTTGTCTCATGCGTTTGTCTATGGAAGGTTAGTATACCTAACACTGCTAAAAATACAGAGAAGCTTGATTTTCTCTTAAGTTTGGTTGGTAAGACTTTTCTATCCCTCGAACTTGTTACAGCTCTTAATCATTATATTCATTGCATAATTCCGGTGATTGGATTAAATGCCATTTTGAGGATAGATAGGTGTGTTTTCCTCCCAATGTTCTTGATGGAAGATGAAGATGGTGTCATCCCATTACGAGCGCCAAGTGGACAAGAAGAGCCTGCTATGGACATCATTGAGGTATCATCTAATGAAGATGACGATTTGGAATAGGTGATCCTGAAGTCACGTCTCAAAGATCGAAACTGGGGCATCTCTAAGTATTAAGATCACATTCCTTTGTTTTAATTTTCATTTCTAGCCTTCTTGTATAGGATTTATTTTGCTGAGATCCTCTCTATCTGATCCCTTAGATTGATTGTATTAGGGATCTATTTGTGTTTATATACATTCAGATTGCAATTTGTTGTATTTCTATTGACTTGTCATTGGAATGTGATAGTGGCATTTCTTCTAATCACTCGAATACTCCAAAATCAATTTTATAATTCCTTTGGATGAAATTGAAATTGGAAGTCTTATACAACCTTTTGGCCGTATAGGGCAATACAATCCCAATTTCGCTAGAAGGAACTATAAACTTGAATTGGTTCATGCATATTTTGCATCATTGGTAATCCACAATAATTGATCAAGAGTATTCGTGTTTTTCAAATTTAATGAAAAGATAGATATCCAAATTACTCTCGTTCTTAGCAAACGGCTTTAATTTGGATACCGTATCTTCAATTGAATTTAAAACACATCGTAATTGTGTACTTTTGAACATTCCATTGATTTTCTTGGAATTGATCAAAGGCGATTATCGTGAATTACATTCCTTTCAATGATATGCTTTCCTTTGAGGAATATTGATAAAAGCTTTTGCACAAGGTCAAAACCCTTGTAAAAGCTCTTATCCCTATTAATCACAAGTAAGCATAAAATTGAAAGGATTTATGCTTTATTTTTCAAATTCTTTCTTCTGATTCTGCCTTTTCATTTGAAACAGGTTAAAAACAAGTAGAGAAGAGAAGTCTTTTTGTGGATAATCGTGGTGGGAGGTTCCTTTATCCGATCATAAGCAAGATTAAAAAATCAAGATGTACACGCTCGAATCATCAATGTCAAAGCGCAGCTTGCCTAGGTTGAGAGTGGTCAGGTGTTCGAGAAAGTCAGCCATACAGAAGTTGAGACACACACATTAGAGCTTTCATTCATTTCGCTCAATCGAGGGACCTTAAAAGCAGATCATACAAATCATCGGGGTGGAAACATAAAACCGCAATGAGCCCTAATTAGCATCACAAAGGAACCAAGTTGGCCCTCCATATTATTGATGCTTTGCTTATACTCACCACCTCGAGACTCGAGATCTGCAAGCTTAAGAAGAAGGCGTTTACATTCCCCTTTAAGCTCGGCAACCTTGGTCCCGTGATCTTCGGCGGCTATTTCCAGGTCCCGAACTAGTCCTCTCCCATGGGCTATATCCGCGGTAATGATGTCAAGCCTTTCTTCCTGCCACTCACATTGAAACTTCAACACGACATTACGACGGTCGTGCTCATAGGTGGTCAGGGATAAGGCCAAGCGCTCCACCAAATTTCCCCTCTCGCGAAGCAACATCGAGACTCGCTTGTTGGCGAACTCAACAGCCTTTCTGTGACTATCGGCCACAAGGTTGGCCAACACCAAGCAGTTGGACCGATCCTCATAGCGAGCTCGCAAAACGTGAGCCACGGTAGCTTTTCGATGAGCGACACGGTAAGTCTCTAAAAAGTTTATAAAGAGGGTTGGGAAGATTCTATATTCCCTCTCTAAATTAGTGCCCTCGATGGAGGTGGTGTCTATTTCCACGAGCAAAATGCGGATTTCATCTTCAGTTTCTGGGTGATCGGCTATATGAGCATAGCCTCGACCGAGGAGGTTATAGAGTTTTTCCCACTAGGCCAAAATTTCGGCCGAGAAAGCGCGAATAGGAGAGGAGGTCATTTTCGTTGGAGTGAGGGAGAAGAAGATGAGTGTGGTAGAGTGATTAAAATAAGAAAAGGCAATTATGTAAGAGTGTTAATCTTCTCTGCATTAACTCCTCCTTTTATAGCAACTCGAGAATGAAGAAAGGCATAGCAATAATGCTCGTGGAGCCAAGTTAATTGGGTAAAGCAGTGGTGGCTCTTTCGGTGAACCATCAGATCTGTCCCAGTCCGCGATTTCAGGCTTGATAAACCTAAAAAAGTTGTAAAAAGATATGTCGGTGTCACCATATTAAAATTGAGAGGAGTTAAGCGCAACTATCGAAAAAAGTTGCGAAAGGATTTGGCGGTCCCATCATATTAAAAAACTGAGCAGGAGGCGAGCGTAGTTCCACCTTTTTGAAAATAAGTGGGAGACAGACATGGATATCGAGAAAAGGAAATCGATTTGGTGTCCCTCCACGTTGAAAAGAAGAAAGAAGACGACAAAGCGGGAAATACGAAATCTTGGGAGCAACGCTTGCCTGATGATCTTCATCCATGTTTAAAGAACGTTTCATGGGCATACAGAACCACTCAAAAGAAAATTTAGAGAGAGTGATCATACATGAGAGAGTAGAGAACCCTGAGTGAGCAAAAATTGATCGAACATTTTTCGATCCAACATGTTTGAGGGTTACCATCAGTTGCTAGAGGCGACTGATCCAAAAATCTCAGAAAATGAACTACTGAGAGATCTCGAAGATTCCAGGATGGCGTCTGGTACCAGAACCACAGAACCCAACCCTTTCGGCAACGAAGTTCAGGATCTCAGCAGCGACGACAACAGCAGCAGCGATGGTCAATCCCGGAAAAGGAAACGTCGCCAGTGCCACACTCAGAATGAAATCCAAGAGCTTGAAGCTTTCTTTAGTGAATGCCCTCTCCCGAACATGAAACAAAGAAATGAATTGGGCCAGAAGCTAGGGATGAAACCTTTGAGGGTCAAGTTTTGGTTTCAAAATAAGCGAGCCAAATTGAGGGCTCAACACAGACGTCAAGAACTTGCGATTCTAAAGGAGGAAAACGAAAAGCTTCGAGCGGAGAACATGAGGTATAAGAAAGCTCCCAGCACTATCGCTTGCCTTAATTGCGGTGGCCCTATCACTCTCGGCGAAATGTTCCTTGATAAGCCTTATATGAGGATTGAAAATGCTCATTCACCACCCCACTCCCTCGAACCATCTTCGATACAATCGGATTTTGTTGGAGATATGCATGAACAAATCAATTCTACGAAGTCAATATCGATGCCTTCTAAAGGATGTGATATGCGTCACCATGATTGGAGTTTCCTTAACGATGAGCTTACTATCACGATCGACCAATCCAAAGCTGATGAATTCCCTCCACAACAATTTCCGGCTCGATCAAATTCTACTGGAAATAGGCCAGAGAGCAATAGCCAAGTTGTCAACACTGTTCCGGGTCGCAAGAAGACGAGGGTCAATTGGTCCCCCGAGCTTCATCTCAAGTTCCTTAGTGCGGTTCAGCAACTAGGGATCAACTCAGCATATCCAACGCGCATACTTGAGATCATGAACATACCAGGACTCACTAAAGATGGAGTCGCGAGTCACCTCAAGAGCTACAGAAGGGCGCTAAGACAGCGCCACACAGCACTGAACCTGAAAGAACTCAACTTGTGCCTAAACACTAGGCATGGCTATAACTACAATGCCCCTGAAGTAAGAAATACCCTGCCGAATCTAGGCACCGACCAAGCTGGTAGCAGCACCATCGACTACTTGGGCGCTAATCAGAATATTCCCCCGAATCATCTCAGCACCCCTCAAGAGTATATGCCACAAGTGCAGCAGGTACGAACTCCTTGGTTTGAGCAGCAACTTTTCGCTAGTGCTCTTCCTATCCCCGATCAACATATTGCGCCTAGTGTTCAAAGATCTGCCCGGCTTGGGCATATGATTTCGGAAGATCAAGCGGGCGGATGCTTTGAGGATTTTTGTTTCTCCCATTCCCAAATGGAAGGTGCTTTTGATAGTGAACCGATCAATCATCCTCTTATAATCTCGAGCAACGACGAAGGTTCTAGCTCGAAGAATCAGATCGCTCACAACAGAAACAGGAATCCTTCAACGCCAAGCGATGATGGTCAACCCGAATATCAGTTGCTCGAAGAATCAAAAGATTTCCTTGATGAGGAGCTCCATATCTGGATCGATCAGTTTAAAACTGATGGACTTATGAAGTTATGATCCAAAATGACGATTATATGTCTGATTCATGGTGTAGCTGGCTGATCACCGAGAATCCTCAAGGGAACTAGGCACATGTGAATGGATGTATTATTAATCTTTCTGTCATAAAGTCTTCCATGCAAGATAATCTTCCTTAATGCCTAGAGTTAATCTGGGGCAGCGATCAGTACTACCTGCGAGCATCATCATGCTTGAGTACAACAATCCCTTGTTAGATTAGAGTCGAGGCGAATCAATTGAACGCCACGAAGAAAAACATTTAAAGGCTTCACATAGGAAAATGCGAGCAAAAGCCCGAGCGAGCTCAAAGACGGTTAGCTCTGTATCGTTCTAAGGGACCTTTAGTCGTTATGAACTCTAAATTGAGCTTGTTTCATTCTCGATGGGGGTCGCTAACTGCTTCAAGAATTTTATAACAAAAAACGAACCAGTTAGGGACGCCAATAGTGCTTTGTCCTGGTAGTCAGTGAACTGGAAGTGGTACGAAACGTCAGGAGTTCGATCTCAGGATTGAAAAATCATTTTATCAGTTTGTCTATCACCCGATGAAGTTCAAAGAGATTCGACGCAGATGACTATAGAACTTGGGGCAATTCGAAAATCATCGATTCATTTTCATCAAGCGGCGAAGTTGGTATTGTAAAATGTGAAGCACGCAAATGACAAATCCGAAGCAGAAGGAGATGAATCATGATTCGCTTATCCAAGGTTGGGATTTCAACCTTCGACTAAAGCCAAATCTAGGATGAGTTTTTGATCTTGCCCACTCGACAAAACCCATCTCCACTGAAAATGGGGGCAAACCATTCCTACATCTGGAAAGCATGTCGAAGCCGAAGACATCAAATTCATCGTTTGATCCGTGGGGCAAGTCCCCGAAGCGATAGTTATCATCCGCAGAGCGTAATGGAATCCATCCTTTCAATGTAAAACACATTTGGCCGCGGAGCCACCCATTTGGTAAAAAGAACGTATCGTTCCTAAATGATTTTCAATCAGATGCGGGGATAATGTTCTCTCATTTTCCTCTCAGGTGATGAACAGAGATGAGGCACCCAAGAAGCCATGCATTCAAATAACAAAACAGTGCATGAAACACGCCCAAAAAGATGAATGAATCTCCTCCGACGTAAATCCTCGAGGTGGATTCGTTGCCCAACCAGACGAAGAAATCATGGCCACAAGCTTGAGGGCCGGCTTCTACAATCTGCACATTGGCATGCAGAATGGAATTCAAATCAAGAGTAAAGTAGTATCGTCCCAATTTGTTTTGAATTTGGAAACCCAAAATAATGCTTAATATTTATCCTTGGCAGGAGCTCGCCATCAGGGCAGACATGTAAGTTTCATTTTTCTCCAAAAATCAAGAAGTCGAAAGAACTTTAGAACACCTAACAATCTTGTGTTACTATGTGAAGTGCAGATTTTCACAACCCTTGTACACTCGTTGGAGCATATGACCAAGGGTAAGATGTATCGTTCCAATTTTTGTAAAGTTTTAGAATATACGATGACATATCCCTTTTATATCTCCAGGATCTCCAGCCTCGATGGGCAGGTAAGTATCCCCTTTCCCAATTCATTGGAGATTAAAAACTTTCAGAATTAATTCGATTCTCACATCTAAAAAGACATAGAATTCTTACTTCATTGACATTCATGTTTTAAAACATGAGATTGTCTGAACATGAATTACACATGTATGGTGCATCACAAAATCCCTTTGAAGGATAAATCTTGATGAAATGAAATGAATTTTTCCAACAAGAGTCGTTTGAACTGTTCAAAAGGGTATTTTCTCATAAGAGAAGCGAGCCTAATCCAAACACGTCCCATACACACTTGAGAGATGAGGAGATTGGAAATGATAGCGAAACCTTAACCTATGGATATAAGGGTCATTCGCAACGATTACATGGATCGAGATGATAGAGGCATTTATTTCTTCATTCCAAACACTACAGATGCCCATTGAGAACCCCATTGAACGGCTATTTTCATTCTCAACCCTGTCAAGAACCACCCCACATTGGGGCAAATGAAGGTTAGTCCAACAGTATCAGAAAGTAAACGGTTTGAAATTTTCTTGCTCGGACTAACATAAATCTTTGTGTGTTGTTTATATGATAATCCAAGTGTCATAGGATGACGAGAATAATTCATTTCTCTATCCTACACACTGTTATCCTTTGCACGACCAAGTTGAGCCAGCAAATTCATTTCATCAACCTATTGGTGATCATTGCATATTCCAAAGCAAAGGCAACATCACTCTAGGAATGGAAGCGTGCCAAAGTTTAAGTTGCATATCTAGCATGATTGCCGAAAATCCTAGCTCCAAAAGAAAAGAAAAACACGGGATTAAAAAAAGGGGGAAAAGAAAAATCCCTAGACATCAAGAAAAAGCAAAGTGCCTGGTAAAAAGCAAGGCTGATGTCTATTCAAAATATCCCCAATAAAGTCTAGATATACGATGAAAAGACCCTGCAAAGGAGTCAGATCAAGATGACTACTCTCCAAATGATGTCGTGCTCAAATTGCAAACACACAAACAGACGGTCTCTTAATGTAACAAGAGACGCTTTTAAACATCCTTGTGCGCTCTAAAAGAGGAGTGTACACTTCAAGAAATGGAGATGTTCTTCGAAGGACATGTGGCAAATTTGCAATGATCACCAATGCCAAACCCTTCACAATTTCTGGGCAAAAAATAAGCCTTTTTCGATCCCCAATCCTTCCAATGTTACAACCCTGAAGCAGTCTCATCTGACTAAGACACTTGGGTTAATGTATAACTTAGCTCAAAGAAGTACGAGCAAGACTATTTCTTTCTCATTTTACAGGGTTCTTGACTTGTAAACCCGGAGCAGATAGTGAAAATTTTTGTTCAACGGCCTTGACTCAAAAGTGAGTCCCCCTTGGAAACCGATATCCAAGCCTAACACTACGGTCCCGTGAAAGACCTCCTGATCGGTCGAAATGTATGCGTTGCGAATGATCCTGAAACCCAGGCACAGGTCGGTAGGAAATTGAGCACTTTCCCTATTAAAGATCATTATCATAGAGTAGTGAGGAGCCTTCTTGGATGAGAAATACTCCAATGGATGTTTTGAGCAAACTCTTTTTGAAATTTTCAAATTGTTTGATCTAGAGTTTCTGTGCAAGGAATTTATGATCACATCTGTATATGGCAGGAATGTTTTGGATAACCTCCAGCAATCAAAATGCACATTTCATGACTAAAACTTAAGTCGTAGAATTTTGTCAGTTAGACAATTATTGTCTTCCCAAAGATTACTAATATCTTCTTGGCGAGGAAAATTTTTTCAGGTCTAAGCTTTCTGCAGGACTTTTGGCCGCCCCAAAGACTGGGTGCGTCATCCTTAGGTGAAGCCTTTTAGTAGGCAAATCTTTTCTAAGACCGATCCATAGAATGATCGAGTCTTCGACTAGCCCCGAAGAGCGGGTACGTCATCCTTTGATTCATATCAGTTTGGAATCTCATAAATGGTAGAAACCGCCTGAAGGGTCAACTCAATGGTAGAAACCGCCTGAAGGGTCAATCAATGGTAGAAACCGCCTGAAGGGTCAACACAATGGTAGAAACAGCCTGAAGGGTCAATGTATGGTAGAAACCGCCTGAAGGGTCAACCAATGGAAGAAACCGCCTGAAGGGTCAAAACAATGGTAGAACCCGCCTGAAGGGTCAATGTATGGTAGAAACCGCATGAAGGGTCAACCAATGGTAGAAACCGCCTGAAGGGTCAACTCAATGGTAGAAACCGCATGAAAGGTCAATGAATGGTAGAAACCGCCTGAAGGGTCAAAGGACTGGTAGAGACCGCCTGAAGGATCAACCCAATGGTCCGATCCACCATACGGATCAAAACCTTGATGAATCCCGAACGCGGGAGGATTCGTTTTCCCTAATAAGCCTTACATTAGGCAAGCCATTTCTAGTTTAGTCCACCACACGGATCAAAACCCTTGGCAAATTCCCAAATGTGGGATGCGTCTTCCTTAGGTTCCTATCAGTTAGGAATCCCATTATGGTTTGACCTACCATACAGGTCAGAGCTTAACATCCCCAGGACACTCCGATGACAAGTCCTTAGGAATCTACTTGAACCCATCAGACAAAGCAAATGCCGCAAGCATTCGACAGGTAAGGGGCAGGGAAGTCTATCTACTCCTTAACTTTCTTACATCATATCAGGGAATTGAATGAGCACATCTCTTTTTAAGGAAAAGCACACATTGATGGGCATGAAAATTGGATGTCATGATTTCTTTTATTTTCCCAGTCGAGTCGATCGGAACACAGGTGTCACCTTGTCTTTGAGAGAAACCTCTGACGAAATTCCTCTCAAAGAGGGGCAGCTGTTGACACCTGATTTTTGATCAGTCTTTCATAGTTTATTTTTAAAAAATTCATAAAAAATCTATAAAAAGTTAAAAAAATTAAAAAATCATCTTTGGTAGCCTTGACCAAGCTAAAGGAACCATTTTTGATAAAAAATAATTTGTCATATTTTTTAATATTTTTTAATATTTTCCAAAAATAGAAAAATACATGAAAAATGAAGAAAAATAGCGTTCGATGTCGTAAAAATATAGAAAAATAGTCAATATTTTTATTTTAATTTCCTTTTCATTTTGAACTCATAAATAGTCAAAATTCAAGTTCAATTGCATGTGTTTCTTCACGACGCATAGAGTTGAATTTGGCAAAAAAATGTCATTCGAGTATTTTAATTTGTAAATTTCTACATATTTTTTAGTCTTGACGTCCAATTAGATCGACCACCATCTACAATAAATTCCCCTTGCTGAATATTTTCGTTTTTGTTTCACATGATTTCATGGTGTAAAACGCCGAGTGGATCCCCAAATATAATCGGGTCGGCATGAGCTCGATAGCTCGTCCAAGACCAAACCAGGGCACGGCGAACCCCATGTGAGTACTCTCGAATTCCTTCGATGCTTCCTAATGCTTTTCTTAGGTTAGATCGTGTGTAGAATGGCTAGGACAGCTAAATTATTCTTGAGCTGTGATTGATAAATAGGACCTTACTAGGAATGCCATGTGATTTATTTGCATATCTAGATTCCTTGAGTTGGGCATTTTATTACTGATTGTGATTGCTAGGATAATCACTCCTATCTACATGAATTTCTAGATTTAGGGTTCATACCTTACTCATCCGCATGAATCTCAGGCTAGAAAATTCAGTCAACTTAGGTACCGAAAGGGCATCAACTCTGACAGTTGGTGTAACTAAGTCCCCGAAACCATTTCTCTGGTTCTCGCAGAATTGAATAGAAACTCCCAACTATTCGATTGGGTGGTCCAATCATACCCTAAAAAAATGATTGGTGGCGACTCCATGGCATGCACACTTAGCACATGTCACTAGACCACACTGAAAGTCGATCACGCATACCTCCGTTGCGATTTGGGTAATGGGCCTTGGGAGAGGCCCGCGTCCGACCAGACAGGACGGCCCATTAGCCCTCGAGAGCCCGACAACCTCAAGAGGGTCGCGACACCAGTACATCGACGGCCTAATTGTGTCAGATGGTGGGACCCTAGACGGCCATGGCAAGATTGTCTGGACCCAGAATGATCGCCACAATTTAGTCCTAAGCATGTTTTTCTTTTTTCCAATTGAGTGCTAAACCTTTTGTGTTTGTGTCAATTCATGTGCCAATTTAGTCCATTCGGCTAACTTTGACATGTTGACGTGGACATTAGTCGGTGCTAACTTGGTGTTGCCGAAAATGATGTAGCAATTTTGAATAATATTGTAATATTTTTCTATTTTTCTATTTCTATTTTTTCTATTTTTTTCTTCTCCTGACAATCAGCTAGAGGCAAGGGCGAGCGTGTCCGAGCATCAGTGACTTTTCAATCTAACAATGTGCTTGTCAGTTGTGAATAAGCGATTTCGGCATTCCCCAATTTAATAAATGCCATCTAAGCTTCAACGAAAGTGTCATTGTTTCAAATCCAATACAAGGTAAACCGGAATCAGGACGCATTATCGAAGGTGTCGACATGGTCGGTACTCCAAACCTTCGAAGAACCAAGAGAAACAAAATGATGAATTGGATTCGACCCTTGATAGTGAGTGAAGCAATCTTTGCAATAAACTTTGGAAGGCTCTTCGGATATGGATCGGTTCACTGCACTTAGAAACACGGGAATTATGCTTAGGCAGGATAGAAAGAGAAAATCTAGTCCCCCAAAGCAAGAATTAGGAAGCCTAAAAGTCTACAGTACCGTAAGTTAATTCTAATCATATGATCTCCCAATCAATGAGTGCTTTATGCAAAACACGCAGGCGTTGTGTGTGGAACTACGGTTGAGATTGTACTATCACCATCAGGGAAGTATTTCCTAGAGAAATGGGCGCCGATTATTAGCACAATGGAAAACCTAATAATAACAAAAGGAGATTTCATAACCGGCGGGAACACGTGGGACTTTCTCCCACCACTCAATTCTTGATAGGTTTTACCTTAAAATTGGCAAAAAGCCAATAATAGAATTCTTGAACTTTTCCCTAGAATTTTTGTATAAATGGGTCGAACGCCAAGGGGGAAAAACAACCAAGCAACTTCCTTCTTGGGAGATCCGCGAGGTGCCTACAGGGAGACAAGAATCCTCGTAGTGGAAGGGGAAGGATGGCAATCAGGTCGTACGTTGGTGCGCTTCTACTGTTGCTATCCTTTTCTTCTACTATCAACGCCCAGGTCTTTCACATCGGGAACTATGGCGCAAAGGGTGATGGCACATCAGACATAAGCCAGGTGAATATTCATTTGTCTTTCTGATTAAATTGCTCTAAATTATTTTCTTCCCTTAATTTATCCTACTAATTTGGTAACTATTACGATTTTTGAAGGCCTTGCTGAGTGCATGGAAGGACGCATGTGCATCAAATACTTCTGCTAAAGTGTTGATCCCAGGAGGAACGTTCGCACTGTCGGAGGTGCTCTTAGAAGGCCCCTGCAAGGCCCCTGTGGAATTCCAGCTCCAAGGCACGTTGCGGGCCCCGGCGGACCCGTCTCGCTTCAAGACTGACGGCTGGGTCGTGTTCCAACACATCAATGGCCTCACCGTGTCGGGCGGTGGGACCTTTGACGGCCAGGGCAAGATTGCCTGGGATCAGAACAACTGCAAAGGGGACACAAATTGCCGTACTCTCCCCTTCGTAAGCACCAGTCGACATTACTTGTTGCTATATAGGTTTCCAATTGCTTGGTCGTTATTATAATGGGTAGGCTATGGGGTTTATCTGAACTTGGCCGGTGTGATTAGCCGAGTTTTGAACATGGAGGGAAATTGCTAACATCCATTGGATTTCGACAGAATTTGAGGCTCAACTTCGTCGACAATGCTCTATTCCATGATGTAACGACGCTCGACAGCAAGCAGTTCCACGTAAACGTCTTGGGCTGCAAGAACGTGACGTTCCAACATTTCACCGTGACGGCGCCGGGTGATAGCCTCAACACAGACGGGATCCACATTGGACGGTCGGTTGGTATCAACATTATTGATAGCAACATCAAGACCGGGGATGATTGCGTCTCCATTGGCGACGGGAGCCAGCAGATCTTTGTCACGGGGGTGAACTGCGGTCCAGGCCACGGCATTAGCGTAGGCAGCCTTGGGAAGTGGAAGAACGAAGAGCCTGTGGTGGGTGTCTTTGTCAAGAATTGCACCATCAGCGGTGCAACCAACGGCGTGAGGATCAAGACATGGCCTGCATCGCCGGTCGGCGTGGCCTCCGACATGCACTTCGAGGACATCCAGATGAACGACGTCCTCAACCCCGTACTCATAGACCAGGGATACTGCCCATGGAACCAATGCCAAGCACAGGTAGATACATGAACACAAGAATTGGAATAGGTCACACACATTATATGAATGTGTTCATTCATAGAACAAAGTAATAATTAGAAACGATATGCATATAGAACCGTCTGCTAAAAGAGACCAATTTAATTTCGAATGAACTTTAAACACTAATCGAATATTGCACAGTCTATAAATCATGTTCATATGGGCTCTGATCAGTGTGTTATTCGATTTGTTCAGGTTCCTTCCCTTGTTAAGATCAGCAAAGTCAGCTTCAAGAGAATCAAGGGAACCTCAGCGTCCCATGTCGCGGTGAAGATCGCCTGCAGCAAACTCGTGCCGTGTGATAACGTCGAAATCGCAGACATTGACCTCGCGTACCGTGGCCCGGAGGGCCCCGCTGTGTCAGAGTGCTCGAACGTCCAACCTTTGATCTCCGGCAGGCAATACCCTCCTGCTTGTGCCAAGGTTGTAAGCTAAAAACTTTGCTCTTTTTCGGTGAAGGTCAATCGATGCGGACGTTGCATTAAAAATGATGTGAAAAGGTCGAGCTTTGAATGGATTTTTTTAGCGGAACTTTTTGTATTTTGTGCTCTTTTTGTATTATTGGGTTTTGAAGGCAAGTTCCGGCAAGGCCAATCCTCGCCCTGGCAATGCCAACTATTTAAAAGTACAAAATGAGTATCCTAGTTTTGGAACTTTGATCTGTATGTTATTTATAGTTGTCTTTTAAATTTATCATTTGTTCTATTGGTATGTTGATAAAATATTATAGTATTTACATAATAGCTAATTTATGTCACCTTTAATTTTTTTTTTATATAGAAAACAATCGCAAAAGAGAGATTTCCTTAAGAAAAAAGTGTTGAGAATATTAAGAACGGGAAAAACTAAAACAAACCACATTTTTGGGTAATTGGAGGTAGTACATCCAAACCCCTCACATTTGAAATACTTGGTAGAGTTAGGATGATTGGAACTTGATGCTCCATCTTTCCTAGGAAGCAACTTTGATGCAGCCGCCCTAGTTTTAGTCACAAAGGCACTCTTGTTTCTGTAATATCTTTCTTGGTTGCGGTACCAAAAGCTATTGCCTCAAGTTTCTTTTTATGTTTTCATTCCACCTTAAGAACATGTTGACAAACATCAATATAATTCAACAATGTTGAAGTTGGACAATGTTACCGATTCTCAATCGAAGTGCAACAAGTTAGTAGGCAACAAATTGTTCCTCATGATTGGAAACATCACAAAGCATCATGCTGGTCAAATTTCACCATATATTATTCTTTAGAAAGCTCATTTTATATGAAATTGTGAAAACAGAGGAAGGTATTATGACGATAGTTTATTGGTGAGAACTTCTTCTTCAATTCTTTCTTCATTTTCTCCCAAGTCACGATACAGCCTTTTCCTTCTCGAGCTTTTAGCTTCTTCAAATGCTTCTACCAAATAGACGCATGTTTTCTGAGCTTGATGGCAGCTAATTTCACTTTTAGATCATTGGATACTTTTTTGTAGTAAAAGACTCTTTCTACGATGTGTAGTCAATCCATAAATTCTTTTGGTTGCATTTTCCCTTCGAATTTAGGTATCTTGTTGAAATTCATGGGGCCTTCGATACTGATGCTAAGGGAATGCTTTCTTATTCGAAGCTTGACTTCGAGTACCAGTGAAAGCGTTGACATCCTCTTCATGAGAGAGAGCAGCTTCTAAATCGTGATTCAAATCATCACGTTTTTTACGTTCGAAGCGTTGCAAATGCTCCGGTAGTTGTTACTCTTGTCTCCTTAAAATTCCACCCCCATGTCTCCTAGGTCTCATTCTCGAACCATAGAAGACAACGTTTGGCCTACAACGATGATGACCAGCCATGGAACATTTGCTCTGATTCTAACTTGACACCATAAGAGTATTGAGAAGTAGGAGGTAATATAAGTGAGAGCTTGAATGGATAATTCTCTCACCACCCGTAAGGAGTAAGAGTAAAACAAGAAATCCTTCTTGCTCTTAAGCCAATTGCTCTATTAGTTAATGAATTCAATCAAGTTTGAATTTTTATTCATCTTATCATGCTTATATAGTTAAGCATCGAACAACCCTCTAACCACGAGTCACTGCTGTATAGAAAAAGGAATGGGCATTTAAAGACATAGGAACTAGAAAAGTAATCAAGTCCTAAGAACAAGAAAATGCATTCAAAACATAGAGACTCAAACTTTTGACTCTTTGACAACTACAACACACTTCCCATTATATTTAGACTCAAATTCAGTCATCCTCATGGGCAGCTAAATAAACACATTGAAAGGTCAGAAACAGTAAAGGAAATAAAGAAGAACAACTCCTAGTTGATAAGTAGTCGACTAGTAGCTTCAGAATCGACAACAAGCTTGTAAAATGACAACAAGGAAGCTGGTCAACAATCATGAAATCGACAACTCTCTTGTAGGATTGAGTTCTTCAAAAAGTTATTGTTGCTTCGACATCACTTGTTGGCGAAAAATGAGGCCTCAAAAGCCCTCATCTAGTGGCCAGCGAGGGTCGCTACGAACCTTATCCAACCAAAATGAATGGAAATCATAAAAGAAAGAAAATAATAATAAAAATAACAAAAAAATAAATAGTACAATTTAAAGTACGATTTAAAAAATGGCCATGTCAGTGCCAACAATACCACGTAGAACAACCAACATCCATGTTAGCAATTTTCTACCTACATTGATCGGATGGGGTATCAATGCAAAAATGTTTAGGATTCAACCGGTCCTGTTGAAAGATTTATGTTTGAATTGATACCAATGCAATAGGTTTAGGACTTTTTTGGTACTTTTAGCAAAAAAAAAAAAAAAACATACAGCGACCATGACCACGACTGATGGCTACTAGTGGTTATGGTGTTGGCAATCTGCGACACGTTGGCAATCGACGACGTCGAATACTTTGACCAACAACCAACAAAGGCAGCCAATGGAGTTGTGTTTTTGATAGTTTTGTTGCTATAGAAATTGGAAAGAGGAATTGCAGGACTAGTTAAGGCTCTGTTTGTTTCGCTAAAAATGAGGTGTTTTTATGGAGAATGACAATATATCTCAATGTTCGAATGAAGGCTGAAAATGATATGGAAAATATTTTTTGCTATTTGGTATGAAAAATCAAATTTGATTTTCCTTCACGCACTCCTTTTAATGAATTGTATTTTTATTTTCCTTCAGAGTTGTATTTTTTAATTTTTTTTTATCTTTTCCCCTCTTCTGCTGGTCGCCAGCGACCTTGAGCCTTGCCACATGTCAACAACATTGGCGAAGCCTCACCTCACCAAATCTCGTGAGGTTGAAAGCACTGGCCTCGGCGAGGCTTGGTCTCTCTTGCCTGTGGCCGGTCATTGGCCATGGCCGCGGTCGACGATTGGCTGAAGAAGAAGGGAAAAAATAAAAAATAAAAATAAAATAAAGGGAACGGAGAAAAATAAAATATGAAAAAAATAATTTTTTTGAATTTAAAAAAATAAAAAACGAAATGTAAATAAAGAATATTAAAAAGAAAGAAATGTCAAAGAGAGGAGGAAGGAACGACGAGGGAAAATGTTTTCCTCTTCTCAAAAAGACGAAATCATATTCCCTACTTTTGAATGTGTTTTTTGAGGAAAATGTTTCCCTTTACTCATTTATTTTACGTGAACCGAAGATAAAAAAATCTAGAAAATATTTACCTCAAAGTTGTTTTTAGCGGAACGAATGGAGTCCAAAGCTAATTTAATAAATGGACGTAGATGTGATGAAAAGTATTTTGCCATTTATAATTACAGGCGCCACATGATTTAGAATATGTAAAGTAAATGAGGTTTTTAGTTAACTTGTTTAGAGCAAGGTTGTATTTTCTGATATTGTCAACTTTGAACAACGTCATGCACAGACGAGCTAGTCATTCGGCTTCTGAGAAAGGAGTTTGTGATTCATAAACATCCCTTGCTCTACTTCCAACTAACAGATGCTCATGCAAGCATTTTCCTTTCCTAGGAAACTAGTAAATTTTTGTGTGTGTTCTTACAGTTCATGGAGAATGAGATCAGTTTTCTTGTCTTTTAATTGGAAATAGATTTCGATTTACAGACAAAATGAGTTTCCAGTATTACTTACACGTTGAAACAATAATGAAAAATGAGAGAATCATATATCAAGAGATTTCGGCATTTCCTTGTTCGGTCACCTGATAAATGCCGTCAAAGAGTCATCAGCTGAAAAAGAGTAGTCGAAGGGTGTACTTGAAGCCTTGGAAGAACTAAGCAAAACAAAATGATGAATTGGATTATGCTTTAATAGTAGGTGAAGCAATCTTTGTAGTAAACTTTGGAAAGCTAGGTTAGGATATGGATCGATTCTCTACAATTAGTGACCTTGGATTTATGCTTAGGCAGGATAGAAAGAGAAAATCTAGGCCCCCAAGCAATGGGGTTTGAAGATTAGCAGACAACCATGGAAAACCTAATAATAGCAAATGGGGGTTAACTTGTTAAGAACCAGGAGGGAAAACGTGGGACTTTCTCCCACCAGCTCAATTCTTGATAGCTTTCACCTTAACATTGGCTAGAAGCTGTTAGCAGCGTTCTTAAACTTTCCCTTGGATTTTGTATAAATGGCTTGAACGCCGAGGAAAAAAAAATAACCAAACAGCTTCATCTTTCTTCTTGGAAGATCCAGCAACTGTCGAGGAGGGAGACAAGAATCAGTCTGTTGTTGTTGTCATTTTCGTCTACCGTAAAAGCCCAAGTCTTTGACATCGGGAAATATGGTGGAAAGGGTGATGGAAGATCAGACATAAGCCAGGTGAAAAATATTACTTTTCGATTAGTTGTTTTGAATTATTTTGTTTCTTTATTATTTCCTACTAAATTTTAGTATCTCTTACGATTTGTGAAGGCATTGCTGAGGGCATGGAAAGAGGCATGCACATCGACTACCGCTGCAAAAGTGTTGATCCCGGTAGGGACGTATACATTGACGGAGACGGTCTTAGAAGGCCCTTGCAAGGCCCCTGTGGAGTTCCAGCTCCAAGGGATGTTGCGGGCCCCGGAGGACCCGTTCCTCTTCAAGACCGTAAGTTGGGTAACGTTCCAGCAAATCGACCGCCTCACCGTATCGGGAGGCGGGACCTTCGATGGCCAGGGCAGGATCGCTTGGAAGCAGAACGACTGCAACTTGAACAAAATTGTCGTACTCTCCCCATCGTAAGCGCCTATCAACATTATTCGTTTGTATATTGATTTTGAATCGCTTGGTCATTATTCTAACGGATACGCCGATGGGGTGTATACCTAAACCTGACAATGTGATTAATCGAGTTTCAAAACATTGAGGGAAATTGATGACATCCCTTGAATTTCAACAGAATTTGAGGTTGAACTTCGTTACCAATGCCCTAATCCACGACATAACGACGCTCGATAGCAAGCAGTTCCACGTAAATGTCTTGGGTTGCAAGAACGTGACATTCCAACATTTCACCGTAACAGCGCCAAGCGACAGCCTCAACACGGACGGGATCCACATCGGAAGGTCGGTCGGGATCAATATTATTGACTCCAACATCAGGACCGGGGATGACTGCGTCTCCATTGGTGAGGGAGCCAGCAGATCTTTGTCACGAGGGTGAACTGCGGTTCGGGCCATGGCATCAGCGTCGACAGCCTTGGGAAGTACAAGAACGAAGAGCCTGTGGTGGGTATCTTTGTCAAGAATTGCACCATCATCGACGGGACCAATGGCGTGAGGGTCAAGACATGGCCCACATCACCGGTCGGCGTGGCCTCAGATATGCACTTCGAGGAAATCCGCATGGTAAATGTCGCCAACCTTGTGCTCATAGACCAGGGATACTGCCCCATGGAACCAATGCCAAGCACAGGTACATAATGAACATGAAAATTAAACCAAAGTAATAATTAGAAATGAAATGCATATAGACCTGTTTGCTAAAAGAATCCAATTTGTCCGAAAAGAAAAACAAATTTAATTACGAAGAAAATTTAAACGCTAATCGAATGGCTCAGTCGATAAAAAATATACCTATCGATCCTAAACGATATGTTATTCAATTTGTTCAGATCCCTTCTCTTGTTAAGATTAGCAAAGTCAGCTTCAAAAAAATCTGGGGAACGTTGGCTTCCCAGGTCGCTGTGAAGATCGCCTACAGCAAGCGCGTGTCATGCGATAACGTCGAGATTGCGGACATCGACCTTGCCTATCATGGTCCCGAGGGCCTCGCCTTGTCGGAGTGCTCGAAAGTCCAGCCTTTGATCACCGGCAGGCAATTCCCTCCGGCTTGTGCCAAGATTGCAAGTTAAAACCTTTGCTCTTTCTCGGTGAAGATTGATCAATGCCAACATTGCTTTATAAATGATGTGAAAAGGTCGAGCTCTGGATGGATTTTTGAGTGGAACATTTTGTACTTTATGCTCTTTTCGCCACCTTGAGCTGTGAAGGCGAGGTCTGGCAAGGCCGAACCTCGCCCAAGCAAGACCAACTATTTAAAAGTACAAAAAGTGCATTCCATTTTTGGAACTTTGACCTTTAAGTTATTTAAACTTTTTTTCGTAATATTTAATTGTCTTTCTTATTCTTTAAATTATAATTAGTTCTATTTATATGTAAGTCAAATATTCTAGTATTTACATATTAGCTAATTTGCATTTCCTTTAATTGCTTTTTTTTTATACAAATCAAAAGTAAAAGGGAGATTTCCCTAAGAAAAATGTGATGAGAATATTAAGAACATGGAAAACTAAAGCAAACCACATTTTTGGATAATCAGAGGCAATATGTTCAAACTCTTCACACTTGAAACACTTGAGAGTAAGGGTGATTGGAACTTGATGCTTCATCTTTCATGGGAAGCATCTTTGAAGTGGCCACCCAAGTTTTAGGAATAGGGCCACTCTCGCCTTTGGAATAGCTTTCTTTGTTCCGGTACCGAAAGCTACTACCTCGAGTTTCTTTAAGTTGTCATTCTACTTTAGCACAAGTTGACAAACATCATAATAAGTCCAATAAGATGGAAGTTGGAGAATATTACCGATTTTCGATTGAAGTCCACCAAGGTGGTGGGGAACAGTTTGTCCCTCAAGATCAGAAACATCACATGATTAGATTCTCCCATGTAGTTTTCCCCGAAATGTTCCTTTTGTTTGAAATTATGAAGCTGGAGGAGGTTATTTTGACAGTAGTCTATCGGTGAAACTTCTTCTTCATTCTTTCTTCATTTTATCCCAAGTCGCGATACGACTTATTCGTTCTCGAGCCAACCATTGCTTCTACCAAATAGAAGCATGTTTTTGAGCTTGATGGCAGCTAATTTCACTTTTCGCTCATCTGATACTTCTTTGTTGTCAAAGACTCTTTCTCCGATGTGTAGCCAATCCATAAATTCTTTTGGTTGCATTTTCCCTTCGAATTCAAGAATATCAACCTTCACATAAGAATACTACTGAAATTCATGGGACCTTCGATACTGATGCTAAGGAGTGCTTTCTTACTCGACGCATGACTTCGAGTACTAGTGAAGGGGTTGATATCCTCTTCATAAGAGAGAGCAACTTCTAAATCATGATGCAAATCATCACGCTCTAGAAGTTTGAAGTGTTGCAAATGCTCCGGTAGTTGCTGCACTTGTCTCCTTCAAACATCCACCTCTACGTCTCGTAGGTCTCGTTCTCGACCCATAAAAGACTCATCATTTGGCCTATGTCGATGATGGCCAGCCATGGAACATTTGCTCAGATACCAACTTGTTGCCATGAGAGAGTATAGAAAAGTAGGATTTAACACAAGTGAGAACCTAAATGGATAATTCTCTCGCCACCCATAAGGAGTAAGAATAAAACAAGAAATCCTTCTTGCTCTTATGCCAATGCCTCACTTAGTTTATGAATTTGATCAAGTTTGAATTTTTATTCATCTTGGCAAGCTTATATAGATGAGCATGGAACAACCCTCCAACCACAAGTCACTACTACATAGAAAAGGGACCGGGCATAATATTGACATGGATCAAGTCCTAATAACAAGAAAATGCATTCAAACCTTAGAGACTCAAATTCATTCATCCTCATGGGCATCTGAATAAACACCATGAAAGGTCAGCAAACATTAAAGGAAATAAAAAAGAACAACTCCTGATTGATAAGGGGTCGACGAGTAGCTTCAAAATCGACAACAAGCATGTAAAATGACAACCATGAATCTGATTGACAATCATGAAACCAACAACTCTTTTGCAGGATCGAGTTCTTCATAAAGTTATAGCTGCTCCGGCATCACTTGCTGATGACAAATGAAGCCACGAAAGCCCTCACTCAGTGGCCAGTGAGGGTCGCTGAAGACCTTCGCCAACCAAAATGAATGAAAAACAAAAAACAAAAAATAACAATAAAAATAAAAAAATAACATAAAATAAAATTTAAAATATTACTAGAAATAGGCATGTCAGCGTCAACCACACCGCATAGAGCAACCGACATCCGTGTCAGTAATTTTCTGCCTAAATTGCTCGGATGGATTCAATTGGGTACAAATGCGAAAGTGTTATGATTCAACTGGTCAGTTGAAATGTTTAGGTTTGAATTGGTACCAATATAACATGCTTATGGTTTTTTTGGTACTTTTAGCAATAAACTTATAGTGATCGGGATCACGATCGATGGCTACTGGTGGTGATAGTGTTGGCAACTAGGACGACATTGGCGACCGGCGGCGTCGACTACTTTGACCAACAACTAACAGAGATGGACCAATGGAGTTGTGTGTGTGTGTGTGGTTTTTTTTTTTTTTTTTTTTATAGTTTTGTAGTTATAGAAAAAAGCGGAATTGTGGGACTAGTTAAGGTTTCGTCCGTTTCGCGAAAAAAAAAAGGTATTTTTTCTGGAAAATGACACTATTTTCCTTCAAGCACACATTCTAATAAATTATATTTTCCTTCAAGCACAAATCTTCGCGAAAAATAAGGTATTTTGTGTCTGAAAAGTAGTTAATTCTCATGCAACTCTTCGTATTCAAACAGTTTATTCAAACACACATTTTCATAATTTTTCGAAGACAATTTCTGTACAAAAAATTGCAACTCTTCGAGTCTAACAACGAATAATTCAGACATACCTCTTCTTGTTTGAAATTGAACATCCAATTACACCTTTTCATGTTTGAATCAGAAGTTATTTCCAAACATATATAAGCACTCTAAAGGTTACAAGAGTGTCAGTTTATGTCCGAACAGACAAACCTTCCAAAAGATATAATAGCTTATATCCGTGAACAGTTGCATTGTTCCAATGAGTCACGAAATCCATTTATAAAAGAAATTATTTCGAAATAAAAAATAAAATAAAAATAATTGTTGAATAGAGCCAATTCCGCACCGCGACCGCACAAGCGTGCAAAGTGCGTCTAATAATTGCGTCAAAATCGCGCAATCGCACCCGTACGATGGTATAGCGGGGTGTAGTCCACTTGTCCATTTGTTTCTTTGAAAGACAATACTAGACTTCTAACTAATAAAGTGAATTGCTCTTTACCTTTTATCCTATGTGGGATGTTGTTAGCACCTAAATTTTAATTTTAGGAAAATGCATTGATTAAACAGAAAATGAGAATTAACGTTGATTCTTAAAAAAACAAAATAGTTTTCATGCATAGCATATTTAATTTAAGCAAGCATTGCATTCGAATTATTTTGCACTGATGACGGGATTTGGACCTGAATTGACATGCGGATAACCGGAGCCCACATTGCGTAATTCGGCCATCATAAGGAAGCAAGTGTCGAAAATCCCAAGGCCTTGAGGCCTAATTTAAGCTTTCTGGTCCATTAAATTTTAATTCCAAAAGAAAGGCCTTTTATTAAAGTCTACTAGTCGAGGGCTTAAGCTAACGTTATCAGAATGTGACCTAGGTTTTCACTATATAAACAACGCTAGGTCACATCTTAGAGAGGAGGACATAATTTTCTGCGCATCACAGACTCTCTCTCACGTCTCTCTCGGGGACAATCTCATTCAGAAAAATAGAGAGAAACATGTGAGAATTTTGGAGAGAAAAGAGAGGAGGCTACGACAATATTTACTCACGGCATAATTGAGAGAGGATAGTTCGTCAGTTCTCCTTGCAGGTTCTGAGGCCATTCATGGAAAACACGGCACGACACAGAGAGAAGGAAGTGAGCCACGTTACCATCCGTAACAAAGCAGCGGCGCAAGAAAAAGATTTCTTTTCGTCGGTGTTGCCATGCTTTGTTTTCAATTGATGCCGCTTGATGGGTTTTCCGCCACGAGGTCCTCCCAATCCCAGCATTATTGACACGTCTGCCAAATTCAGCCGAGCAAAGCCATCATCAATATTCAACAAGCTCAGTGTTAGTTCGGTCAAAGTTTTATTTTTTCTTTCGTGTTTACTGACATCCATCAGGTGTGGGATACTTTTGAACGTGTAGAAAGGCATTGCGCAGTGGATTTTCACGTGATGACCCGTCCTTGGCCGTGAGCTGATCTTTGCCTCTTTGAGTGAGGACTGCACTGTCATCATGGGATCCAGAGTCCTCACTGTTTGAGTTTGATTTCGACGAAATTTTGGGGCTGTTTTAGGACCATTTTACCACTGTTTTGTTGCTGGAAGTTGCAGCTGTTTTAGGTTTATTTGGTGCTGATTTGTTCGCTGCTTGGTGCCCGATTTAGCTGCTGCTGTGTAAAAAAAAAAAACAGCAATGTTTTGGGTGTTTTACTCTGGATTTGGTGCAGATTTTTTCTCACTGTTTAGACCCGTTACTCCACTATTTTTTGCTTGATTTCTTCGCTGTTTTTTGCAGATTTTTAGGCGGATTCCTGCTCAAAATTGCCGCTGCAAATTGAGCCTATACAAGCTACAAAATTCACCTCCATCGAATCCTTTAACCCATGCACAAATCCCCATAGCCAATCGGTGCAGTTCCTCAAGCTTCAATTTTCGAAGTTCAAATCTGGAAAGTTATCTGCGATTAAGGTAACACACTAATGCTTTAAGGATTAATTTGAGCATGTTCGCGAAGTGATTGGTTACTGTTTGCTCGATATTTTCGCATATTTGGCTCGCTGATTTTTACTCAAAATAAAGTTATCCTCGCATGTTTCGATGCCATAATTGAGGTGAAGTTTGAAACCTTTTTCTGGAAATTCAAAGAATAAATTCTTTTATCTAAACCGTCAAGTCCAAATTTTTGTCAAGAAAATCTTGGATTTAGTCAATCTGACCTATCACCGTTTAGGTCTGATTTGCTATCTCCGGAAATAAATCAATCTTTACTTCGAGATCTGAATAATTTTTGGAAAAACTCGAAGAATATGGTGTTTGGGACGTTGGCGGTCGTGATTCTGATTGAATGATTGATCGGCGGACTGTTTGATTGATTGTCTAATTAATTGATTGATTGATTGTCTGATTGACTCACAGATTGTTTGATTGATTGGTTGACTTTTGCCATATCTAGAAAATTTCTAAAAAAATAAATGACAGTTGCAATTTGAGTTGGCACATTGTTATCCTGATTATGGATTGATTAGTGGATGGATTGATTAATTGATTTTTGCCATGTCTAGAAAATTAGTTACCGAAGATAGGATAGTTTCTTTCTCTTAAAAAAATCTGAAAATAAAAAATAATTGCACGTCATCTTGCCATGTCATTCATACACGTCATCCATGCATAAATGCCACGTCATCTTGCCATGTCATTTTGCATTGCCATGTCATTTAGTCAAGTCGTCTTGCTATGTCATTTAGTCAAGTCGTCTTGCCATGTCATTTTGCCACGTCATCTTACCATGTCAAGTATCGTCGCCATGTCATATCATCTCACGTGTCATGTAGTTAGGTTGCATTAACATCATAAAGTAAAAATAAAATAAAAATAAAAGATTGGAAATTGTTCATTATATTATCATACATTTTTGACAATTGCTTATTCACGCGTCATTATCATTTTCGAAAATCATGCATAATATGTCATAACATTTGTATGTCCAATATTTATATGCATGTGTCTCATTTTGTTTTGTCATGTCTCTAGTATCATGTTTAGGGTTTTCATACTAGGTTAGCTTGACTGCATGATTAAATTATTTAGGTAAGAATCATGTGTTGCATGGGTTCTTGTGTGTATGTAGTTTGCACGTTCAATTTAATCAATTGCATAATAGTTTGCGTGTTAATTAACCATTTGTGTGATGGATTGTGTTTTCACCTAAGATCTTCGCATGTTTAAACTAATGGGCTTGTGTTGCGCCCTGATGTTATATATTTCTGCATGTCTTAATTAATTAGTTAACTTTGTATATAGGATGAGATGACCCTAATCTTGCATGTCATTGCACCATTTAGATAATTTCACGTCATTGCATTCTTTTCCATTCATGCATTGCATATAAAAAGTGAAAATCCAAATAAAAGAATTACATTTTCTGAGCCTCAAATTGATTCAATCTGAATGGTCGTTTTTAGGACATCTCATATGGAATTAAGGTACCGAAAGGGCACTAGTTTTAATTAACTAGTGTAATCAAGTCCCCGAATCCATAATCTCGGGTTCGTAGGAATAAAATAGTTCTCCCGCTATTTTATTTAGGTTTCTAATCAACCTACCAAAAATGATTAGTGGCGACTCCAATTTCTAAATCATTTCAGAGAATTTTAAGTTGCGATTTGGTTGGACTTGGGAGAGTCTGTATTAGGTTAATTGATCTAATTAACTTAATAATCCATTAGCCTGATTTTTTTTTAGTTCGCGACAGCTTGGCGACTTCACTGGGGAATCAGATTTTATTTTTTTTTTGAAAAAAAAAATTAATTGGTTCACTAGAATTTTTTTCGAAAAATTAAAAGCTTTAGTGGACTTAGGCCTGTTGAAAATTCCTTGGATGTCTCGCATTTGGCGATCTTGATTGAATCTCACCTAAGGTGTTAAATGTTTTTACAGATTTGGAGTGATAAGGGGATGTGTTTGTTAACCCTTTTTGTGCAGGGTTGGAGTTATAAGGGGCGAGTGTTTGCTGACCTTTGTTTTGCAGTTTGAAGGAGTTTATGTATATGAGTTTATATAGAAGCACTGTCTTGATAGAACCTGCTATGCATGCCTTAGTTGGATAAACACTACACCTTGCACACACAACCTGCCGTTGGACCTGAATGGCTAGGCTTAGGATAGTGCTTGGTTAGGGACACTTCGACCATTACCCTGTGGCCCGAGTCGTCCTTTTCAAGTCCCGAACCTTTCTAAATCGGTGCCGAGACCGAATACCCTCGTCACTTACCCTGGTGATGCGGGTCTTTACTTGGCTGAGCCGGATGTCTACGGGAGACCTCGATCTAGCCGCAAACCCAGTTGGCTTGGTCCGAGTATCCTTGGGGCTCCACCTTTGTTAAGCCATGCTAGATAGAAATCGAACCTCACGTTTCATGTGTATGTCTATGCAATTTGTATTATGGTTGGTCAGAAGGTAAGTATTTTGCCACTCCCCTTCGTGATTTATTTACTTTATTTTTTGGTCGGTTCATGTTAGGTTTCAGTCAGATTTTGAACTTAATCCCATGGTCATTAAAAAAAATCAAATGGATGAGTCATTTAAAAAAAATTAAAAAACAACCAAATGATCCCTCAGGGAATTTTACTGATCAATGAAGACTCTGTCACATTTTTCCTTAATGTTTCAATGGATGCAAGATTTTCTTGACAAATTTAACTTGAAATTTCTTTGTGATGAAAGTTCCTCCCGGAGATGTTCCAAATGTCAAAAGGATTTTATCACTTTTTTTTTCAAGGTTATAATGTGCAAGAAATGTTTCCAAAAAAAATCACATCGCATTTGATAAGGAAAGTTTCCTCACTTTTTGCGTAAAAAGAAAAGAAAATAAAGTTGGACCAATCAATCAGTCATGGACCGACCTCTCTTCAGTCATACAATCATTGGTCCCCTATCTTTTGAAGGTGATTATGGATCATCAAGAAAACTCTAATTTGTATAAGGCCACTCGTCTATCACACATGACCACACGAAGTCTTCGAGTACTGCGATAGAAGTGGAGATAGCGCGAGTAGAGAAAAGACGAAAAAAGCTCAAAGCAAAGTCAGAGGAAGCTGGGGACAAAAGAAACAAAAGCATCATTTTTATCTTCATGAAGTCTTCATCACAATAGCAAGAAGTAACCATCCAAAAAGCTTCTCGATGCTCATGCTGCACGAGTAACACCAAAGAATTCCCAAGCAAGTTCGTCAAGATCTTGCATGTTTTCATTTTGTTCGCAGATTCTAGAGGTGCAAATCGAAGACATCATCAAGCGAAGCAGGGAGTAGTCAAGTTGTGGAATTTGTTTTTCTTAGTTTGATCAAAAGCATTCTTCTGTTTTGGTTAATTATCATTAAGCTTGACAAATTCTTCGAGTGAATTTCAAGGTTAAGCCTAGTGAGGCTTCATTAACAGATCCAGTTGCTAACTTGGATTTTCAGTAGCCATAGAGAATTCATCACCCAACGTAACAAGTCAGGTTGTCTCTTTTCAATCAAACTCTAAAATTGGCTTTCTACTACTTCCTCTTGATTTTTGCTTTGCATGGTTTCTTTTCCAGTTCTGATTCCCAGTGACTATTATGCAATTATGGTGGATCCTCGTCGACGTCACTAATCTGGACATGTTCCATTAATCATCTCACCTTGCCAAGAGCCATTGATGGCTACACAAGTCAAACCAACGATCCTCAATATTTCAAATTAGGATCAATTTAAGGGCAAGGGGGCAACTTCTCAAATCTGAACATGCATTAGCCTAATCAATCCTTGGACGGCCCTGCTGTTGACACCTGATTTTTTATCAGTTTTTCATAGTTTATTTTTTAAAAATTCATAAAAAATATAAAAAAAGTTAAAAAAAATTAAAAAATCATCTTTGGTAGCCTTGACCAAGCTAAAGGAACCATTTTTGACAAAAAATAATTTTTCAATTTTTTAATATTTTCCAAAAATAGAAAAATACATGAAAAATGAAAAAAAAATAGCATTCGATGTCGTAAAAATATAGAAAAATAGTCAATATTTTTATTTTAATTTTCTTTTCATTTTGAACTCATAAATAGTCAAAATTCAAGTTCAATTGCATGTGTTTCTTCACGACGCATAGAGTTGAATTTGGCAAAAAAAATATCATTCGAGTCTTTTAATTTGTAAATTTCTACATTTTTTTAGTCTTGATGTCCAATTAGATCGACCACCATCTACAATAAATGCCCCTTGCTGAATATTTTCATTTTTGTTTCACATGATTTCATGGTGTAAAATGCCGAGTGGATCCCTAAATGTAACCGGGTCGGCATGAGCTCGATAGCTCGTCCAAGACCAAACCAGGGCACGGTGAACTGCACGTAACGGGCATGGGGATGGTCGCAGGCTGGGGCTGGGCGATTGAAAGCTGGTGTCCAATCCGGTATGTTTTACGTACCCGATCCGTATATCAGGATTATTTTTCTAAAATATTGCATTTATAGACTTGATTTGTATGTATTTGTTTCAGTCTAGTGGTTAGCTTATTTATCTGGTTGAGTGTTATCTATTGTCAAAGACATGCTTTTTGTTAAAATATTTTCTGAAAATATAAAAAAATATTAATGAATCAAAAATGCCAAAAAAATGGAAAAATTAAAGAAAAACAAAAAAATTGAGAAAAATTGCAGAAAAATTCTAAAAATTGTCCAAGGCTGAAAATGACAAAAAATTGATTTGTTTTCATTTTTGGGATTTTCTCCCATTTAATCCAAAATGGCGATTTCACCCCTCAAAGGGTAAATCGTCTTTGATATTCTAATGAATTGTGGAAATTGCTTAGAATTTGGTGATGGGCCAGATGGGTGGTTAAACCTTATGTCTAAGATTTCCACATTTCATTTCCATTTTAGAAAATGACGATTTTACCCTTCGAATGGTAAATCGGTTTCTAAAATTCCCGAAAATCACGAAAATTGCCAAAAAAATAGGAAATGGGTCGATTGAGTGACCAAACCTGTTTTGACTCCGGATTCATTCCGAAATGATGATTTTGTCCTTTTTGGGAAAATTGTCCCCTTTGTCTCAAAATTACGATTTTGCCCCTGATGGGCAAAATCATGTCTAAATCATTCCTAAGCCTGATTGATGCTTCTCTAGGCCAATATGGCCTTATTAGGAATGCCATGTGATTTATTTGTACATTTGAATTCATTGATTTGTGCACTTTATTATTGATTGTGATTGCTAGGATAGTCATTCCTATCTGCATGAACTCCTAGATTTAGGACTCGTACCCCACTCATCTGTATGAAATCTTAAGTCAGAAAACTCAGTCAACTTAGGTACCGAAAGGGCGTCAACTCTGATAGTTGACGTAACTAAGTCCCCGAACCCATTTCCCTGGTTATCGCAGAATTGAATAGAAACTCCCGACTATTCAATAGGGTGGTCCAATCATACCCTCCAAAAAATGATTGGTGGCGACTCCATGACATGCACACTTAGCACATATCACTAGACCACACTGAAGGTCGACTACGCATACCTCCGTTGCGATTTGGGTAACGGGCCTTGGGAGAGGCCCGCGTCCGACCAGACTGGACGGCCCATTAGCCCTCGAGAGCCCATGGCGAAATTCGAGAGGGTCGCGACACCTGCACACGGCGATCATGCAATTGAAGCAGGCTAAATGGCGAATCCCAATTCATCATCCATTTTAGGCGATTCCATGCTTCACTGTCAATCATTTCTCACAAGATACCAGAACTAGCATTGGTGCCCACAATAGCTCCGTACTTGATCATTCATCAGTAATCAATCAGATGGATCAAATGTACAACGATCCTTGAAGATCCTTACATCAAGTTTCGGCACTCACCTTCAGCAATCCCTATACTGATCAACACTTCCGTTGGTTGTCCTTTGATCAGTCCAATAATGATCCTTGGGGCAATTCTTTGATGGCGCAAACCAATAGAGGACTATTTGCAGAGTCCCCATTTCCCTGGAGGATTCAAGACCAGAGTTCACCTAAGCATGAAACAAGGGGCATCTACAGCCATCAAAACTTGATCGAGGCACGTCCTACTATAGGCATCGGTCAGCTCAAACCCCATTCCATCAATCAGTCAAGGCTGACTCATGCTACACCCTCGATAGATCCATTTATCGTGCCATGTCAAAAGTTGAGGAAAGACAAAGGTCGCCCGATCTCAAAGGGAGTATTTCTTGCCCTCGACTTATCATTGTTAGAAATAACATTCTATTTTCCTTCTCGCAGGTGCCAGGCTAGGAAACATCGTTTTCGATAGCTACCACTGGGGCAAATTGACAGTCAAGAGCTTCTCAAAATTTTGCTCGTTTCATCTTTGAGACCCTATTCATGCACATCTTTCTATGCAGGATCAGATGCAAAAATAAACTATTTGTCAAAGTTCAAAATTGAGTTCCCAAACACTGGCCATGTCTAGAGCAATCTCACATTTTGGCAAAAGCTATACCCATCATGATTGAAAATGGGGGCCAACAGACTTCGACTTAGGAAAAGGAAGTATTTTTCTCTGTCTCATGTGATTTTCAAGTGATACCTTCCTTATTTGCAGGACCATACGACCGTCCATGATGGTGATCAATATTGAACGAGGGCAGCTAAGCACTCAAGTCTTCTCTTGACTCGATTATGCATATGATTTCCTTGCTCTGGGGCAAGGATAGAAATGAGCTAGCCCTCAACATAAGGAGTAGGATCCCCAAGTTGTTTCATTTTCTCACATGTTCAGGGGCAACTTAGATTTTCTTGTTCTTGAAAATCTTCTCGCATTCTTGCATGGTCATTTTCTTGAACATAATGCTTGGAATTTCTATATCCATGAACTTTAAGAATGCTCACCCATTTGCATGAGTCATGCATGATTATTCTTCATGATTTGATTTACCGACTCTGAATAGGGAGCATAAACTGCATATGGTGCATTGAGTTGTATAGAATGGGGCATGACAGGATGATGAAAGGCAAGTCATTTCCACACATCCCTAAATTTTAACCCCCAGTGAGTTGAGTGGTATTATTCCGCATCCTTCAAGGAAAAGGGTTTTCTCGCAAAAAGGTACGATAGCCGAGGTGACAGAGGCATTTATTCCTCTAACCAAAACACTACAGGTTATCCATTGTTACCCCTTTTGAGCGGAGGTTTCACTTCTGTTACCCCTGTCAAGAATCACCCCACATTGGGGCAAAATAGAAAATTCCAGAAGCAAGTTGAGGTAAATGGTTAGAAATTCTCTTGCTCAGGCTAACATCAATCTTCGGGTGTTTCTTTGCATTTATGCTCGAACATTAATTCAAGTGTCTTAGGATGATGAACAACATTCATTTCTCTATCATATACATTTTATCCCTTGCATAGCCCACTTGAGCTTGCAAATTCATTTCTTAAACCCATGTTGGTGATCATATGCTCAATTCAAGCAAATATGGCTGATCTCTAAGCAGAAAAAGTTGAAAAAATCGGGTCAATAGAAAATCCCCATAAAAAAAACTCGTCAAAAGGCTGAAAATGCAACAGCCAAGTGAGATTAAAAGAAGAAGAAGAGAAAAGGCAAAGAAAATACCGATCTCTAAAAAAAAATCTGGGGCATATAAAAAGCAAAATGCATGGTAAAAGCAAGGCCAATGCCCATCCAAATTCTTGCTCATTTGCAAAATACTGCTGAATGTCATTCCATAATTCTCTTGTAAATGAGAAAGGGGTTGAGAGAAAAACCTATGAAAATGTCAAAATGCAAGCCCTCAGCAGAAAGTTTGTACCATCTCTCAGGCAATGATGGCATCATTTGAAAGCGAAGATTAGTGACAAGCAGCAATGATCACCAACGTCAAGCCCTTCTCATATATTTTCTGAGCCAAAACAAACCTTCTCGTTCCTCAGTCCCCAATTCTAACCTACGTTACAACCCTTCAAAAGTCTCTTCTGACTAGGGCACTTGAGTTAACGTAGAGTTGAATGATTATAAGCATCGCTCGAAGAAGTTCAAGCAATATTATTTCTCTCTCATTTTTGCAGGGTTCATGTTTGTAAACCCGAAGCAGATGACGAAGAACTTCATTTCAATAGCCTTGACTCGATTGGAGTCCCATTTGAAAACCTCTGACCTAGCCCTCATTATGGTCCTTATCAAGACCTCCAGATCGGCTCGGTCGTACCAATTGCGAGATTACTTGGACCCTTGTCGAATGCGATGATGGTAAGGTTGAGTGATTTGTTTTGAATCCTACAATCGGGATATACAGCTTTTCTCGAGAGTGAGAGAAAGCCCTTTCGGACTGAAGTCCCCTATTCATATTACATTCGAAGTATTCATAATATGATAACCTCTCTGAATAGGATTGGTAATGCAAACTTGACAGAATGGTTGTGCGTGAATCATGTTATGAGTCATTATTTCATTGGCAAACTCAACAATTTAGCTTTGCATCAAATCATTGAATATGTTTCAGCATGTATGCTTTCTACCTCTGACATTGTCTGGCAGGTAACACATTTTTGATGATCGAGTTGCCTCTCAAAGTCTCGAAATTCATCCAAGGACCATTGAAGGAGCAAACCTTACTAGCAAATGCCGACTAGGTAGTCTTTCAAATCCTCAGGTAAGTATATCTTTAACCTGAACCACTTTAAGAGAATGGGTGAAAGTCCTTTCTGACTGAAGGTTACTCATTCTATTTGGCCAAAGTTTGTCGAAGGGATCAGAAAGATTTCCTTATTGACAAAATCTCCAGTGGAGCTTTACAATGCATGTAGAAGCTCACAAATTGTTGCATTTGCATTAAGGTTCATGCAAAACATCATTTTCTTATAAACTGAACAGGTTGAACACGCCAATTCAGCAAATCCTAAAAGTCGGGTTTCAGTCAACTCAGGTAAGTTTTCTGATTCTTTTTCAGACTTGGATGATCGCATCTTCAATGTTGTAGGTATCAAGCTAAGCACAATGATCTAGACAGAAGATCCCAATTAGGCCTGCTCGATCCATAACTCGAGCACCCTATTCAGATTTGATCTTTCGGCCGAAGTTACATGTGACGTGAAGATGATCATGAATTGGAAGCCATTCCTGATTGCGATACCAGCATTTCGCAATTCTGTTCGCTGTTTCATGTAAAGGATGAACATGATTCAGATTTTCTCAGATTGCGATACCAGTATTTCGTAATTCTATTCGCTGTTTCATGTAAAGGATGAACATGATTCAGATTTTCTCCGATTGTGATACTAGCTTTTTGTAAATCTATTCGCTGTTTCACATAAAGGATGAATGTGATTCAGATTTTCTCAGATTGCGATACCAGCATTTCGCAATTCTGTTAGCTGATTCAAGTAAAATGTGATTTGGAATAAGTTACTTTTTATTAGAAGAAGAGATGAGTATTTATACAAGCTAGGGTAAATACCCATAAATGACCAATATACCCTTGCTATCTAACACTCCCCCTCAAGCTGGAGCATGGATATCTAACATGCCCAACTTGTTACAAATATACTCAACTCGACTACTCCCTAGAGATTTTGTAAAAATATCAGCAAGTTGTTCACCGGTTCTAACATAACTAGTAGATATAATCCCAGCCTGAAGCTTTTCACGAACAAGATGACAATCCACTTCAATATGCTTGGTACGCTCATGAAACACTGGATTAGAAGCAATATGGACAGCCGCTTGATTGTCACATCACAACTCCATTGGTACAGGATCTTTGAACCCAAGTTCCACTAACAGTTGACGTATCCAGATCAACTCACAAGTAGCTTGAGCCATCGCTCTATATTTTGATTCTGCACTTGATCTATCTACAACATTCTGCTTCTTGCTTTTCCATGACACCAGGTTTCCTCCCACAAATGTGCAATAACCTGATGTAGATCTTATATCTATCGGAGATCCTGCCCAATCAGCATCTGAGAAAGATTCTACTTTTCTGTGTCCATGATTCTTGTAAACAATACCACGACCTGGAGCTTTCTTCAAGTATCTCATAATTCTGATCACAGCATCCCAATGTGAGGTACGAGGAGAAGACAGAAATTGGCTCACGACACTCATAGGAACGTAAATATCAGGTCGAGTAATAGTTAGATAATTCAGCTTTCCAACTAGTCTTCGATACCTTTCCGGATTATCTAATAACTCACCATCCTTTGCCATCAACTTCAAGCCTGTCTCTATTGGAATATCCAGCGGTTTAGCTCCTAACATACATGTCTCAGTAAGCAAATCCAGAACGTACTTCCGTTGTGAGATATGAATACTTTTTCTTGCCCGTGCGACTTCAATACCCAAAAAGTACATGCGCGGTCCCAAATCTTTTGTATGGAATTGCTGCTGTAGATACATTTTCAACTCTTTAATTCATGCAGAGTCATCCCCAGTTATGACGATATCATCCACATAAACTATAACAAATATTCTACCAATTTTAGACACCCGATAAAACATCGAATGATCACCACTACATCTACTCAATCCAAACTGAAGTACAGCCTTAGAAAACTTCCCGAACCATGCTCTGGGAGATTGTTTCAAACCATACAATGATTTTTTTAAACGACAAACATGACCTGACTCCCCCTGAGCAACAAACCCAGGTGGTTGCTCAATATATACCTCTTCCTATAAATCACCATGAATAAATGCATTTTTCATATCAAGCTGAAGCAAAGGCCAACCAGCAGAAGCAGCCAAAGAAAGTAAAAGACGAACAGACGTCATCTTTGCCACTGGTGAAAAAGTATCACCATAATCGACTCCATAAACCTGTGCATATCCTTTTGCAACCAAACGAGCCTTGAGAAGAGCAAGAGTACCATCAGGATTAACCTTAACAGTGAACACCCATTTGCAACCAATGGCTATCTTCCCAGCAGGTAAAGGAACAAGATCCCAAGTGCGATTGTGCTCTAATGCCAACAATTCCTCTTCCATAGCTGTCCTCCAACCTGAACTAGATAACGCTGCAGCAACAGTCTTAGGAATAGGGTAGCTATCAATGGTCATTAGACGGGCTCGACAAGACGCTGAAAAACCAGAATAGGAGACAAACTGTGCAATAGGATGTTTAGTGCAACTACGAACACCTTTACGATGTGCAATAGGAATATCAAGATCAGTGGGTTGCTGACTTACCTCAGGATCAGAAGACGTAGAAGACGAGGTAGGCACATAATCTGCAGGGGGTGTGACATGCTGACGGGGACGTCTACTATAGACGTACTCAACAGGCGGAGGAGCTGGAGATGCTAGAGAAGGGGCTGGTCTCATAACAACGTATGTCAAAGAATCATCATCCACCAGAAGAGGTTCCATTGGACAATCAGAATAAACAGTAGACTCAAAGAATGAGACGTTTGCAGTGGTATAATACTTTTGTAAAGAGGGACAATAACTTCTATAACCCTTTTGTGTACGAGAGTGCCCTACAACGATGCATTTGAGAGATCTAGGATCAAGCTTAGAGAGTCCTGGACGATGATCACGAATATAACAAACACAACCAAATATGCGTGGTGGCAAATGAAATAAAGGATCAGAAGGAAAAAGAAGATAGTGGGGAATAGCACCCTTAAGGACAGAGGATGGCATGCGATTGATGAGATAACATGCAGTCATAACAGCATCAGCCCAAAATGATTTATCGATCTTCATCTCAAACATCAAAGAACAGGTAACTTCTAACAAATGACGATTCTTGCGTTCAGCGATACCATTCTGCTGTGGAGTATATGAACATGAAGATTGATGAAGAATGCCCTTTTGAGACATAAATTCAGTGAAAGATGTGGAAAAGTACTCTTTAGCATTATCACTTCGAAGAACACGAACAGAAGTAGAAAATTGAGTATGTACTTCGTTAATAAATGCATAAAAGATAGAAAATAAATCGGAACGACTTTTCATTAGTTATAGCCAAGTGGTTCTTGAATAGTCGTCTACAAAAGTAACAAAATACTTGAAACCCAACTTTGAAACAGTAGGACATGGACCCCAAACATCGGAATGAACTAATGCAAAAGGCTGAGAAGCCTGTTTATTGACTCTTATACTATAACTAGTACGATGAAGTTTACCAAACTGACACGACTCACATTCAAGGCGAGATAAAGACTGAAAACTAGAATCTAACATCTTCAAACTTCCCAAAGAGGGATGGCCTAAACGACAATGAACTTGATGGGGAGAAGCTGCCAAACAAGCCATGCTAGGAGTATCGTCAAGCACATATAACCCCCCCGTCATGCGTCCTCTACCAATCGTCTTCTTCGTTTTCAAATCCTGAAAAACATAAGAATCAGGATAAAAGGTTACTGAACAGTTATACTCTTTTGTAAGATAGCTCACAGAAAAAAGGTTGGATGGAAAATTTGGCAGATACACGACAGAAGACAAAGACATGGAGGATGTCAAGGGGACTATGCCTATTCCTTTGACCGTTGATAAGGAACCATCAGCTAAAGTAACAGTGGATACAGACTCATGAAAGTTAGAAAAGATACTTGAAGACCCAGTCATATGATCTGTAGCTCTTGAATCAATGATCCAAGAGTGGGAGGAAGATGAGAGGCATGCTGTTGCGTTACCTGTCTGAGCAAAAGTAGCTCTGGAGGAGGAAATTGGCTGAGATATCTTAAACCGATTGTACCGAGAAAGTTCATCCTCTGACATTCGAATCAATTGTCCACCCTCAGATGACTCAGAAGGAATGACAGGATCTACTGCATTAGCGCCATTTGCAGTGGCCAAATGAGAAGGCTTGCCATGAAGTTTATAGCAGAAGCGCTGAATATGTCCAGGTACACCACAATAATGGCAAGTCCGTGTGACTGTAGTATTACCATTGGTATCATCCGAGGTACTACCACAAGACTGCGACTGTCCCCGACTAAATCCACGACCAGTGCCACCACTACTAAATCCACGACCAGTACGACCTCCACCACGACCCCGACTACCACCTCGATTCCCTTGCACAGCCAAGGTAGAACTATCACTCGTGGAAGATATACCTTGAGATGAGTCACGTGAAATCCTGGAGACACGAGCGAAAGCCTCATTCAAAGAAGCCACAGTGTCTCCTCCAAGAATCTGTGATCGAGCTGCATCAAACTCTGGTTCTAATGCGCCCAAAAAACACATAACAGCTAACTGTTCTCGATGCTCTTGCATCTTTCTAACATCAGTGGTAATCGACAAAATAAGATTGATTTCCTCATACATTTGCCTGAAATCGGCAAAGAATTGATTAAGAGGACGACCTTTTCTATCGGCTCTAAAGAACTCTTGAGAAACATCATATATCCTCGATAAATTATTCTCTCCAGAATAGAGAACATTCAAATAATCCCATAACTCCTTAACAGTGGTAACATGTGATACTAATGCAGCCACATGAGATTCCATACAATTCCACATCTGATTAAGTATTCTGGCCTCAATTGTATTCCATCTAGTATCAGCATCAGTTCTTGCACCTGTCAAATGGTGTTGAAGTTCTCTCCCTGTCAACGCTACCGCAATAACTCTCTTCCAATGTTGAAAATTGGAGACCCCAGCTAATTTCTCCTTTGACAGACGTCCAGATGGTGCAGTTATGACTTCAGCAACTACTTCTTCTTTCTTATTATCTGCCATAATAAAATACTTATTCTAAACTATTACCAATCACCAGCCAGCCAAACCAACACACTTCAACTCTCCAAACCAACAGCCAGCCAGCCAAATCCCAGCAGCCACACCAATAACAATACTTCAACCACAATATCATCTCAATCCCACAAAGAGAACACTAATCACCAAACTCAATAGCGACACTAATTTAGTCTCTCTAAATTCACAACATCGCCTCCATTCAGTCCCACAATCCAACAACAATCACCAGCAACATTCATTCGCAGCAAAGAACAGCAAAGAAAATCGACACACCTCACCAAAATATACTAGAACAGATGTGCCAACTCAGAATTTTCCTGGACAGTGGTCGTTAGAAGCTCCCGACTCTAGTGTACGACCCTCGATCAGCAGCTCTCTGCCTTGGCGACTCAAGATGGAGGTTGCCTGGCCTCGGGCATACTGGATTTGGGGTCGCCAGCCCTAGGCGACAGCAGATGGAAGTCGCCGGAGGTCGCGGGAAGCTGGGCGACGACGAAAGGAGGCCGTTGGCCCTGTGCGACCCTCGCGAGAGGCTGAACGACGATGAAAGGAGGTCGCCGACTCACGCGGGAGGCTGGGCGACGACGAAAGGAGGTCGCCTGCCCTCGGACGACGGCGAATGAAGGTTGCGGCGGTGGGTGGGTGCTGATTTATGGAGGTGGCTAGGTTTAGATCCTAATTTGGCTCTGATACCATGTGATTTGGAATAAGTTATTTTTTATTAGAAGAAGAGATGAGTATTTATACAAGCTAGGGTAAATACCCATAAATGACCAATGTACCCTTGCTATCTAACATAAAAGATGAACATGATTCAGATTTTCTTAGATTACGATACCAGCATTTCGTAATTCTGTCCATTGTTTCACATAAAGGATGAATGTGATTCAGTTTTTACCTGATTGCGATACCAGCATTTCGCAAATCCGGCCCGCAGCTAATGCTTCACATGATGAGCGGATGATCGTGATGCAGAAGCATTTCTCAGCTGACATTCCACAGGACGAGAAGATGATTGTAGTTTGAAAGCTTTATTCTTAGCCGACGTTTTACGTGATGAGCGGATGATCGTGGTTCGAAAGCTTTACTCGCAGCTAATGCTTCACGTGATGAGCGGATGATCGTGATGCAGAAGCATTTCTTAGCTGACATTCCACAGGACGAGAAGATGATTGTGGTTTGAAAGCTTTATTCTTAGCTGACGTTCTACGTGATGAGCGGATGATCGTGGTTCAAAAGCTTTACTCGCAGCTAATGCTTCACGTGATGAGCAGATGATCGTGATGCAGAAGCATTTCTTAGCTGACATTCCACAGGACGAGAAGATGATTGTGGTTTGAAAGCTTTATTCTTAGCCGACGTTCCACGTGATGAGCAGATGATCATGGTTCGAAAGCTTTACTCGCAGCTAATGCTTCCCGTGATGAGCGGATGATCGTGATGCATAAGCATTTCTTAGCTGACATTTCACAGGACGAGAAGATGATTGTGGTTTGAAAGCTTTATTCTTAGCCGACGTTCCATGTGATGAGCGGATGATCGTGGTTCGAAAGCTTTACTCACAGCTAATGCTTCACGTGATGAGCGGATGATCGTGATGCAGAAGCCTTTCTCAGCTGACATTCCACAAGACGAGAAGGTGATTGTGGTTTGAAAGCTATATTCTTAGCCGACGTTCCACGTGATGAGCGGATGATCGTGGTTCGAAAGTTTTACTCGCAGCTAATGCTTCACGTGATGAGCGGATGATCGTGGTGTAGAAGCATTACCGATTTACGATCCAGAACTCGTAAATTCGGCCTACAGACATCTTGCGTCGTCCCGAGTCAGGAAGAAAGAAATTCCTGAGGACGGATGGGCCTAGTACCTTAAGATCCTCACAACGCTGGTGATTAAGGGAGTCCTCAGCGTATAAGGTATTTGTAGAAATAGATACCCCTTACGCGATCCATGCACGAGTTCTTCGAAAAAAGAAGTTAGATGCATGTCATTTTCAGTCTTGCATTGCATCATTTCAAAAACAATGAAAAAAAATTGATTTAGATGAAAATTTAGGTGCCACTTTTGGTTTTTGAGCGAAACCTCTCTGAGCCTCCACTCAAAGAGGGGCAAGCTATTAGCTCCTAAATTTTAATTTTAGGAAAATGCATTGATTAAACAGAAAATGAGAATTAACGTTGATTCTTAAAAAAAAAAAGTTTTCATGCATAGCATATTTAATTTAAGCATGCATTGCATTCGAATTATTTTGCACTGATGACGGGATTTGGACCTGAATTGACATGCGGAGAACCGGAGCCCACATTGCATAATTCGGCCATCATAAGGAAGCAAGAGTCGAAAATCTCAAGGCCTTGAGGCCTAATTTGAGCTTTCTGGTCCATTAAATTTTAATTCCAAAAGAAAGGCCTTTTATTAAAGTCTATTAGTCGAGGGCTTAAGCCCGCGTTATCAGAATATGACCTAGGTTTTCACTATATAAACAACGCTAGGTCACATCTTAGAGAGGAGGACATAATTTTCTGCACATCACAGACTCTCTCTCACGTCTCTCTCGGGGATGATCTCATTCAGAAAAATAGAGAGAAACACGTGAGAATTTTGGAGAGAAAAGAGAGGAGGCTACGACAATATTTACTCACGGCATAATTGAGAGAGGATAGTTCGTCAGTTCTCCTTGCAGGTTCTGAGGCCATTCATTGAAAACACGGCACGACACAGAGAGAAGGAAGTGAGCCATGTTACCATCCGCAACAAAGCAGCGGCGCAAGAAAAAGATTTCTCTTCGTCGGTGTTGCCATGCTTTGTATTCAATTGATGCCGCTTGATGGGTTTTCCGCCACAAGGTCCTCCCAATCCCAGCATTATTGACACGTCTGCCAAATTCAGTCGAGCAAAGCCATCATCAATATTCAACAAGCTCAGTGTTAGTTCGGTCAAAGTTTTATTTTTTCTTTCGTGTTTACTGACATCCATCAGGTGTGGGATACTTTTGAACGTGTAGAAAGGCATTGCGCAGCGGATTTTCACGTGATGACCCGTCCTTGGCCGTGAGCTGATCTTTGCCTCTTTGAGTGAGGACTGCACTGTCATCATGGGATCCCGAGTCCTCACTGTTTGAGTTTGATTTCGACGAAATTTTGGGGCTGTTTAGGACCATTTTACCACTGTTTTGTTGCTGGAAGTTGCAGCTGTTTTAGGTTTATTTGGTGCTGATTTGTTCGCTGCTTGGTGCCCGATTTAGCTGCTGCTGTGTAAAAAAAAACAGCAATGTTTTGGGTGTTTTACTCTGGATTTGGTGCAGATTTTTTCTCGCTGTTTAGACCCATTACTCCACTATTTTTTGCTTGATTTCTTCGCTGTTTTTTGCAGATTTTTAGGCGGATTCCTGCTCAAAATTGCCGCTACAAATTGAGCCTATACAAGCTACAAAATTCACCTCCATCGAATCCTTTAACCCAGGCGTAAATCCCCGTAGCCAATCGGTGCAGTTCCTCAAGCTTCAATTTTCGAAGTTCGAATCTGGAAAGTTATCTGCGATCAAGGTAACACACTAATGCTTTAAGGATTAATTCGGGCATGTTCGCGAAGTGATTGGCTGCTGTTTGCTCGATATTTTCGCATATTTGGCTCGCTGATTTTTTCTCAAAATAAAGTTATTCTCGCATGTTTCGATGCCATAATTGAGGTGAAGATCGAACCCTTTTTCCGGAAATTCAAAGAATAAATTCTTTTATCTAAACCGTCAAGTCCAAATTTTTGTCAAGAAAATCTTGGATTTAGTCAATCTGACCTATCATCGTTTAGGTCCGATTTGCTATCTCCGGAAATAAATCAATCTTTAATTCGAGATCTGAATAATTTTTGAAAAATTCGAAGAATATGGTGCTTGGGACGTTGGCGGTCGTGATTCTGATTGAATGATTGATCGGCGGACTGTTTGATTGATTGTCTAATTGATTGATTGATTGATTGTCTGAATGACTGACAGATTGTTTGATTGATTGGTTGATTGATTAACTGATTGATTGACTTTTGCCATATCTAGAAAATTTTTTAAAAAATAAATGACAGTTGCAATTTGAGTTGGCACATTGTTATCCTGATTATGGATTGATTAATTGATTTTTGCCATGTCTAGAAAATTAGTTGCCGAGGATAGGATAGTTTCTTTCTCTTAAAAAAAATCTGAAAATAAAAAATAATTGCACGTCATCTTGCCATGTCATGCATACACGTCATCCATACATAAGTGCCACGTCATCTTGCCATGTTATTTTGCATTGCCATGTCATTTAGTCAAGTCATCTTGCCATGTCATTTTGCCACGACATCTTACCATGTAATGTATCGTCGCCATGTCATATCATCTCACGTGTCATGTAGTTAGGTTGGATTAACATCATAAAGTAAAAATAAAATAAAAATAAAAGATAGGAAATTGTTCATTATATTATCATACATTTTCGACAATTGCTTATTCACGTGTCATTATCATTTTTGAAAGTCATGCATAATGTCATAACATCCGCATGTCCAATATTTATATGCATGTGTCTCATTCTGTTTTGTCATGTCTATAGTATCATGTTTAGGGTTTTCATACTAGGTTAGCTTGACTGCATGATTAAATTATTTAGGTAAGAATCACGTGTTGCATGGGTTCTTGTGTGTATGTAGTTTGCACGTTCAATTTAATCAATTGCATAATAGTTTGCGTGCTAATTAACCATTTGTGTGATGGATTGTGTTTTCACCTAAGATCTTCGCATGTTTAAACTAATGGACTTGCGTTGCGCCCTGATGTTATATATTTCTGCCTGTCTTAATTAATTAGTTAACTTTGCATATAGGATGAGATGACCCTAATCTTGCATGTCATTGCACCATTTAGATAATTTCACGTCATTGCATTCTTTTCCATTCATGCATTGCATATAAAAAGTGAAAATCCAAATAAAAGAATTACATTTTCTGAGCTTCAAATTGATTCAATCTGAATCGTCGTTTTTAGGACATCTCATATGGAATTAAGGTACCGAAAGGACACAAGTTTTAATTAACTAGTGTAATCAAGTCCCCGAATCCATAATCTGTGATTCGTAGGAATAAAATAGTTCTCCCGCTATTTTATTTAGGTTTCTAATCAACCTACCAAAAATGATTAGTGGCGACTCCAATATCTAAATCATTTCAGAGAATTTTAAGTTGCGATTTGGTAGGGCTTGGGAGAGTCCGTATTAGGTTAATTGATCTAATTAACTTAATAATCCATTAGCCTGATTTTTTTTAGTTTGCGACAGATGTAAAAAAGGCAATATTTTGTTTGTTTTAGAAATAAATTTCATCAATCCACCACTTTGTTTATAAAAAAAAATAACAAAATAAAATTTCTCAAAAAATACAACCAGCATTTTCATGAGATTAATATACCTACATATAGGTCTCTTTCAAGTTAAACCTTTATTCAGAGCAAGTATCTCAGAACTCTATCAAAGTTACAAGTTGCTTGGCTTTAAACTTGTTACTCTAAATAATAGAATCGGACATACCGTACATACCCTAACCTCTTGTTTCAGCGAGAAGTTCATTATTACTTAGCACATTGTGCTTGTTTCTATTTCATGAGCTCTCTAGAAAGTAATCCCAACTTTCGTAAGAAGTGGTACCACTTCTAAGCCCATATAAGTGAAGTATTATCACGTGTTTCTGTTACTAATAACACACTACTAAATCGTATTATATTTCATTAAGAGTATAATTCAGCCTTTAAAACGTAACAGACGATATTAATTTCTCATTTTCAAACTAATGTCAATATCAAACAATTACTTTCAGTAACTTATTTTTACCCATTAAACCTTATAACTAGTGAAGCTAGTATCAGGTCGAGTTATCATCACTGATGATTTTAATCAAAGGGTTTCAGCCCTATTTCTTTTGAGGTCACCTTTACCACATCTCTTGGAAGAGACTTTGTAAAGGGATCCGCCAGATTCTTGCTTGACCTCGCGTAAACATTTGTTATGTTACCATCTTTAATCAACTGTTTCATGTATTCATGTTTTAGACTGATGTGTCTAGGCTTATCATTATTAATGCTACTATAAGCCTTTGCTAAAGTAGCTTGACCATCACGGTGAATAGAAATAGGAGGCATAGGACTAGACCATAGCTAGATGTCCATGAACAAATTTCTTAACCATTCAACCTCTTTTTCTACTTGTTGTTAAAGCAATAAATTCGGATTCCATAGTTGAGTGATTTATGCATGTTTGTTTCATGATCTCCCAAGAAACAACACATCCACCTAACGTGAAGATCTATCCAGAAGTAGAATGTTTATCTCCCACACTAGAAATCCAACTAGCATTGGTGTACCCTTCTAATATAGGCGGATAATTATTATAGAATAATCCCAAATTTTTAGTTCTTTTAAGATAATAAAAAATGTTGGTAATGACATTCCAATGTTCTATACTTGGATCTCTAGTGTATCTACTCAACTTACAAAAGAAAAAGGTATATCAAGTTTAGTACAATGCATCACATACATTAAATACCCTATAGCACTCGCATATTCTAGTTGTGCTACTACTCTATCAGTATTAAAATTTAATTTGACACTGGTATCATATGGAGTACTCATTTCTATGAAACCAAGATGTTTAAATTTATCTAACATTTTCTCAACATAATGACATTGGCTCAACGAATAACCCTTACTATACCTTTTTACTTTAATACCTAAGATAGTATCTACTTCTCCCAAATCTTTCATTTTAAAATTTGAAGTTAGATACTTCTTAGCCTCAATGATTCCAGTCATATTCGTTCTGAAGATAAGCATATCATAAACATATAAGCAGACTAAAACTCTGTAATCTTTAGTTAATTTTGAATAAATACACTTATCAGTGCTATTATGCTTAAAATCATTGGACAATATGACTTAATCAAATTTCTCGTGCCACTGTTTTGGTACTTGCTTAAGCCATAAATACATTTGACTAATTTAAATACTTTCCTCTCATTTCCAAGAATAACAAAACCCTCTGGTTGTTCCATATAAATTTTCTTATTTAAATCTCCATTTAAGAAAAAAGTCTTGACATCCATTTGATGAACATAAATGTCACGCCCCGAGCCTGTCGAGCACGCGAGCATCCCACCTTCGCCGTCATATTAAATGATCTCCCAAGAACCAACGGCCGATACTTAAAGGTCTAAATGATACATGCATGCGAGAGCGATGACAACTCCATATAAATAAACTTCATAAGATGACTTAGGACAAAAAGAGGTACACTTCTCATCAATGGCAAAGTCAGTTACAAATCTAACTCCAAACAATATACATTTCTTAAGGTTTCAATCAGATTCATCTTGATCTCCTCCAACAACTTCCTCAAGTGTCAACCCATAGCATGTTCGGGTTCCTTCGCCTAGGACCTGAAAAATTTGTCCCACGACGGGGTGAGATATAAATATCAGTAAACCAAACCTAACCCTAAACTAGGCTACGAGTACCTCCAGACACTTTTGAAAAATGGGTATTTTGGGATAAAAAATCTTTGGCATGTTTAAAACAGGGTACTTGTCAAAACCCGGCATTCAGTACTTCAAATCGATTCGACTCAGTCACAAATCATGGCAAACATCTGAGCTTCGTGCATTGGCAGGGTTTTCAATCAAGAGCAACCACTTGACGCCATCTCAAACATGAGGATATTTCCAATGTCATTTCATGAATTTCAAGAAAACATATCATTTTCTATCACGCCCTTCCAGGGCCATTTTTAACTCATGAGGCAAATTTAAAACTCGTGAAGCAAACTTCCATACTTGAGGTAAATCATCAAAACATGAGGCATATTCAATTTCTCAAAATTATTCTTGTTTTTTTTGAAAAATAGATCTTTCCATATCCGTTCACGCTGGGCCGCCCACTTTGGGGCTGCGAGATGATTCGGTCTCCATATGACCCGTCAGTCCATATGAGACTCTCGCGTCCGGACCTAGAGATGATTCAGTCACCATACGACTCTCGACACCCATTTTCAATCGAGATGAATCGTGTTAGTATAGAACTCTCTAGCTATAGACCTAGTCAGGTCAAATGGGAGTAACTCCCTCCCAATACATTGGCCAAATTATAATTCTCGGCGATCCTACACGCCATTGGCGATCCCACACACCAGTGCACATATAATTTTTCCCGACGATCCGACATGCCCTTGGCGATCCCATACGCCATTTACACATATAATTTCTATCGGTGATCCCACACGCCATTTACTCATAAAAAATTTCAATTATAGAAAGCCTCAGATTTGCATTTAAAGAAAACAATCTACGCCTCAAAATTCATCATTCAAAAACAACTCATGAAATCAAGCAGTTCATCCCCTACTCGAGGCATTCCTTTCAAACGTCCTTCAACTGGACAAAACATATTCCACGTCATAAATTCTCAGTCAAGCACGTGTAAATTCAAGTAAAACCTCAGGCAATTCAATGAACACGGCCAATTCACAAAACTCACGGCTTGACAATAGTCACGACGCTTTCATCATCTCAAAGCTTGACATTTCTTTCGATAAAATATTTTTCGAGCTTTTACAACTCAAGGCAACCAATTTGGCCAATAAAGCACCCACTCATGGTCAAGCAAGACTCTTCAAACGTTAAATTTTCAATCAAGAACGGGCCAAGGAATACTAACTTTAAAAAATGGACAGATTTGGACTCCCTCGTGCCTCTCACAAAATCAGGCCATAAAACCATTCAATTCAAACTCAACACTCTGTCTTTTAGTAACCTAACCTCCTAATAAAGGTTTAGGCATAACCTCGAACTTAGGCCAAGCGATTCCATAAAACGATCGACGCATCGTCGCGGCACCAAGCTATCCACTCTTGGCCTTCCACGACCAGATTCATTCCCGAATAAATTGATATGGATCTACTAACTTTTTGAGAAATCTACCTTTAGAAACTTGTCCTTCAAGGTCTTATGGACATGTGAGCGAAAACGGAGCTCAATTTGGATATCGGGCGACCAAGAACGAGCCATTTTAAAATCAGTGCGCAGTAGGAATAGATTTATACGGCTCTCGGCCTCTAACGTGTTTCACCTCAAAATCAGCCTTTCAATCACTTCCAATTCAACCACAATTCATCTATTAATAACTTAACACCCTAACGAAGGGTAAGAAGTCGTCTTACCACAAACCAAGCAAGTGAAATCCCCCAATTTGCAGCTACAATTCTCGGTTCCAAACACTTCTCAATTCTCAGTTTTCAGCTCCTAGGGAAATCCACACAAACCAGCCATCAAACTCATAAAAACTCCATTCTAATTCTACATACCTCAAGCCAACATATAGTACTACATCTTAGAGGGCCTTACCAATAATTTCCGAGCAAGAAATAGCCTCAAAGGACTTCAAGAGTGTCATAGTTCCAAGTTTGCCGAGCGAGGACAGAATCTGTTCTACAAAATATCACCATTTGTCAATCATAAATCCATTCTAACTTCAACTAATTCTCAATACCAATTTCTCAGCTCTTATACTAAGAGTTTAGAAGACCTCACCGAAAATTATAAGTCATTTGAAGTCTCGAAGCCCACGAAACAGGTCTTTCCCCAAAATTGGTCAGAATGTGACCTCGTCCTGACCTTTGTCCACTCAAACAGACCTACGGGACAAATGGTTGGTCCAAATTGAGCTTATAATATGTCCCTAGAACCACAAGACAATAAGATTTCATATGGCGGTAGTTTTACCTCAATCTGATATCGGACGAGGGAGTTATGGTCGGAATAGTAAAGCAGTTGGACAGGGTAACGGGCTGGTCGGTGAGAGAGAGGGAGAGAGAAAGAGAGAGAAAGTGTGGCTGAACAAAATGAAGAGAGAGAGAGAGAGAGAGAGAGAGAGAGAGAGAGGTCTTCTTGCTTTTCCTTAGTCCCCAAGACAATGAGGGAGAGAGAGAGAGAGAAAGTGGGTGAGGATTTGACTTGCAATTAATGCAATTAGGCATCTAATCTAGGGTTTAAGTGGATAAGGCCTCCCAAATGATGACACTTGTTCTCAAGGGACCAAATTGACCAAAGGGCCTCCTTTGTTCAGCTACCATAGGAGAGAAAATGACTAATTTGCCATTGCTTTGGTCTTAAGTGAATAAAGATCCTTGAGGGGCAAAAGAGTAATTTTTCATCTTCGGTCCGAACTTCACTTTTTCAAATCTTAATTACCCTCGATGAGGCGACATCCAATTTCTTTCAAATGTTGAAATTCCTCAATGTCCAATACCCAATTTTGAGGTCAAATTCATATCTAGTTCTCGTCGACTGTAATTCCAGTTTATCTCAAACTGACGGGTGACTCTTGCAGGCGCTACGCGTATCGACCTTTGGGATTTCTCACATCGTGGTGACTTTGGTTGTCATGTGATTGCGCGGGTTTATCGCTAGTTCTTGTGGTCCTGATCATCAGAATCCGATTTAGAGAATTTTTCACAAATTATACATTGGTTAAACGGAATCACCAGCGTCCCAACCGTATAACGCTAGCAAAGCATCCCATGATCGTTCCTAGATCGATCTCTGCTGGCCCAAAATATCTTCTCGACAATCCTTATGGTCAAAGTGCCGTTTCTTAATCGAATTTCCCAGGTCCACATACCCGACTCCGCGTTAGTCTTTTCTTTTCGGTCAGTTAACTCGAGAGTGGCCTGCTCTGAGCGAGATACCACTGAAATACACCGATCGATACCTTTCTAATCCATAGCCTCGAGAGGGGTCGAAATTCGGAATGTCACAACTCTTCCCCCTTAAAGAAAATTTGTCCTCGAAATTTATAACCTTCTAAATCATCCAATCTTATGGGGGTAATAACGCCTCAATGCTTCTTCACTTTCCAAAGTAGCTCCTTTCATATCGTAGAGGACACACAAGTCCCATTAGCTTAACCTCGATTGTCTAAATCGAACCATAGCCTTCTCAACTTCTGAGGCAAATTCATGATTAAGTCCTCAGTAGTTCGTCCTCGATTCCATTCGAGATTCTCCAATGATCATTTATTCCATCAACTTATAACGGTTACGCTTTTCCTCGTTGGCACGTTTCCTTGTCCTTGAACTTTCAAGGCTTTCATTCTCAATTTCATGGTTCATTCTCCAAGTACTTGGAAATCTGGATTTTATCCTTGTTACTTTTATTCACACGATCCCCTTGGACATTAAGGTCCATGAGTTACCACACCTTACTCTTTTCCACGACCCTCAGGTCCAATACTTGAGGTAGTCGTTATACCAGTCAATTGGCAAACTTCCAATTTAGAAGTTGAATCTCTTACTTCGTGAGGTAAGGTTTGTCCTTCAATCGCCAATCACGCGATGCTCGATTTCCTACTACACGCACCCGCTACCTTATTTACCTTTCCATAGCGATATAAGATATCTTCCTTCATCCTTAAGCAATTTCATTCATCCACGTTGCTCTTCGTTCATTTCTCTTAGGCAATCAAATACTTCAAGTTCTCACGGTCTATGTAAACTTACAACCTTTCTTCACACAAGTACTGTTTCTCAAGCGTAATCACAAGGGCGCTTGCGAGTCGGCGCTTGCGAGCCAGCTCCAATCATGCATCTGGCACCCCAACTCATAGGGTCTTACTATCGCGAAGTACACCCAATGTCCACTTCAGATTGCCTTGTTACGCTTCGCATCTCCTTTCTTCGACATGTCATTACGGTTCTCATGATTCTTCCAATTCCAAATGGAAATGTCATTGTCGGTGTGATCACCAACTTGACTTAAGTCCTTAAAAGTCCTTCGTGTTCACCCATCCATTCACGATACGTCTCGTTCGTAGCCAGTCTTATCAACAAAGTAACTATTGCGAGGGATTTTTCTCATGCATCATCCACAATAATCCATCAAGTTTAGGAAAACCTCAAGCCTCAGTAGCTCACATTGGCCTTAATCAATCCATTATCATTTCCTACCCTTGAAGGGTTCCGCAGGGATTCTATCTCCCAGAGACTTCACATTTAAAAAAAAACATTGCCATCTTAGCAAGTCGAAACTCGCATTTATCACTCTTCGCATATAGCGAGTGTTCATGCCCCTCTTGACTCTTTGAATCATTTGATCATCATCTCTAAAGACAGTAACAATCGATCCAATTACTCCTTGATTGCTCAATTCGATCGTTATCAGTCTTTCTACTACCAGGTATTGAATCGTTCTAACTACTTTTCGCATCATCCACTTGAAAGTCTATGATTCGACTATCTCTGCTTCCATAGATCCCCAATTAAACCAAGCATCATTTTGTTCATTTTTGTCACTCTTTCCTCAGGAAGCATTCGTGCCGTAACCACTGGATTCCATAACAAGCCAATGCGACTTTACCTTAACTCCCTTCATTCAACTGAAAGTCGACATTACCTCAAAATCTTACATTGTCCACAAGACAAGTCTCTAAGACTTAATTCTCAAAAATCATTCAAGCTCTGCGTCTTCATCCTTAATCCATACGTTCAATCTTAATACCAAGATACTTAGGATTTTCTCTTCCTTCTACACTAGGGTCTCTTACCCTCTGAAGGAAACTATATACTTCAGTGGCATTCTCTTACTTCAAATCTACCTTGTCTTCCTTATTCCATTAGACAACATTCTTATAGCCTACGCCAACAGCAGTACCTTTATTACAAGATTCAGATGCCACCATAACTTGACATTTTCCTTCCAAGAACTCAGCCACATCAAGTGGCAAGGTTCTAAGGAGTAGAGGTTCCTCCTCGGTTTTCAAAATCCACACCTTGGATATTCGAATCGAATAAGTCAAGTCACCTTGCGGTCATAATCCAAGCACCCTTTTTGCTTACTCAATCATTCATTAGGACCGCGAGTAGCTAGGAATATCAAGTCCATTCACTTCTCTTTCCATCAACGACCATCTCATGATCCATCGTCCTTAAGAACAACGCCCTATCTTTTAGGGGACGAAAACTTATGACTCCATTTCCAACGGTTCCAATTCAATCTCAATAAATCCTAATAGGATCATTAAACCCAGGCAGACTAGTACGCCGGTTTGGCTTAACACTTTCCATGACAGAAGAGATGGACCACTAATTTTCCCACCATGGGTCCTACGCCCAGGTGATCCGCCTTTCCTTACAGGCGCTTCCCATGACCATAAGCGAAAATCCCTTCACTTACACTTTCTCCATATCATTGAGCCCTTCGAGACGAGGTTGATCATAATTCTTCAGATTCAAGGGTACTATCTAGTCATAATGCTTCGAACTTCGATTCACTCTTGAACCTCCTTGCCTTATTTGAAGGGTTCTCGATCATCCTTGGTACATGCTTGGAAAATCTCGGGGACTCTACCTTACAATGGTAGATCCTACTTAAGTTCTCAAAACTTCGGGGACTCAAATAACTCTTGCTCCTTAACAATTTCAGTAATGCATTTCTCATCGAACTACTTAACGAAGGCATCTCAATTAGATATCATACCTTCAAGGAAGACTGTGACATTCTAAATTTCTGACCCATCGAGGCTTGAAATATGAAATGGAAGCTCGAATTAGCAATTGGAAATGAAGAATCTAAAAATTGGAAAAGGACTTGACGTCACCTGGCCAAATGGACAAATTAAGACTGAAAAATGAAGTTTCGGACGAAAAGTACAAAATGACCGTTTTGCTCCTCAAGCTTAATTCTTGTCTTTGGAAAATTAAGAAGGGAAAAATGGACATTTACCCTCCCCCACTAGCTGCCAAAAATTTGGACAGAAAAATGGTCAAGTAAGTCAAAGGATTAAGCTCAAATAATTGGTGCATTGGACAAGTGTCAAAGGGAGAGTGAATGGCCATCTAATCCCCCAAAAGGTTTTTAGAAAAACGTGAGAAAATTATTGGGGGACCTCTCACTATTGATCATCTTCCCCAAATAGCCATTTCCCCAAAACCCTCACCATTTTCGCCACTTTCTCTTAGTTTTCTCTCCAGCCGAGCACTGCCGCCCGACCAGTCACTGCCGCCTCCTTCGGTCCGTACGACGGCCCCCTCCGGTGACCTTTTGATCGGTCATCGACCACTACAAGTTAGTTTAACCTGTCCTTAACAAGTTTCAATTGGTTTCATGTCATTTAGAGGTCTGGTTAATTTAAGAAAATTTTTGGAAGAAAAGTGGATGGATTCTGAGCTAGCTGAGGAGAAGTGATGATTCTAGCTCATAGAAAATCCAAATGATCTCAGATTTTCGAGGGTAGCTTTATAAGGTGATGTCATATATGTGGCTGAGCAAAAATAAATTTTTCAATTGAGATTTAGGGGTGTTTCATGGCTGAGATTGAGTGGACAGAATTGATCAAAAATCTAATAGGTGGACAATTTGTGGAGGCCGAACCATTTGGGCATCCTAGGGGTGTTATTTTACTTCCAAATCATTGGGGGATGTCCTAGACATGTAAATCTAGGTCTTGACAAGAGGATTGAACATTAAATTGGTGATTTAAGGTGAATTATGGGCGGTTGGAATAGAGCAAAGGCAGAATAGAATGCTGTCCAATTCTATTCCAGCCTTGGCCGAGCCCTTTGCTGGTTCTAGAATGTGTTGCCATGGTCCAAAACGATTATTGGGATGTCCTAAGATGTCAACTGATGTCTCGGCAAGAAATTAGCTCGATCGGATCGGAATTTGGCGGAGTTTATTGACGGGAATTGTGATTTATTCGTAGGGCGACACGAGACGTGATTTGGCTGTGCTTTTGTGGGTCTTGGAAGTGAATTGCACATGGAATTTGCTAGCTTGCTTATTGAGGTAATTCCTAAATCCTTACTTGAACATTAGGACACTACTGGATAGAGTGGGTGAGTGATTTGATTGCTAGGTGAAGCCTATGACTTGAATTGCTTGACTGAGTATTGGATTCCATGACTTGAATTGCTTGACTGAGTATTGGATTCCATGACTTGAATGGCATAGCATGACAATTGAACTGCGATATGCCTTGATGACATATTTAGCTATTAAGCCCTTGATTGTTTAATTGGCTGTGACGCCTACGTGACTTATATGACTATAGCGCCTGTGATATTGAAGTGGCTATGAGGCCCTGTTATTGAAATGGCAATGATGCTCTGTTGTTGAATTGGCTGTGATGCATTGACAATCGTGGTGGTTGCTTGGCTAGTGAGCCCTGCTAATTGATGTTGAACAATGAGCTTTGATGAATTACACTGACTATAAGGTCTATGCTATAATGCATTCATCGATCAATTGGCTTGGTGCCCCGAAGATCGAATTGGCTTGGTGCCCTAGTTATATGAATGGCCTTAGTGCCGATGTTATATGAATGGGTCGTAGTGCCCTAGCGATCAATTGGCTTGGTGCCCCGGAGATCGCATTGGCTTGGTGCCCCGGTTATTACATAGCTATAATGCCTTAATGCAACACTGAAGTTGAGCGTGATTGATCGTATTGCTCATCCATGCTTGGCTATTGATATGCCTGCTTGTTTGACGCCATGCGCCGTTGTTGGTTGCTTCCATAAATTGGTGGTATTGTGTGTGGTCTGGGGGGACTGGTGTTCAGGTCTAGGTTTAGGTTTCATTTATTGAGATTTATATCTCACCCCAGTGGGGGCTTAACATTTTTCAGGTCCTAGACGATGAGACGACAAGTTTGTCGAGGTTGAGTATTCGAGGACCGAATTACAAGATATGGATTCACATTTTGTGATATTAGGGATTGTCCTTTTAATTTGTGAATTAGGAATTGAACACTTGGTATTTGTTTAATGTGACTTTGATGTACCATGTTCCTATCCCAAGTCATCTTATTGTAACTACGAAAGGAGAGTTGTTTTCTCGCTTCCATCGTTTAAATGGTAGGTGTTTGTTTGAAGGCCGAGGAATCCTGGGCAGCACGTAATGTATGGTAAGGCCTTGGTGGGATGTTCGCTGGCCATATGGGTCCGGGCGTGACATCCCCGTTTAAGTGGTATCAGAGCAAGGTCAGCTCGATCCCAATTTGATTGAGGTTTAGAGTGATAAGAAGGGATGACTTGGGGATAGTTAGATAGTGAGACCTACAGGATTAAGTATTGATCATCGAATCTTGGCGTACACTCCCTGCCTTCATCAGATCTGGTCATTGCAAGCTGTCCCAAGTCATACATCTATGAAGAGAGTCTAGTTCCACACGTCCCATAACATGCTTCATTACGGTTTTTAGGTATCCCGTCAGCTTGTCCCATACCAAGCGACGGTTTATCAAGTCCAAGGATGATATGCCCATGCATGCACATTCCTCAAGTCTCATTTTAATGCCATAAACACATGCACTACATGATCGTCCTTAATAGTCATCACACCGCATTCACCCTCAAATCAATTCTTATCAATAAAGGATTTCTAATTCCACAAAGGACCATCACATCTCACAGATCAAATGCTTATGTTCAACCATATACCTCAAGTTCTGTCGTCAATAAGTCATAATCACAATCATATAATCCAATGACTCTTTGTTCATAAGAGATTCTCTATCAACCTCAAGTGCATTCACCACCTCAAATCCATGCCTATATCTCCTCAATTTCTATTCTCTTCCTTATGAGCCTCAATCATATCACCACTCATGGCCATCGATATAAGATCGATACTAAAATCATTAGAGTACAACACAAGTTCAAGCTTATAATCCTCGAGGTTCAGCAATCAATACCTAATCCTAAAGGTCTCACTATCCAATCGTCCTCAAGTTACCACTCCTTATCACTCTAAGTCTCAATCAAATTGGATCGAGCTAACCTTACTCTGATACCAAACAAACGGGGATGTCATGCCCCGAGTCTGGTGAGCACGCGAGTATCCCACCTTCGCCGTCATATTAAATGATCTCCTAGGAACCAACGACCGATACTTAAAGGTCTAAATGATAGATGCGTGTGAAAGCGAGGACATGATCAAAATCTTTCACTTTTCTTGCTCTGGTGCTTCTCCTAATTTTAGTCATGTCTTCAGAATCATTTATTATTTTCTCATGAGAATGGATTCTGAATTATTCATATCTTGCATTTGAGTATAATTCTGCATAATTTCAGAATCAGTAGAATATTTATTCTCAAAGAATTCAACATCTCTTGATTCTACATTGACATTTAACTCTAAATCAAAAAGCCTATAAGCTTTACTGTTCTCAGCATATCCAATAAAGACACGTTTGATGGCTCTAGGATCAAGTTTCATCCTTTTAGGGTTAGGTACTCTGTAGTATGCCAAACACCCCCACACTTTAAGATATGACAGGTTGGTTTTCTACCTTTCCACAATTCATAAGGGCTAACAATATTTCTTGTGGATGGAACACTATTATGAATATCACATGTAGTAAGCAATGCCTCTCCCCAAAGATTAATTGGTAGCTTTGAGTTTGAGAGAATACAATTGAATATTTCTCCTAAAGACCTATTCTTTTTTTCAGGCAAACCATTTTGTTGTGGAGTGTATGATTATAAGGCTTGATAAATAAGACTAGTTCTTCACAGAAGGTTGAAAAATCATTTAGGAAATATTCTCCTCTTCTATCTGAACAAAGAACTTTAATTTTCCTTTCCAATTGATTTTCCACTTCAGCCTAATATTTCTTAAACATGGTAAATTCTTCATCTATTGATCTTAGGATGTATACATATAAGTATCTACTGTAATTATCCACAATGGTTATAAAATACCTTTTACCACCATGTGTTAACATACCGTTGTATTCACATATGTCATTATGTACCAAATAAATTCGAATTTCTCTTAACACCAGGAAATGATTTCTTTGTTAATTTGAACTTAGCACAAATTTCACATTTATCAAATTCACCATTAATGTTTATCAAGTCTAACTTTTCCATATTCTGCAAATAATGAAAATTTAAATGCGCTAATCCATTATGCATAAAAGACGAGAATCGACAATATAAACAGAAGAAACGATATTATTATTAATACTCAGTTGATACATACCTTCATTGGAATAGCCTATTCTTCAACGGGACAACCTGGTCGGATTCAAACAATACCTGAAAACCCCTTTTACAAAGAACATAAATAAAAATCAAATTTCTTTTGATTTTGGGTACAAATAGTATATTAAGAAAGTAAACCTTATTTCCAGAAATAAAATCGAAAGTAACTATGCATTTGGTAGCAACCTTTGCATGAACTTTATTTTCCATCTCGACCTGTTGAAGATGCACTTCAACAGTCTGTTCGAAGTGCCTAAACATTAATCAATCCTTATATATGTGCACACTTACACCAGAATCTATCCACCAAGAAGATTCGACAGAAGCATAATTGTCACGCCCCGACCCCGGCGGGCACGCCAACATCCCATACGGCCGTCAATACAAATAGGATAACCCAGGATTCGACGGCTAACTCGTAGAGTGTGATATGGTAAGCACATGCGAAAGTGAAAACAAAATCCCAGACATAATAACAAACATAAGGTGACCTAGGATTTAAAAGCCAACACACATTGCTTTACAAAATAAAAAGGGTCTATTACAACAAAAGGGGGTAGAGTGCAGAGGAAGGCACTATAGGACCACAAAAGAGAATTCTTAAAATGAAATTCGTGAACTAGACAGACTCATCTTCATCTTCCTCCTATTCCTCTTCTTCTTCTTCTTCTTCTTCTTCTGGGCACCTTCAGGGCTTTGGGTCTGAAAATGTTGGTCCCACGACGGGGTGAGATAATAATCTCTGTAAGTTAACCCTAACCCTAAGCTAGACTATTGGTACCTCCAGGCACGTTTAAAAATATGCTAGTTTTGGCAAAATATTTTTCACACATGACATTCAAGCAATTGGTATAACAAGGCAATTCTGGCATATCAAGCAATCAGGCTCATGTCTTTCATACTTTCAATTTTCAATACGCATTTCTCAAGCCATACAGGCATCATAGACATTCCATGCACTCCAAGCTAGCCAATTCAAGCATATAGACTCGGAAACACAATAGGAACTATGTTTCGGTTTTTTTCTTCTTTACGCCCATCAAGGGCCCCATTGTGAGATGATTCGGTCAATCATATGACTTTCGACGTCTTATCGAGATGATTCAGTCATCATGACTCTCGCTGCGATATGATTCGGTCTCTATAGCGACTCTCGACATTTGCGCCATCGAGATGATTCGGTCGATTATAGGGCTCTCGCGTCCGAACCTAGAGATGATTCGGTCACTACCTGACTCTCGATTCTTACAGCCTTCGAAATGATTCAGTCAAGGTAGGACTCTCTAGCCGCACGACCTCGTCAGGTCAATGGGAGTAACTCCCTCCTCGGCTCAATGCATTGGCCATAAAACATAGTTGTGAATCTTCTCATTAATCTCATTTTCACATTCTCAAGCAGATTCATTCCATCGCCGTTCATGGCACACCATTCAAGCACACTACGTTCATCAACTCAAACATTCCATTCGGCCACTAACAGTACATGTCATCCCACCTTAAGCAATTGAATCATCGAAAGCACCAACAAGCATCAATGCACTTGATTGAATCAAATAAGTCGTGCACATCAAAATTCACTCATGGAACCTCATCATCAAACATGCACAACTTTAATTCAACATTTTTAGGCATGCCAAAGAGTCATTAAATCAAGGCAAAGCATCCAAAAAACTCAATTCATCAAAACTGCCCAATTCAAGACCCCACGACCAGGTTCAGTCTCTCAAAACCTGACATTTTGCTATTGACTTTTTCAGAAAAAAAAAATTCCATGGTATTTGTGGTATCCCCTGTTTACTAGATTCCTAATGATCAGAAATGGTCAAATGGGTTTTGAAGCTGACTTTTGACGCAAGGATTTAAGATTCTAGAATACGAGTCGAGACAAGGAAAACAAGATAGGTCAAGACGACCTAGGAGACAGAGAGAAAATAGGAGTGTGCGCCAAGAATCTTGTTCGTTAAGATTAGTGAAAGATAATTAAGAGCTCTCCTCGCCAACCTTTACTCATGGTCGAGATAGGATGAGTTAGCGCCACTAGGGAAATGGACATGGGTTCAAGACAAACTAGAGTGATCGACTAATAGAAATTCATGAGGATTATGTAGTGTAGGGCCTTATGTCCGAAATTTTCAAGCATGAGGAACAAAGAAGGATCGGCCATGCAGGGCTATGCCAAGTGACGGCATTATTCCTTCTTGCATGAGGAGCCATTTGTTGATTCACCTAGGAAATGACAAAGAATGTGATTTTTATTTTTGGATGACAAATTCATGAGGTTTCACTACCATGTACAGTCAATAAGAAGTTGTACAAGTGGCGATTTTCTCCCATTTGCATGAAGTTTAATTGGTCAATCCACCTAGGGAAATTGCTCGAAAAATCATTGGAGTGGAGTCCTATCAAGATTTGTGACAATAAGTTATCGCCAATGGGGACTATACCAAGTAGTGATTTCTTTCATGGTGCATGAAAATCCATTGGACGGTGGAAACCTAGGGAATTGGTAAAAGAAGTAAGACCATCCATTGGTCTATTGTCATATCAAGATCTTGCTTGGATAATGGAACAATAGGGGTAGTGCCATGTGGCGAGTAATCATTGAAGGGAAGGGTGTGTGTGACAAGTGTCACTTGAGGGATTCTTAAGACATGCAACAAAAAAGAACTTTTCATCTTCTTCTCTCCCTTCACCATTTTTCGACCAAGCAAGCTAGAGAGAGAGTTCGTGAGGGAGAGTGAGCGACCGAGAGCAAGAGGAAGGGAAGAAGGAGCGGCTCGGCATTTTCTCGAAGAACAAGGAAGAAAATCGTGGAGCTCAGGCTAGTGCAAGCTACCAAAGGCAAGAATTCCTTCAATTTCATCATAGGTTAGAAGTACATTGTAGTGTTATGACCTTAGGAAGATCATGTGAGGTTTTAAGGGCCTGCAAGTCATTTCTGTGGTCTGTTTTAGAGCCGAGTAGTTGCAATTCGGTTCTTGATGTTGGAAGAGGTCGAGTTGAGGTTATATTGCATGAATTTTGGAAGAAAACCTTAAGGAGTAGGGCTGAAAAGTCGAGGACATGATGTCACTTGGCTAGATTGAAGTGATGTAGTGTAAATTATTTGAGCAAGGCCGAAATTGGTTAGGTAATGGTGTTGTTCTTTCCAATTCCATCACGCTACAGAGTTGGTTCAAGCTACATTGTAAGTTTTCGAGTTAATTAGGGAAAGATTAGTTAAGGACGTTGTAAATAGGACAATGGCTAGTGATTTTAAGTGACTAAATGGATAGGAGTAAGGAGAGGAATGATTCGTAGTTCGGGGAAAACAGAACCGGGTACCATTTTAGTGTAATGTTAGGTTCGGTATAATGAAACGGTTTCGACTTATAAGCTGAGTTGTACCTTGTTTCCTTACTTTGATTATTATGAAATTATGATGGTATAGTTAGGGACGATTGGCGAACTAGATTGATAGTCATTAAGCTCAATCTCAAAGTCTAAACTGTGACTTGCAAATAGAAAACAGAACAGATTTGTGGCTCGAATTGATGGGGAAACGACTATTTTCTTTAAAGTTCTTTATAATGGAAATTTATGAGGGAAGTGATCGAGGCCTTCTTATTGATCTTGTGTCATGAGCTTAGATTAAATCATTTGCTAGAATTGACCGTTTTCCTATTCCTTGAGATACTAGTTGTAATGCCTTACTCGATTGATAATTATGATGACATATCTCATGAGCATGTTTTGTGAATTTTGCATGCTTGTAGTCGGCCTGGCATTGTTACATTATATGCAGAATTGCTACTGAGAATTCTATGATTCATGGTCGAGCATGCAATGGTACGAGGTACCTGATTGAGATCCGATGAGATATGTGGAGTATTTGCTCTTCAATGCACTGAATCGAGATGTCGCCCCAGGGCTGTGTGCGGGATAGAGTCGTACCATGCGTCGAGGACGCCCTGGAGTAGGGGTCATAAGCCATTGGGCTTGGCGATGGTTGTATGAGCAAAGAGCATGTCATTTTCATGATATCATGGCATTTTTGCATCTCGTGATCCTTATTTGATTTTTTTTTAAATGCTACAGTTTTATACTGTTATAGAATTGTTCTATAGTTGTCCTAGGAGTCTTAGGACCCCCTATGGTGAGATTGAATATTTTCTTGCTAGCCGTCGCGCTAACACACGTTTGTGGATATATTTTCAAATTAGTATCCATGGCAGCAGTTCACAGACGTTTTGGAGTTCCGTATGACTATGACTCTTATTATCGTGATATGATACATCTTGATGTACCACATCTGAAACTTGTTGTGCATGTTCATACTATGTGGGTCGATGAGGGAGAGCCCACACTGACTATTTATCGTTGGTATGCTATCTACATACGTGCGGGTAATAGACTAGTAGGTCCTTTTTCTAAGAGTACTTTCGATGCACCCACAGCTCCTGTTGAGCTCATAGCTCCCGTGCCTCCTATAGTTGCACCTCTTCCTCCTGCTCCTGCTGCTCTTGTTGTTGATGCACCCATCACTCTGCCTCCAGAGCCTGCTATGCCTGTGACATTCCGAATTCCGGCCCCTCTCGAGGCTATTGGAAGGAAAGACATCGATCGAGGTATTTCAGTTGTATCTCGCTTGGAGCAGACCACTCTCGAGTTAACTGACCGAAAGGGAAAGACTAATGCGAGGTAGGGTACGTGGACCTAAGGAATTTGAAAGAGGAATGGCACTTTGACCATAAGGATTGTCGAGGGAATATTTTGGGCCAGTAGAGAACGATCTAGGAATGATCATGGAATGCCTTGCTAGCGTTATACGTTCGGACGCGGGCGATTCCGCTTAACCAATGTGTAATTTACGAGAATTTCCTAAATCAGATTTCGATGATCAGGACCGCAGGAACTAGTGATAAACCCTCACAATCACATGACAACCAAAGTCGCTACGACTTGAGAAATCCTAAGGTCGATACGTGTAGCACCTGCAAGAGTCGCCCGTCAATTTAAAATAAACTGGAATTACAGTCGACGAGAACTCAAAATGAATTTGGCCTCAGAATTGAGTATCAGACATTGAGGAATTCCAACATTTGGAATAATTGGACGTCGCCTCATCAAGAGACCTTAAGGTTATGATTTGCTTCATATTGATTAGAAAAGCGAAATTCGGATCGACGATTGAGAAATTACATTTATACTCTTAGATTGATACCCTTTTCTTTAGAAACAAGTAAGGGCAATTTGGACTTTTGCCATCCCCCACTCTTGGCCAAATTATGAGGGGTAATTTAGTCTTTTGGACTCTTGAATTATTGGATGTAAGGATTGACAAGTTGACTTGATGGATTGACTACCCCATGAACCACCTTTGTCATTCCATGCTACTATTTGTACTTTCCCCTCCAACCACTCCCCAATCAATCACTCTCTCTCTCTCTCTTCTTTGGCTTGCTAGGGAAGCCATCTCCTTCTTCTTGCTTCACTTTGGCCGAAACCCTCTCTCTCCTTTCCATTTTCCCTCAATCTCTCTCAAACTCCCTCTCTTTCTCGCTGCTCGCCCAAAATCCTGCACCGGCGCCCTTCACTGTTTCGGCCACCAATGGAAAGCTCTTTCTCTTGCCGTTCTAACAAGGTGGGTGGAGCCGTTTGTTCCGTAGAGCCGTTTGAGTGGGCGGAGGTCGCTGACTAGTCTGATCCGAACCCGAGGAGCTTCAAGTTGGATTTCCGAGCTCATTTCTCCCTAATATTTGGTAAGACCACCTCTCAAGCCTAGATAAGACATATACCTTTGTGTTCATGAAGTTTGGTTAGATTATTGAAGGATTATGATGGTTAAATCTTGGTGATTTTCGAAGGACAGAATCTGTCCCCGCCGACCAGGTTTGGAACGCTGACTCTCCGAGGTTCGTCGAGGCATTGTCTTGCTTGGAAATGGTCGGTGAGCCATCCTAAAACTTGGATCTAAGTGTTGTTTATCTGGTGGTTGAGTTTGGTGTAGTTTAGATGTGGTTTCATCGCTAAACCGTGGCTTATACCCTGCATGGACAGAATCTGCCCGTCGGAGCTCCAGTTTGAACCCTGAGCTTTGTGCGACTCCCTTGGCCAATTTCCGTGGCACAAATCATTGGTAAACCTCTTAGGACCTTGCTTGACATGCTAGGGTAGTTTGTGGTTGAATTTGAAAATGGATTAAGGGAGTTTATTGGCTGAGATTTTATGAAATCTCTAGGGACCGATTCTGGACAGATTTGGAACAAGGGCTTGTGTCGCCTATTTTGTAGACATCTCTAGCTTAAATTACCTGTAAGTTGCTCCTAACCCTTTATTAGGAGGTTGGGTTACTAATGGACGCCCTTGTTTGCGAAATTGACAATTTATGCATCGGTTTATGTTGAGAGAATTCATAACCAAATCTGTCCTGTTTTCAATGGAGATGTGCTTGAGTGATTTTGGCATGAGAATGATGAAATCAAGGTTGAATTGAGGAGTCTAATCTGGTCATGAAGTGTGGTTGGACCTTTTGGCATATTTTATGGAAATTCATGTTTGAGTCGAGTGTATTGAGGGGCCGTGACTAATGTCGAGCCTTGAGTTTTGTGAAATGGCTGCGTTCATTAATTTGTTAGAGATCTTGTTTGAATTGATTCGAGTGATGCATGTGATTGACTAAGAATTTCCTAATGTGAAATATGTTTTGTCCAATTAATGGACGTTTGAAATGAATGCCCCGAATGGGCGATGAAACACTTGAATTTCATGAGCTACCTTTGAATGAGAAATTGAGATCTCATTTATTTTGAGCTGTACTTATTGATTTATCCAAGGCTTTGCTGGAAATCCCATGAGTTGTCCTTGAATGAAGAATTTTTTAGGCATGAGATTTGTTTTGAAGTGAAAACTGAGGCTTATCTTTATAACTGGAAATGTATGAATAAAATGGCGTGTGGGATCGCCGAGGAATTATATGTGCACTGGCGTGTGGGATCGCCGGGAAAAATTATAAGTGCACTGGCGTGTGGGATCGCCAAGGAATTATGAAATTTGGCCAACGATTGGGAGGGGGTTACTCCCATTTGACCTGACGAGGTCGTGCGGCTAGAGAGTCCCATACCGACACGATTCATCTCGATTGAAAATAGGCGTCGAGAGTCGTATGGTGACCGAATCATCTCTAGGTCCGGACGCGAGAGTCTCATATGGATCGACGGGTCATATGGAGACCGAATCATCTCGCAGCCCGAAATGGGCGGCCCTGGATGGGGCGGAAATGAAAAGATCTGATTTTCAGGAAAGGATCAAGAATGGGTTTTTGAGAAACTAAGATGCCTCATGAATTGATATTTTCCTCGAGTTTTAAATCTGCCTCATGAGTTGAAAATGGCCCAGGAAGGGCGTGAAAGAAAAATGCTATGTTTTCTGGGAATTTCGTTAATGGTACTTTGATGTACTTTAAAAGTTGCCTCATGTTTTGAGTGGCCTCCAGTGTGTATGTTTGACTGAAAACCCTGCCATTGTACGAAGTTTAGATTTTGCCATGAGTTGTGACTGAGTCTAACTGATTTGAAAATACTGAAAGGAATAATTTTGATGGAATCATGCTTTTGCCATGCCAAAGTTTTTAATACCAAAATACCCATGTTTTTCAAAAGTGTCTGGAGGTACTAGCAGCCTAGTTTAGGGTTAGGTTTAACTTACTGAGATTATATATCTCACCCCGTCGTGGGACCAACATTTTCAGGTCTCAGACAAAGGAAACCCGAGCTTGCTATGGATTGGCATTTGAGGAAGTCATTGGAGGCAATGGAGATTAATCTGATTAAAACCTTAGGGATTGAATATATTCTTTGGAGTTAGAATTGTACCTGACTTTAATATTAATGAGAAGAATACCCTTATGTCTCAAGTCATCTTGTGTTGTCTTGTTGTATGGTGTTGTTTCACGTTTCTGCATGCATCTCATTTAGAAGCCTTGAGTTGTTGGCCGTTGGATCCTAGGTAATATCTTGATAAGAAGAACGGCCTGGTGGGATGTTCGCGTGATTGCCGGGTTCGGGGCGTGACATTGCCAGAGGTGTACGTTCCTCTACCAGAGCCACTTGAGGAGTCCGAGGATGATGAGATGTTTCCTTCTGATCAGTCTGAGGAGGATTGAGGACTAGAGATAGTCTTGGCGACTTTTTGGTGTAGGCAACTGCATAGAATGATGGAGTAGTTTTATTTTGGCCATCCTAGTATGCCTATGGATCGACGACTTGAGTCCTTGTTTGTTTATATATATATATATATATATATGAACTCATTTATGGTCGTGTGTTATGTTTTATAAATAAAAGTTTTAGTCCTTATGTTATAAATGCCTCATATTGCTTTCTAAGTTATTTTCTATTTAAATATTATCTTGTAGTGTTTGTGGCCTGTGGATCATAGACCTTAGTCTATCGATTATTATAAGTTTAATCTCTAATTATCATTATTAGAGACCTATGACCATAGGGTGGCGATCTGAGACGCCACAATATTAAACTTCAAGATCTTACGGACATGTGGGCGAAAACGGGGCTCAATTTGGATATCGGATGATTTAGAACGGTCCGTTTTAAAAACCGTGTGTGCAGAAAGACGGGATTTGGCAATTTTAGGGTCTCTCACGGTTCTACCCTCAAACAACCCTTTAAAACCTTCAATTTTCACCAAGAAATACACCCTTTAGTGACTCAACATACTAACAAAAGGTTATAAGTCTTCTTACCTAGCTAATTACGCCAACAAACTCCTCCAAGCACAACAACAACCTTCAAATCCCAATCTGTCCAGAGCAGGGCCGATTCTGTTCCAACAAGTTTCCGTACAAACCGACCATCAAAACTCCAATCTAACTCATCTATCCTTTGCTAGCATGTAATATCATGTCTTAGGGTGTCTTGCCAACAAGTTTCGGGGCAAGGCGATACCTCGACGGACCTTAAAAGCTCACGGATCCTCTACTGGTCGGAGGAGGCAGAATCTGTTCGGTAAAGACCACCTCAAATCAGTGATAAAACTCATTCTAAAACCATCTATTTGTAGCCATAAACCATCTAAACATAGTACTAGATGTTATGAAGCTCTCCTAAAAAATTTGAGGTCATTTGGAATTTCTAAGAGCTTAGAATCCGTCTGCTTTTCTTCCAAAAATTTCCATAAATCAACCAGACCTCCAAAAATCATGAAACTAATGGAAAAATGTCAATGACAACTTGAACTAACCTGTGGTAATCGGCGGCGGAGAGACGACGACGAGAGAGGCTGGTCATACGGGCCGAACAAAAGGGCAGAAAACTGTCTTCTAGGCAGTGTTTTGGTTGAGAGCAAAATGGGGAGAAAATGCAAGGGAAAATGGTGGGATGGCTATGCACGGCTGATGAGGCTTCAATATACTTGTCTCACACATATAATTAGGGGTAATTTGATTAGACTTGATTAGGTGAGGTCATTAATGCTTGAAGGCCTCAATGGTTGACATGTAGCAAGAAACCAATAATGCAACTTAACCTTTGACTCATCCATTGACTCCTTGGTCAGCAAGTTTTGGCAGCCTATAAGGGTAGGAGAAATGTCCATTTTGTCCTTCTTGAGTTTTTTAGGTGTGGGCAAATGGTCCAGGGGCAAAACGGTATTTCGCACTTTCAGTCCAAACTCCACTTTTCCAATTCAAAATTACCATTTCGTGAGACATTGTCAAATTCCTACTCATAATTGGAATTCTATTTTTCCAATTGCCAATTTTGAGCTTCCATTTCATGATTATTCGTCCGTCGGTCATAATTCCAGTTTGTCTCGAACTAACGGACGGTTCTTGCTAACATTACACAGATCGACTATGTGATTCTCAGCACATTGAGGATAACTCAAGTTATGGAAGCTTTGGTTATCATGTAATTGCGAGGGTTCATCGCTAGTTCCGACGGCTTCGATCGTCACAGTTCGATTTAAGAAAATTTACAAATTATTGTCGCGATCCTCTCCTCGAGGGAGGACTGTCGGAGGAGGCTAATGGGCCGCCCGATCGTCGCCTAATCGAACGCGGGCCTCTCCCATGGTCCATTACCCAAATCGCAACGGCTAGATATACATGGTCGACCTTCGGTGTGGTTTGATGACATATGATATGTGTACATGCCAAGGAGTCGCCACCAATCGTTTCGTGGAGGGTACGATTGGAAACCCTATCGAATAGTTGGGAGCGATCTATTCGATTCTACGGAAATCAGAGAAGTGGGATCGGGGACTTAGTTACGCTGACTGTCAGAGTCGACGCGCTTTCGGTACCTAAGTTGAACGGTTTATTTGACCTTAAGATTCATGCAGACGAATGGGGTACGGATCCTAAATCTAAGAGTTCATGCAAATGGGATTGACTACCCTATCACTCACAATCAATAGAAATAAATGCGCAAATCAAGGATCCAATACATGCGGATAAAACACATGAAATCAGCATGGCATCCCTAATTAGGCCAACCGGGAGGTCTTTACGGGACCGTAACGTTGGGCTCGGACACGGTTTCCGAAAGGGGACCCATTTTCTGAGTCAGGTCTTTTTGCATGCAAAATTTTCTTCATCTGCTCCGGGTTTACAAGTCAAGAACCCTGCAAAAACGAGAAAGAAATAATCTTGCTCGAACTTCTTCGAGCTAAGCTTAGACATTAAACCCTACATTAACCCAAATGCTTTAATCAGAAAAAACTTCACAGGGTTGTAATGCAGGTAGGTTTGGGGACCAAAAAAAGAAAGGCTTGCTTTTGGCTCAGAACGCGCGAAGGGTCTAACATTGGTGATCACTGCAGATTTGCTGCTGATCCGGTACCTTGCGGTTCAAAAAGTACCTCAGTTTTTGAGGTGCATCGGTAGCCTTTGGAGGACCTCTCTCTTGTGCTAGTGCGACATCGACATCTGAATGCGACATAATCTGGAAGTGTCTTTCGTAGTCCCGCTCCCTTAGGATTTTCTTTTACAATCAGATCTCACTGGTGATCTCTATACACAGATATCATGCCATCTTTTTGGCATTTACAAGATCAAACACACGATTCACAAGTGTAAAAATATTCGGAGGGGCATTGGCCTTGCTTTTACCAGGCACTTTACTTTTTCTTGATGCCCAAGATTGGATTTTTCTCTCTTTTTTTGTTGAAATCCCAGCTTTTCCTTTTTTTTGGAGTCATGATTTTCAAATAAGTATGCTAGATGTGCAACTTTGAATCTTAGCACTCCAACATTAACCCAGGAATTTTTATCCTTCCTATTCTTTTTTAAGCGACGTCGCTTCCACATTGGGATATGCAATGATCACCAACGTGTTTGTGAAACGAACGTATAGGCTCAACTGGGCTGTTCAAAGGGTAAAAGTGTATAGGATAAAGAAACAAATGCTTTTCGTCATCCTAAAACACTTGAATTACTATAGAAGTCAAAATGACAAGCAATACACGAAGATTGATGCAAGTCTGAGCAAGAGAATTTCTAACCATTTACCTCCTGGTACTGCTGGACTTACTTCCAGTTGGCCCCAATGTGGGGTGATTCTTGACAGGGGTAAAGAATGCAACCGCCGCTCAAAGGGCTTATCAATGGTCACTTGTAGTGTTTAGGATGAGGAAATGAATGCCTCCGTCATCTCAATCGATGTAATCGATGCGAAGGGCCGTCATACCCTCAGATCCAGGCTTTCCTATTCTCATACTTCTCTTATCTCTCGAGTGTATGTAGGACGTTTGGATTATGTTTGCCTTTCATCTGGAGGAACATATCTGCTAGATAGTCTAAGCAAGCTATGTTTTTGGAAGAATCACTTTGTTTTTCTCCAGGCATTTTATTCCACAGGAGATTTCAAAGATGCATCATGCATGTTCGTACCGTGGTTGGACAACCTCTGATTATGACATATGTGCAATAAATGTCATGAATTCATTTCTCAAAAGCAAGATTTATTTCTAAGTTCGGGCACGTGAATGTTCCTTTTCTTGCTCTTTTTATCTTACAGAAGATGCAAGAGATTTTACTGCGCTTGTCTTCCTTCTTCATCAGGCATTCCTACATGTAGGATAGAGTAGACATCCTTGTGAGTGAAAGGTGGATAACCTTTGATGGAACAGACACATATCACCTGATACTTGGTGTTGAAGATACTTCTGTCCAGGGTTTCATTCGGATGAGTCCAATTTTGAGTCCACTTCTTGGAATCCTGCAAAATTGAACACATGCTAATGTATGCATGGATGTATGATATGCTTATGCAATAGCTATTATGGCGGTTCGGATCATTTCGGAACATGCCAGATATTTCAACCTCTGATTTCATTTCAAGGATAATATTTCTTCACAGCATCTGAATTTACAGGGTGTCCCAATTCTTCTCCTTCAGAATTTACCAGAATCAATGCTCCTCCTGTGAGAATCTTCTTGACAATATAGGGGCCTTCGTAATTCGGGGTAAACTTGCCTCCCGGATGAACAACATTTGGCAGAGTCTTCTTTACCACCAAATCATTCACCTCAAAATTTCTAGCTCTAACCTTTCGATTAAATGACTTGGCCACCCTCTTCTGGTAGTTTTGACCATGACAGATTGCTCTAAGACGTTTCTCGTCTATCAAATTCAGCTGTTTATATCTGTGCTCGGAGTATTCTGACTCGGAGAGTTTACCCTCTGATAGGATTCTTAAAGAGGGAATCTTAACTTCCACGGGCAGGACCGCTTCCATCCCGTATACCAGAGCGTAAGGAGTTGCCCCTGTAGAAGTCTTGATCGAAGTTCGATATTCCATTAAGGCAAAGGGTAGCCTTTCATGCCAATCCCTATAGTTTTCTACAGTCTTAGCCAAGATTCTCTTGATGTTTTTGTTGGTTGCTTCTACTGCCCCATTCATCTATGGGCAGTAAGGGGACGAATTAAGATGTCGAATACCAAAGTGGTCCAGTAGATCATCGACAATCTTGTTATTCAGGTTGGACCCATTATCTGTAATGATCGCTTAAGGGGTACCATATCGGGAGATTATGCCCCTCTTAATAAACCTTGCCACATTTCTTGCAGTGACATTCTTGTAAGAACTAGCCTCTATCCATTTCGTGAAGTAATCAATTGCCACCAGGATGAAGCGATGACCATTTGAAGCCGTTGGATTTATGGGCCCTATCATGTCTATCCCCCATATAGAAAAAGGCCAAGCTTCAGACATTTGATGTAATTCATTCAGGGGCGCATTAATCTTATCGCCGTATATTTGGCACTGGTAGCATGACCGGACATGTTGACAACAGTCTGATTCGATGGTCATCCAATAATAGCCAAGTCGCATGATCTTTCTAGCGAGAAGATGACCGTTCATGTGTGGCCCACATATACCTTCATGGATCTCCTTCATGAGAGTGTTTGCTTCTTTAGCATCTACGCATCTCAACAGAGTAGAGTCAAATGACCTTTTGTACAGGACTTGTCCATTGAGGAAGAACTTGCTGGCCATTCTGGCTATGTATCTCCGGTCTCCTGCCTGACACCCTTTAGGAAACTCCCCTTTTAAGAGATAATTCTTGATGTCATAGTACCACGGCTCTCCATCGAATCCTTCCTCTATCATCATGCAATAGGCTAACTTTTCTACTATGCCGATTCTTAGCGGTTCTATTTCCAACCTATCAGTTATTTGTAACATCGAGGCCAGTGTGGCTAATGCATCTACAAATTGGTTATGAGATCTTGGCAAGTATTCAAATGACACCTCTTCGAACTTAAGTGTCAGGTGTTCATGGTATTCATGATAAGGGATGAGTTTTGCGTCCTTCGTTTTCCACTCTCCCTATGTCTGTAAAATGATGAGCATAGAATCTCCATAAACTTGTAGCCTAGGTATTCCCATGGAAATGGCTAATTGTAAGCCTACAATACAAGCTTCGTATTATGAGATATTGTTGGTGCAAGGGAAAGTCATCTTTGTCGCAACTGGATAATGTTGATCGTCTGAGGATATCAATATTGCCCCAGTGCCGGCTCCAGATAGGTTAACAGCGCCATCGAAATACATGACCCACTTATCCTCCGCGAGGTTTAAAACTTGATCTTCTGTCTTTGTCTTTCCAGAAGACTCGCAACTTCGTGAGTTTTCTACCAACATATCTGTTATGGCTCTCCCTTTTATTGATTTCTATGGAGAACACCTGATGTCAAATTTAGATAACATCACCTGCCATTTTGCTAACTTCCCAATTAAAGAGGGCTTCTCTAGGAGGTATTTGATAGGGTCATTTTCTGTCACTAGCTGAATATGGTGATGTAGGGTATACTGTCTTAACCTGCGAAGTACCCATACGGTTGCCACACATGCCCTTTCAACAGGTATGTACTTTGCTTCAGACGAGGTGAATTTCTTGCTCAAGTAATAGATGGCTCTTTCCTTACCATCTGTTGGGCTCGTTTGGGCGAGTAAGGCTCCCAAATATTCCTGTTGTATAGTTAGATATAAGGTCAAAGGATGACTTGGGATGGGCGGCACAAGTACTGGCGGAGTGACCAGTTAGTTCTTGATCTTCTAGAATGCCTTACTGCACTCTGTATCCCATGTCACTTTCGCACCCTTCTTGAGTAGTTTGAAGATCGGTTTAGCCACATCTGATAGCTGATTGATGAATCTGGCAATATAGTTCAGTCTCCCCAGAAGACTTCTCACTTCTTTTACTGTGGAGAGAGTTGCTAGCTCATGGATGGCTTGAATCTTTGAAGGATCAATCTCAATGCCCCTATTATTGACCATGAATCCGAGAAGTTTCCCAGATTTTTCCCCAAACACACATTTGTTAGGGTTCAACCTCAACTTGTATTTGCGCAGTCGCTCAAATAAATTTCTTAACACCTGAATCTGATCATGTCCCTTTTTGGATTTAGCGATCATGTCAACGACATATACTTCGATTTCCTTGTGCATCATGTCATGGAATAATGTGATCATAGCCTTCTGGTAGGTGGCCCCGGCATTCTTTAATCCAAAGAGCATAACCTTGTAGCAAAAGTTTCCCCAGGGGGTGGTGAAGGCAGTCTTCGGTTTGTCTTCCTTCTTCATGAGGATCTGGTTATATTCGGAGAAGCCATCCATGAATGAGAATAGTTCGTATCCTGCGGTACTATCAGCCAATACGTCAATGTGAGGTAGTGGAAAGTCGTCCTTCGGACTTGCCTTATTCAAATTTCGATAATCCACGCAGATCCGAATTCTGCCGTCCTTCTTCATGACGGAGACTATGTTGGCAATCCAGTCCGAATATGGGATAGCCTCAATAAAGCCCACCCTGAGAAGCTTCATCACTACTTCCTTGATTATGTCTTCTAACTCGGCTTTCATCCGTTTACTGCTATGCCTGACAGGTTTGACACTGGGATCTGTGGGTAATGCTTGCTCCACAATTCCAGGATCTAAACCCGGCATGTCAGCGTAAGACCATGTAAAGACGTCCTGATACTCCCTCAATAATTCTGTGAATCTGAGCTTTTCACCCCGGGATAGATGTCCACCGATCTTGACTTCTTTGATATTCATAGAGTCTCCCAAGTTAATAAAAACTGGTTCCTCCGAAGTGGGAGGTACTGACTCTTCGAAGGCACTCTATTCTCTGCGGATAGATGCATAACCTTCATCCTCATCCTCTTCTTCAATATTGTAGGAACAGTCATCATGATGATTCGAATATCACAATAACCTGGTATGTATGCTTGAGATGATATGATTGAAATGTCAAGAGCATGGTTAGTTTATACTTCATATGGAAATGCCATGCATGAGTGTGAAAAACCTTTTTGAAAGAGGTTTCAAAATAAGTGCAGGCGTAAATGGAACTAGCCCTCATATCATAGGACATCCTTATTCCTCGGAAATATTTTGGAAATCAGGAATCATACGGGAAACTAGGCCTCAAGCTTCTGCGTGGAAGGCTAATATCATCATTGGGCTGATTTATGGTTCCATATGTCCTTAACAAAACTTGTGTGATTTTATTGAATGCAAAATGGGCCGCATTACATGCTATGCTATTTGAACCAACAGCCGGAGATCCAAAGGCGTTTTCCTACATTTATTTCAAGCAACAATACTAAAGGTGTAATGAAATGCAGGAAATCTAAATGCAATATTAAGAGTAGGAAAGAGGTTTCTTTACTCAGAAACGGTGGCTTCATCACCCAGCCACTCTATGATGACGTTAACGAAGTTATCCTCCAAGAAAGCGTTTGCCAGATCCGGTTCTGCTGTTGGAGATATGTTTTCTTGTGACAACCACCTAGAGCTTTTGCTGAAGTGCTCGTTCAAAGGGTTGTTGAATATCTTCGACCTGCCCTTCCAGGTTGGAGAACTAATGAATGAATCTTTTGAGTTTTTCTAGCCTCCATGGCGTCCCTGGCTTTTGCCTCGGCCTCGGCCTATTGCCTTGGGGACAGACTTGTCTGAGTGATTTTTCTGATACCCCAGGCCCATCCTATGCTGGTTAGCTTTCAACTGTAGGGGAGTATTCATTCCTTGACCATACTTGCCCAGACCTTCCCCAAGGTTGTATCCATATGATAATAGCATCTTAGCTGGTAGAAAATTGGCTTCTGAAATATAAGGAGTTCTTAATCTTGCCCCCACGGGAATGTGTACTGTTGCCGCCAACTCCAAGGAATGATAGCTTGCTTCTTGATTTCGGGCTCGATGTAGGGAATAACGCTATTCTGATATGTTTGGAAGTCGACTTCTCCATACACGGTAATTACCTTCCCATCTACTGCGAAGCGCACTTTCTGATGCAAGCTCGAGGGTACGGCTCCTGCCACATGGATCCAAGGTCTCTCCAACAGGAATCCGAATGCACTAGGTAAATCCATTACTTGGAAGTTTATAGAGAATTTGGTTGGGCCGATGAGCACTTCTAGCTCAATTTCGCCTACCAATGTCTTCTTCATTCCATCAAAAGCTCTAACCGCTGTTTTGGAGGTTTTAATCACCTTCTCGTTGATCTCCAACCTCTTTATCGTAGCCAGAGGGCAAATGTTGAAGGCCGATCCGTTGTTGATTAGTACATGTGCCACTCTCTTTCCATTACATTGTGCAGAAATGTATAAGGCCTTGTTGTGTCCTCTTCCTTCCATAGGAAAGTCTTCATCTGAGAAGCTCAACTGATCTTTCAAAAGGATCGCCCCTACAAAGTCCCATAGTTGTACATCATTAATCATTTCAGGGACATGCACCTCATTGAGTATCTTCAATAGCGCGTTCTTGTGCTTCTTTGAATTGATGAATAAATCCAGTAAAGATATTTGAGCTGGCATCTTCCTCAGCTGCTCTATTATTTCAAACTCGCTGGTTTTAATGATGGACATGAACTTCTCTGAGACTTTCTTCTTTTCGGACTCGCCTTTCCTAGGGGCATAGAATCGTCCATACCTCATTACTACGTCCACCTCCCTTGTTCCGTAGTCCCAGTGGACTGCCTTAGGATCATACTCTTATATTGGAGGAACTTGTATGGTTATTATCTTCGGATAAGAAGTTTCTGGTTCGGCTACGTCGTCTTCTTCCTCTTCTAGCAATCGAATCACAACAGGCTTGAGCAGGCAATCTTCTACCTCATTCAAGATATCAAGATCTTCCAATTTGATTACCACAGCTGCAGCGGTTTCGATCATTGACACACTGTTGTCAAAGCCCTTTGAGAGGATTTCGTTTCCCAATTGACAATGCCGGTCGTCGTCACCTAGTACTGTTGATGTCGCAGATCTTGGGTATTCTTTCCCTCCCTTGAATAGTTCAGCTGAATCTTGCTATTGATCCTCCGATCTCTCATACTGTTTCATGTTAAGTTTGGTGCCTATCATCTGGCCCAGCAGTGATTCGAGCCCCCTCGTAAAAGGCTTTTCCACTTCATTCGAGATTCGAATGGGATCGTCCATACCTCCACTTCTGTCTGGTACGATATCATCCATTCTTTGATTAAAACTAGGAGGAGCAGAGTATTTCACCTTGAAGTTATATCTCGAGAATCCTGACCTAGGTTGTCTGTAATTTCTCTCATTTCTAGCGCGTCAGCTATGAATCTGCGATCTGCTAGACTTCGCCTCTTGGCTTCCAGTTCGTCCTCGTCGAGTTCTTCTTCTGGTTCAATGATCGATCCAAAATCGCTACCAGACCCTCATGCGGGATGTTCCACATGCTTCCCTGCTCAGTTTTAATCATAAAGTGGCTTCCTTCCAAGGTTAGATAAGCTTCGACTCCCTCGAATCTTTCATTTGTAACATTTGACAGTATCCCCAAGCTCATCATTTTAGCTATACACAATTTCTTTATGTCAGCAGAGGTCTCCCCTTCTTTCGGGTATAGTGAAGCGATTGCCAAGATGTCGGTCAGCTTAGACAAGTCCACCTTTAGCTCAATGTGATTTTCCTCCTCTTCAGCGAATATTGCCCCTACTGCTTGGTGATTAGGGAGTGGATTTTCTTGCACATTCGGAGCCGTGTTATCAAATTTCAAAATCTGACTGTCAATCAAAGCTTGTACATTTTGCTTAAGGATATAGCAATTATCAACATTATGTCCCCTTTCACCCATGTGATGGACACAAGTCTAGCTCTCGTCAAAACTTGGATACTTGACAGGATTCGCTCTAGGTGGTTCCTTCGCCACCAACTGTTGCTCTAGTAGTATCGAGAGCAGCTTGGATAAAGGCCTGGGGAGTTGGGAGAACTGCCTTTGGGGTTGCCTCCTTCTAGGCTCTTGCACTTTCGGTGCTGACCAGGACGATCCTCCTTTGGTTTGATTAGAATTGCCAAACGATTTGAGCTTATGGGGGTCCGGTATGAATGCTATGTCGAGCCCGGCCTCTTTCTCTTTCTTCAAGGGGTACTGTTTTCTGGTAGAGGCTTCATGAGGTCTTCTTTCTCTTAAGGCCCACTCTACCCTTTCAGCCACCTTTATCAGATGTGCAAAGGTTTGACATCCAGAGATGTTTAATTTGTCAAAGTATTCATAGGGGAGTGCTTTTAGGAACAAATCAATAAGCTCATCTCTGGGATTGATGGCTTTACTTGGGTTGCCAAAGCTCGCCATCTCTGGGCATATGTTCTGATCAACTCCCCCTTACTTTCGAGGTTCGCAGCAAATCTTCTCTCGTCGGTGATGTAGCTGTGTTGAACTTATACTGCCTGAGGAAATCTTCAGCAAGATCTTCCCATCCATCGTAGTCATCCAGGTCCAATTCAATGAACCAAGCCAAAGCGGGGCCAGCCAAGCTCTCTTGGAACGTATTCATCAGCAGTGGAATATAATCTGAATATTACGCCATCTTGCGCAGGTAATATTTGAGGTGAGCACGGGGACAGCCTGTCTCATTATACTTCCTTACGAAGTCTGGTTCCTTGTAGTCAGGAGGGGTCTCCACCTTGGCAAAGGGAGATATCTTGTCGAAATGAGCCAATTCATAGCCTTGGCTGCTCAAACATTCCTCGATCTTGGCTATCCTCTTAGCCTCCGCTTCAGTTTTCACAGTCTGCTTCCCCTTTTCATCCTTCTCAAGGTTGATGACAACAGGGGGTGCCCTTTGTTGTGACTGGATGTTCGACATACGGACATCGTCCTCGACACGTTGGGTATTTTCCGCCGTCTCTTTATCAACTACATCGGGTGCAAGTGATAGACTTGAGTTGTTCTGATTAGGGTCTACTGCCTGTCTGGCGTGGGAGGCTTCCAGCATCGCCTTAATATCGGCCATTATAGTTGCCATAGCAGTCATTTGAGTTTCCAGCATGCCTACGCGTGGGGTCAAGCCGAGTGCGAAAGCGATGCGTTGGTAGTTCCGTGATGAGAGTACACTTGTTTAAAAGGAAATCCAGTGAGTATTTCTTTGGTATTGACAAAAAGAAGTACATGATTCTTCTAATTGCATGTTTTTTATTGGTGAATGAGAAAAAGGACTACCTTATGAGCCTTAGTCTCATGCAAGTAGTTCTTTAGATCATTTTCCAAAGAGAATTCATGAAATTAAAAGAAGTCTAATTTTTTAAGATAGTTTTTATGCATTTGTAAAATATGTCCACATTAATACTCATGTATCCAAAATAATATCCAATACAAATGAGAATGCATGAAAAGGCATCACAGTGTTTGCTTATTTTACACTTGACGGGATAGTCTATTCAAGTCTAGGGCATTTGAGGCCTAAGGCATCCTCGTCACACCCATACAGATCAGTCTCTTCGGTTTGGGATTCTTCATCTTCCGAGTACATCGGCGATCCCATGTCTTCGGGTATATAGGGCTCTATCCCTGGTACGTATGGCACGATATACTCAGGTATATAAGGCTCGACAAAGCTACGTCGGGTCGCCTCAAAGTGCTGGATGTACTCAATGGTGGCCCTGTGAATGTTCTCCCTGCAAGTCATATTCTCTGGCCACCTTATATCTTCAGCCTGATAGTTCTTCAAAGAGCGTATAATAAATGCCACATTGACATCGAACTGTTTCCTCTTTTCTCCCATGAGGGTCTCGTTTGGTATGTTAAATGAGAAGATACCAGGTCGAGGTGGAGGAGGAATCTCCTGTAATGTCCCAAATTGTCGGATAACCCTCTTCGGATAATACGTAGTAGCGCCGGTGAATCCCAGCAAAGGGACGGGGTCTTCGTCATTGCATGCAAGCCTGACTTTGCCCAGTGTCGGCAACCTTAGCCGCCATCGGAGCTGTTCCGATTTCAGATTTCTAAGGAAGTTCTTCCATTCTATGAAGTTGAACTTAGGAATACGTGTATGGGTTCTGACAAAGGTTTTAAGTGGATAGCATCGGGGCTAATCTCAATGAAACCCATGCGGATATGGAATTGTCTGACATGAGATGTAAACCACAAGTACAGAAGATCACTAGAGGCTCTAAAGATTCCCTTCTTATTTTTCTTGAATCGATTTAGGGAAAGGAAGGTCTCAGCAAGGATAATGTTCGAGTAATCCCACCCACAACAAACCTGTCTGACTACCACAGCCATAATAGGGTCGAAGGTGACAGATGAGATTGGGAATAGCACAAAGCTGAAGAAGGCTAAGACAAAGGCTTTACCTGATTTAGTCCCTTTAGCAGCATGGAGGTTGGTGAATCAATTTAGTAGGAAGGATAGTGAAATTCGCCCAGAATTGCCTTTGGCATCTGCTTTGACTTCGTTGAGGCTTGTGTCAAGGAATTCGGCTAGTTGACTCAAGGGATCGAATCCTGTGGGAGGTTGAACTAGTGAGTGAGTAAATTCAACTCCGATGGCGGCATTGTACTCTTCTAGAGTAGGGGTGATTTCCAGTCCTTCCATGCAGAATGTAGTGGTGGTAGGATCCCAATAGAGCGCCATGGCTTGAATGAAGGCAGGTGGGCATTCAACCTTCAGCAGGTCCAATAGATACCCTAGTCGTGATTTGGCGTATTCTTGGCTGGCCTCGCCCATGCTATCCCACCATGATAGGAGTTCGATCCGAGGAACTTTATACACTTGAATATCATTCTTTCCCATCAAGTCTAAGATATGCAAATGATTTTGAAAAGTCAATCGTCAAAAATTACTTTAAATATGCAACTATGCAAATGCCATGAAGTATGCATGGACCAACTTAATTGCATAGTTCAATTGAAGAAATAGAAATTAGAACCTTTTTCAGGTACTAAAGACCTGACTTGAAGTCTAATTTGAATTTCAGGAAAGTGAATTATGCAATTTAGTCAGGTTTACTTTAGTGACTAAGGGAATTAACAACATCACATTCCATTGGTCAAAACATCAAAATGGGAGAAGAGGCGAATGAATCCCTTATTACAACTAGGACGCCTAACGAAAGAAAGGTAAAGAGAGACTTCTCAAACAAGAAAGCCATAAGAAGGCCAATGGAATGTGAGGATCTAAACCATATCTTCCTACTGGTCTATTCCCCTTCACAATGATAGTCGGTCAGGAATCCTTCTCCAGTTGAGTGTAAGGGGTCGTCTTCAATGCATTGGCTAAGGGGTCCTAGTCCCTCTAGCCATTCTCTGGTCCATGGTATAATGACTTATGGAGTTTTCTTACGTCTCGTCTTCTTGAGTGTGATGCGTTTCGGTCTTGTCTTGATCGCGGGGTGTCTCCTTTTTCCCCAAAAAGTGATCATGGGCATGTCTTCATTAGCTTGATGTTCAGCCTTTCGTCGAGCATACGCGTCCCTAGCTAAGCGGTTGCGATGTTGTCTCTTTATCTCCAAGTAATTCTTGAACATCTCGTCTGCTTGTCGCTTGAATCTGAGATTGTCGACATAGTAGCGGGTTTGACAATCTTCAGCATATCCCAACTTGCGCCCAGTCAGTTCTCGACCATGCACGAACCTAGAAAAATGCAGCCTTGTGTTTGGTCCAGGGCGAGTGACTTTCCTTAGGTACTCGAAGGTTACCAATTCTGTTAAACTTTTGGGAAATAACGATATCCTACCCCATTATCGTTGTTATTTCAATTAGTCACTCGAGTGATTTCATGATGTATGCAATGCATGTGGACGTATATAATGCATGAATCGTACTATGAAACATGGAATAGTGAAGTACGTCGAAAATAAATGCCATACCAACCATACTTGGGGAATGTGAAATGTTCCCTGTAACAATGGGCGGTTTTAGGTATGCCAACCATCCATAGACATGTGCATGAGAGAAGTGGGTATACTCTAAAAAATTAGAAATCAGGTGAGGAACCGATGGCTCAGGCTCCCACGATCCAAATGAGGCAGATTCCTCCCCAAGGGTACCCACCCAAGAGGGCTAGATATCGCCAATTTAGATTGTGAGCGGGAACGAATACGAAAGTCTCAAGTGCCATCAAACACGAGATCCTTTCGCATCCTTTCCCTATCTAAGGTAACCTAGAGGTGGTTTGCAGTCGGGGTTTAACCGCCAGTGTGTGCGATGTGTCGTGATCATCACAATGCATGGTCATGCACAACAGTTCGTATCAAACACCGCTTTAATATGTGCGTAAGATAAACATACAATCCCAACTCCAACCTATACGAAAGATGTTAACAATCACTCCACCCCTTATTTCTCCAATCTGTAAAAACATCTAAGACAATGAATAGTACACGTACCTCACCTTCGAGAGCATTTGCAGAAAACAAGGTCAGATAAAGAAAACAACTTTTTAATCTGCTTAAGTCCTCTAGAATTCTTAACCAGAGATTCTGGTTTAAAATAGTCCCCAGCGGAGTCGCCAGTCTGTCGCGACCCTCTCCGCAAGGGAGGATCATCGGAGGGGGCTAATCGGCCGCCCGATCGTCGCCTGATCGGACGCGGGCCTCTCCCATGGTCCATTACCCAAATCGCAATGGCTGGATATACGTGGTTGACCTTCGGTGTGGTCTGGTTGACCTTCGGTGTGGTCTGCTGTACATACCAAGGAGTCGCAACCAATCGTTTCATGGAGGGTACGATTGGAAACCCTATCGAATAGTTGGGAGTGATCTATTTGATTCTGCGGAAACCAGAGAAGTGGGATCGGGGACTTAATTACGCCGACTGCTAAAGTCGACGCCCTTTCGGTACCTAAGTTGAACGGTTTATCTGACCTTAAGATTCATGCAGACGAATGGGGTACGGATCCTAAATCTAGGAGTTCATGCAAATGGGAATGACTACCCTATCACTCATAATCAATAGAAATAAATGTGCAAATCAAGGATCCAATACATGCGGATAAAACACATGAAATCAGCATGGCATCCCTAATGAGGCCCTATTAGCCTAGAGAAGTATTAGTCAAGGCTTAGGAGTGATTTGGACATGATTCGCCCAAGAGGGGGCAGAATCGTAATTTTGAGAAATTTGGGAACAATTTGCCATAAAAAGGCAAAATTGTCATTTCAGATGAAAGATGCAGTCAAAATAGGGTGGAAATGGGATTGGTGATCAAATCCTTCCATTTCCTATTTTTCAGGAATTTCCAGGATTTTTCTGGAATTTAAAAGTGATTTTACCCTTAGAGGGGTAAAGTCGTCATTTTGGACAAAAATGAGGACTGAAAATCTCAAATATTAGGGTTGGTCACCCACCTGGCCCAAACGCCAACTTTGAGCAATTTCTAGGATTTGATTGGAACAAGAAAGACGATTTTCCCATTGTGGGGCAAAATCGTCATTTTGAGAAAAAGGGACGGGACTCGAAAACCTAAGCCTAAGAATTGATCGCCTAACCGACCCTAATTCTTACCTTGGCATTATCGGTCTTATCTCGCATACACAACAGAGGCGACTTACCCCTAAAGGGTAATATCGTCAATTCTCGGAAGAACGGATAAGAAACCCCAAAAATAGGGTTGTCCAGTTGTCTGTGGTCAATCCTCAATTTTTGGGGATTTCTAGAATATCTAGGATTTTCCTACAATTTCCTATATTTTTTTTTGGATTTTTTGTGATTTTCTAACATTTTTTTTTGGATTTTCTAGAATTTTTCTGATTTTCTTTTATTTTTTTTTAAAACCATTTTCTAATTTTTATTTTATTTTTTTATAAAAATATTATTCGGACTGGGTCGACCCCGCCCACTTGGGTCGGAACTCGGCCCAACCCGGACCCGCGAGACCACCATGCCAAAACGACACCGTTTTTGCCATTTTTATTTTCGGATTAATCGGACTCGATCCGACGGTCCTCATTGAGCCGCATGGCTAATCCACGAACGCCGGATCTGATTACTGAAACCTACGGTCTAGATTAAGCGAAGACTCGACCAAGGCCGTCCGATTGTCCTATTGAAATCTACGGCCATGATTATAACCTATGACTTGATCTGAGCCGTTCAATCTTACTATCCTAAACGACGTCGCCTACTCATTAACTTATGCGACACCGTTTCATTGAATTTGATTTTTCGATTTAAAATATTTTCGAATTATCCTAATTTCTAATCGGACGGTCGTTATGAATTGGACTTGATTAACCTAGACCGTCCGATCTACGCTAACTCACCCTAACAGATTAACGGTCGAGCTAACTTGACATCTACGTGGACCAATGGCCGATTGCCACCTAAGCTTTGACCCGCTGACTACGCCACGTCAGCTTTGTCTTCAACCTCGCGACTGTCTCCGAACGGACGGCTACGACACTCCGGCGACGATCTAACGGTGGAATCTTGACAGAATCGAGCGAAACCGGTGGCAATCGACTCATCTCAGGTTCGTGCATAGCATATCGTAAAATCGCACGACTACACCCGTAGGATCGAACGCGGTGAAGCTCGAACCAGTGCGTACATAGCTACTCTAATCATGCGATTCATGGCATTTTAGGCTAATTCATCAACACAAGAGCATCATTCAATGTTTAGAAGACTTACCTCGAGCTCTGATTGAGCTTGCACGGCCCAGATTTGGGTGGGCAACTATGGATGGCGGTCGGCAATAGAGGCTATGTTCGAAGACTCAATTCGAGATATTCGGGCGAAGTCGATGCAAAATGAAGATGCAATGATGGTCAGTAATGTCCAGGGAATGAAACGCACATACTAATTGCAAGAATGATCAAGAAATATATGGATCGCCATTAACACACAATGAGAAGCTCGGAAGTCTATCTCACCTGTTTCCGCAGTCGTAGCTTGCGCGGTCGGCGGCGATTGCTTCCTGGGAGTCTAGGCAGCCTCCTCGCAACACCCACCGGCTTTGGTTTGGCCTGGAAGTGGCCCTACCCACGCCTCACAGTTCGAGTTCGAGCCCTCGACAATGGCGGTTGGAGGGCGAGCTCTCAGTCGCTCTCTCTCTCTCTCTCTCTCTCTCTCTCTCTCTCTCTCTCTCTCTCTCTCTCTCTCTCTCTCTCTCTCTCTCTCTATCTCTCGACTCAGTTTTTTCTTCTTCAACTGAATTCACTAACTGTTTGCTTCGCGAAGGTCCATCGGCTTATATCCTTTTTTGAGATTTTGGCGCCGAACGCAGGGGGTGGTTGGGATAGGTGACCTCCGCACGTGAAAACATGTGCGAAATGGTCACCGACGACCGGCAATCGGCGGGCATCAAATGACAATTCTGTTCGGGACCTCTGGTGATCGCATTTGGCACGAATTTGGACGAATTTCATCTGAGCTTTGTCGTTGTTGACTTTTACAGGTACCGGGGCCTTGACCGGCCGATTACTCCCCGCTCCGGCGGCCATTGATCATCATCCCAGTCTCAATCGATGAGGAATGGTCTAAGGAACCAGATGCCCAACAATGCTTCTCCAATTAAAGTCCATTGGTCGGTCAATTTTGTTGTTGAAATTTGACTTCGTACTGTTCATTTGCGCGAAGGCTTAGTGGAGAAGATGACATTGTAGCGGACCGGTTCGACCGGTCCAACCGGTAGTCAGACCGGTCTGAACCGATTCCGAATTGGGATTTTCAAAATTAACCCAAATTGGTGGGGAATTTTTGCAATTAAACCTCAGAATCGACTTTAGGGCATGAATTTTATCTAAAAATGTGGTTTTTCCCTATATTTGACATCAATTTCAATAAAAACCCCAAATTTTCATTTAATTGTGAATTGGGGGAATTATGCAATTGAATGTTCAAATGGTCAAATTGGGCCAAATTACCTATGCCAATCGATTCAAAATGGTGAAATCCATTGGGCAGTATGTTTAATTTGCAATGATAGCCCCTGAATTGAAAGTAATTTCAAATATGCCCAATTGCAAGGACTAAAATGCAATTAAGTATGCAATTTTGTCAAATTGATCAATTTGTGCAAACAATTAGGCTAAATTGCAATAAGGGACAGTTAGATTGAATGTCAAGATCCTAGAAAATGCCAAAATTGCAAATTAAAAGACTCAATCGACATTTTTTTACCAAATTTAATCATACGTGTTACAAAGGAACATGTAAAATTGAATCTGATTTTGTACTTTTTGTGAGGTCAAAAAGACAAAGGATTTAAAATAAAAATATTGGCTATTTTTCATATTTTGTTTTACTTCAAATGCTATTTTTCTTGATTTTTCTAGTATTTTCCTAATTTCTGAAAAATATTAAAAAAATGCAAAAAAATGAAAAATTATTTTTTTGTCAAAATGGTTCCTTAGGCTTGGCCAAGGCCACCAAAGTTGATTTTGCAATTTTTTTGACTTTTTATGGATTTTTCATGAATTTTCTAAGAAATAACCAAAAAAGGCTGATCCAAAATTAGGTGTCAACAATTGTACATTGGTTAAGCGGCTTCACCCGTGATCCAGTCGTATAACGCTAGCATCATATTTCTTAATCATTATCTGATCGGCCTCATTGGCTCTAAATGTTCCCTCAACAATCCTTATGGTCAAAGCGTCACTTCCATTTTCGAGTTTCCTAGGTCCACATACCTTGTTATGCGTTAGCCTTTCCCTTTTGGTCAGTTTACTCAAGATTGATCAGATCTGAGCGAAAAAAAAATGAAATACATCGATAGATACTTCTCATTCCATAGTCTCAAAATGGCAGGAATTCAGAATGTCATAACTCGTCCCCCCTTACGAAAATTTCATCCTCGAAATTTGTAATAACCCAGATCTACTCAAATAAATGGGGGTACTGGCGCCTCATCGCTTCTTCGCTTTTCTAGGTAGCGCCTTCCGTTCCATGGTGTTCCTAGATCACCTTGGCGAGTAGAATCGTCTTGTTTCTCAGGACTTGCTCCTTTCGATCTTCAACTCGTATTGGCCTATCGACATACGATATCTTATCGTCCACTTCGATGACTTCATGATCCAGTACATGAGTCGGGTCCGGTTCATATTTCCTCAGCATCGACACATGAAACACATTATAAACTTGCAATAAGCTTGGCGGCAAGGAAAGACGATAAGCTAAAGTTTCAATCTTTTCTAATATCTCAAATGAACCTACGTACCTCGGACTCAGCTTCCCTTTCTTCCCAAATCGGGATAATCCTCGCATAGGTGACACCTTGAGAAAGGCATGGTCACCCACTTGAAATTCCAAAGGCCTTCGTCGCTTATCCGCATAGCTTTTCTGGCGACTCTAGGCCGTCTTAAGCCTTTCTCGAATGATCTTAACAGCCTCAACTAATTGCGAGGATGAAATTCTTTTAAGGGGGGTAGAAGTTGTGGCATCCCTTGTTTACTAGATTCCTAATGATCAGAAATGGTCAAATGGGTTTTGAAGCTGACTTTTGACATTAGGAATTGGGAATTGGGAAGGTTCGCCAAGGGACAAGCGAGATGAGGATTTGATTTCTTAGTAAAATAGACGAATAGTGGAGTATTAGTCGAGGATTCTATCTAAAGGACGATGATGCATTGGATAAAAATTTGGAAAATTAAGATGACCATCGAATGAACCGGCTACCTATGAATTTATGAGAATTCTTGTGCATAGGGCCTTGAACTCGAATTTTCTAAGCTTGGTGGACAAGAATGGGGCGACCATGCGGGCAAATGCTAAGTGGCGGCATTGTAAATTTCTTGTATAAAAACTAATTGGCCGACCATCCTAAAGTAATGGCAAGACGTGGAACTTAAATCATTGGGTAGTAATCATATGAGTATTCCATTTTCATGTTCGGTCAATGAGAGGCCATACAAGTGGCAGCAACATCTATCCTTGCATGAAATTCTATTGGTTGAATAAACCTAGGGAACATGCACGAAAGATTATTGGTTGCCAATCCCCATGAAATCCCACAATGATTATCAACCACTTAGGGTAAAGACAAGTGGCGGCCATGTCTCAAAGTTCCACAACATTCTATTGGTTGGGCGAGCCTAGGGAAGAGGCGAATCCATCAATTGGTCAAGTGTCCCCTCAAAATCTTCACCCTAGATAATAAGCCATAAGAAAGCTTGACAAGTGGCGACATTCCTCTCTTGCATGAAAGCTCATTGGCCGACCATCCTTGAAAAATTGCAAGAGAAATCATTGGAAGGAAGTTCCATCAAGATGTCATGGAATGACCTACCACCACTTGAGGCAAAGCTTTGTGGCGTGTAACCATAGGAAAGGAAGGCATGTGTGACAAGTGTTTACTAGAGAACCTCCATGGACATGCAATATATGGCTCTTCATCTTCTCCTCTTCACTTCCCCATTTTCGATCAAGGCAAGAGAGAGAGAGAGAGAGAGCAAGCGGCCGAGAGCAAGAAGGAGAGGAAAGGAAGAAGCGGCTCGGCATTGTCAAAGGAGGTCAAGAAGAAAGCGTTGAGCTCGAGCTATTGCAAGCATTGAGGCAAGAATTCCTTCAATTTCATCATAGGTTAGAGGTGCAATATGGTCTCGTGTCCTTTAAGGAGTGCATGTGAGGTCTAAGGGCAAGAAAAGTCGATTCTAGGGTCGGATTAGAGTCTGCGCAATTACGGTTTTGTTTGTGATGTGGGTGGAAGTTATGTTGATGTGTATTGCATGGATTTTTGGAAAGAACCTTAAGAAATAATACTAGAAGTCAAGCATGTGATTTTACCTAGCTAGATTGAAGTTGTCGAAAGAGAAACGACGGGTATAGAACCGGTATTGAGCTCAATATCCTGCTGTCCTTCTCGGTTCCATCATGTAATGGATTAGGAACGAGCTACATTGCAAGACCTTGAGTTAATTAGGGAAGGATTAGTTAAGATTGTTGTGAACACAACAATAATTGGTTAGTTTGGAGGAACTAGGACAAGAATTATACGTTGGAAGAATTTCTATGCATGAACTATGTTCGGTTTGCCACCCACTGTTTTAACTGTTAATTATACTTTAACCTATCACTTTAGTTGCTGTGAAACTATGATGGTAAGATTAGAGTCAAATGGTTAGCAAGAACTAAAGAACGCCATCCTCATTTGGAAGTTAGATTGTGTTTGATCAAAGAGTCGAAGTAGACTGATCTTGCGGCTTGAATCGATGAGGAACCGGTTGTTCTTCTTGATTAATGAAATATTATCTATGATGCCTTGTTTGACTAATCACCATGAGGCTAACTTTCGTGTACATGACTTCATGAGTATGTATGCTTGTTGTCGGCCTGGCTCTGATACATCATATGCCGAATTGATATTGAGAATTTTGCAATTCATGGTCGAGCATGCATTGGTACTTGATGCCGATCGATATGTGATGAGATATGTGGAGTATTTTCTCTTCAGTGCACTAAATCGAGATGACGCCCCTGGGCTGTGTGCGGGTATTTGTACGTACTTGATGACCCTGAGCTGTGTGCGGGGTAGAGTCGTACCATGCGTCGATGACGCCCTAGAGTAGGGGTCGCAAGCCACTGGGCTTGGCGATGGTTGTATGAGCGAAGAGCATGTCATTTTCATGATATCATGGCATTTCTGCATCTCGTGATCCTTGTTTGATTCTTAGAATGCTACTGTACTATACTAATATAGAATTGTTCTATAGTTTGTCCTGGGGAGTCGTAGGACCCCTACGGTGAGATTGAATGTTTTCTTGCTAGCCGTCATGCTAACCTACGTTTGTGGACATATTTTTCAGATTAGTATCCATGGCGGCAGTTCACAGACGTTTTGGAGTTCCGTATGACTATGGCTCTTATTATCGTTGGTATGCTATATATATATATATATAGATAGATACGTGTGGGTAATAGACTAGTAGGTCCTTTTTTCGAGAGTACATTTGATGCACCCCTGCTCCTGTCGAGCCCGTAGCTCCTGTGCCTCCTGTAGTCATGCCTTCTTCACCTGCTGTTGCTGCACCCATCCCTCCTCCTCCTGAGCCTGCTATGCCAGATGAGTGCGTTCCACCGCCCGAGCCACTTGAGGAGTCTGAGGACGATGAGATGTTCCCTACTATCAGTCCAAGGAGGATTGAGGACTGGAGACAGTCTTGGTGACTTTTGTTTAGGCGACTGCATAGGTTGATGGAGTAGTTTTATTTTGGCCATCCCAGATATGCCTATGGATCGACGACCTAAGTCTTCCTTTTGTTTATATATATATATAAACTCCTATATGGTCTGTATTATGTTTATAAATAAAAGTTTTAGTCCTTATGCTATGATTGCCTCATATTGTCTTATATGTTGTTGAAATCCTATTGAATATTGTCTTATAATATTTGCGGCCTGTGGATTATAGACTATAGTCTATTGATTGTAATAAGGTTAACTCTAATTATCGTTATTAGAGACCTATGACCGTAGGGTGGCGGTCTAGGACGCCACAGCTCTCCGAGGTGGTATCAGAGCATAGTTTTACCTGAAGTAATAAAGTGCGACAGAAATTAGAATGTTAGGATACATGTAGCAAGGACTAACACGTGTGCTTGATTAATAGTCGTGTACTTAGCGACCTTGTTTGGACCACTCACAGAGATTTCCATTAGCAGTAGCAGTAAATCTTGATAAGTCAGACTCAATTGAATATGGATTGATGTGCAAGATCAATAGTTCATCATGAGAAGGACAAGGGCATCATCTTCTAGAGGAAACGATGATGCTAGGACAGGAGAAAGGGTCGAAGGACCAGTTGATCGAACTGATGAAATCCTGCAAGCTTTGGCTAATCTTGGTACAGCGATAGGAGCTCAACCTCGACAAGCTCCAGCTAGAGCCAAAGATGGAACAGGTGACCAACGTTTACAGAAGTTGGTAGAGCACTTCCTGAAGTTAAAGCCACCACAATTCACGGGGTTAGGAGAACCTCATGAAGCTGAAAAATGGATAAATAGTATGGAGAAAATTTTTAGGTTGTTCCACTGTAATAATGTGGATAGGGTCACCTTGGCGGAATATCAACTGGAAGACAATGCCTAGCATTAGTGGAATGCAAGTAGGGATGTGGTGTTCCCACCAGGAACGGCGGTGGGAAGATTTCGTTAATGCCTTTTATGGCCAGTACTTTTCTGATTGTGCTAGGGATCAAAAGATTTCTGAGTTTATGAACCTAAATCAAGGCAGCATGACTGTAGTGCAGTATGAAGCAAAATTCTCTGAACTTTCCAGGTTTTCTCCTCAACTGATTGAAACTCAGGAACACAGGTGCAAGAGGATCTTGAATGGCCTCAAGATTGAAATACAAAAACAACTGGCGTCTCTAAAGATCAGGGAGTATACTGAGTTATATGAACGAGCTCAGCTGGTGGAGCAAGTGCTGTCAAAAGAAAAGAAGGAAGCAGAGAACAAGGCGGGAGCTAGCCGCGTAACGACTCAGGAACAGGATAACAAGAGGCCTAGATGGTTTGATAGATCCCAAGAGACTCCATATAAAAGGCGCAATTATGGAAAATTTCGTGGGGTCGGAAGGAACCGAGCAATATGACAAGTTCGAAACAGAGATAGAGTCTGTAACCACTGTGGCAAGGCGCATGGTAATCTGCCGTGTAATACTGGAAGAGAATGTTATGGATGTGGACGAGTAGGACATCTGGTGAAAGATTGTCCCTAGAAAAGAAAGCAAGTTCAGCAGAATCAAGACAACCGAGCGAAACCTGTTAGAGCACAGCAAAGGCCTCTATTTCAAGGCAAGATCCAGGCTATGACTCGAGAGGAAGCAGAAGGTTCTGGGACTACTATAGCAAGTATGATTCCTTTATGTGATAAGGATGCATATGTGTTATTTGACACTGGAGCAACACATTCCTTTATATCAACAAGGTTTGCTGAACTGTGTGGATTGAAGCTTGAAATACTCGAAGTACCCCTTAGTGTATCTACACCACTGAAAGATAAAATAGTGACTACTCTGATCTGTAGAAGATGTGAAATCGTAATAGAAGGTCAAAGTCAGAAGATCGACCTAATAGTTATGGGCTTCTATGATTTTGATGCCATCATTGGCATGGATTGGCTGCGTGAGTTACGAGCCAATGTAGATTGCTTCAAAAAGGTAATTCGGTTTAGCCCTCCTAATGAGACCAATTTCAAGTTTGTGGGAACTGGAACTCGCATGATTGTACCTTTCGTATCCGCATTGGAAGCTCGTAAACTTCTAGGCAATGGATATCGGGGTTTTCTTGCTAATGTTAGAGAGTTAACCAAGAAGGAAGTCAACATTAATGACGTTCCAGTAGTTCACGAATTTTTAGATGTCTTCCCTGAAGAACTACCAGGACTACCCCCGAAGCAAGAAGTTGAGTTTACCATTGAGTAGCCCCAGGAACCGAGCCTATTTTCAGAGCCCCCTACAGAATGGCTTTGACTGAACTTAAGGAGTTGAAAGTACAATTGCAGGAGTTACTGGATAAAGGATTTATTAGGCCAAGTACTTCACCATGGAGAGCACCAGTATTGTTTGTCAAGAAGAAGGATGGATCACTTCGTTTGTGCATAGATTATAGATAACTAAATCAGGCGACCATCAAGAACAGGTATCCTCTGCCCAGAATTGATGACTTATTCGACCAACTGCAAGGAGCCTCCGTTTTCTCGAAAATTGACTTAAGGTTAGGCTATCATCAATTGGCAGTTAAAGAAGAGGATATCCCCAAGACTGCTTTTCGAACTAGGTATGGACACTACGAGTTCGTAGTCATGCCGTTTGGACTTACGAATGCTCCTGCTGCATTCATGGATTTAATGAACAGAGTGTTCAAACCCTATCTGGATCAAATTGTGATAGTGTTCATTGATGATATTTTGGTGTATTCCAAGGGACAAAAGGAACATGAGAAACATTTAAGGAAGGTGTTACAGGTGTTGAGGGAACGCCAGTTGTACGCAAAATTCAGCAAGTGTGAATTTTGGTTAGACAAGGTCATATTCCTTGGTCATATGGTGACAGAGAAGGGAATCTCTGTTGATCCCGCCAAAATCGAAGCTATTATAAATTGGCCGCGACCGACTACTGTTACAGGTATACGAAGTTTCCTTGGTCTTGCTGGATATTACCGCAGGTTTGTAGAAGGATTCTCTCAACTTGCAGGACCCTTGACTGAATTGACTCGAAAAGGAGTTAAGTTTGATTGGACAAAGAAGTGTGAACAAGGCTTTCAAGAACTCAAGAAGAGATTGACGTCGGCTCCAGTATTAACTATACCATCAGGACCAAGAGGATTTCTGGTATACAATGATGCATCTCATAAAGGATTGGGTTGTGTTCTAATGCAACATGGAAAAGTCGTGGCGTATGCCTCAAGACAATTACGACATTATGAGTTGAATTATCCAACACATGACTTAGAACTGGCAGCAGTAATTTTTGCATTGAAAATTTGGAGGCATCTTTCAATCATCTGGCTCCTGGTATAGATCTCATTGTAATCCCTCAGGTTTATTGAGATCATCTGGCTGCGAATATCTGGCCTCAATCCATCTCGGAACCTTCTCGCGCGATCCCACGGATTCTCCACCATCCTTGGTGCAAATTTCGATAACCTTGCAAATTCCGCCTCATACTGATCAACAGTCATTTGATTCAGACGAAGGTTCTGGAACTCAGCCAACTTCTATTCTTGGGAAGCTTTAGAGAAATATTTCACATTAAAAGTTTCGACAAAGATCGCCCATGTCGGCTCAATCCCTTCAGGGAAAACCATTCCCTTGGTAGCCTTCCACCCATCATTCGTAGTTCCTTGGAGCTGGTAGGCCGCTAGGGTCACATTCTCAGCTTCAGTGCACCCTAAAAATTATAAATGCTTTCTCCAGCTCTTCAATCCATCTAGGAGCTAACTCAGGGTCTCATCTGCCACCAAACCTCAATGGTTTTAGCTTCAGAAATTGCTCAATCAATTGACCCATAGCACGATTCTCAGGGCCTTGCACATTGCCACCTCCAATTCCTTGGCCATTATTTTCATTCGCTAGGTTCACAGCTGCCACTGCAGCTTCAACAGCCTGAGCTGTTATCTCCGCTCTATCTTCGGCCTTTCGAAGGGTCGTAATAGCCCTATATTAGGCTTCCTTTCCCATTATCTCTCCAATTTGCTCCAGCGCCCCCAAGACTCCATCAACTCTTGGATCCTCGGCCGCGGGTGCTCTTGAGCTAGACGCTCCTCTAGTGTTCCTACCTCGGTTGCTCATCTCGCTAGTTTCCACAACACCTAGACCACTATAATTCCATTCAGGAATTAGAGACCTAAGTCACTTTCTTAAGTCTAACAACTCCAGGCTACTTATCACCTCAACAATCACAGCTAGCCATTCATCACAACTCAAACAACCAGAGGCATCACAACAGGGAGATTTCACTCATACCTCAGGTCCAGACGCAACTGCGTATTAGCAAAATCGCAACCAGCTTTAAAGCATATCAACATATCACAACCAGTCATACCTGAACACAATGCCAATCACAAGCGCCAATTCATATGTCATGCATTTCGTGCCTAACTCTAGTGGATTCCCCTAGAGTCTCACTACTCAACCATCCTATAGTCACCACTCCTTATCACTCCAGACATCGAAAAGATTTGATCAAGCTAACCTCGCTCTGATACCACTTAAACGGGGATATCACGCCCCGACCCCGGCGGGCACGCCAACATCCCATACGGCCTTCAATACAAATAGGATAACTCAGGATCCGACAGCTAACTCGTAGAGCGTGATATGGTAAGCACATGCGGAAGTGAAAATAAAATCCCAGACATAATAACAAACATAAGGTGACTTAGGATTTAAAAGCCAACACACATTGCTTTACAAAATAAAAGGATCTATTACAACAAAAGGAGGGTAGGGTGCAGAGGAAGGCACTATAGGACCACAAAAAAGAATTCTCAAAAAGAAATTCGTAAACTAGACAGACTCATCTTCATCTTCCTCTTCTTCTTCTTCTAGGCACTTTCAAGATTTTGGGCCCGAAAATATTGGTCCCACGACGGGGTGAGATAAAAATCTTAGTAAGTTAACCCTAACCCTAAGCTAGACTATTGGTACCTCCAGGCACGTTTGAAAATATGTAAGTTTTGGCAAAATGTTTTTCACACATGAAATTCAAGCAATTGGTATAACAAGGCAATTCTGGCATATCAAGCAATCAGGCTCATGCCTTTCATACTTTCACTTTTCAATACGCATTTCTCAAGCCATACAGGCATTATAGACATTCCATGCACTCCAGACATCCTAGGCATTCTAGCCAATTCAAGCATACAGACTCGGAAACACATCAAGAACCATGTTTTAGTCTTTTATCTCCTTTACGCCCACCAAGGGCCCCCTTGCGAGATGATTCGATCAATCATATGACTCTCGACGTATTATCGAGATGATTCGATCATCATGACTCTCGCTGCGAGATGATTCGGTCTCTATAGTGACCCTCGACATTCCGCGCCATCGAGATGATTCGGTCGACTATAGGACTCTCGCGTCCGGACCTAGAGATGACTCGTTCACTACTTGACTCTCGATTCTTACAGCCTTCGAGATGATTCGGTCAAGGTAGGACTCTCTAGCCGCACGACCTCGTCAAGTCAATGGGAGTAACTCTCTTCCCGGCTCAATGCATTGGCCATAAAACATAGTTGTGAATCTTCTCATTAATCTCATTTTCATATTCTCAAGCAAATTCATTCCATCGCCATTCATGGCACACTATTCAAGCACAATAGGTTCATCAACTCAAATATGTCATTCGGCCACTAACAGTACATGTCATCCCACCTCAAGCAATTGAATCATCGAAAGTACCAACAAGCATCACGGCACTTGATTGAATCAAATAAGTCGTTGCACATCAAAATTCACTCATGGAACCTCGTCATCAAGCATGCACAGCTTTAATTCAACATTTTTAGGCATGCCAAAGAGTCATTAAATCAAGGCAAAGCATAAAAAAAAACTCAATTCATCAAAACTTCCCAATTCAAGACCCCACGACTAGGTTCAGTCTCTCAAAACTTGATATTTTGCTACTGACTTTTTCAGAAAACAAATTCCATGGTATTAAACTTCAAGATCTTACGGACATATGGGCGAAAATGGGGCTCAATTTGGATATCGGATGACTTAGAATGGGCCGTTTTAAAAACCGTGTGTGCGGAAAAATGGGATTTGGCAGCTCTAGGGTCTCTCACGGTTCCACCCTCAAACAACCCTTTAAAAACTTCAATTTTCACCAAGAAATCCACCATTTAGTGACTCAACATCCTAATAAAAGGTTATAAGTCTTCTTACCTAGCTAATTACGCCAACAAACTCCTCCGAGCACAGCAACAACCTTCGGATCCCAATCTGTCCAGAGCAGGGCAGATTCTGTTCCAACAAGTTTCCATACAAACCGACCATCAAAACTCCAATCTAACTCGTCTATCCTTTGTTAACAAGTAATGCCATGTCTTAGGGTGTCTTACCAATAAGTTTCGGGGCAAGGCGATACCTCGGCGGACCGCAAAAACTCACGGATACTCTACGGATCGGAGGAGGCAGAATCTGTTCGGTAAAGACCACCTCAAATCAGCTATAAAACTCATTCTAAAATCATCTATTTGTATCCATAAACCATCTGAACATAGTACTAGATGTTATGAAGCTCTCTTAAAAACAATTGAGGTCATTTGGAATTTCTAAGAGCTAGAACCAACACTTCTCCTCAGCTAGCTCAGAATCCGTCCGCTTTTCTTCCAAAAATTCCCATAAATTAACCAGAGCTCCAAAAATTATGAAATCAATGGTAAAATGTCAAGGACATCCTAAACTAATCTGTGGTAATCAACGGAGTCAAGGCAATGACGGGAGAGGTCGGTCTTATGGACCGAACAGAAGGACAGAAAATTGTCTTCTGGGCAGTGTTTCGATTGAGAGGAAAATTGGGAGAAAATGCAAGGGAAAATGGTGGGATGGCTATGCACGGCTGATGAGGCTTCAATATACTTGTCTCACACATATAATTGGGAGTAATTTGGTTAGACTTGATTGGGTGAGGTCATTAATGCTTGAAGGCCTCAATGGTTGACATGTGGCAAGAGACCAATAATGCAACTTAACCTTTGACTCATCCATTGACTCATTGGACAACAAGTTTTGGCAGCCTATAAGGGTAGGAGAAATGTCCATCTTGTCCTCTTGAGTTCTTTAGGCGTGGGTAAATGATCTAGGGGCAAAACGGTCTTTTCGTACTTTCAGTCCAAACTTCACTTTTCCAATTTGAAATTACCATTTGGCGAGACATTGTCAAATTCCTACTCAGAATTGGAATTCTCTATTTCCAATTGCCAATTTTGAGCTTCCATTTCATGATCATTTGTCCGTCGATCGTAATTCCATTTTGTCTCGAACTAACGGGCGGCTTTTGCTAACATTACGCATATCGACTCTGTGATTCTCATCACACTGAGGATAACTCAAGTTATGGCAGCTTTGGTTATCATGTAATTGCGAGGGTTCATCGCTAGTTCTGACGGCTTCGATCGTCATAGTTCGATTTAGGAAAATTTACAAATTATACATTGGTTAAGCGGCTTCACCCGTGATCCAATCGTATAATGCTAGTATTGTATTTCTTAATCATTATCTGATCGGCCTCATTGACTCTAAATGTTCCCTCGACAATTCTTATGGTCAAAGCGTCACTTCCTTTTTCGAGTTTCCTAGGTCAACGTACCTTGTTATGCGTTAGCCTTTTCCTTTTGGTCAGGTTACTCAAGATTGATCAGATCTGAGCGAGATAAAACTAAAATACATCGATAGATACTTCTCTATGAAAAAATCATGGCCACAGAATCTTTAACTTTATCGAAAATATTCAAGTTCAAAAACTTGGTTGAAACCATGGCCAGGTAGTTCTCTTCAACCATATTTGCATCTGCATTAACTGTCAAAGTGTTCTTGTCCTTGAATACGCTTTTGTGGTGCCTGCACTCCTTTGCATTGTGACATTTCGAATTTCAACCCCTTTTCGAGGCTAGTGAATGGAAAGAAATTCATTGATGTATTTCAGTTGCATCTCGCTCGGAGCTGGCTACTCTCGAATTAACTGACCGAAAGGGAAAGGCTAACGTAGAGTCAAGTACATGGACTTAGGAACTCGAATGAGAAGTGACACTTTGGCCATAAGGATTGTCGATGGAATATTTTGGGCCAACAGAGATTGATCTAAGAACGATCATGGAATTCTTTGCTAGCATTATACGATTGGGACACGGGTGATTCCGTCTAACTAATGTATAATTTGTGAAAATTTCCTAAGTTGAATTTCGATGATCAAGACCGCAGGAACTAGCGATAAACCCTCGCAATTACATAACAATCAAAGTAGTCACGACTTGGGTACTCTCGAGGTCGATATGCGTAGCACCTGCAAGAGCCGCCCGTTGGTTCGAGATAAACTAGAATTACAGTCGACTAGATTTGACATGAATTGGACTTCGGAGTTTGGTATCAGATATTGAGGAATTCCAACATTGAAAAAATTGGATGTCGCCTCATCGGGATCGATTAAGATTAGGAGTCGTCCCAAGGTGATAGAGAAATCAAAAGTTTGACTGAAGATTAGAAACGGCCCTTTTTGCCCCCCGGAGATTACTCATGCCTTTAAGAATTAGTAAGGGCATTTTGGTCATTCACCCCCTCTCTCTTTTGGCCGAAAATGGAAGGGCTTATTGGTCATTTGAACCTCTTGATATTTTGGGATAAGACAAGACCATTAGCCATAGGTGGGGGCCTTGCCTAGCCATTAATATAAGTCTAACCCTCTTAAAAGCCAAGCCTACCTAGCCATTAAGAGCCTAAACCCATCACCTCAATTCTCCCTCTTCTTTGGCTTGCTAAGGAAACTTTCTTTTTCTTCTTCTTCTTCTTCATTTCACCAAGCACCTCCTCCCTCCCTCTCAAACTCTCTCTCGGCTTCCCCTACCTCGCTCAGTCGCTCGGACCAGTTCGGCATCGTCCATTATTTGGCCCATATCTCCGTCGACCGTGATCGGCTGCCGACGAGCCACTAACCATTGGAAAGCTTTTTCTTTTTCCGTTTCAACAAGATATTATGAGCCCCAATCTGCCCAGTCGTTTATCCCATAGAGCCGTTTGAAGCAGCAAAGATCACTGCCAGACCCGGTCTGAACTCGAGGACGCCTTAAGCTTATTTGGGAGTTTGTTTTGGCTTCGTTTCTTAGTAAGACACCTCTAAAACCTAATTAAGACATATACTAGTGTGTTTATGGGTTTAAGGATGGATGATAATGGGTTTTAAGGGCTAATCCCTTGCTGTATATTGGACCAAAAGATGCACCGACTCTGTCAGGGATTGTCGAGAGCTTGCTTGACCCAATCTGGCACCGTCCCTTGTTTGTCCCATATCTCCATCGTCCATGATTGGCTACCGGCGATCCATCCACCATTAGAAAGCTATTTCTCTTTCCGTTCCAACAAGATATTATGAGCCCCAATCCACCCAGCCATTTATCCTATAGAGCCGTTGGAAGCAACAAAGGTCACTGTCTGCCCGGCCTGAACCCAAGGACGCCTTAAGCTCATTTGGGAGCTCGTTTTGGCTTGGTTTCTTGGTAAGCCACCTCTAAAGCCTAATTAAGACATCTAGTAATGTGTTTATTGATTTAAGGATGGATGATAATGGGTTTAAAGGGCTAATCCCTTACTGTATATTAGATGATGATAGACATGGCCATTTGGGCCCGTGGGCCCGGAACCGGCCCGTTACCTGGTCCGCGGGCCCAAACCGGAATCGGCAAAAAAAAAGGGTGGGGATGGGGAGCAGTGGGCCCCCCGGCCCACTGCCCCCCCTCGGGAAGAGCCAAACGGCTTTTCCCTTCCCCCAACGGTCCGAGGCCCGTTGGAAATTTGCAACGACCATTTGGCCGTTGCGAATTTCCTAAAAAAAAAATACAAAAACTCTCTATAAAAACCTCACAATCCCTCTTTATTTTTCTCACAATTTCTCTCGATTCTCTCTAATACTCTCAAGTCTCAACTCTCAAGTCAAATTATCTCGATTCGATATTCTCTCTCAATTCCGTCTCAATTCTTTGAATCAACTTTCCGATCAATTCTCTCAAAAAATGGCAAGTGGAAGCAGAAATACTAGAAAGGGAAAGAGCCCGATGGAGATGGGAGAATCCGATTTTCCTGTTCATAAATATAATCCTCGTGAATATGCATGTTGGGAAGACGACAATGTTCCCAATCCCGACGTCGAGCACATTGCAACGCAAGAAAGTCTTTATCCACCTACTGCCACTGGTGTCGAAGGATCGTCGATACCAAAAGAGCCGGGACGGAAGAGCCGAGAATCCGACTTATGGCTACACTTCGACAAAGTATGGAATGAAAATGAAGGTAAGTTTGATATAAGCTGCGAATATTGTCCGCAAAAATACAAACTTGGTAAAGGAGATGGCTATTGAACATTTCGACGGCATCTGACGAAAAAACATCCAACGCAAGCGGGGAACGATACTAGTCAATAACAAATTTTCGGGTTCGCCAATCCTAACCCTCATCCTTTATTCCGTTTCACTAATGCACTTTATAAAGAAACATTAGCTGAATATGTTTCCCTTGAGCATGCTCCGTTTAATACTGGTGAAAATTTTAATTTTATATATTTGCTAAACACTGCGCTGGCTCCGCAAGCACCATCTGTTCCGAAAACTACTTTTAAATGCGAACTTAAACGAGTTTATAAATATCGAAAAAATAAATTGAAAATGTTTTTTGAAGAATTCAAAGGACGTGTACATATAGGTAGTGATATTTGGAGTGATTCTTTGAATATTAATTCTTATATGGGTAACACGTGCCATTGGATAGGTGATGATTGAGTTATTCAAAAAAGACTTCTTGCATTTCGAGTTTTTCCTGAAAGGCATACGGCCCATAATATTTATAGAATAATTAGGTAAGTTTTAGAAGAATATGGTTTGATTAATAAAGTTTTTTCAAATGGTTTTTATAATACCGTCGCAAATACTGCTTCTATTCCCGAGTTAGAAACAATGTGTAAACCCTCTTTTGGCGGACAATTTTTTCACATTAGATGTGCTTGTCATATTTTGAATTTATGTGTTCAAGATGATTTACGAATTTTTGTAACTTCTCTCCACCCAATAAATAGTGCAATTAGATTTTTATGGAGCCGCCCTCAACTTATGAAAGCGTGGGGAAAATTTTGTAAAGAAAATAGGAGAACGGCAAAAAGGTTTCCAAAAGATGTTCCGACTCGTTGGAATTCTACCTACGAGATGCTTCTACAAATTTTTTATTACAAAGATTTATTATGTTCATTTATTTCAAATACTGTTCCCGATATTACTTTACTACCGCAACATTGGGACGTTTGTAAAAAAAATTTAGATTGTTTGAAAATTTTTAATGATGCTTCTAAAACTTTATCTGGTATTTATTATCCTACTACGCATTTATTTTAATAGAGTGTGTTAATATTGCTAATGTTTTTAATGCATATGAAAAAGATACTGACTTAGCTTCGAGTATTTTAGTAATGCGAAAAAAATAGTTGCATTATTATTTGAACATTCCTCTTGTCTATTTAGTTGGTATTATTTTCGATCAACGTACTAAATTAGATGGTTTATTAGATTATCTAAGTGATTATTATTGTGATTGTTTACATTTGGATGAAGTAATAAATATTTCAATTATACAAGTAGAGGTTAAAGAAGCTATAGTAGCATTATATAATGAATTTTGTAATAGATATGGTTTAAGCGACAGTAGATGTGAATGTGCCCAGCATATTGTCTCAGAAAGCGATGCGGGTATTTCACTACTTAGTAGAGGATATAAAATTCTCAATACTAGGCAAAAAAAACATAAAGGGACATCAACAGGTAGTATTTCCGAATTAGAAAACTATTTAACAATTTCTTTTGAGTTTAGCGATTCAGAAAACAACGCAGATTTCAAGATTCTTGAGTGGTGGAAGAATCATTCAACTCAATTTCCAATTATCTCCCTCATCGCGAAATAAATATTAGCGACCCATTCTTCAACAGTGGCGGTTGAACAAACATTTAGTGCTGGAGGATTAATTTTGGACCCCCGCTGTTCAAGATTAAGTCCGAAAAGTGTGAAGTATCAAGCTTGTGTCGATGATTGGACAAAGGCTAAATTTCGCCAACAAGAGCTGGATCGAGAACACGAATTCTTTAGTGATGACTGTGGAGATACTACCACCACTACAACGGGTAGCAACGATTGACGATGAGATAAGTTGGGAGTTACCAAAGGTAAGAAAACTACATGGGCTTTGATTCTTCTATCCCCAAGAAGATATGTAGGCGCTTAATGATAATTCATTAAGTTCAAGCCCATTCATTCTCTCTTTTTTTTTCCAAATTTTATTACAATGTACAATTTGATTATAATTTATAATTTATTAATTTTATTTTATTATTTTAAAAATAAAATTAAAAGTTCGAAACCGAAACCGGAACTTGAACCGGCCATGTCTAGATGATGATGTCACGGACAAAAGGAGCTACTTCGGAAAGTGAGGAAATGATGAGGCGTCAGTTCCCTATAAGATTGGATGAATGGAAGATTGTAAATTTCGAGGACGAAATTTCTTTAAGGGAGGCAAGAGTTTTGACATTCCGAATTCCGACCCCTTTTCGAGGCTAGTGAATAGAAAGAAATTCATCGATGTATTTTAGTTGCATCTCGATCGGAGCTGACCACTCTCGAGTTAACTGACCGAAAAGGAAAGGCTAACGCAAAATCAAGTACATGGACCTAGGAACTCGAATGAGAAATGACACTTTGACCATAAGAATTGTTGAGGGAATATTTTGGGCCAGTATAGATCTATTTAAGAACGATCATTTAATGCTTTGTTAGCGTTATACAATTAGGACGCGGGTGATTCTGCCTAATCAATGTATAATTTACGAAAATTTCTAAGTCAAATTCTGATGATCAGGACCGCAGGAACTAGGGATAAACCCTCGCAATTACATGACAATCAAAGTCGCCACGACTTGGGTAGTCTTGAGGTTGATACTCGTAGCACCTATAAGAGCCGCCCGTTAGTTCGAGATAAACTGGAATTACAGTCGACGGGATTTGACATGAATTGGACCTCGGAGTTGGGTATCGGATATTGAGGAATTTCAACATTGAAAAAATTGGACGTCGCCTCATCAGGATCGATTAAGATTAGGAGTTGTCCCAAGGTGATAGAGAAATCGAAAGTTCGATTGAAGATTAGAAATAACCTTTTTTTCCCCTAGAGATTATTCATGCCTTTAAGAATTAGCAATGGCATTTTTGTCATTTACCATTCTCCCTCTTTTATCCGAAAATGAAATGGCTTATTAATCATTTGAGCCTCTTAATATTTTGGGGATAAGACAAGACCATTAGCCCTAAGTAGGGGCCTTGCCTAGCCATTAATACAAGTCTAATCCTCTTAAAAGCCTAGCCTACCTAGCCAACAAGAGCCTAAAACCATCACCTCAATTCTCCCTCTCCGTTGGCTTGCTAAGGAAGCTTTCTTCTTCTTCTTCTTCTTCTTTTTGATTTGGCCGAGCACCACCTCCCTCTCTCTCGAACTCTCTCTCGGAATCCACCCAGCCGTTTGTTCCGTAGAACCATTTGAAGCAACAAAGGTCACTACCTGACCCAGTTTGAACCCGAGGATGCCTTAAGCTCATTTGAGAGCTCGTTTTGGTTTGGTTTCTTGGTAAGACACCTCTAAAGTTTAATTAAGACATCTAGTAGTGTGTTTATGGGTTTAAGGATGGATGATAATGGGTTTTAAGGGTTAATCCCTTGTTGTATATTGGACCAAAAGCTACACCGGCTCTGTCCAGGTATTGCCGGGAGCTTGCTTGGCCCAGTCCGGCACCGTCCATTGTTTGGCCCATATCTCCGTCGTCAATGATCGGCTGCCGGCGAACCATCCACCATTGGAAAGCTCTTTCTGTTTCTGTTCCAACAAGATATTACGAACCCCAATCCGCTCAGCCGTTTGTCCCACAGAGCTACTTGAAGCGGCAAAGGTCACTGCCTAACCCGATCTGAACCCGAGGACGCCTTAAGCTCATTTGGGAGCTCGTTTTAGCTTGATTTCTTGGTAAGACACCTCTAAAGCCTAATTAAGACATATAGTAGTGTGTTTATGGGTTTGAATTTGATCTTAAATTTTCTCGCCGGAAACAAACAAAATCGACACTGTTAAATCTTTTCTAGGTTTTCTTTCTGGAAATCTCAAAACAGACAAGTAACAATCGTAATTGATCCATCAAAGACTTGTCACTTGGGAATTTAAACGGTCAATTTTTTTATTGAATTTCGAACGCGATCTCATGCCTTAGAAACAACGACACCTCGCTCATCTTTATGGGAGATTGCCGGTGGCGGCGCGACGATGTCAAGATCTGGTCAGACATTGGCGTCATTGGCAGAGGGATGAAATCTTCCTCTTGTTGGCCGGTGTAGAGACGGTTCGGGATTTTGGTGAAATCCTTGAAAAATCCGGTTATGAGAATCATTTTCTTAGAGAGAGAGAGAGAGAGAGAGAGGTGGGAATTGGGAAATCAACTTCGCTCGGGCGTGGTGTGTGTGAGCTATGAGGGGGTGAGTTTGGCTTTTTATTTGGAGCGTTTCTGAACGTTACTGTAACGACCCCGACCTCCTAGCCTCCAGCTCCGACATCGACCCAAAAGCCAAGATGTCGTATCTTCTAATCTGAAAAAAATGTTCCCACAACGTGGGTTAGCACGACGGCTAGCAAGAAAAACACCCAATAGAATCGCCGCAAACCTAGAACCAGATTTTTTTTTTCATTTATTGAGTTATAAATTAGAACACAAACGAAATCGAATGACAATTTTAATTATGTTAGCCCATAGTCTAGTTTCACTTAACCAAAAATAACCTTTAGCACAAATCATCAAACATATGAACAAAGGCATATCCTATTCTATAAGCAATGCATGAGTGCATGAATTAATGAATGAAGCAATCTCAACACAGCACAATCTCCATCAACCCACGGTTGATTTATCATTTGCGGACACTCCGTTTCTCATTTTTCCCCTACTCCGGGGCATCACTTTTATGCTATCCCCTACTCCGGGGCAACTCGGATATCCGTATAGCATACCTCGCACCCAACTCACGGTGCCACATACTCATTTTCAGCATATCAGATGCTCAATTATATGCCATGACATGTCACAATGAGAATGTGTCCCGAACAGCCTCATAACTCATGGGAACTAGCATATTAAGCATGCGATCATGTCACCCAATCACGTGCAATATGCCAGTATGATAAGTACGAAAACGCAACATTTCCCTTAACCATCACAAGGCCTTTTTCTTAAAATTTCACATAAAAGGAATTCTGGTTGCAATTAAATTGCTTCCAATTGTTGACCAAATGTCACGTTACATGAAGTTCAATATAAATCAAACACAAGGCATGGTGCTTTCCATGTTAATCTCATCCTGGATGAACATGCATCAAACCTCACCACAGTAACATTATGTTGGAGGTCCATTTACCATCATTTACGGTTTAATACAGATTCAACAAGAGCATATCCTTACTATATGCAAATCTCTGAAACCCTTCACAAGGAGCAAAAATATTTTGTACTCGAGGACATCTCTAAGGTTCCAAATCAGATTGCTATAAAACGCTGACCAACAACAATACCTCAAAACCAAAATCTCTATCACTCAAACCTTTAATCTCATGCATGTTCATGTTGGAATATATAAATATTAAACCACGTCTTCTTCTAACAGCTTAAGCTTTTAGAGCAGTTGGCAAGTGGTCCCATCAAATCTTACATGGTATCAGAGCAGGAGGTCCTGAGTTCAAATCTTTCCAGGCCCCTATTTGCCTCTATTTGCCTCCTCAATGAATTTGTCCACGCTTAGTACTAGGCAAAAGACCAGACTAAGCGTGAGGGGGAGTGTTGGAATATATAAATATTAAACCACGTCTTCTTCTAACAGCTTAAGCTTTTAGAGCAGTTGGCAAGTGGTCCCATCAAATCTTACAAATGAACCAGAACTAAACAAAATCTCATTTACCCTTCCAGGTCACCCTTTCCGATACCTCTATTAACAATAAAGCGCACCTTGCTAGGCTTTTCATTGCACTTTGAACAGATCTAAACCCTAAACAACTAAACCTGTTCATGATCATTCATACTAAACGAAACCATTGGGAGAGAATCCTTGCCTCTAACATGAAGAAATCTCGCCTTCGGTCGCCACCCCCGTCTCCTAGGCGCCACTTGTTCATACGATCTTCTCAAATGGCCTGTCGGTCGCCGGAAGTGAGTGTGCCGAGAGGAATATGAAGGGGCCAAAAAAAATCTCTCCTCAACTTTCTTTTAAGTACTTATAGGCGTTAGGAGGATTGGGGGCCAAGTTTGGATGACAAATGGCAAAAATGCTTGGGGATTCTAGTTGAGATGCGCCACTTGTAGATAGCTAATTAGGCCCGACTCTCAAACCCCCTTAACACACGCCATTAGTCCTAGGTCCTTTGGCTCTTCATTTTCCGACATTCCTTCTCCTTTCTCCGAGTGCCACGTGTTCATCTCCTCCCTCTATACACCACTCCCAAGACCTAACATTAATAATAACCTTTATTAAGTCTTGGCCAATCCCTGCATGCGTCCCTCCTTCCCATGCCCGCCGAACCCAAGACCAATTAATGCCTTCTTTAACACATTCCTTCCAACCGATTCGTCCATTTACGTCCTCGCCTTTTCACCTCCCTTCACACGTGCACCACTAAATGATGGGAATCAGATTTGCGTGACCAAGTTCACGCGTTCAATTGGCCATCCATCTCCTAGGTACGCCTTTTCCCGAGAGCTCATAATTTTCCTTTACTAACAGTCTTCTTAAGACTTCTCATCTATCCATGACTTTACGCAACGCCTTATGGGATCGTGTGCAGCCTAAATGTACATCCATAAATCAAGAGGCTGTTAATTATTCTCCAACAATATATGTTTTTTTTTTCTAAAACTTCCACTTACCCCTCTTTAATTTGGCGTGTCTTGTGGGTTGAGGAGAAAGCTATGTCCTTAACTTCCTATTCCTAAATGTGTCACCTTCTTCAATCCAGTATTGGTCTAGTACGGTTCGAAAATTCCATCCACATTCCCATACGCATTTACCTAATCCTAGAATTAATTATGAGCTGTTCATTCTGTTGGGATCCACGTGACACGTACGGGCAAATAAAAATTAGTAAACGCAGCGGAAGTAAATAACAACCCATACATGTATCTCCAGAGGCGTATTTCGTGCATTTCAATCGAAAAATCACAAAGCTTTAATGGGAGTAAATAGACTACCTCTTGTAGCGTGCTTGAAACGGAGGTGTCGGTTCGATGTTCTTCGATCTCAGCCCCACAAGTGTCGGGCCTCTAGTTCAGACACACCACCAATCGCGACGACGAACGGAAGAACGAACACGCATAAGACGTCACCTAAATTGTGCTAGCAATTCGTGGTGATATTTTTCTCACTTGTTGAACTTTTGGTCACCCGAAAGAGAGAGCATCAGAATGTTTCTCTCCTTGAAGAATTGCACACGCTCGTCACACAAGGGAATTTGAGAAAACCAATTTTCTGCTCTCCCTCTTCTTCTCAAGATCTCTATCTTGAAAAACACACGCACACTCCTCTCTTCTCTCTCTTCAAGGGAATGGAGGTTTTTATTATAAAATGGTCACCACCACTTTTTGCCAATTTCACACGGAACACTCCCTTAGCTCTCCCATAGATCTCATCATGGGAATGCCTTTTTTAAAAAACAAAGTGATCAATCATCACCCCTAATGATCAATCATCACCCCTAATCACAACACCCACTTTGTGCAAGCAAGTTTGATTGAGAAAAGGGGAAAGCAAGTTTGATTGAGGGGAGAAGCAAATTTGATTGAGGGGAGAAGCAAACGGCAAGTTTGATTGAGGGGATAGATAAATAATAACAACAATTGTTATTATTATAAAAGTAAAAAGGTACACTATTCTCACGTGTGCAATTTGGGCACATCAATATGTGTCCGAACAATACGTGTATATCATTATATGTACGTACGTTAATGACCAAAAAATAAAATTAAATTAAATCTCATTTAATCTAATTTCAGACTGACTATCTCGATAGTCATGATTGCAAACATATTTGCACAATTTTCTTTCCGTTCAATGTCGTCATATATTGGTTAAGGTGTGTGACATTCCTAGGTTCATCACCGAGCTGGCAGCAAGACATGTACTAACACATTAGTACTTTCAAGAGAATCAATTGTCCCGATTAATCTCTAGGTCTAACAAGCCATGAGTGACATCTAGCAATATGTCATGACTACCCAGACAGTGTGAATTCTTCAAGAACATTATGAACCTGTCAGTTTTGGCTACAGTGTAATTCAATCCCTCTGTCTTACCATATCCCGATCGAACAAAGACCATGGAATATTTGTCAAGCCACCAATTCGATCATATGTACAAATTCAATCGACATGCATTTAAACGAGACATAAACATTTTATTCTCGGTTACAACCCCGGCCGAGGATTTCAATGCATTGTCATGATTAAATCGCATAGGATATCAAACCTTGCATATAGCAAGGAGACAGATTCCATATTGCGTACACATGTGACTTCGTATGTGCCTGAGCTACGACCATCAAGTACAGAGACGAATCAACGACCCGCCAATATGCGCACTTGTGAACCATAGCCATTTATCACACAAGTCAACACTGTACCTCAGATCTAAGGATTATTTACACAAGACCAAAGCATGAACGATTAGACATTGACCACGCTAAAAGCTTCCATGTCGCTAATCATTCAATGTGTGTCACGTTCAGTGAACTTGTCCGATACAAGCACCTGTGTTCTAACTCGGATATCGCAATACCCAATGACTTGTGACTCGACATTCTCTTAAGCATCCAATACTTTATTTGCGAAGTTAAGAACACACCGATCTCAACAGGATTATTGATATCCATTTAATGATCCATCGATCGGGAACTGTTTAAAGATTCAGTCTAACTGTGAACCCGTCACACATATTCTTAACGTCTTAAGAATAGGTCCAGTCACAACTGATCTTATGGATTTTATTCATTTATGTATTGGGACAAATGAATAAAAACGTCTTTGCCACTGCTAAGAAATCAGAATTACAACTAATATCCCAAATATGTAACTATTACATAATTGCTTTAGGGCATATTTCTAACAATCTCCCACTTGCACTAAAGCCAACTAGTTTGGTACCTCAAACCCATTTTATCAAGGTGTCTTTCAAACAAAGACTGAGGTAATGCTTTAGTAAATGGATCTGCCACGTTTTCCGCTGAGGCAATTTTCTGCAAGGCGATATCACCTCTCCCAACTATTTCTCTGATGAGATGGAAGCGTCTCTCAATGTGCTTGGATTTCTGATGAGACCGTGGTTCCTTAGCTTGAGCTATAGCTCCATTGTTGTCACAAAACAATGTAATCGGCTGCTCAATGGAAGGAACTACTCCAAGTTCAGAAATGAACTTCTTCATCCAAACAGCTTCCTTCGCTGCTTCAGAAGCAGCTACATACTCTGCCTCAGTAGTGGAATCAGCAGTTGTGCTTTGTTTGGAACTCTTCCAACTAACTGCACCACCATTGAGTGTAAAAACAAACCCAGATGTAGACTTAAAGTCATTTGGATCCGATTGGAAATCGGAATCAGTATACGCTTCAACTTTAAACTCTCCTTCTCCGTATATCAAGAATAAATCCTTAGTCCTTCGCAAGTACTTTAGGATATTCTTGACTGCTATCCAGTGCTCTTCCCCTGGATCAGATTGATATCTGCTAGTAACACTTACAGCATACGCGATATCAAGTCGCGTACATAGCATAGCATACATTATGCTTCCAACAGCGGATGCGTAAAGTATCTTTGCCATCCGCTGTCTTTCTTCAGGAGTGTTGGGACACATTTCCTTAGAAAGACGGATTCCATGCCTAAAAGGCAATAATCCTCTTTTGGAACATTGCATGTTAAACCGTGTTAACACTTTATCTATGTACGTAGATTGTGAGAGGCCAATCAATCGTCTCGATCTATCTCTATAGATCTTGATACCTAAAATATAGGTTGCCTCTCCTAAATCTTTCATGGAGAATTTCTGTGACAAGAATAGTTTGATCGATGATATCATCGGTACATCATTCCCGATCAAGAGTATATCATCGACGTACAAAACTAGAAACGCAATTGCGCTCCCATTGACCTTCTTATATACACATGATTCATCCGGATTTTTAATGAAGCCAAACGATTTGATCACTTCATCAAAACGGATGTTCCAACTTCTGGATGCTTGTTTGAGTCCATAAATGGATCTCATAAGCCTACATACCTTTCGACTTTCACCACTAGATTCAAAACCCCGTGGTTGTTCCATATAGATATCCTCCTCAAGGAAACCATTTAGAAAAGCCGTTTTGACATCCATTTGGAATATCTCATAATCAAGGTGCGCAGCTATAGCCAACATAATCCGAATGGATTTCAGCATGGCTACAGGTGAGAAAGTTTCGTCATAATCGATCCCTTCTTTTTGACGATACCCTTTTGCCACCAGTCGTGCTTTGTAAGTTCCAACCTGACCATCAGCGTTTATCTTCCTCTTGAAGATCCATTTACAGCCAATTGGTACAATACCATCAGGCAGATCAACTAGAGTCCAAACATCGTTGGAATACATTGAATCCATTTTGGTTTGCATGGCTTCTAGCCATTTACCAGAATCGATGTCCAACATCGCCTCCTCATAGGTGCTTGGATCACTCAATTGATCACTATCATTCATAATGAATAGTGACTCAATATTTTCAACCGAGTGTCTATAGCGAATAGGTATACGAGACGTTCTCGCACTTTTCCTAAGAGGTTGTGTATCAGAAGCTCCCACTGAATCAGAGATCGGTGTCTGAACTTGATTATTTGATACTTCATTATTATCTTCTTGTAAGACTATTTTCCGCCCAACACCACCTTCCTGAACGAACTGATTCTCCAGAAAAGAAGCGTGCCTGCTGACCGAAACTTTTTGGTCAGAGTGAAAATAGAAATAATATCCAAGAGTTTCTTTTGGATATCCAATGAAGCGACCATGTTCAGACCTTGCCTCCAATTTTTCTGCTCTCAGCTTCTTGACAAAAGCTGGACAACCCCAAATCTTGATATGATTAAGACTTGGTTTCCTACTATGCCATATCTCATAAGGCGTAGTTGGAACAGATTTGGATGGCACTCTATTCAGTAAATATGCAGCTGTCTCAAGGGCATATCCCCAAAGGGACATAGGCAAATCGGTGTAGCTCATCATAGATCGCACCATATCTAATAAAGTACGATTTCTTCTTTCAGATACACCATTATGCTCTGGAGTTGCAGGAGGTGTCCATTGTGATAAAATGCCATTATCTTTAAGATAATCCAAGAATTCAGTACTAAGGTATTCACCTCCTCGATCAGATCGAAGTGCCTTAATACTTTTTCCTGTTTGTTTCTCAACTTCATACCTAAATTCCTTGAACTTTTCAAAGGATTCAGATTTATACTTCATTAAGTACAAATAGCCATACCGTGAACAATCATCGGTAAAGGTAATGAAGTAAGAATAACCACCCCTAGCAGTTTCATTAATTGGTCCACATACATCTGTATGTATCAATCCTAGTATGTTAGCAGCTCGCGCACTATGTCCTACAAAGGGCGCTTTGGTCATTTTTCCTAGAAGACAGGCATTACAAGTCGAGTATGGTTCAAAACCAATCGGATCGATATATCCATCATTACTCAACTTGTTAATCCTATCTTCTCCAATATGACCTAATCGAAGATGCCAAACATACTTTGGATTTGGAGTATCTCTAGGGCGTTTATTGGTTATGGCATTTACATCATGATTATTTTTCTTATTGGTAATCGTATTACCGGACATTGTAATGGTATAGAGATTATTCATTAATAATCCAGAACCAACACACATTCTATTATAATAAATAGAACATACATCATCAGCAAAAGAAAATTCATAATTTTCTTTGCCCATACGAGGTATAGAAATGATGTTTTGTATAGCATTCTTATAATGCAAACAGTTCTTTAAAACCAAAATATGTCCTGAAGGCAAACATAAACGAAAAGTCCCTATAGCTAATGCAGCAACTTTTGCCCCATTTGCAAATGTCAGGACAATCTCATTTTGCCCCAGCATCCTGCTTATTTCCAGATTCTGCAAAGACATACAAATATGTGAGGTTGCAGCAGAATCTAGAATCCATAAGCTGGATTCAACACTAACCATAAGATTAGTTTCAATAATCATAGACACCATACCTTCGCAAGGTTGGTTCTTTGGCTTGACCTTCAAGCTCGCGAGGTACTTCTTACAGTTCCTCCTCCAGTGCCCCATGACACCACAGTGATGACATTTCCCTTTTTCAATCTTGGGCTTTGATTGCATAACAGCTTTCACAGGCTTCTTCCATTTCCTTTTCTTCAAAATAGTCTTACTATTTGAAGAAGAAGCCTTAGCCAAAGCCACAATATTTGGCCTTGTGTTGTGCATTTCCTTCTCATAAATTACCAACATGCTATGTAACTCAGCAAGAGTTTTCTCCATGTTATGCATGTGGAAGTTTTGAACAAAACTAGAGAAGGAATCAGGTAAGGATTGGAGGATCAAATCCACAGCTAAGTCATTGTCCATGACAAGATTCAGCCTAGCCAATTCTTCTATGTGCCAGATCATTTTCAGGACATGATCATTAACTGATGATTTCTCAGCCATCCTCATGCGGTACAATGCCTTAGATATCTCATATCTTGAGGTTCGACCATTCTCATCAAAGAATTCCTTTAGATGCAATATGATCGACCTAGCATTTACCATTGCTTCATATTTCTTTTGGAAATCATTGTTCATTGAAGCAAGCATATATGACCTAACTTTTAAGTCATCGTCATGCCACTTATCATAAGTGATTCGTTCCTCTTGGGTCCCACCCTCAGGAAAAGATGTTGGCATATTTTCATCAAGCACATACCCAAGTTTTTCAGAATTGAGAACAATTCTCAAATTCCTTGCCCAGTCGGTGAAATTGGGACCAGTCAAACAATTCTTGTCGAGTATTGAAGCGAGCGGGTTTGTATTCACCATTTTCAGAGTAATTTATATCTGTGCAGAAAATAAATTGTTAGCCGTTGTCTTTCAAAATAACTATTTCATTTTGGCCCTTAAATGAAATAGATCCTCCCACTAAATTTATTCACGGATCCCATACTCCTTTAAATGGGAAACGGTAATCTTCGTCGGGTAAAGATTACTAGCGGGGATTGGAGTCCCACGAGCTCATAGTTCACCTCACCTAACAGTTATTGGTGTTCTATAAACTTAGTGAGTGAATCAACTTATTCAACGCATCATATGCGAGTCCCAATCATAACTTTGGCCTCTAGATCATGAAAGTCTCACCTGACAGTTATTGACTTCATAATCTTAGTTAAGTCTAACCCATCGTCTCATGTAAGTATTGAAAACGCAAACGATCCCCTCACCTAACAGTTATTGGAAATCGTTTGGTTTCAACCCCGCAACATCATATGCTTAATGAAGTGGTCCATTATTATAAATGACAATTGACCCCTATGTATCCATAACCGGTCAATCAACCACTATAATATAGGATCAAACCACGATGATGGAAGGCCACGAGTCCGAAACCCGTCACGACTTAATATTATTCGAAGGAGATTTTGAGTCATTAACGGTCTCACTTTGCACATTAACCGGTTTAACATGCTCACGTAAACATAATAAATAAATAGATGTCAATCACATAAACATCTATCCTACGTGGTGATCATGGAATTATGATTTAATGGGTCTCGAGCCAATGAGACCACATTTAATCATTTTAATATTTTAAAAATGGAGAGCCGCTCTTCTCATCTTCTTGGTTCCTTGAACTCTTCAAGAACCGGGCCCAAAGAGCTCACCGGCTTAAAAGGCTCCTCCACGTAATCCTCGTAGCATTTACATCAACAATTGACTATGCTAAAAATAAAGATTACATGAAAAATAAAAGGAGTACGCAGCCTCCATATAATAATTACAACCCCAAAAATATAAATAATCACCATACATTCATATATACATCAATCACATTGATTATGGTTTTTCCATGATCACCACCCTTCCACGTGAGCAATAAATTCATAATTTAAAGCTTTGGAGGGAACCAAAAATTATGTATTGAATCAATATTCATAATCGAGCAACGCAAGCCGTATCAATAAATTAACGCAGGCGAAACAAATTTCACGTGCGTAATTTAAACGCTAGTAGCATCCTCAATCATATATTCGCAGCCACGAATCATTTTTGCATAATGCATACGTAACATAAAACTCACTACAGATTTTCGATTCAAAATTGATTTAGTCTCAATTTTTGCTACGTTGATTAATTTTATCATATAAAAATAATCAACTTCTATTAGCCATGTACGACGAACAATTCGTTAATACAAATTGGCCATAGTATTGCAAAAATTACTATGAACAAAAAATCAATTAAATGCACGAAAACGCCTAAGGATTGGCTCTGATACCACTGTTGGGATCCACGTGACACGTACGGGCAAATAAAAATTAGTAAACGCAGCGGAAGTAAATAACAACCCATACATGTATCTCCAGAGGCGTATTTCGTGCATTTCAATCGAAAAATCACAAAGCTTTAATGGGAGTAAATAGACTACCTCTTGTAGCGTGCTTGAAACGGAGGTGTCGGTTCGATGTTCTTCGATCTCAGCCCCACAAGTGTCGGGCCTCTAGTTCAGACACACCACCAATCGCGACGACGAACGGAAGAACGAACACGCATAAGACGTCACCTAAATTGTGCTAGCAATTCGTGGTGATATTTTTCTCACTTGTTGAACTTTTGGTCACCCGAAAGAGAGAGCATCAGAATGTTTCTCTCCTTGAAGAATTGCACACGCTCGTCACACAAGGGAATTTGAGAAAACCAATTTTCTGCTCTCCCTCTTCTTCTCAAGATCTCTATCTTGAAAAACACACGCACACTCCTCTCTTCTCTCTCTTCAAGGGAATGGAGGTTTTTATTATAAAATGGTCACCACCACTTTTTGCCAATTTCACACGGAACACTCCCTTAGCTCTCCCATAGATCTCATCATGGGAATGCCTTTTTTAAAAAACAAAGTGATCAATCATCACCCCTAATGATCAATCATCACCCCTAATCACAACACCCACTTTGTGCAAGCAAGTTTGATTGAGAAAAGGGGAAAGCAAGTTTGATTGAGGGGAGAAGCAAATTTGATTGAGGGGAGAAGCAAACGGCAAGTTTGATTGAGGGGATAGATAAATAATAACAACAATTGTTATTATTATAAAAGTAAAAAGGTACACTATTCTCACGTGTGCAATTTGGGCACATCAATATGTGTCCGAACAATACGTGTATATCATTATATGTACGTACGTTAATGACCAAAAAATAAAATTAAATTAAATCTCATTTAATCTAATTTCAGACTGACTATCTCGATAGTCATGATTGCAAACATATTTGCACAATTTTCTTTTCGTTCAATGTCGTCATATATTGGTTAAGGTGTGTGACATTCCTAGGTTCATCACCGAGCTGGCAGCAAGACATGTACTAACACATTAGTACTTTCAAGAGAATCAATTGTCCCGATTAATCTCTAGGTCTAACAAGCCATGAGTGACATCTAGCAATATGTCATGACTACCCAGACAGTGTGAATTCTTCAAGAACATTATGAACCTGTCAGTTTTGGCTACAGTGTAATTCAATCCCTCTGTCTTACCATATCCCGATCGAACAAAGACCATGGAATATTTGTCAAGCCACCAATTCGATCATATGTACAAATTCAATCGACATGCATTTAAACGAGACATAAACATTTTATTCTCGGTTACAACCCCGGCCGAGGATTTCAATGCATTGTCATGATTAAATCGCATAGGATATCAAACCTTGCATATAGCAAGGAGACAGATTCCATATTGCGTACACATGTGACTTCGTATGTGCCTGAGCTACGACCATCAAGTACAGAGACGAATCAACGACCCGCCAATATGCGCACTTGTGAACCATAGCCATTTATCACACAAGTCAACACTGTACCTCAGATCTAAGGATTATTTACACAAGACCAAAGCATGAACGATTAGACATTGACCACGCTAAAAGCTTCCATGTCGCTAATCATTCAATGTGTGTCACGTTCAGTGAACTTGTCCGATACAAGCACCTGTGTTCTAACTCGGATATCGCAATACCCAATGACTTGTGACTCGACATTCTCTTAAGCATCCAATACTTTATTTGCGAAGTTAAGAACACACCGATCTCAACAGGATTATTGATATCCATTTAATGATCCATCGATCGGGAACTGTTTAAAGATTCAGTCTAACTGTGAACCCGTCACACATATTCTTAACGTCTTAAGAATAGGTCCAGTCACAACTGATCTTATGGATTTTATTCATTTATGTATTGGGACAAATGAATAAAAACGTCTTTGCCACTGCTAAGAAATCAGAATTACAACTAATATCCCAAATATGTAACTATTACATAATTGCTTTAGGGCATATTTCTAACAATCTCCCACTTGCACTAAAGCCAACTAGTTTGGTACCTCAAACCCATTTTATCAAGGTGTCTTTCAAACAAAGACTGAGGTAATGCTTTAGTAAATGGATCTGCCACGTTTTCCGCTGAGGCAATTTTCTGCAAGGCGATATCACCTCTCCCAACTATTTCTCTGATGAGATGGAAGCGACTCTCAATGTGCTTGGATTTCTGATGAGACCGTGGTTCCTTAGCTTGAGCTATAGCTCCATTGTTGTCACAAAACAATGTAATCGGCTGCTCAATGGAAGGAACTACTCCAAGTTCAGAAATGAACTTCTTCATCCAAACAGCTTCCTTCGCTGCTTCAGAAGCAGCTACATACTCTGCCTCAGTAGTGGAATCAGCAGTTGTGCTTTGTTTGGAACTCTTCCAACTAACTGCACCACCATTGAGTGTAAAAAAAAACCCAGATGTAGACTTAAAGTCATTTGGATCCGATTGGAAATCGGAATCAGTATACGCTATTTTTCCCAAATCCACGTGCGCCCTTTCATTTCCCCTATGCGCGTCCTCTCTAAGAGTTAATTATGGCTCTTTAGTCACATTTACTTCACGGTTTCTCACCCGACCACGTGCATGCATGCCTAATTGAGTCTTGTGAGACCTAAATGCATGCCTAATAGGACCACGAGAAAACTAAATGCATGCCCAAAGCCCCAATAGCTATTTAATGGTCTTTAATCACATTCCATCCAAGCCTTTACACGCCTACTAGAGCTTCGTGATAGTAAATGCACGTGGGATTCCAAGAGAGGCATCCATTTAAGTCTCGGCCAATCACAACATGGGCTCCTTTAATTCCTTATGCACGCTTTCTCTCTCTAAGCATTAATTGTGGCTCTTAATTCACATTTACTACAAAGCTTTTCACCTGCTCACGCGCACCTAATTTCACACATGCCTCATAGAATCGTGTGAAACTTAAATGCACGCCTAATGGGGCTACAAGGAAATTAAATGCATGTGCAATTTCAAGAGTCATTAATGTTCTCCATTAAAATTTCCCAAAAACTTTTCGTATACCCTCCTTGTTAGGCGTGTGCATTGGCTGAAGAGAAGGCCATTTATGGCTCATACATCTATTAATGGTCCTTTCCATTTTCTACGCATGCCAAAACCAAGGACTAATTAAGGTTCTTCTTTTTGTTCCATGCATCCCTTCCCAAGAGAGTCATTAATTAACTCTCCACTCACCTTTTTCTTTCCGAAAGACTCTTCATATAACCACTTAATAACAGACCATGTCCAATAGGGCCATTTGTCACTTGATATATCCCCAACTTTCTCACCAAACAAAACAGCATGTTTCCACATCCAGATTAATCCTCGGTAAAACTGACAAAATTATATTAACTTTTTGAGCAAATAAGGCTCGTATTCATGTTCTTCATGATCTTACGATCGTGTGGGAGAAAACGAGCTCAATTCGGTCTCCGGATGACTTGGAACAAGTCGATTTACTTTTGACGCGCTCCGAAAACCGCGAGAAAAAGAGTTCTCGGATCATGGGTTATTTTCTCATACGAATTTATATCTTAATGAAGGCCAACGAATTTCTGGTGACCAATCATGTGTAATATAAGATCTTGATTATATTTCAACATCTCTTATTTCCTCTTGAATGTGAAATATAGCCTTCCGTACTTGAAGAACTTGTCGACTCCAATTCAATCCTCATATAAAACACTATTCCAGAATCTTGAATTGATTCCTTAAACCCATCGAGTCCTATCCTTGCAAAGCGAAACTTATCTAATTCAAGATGTCCAACGATCACACACTGGTTCTTTATTCATATGATCGATGTACTGCTCACTTCTTCGAGTTCTCGACCATTCCTGACTTCAAACACGGACCAATTTATTTGCCTTCTAAGTCAACTTTCAAACCCTTATCAATCTTCTTTTACCGCTTAAAGGCTACTGAATATGGGATGTCACAGTTACAAACGACAACCGAGTCAAGGGCAGTCGCACGCCAGGAAGTCCTAGTGACTGTGCTCGAGGGATTGCCTAGAGCTTGCTTGGCCCAGCCCGGCACCGTCAGTTGTTTGACGCGGGTGATACCGCCTATCCAATGTGTAATTTGCGAGAATTTCCTAAATCAGATTCCCATGATCAGGACCGCAGGAACTAGCGATAAACCATCGTAATCACATGACAACAAAAGTCGCCACGACTTGAGAAATCCTAAGGTCGATACGCGTAGCGCCTGCAAGAGTTGTCCGTCAGTTTGAGATAAACTGAAATTACAGTCGACGAGAACTTGACATGAATTTGGCCTCAGAGTTGGGTATCGAACATTAAGGAATTTTAACATTGGAAGAGAATTGGACATCGCCTTATCGAGGGCAATTTAAATTGGAAAAGTGAGATTTTGGACGAAAAGTGCGAAATGACCATTTTGCCCTCAAGGATACTCTTTCTTTTAAGAACAAGAAAGGGCAATTTAGTCATTTGTTTTCCCCTATGGTGACCGAAATTTGGAGGGCACTTTGGTCAATTTAGTTTCTTGATATTTTGATGGAGAAAAGACAAGCATACTAATTAAGACTTAGGGACCTAGGTTAGCATTAATTGCAAGCCGTTTCCCCACCTACCATTCCACTCTCTCTCTCTCTCTCTCTCTCTCTCTCTCTCTCTCTCTCTCTCTAACTCTCTACCGCGGCACACTCAGAAAACCCAGTTCCGACCACCTCCAGTGTTCCTGCCATAACTTCTTCGTCCGATGTTATATTGAGGTGAGTCCACTCCATTAGAAAGCTTATTTTCTTGTGGTTCTAAGGACATATTATAAGCTTAATTTGGCCTAGCCGTCTTTCTCGTAGAGTAGTTTGAATGGGCAAAGGTCAGGACTGGTCAAATTCAAATCCGGTTTGAGGAGGAGCAGTTTTTTGCCGGCTTTAGGAACTCTTTTGGCTTCAAATCTTTGGTGAGACTCTCCTAACATCTAGTACAAAGGTTTAGAAAGTGGAGATTGAGAATTGGTTAAAGTTTAGATGGATTGTTATGGTTAAACTTTAATGATCTCCTTAGGATAGAATATGCCTTCTTCGACCGGCGAAGGAACCGCGAGCTTTTGAAGACTCTCAAGGCATCGCCTAGATCCGAAACTTTCGGTAAGTCACTATAAGACATAGGACTATGTGTTGGCTTGAGGTACGTGAGTTGAATTAGAGTTTTGATAGCCGGTTTTATGTGATTCATGCTAGGAACCGGTTCTACCCTGTGCCGGTCAGTTTAGGAACCCAAGCTTGATGTTGCTTTTGGAGGAAATTGGTTGCTTATCTAGCCCGATAAGAAGACTTTTAACCCTTCGTTAAGGTGTTGGGTTACTAATGGGTGAATTTTGGTTGAATTAAAAACGTTTTAAGGGTTGTTCTATGGTGAAAAAGTGAGAGACCCGAGAGTTATACGAAACTGTTTCCAGCACGCACTAATTTTGAAATGACTCGTTCTAGGTCGTCTGATACCCTAATTGAGCTCCGTTTTCACTCACATGTCCGTAAGATCATGAAGGACAAGATTATGAAAGTATATTTCTCAAAAGGTTGGTAGAACAATATCAGTTTATTCGGGAGTGAATCTGGTCGTGGAGGCCAAAATGGATAACTTGGTGCCACGACGATGCGTCGATCGTTTTATGGAATTGATTGGCCTAAACTCAAGATAAGTTATGCCTAAACCTCTATTAGGATGTTAGGTTACTAAAGAACGGAGTTTTGAGATGGATTGAATGAATTTATAGACTGATTTTGTGAAAGGCGCGAGAAAAACCCAAATCTGTCCCGATGTGAGAATTGGTGTTACTTGGCTTGTTCTTGTTTGAAAATAGTGTGATTGAGGAGCTTCATTTGACGTGAACATGTGTTTCAAATGGCCAATTAAACATTGAGTTGAAAAGCCAAGTTTGAATATGTGAAATGGATGTATCCTGCTTGTGCTATTGTAAGCATCGAAAAGTGAAAACTTGAACTGAAATGCCTCGAGTAGGCGATGAATTGTTTGATTCCCTGAGTTGCCCTTGAATGAAGGGTTTTGAGGCATGAACTATTTTCTTTAAATGAAAATTAAGGTGTGAATTTGTTTTCGAATGAAAACTGAGGCTTTTTATAACTGAATTTTTATGAGTAAGTGGCGTGTGGGATCGCCAAGGAAATTGTAAGTGCACTTGCGTGTGGGATCGCCAATGGCGTGTGGGATCGTCAGGAAAAGTCATAAGTGCACTGGCGTGTGGGATCGCCGATGACGTGTGGGATCATCGAGAATTATAAATTTAGCCAATGTATTGGGAGGGAGTTACTCCCATTTAACCTGATGAGGTTATGCGGCTAGAGAGTTCCATACTGACACAATTCATCTCGATTGAAAATGGGCGTCGAGAGTCGTATGGTGACCGAATCATCTCTAAGTCCGAACGCAAGAGTCTTATATGGACCGACAGATCATATGGAGACCGAATAATCTCGCAGCCCCAAAGTGGGTAGCCTAGGGTGGGTGGATATGGAAAGATCTATTTTTCGAAAAAATTAAGAATGATTTTGATAAATTGAATATGCCTCATGTTTTGATGATTTACCTCAAGTACGGAAGTTTGCCTCACGAGTTTTAAATTTGCCTCATGAGTTAAAAATGGCCTTGGAAGGGTGTGATAGAAAATGATATGTTTTTTGGAAATTCATGAAATGGCATTGGAAATATCCTCATGTTTGAGATGGCGTCGAGTGTTTTCTCTTGATTGAAAACCCTACCATTGTACGAAGCTCAGATTTTTGCCATGATTTGTGATTGAATCGAATTGATTTGAAGTACTTAATGCCAGGTTTTGACAAGTACCCTGTTTTAAACATGCCAATATTTTTTAACCCCAAAATACCCCAATTTTCAAAAGTGTCTGGAGGTACTGGCAGCCTAGTTTAGGGTTAGGTTTAGCTTACTGAGATTTACATCTCACCCCATCGTGGGATAACATTTTTTAGGTCCAAGACGAAGGAAAGCCGAGTTTTGCCATGGATTGGCATTTGAAGAAGTCATGGGAGGAAATGAAGATTACTCTTTTGAGACCTTAGAGACTGTATATTGTTTGGAGTTAGAACTGTACCTGACTTTGGGAACTAGAATGAGAAATGTACCATTTGTCCTAAGTCATCTTGTGTTGTTTTATTTGTATAGAGTTGTTCTCGCTTTCGCATGCATGCTTCATATAAGTCTTCGAGTTTTGGCCGTTGGTTTCTAGGAGATCATTAAAGATAACGATGAAGGTGGGATGATCGCGTGCCCGCCGGGCTCAGAGTGTGACACTTTTGAAGCAGGAAAAGTCACTGCCTGACCCGATATGAACCCGAGGACGCCTTAAGCACATTTGAGAGCTTGTTTTGGCTTTGTTTCTTGGTAAGACACATCTAAAGCCTAATTAAGACATCTAGAAATGTGTTTATGGGTTTAAGGATGGATGATAATGATTTTTAAGGGCTAATCCCTTGTTGTATATTAGATGATAATGTCATAGACAGAAGGAGCTACTTCAGAAAGTGAGGAAACGATGAGGCGCCAGTACCCCATTGTCGCGACCCTCTCCTCGAGGAGGACTATCGGAGAGGGCTAATGGGCCGCCCAATCATCGCCTGATCGGACGCGGACCTCTCCCAAGGTCCATTACCCAAATCGCAACGGCTGGATATACGTGGTCGACCTTTAGTGCGGTCTGGTGACATGTGATATGTGTACATGCCAAGAAGTCGCCACCAATCGTTTCATGGAGGGTACGATCGGAAACCCTATCGAATAGTTGGGAGCAGTCTATTTGATTCTGTGAAAACCAGAGAAGTGGGATCGGGGACTTTGTTACGCCAACAGCTAGAGTTGACGCCATTTCGGCACCTAAGTTGAATGGTTTATCTAATCTTAAGATTCATGCAGATGAGTGGGATACGGATCCTAAATCTAGGAGTTATGCAGACAGGAATAGCTACCCTAGCACTCACAATCATTAAAAGTAAATGCGCAAATCAAGGATCCAGTACATGTGGATAAAACACATGAAAGCAGCATAGCATCCCTAATGAGGCCCTATTAGCCTAGAGAAGTATCAATCAAGGCTTAGGAATGATTTGACATGATTCGCCCTAGAGGGGCAGAATCGTAATTTTGAGAAAATTGGGGACAATTTGCCCCAAAAAGGTAAAATCATCATTTTAGATGGAATATGTGGTCAAAAGATGGTGGATATGGGATTGACAATAAAATCCTCACATTTCCTATTTTTCGGGAATTTCCAGAATTTTTCTGGAATTTAAAAGTGATTTTACCCTTAGAGGGGTAAAGTCATCATTTTGGACAAAGATGAGAACTGAAAATCTTAAATATTAGGGTTGGTCACCCACCTGACCCAAACCCTAACTTTAAGCAATTTTCGGGACTCGAATGGAACAAGAAAAACGATTTTCCCAATGAAGGGCAAAATCGTCATTCTGAGAAAAGGGACTGTTGACACCTAAATTTTGATCAACTTTTTTTTTTTAATTTTGAAAATTCATAGAAAATCCATAAAAAGTTGAAAAAATTGAAAAATCAATTTTGGTGACCTTAGCCAAGCTAAATGAACCATTTTGACCAAAAAAAATAATTTTCATAATTTTCATTTTTTTATATATATTTTCGAAAAATACAAAAAAAAAAGAAAAAAAGAAAAAGAAAATCAAGAAAATCAAGAAAAATAATATTTGAGGTCACAAAGATATATAAAAATAGTCGGTATTTTTATTTTTACTTTATCTATTTTCTAACCTCATAAATAGTAAAATTCAGGTTTGATTTTAGGTGTTTTCTGATCACCATAAAATTGAATCTGGCAAAAATATTAGTAATGATTAAAAGGAAAAGGAGTGAAAACATCATCATTCAAAAGGAAAAGGAAACTAATCATTTTGTCTTTTCTTTTGATTATTTTATTATTATTCTTACTTTTTAATATTTTATTTTATTATTATTTTATTTTTTATTCACTCACCTTTTCCCTCATCCGTCGCTGGCTTCTTCTCCCCCCGCGACTTCATCTTCTTCTCCTCCTTCTTCTTCTTCTCTTCTTCTCTTCTTTCTTTTCTTCTCATTTTTTCATCCTCCCCTAGATTACGGCGACCACCCTTACCGCCACCTTGCTCCGCCACCCTCCGACGCCGTGCCGAGATCCCGTCCGTCTTGCTGTTTATCACGACCTCGTGGAGCTCCTAGATACCGCAATCCCCCTCCATCTTCCTCCTCTGTTTCGCCCCCTGCCACGTCGTCGCTCTTCGTCGTCGCCGCTTGGCCACGAATCCATCGTGTTCGGGCCGATCCCGGCCGTGGGCCGATCCCGTGGGCCGGTGGCCGTGCGCCTCGGCCATGGCCGAGGCCGTAGGCCGGTGGCCGTGCGCCTCGGCCATGGCCGAGCCTATGGCCGAGGCCGTGGGCCGAGGACGTCGGCCGAGTGGCCGTGCGTCTCGGCCATGGCCGAGCCCGTGGGCCAAGGCCGTGGGCCGAGGCCGCAGGCCAAGGCCATGGCCGAGCCCATGGCCGAGGCCGTGGGCCAAGGCCGAGCCCATGGCCGAGGCCGTGGGCCAAAGCCGTGGGCCGAGGCCGTGGGCCAAAGCCGTGGGCCAAAGCCGTGGGCCGAGGCCGTGATCTTGGGCCGAGGCCGTGAGCCCATAGCCGGTCCATGGCTGAGTGAATTGGCCCGTTTCCGAGCCGGGATTTATTTATTTTTTAAATTATTATTATTTATTACCGGTCTTAAAACTTGTAAAATTGATTGTTGACATTTTGATGTGGTGATCGACAGGTGATGTGCATGGAGATGGTCGCAGGCTGGGGCTGGGCGATTGAAGGCCGGTGTCCAATCCGGTATGTTTTACGTACCCGATCCGTGTATTAGGGTTATTTTTCTAAAATGTCGCCATTATAGATTTGGTTTGCATGTATTTATCTCAGTTCAGTAGTTAGCTTATTTATCTGGTTGAGTGTTGTCTATTGCCAATGATATGCTTTTTGTTAAAATATTTTCTGAAAATATAAAAAAATATTAATAAATCAGAAAATGCCAAAAAATGGAAAAATTAAAGAAAAATAAAAAAATTGAGAAGAATTGCAGAAAATTACTAAAAAAATTCTAGAAAATTCCCAAGGCTGAAAATGATCAAAAGAAATTGATTGGTTGTCGTTTTTCAGGATTTTCTCCCGTTTAATCCAAAACGACGATTTTACCCCTCAAAGGGTAAATCGTCTTTGATATTCCGATGAATTGTGGAAATTGCTTAGAATTTGGCGATGAGCCAGATAGGTGGCTAAACCTTATGTCTAGGATTTCCACATTTCATTCTCATTTTTAGAAAATGACGATTTTACCCTTCGAATGGTAAATCGGTTTCTAAAATTCCAAAAAATCATGAAAATTGCAAAAAAAATAGGAAATGGGTCAATTGAGTGACCAAACCTATTTTTGACATTGTTTTACTCCGAATTCATTCTGAAATGATGATTTTGCCTTTTTTGGGCAAATCGTCCCTTTTGTCTCAAAATTACGACTTTACCCCTTATGGGTAAAATCATGTCTAAATCATTCCTAAGCTTGATTGATACTTATTTAAGTTAATAGAGCCTTCTTATGAGTGTCATGTTGATTTGATGTGTCTATTTTGCATATTTGGATTCATTGATTTGCGCCTTTTATTATTGATTGTGATTGCCAGGATAGTCATTCCTATTTGCATGAATTCCTAGATTTAGGATTCGTACTCCACTCATCTGCATGAAATCTTAGGTCAGAAAATTCAGTCAACTTAGGTACCGAAAGGGCGTCAACTCTGACAGTTGGCGTAACTAAGTCCCCGAACCCATTTCTCTGGTTATCGCAGAATTGAATAGAAACTCCCGACTATTCAATAGGGTGGTCTAATCATACCCTCCAAAAAATGATTGGTGGCGACTCCATGGCATGCACACTTAGCACATATCACTAGACCACACTGAAGGTCGACTACGCATACCTCCGTTGCGATTTGGGTAACGGGCCTTGGGAGAGGCCCGCGTCCGACCATACTGGACGGCCCATTAGCCCTCGAGAGCCCATGGCGAATCTCGAGAGGGTCGCGACAGACTGGCGACTCCGCTGGGGATTTAGAGAACTTGAGCCGATTAAAAAGTTGATTGATTTTTCTAACCCTGCAGGCGCTCTTGAAGGTGAGGTAAGTCCGCTCATGGTAGGTGTTATATGTTTTTGCAGATTGGAGAGATAAGGGGTGTAGTCCGTGATTAACATTGTCTTATGCAGGTTGGCGTAGGAATGTATGTTGTATGGATGATTTGAAGTGCTGATTGATAAACTGTTGTGCATGATTGGCATCGTGATGATCACGACACATGGACACACACAACCGCGCCTAAAACCCCGGGCGCCGCCTTTAGGAACACAATAGAAGGAATTGAAAATGGAATCTCCGTGAGGAAAAACACGGGGTAATCCACTTTTCAATTCCGCTCGCTTCGAACTATGGATCGAGTCCCAATGCAACGATAGTTGTGCAATGGAATCGGCTCTTTCTGGAACTCGAGGTGGGAACCTTGACCTTAGGTGCCAAACCATTCGATTTTTATATTTTTTTATTTTCTGTGATTTGCTAGCATTTTTTTGGATTTTCTATGATTTTTCTGAATTTTTTTTTATTTTATTTGTTTTTAAATCATTTTCGAGATTTTTTTATTAAAAAATATTTTCGGACTGGGTCAACCCGACCCACTCGGGCCGGAACTCGGCTCGGACCCGGACCCACGAGACCCATTGCCTAAAACGACGTCATATTTGTCCTTTTTTTTATTTTCGGATTAATCAGCTTTGATCCGACGGCCCTCATTGAACCGCGTGGCTAATCCACGACCACAGGATGATCTAACTGGAACCTACGGCCTAGATTAAACGAAGACTCGACCAGGGCCGTCCGATTGACCTATTAAAATCTACGGCTAGGATTAGAACCTGAGACTTGATCGGGACCGTCTATTCTCATTAATCCTAAAAGACGTCGCCAACCCATTGACCTAAAAGGCGCCGTTTCATCCTGTTTTGATTTTCCTATTTAAAACCATTTTTAGATAATCCTAATTAATGATCGAACATCCATCAATTATTAGACTCGATTAACCTAGACCGTTCGATCTACTTATTCAATAATAGACCCCTAACGGCCTGCTGACTAGACTGACACGTGGACCAATGACCGACTGCCACCTAAGCTTTTGACTCTTTGACCGGCCACGTCATCTTCCCCTTCAACCTCGCGACTCCGGTGGAACGAACGGCTGGGCTTCTCCGACGATGATCCGACGGTGAGATCTTAACGAAATCGCGCGAAACCAACGCCAATCGACTCGCGATCATCTCTAGTTTAACATATCTAACAATTGAAGCATTTCATCCACAAAATCACGATCACCAAGCGAAGTTCCGAGTACGGCCATGGGAGTTCAATCGCTCGATTTACACCCAATCATTACAATTCCATCACAGGATAGCGTCAACCAATGTTTAGGAGACATACCTCGAGCTCCGATTAAGCTTGCTCGGCACAGATTTGGCTGGGCAAGAATGAACAGAGTTCGGCAATGGAGGTTGAATTGGAAGACTCGATTCGGGGAGTTCAAGCGAAGTCGATGCAAAAAAGATATGCGATGATGGTTATATCCAAGGAACGAATCGCACACATTAATTGTAAGAATGAACAAGAAATGCATGAGTCGCCATTGATGCACAGTGAGAAGCTCGAGACTGCGAAACACCTGTTCCGACGGTTTCTAGCTACGCGGCCGACGGCGATCGCTTCCTTGAAGCTTCGGCGACCTTCCAGCAACGCTCACTGGCTTCGGTTTGACCTGGAAGAGGCCCAACCTATGCCTCACAGTTCGAGCTCGAGCCCTCGACAATGGCGGTTGGAGGGCGAGCTCTCAATCGCTTTCTTTCTTTCTCTCTCGATTCGGTTTCTCCTCCAAAAACTGAATCCACCAACCTCTTGCTTCACGAAGGCCCTGTGGACTATATAGCTCTTTGAATTTTGGCGCCGAACGGGAGGGGCTCAATTGTCTTGAAATGGCACGTGTTGGCACGTGCCATTTGGCCCAAACAGCGCCGGAGACTGTTGATAATCCTTCTAGCTCCGTTTGGTCCTTCGGTTCTTTCAATCTCATGCGAATTTGGTATGGATTTGTGCTGAGTCTAACGTCGTTGACTTTTGCAGGTCCCGCGGCCTTGACTGTCCGATTACTCTCCCCTCCGGCGACGTCGGATGGTGCCGTTGGTGTCAATCGACGGGGGAAGATGAGAGAAACAAAACGCCCACCAATCCCCTTCCAATTAGTCGCGAATTGCCCTTCAATTTCTTGATCAAAATCGAGCTAAGGAATGTTCACTTGCACGGGGGCCTGAGGAAGAAGAAGACACTATAGCAGACCGGTTCGACCGGTCCGACCGCCGATCTGACCGGTCCGAACCGGTTCCAATTTGGAATTTTCAAAATTAATCCAAATCTGTTGGGAATTTTTGCAATTAAACCCCAGAATTGAATTTAGGACATGGATTTTATCTAAAAATATGATTTTGCCCAAAATTTCACCCCAATTTCTATAAAACCCTCAATTTTTCATTTAATTGCAAATCGGGAAATTGTACAATTGAGGGTCCAAATGGTCAAATTGGACCAAACCACCTAAGCCAACTAATTCCAAATGGTGAAAAATATTGGGTAGCAACTTCAATTTGTAACTACAGTCCATGAATTGAAAGTAATTTCAAATGTGCCCAAATTCAAGGACTAAAACGCAATTAAGTATGCAATTTTGCTCCATTTGTGCAATTAAACATTCTGCGTGGACAATTGGGGAAAATTACAATAAGGGACAATTAGGTTGAATGTCAAGATCCTAAAAAATTCCAAAAGTGTAAATAAAAAGACTCAATTGGCATTTTTTTATCAAATTCACTCATATGCGTAACAAAGGAACACATAAATTGAATTTGAATTTGGACTTTTGGCGAGGTCAAAATAATAAGAGAATTAAAATAAAAATATTGACTATTTTTCCATATTTTTGTGACCTCGAATGCTATTTTTCTTGATTTTTCTAGTATTTTCCTAATTTCGAAAAATATTAAAAAATGCGAAAAATACGAAAAATTAATTTTTTTTTCAAAAATGGTTCCTTAGGCTTGGCCAAGGCCACCAAAGTTGATTTTACAATTTTTTGACTTTTTATGGATTTTTCATGAATTTTCCAAGAAATAACCACGAAAAGGCTGATCCAAAATTAGATGTCAACAACTGCCCCTCTTTGAGAGGAATCTTGCGAGAGGTTTCTCTCAAATACAGTTGACACCTAAGTCTAGATCAACTCTACTGGGAAATAGAAAAATGAATCTTGACATCTAATCTTTCTTGTCCCGCCGGTGAATGCTTTGCTCATTCTCGTTTTAGTTGATATGAGAGAGAGAGAGAGAGAGAGAGAGAGAGAGAGAGAGAGAGAGAGAGAGAGAGAGAGAGAGGTGGGATAGAGATGTTCACTTGTTACTCACCTGCCTGATGCTCGTGCGGCATGCGCAGTTTACAGCGGGTTCAAGTGGAAACCTAGGGGCTCGTCTCTTGAGCGTCTTAGGGCGGTTAAATTCTAGCCTGTATGATAAGCCATACCAGAGTGGGATTCCTATGTTTGACAGGAACCTGTGAATGACGCACCCGTTCTTTAGGGATTGTCATGGGTTTTGATCCGTATGGTGGATCAAACCATGAATAGGACTCCTTTCTGCTAGGAACCTATGGATGACGCACCCGTTCTGTAGGGATTGTCGAACATTTTGATCCTTCAGGGGGATCAGGCCGTGAATAGGACTCCTTTATGCTAGGAACCTATAGATGACGCACCCGTTCTGTAGGGATTGTCGAACATTTTGATCCGTGAGGGGGATCAGGCCGTGAATAGGACTCTTTTCTGCTATGAACCTATGGATGACGCACCCGTTCTATAAGGATTGTCGAACATTTCGCTGATCCTATATTCTAAGGAATTAACTAGGGTCTATACAAATGAGGTGCACCTAATTTTCAAGTTTACCAAATGAGCTATTCTGGGTTTAGGGATTACCTAGAACCTTACAGACAGCTGGTTTCACACATGGTTCTTTTGATGTGCCAGGTGTTATTCTAGGACTTGGGGACTCCAAGTATCCTGCAGAAAACTCAAACCTGCAAAAACTTTGATAAGATTTTTCTGGGATTTAGGGGTAACCTGAAATCTTGCAGAAAAGCGATCTTGAATATTGTCATTTCGACATTGGAGGTGACATTCTAGGATCTGGGGGCTCCAATCCTGCAGAAAGTTTACATCAATACAACTGAAATCTCACATAGAGATGATTCCGAAAATTGTCCTTTTGACATTGGAGGTGACATTCTGGGATCTGGGGATTCCAAGCATCCTGCAGAAAGTTCAAACCTATAAAACTGAAATCACACATAGAAATGATTCTGAAGATTGTCCTTTTGACATTGACGGTGACATTCTGGGATCTGGGGACTCCAGGTATCCTGCAGAAAGCTCAAACCTATAAAATCGAAATCTCACATAGAGATGATTCTGAATATTGTCCTTTTGACATAATGATCAACACAATGCAGATAAAGGTTCATTTTAACCTATGCAATTATGTAGAATGACTTGGAATGCTGGAGATTGTTCAAAATATCTTCAAGCATGCGAAGATGATCAAGAACCCTTGTGAGGAAAATCCTTGGATCAAACAATTTGAAGTTTCCAACTAAAGCTTGCTTTCGAGCATTCTATTGGAATATCTTTATCAGAAAGGTCTTCTTACCCATTTTTCGACTTGGTCTTTTCATAACAAGAGCACTCGAATTTCCTAATACCTTGTACCTGGGTTTTCGAGACCGTTCGCAGCGCATACATTCGGATCAATCGGGAGGTCTTCACGGGACCGTAATGTTGGGCTCGGGCATGGTTTCCGAAAGGGGACTCACTTTCTGAGTCAGGTCTTTTGCATACAAATTTTTCTTCATCTGCTCCGGGTTTACAAGTCAAGAACCCTGCAAAATGAGAAAGAAATAATCTTGCTCGAACTTCTTCGAGCTAAGCTTAGACATTAAACTCTACCTTAACCCAAATGTTTTAATCAGAAAAGACTTCTCAGGGTTGTAACATAGGTAGGATTGGGGATCAAAAAAGGCTTATTTTTTGTTCAGAATATACGGAGGGCTTAACATTGGTGATCATTGCAGGTTTTGCTGCCGATCAAGTCCCTTTTGGTTCAGAGAGCGCCTTCAGTCTTTGAAGCGCATTGGTATTCTTTGGAGAACCCATCTCTTGTGCTAGTGCGGCGTCAATACCTGAATATGACATAATTTGAGGGTGTCTTTTACAGTTTGTATCCCTTGGGATTTTCTTTTAGAACCAGATCTCACTAGTGGCCTATACAAAGGAATCATGCCTTCTTTTGGCATTCACAAGATCAAACACATTGTCACACCCCGCGTCCTTCACGAGCGCGCGAACATCCCTTCTATGGTCTTTCATCGCGATTTACCCCAGGATCGAATCGTCTAACGATACACTTGCAGAATCAAAATGCACATGCGGAAGCGATGAATAAACTCCATACATAAAACTTTGACAAGATGACTTAGGACATAAAAAGGTGCACTCCTCAATATTGGCAAATACACTTCAAAGGTTACAGTCGTCCAATACCCATGGTTCAATTCTAAATCCACAAATCAAAGTAAAATTTCTAAGACCACAAGTGAGTTTATATCCATTCTCTCCACATCACTTCTTCGAATGCCAATCCATAGCAACCTCGGGTTTCCATCGCCTAGGACCTGAAAATGTTGGTCCCATAACGGGGTGAGATAAGATCTCAATAAGCTAACCCTAAACCTAAACTAGGCACTTAGTACTTCCAGACACTACCTAACACATGCAATGAACAATAAATCATAAATAAAGTAATTGGCGCATAATAATTCAAATAAGGCGGAGGCATAGTAGCAATCTTGAGCCCAGGCTAAACTTCGTACTTTGGCACTAAAATATTCATTTCATAAACAGTGTACTCATACTTGATACCACCATAATTCCCAGGATTGAGCCCGCGTCACATAGGCGCCTCAGGCATTTCTCATCACTTAACCCGCGTCATAAAGGCGCATCAGGTATTCCTCAATGATTAACCCGTGTCATATAGGCGCATCAGGTATTTCTCATCACTTAACCCATGTCATAAAGGCACATCAGGTATTCCTCAATGATTAACCCGCGTCATATAGGCGCATCAGGTATTTCTCATTACTTAGCCCGCGTCATAAAGGCGCCTCAGGCACTTCTCCTCAGTCAAGCCCGCGTCATTTAGGCGCATCAGGCATTAATCATAACTCAATCCCGCGTCATATAGGCGCCTCAGGATTTCTCATCCAATAAGCTCATGCTTAAAACAAGTACGACTGAGTAAAATCGATTGAGCAATTTAACCATTCAAGGCATTAATCATTATTTTCGTCACGTGGTCATTATCATATTAATATAGTCATTTGCCAAATAATCCACGTAAATATTCCACGTGTCAAATAATCCACATAACAATTAATCTACGCGCCAATTAATCCACGTAAATATTCCACGTGTCAAATAATCCACATACCGAATAATCTACGTGCCAATTAATCCACGTAAATATTCCACGTGTCAAATAATCGACATACCGAATAATCTACGTGCCAATTAATCCACGTAAATATTCCACGGGTCAAATACACCCAATGCCGAATATACTTAGGGTAAGATAGATCAATTTCGCTTGTTAATGCATCAACCTCATCATGGCCGAATATACATTTAGGTCTAATCAAGCATTCAAGCAACCCAAGCAAGCGATTCTACCACAAGAAACATTTCTATGCGAACTTGCCTTCCACGGACCGATTCTAACCAAACCCTTAGCATCACAAATCATCAACAAGCCACAATTTCAAGACATGAAACTATACGGCAACTTTGAATCCTCAAGGATAGGCTCGGCAAGCTTAGCTTCATTGGGGGTTTGCTGACGGAAACTACTCAATAACCCTTCTATAGCACCCTTCGGTAACCTAAGGTCCTAATAAGAGTTTAGAGTTAACTTACCAAGCTAACAAGCAAGCTAGGACGACGAAGGATGCGGCGAAGCTCGGGGCGCAAATCTGTCCAAGAAGGTCCGAGCATCAACTCACGGGTTAGTCAAGGATTTCTCTTCCAAAATCGCACTAAAACTTCACTCACTAGCTAAGCGATCCATAGAATCAAGTCTTAGGGAAGACTTACCGTGGAAAACAAGGTCGAAGAGTCTACGTGAGAGGTCCAACGGTCGGCGAGGAGTGGCGGTGGAGCGGCGGCCGGCCGTGAGCGAGGGCGAGCGAGAGGGGGCGACGGGCGAGTGTGAGCTTGAGAGGGAGGGGAAAATGAGAGAAATGAGAGAGTGAGGTGGGAGAGGAGCACTCGGCCGAATGAGGGAGGAAGGGAAAGGGAGTGGTGGCTTCATCCATTCAAAAATCCAATAGAGAAATTAATTGATGGGAGTGGTTAGGGGAGGTACATGAATAGTGTGGTGGAATGACATCTTGTAAGAGAGTTGGTCAAGGGGTGGTTAATGGTCAATCAACTTGTCATTCACTTTTCAATAATTCAAGAAGCCAAAATGACCTTAAAGCCCTTCAATGATCGGCCAAGAGGAAAGGATGGCAATTGTCCAAATTGCCCTTGCTCATTACTAAAGGAAATGGTAATTATCTAAGGGCATAAAGGTAATTTCCTAATCGTCGACTCGAACTTCACTTTTCTAAATGCTAAGGACAAATTCTAATCCTAATGGTCCCTGATGAGGCGATGTCCAATTTAATCCCGTTGGAATCCTCAAATATCCTGTGCTCAATTTCGAAGTCCAATTCGTGGCAAATCTTACTTCGAAAAAAGGGGGTCGAATTTCGGAATGTCACAACTCTTCCCTCCTTATAAAAATTTCGTCCTCGAAATTTATCAAAAATCCCGCCATGCTCAACAAATGGGTGCTGACGCCTCATCACTACTTTATCTTCCTCGACGGTCCCCTCTTATTGCCAAAACCCCTAAATAGGTCTGCACACCTCGGACTCGACTTTCCGAATCGGACAAGCCTCGCATGGATGGTGTTCTAAGGAAGGCATAATCTCTCACTTGAAGTTCTAAAGATCTCTATCGTCCGTCCATGTAATTCTACTATCGATGCCAAGGCCTTCGTAATGACGCATCTGTCATCAAACTTGCCTAGGATCCGCGTTACACGCCTCAGATCCATACACTTTTCTAAAACCCGCGTCTCAACGCTTCAGGTTAACATCTCGCGTATCAACACATCAAGATGGGCAAAAATCCCCGCGTCAACACGCTTCAGGGCATTACGCGACGATCTAAACATGATTTCAAACAATCGGCCCACGAGGTAAACTAAGGACGCACCCATGCTATCCAAAAGGCTTAGTACATTCCGATACCCTTCCAATTAGTCCTTCATGAAATCATTTCAAACCGTGATCGGTCACTCGCAATAAGTCCTCACTCAAGCATCTTCGATTAAGGTGTCACCAGTCGCCAACCGATCATCAAATCTGTCTACCAGCAATTTTCACTGTGAACATTTCCACAAGTTGTAGCCACCCGATACCATTCCCTACAAAGTTTGTGGTACACACTGGCAACATAACCTCAAGCACCTAGATCATTTCTTTCGGCCACCTATTCGTCTGCATACAACAGGGCGTGCTTGTGGCATAACTTCGTCCCCATGACATCTTTAGGACTCTCTCAATCGCTAAGGTAATTTAGGGTCTCTATTTGGCACAACCATCATTGAAATTCCACACGAATTGCCTAACGCCTATACCAATCGTCTCACGGTTTTCTTGACCTTTCAGGTGATCCCATGGCCAAATTCACAGCAATTCGTTCTTAGTTCTATTAGAGAGTTTCCCACAATTGGGGCCACTTGCCAAACTTATCGAGTCGTGCCTTCCTTCGTTGACACGTCCGATCCTTAGCCACGTGCTCGACTATTCCTCTCCTTTTTTCTATTTCGTCACTAGTACCGACGTAAGTCCTGGTACTTCTTGGTACAATCCACTAGACACTATAGGTATCGCGACGAGTTTCCAATCTAATCATGCCCTCTAAGCCCTTCGTCATCGTATACTTACACTCGTCCAGGAAGCTTCTAGGTCTCTATCCTTGGGTACTTAAGAGTCTGAATTTTCTCCATGTGTGTTCGTTGTCACGACCTCCTAGGTATCAGACCCCGTGGGTTGTAATGCTTTAGTCCCCTTCTGGCTCACAGGCTTGACTTTCAAAATATGCATCTGACTAGCCTTCTGGTAACTTCCAATTTAGAAGTTGAATCTCGTATTCTTTGAGTGAAGTATGTCCTTTACCCACCAATCTCGTGATGTTCAATTCTCAACCACAATCATCATTTTATCCTTATTCCTCCCCAAGGTAAGGTAGGGCATCATATTCTAGTTCCTTAAGCAACTTCATCCGTCTGCGTTGCTTTATATATTTAATTCCTCCTAAGAATGATAGGTACTTCAAGTTTCGATGGTTCTTATTGATCTGAAATCTTCTTCACTACTTAAGTGGTATCTCTAAATTCCCAACGTAAGGACGATAGTTGTCAGTTCTGAATGACCAATTGGGGCGTCCATCTTGCTATGTCTACCATCACAATACATAGGTAATAACCCTTCTACGTTGCATTATCATGAATCTTAATCCTTTCATTTTCGTTCATCCATTCGCGCCACATCTCGCTGTTGTCTATTTCATTATTAGGACGGTTCTTGCCATAACTCATCAATTGCAAGCCATCAATCTCAGCAACTTCGAACTCCAATAATCCATGCTAGTTTTCGACAATCCATTACTTATGCTAATCCTTAAGGTTCCCAATGAATTCCATTTCTCAGAAACCTTATGACCAAGAACTTCGCCTCAATAGACTCAAATCTCTCGCTTTTACATTCCGCAAACAGCGGGTGCCCTCTTAGGATCCATGGAATATCTTCTCAAGGTCGTTCACGCTCCTTATGACTTCTTGATTCTGATCAATTCCTATCAATCGAACGTTTCTAATTCCACAGGCGGCTATCACATCTCAAAAATCAATGGCCTAACATAAATCTATGACCTCAAGCCTAGTCGGCGTTCAAGTCGAACCCATATGTACTGGATTGCAACAGGCCTTTAATCCAAGTATCCCTTGTCCACTTCCTTGCTTCTCGTCTCACACCTCCTAAGGTCGTCAGTAGCGATCGATAATCTAAGTCATCAAGATAAAATGCAATTCAAGCATAAATCCATTCATACCTACCGTCTCTTTATAACTCATTTTCGCAAATGAAGCTTGTCAGTCAGTCGTTTTCCATTTCGACATATTGTCTAATCCACTGTCGATCTCTTAGATTATAACTTCAGGTAGTTATAAAGGTCATCAATCAAGGCTGATTCTAAGACCATCAGAATGCAACAAAATTCAAGCCTATAATATCAAGACACTATCTAGTGATGTTCACTCGTAACACCAAAACAAGTAGAATTCATATTGTTCCATACTAGGGCCTCTTACCCTATGAGGGAGACTATACACTCTAGTGACATCCTCTTGTCACGAATCCACCTTGTTTTCCTCATTCCATAGGGCATCAATCTTGGAGCCCGCGCCAATAGCTGTACCTTTATCCTAGGATTCAGATGTACCCATACTCGGTATTCTCCTTCTAATAACTCTATCACCTCAAACATCAAGGTTCCAAGGAATCGAGATTCCTCCCTGGGTTTCCACACATCCATACCTCGGATATTCAAGCCAATTAATTCAAATCACTTTGCGGCCACAATCTAAGCATCTCTTTCCACGTACTTGTTCGTCCAATAAAATCACGAGTGGCTGCGATTATCGAGTTCGTCCACTTTTCTTCTCATCAACGACCACTTCATGGTCCAATCGTCCTTTAAAACAATGTCCTACCACCTAGGGCACAACAACTTAAAATTCCATTTCCAATGGTCCGATTCCATCTCAGCTAATCTCATAGAACCATTGAACTCAGGAAGGCTAGCATGTCGATTTCCTTTAACACTTCTCATGACAAGGGAGACGAACCACAAATTTCCTTTCTAGGTCTTGCACTTAGGTACCAATCGTTCCTTAAAGGTACATTTTAAACCCACTGAGCGGAAGCCCTCTTTACTCATGGTTTCTCTAGTCATTTAGCGCTTTGAGATGAAGTTCATCATAACACTTCAGATTCAAGGATACCAATTCATCACAGTGCTTCAATTTTCGGTTCCTTCTTGAACTTCCTTTCCTTATCCAAAGGGTCTCTGACCACCTTGGGACATGCTTGGATGACCTCAGTAATTCTACCCTGCAATGGCAGTTCCATCTCTGGTTCTCACAACAGTTGGGGGTTCTAACACTCTTGCTCCTTAACAATCACAGTAATGTATTTCTCCTTGATCAACTAGACGAAGGCAATCCAATTAAGTGCTACGCCTCCAAGGGAAAATTCTTTCCTGAGCAGCCTTTCATCAACCATGGGCAGTCCCTTAAGACTAGTAACAGCCAGGATCGCTTTCTCCTTAATGTACTCGAAGCTTCTAGGGCTTCCTTACAAATCCTCAATCCAGATAGGGGCAGTCTCACAGTTACCTTTCCTGTCAACTCAATCGACTTCAACTCTGCTAACTATTCCACAAGCTAGTCCATTGGCCAGCTTCTATGCTCGCCTCCAATATCATCCTTCCGATTGTTACTACTAACCCCAATAACTACAGCAGCGACAACCTTAGCTGGCTAGGTAACACTGGCAGTCCAGCCCCAAGCTTACCTACTCATCACATTCTCAATTTCTCCTAAGGCTTCAACTCTTGAGCCTTCACAACTTTTGGTCTCGAGCTAGGCGCTCCTCTGACATTATTGCCTCGGTTGCTTACCCTTACTAGGCTCCAACATCACATGAGCCGCTACAATCCTACCCAAGAATTTAAAGACCCAAACTATCTTCATAAGTCTAGCAGTCCTAAACTGCTCACCACAATGGTAATCATAAGCCAGCCACTAACTACCAAGCAATCACAAGTCATACTCAACTAGGAGTCTATCATCAAGCAGGCCTCAACTAGGAAAACATCAAGCAAACACTCAAGGCATCAACTCAGTGAGGCATTTACCCATACCTTTAGTCCTGCCGTACCTGCGACTTAGCAAAATTACAACATGCTATTTAGCTTCTTAAATAAGCCGTAGCCAACAACAACTTGACGCCAAGTGAGCCAATCATAATTCAAACAATCAAATGCATATATCGAGAATTTCTCATCCACATCTCAAGCTCAGATGCATCTTCCCGTTGGCACAACCATAATCAGCTATCCAACCAAACACTTAGTAAACAACGCTTAGTGCCCAGTACGAAGTTCTAGGACCACTAATCGCCTACAACGATGCAAACGAATAGTGCCATTCACATGCGCTATATCAAATGCCATGCAATGTTTGCAAATTCATCTTGAGGATCAGCTTTAATGCAATAAATCTTTTTGATAAAAGAATCAGACTTAGCCCGATACCTAGACCCATCCCCTTCAATGTATGGTTTAGGTCATTCCTGCCTCCCTTTCTGTCTTAGAAGCCTGCCAAGAGCCGCTCCTTGTCCGAACTTCTATGTCCCGGCGTACACTCCCCGCCCTCATCAGACCTGGTCTTTGCAGGTTGTCCCAAGTCATACACCTACGAAGAGAGTCCCGTTCCACACGTCCCATAACATGCTTCATTACGGTTTATAGGTATCCCACCAGCTTGTCCCATACCAAGCGATGGTTTATCCAGTCCGACAATGATATGCTCATGCATGCACATCTCTCAACTTTTACTTTGATGCCATAGACACATGCAGTGCATGATCGTACTCACTGCTCGTCACATCGCAGTTTTCTCCAAATCAATTCTTATCCGTAGAGGACTTCTAATTCCATAAATGACCATCCATCTCACAAGTCAATTGCCTACGTTCACTATGTACCTCAAGTTCACAATGACGATCATAAATTTCAATGACCCTTTACTCATAAGCAATCCTCTATTAACCTCAAATACATTTACAAGCTCAAATCCATACTTATAACTCATCACTTCTACTCGTTTCCTTGTGAGCCTCAAACATATAATCACCTAAGATCATCAATCAAAATCGATACACTAACCATTAGAACACGACACAAGTTCAAGCCAATAATCCTCGAGATTCAGAAATCGACACCTAAGCTTAAGGGTCTCCCTATCTAATTATCCTCAAGTCATCACTTCTTATCACTCCAAGTCTCAATCACATTGGATCGAGTTGACCTTGCTCTAATACCACTTAAACGGGGATGTCACACCCCGCGTCCTTCACGAGCGCGCGAACATCCCTTCTATGGTCTTTCATCGCGATTTACCCCAGGATCGAATTGTCTAACGATACACTCGCAGAATCACAATGCACATGCGGAAGCGATGAATAAACTCCATACATAAAACTTTGACAAGATGACTTAGGACATAAAAAGGTGCACTCCTCAATATTGGCAAATACACTTCAAAGGTTACAGTCGTCCAATACCCATGGTTCAATTCTAAATCCACAAATCAAAGTAAAATTTCTAAGACCACAAGTGAGTTTATATCCATTCTCTCCACATCACTTCTTCAAATGCCAATCCATGGCAACCTCGAGTTTCCATCGCCTAGGACCTGAAAATGTTGGTCCTACAACGGGGTGAGATAAGATCTCAATAAGCTAACCCTAAACCCAAACTAGGTACTTAGTACTTCCAGACACTACCTAACACATGCAATGACCAATAAATCATGAATAAAGCAATTGGCGCATAATAATTCAAATAAGGCGGAGGCATAGTAACATTCTTGAGCCCAGGCTAAACTTCGTACTTTGGGACTAAAATATTCATATCATAAACAGTGTACTCATACTTGATACCACCATAATTCCCAGGATTGAGCCCGCGTCATATAGGCGCCTTAGGCATTTCTCATCACTTAACCCGCGTCATATGATTAACCCGCGTCATATAGGCGCATCAGGTATTTCTCATCACTTAACCCGCGTCATAAAGGCGCATCAGGTATTCCTCAATGATTAACCCGCGTCATATAGGCGCATCAAGTATTTCTCATTACTTAGCCCGCGTCATAAAGGCGCCTCAGGCACTTCTCCTCAGTCAAGCCCGCGTCATTTAGGCGCATCAGGCATTAATCATAACTCAATCCCGCGTCATATAGGCGCCTCAGGATTTCTCATCCAATAAGCCCATGCTTAAAAACAAGTATTGTCACGCCCCGCGTCCTTCACGAGCACGTGAACATCCCTTCTATGGTCTTTCATCGCGATTTACCCCAGGATCGAATCGTCGAACGATACACTCGCAGAATCAAAATGCACATGCGGAAGCGATAAATAAAACTCCATACATAACACTTAGACAAGATGGCTTGGGACATAAAAATGTGCACTCCTCAATTTCTTTCAAATACACTTCGAGGTTACAGTCGTCCAATACCAATGGTTCAAATCTAAATCCACAAATCGAAGTAAAATTTCTAAGACCACAAGTGAGTTTATATCCATTCTCTCCATATCACTTCTTCGAATGCCAGTCCATGGAAACCATGGTTTCCATCGCTTAGGACCTGAAAAAAGGTTGTCCCACGACGGGGTGAGATAAATCTCAATAAGCTAATCCTAACACTAAGCTAGGCACTTAGTACTTCCAGACACTCCCAAACGTATGCAATGACCAAACCACAAACACAAGGCAAACGGCATGCGGCGATTCGATTAATGCTCATATTGTCATTCAATTCACAATTCTAGGCTAGGCTTCGTACTTTGGCACTTATATACTCATCTCATCTAAAATAGCACTCATGCTTGGTACAACCTTACATTTTGTGGTCAAGCCGCGTCCTATAGGCGCCTCAGGCATTTTCATCAAACAATCCCGCGTCGTATAGGCGCATCAGGATATTCTCATTTCACACAATCCCGCGTCGTATAGGCGCATCAGGATATTCTCATGGCTCAGCCCGCGTAATAACGCCTCAGGCTTGGTTAACCAATGAACCCGCGTTTAACGCATCAGGTTCCAAATGCCATCTCTCATGACCCGCGTTTAACGCCTCAGGTCTATCCCGCGTTTAACGCATCAGGATATCACTTAGCCCCGCGTTTAACGCATCAGGGCGCTATATGCACATAGGCTTATAATTCAACCAATTATAGCATAATACAATCACATGTGCATATCATCATCACAAGCACCATTCGGCCATTAAAACCACAATTCCATATCATGGCATTTCGTCACATCATAATCAATCAAGGCCATTGCAATGCTTCATGATCAATCATATTTCAATTGAGATCACTCATCAATCATCACTATAATCATTCGGCCGTGCCACAAAGTCATGGAACCAATCAATCGACGAAGTCACGAAATGCATCAATTAATCACACGCGGCCGACAATCATAATCACGGTGTCGTTTCCATCACTTAATCCCTTATTATTGCTCACGGCTGGAATAGGAATAAGGGCCATTAGGTTATTTTCATGCATTGAGTCATTAGATCACAACCACGGTCGAACACTCCTAAGCTTGATCGAGGATTTCAATAATTTAAGCAAGCTCTATCAAGTTCTATCACTTCCAATGGCACCATGAGGTGTTCGGCCCACACTAGCACTTATCCACTAACTTACTTCAACCATGGGATCAACACTACAAGCCCTACAAGATGCAACCATGCTCGGTTTTCCCAAGGACAGAATCGGTCCACCAAGGTTCCCGCCAAAACAGTCCATAAAACTCATTTAATCTAACTCTCACTCGGTCCTTCCATCACACAAGGTCCTAAGATAAGGTTAGAACAAGCTTACCGAGCTCAAAAGTCCAAGAAAACCGGTTGGAAGTGGCTGAAGAGCTTGCGGCGCGACTTGGTCACCGGCGGCAGATTTGGTTCCTAGGAGGTCTAACCGAAAATCACCAACGAAACTCAGCCTATAGCACTTCTAATACAACCGTACAACCTCTAAAGATGGTAAACAAGGTCCCAAAGGTCACTCACCTTAAGATGGTACAAGATTTCCTCAAGAACAGCCTTTGTTCTTCCTGGTTCTAAGTAGAGCAGAAACGGTCCGGTTTTGAACGACCAAGAACAACAAGAAATCGGTCCATTAAATCCATTAAAACCCAAAATAAATCTTAGGGATATGTTACTCAATATCTTAACAAGGTTTAGGGAGTGTCTTACCCCAAGGATTTGCCTCAACAAACTCCCAAGGTCGGATTCTTGCAACTCGGGTCTGGCTGATTCTGGGCAGCGACCTTTCCTCCTTAAAACGGTTCCATGGGACGATTGGCTGGGTGGATTTGGACCCACAATATGTCATTGGAACGGCAAGATGATAAGCTTTCCAACCGTATATGGCTCGTCTAAATCTAACAAGGGACGAAGGAGATATGGGGCAAACAATGAGCGACTTCGGAACTGGTTCGGCGGGCAGCGAGCGAGAAAGAGAGAGAGTTTGAGAGAAAAATCAAAATGGAGGGGGAGGTGGAGCTATGGCCGGCCAAATGAGGTGAGGGAGAGTGAGATTGTGTTATCCAAATGAAGGAGAGGGAAAAAGTGAGTGGGGTTGGTGTATAACAATGAATAGTGGCATAGAATGACTAGTAGTTGGTAGTGGGTAATGGGGAAAATGCTATGTCAATCAATCCATCCTTGTCGTCCAATAATTCTATAGCCAAAAGACCATCTTACCCTTGAAATTTCGGCTGAAGTAAGGGGGTGGCAAATGTCCATTTTGCCCTTGCTATTTCCAAAGAGAAGTGTACCAATTAAGGGGTAAAAGGGTCATTTCCAATCGTCGGTCCGAATTTCACTTTTCTGATCGACATGGGACGAACCACAACCTTAACGGTTCTTGGTGAGGCGACTTCCAATCTATTACCGTTGGAATTCTCGAATATCCGACGTCCAATTCCGAAGTCCAATTCGTGGCTAAAATCCGTCAATGGCGACTCCAGAGTATCTCAAACTAACGGGCGGCTCTCAGGAGTTACGCGTATCGACCCGTGACTAATGTCACGTTTAAGAGTTACTCGAGTCATGGCGACCTTGGTTGTCATGTAATTGCGAAGGTCAATCGCTAGTTCCAAATGACGCGATCGTCAGGAATTGGTTTAGGTTGATTCGCAAATTATACGATGGTCAAACGGAATCACCCGTGATCCAATTGTATAATACTGGCAAATAGTTCCAAGACAAACCTTGGACCGGCCTATCATGGCTCAAAATATCCCCTCGGCAATCCTTATGGTCAAGGCACCAATCCATGGTCGAGTTCTTTGGTCCACGTACTTAAATCCCACTTAGCCTTTCCCCATCGGTTAGTCTTCTCAAGAGTGGCCAACTCTGAGCGAGATTTATCTGAAATGCACTGACGAGATGTCTCATGAAATCCTACTTCGAAAAGGGCCGGATTTCAGAATGTCACAAGTACGACTGAGTAAAATCGATTGAGCAATTTAACCATTCAAGGCATCAATCATTATTTTCGTCACGTGGTCATTATCATATTAATATAGTCATTTGCCAAATAATCCACGTAAATATTCCACGTGTCAAATAATCCACATAACAATTAATCTACGTGCCAAATAATCCACATAACAATTAATATACGTGCCAATTAATCCACGTAAATATTTCACGTGTCAAATAATCCACATACCGAATAATCTACGTGCCAATTAATCCACGTAAATATTCCACGTGTCAAATACACCCAAGGCCGAATATACTTAGGGTAAGATAGATCAATTTCGCTTGTTAATGCATCAACCTCATCATGGCCGAATATACATTTAGGTCTAATCAAGCATTCAAGCAACCCAAGCAAGCGATTCTACCACAAGAAACATTTCTATGCGAACTTGCCTTCCAGGACCGATTCTAACCAAACCCTTAGCATCACAAATCATCAACAAGCCACAATTTCAAGACATGAAACTACACGGCAACTTTGAATCCTCAAGGATAGGCTCGGCAAGCTTAGCTTCATTGGGGGTTCGCTGATGGAAACTACTCAATAACCCTTCTATAGTACCCTTCGGTAACCTAAGGTCCTAATAAGAGTTTAGAGTTAACTTACCAAGCTAACAAGCAAGCTAGGACGACGAAGGAAGCGGTGAAGCTCGGGGCGCAAATCTGTCCAAGAAGGTCCGAGCATCAACTCACGGGTTAGTCAAGGATTTCTCTTCCAAAATCGCACTAAAACTTCACTCACTAGCTAAGCGATCCATAGAATCAAGTCTTAGGGAAGACTTACCGTGGAAACAAGGTCGAAGAGTCTACATGAGTGTCGCGACCCTCTTGAGGTTGTCGGGCTCTCGAGGGCTAATGGGCCGTCCTGTCTGGTCGGACGCGGGCCTCTCCCAAGGCCCATTACCCAAATCGCAACGGAGGTATGCGTGATCGACTTTCAGTGTGGTCTAGTGACATGTGCTAAGTGTGCATGCCATGGAGTCGCCACCAATCATTTTTTTAGGGTGTGATTGGACCACCCAATCGAATAGTTGGGAGTTTCTATTCAATTCTGCGAGAACCAGAGAAATGGTTTCGGGGACTTAGTTACACCAACTGTCAGAGTTGACGCCCTTTCGGTACCTAAGTTGACTGAATTAAATAGCCTGAGATTCATGCGGATGAGTAAGGTATGAACCCTAAATCTAGAAATTCATGCAGATAGGAGTGATTATCCTAGCAATCACAATCAGTAATAAAATGCGCAACTCAAGGAATCTAGATATGCAAATAAATCACTTGGCATTCCTAGTAAGGCCCTATTTATCAATCACAGCTCAAGAATGATTTAGCTGTCCTAGTCATTCTACACACGATCTAACCTAAGAAAAGCATTAGGAAGCATCGAAGGAGTTCGAGAGTACTCACATGGGGTTCGCCGTGCCCTGGTTTGGTCTTGGACGAGCCGACCCGATTATATTTGGGGATCCACTCGGCGTTTTACACCATGAAATCATGTGAAACAAAAACGAAAATATTCAGCAAGGGGAATTTATTGTAGATGGTGGTCGATCTAATTGGACGTCAAGACTAAAAAATATGTAGAAATTTACAAATTAAAATACTCGAATGACATTTTTTTGCCAAATTCAACTCTATGCGTCGTGAAGAAACACATGCAATTGAACTTGAATTTTGACTATTTATGAGTTCAAAATGAAAAAGAAATTAAAATAAAAATATTGACTATTTTTCTATATTTTTACGACATCGAACGCTATTTTTCTTCATTTTTCATGTATTTTTCTATTTTTGGAAAATATTAAAAAATATTAAAAAATATGACAAATTATTTTTTTATCAAAAATGGTTCCTTTAGCTTGGTCAAGGTTACCAAAGATGATTTTTTAATTTTTTTTAACTTTTTATAGATTTTTTATGAATTTTTTAAAAATAAACTATGAAAGACTGATCAAAAATCAGGTGTCAACAATGAGAGGTCCAAAGGTCGGCGAGGAGTGGCGGTAGAGCGGCGGCCGGCCGTTGTCGCGACCCGTCCGAAAGCGGACGCGGCTAATGGATTACCGATCGCGGGCCTTACCTCCGCACTGGAGTGCGGATAGCGGGCTTTGGATCGGCGCGGGCCCTCCCAGGCCCATACCAAATCGCGGCGGGAGTATTTTTCAAAGGGATTCGACGATAAGAGTCGATCGCTTTCGACCTTCAGTGTGGTCATGGTGGCATGTGCAACTTGTACATGCATTTGGAGTCGCCACCGGTCTTTCTTGGAGGGTAGACCGGAAACCTTACTGACCGATTGGGAGAGGTCGATCAGTTCTGCGGAACCAGAGATTTTGGGTTCGGGGACTTGGTTACGTCGGTGTCATTACCAACGCCCTTTCGGTACCTAACGCGAGTGATTTTCCTAGCTAAGAGTTCATGCAGGCGCAATTTTAGGTGAGGTAGGCTTGATTCAGGGATTCATGCAGATTGGAAGACTGTTCCTATCAATCACAATCAATTTAAATGAAAGTGCAATCAAGTACATAAATAAATCACTTAAATGCACATCAATTCAGATCAAGGGCTTCCTAGTATAACCATAAGGGCTTAGGGAAGGTGTAATTTCGGACCAGGGGTAAAATGGGAAGATTTGGGGACGATTAGCCCGAAGGGCAAAATCGTCAATTTTTGGAAGGTTTGGATACCGAATTACCCAAAATATTCCATGGCCAGTTGTTTGTGGCCATTTCCCATTTTTGAGAATTTTTTTTGGAATTTCTTGATTTTTCTTTAATTTTTGGAAGACGATTCGCCCAAAGGGCGAAATCGTCATTTTAAGAAGGGTCAGGGTTCAAAACCCTCGAAATGAGTCTTGGCCAGTTGTTCGTGGCCATTTCCTATTTTTTTGGGATTTTCCTGGATTTTTTTTTAGAATTTTTTTTTGGAAGACGGTTTGCCGGAAGGGTAAAACCGTCATTTCTGGAAGGACCGGGGGTCAAAAGACCCGAAATAGGTCGTGGCCAATTGAATGTGGCCATTTCCTATTTTTTGAATTTTTTTTTAGAATTTTCATCAATTTTTTTGAATTTGTTTGAATTTTTTTTTTTTAATTTTCGAATTTTATAGTATTATTATTATTCTTAATTCCGAAAATGGTGATCCGGATTGGGCTTCTGAGCCCAACCCTTCTAAAGCCGTGGGCTAGCAAGTGACACGAAGCCCACACGAAGTTTAAAACGAGAAAGGCCCACTTTTATTCTAAAACCCAATATGACTCCAATCTAAACCAGGCCCAATCTTCTTTCTAGGCTTCCCTCCAGAGGCCCATATGGACCAGATTTTAAGAGCCCATGCGACAGCCCAAAAGAAGATCAGACCCAAATTTCCCTAGTCTGATTTGCAAGAAATGCTCCCACGCCACTCATCTTGCACGTTTTTTTGTTTTGACTTCTTTTTATTCTTATTTTATTTCTATTTTGTTTCTTTTCCTTTCCTCTTGTCGTCTTCTTCGTTGGGACTTCTTCATTTGTCCCCCTCAGAGTTTTCTTCCATGAACGTCACAGTAAGCTCCAAATATTCGTCATTCACCACTTCGACTGTCGCCGGCCACCACCAACGCTAAGGACCACCATCAAGCCGGCTCACATAAAACTATCCATCGACTCGTCGGACCTCCAAGCACGATCGTGACCTGACTCAGAAAACTATTTTTTTTTTAAATCTTCCTTGAAGTTCAAACCCATCCTCCAAGAGCAGCCCAACGTGCATATTGCCAACCACATTTTGTTTCTTTTCTTTATCATTTTTCTTATCAGTCCCTGGACTTCTCTTCTTCCAACGACAACTTCCTCCATGCACATCACAGTGAGCTTCAAACATTTGACATCCACCACTTCAACCGCCATCGGCCATCGCCAACACCCAACTCGTTGTCGACCAGTCATCACAAGATCTTCATTTTCCACAACTTCCCTTCTCCAACCGTAGCCTCCGACGCCACGATGAACACTCGAGTTCATTTTCTCACAATTTAACAGTTCGACATTCATTCATTTTTTAGCAATATTTAAGTAACGAAAGAGTTATACGAACTCACCTCTACGGACTCAAACCGTGGGCCGTCGCTCGTTAGCGACCTCCGGTCCGTCGATCCTCGGTCAAATGGATTTTGGCTAACGGTGGCAATGAGAGTCCACTGTGCTTCAAAGGGGTCTTCGGAATTTGGGCGACGCCGAATGAAGTTGGAGGTCGACTTGGCGTTTTACACCCCATTTTCGTGATCTCTGGCGCCGGAACTAGTACCGATCGACTCTTTGAAGTTCAAAGAAATTTCTGGTCTGCCGTTGATGGTCTGGCCATGGCCCCCGTATTCTCTTTGTCTCACCCCCTATCTCTCTCTTTCTCGCTCCCTCTTTCTTTTTTTTAACCAAAACTTTCCTTTAATTCTCTCTATGGAAAACCTCCCCTCCTTTCTTTTCATTTTTTTTACTCTTCCACCCATTCCCCCTCTTTTCTTTTCACTTCTTTAATCTTCCACTCAACTTTCTTTATTCTTTTCACTTCTTTAATCTTCCACTCAACTTTCTTTATTCTTCCACTCCACCTCACTATCCCTCATCCGTGGCCTCCAACGTCCACCGCTTGATCTTGGAACGAAGCCTTTCGTCTTTTGCTATAAGCTTTTGCTAAAAACAGGCGATCCCATAATTCCATCCTCTAACTATATTGCGCCATAAGCTTTGCTGAGGACAGGCGATCACGTAATTCCATCCTCCAACAAAATTCCTTCGCTTGTATAACGAGGCCTCGCCTCCCGGCACTTTGGGAGCATCTAAAGCTTTTCCATTGGATTTGCTCCTCTCCACACAACTAGAGTCATCAAAGAAAGCTGTCCTTCAATCTACCACATGGTGCATCTGGAGATCTACCAATCATCGACACAGAGAAGCAAATGACCCCTGTTTATCCTGAGAACCAAGAGAATCGACATCCTTGCTAGTATGTCATCCTCGATTTCTTGACAGGGAATCCTGGGAGAGCGCCAAAATCATTGTAAGGTTGAAGGGAAGCATGGCCAGTTCACTTGAGGGACGACACATCTGAATCCTGGAGGAATGATGCAAAGGCAATCACTAGCACGTAGCAATTAATGCAAACCCAAGCAACTCTAATGAATAGCATGTGCAAAGTATACTTTCCCACAGACTGATCAAGTGCAAGATCTGGAGATGATGAATAGCGCTAGGATTAAAAGAATGAGACTGAATTCCTTCTATCAGATAGACGGGGCAATGATCCTTGGAATCAATGAGGAATACTGAATATTCCTCCATATGCACAACAAAAGGACGAAAATTTCATTTCGTCCGCCGCCACTTTCGGGAATAAGCATAGTCTGCATCCTAATCAAATGGAATGAGGTCTTTTCAGCATTCGTACATAACAAACCCGCACGCGGATGCAATTAAGTCCCTAAATGCTCAGTGGAGTTACAAACTCCGAACATATGTCACGTAGATCTTGTCCCTAACGTCCTTAAAAAGTGGGATTTGTCTTACAAGCCCCCCAAGGACACAAGATTGTCAAAACGAAGGAAATAGAACATATTTCACGTAGATCTTGGGTATTTTTAATAATATTTTTTTGTTCAAAATTGGCTCTTGAGGCTAGGCCCAGGCTTCCAAAGTTGATTTTATGACCTTTTTTTTGATATTTTTAATTAATTTTAAAGAATGAGAATCACAATAATAGATGGTTAAAAATCAGGTGTCAACAGATGCCCCTCTTTGAGAGGAATCTCGTTAGAGGTTTCTCTCAAAGATAAGATGGCACCTGATTCCTAACCGACTCAACCGGGAAAATGAAAGAAGAAATGCTATGACATCGGATCCTTAAGACTCTTGATAAAGCTCGAATTAATCCCCGGTTTGCTCTTGCAATTTGAACTTGGGCCGGAGTGTGAGAGGCTTACTTGAAGCTCACCTGTCGGATGCTGCCGGTTGCGACGACTTTCAAGAAGATACCTAGGACTCGTCATTCAAAATCTCCTAGGGAGATTAAGCTCTGACCTGTATGGTAGGTCGTACCATTATGGGATTCCTAACTGGTAGGAACCTAAGGAAAGCGTATCCCACGCTTTGGGATTTGCCAAGGATTTTGATCCATATGGTGGATCGGACCTTTGCGTTGCTCCTTACGGCGGTTTCTACCATATTTGACCCTTGTGGCGGTTTCTACCATATTTGACCCTTTAGGCGGTATCTACCTTCAAGTTTAGTTTGACCCTTATGGCGGTTTCTACCTTTGTTTTGACCCCTTAGGCGGTTTTCACCTTTGTTTGATCATTTAGGCGGTTTCTACCTTTGTTTGACCCTTTAGGCGGTTTCTACCTTTGTTTTGACCATTTAGGCGGTTTCTACCTTTGTTTGACCCTTTAGGCGGTTTCTACCTTTGTTTCGACCCTTTAGGCGGTTTCTACCTTCAAGTTTAGTTTGACCCTTATGGCGGTTTCTACCTTTGTTTTGACCCCTTAGGCGGTTTCTACCTTTGTTTGATCCTTTAGGCGGTTTCTACCTTTGTTTTGACCCTTTAGGCGGTTTCTACCTTTGTTTGACCCTTTAGGCGTTTTCTACCTTTGTTTGACCCGCCTTTGTTTGACCCTTTAGGCGGTTTCTACCTTTGTTTGACCCTTTAGGCGGTTTCTACCTTTGTTTCGACCCTTTAGGCGGTTTCTACCTTTGTTTCGACCCTTTAGGCGGTTTCTACCTTTGTTTGTTTTGAAAAGGGGTCTCATGACGAGGGTTCTCCACGTCCGATGAGACTGCCTAAATTTTGAAAAGGGGTCCCGAGACGAGGGTTCTCCACGTCTGATAGGGCCGCTTGATTTTGAAAAAGGGTCCCAAGACGAGGGTTCTCCACGTCTACTGGGATTGCTTGAATTTTTTGAAAATGGGTCTCATGACGAGGGTTCTCCACGTACGATGAGACTGTTTGATTTTTTTGGAAAGGGGTCCTGGGACGAGGGTTCTCCACGTCATGCTAGGACTTTTTCTTTTAAAAGGGTTTTTCTTCCCCCTTTTTTCAAAGATCCCGAAGTTTGTCGGGAATTCAGCTTTGAAGCAGTGAAAGATTTTATCTTGACAAAGCTTCACTTGGGTCTGTTGAGGCGACATTCTGGGAGCTGGGTTCTTCAGGTATCCTGCAGAAGTTTGAGCCTGAAAGATTTTTCTTCACCAAGAAAACGTTAGTAATCTTTGGGAAGACCACGGCTGTCCATTTTGACAAAACCGTATGATTTAAGTTTTAATCATGAAATGTGCATTTTGATGCTGGAGGTTATCCAAAGCATTCTTACAACATGCAAATGTGATCACAAATTCCTTACATGGAAAATTTGGATCAACAGTTTGAAAATTCCAAAAAGAGTTTGTTCAAAACATCAATTGGAATATTTCCCGACCAGGAGGTCTTCTCACCTGTTTTGAGATAGTGGTTTTTATAGGGGATGCACTCAATTCCCTACTAACATGTGCCTAGGTTTTAGGCTCATTCGCAGCGCATACATTTTGATCGGTCGGGAGGTCTTCCACGGGACCGTAATGTTGGGCTTGGATATTGGTTTTCAAGGGGGACCCGCTTTGGAGTCGAGGCCATTGTATGAAAGTCTTCAACATCTGCTCCGGGTTTACAAGTCGAGAACTCTGCAAAATGAGAAAGAAATAGTCTTGCTCGTACCTCTTCGAGCTAAGCTATATGTTAACCCAAGTGTCTTAGTCAGAGAAGACTGTTTCAGGGTTATGATGTTGGTAGGATTGGGGACCGAAAAAGGCTTGTTTTTGGCCCAGAATTTATGAGGGGATTGACATTGGTGATCATTGCAAATTTGTCACCTGTCTTTTCCATTCTGCATCTTCAGTTTTTGAGGTGTGCAACCGCTTTTGAGGTGTGCACAAGTCCTTTAGAGAGCGTCTCTTGTTGCATTAAGAAGGTTGACAACTCTGTCTGCGTCTTTCCTCCGTGCTTGACATCATTTGGAGAGCAGTCTTTTTTTATCTGACTCCTTTAGGAATTTTCTCTTTTCCCATCCAAGTTTCACTGGGGATCAAGCAAACAGCTTGCACGAGCATCGGCCTCGCTTTTACCAGGCACTTTGCTTTTTCTTGATGCCGTGGATTTTTCTCATTCATTTTTGAAATCCCACTTTTTCTCATCTTCATGGGATCATGTTAGACATATAGTCTAAACATGCTTTAAATATCAGTCCGGGAATTCTCTTCGTAATCCCTGAGTCTTGAACTCTTCCATTTTTGAAGTGGTGCGGCATCCGTCTTGGAATGATCACCAATGGGTTCATGAAATGAATTTGCAGGCTCAAGTTGGCTGTGCAAAGGATTCGGTGTGTGGGATAGAGAAATGAATGCTTCTCGTCATCCTATGGCACTTGGATTACCATATAAACAACACACAAATATTAATGTTAGTCCGAGCAAGAAAATTTCTAACCATTTTCTCCTGACGCTGCTGGACTCACTTCCTTTTTGCCCCGGTGTGGGGGGTTCTCGACAGGGTTAAGAATGAAAACCGCCGTTCAAAGGGGTTGTCAATGATCACCTGTAGTGTTTGGGGATATGAAACGAATGCCTCCGTCGTCCCAATCCATGTAATTGCTGCGAATGGTCCCTACTTCCGTAGGTCCAGATTTTGCTGTCTGATTCGCTCCACTTCTCTCTCAAGTGTGTATAGGACGTGTTTGGATTAGGCTTTGCCTCTCGTCTTTTGAGAAAACGTCTTTTTGAAAGTTTTGAACTTTTGATTGGAAAAAATCTCTTTCATTTTCTCCAAAAATTTTACCCGTCAAGGGGATTTTATGATGCACCATGCATGTTCTTATTCATGTTCAGACAACCTCCTGTTTTAAAACATGAATGCCAATGAAGTTTGAATTCTATGTCTTTTCTAGACATTAGATTCTGAAAGCTTTTCTTTTTTTTCTCTATGTTTTTTATTTAACATCTTCAATGGATTGGGGAAAGGGATACTTACCTGTCCTCCGCGGCTGAAGATCCCTGAAAATGCGGAAGAAACATGTTATTGTACGTTCATGAATTTTTCAAAAAATTAGAACGATACATCTTACCCTTGGTCATATGTTCCAATGGGTAATACATGGGATGTGAAAACCTGTTTCGCCTTGATGGCGGGCCCCTGTCAAAGACGGGAATTAGGTGTCAGTTTGCGTTCCAAAATTCAAGGCAAATTGGAACGATACAGCCTTGTTCTTGCTTTGTGTTTCCATTTGAACACAAACGCGCGGCTTGCAGGATCTGGCCCTATATCTTGTGGTCTTGATCCCTTCGTTTGGTTGGCGATGAATCATTCTCAAGGATTTGCCCCAGAGGAGATCCATTTGTGTTTTTGGGCGCATTCCAGCGCCATTCTTCAAGGTTCCTTTTATTCAAGGAAAAAAGAAAATTTTATCAAGATGCATGTCAAAGCATGGGACGTAGGAGCGATACTTTTTACCCTCCACTAGGTCTTATAATCAAAGACCATTTCTTGGAGTGCTGACTCCCAAGGTCAATAGTTTTATTCGCCTCCTCGTTGGCGAGTTCTTTTCTTTTGAGGTTTTCGGTGCCAACGACTCCCTGTAAAAACTCACGTTAGGCATGTGTTCTTCGAAGACCAAATTGGAACTATACAAGGTTACCGTTCACCCATATTCGTATCTTGGGGTTTGATTTTGATGCGGATGACTCTGTTATTGCGTCCATTGACTTTGCCAGAGGAGAAACGTCATTCTTTGTCCAGCGCACAAATGATTCACTTGCCCCAGTTGGGTGTGATTTGTCGTAGTTAGGTGACGCTTGCCCCAGCTAACTTCATTTTGCATTTTGTTGCAATCCTCATCCTCTTTGGGAATGTCTTCTCTCGTCTTTGAAGGAACGGTGTTTTTTTTTTCGAGCATTTTGCCCTAGTGAGGCTGGTCTTGCTGTTTGTCATCTCTGGATTTGATAACCCTTGTCTGACGTGCCTTCATGGGGCTTATGAGAGTTTGCCCCCGGCCAATGAGTGATTCGCCTGGGCTGGTTAATTTATTTGTAGGCAGTTTGATCATGTCGCATTGACGCATTCAGGCTATTTGACATCCGCAAGCTTGGGTTTACTCGTGATTGAGTACTTCAACAACCTGCGCGATGAAAGGAGTAAAAGAGTCAATCACCGCGTAAGGAGCTTTAATTGAAACGATTACGGATTTACTATCCCCGCTCTGGTCACTTCTGGCGTCCAAGATGCTGGAAATTTTTCAATGGGCCCGTTCATTCTCGTCATCGCCTGCAAGAATGGGAAACCATATCAGCTTGTGAATAAATCAATTTAATTTGGAACGAATACACCCTTTTCGACTTTAAGAGAGTCGATCCAAATTAGGTTGCCCCAGCTTCACGTTGTTTACTTAAGGCTCATCGCGATAAATCCATCTTGTTTTTGCAAACCCAATGGGTGATGTCTGCTGAAGGCACATTTCCTTCCGTCTTATAGGGAAGACAAATTTTCCTTCGTTTGTCTTTGACCATCTTATCCTGTAGACAAAAGACATAAAGGTCCCCGTCAGGTATAATATTCGAAGGGCTTATTGGAACGATTACAGTTTCACCATCGTCCCATGATCATCTTGGATGAGGACATTTTTGACAAACGTGTGCCATGTAAAACATGTCCCTCGTGTCTATCCACAAATGGATTTTCCTTCTCTACCTGTTTTTCACCTGAGAGGAAAAGATAGGAAATATTATGTCGGTATTTGATTGAAAACCAATTAGGAACGACACGTCTTTACACTTGACCCGGCTGCCCCGGTCAAAAGGCATTTGCCCTCATCAGTTGACTCTCCAGGGTGGTCCAACGCTTTTCCATGCCATCCTGGTTCATTTAAACTCGCGACTGATTCTTCCCACAAGTCCTTGGATTTTGATTCATAAGCGGCGTTGAATGACCTTTTGGTTTCGAGGTGTACCAATCATTCACATACATGCGCATGAGACCAGTGAGGTTTAACTTCTAAGAATCAAGATAGGGTTAGGAACCTAAGGCCAAGGCTCCCACCTCGAGTTCTAGAAAGGGTAGATTCCATTGCATAACTATCGTTGCATTGGGACCCAATCCATAGTTCGAAATGAGCAGAATTAAAAATGGATTACCCCGTGTTTTTCCTCACGGAGATTCCATTTTCAATTCCTTATATTGTTTTCCTACAGGGGCACCCGGGGTTTTAGGCGCGATTGTGTGTGTTCATGTGTCGTGAGTATCACAATGCAAGTCATGCACAACAGTTTACCAATCAGCGCTTCAAATCATCCATACAACATTCATTCCTACACCAACCTGCATAAAACAATGTTAATCACGGACTACACCCCTTATCTCTCCAATCTGCAAAAATATATAACACCTACCATGAGCGGACTTACCTCACCTTCAAGAGCGCCTGCAGGGTTAGAAAAATCACTCAGCGTTTTAATTACGGCCTAAGTCCACTTGAGGTCTAGAACCCTAGGTTCTAGAACAAACTCCCCAGTGGAGTCGCCAGCTGTCGCGACCCGTCCGAAAGCGGACGCGGCTAATGGATTACCGATCGCGGGCCTTACCTCCGCACTGGAGTGCGGATAGCGGGCTTTGGATCGGCGCGGGCCCTCCCAGGCCCATACCAAATCGCGGCGGGAGTATTTTTCAAAGGGATTCGACGATAAGAGTCGATCGCTTTCGACCTTCAGTGTGGTCATGGTGGCATGTGCAACTTGTACATGCATTTGGAGTCGCCACCGGTCTTTCTTGGAGGGTAGACCGGAAACCTTACTGACCGATTGGGAGAGGTCGATCAGTTCTGCGGAACCAGAGATTTTGGGTTCGGGGACTTGGTTACGTCGGTGTCATTACCAACGCCCTTTCGGTACCTAACGCGAGTGATTTTCCTAGCTAAGAGTTCATGCAGGCGCAATTTTAGGTGAGGTAGGCTTGATTCAGGGATTCATGCAGATTGGAAGACTGTTCCTATCAATCACAATCAATTTAAATGAAAGTGCAATCAAGTACATAAATAAATCACTTAAATGCACATCAATTCAGATCAAGGGCTTCCTAGTATAACCATAAGGGCTTAGGGAAGGTGTAATTTCGGACCAGGGGTAAAATGGGAAGATTTGGGGACGATTAGCCCGAAGGGCAAAATCGTCAATTTTTGGAAGGTTTGGATACCGAATTACCCAAAATATTCCATGGCCAGTTGTTTGTGGCCATTTCCCATTTTTGAGAATTTTTTTTGGAATTTCTTGATTTTTCTTTAATTTTTGGAAGACGATTCGCCCAAAGGGCGAAATCGTCATTTTAAGAAGGGTCAGGGTTCAAAACCCTCGAAATGAGTCTTGGCCAGTTGTTCGTGGCCATTTCCTATTTTTTTGGGATTTTCCTGGATTTTTTTTTAGAATTTTTTTTTGGAAGACGGTTTGCCGGAAGGGTAAAACCGTCATTTCTGGAAGGACCGGGGGTCAAAAGACCCGAAATAGGTCGTGGCCAATTGAATGTGGCCATTTCCTATTTTTTGAATTTTTTTTTAGAATTTTCATCAATTTTTTTGAATTTGTTTGAATTTTTTTTTTTTAATTTTCGAATTTTATAGTATTATTATTATTCTTAATTCCGAAAATGGTGATCCGGATTGGGCTTCTGAGCCCAACCCTTCTAAAGCCGTGGGCTAGCAAGTGACACGAAGCCCACACGAAGTTTAAAACGAGAAAGGCCCACTTTTATTCTAAAACCCAATATGACTCCAATCTAAACCAGGCCCAATCTTCTTTCTAGGCTTCCCTCCAGAGGCCCATATGGACCAGATTTTAAGAGCCCATGCGACAGCCCAAAAGAAGATCAGACCCAAATTTCCCTAGTCTGATTTGCAAGAAATGCTCCCACGCCACTCATCTTGCACGTTTTTTTGTTTTGACTTCTTTTTATTCTTATTTTATTTCTATTTTGTTTCTTTTCCTTTCCTCTTGTCGTCTTCTTCGTTGGGACTTCTTCATTTGTCCCCCTCAGAGTTTTCTTCCATGAACGTCACAGTAAGCTCCAAATATTCGTCATTCACCACTTCGACTGTCGCCGGCCACCACCAACGCTAAGGACCACCATCAAGCCGGCTCACATAAAACTATCCATCGACTCGTCGGACCTCCAAGCACGATCGTGACCTGACTCAGAAAACTATTTTTTTTTAAATCTTCCTTGAAGTTCAAACCCATCCTCCAAGAGCAGCCCAACGTGCATATTGCCAACCACATTTTGTTTCTTTTCTTTATCATTTTTCTTATCAGTCCCTGGACTTCTCTTCTTCCAACGACAACTTCCTCCATGCACATCACAGTGAGCTTCAAACATTTGACATCCACCACTTCAACCGCCATCGGCCATCGCCAACACCCAACTCGTTGTCGACCAGTCATCACAAGATCTTCATTTTCCACAACTTCCCTTCTCCAACCGTAGCCTCCGACGCCACGATGAACACTCGAGTTCATTTTCTCACAATTTAACAGTTCGACATTCATTCATTTTTTAGCAATATTTAAGTAACGAAAGAGTTATACGAACTCACCTCTACGGACTCAAACCGTGGGCCGTCGCTCGTTAGCGACCTCCGGTCCGTCGATCCTCGGTCAAATGGATTTTGGCTAACGGTGGCAATGAGAGTCCACTGTGCTTCAAAGGGGTCTTCGGAATTTGGGCGACGCCGAATGAAGTTGGAGGTCGACTTGGCGTTTTATACCCCATTTTCGTGATCTCTGGCGCCGGAACTAGTACCGATCGACTCTTTGAAGTTCAAAGAAATTTCTGGTCTGCCGTTGATGGTCTGGCCATGGCCCCCATATTCTCTTTGTCTCACCCCCTATCTCTCTCTTTCTCGCTCCCTCTTTCTTTTTTTTAACCAAAACTTTCCTTTAATTCTCTCTATGGAAAACCTCCCCTCCTTTCTTTTCATTTTTTTTACTCTTCCACCCATTCCCCCTCTTTTCTTTTCACTTCTTTAATCTTCCACTCAACTTTCTTTATTCTTTTCACTTCTTTAATCTTCCACTCAACTTTCTTTATTCTTCCACTCCACCTCACTATCCCTCATCCGTGGCCTCCAACGTCCACCGCTTGATCTTGGAACGAAGCCTTTCGTCTTTTGCTATAAGCTTTTGCTGAAAACAGGCGATCCCATAATTCCATCCTCTAACTATATTGCGCCATAAGCTTTGCTGAGGACAGGCGATCACGTAATTCCATCCTCCAACAAAATTCCTTCGCTTGTATAACGAGGCCTCGCCTCCCGGCACTTTGGGAGCATCTAAAGCTTTTCCATTGGATTTGCTCCTCTCCACACAACTAGAGTCATCAAAGAAAGCTGTCCTTCAATCTACCACATGGTGCATCTGGAGATCTACCAATCATCGACACAGAGAAGCAAATGACCCCTGTTTATCCTGAGAACCAAGAGAATCGACATCCTTGCTAGTATGTCATCCTCGATTTCTTGACAGGGAATCCTGGGAGAGCGCCAAAATCATTGTAAGGTTGAAGGGAAGCATGGCCAGTTCACTTGAGGGACGACACATCTGAATCCTGGAGGAATGATGCAAAGGCAATCACTAGCACGTAGCAATTAATGCAAACCCAAGCAACTCTAATGAATAGCATGTGCAAAGTATACTTTCCCACAGACTGATCAAGTGCAAGATCTGGAGATGATGAATAGCGCTAGGATTAAAAGAATGAGACTGAATTCCTTCTATCAGATAGACGGGGCAATGATCCTTGGAATCAATGAGGAATACTGAATATTCCTCCATATGCACAACAAAAGGACGAAAATTTCATTTCGTCCGCCGCCACTTTCGGGAATAAGCATAGTCTGCATCCTAATCAAATGGAATGAGGTCTTTTCAGCATTCGTACATAACAAACCCGCACGCGGATGCAATTAAGTCCCTAAATGCTCAGTGGAGTTACAAACTCCGAACATATGTCACGTAGATCTTGTCCCTAACGTCCTTAAAAAGTGGGATTTGTCTTACAAGCCCCCCAAGGACACAAGATTGTCAAAACGAAGGAAATAGAACATATTTCACGTAGATCTTGGGTATTTTTAATAATATTTTTTTGTTCAAAATTGGCTCTTGAGGCTAGGCCCAGGCTTCCAAAGTTGATTTTATGACCTTTTTTTTGATATTTTTAATTAATTTTAAAGAATGAGAATCACAATAATAGATGGTTAAAAATCAGGTGTCAACAGCCGTGAGAGAGTGTGAGCTTGAGAGGGAGAGGAAAATGAGAGAAATGAGAGAGTGAGGTGGGAGAGGAGCACTCGGCCGAATGAGGGAGGAAGGGAAAGGGAGTGGTGGCTTCATCCATTCAAAAATCCAATAGAGAAATTAATTGATGGGAGTGGTTAGGGGAGGTACATGAATAATGTGGTGGAATGACATCTTGTAAGAGAGTTGGTCAAGGGGTGGTTAATGGTCAATCAACTTGTCATTCACTTTTCAATAATTCAAGAAGCCAAAATGACCTTAAAGCCCTTCAATGATCGGCCAAGAGGAAAGGATGGCAATTGTCCAAATTGCCCTTGCTTGTTACTAAAGGAAATGGTAATTATCTAAAGGCATAAAGGTAATTTCCTAATCGTCGACTCGAACTTCACTTTTCTAAATGCTAAGGACAAATTCTAATCCTAATGGTCCCCGATGAGGCGATGTCCAATTTAATCCCGTTGGAATCCTCAAATATCCGGTGCTCAATTTCGAAGTCCAATTCGTGGCAAATCTTACTTCGAAAAAGGGGGTCGATTTCGAAATGTCACACACATGATTCACAAGTGTACAAGTATTTTGGATGGGCATTGGCCTTGCTTTTACTAGGCACTTTGCTTTTTCTTGATGCCCAAGATTGGATCTTTCTCTCTTTTTTTCTTTTGTTGAAATCTCACCTTTTTCTTTCTTTTGGGATTTGAGATTTTCAAATGAGTGTGCTAGATGTACAACTTGAATCTCAGCACTCAAACATTAACCCATGAATTTTTTCGTAATTCCTATTTTTTGAACTCTTCCACTCTTGAAGTGACGTTGCTTCTGCCTTGGGATGGGCAATGATCACCAATGGGTTTATGAAACGAACGTATAGGCTCAACTGGGCTATGCAAAGGGTAAAGTGTATAGGATAGAGAAACGAATGATTTTCGTCATCTTTAAGCACCTGAATTACCATGGAAGTTAAAATGACAAGCAACATAGGAAGATTGATGCAAGTTTGAGCAAGAGAATTTCTAACCATTACCTCCTGATACCGCTGGGCTTACTCCCAGTTGGCCCCAATGTGGGGTGATTCTTGACAGGGGTAAAGAAAGCGACCTTCGTTCAAAGGGTTATCAATGGTTACCTGTAGTGTTTAGAATAGAGAATTGAATGCCTCCGTCATCTCAATCCATGTAATCGATGCGAAGGGCCCTTATTTTCTCAGATTCAGGCTTTCCTATTCTCACCCTTTTCTCATCTCTTGAGTGTATGTAGGACGTGTTTGGCTCAAGTTTGCCTTTCCTCTGGAGGAATATTCCTGCTAGATAGCCTAAGCAAGCCATGTCTTTGAAAAAATCATCTTGTTTTCCTCCAGGCGTTTTACTCCGTAGGAGACTTCAATGATGCATCATGCATATTTTGAACATGCTTAGACAATCCCTGATTTTGATGGGTGTGCAATAAATGCAAGGAATTCATTTTTCGAAAAAAATAATGTTTATTTCTAAGTTTGGGCATGTGAACGTCCATTCTTTTATTTTTTTCATCTTACAGAAGATGAGAGAGATTTTACTGCGTTTGTCTTCCGTCTTCACCAGGCATCCCTGCATGTAGGATAGAGTAGACATTCTTGTGAATGAAAGGTGGCTTAACCTTTGATGGAACATATACATATCACTTGGCACTTGATGTTGAAGACCCTTACGTCTAGGGTTCTGCTTGGATGAGTCCAATTTTGAATCCGCTTCTTGGAATCCTGCAAAACTGAACACATGCTAGTGTATGCATGAATGCATGATATGCTTATGCAATGGCTATTATAGCGGTTCGGATCATTTCGGAACAAGCCAGATATTTCAACATCTGATTTCATTTCAAGGATAATATTTCTTCACAGCATCTGAATTTACAGAGTGCCCTAATTCTTCTCCTTCAGAATTTACAAGGATCAATGCTCCTTCTATGAGAATCTTCTTGACAATATAGGGGCCTTCGTAATTCGGGGTAAACTTACCTCCCGGATGGATAACATTTGGCAGAGTCTTCTTTACCACCAGATCATTCACCTCAAAATTTCTGGCTCAACCTTTCGATTGAATGACTTAGCCACCCTCTTCCGGTAGCTTTGACCATGACAGATCGCCCTGAGGCGCTTCTCGTCTATCAAATTCACTTGTTCATATATGCGCTCGGAGTATTCTGACTCGGAGAGTTTACCCTCTGATAGGATTCTTAAAGAGGGGATCTTAACTTCCACGGGCAGGACCGCTTCCATCCCGTATACCAGAGCGTAAGGAGTTGCCTCTGTAGAAGTCCTGATCGAAGTTCGATATGCCATTAAGGCGAAGGGTAGCCTTTCATGCCAATCCCTATAATTCTCTGCAGTCTTAGCCAGGATCTTTTTGATATTCTTGTTAGCCGCTTCTAATGCCCCATTCATCTGTGGGCGGTAATGGGACGAATTAAGATGTCGAACGCCAAAGCGGTCTAATAAATCATCGACAATCTTGTTGTTCAGGTTGGACCCATTATCTGTAATGATCGCTTGAGGGGGTACCATATCGAGAGATTATGTCTCTCTTAATAAACCTTGCCATGTTTCTTGCGGTGACATTTTTGTAAGAATTGGCCTCTACCCACTTTGTGAAGTAATCGATCGCTACCAGGATGAAGCGATGACCATTTGAAGCCGTTGGATTGATGGGTCCTACCATGTCTATCCCCCACATAGAAAAAGGCCAGGCTTCGAACATTTGATGTAGTTCATTCGAGGGTGCATTAATCTTATCGCCGTATATTTGGCACTGGTGGCATGACCGGACATGTTGACAACAATTTGATTCGATGGTCATCCAATAGTATCCAAGCCGCATGATCTTCTTAGCGAGAAGATGGCCATTCATGCGCAGTCCACATATACCTTCATGGATCTCCTTTATGAGAATATTTGCTTCTTTAGCATCTACACACCTTAACAGAGTGGAGTCAAATGATCTTTTGTACAGAACTTGTCCACTGAGGAAGAACTTACTGGCCATTCTGGCTATGTTTCTCCGGTCTCCTGCTTGACACCCTGCAGGAAACTCCCATTTTAAGAGATAATTCTTGATGTCATAATACCACGGCTCTCCGTCGAACTCTTCCTCTATCATCATACAATAGACCGATTTTTCGACTATGCCGATTCTTAGTGGTTCTATTTCTAACCCACCAGTTACTTGTAACATTAAGGCCAGTGTGGCTAGTGCATCTGCAAACTGGTTATGAGATCTTGGTAAGTATTCGAACGACACCTCCTCGAACTTAAGTGTCAGCTCTTTAAGGTATTCGTGATAAGGGATGAGCTTTGCATCCTTCGTTTTCCACTCTCCATGTGTCTGTAAAATGATGAGCATGTAATCTCCATAAACTTGTAGCCTAGGTATCCCCATGGAAATGGCTAATTGTAAGCCTAGAATACACGCCTCGTATTCTGAGATATTGTTAGTGCAAGGAAAAGTCATCTTTACCGTAACTGGATAATGTTGATCATCAGGGGATATCAATACTGCCCCAGTGCCGGCTCCAGATAGGTTAACAGCGCCATCAAAGTACATGACCCATTTATCCTCTGCCAGGTTCAGAACTTGATCTTCTGTCTTTGTCTTTCCAGAAGACTTGCAACTTTGTGAGTTTTCTGCCAACATATCAGCTATGGCTCTCCCTTTTACTGATTTTGTGGAGAACATCTGATGTCAAATTCAGATAGCATTACCTTCCATTTAGCTAACTTCCCAATCAGAGCGGGCTTTTCTAGGAGGTACTTGATAGGGTCATTTTCTGTTACCAGCTAAATATGGTGATGTAGGGTATACTGTCTTAATCTGCGAAGTACCCATACAATTGCTACGCAAGCCCTTTCAACAGGTATGTATTTCGCTTCAGACGAGGTGAATTTCTTACTCGAGTAATAGATGGCCCTTTCCTTACCATCCGCTGGGTTTGTTTGGGCGAGTAAGGCTCCCAAGAATTCCTGCTGTATAGTCAAATATAAGGTCAATGGATGACCTGGGATGGGCGGCACCAGCACTGGTGGAGTGACTAGATAGTCTTTGATCTTTTGGAACGCCTGACTGCATTCTGCGTCCCATGTCACTTTCGCGCCCTTCTTGAGTAGTCTGAAGATCGGTTTAGCTACATCTGACAACTGATTGACGAACTTGGCAATATAGTTCAGTCTCCTCAGAAGACTCCTCACTTCTTTTACCGTGGAGGGAGTTGCTAGATCATGGATGGCTTGAATATTTGAAGGATCAATCTCAATGCCCCTGTTACTGACCATGACTCCGAGAAGTTTCTCAGATTTTGCCCTAAACACACATTTGTTATGGTTCAACCTCAACTTGTATTTGTGCAATCGCTCAAATAATTTTCTTAACACCTGAATATGATCATGTCCCGTCTTGGATTTAGCGATCATGTCATCGACATATACTTCAATTTCCTTATGAATCATGTCATGGAATAATGTGTTCATAGCCTTCTGGTAGGTGGCCCCAGCGTTCTTTAATCCGAAGGGCATGACCTTATAACAAAAGTTTCCCCAGAAGGTGGTAAAGGCAGTTTTCGGTTTGTCTTCCTGCTTCATGAGGATTTGGTTATATCCGGAGAATCCATCCATAAATGAGAATAACTCGTACCCCGCGATACTATCTACTAGTACATCAATGTGTGGTAGTGAGAAATCATCTTTCGGACTTGCCTTATTCAGATTTCGATAATCCTCGCAGATCCGGATTCTGCCGTCCTTCTTCATGACGGGGATTATGTTCGCAATCCAGTCCGAGTACGGGATAGCTTCAATAAAGGCCATCCTGAGAAGCTTCATCACCTCTTCTTTAATTTTGTCTTCTAACTCGGCTTTCATCAGTCTACTACCTTGTCTAACAGGTTTGACATTGGGATCCGTGGGTAATGCATGTTCCACAATTCTGGGATCCGTGGGTAATGCATGTTCCACAATTCTGGGATCCAAACCTGGCATGTTGGTATATGACCATGCGAAAACGTCCTGATATTCCCTCAGTAATTCCGTAAACCTGAGCCTTTCATCTCGGGACAAATGTCCACCGATCTTGACTTCCTTGATATCTACGGAGTCCCCCAAGTTAACAACTGGCTCCTCTGAAGTAGGAGGTGTTGAATCTTTGAAGGCACTCCATTCTTTGCGGATAGATGCGTAGCTTTCATCTTCATCCTCTTCTTCAATATTGTAGGAACAGCCGACATGATGATCTGAATCGCACAACAACCTAGTATGCATGCTTGAGATGATATGCCTGAAATGTCATGAGCATGGTTAGTCTATACTTCATATGGAAATGCCATGCATGAGTGTGAAAAATCCTTTCGAAAGATATTTCAAAATAAGTGGAGGTGTAAATGGGACTAGTCCTCATATCATAGGACATCCTTGTCCTTGAGAAATCTTTTGGAAATCAGGAATCATATGGAAAATCAGGCCTCAAACTTCTGTATGGAAGACTAATATCATCATTGGGCTGATTTGTGGTTTCATATGTCCTTAACAAAACTTGTGTGATTTTATTGAATGCAAAATGGGCCGCATTACAAGCTGTGCTATTTGGACCAACGCCCGGAGATCCAAAGGTGTTTTTCTACATCTATTTCAAGCAACAATACTAAAGGTGTAATGAAATGCGGGAAATTTAAACGCAGTATTGAGAGCAGGAAAGAGGTTTCTTTACTCAGAAACGGTGGCTTCATCGCCCAGCCATTCTATGATGACGTTCGCGAAGTTATCTCCTAAGAAAATGTTTGCCAGATCTGATTCTGCCGTTGGAGATATATCTTCTTCTGATAACCATCTAGAGTTCTTGCTGAAGTACTCGTTCAAAGGGCTGTTGAACATCTTACATTTGCCCTTCCAAGATGGAGAACCAATGAATGAATCTCTTTGGTTTTTCTGGCCTCCATGGCGTCCCAGGCTCTTGCCTTGGCCTCGGCCTATTGTCTTAGAGGTATGCTCACCTAGGTGGGTTTTCTGATATCCCAAACCTATCTTATGTTCGTTAGACTTCAATTGCAGATGGGTATTCATTCCTTGACCATATTTACCCAGGCCTTCTCCCGGGTTGTATCCATATGCTAGTAGCATCCTGGCTGGTAAAAGGCCGGCTCCAGAAATGCATGGAGTTCTCAATTTTGCCCCCACGGGAGTGTGTACTCCTGCCACCAACTCCAAGGAATGATAGCTCGCTTCCACCCTAGTTTCGGGTTCGATGTAGGGAATGGTGCTGCCCTGATATGTCTGGAGGTCCATTTCTCCATGCACGGTGATCACCTTCCCATCTACTGCGAAGCGCACTTTCTGATGCAAGCTCGAGGGCACGACTCCTGCTATATGGATCCAAGGTCTTCCCAATAGGAATCCGAATGCGCTGGGCAAATCCATTACTTGGAAGTTTATAGAGAATTTCGTTGGGCCGATGAATACGCCGAGTTCAATCTTACCTACCACAGCCTTCTTCATCACATCGAAAGCTCTCACAGCTGTTTTGAAGGCCTTAACCATTTCTTCTTTGATGCCCAAACTCCTCAAGGTAGCTAGAGGGCATATGTTGAAAGCAGATCCGTTGTCGATTAGTACGTGCGCTACTCTCTTCCCATTACATTGCGCAGAAATGTATAAGGCCTTGTTGTGTCCTCTCTCTTCCATGGGAAAGTCTTCATCTGAGAAGCTCAATTGATCTTTCAAGAGGATTGTCCCTACAAAATCCCCCAACTGCACGTCGTTAATTGTTTCAGGGACGTGCACTTCATTCAGTATCTTCAACAGTGCGTTCTTGTGCTTCTCTGAGTTGATGAACAAATCCAGTAGAGATATTTGGACCGGCATCTTCCTTAATTGCTCTATCACCTCGACCTCACTGGTTTTAATAATGGTCATGAGCTTTTCTACGTCCTCCTTCGAGACTTCCTTCTTTTCGAACTCGCCTTCCCTAGGGGCGTAGAATCATCCAGATCGCATTACTGCATCTACTTCCTCTGTCCCATAGTTCCAATGAACTGCCTTAGGATTGTATTCTTCTACTGGATGGACTTTTATGGTTATTGTTGTTGGGCGAGCTGCCTCTGGTTCAGTTGTATCGTCCGCTTCCTCTCTTGGCAGCCGAATTATAACAATCTTGATCAGACAATCTTCTATCTCACTCAAATTGTCAAGCTCTTCCAGCTTGATTACCACAGTCGCAGCGGCTTCAATCATCGACACAGTGTCGTCAAAGTTCCCTAAGAAAATTTCGTCTTCTAGTTGACGATGCAAGCCGTCGCTTCTTAGCTTTGCTGACGTTGAGGATTTCGGGTACCCTGTCTTTCCATTGAATGGTTTATCTGAAACCTGTTGTTGATCCTTCGATCTCTCATACTGTTTCATGTTAAGTTTGGTATCTATCATCTGGTCAAGCAGTGATTCGAGCCCTTTTGTAAAAGGCTTTTTCGCCTCTTTCGGGACTTGAACGGGATCGTCCATACCTCCCCATCCGTCTGGTATGATGTCCTCCATTCTCTGATAGAAGCTAGGAGGAGCAGAATATTTCACTTTAAAGTTATATGCTCCGGAATCCTCACCCAGGTTGTCTATAATCTCTCCCATTTCTAACACGTTAGCCATGAATCTGCAATCTACTAAACTTCGCCTTTTAGCTTCCAGTTCATCCTCGTCGAGTTCTTCTTCCGGCTGGATGATCGGCCCAAGATCGCCTACCAGACTCTTGTGTGGGATAGTCCATGTGCTTCCCTGTTCAGTTTTAATCATAAAATGGCTCCCTTCCAAGCTTAGAGAGGCCTTGACTCCCTCGAATTTTTCGTTGGTAACATCCGATATTATCCCCAAGCTTATCATCTTAGTGATACACAATTTCTTCAAGTCAGCAGAAATTTCCCCCTTCAGCTCAAGGTGGTCCTCCTCCTCGTCAGTGAATATTGCTCCTATCACTTGGTGGTCAGGGAGCGGATTTTCTTGTACATTCGGAGCCATGTTGTCGAACTTCAGAATCTGTCCGTCAATCAGAGCTTCTACCTTCAGCTTAAGGATGTAGCAGTTATCAACATTGTGTCCTCTTTCGCCCATGTAGTAGACATAGGTCTGGCTTTCATCAAAGCCAGGATATTTAACAGGATTTGCCCTAGGCAGTTCCTTCGCCACCAAGTGTTGTTCTAGTAGCATTGGGAGCAACTTGGACAAAGGCCTCGGGAGCTGAGAGAATTGCTTTTGAGATTGCCTCCTTCTAGACTCTTGCACATTCGATGCTGACCACGATGATCCTCCTTTAGTCTGATTAGAATTGCTAAACACCTTGGGCTTATGGGGGTCTGGTATGAAGGCTACGTCGGGTCCAGCCTCTCTTTCCTTCTTCAGGGGGTGTTGCTTTCTGGTAGAGGTTTCATGCTGCCTCCTTTCTCTTAAGGCCCATTCGAGTCTTTCTACCACCTTTATCAGGTGTGTAAAGGTTTGACATCCAGAGGTGTTTAATCTGTCGAAGTATTCATAGGGGAGTGCCTTCAAGAATAGATCAATCAGCTCGTCTTCTAGGATTGAAGGCTTTACTTGGGTTGCCAAAGCCCGCCACCTCTGGGCGTATGTTCTGATCAACTCACCCCTCGCTTTTGAGGTTCGTAGGAGGTCTTCTCTCGTCGGGGTTATGGCCGTATTGAACTTATATTGTCTGAGGAAGTCTTCTGCAAGATCTTCCCACCCATCATAGTCTTCCAAGTCCAATTCAATGAACCAAGCTAGAGCGGCGCCAGCCAGACCCTCTTGGAATGTGTTCATTAGTAGTGGAACATAATCTGAATATTGCGCCATCTTGTGCAAATAATATTTGAGGCGAGCGCGGGGACAGCCCGTCCTACTATACTTCCTCACGAAGTTTGGTTCCTTGTAGTCAGGAGGGGTTTCCACTTTGGTAAAGGGAGATATCTTGTCGAAACGGGCCAACTCATAGCCCTGGCTGCTCAAGCATTCTTCGATCTTGGCTATCCTCTTAGCCTCCGCTTCAGTTTTCACAGTCTGCTTCCCCTTTTCATCCTTCTCAAGATTGATGACAATAGAGGGTATCTTTTGTTGTGACCGGATGTTCGGTATACAGACATCATCCTCAATATGTTGGGTATTTTTCGCCGTCTCTTTATCAGCTACATCATCCTAAAAGGAATTCCAGTGAGTATTTCTTTAGTATTGACAAAAGGAAGTACTTGATCCTTCTAATTGCATGTTTTCTATTGGTGAATGAGAAAAAGGACTACCTTGTGAGCCTTAGTCTCATGTGGGCAGTTCTTTTAATCATTCTCCAAACGAATTCATGAAATTAAAAAAAGCGTAATTTTTTAAGATGGTTTTTATATGCTTGTAAAACATGCCCACACTCATGCTCATGTGTCCAAAATAATATCCAGTACAAGTGAGAATGCATGAAAAGGCATCACAATGTTTGCTTATTTTACACTTGATAGAACAGCCTATTCAAGTCTAGGACGCTTGAGGTCTAAGGTGTCATCATCATCCTAATAAGGATTCCCCTATTCAGTCTGGGACTCTTCATCTTCTAAATATGACGGCGGTCCCATGTCTTCGGTGTCGCGACCCTCTTGAGGTTGTCGGGCTCTCGAGGGCTAATGGGCCGTCCTGTCTGGTCGGACGCGGGCCTCTCCCAAGGCTCATTACCCAAATCGCAACAGAGGTATGCGTGATCGACTTTCAGTGTGGTCTAGTGACATGTGCTAAGTGTGCATGCCATGGAGTCGCCACCAATCATTTTTTTAGGGTATGATTGGACCACCCAATCGAATAGTTGGGAGTTTCTATTCAATTTTGCGAGAACCAGAGAAATGGTTTCGGGGACTTAGTTACGCCAACCGTCAGAGTTGACGCCCTTTCGGTACCTAAGTTGACTGAATTTTCTAGCCTGAGATTCATGCGGATGAGTAAGGTATGAACCATAAATCTAGAAATTCATGCAGATAGGAGTGATTATCCTAGCAATCACAATCAGTAATAAAATGCGCAACTCAAGGAATCTAGATATGCAAATAAATCACATGGCATTCCTAGTAATGCCCTATTTATCAATCACAGCTCAAGAATGATTTAGCTCTCCTAGCCGTTCTACACTCGATCTAACCTAAGAAAAGCATTAGGAAGCATCGCAGGAGTTCGAGAGTACTCACATGGGGTTCGCCGTGCCCTGGTTTGGTCTTGGACGAGCTATCGAGCTCATGCCGACCCGATTATATTTGGGGATCCACTCGGCATTTTACACCATGAAATCATGTGAAACAAAAACGAAAATATTCAGCAAGGGGCATTTATTGTAGATGGTGGTCAATCTAATTGGACATCAAGACTAAAAAAGATGTAGAAATTTACAAATTAAAAGACTCGAATGATATTTTTTTTGCCAAATTCAACTCTATGCGTCGTGAAGAAACACATGCAATTGAACTTGAATTTTGACTATTTATGAGTTCAAAATGAAAAGAAAATAAAAATAAAAATATTGACTATTTTTCTATATTTTTACGACATCGAATGCTATTTTTCTTCATTTTTCATGTATTTTTCTATTTTGGAAAATATTAAAAAATTGAAAAATTATTTTTTTGTCAAAAATGGTTCCTTTAGCTTGGTCAAGGCTACCAAAGATGATTTTTTAATTTTTTAACTTTTTATATATTTTTTATGAATTTTTAAAAAATAAACTATGAAAGACTGATAAAAAATCAGGTGTCAACAGCTGCCCCTCTTTGAGAGGAATTTCGTCAGAGGTTTCTCTCAAAGACAAGGTGACACCTGTGTTCCGATCGACTCGACTGGGAAAAGAAAAGAAAAGAAAAGAAATCATGACATCCAATTTTCATGCCCATCAATGTGTGCTTTTCCTTAAAAAGAGATGTGCTCATTCAATTCCCTGATATGATGTAAGAAAGTTAAGGAGTAGATAGACTTCCCTGCCCCTTACCTGCCGAACGCTTGCGGCATTTGCTGTGTCTGATGGGTTCAAGTAGATTCCTAAGGACTCGTCATCGGAGTGTCATAGGGATGTTAAGCTATGACCTGTATGGTCGGTCAAACCATAATGGGATTCCTAACTGATAGGAACCTAAGGAAGACGCATCCGACATTTAGGAATTGGCCAAGGGTTTTGATCCGTGTGGTGGACTAAACTAGAAATGGCTTGCCTAATGTAAGGCTTATTAGGGAAAACGACTCCTCCCGCATTCGGGATTCATCAAGGTTTTGATCCGTATGGTGGATCGGACCATTGGGTTGATCCTTCAGGCGGTCTCTACCAGTCCTTTGACCCTTCAGGCGGTTTCTACCATTCATTGACCCTTCAGGCGGTTTCTACCATTGAGTTGACCCTTCATGCGGTTTCTACCATTGGTTGACCCTTTAGGCGGTTTCTACCATACATTGACCCTTCAGGCGGTTTCTACCATTGGTTGACCCTTCAGGCGGTTTCTACCATACATTGACCCTTCAAGCGGTTTCTACCATTATGTTGACCCTTCAGGCGGTTTCTACCATTGATTGACCCTTCAGGCGGTTTCTACCATACATTGACCCTTCAGGCGGTTTCTACCATTGTGCTGACCCTTCAGGCGGTTTCTACCATTGATTGACCCTTCATGCGGTTTCTACCATTGAGTTGACCCTTCAGGCGGTTTCTACCATTTATGAAATTCCAAATTGATATGAATCAAAGGATGACGTACCCGCTCTTCGGGGCTAGTCGGAGACTCGATCATTCTATGGATCGGTCTTAGAAAAGATTTGCCTACTAAAAGGCCTCACTTAAGGATGACGCACCTAGTCTTTAGGGTGGCCAAAAGTCCTGCAGAAAGCTTAGACCTGAAAAAATTTTCCTCGCCAAGAAGATGTTAGTAATCTTTGGGAAGACAATAATTGTCTAACTGACAAAATTCTACGACTTAAGTTTTAGTCATGAAATGTGCATTTTGATTGTTGGAGGTTATCCAAAACATTCCTGCCACATACAGATGTGATCATAAATTCCTTGCACGGAAACTCTAGATCAAACAATTTGAAAATTTCAAAAAGAGTTTGCTCAAAACATCCATTGGAGTATTTCTCATCCAAGAAGGCTCATCACTGCTCTGTGATAATGATCTTTAATAGGGAAAGTGCTCAATTTCCTACCGACCTGTGCCTGGGTTTCAGGATGATTCGCAACGCATACATTTCGATCAATCAGGAGGTCTTTCACGGGACCGTAGTGTTAGGCTTGGATATCGGTTTCCAAGGGGGACTCACTTTTGAGTCAAGGCCGTTGAACGAAATTTTTCACTATCTGCTCCGGGTTTACAAGTCAAGAACCCTGCAAAATGAGAAAGAAATAGTCTTGCTCGTACTTCTTTGAGCTAAGTTATACATTAACCCAAGTGTCTTAGTCAGAGAAGACTGCTTCGGGATTGTAACATTGGAAGGATTGGGGACCGAAAAAGGCTTGTTTTTTGCCTAGAAATTGTGAAGGGTTTGACATTGGTGATCGTTGCAAATTTGCCACATGTCCTTCGAAGAACATCTCCATTTCTTGAAGTGTACACTCCTCTTTTAGAGCGCACAAGGATGTTTAAAAGCGTCTCTTGTTGCATTAAGAGACCGTCTGTTTGTGTGTTTGCTATTTGAGCACGACATCATTTGGGGAGTAGTCATCTTGATCTGACTCCTTTGGAGGGTCTTTTCATCATCTCTCTAGACTTTACTGGGGATATTTTGAATGGACATCGGCCTTGCTTTTTACCAGGCACTTTGCTTTTTCTTGATGTCTAGGGATTTTTCTTTTCCCTCTTTTTTTAATCCCGTGTTTTTCTTTTCTTTTGGAGCTAGGATTTTCAGCAATCATGCTAGATATGCAACTTAAACTTTGGCATGCTTCCGTTCCTAGAGTGATGTTGCCTTTGCTTTGGAATATGCAATGATCACCAATAGGTTGATGAAATGAATTTGTTGGCTCAACATGGTCGTGCAAAGGATAACAGTGTGTAGGATAGAGAAATGAATTATTCTCGTCATCCTATAACACTTGGATTATCATATAAACAACACACAAAGATTTATGTTAGTCCGAGCAAGAAAATTTCTAACCATTTACTTTCTGATACTGTTGGACTAACCTTCATTTGCCCCAATGTAGGGTGGTTCTTGACAGGGTTGAGAATGAAAATCGCCGTTCAATGGGGTTCTCAATGGGCATCTGTAGTGTTTGGAATGAAGAAAGAAATGCCTCTGTCTTCTCGATCCATGTAATCGTTGCGAATGACCCTTATGTCCATAGGTTAAGGTTTCTCAATCATTTCCAATCTCCTCATCTCTCAAGTGTGTATGGGACGTGTTTGGATTAGGCTCGCTTCTCTTATGAGAAAATACCCTTTTGAACAGTTCAAACGACTCTTGTTGGAAAAATTCATTTCATTTCATCAAGATTTATCCTTCAAAGGGATTTTGTGATGCACCATATATGTGTAATTCATATTCAGACAATCTCTTGTTTTAAAACATGAATGTCAATAAAGTAAGAATTCTATGTCTTTTTAGATGTGAGAATCGAATTAATTCTGAAAGTTTTTAATCTCCAATGAATTGGGAAAAAGGATACTTACCTGCCCATCGAGGCTGGAGATCCTGGAGATATAAAAGGGATATGTCATTGTATATTCTAAAACTTTGCATAAATTGGAACGATACATCTTACCCTTCGTCATATGCTCCAACGAGTGTACAAGGGTTGTGAAAATATGTCTGCCCTGATGGCGAGCTCCTGCCAAGGATAAATATTAAGCATTATTTTAGGTTTCCAAATTCAAAACAAATTGGGACGATACTACTTTACTCTTGATTTGAATTCCATTCTGCATGCCAATGTGGGGATTGCAGAAGCCGGCCCTCAAGCTTGTGGCCATGATTTCTTCGTCTGGTTGGGCAACGAATCCACCTCAAGGATTTACGTCGGAGGAGATTCATTCATCTTTTTGGGCGTGTTTCATGCGCTGTTTTGTTATTTGAATGCATGGCTTCTTGGGTGCCTCGTCTCTATTCATCACCTGAGAGGAAAATGAGATAACATTATCCCCGCATCTGATTGAAAATCATTTAGGAACGATACGTTCTTTTTACCAAATGGGTGGCTCCGCGGCCAAATGCGTTTTACGTTGAAAGGATGGATTCCATTACGCTCTGCGGATGATAACTATCGCTTGGGGGACTTGCCCCACGGATTAAACGATGAATCTGATGTCTTCGGCTTCAACATGCTTTCCGGATGTAGGAATGGTTTGCCCCCATTTTCAGTAGAGATGGGTTTTGTCGAGTGGGCAAGATCAATAACTCATCCTAGATTTGGCTTTAGTCGAAGGTTGAAATCCCGACCTTGGATAAGCGAATCATGATTCATCTCCTTCTGCTTCGGATTTGTCATTTGCGCGCTTCACATTTTACAATACCAACTTCGCCGCTTGATGAAAATGAATCGATGATTTTCGAATTGCCCCAAGTTCTATAGTCATCTGCGTCGAATCTCTTTGAACTTCATCGAGTGATAGACCAACTAATAAAACGATTTTTCAATCCCGAGATCGAACTCCTGACGTTTCGTACCACTGCCATTTCACTGACTACCAAGACACAGCATTATTGGCGTCCCTAACTGGTTCGTTTTTTGTTATAAAATTCTCGAAGCAGTTAGCAACCCCCATTGAGAATGAAACAAGCTCAATTTAGAGTTCGTAACGACTAAAGGTCCCTTGGAACGATACAGAGCTAACCGTCTTTGAGCTCGCTCGGGCTTTTACTCACATTTTCCTATGTGAAGCCTTTAAATGTTTTTCTTCGTGGCGTTCAATTGATTCGCCTCGACTCTAATCTAACAAGGGATTGTCGTACTCGAGCATGATGATGCTCGCAGGTAGTACTAATCGCTACCCCAGATTAACTCTAGGCATTAAGGAAGATTATCTCGCATGGAAGACTTTATGACAGAAAGATTAATGATACATCCAGTCACATGTGCCTAGGTCCCTTGAAGATTCTCGGTGATCAGCCAGTTACACCATGAATCAGATATATAATCGCCATTTTGGATCATAACTTCATAAGTCCATCAGTTTTAAACTGATCGATCCAGATATGGAGCTCCTCATCAAGGAAATCTTTTGATTCTTCGAGCAACTGATATTCGGGTTGACCATCATCGCTTGGCGTCGAAGGATTCCTGTTTCTGTTGTGAGCGATTTGATTCTTCGAGCTAGAACCTTCGTCATTGCTCGAGATTATAAGAGGATGATTGATCGGTTCACTATCAAAAGCACCTTCCATTTGGGGATGGGAGAAACAAAAATCCTCAGAGCATCCCCCCGCTTGATCTTCCGAAATCATACGCCCAAGCCAGGCAGATCTTTGAACACTAGGCGCAATATGTTGATCGGCGATAGAAAGAGTACTAGCGAAAAGTTGCTGCTCAAACCAAGGAGTTCGTACCTGCTGCACTTGTGGCATATACTCTTGAGTGGTGCTGAGATGATTCGGGGGAATATTCTGATTAGCGCCCAAGTAGTCGATGGTGCTGCTACCAGCTTGGTCGGTGCCTAGATTCGGCAGGGTATTTCTTACTTTAGGGGCATTGTAGTTATAGCCATGCCTAGTGTTTAGGCACAAGTTGAGTTCTTTCAGGTTCAGTGCTGTGTGGCGCTGTCTTAGTGCCCTTCTGTAGCTCTTGAGGTGACTCGCGACTCCATCTTTAGTGAGTCCTGGTATGTTCATGATCTCAAGTATGCGCGTTGGATATGCTGAGTTGATCCCTAGTTGCTGAACCGCACTAAGGAACTTGAGATGAAGCTCGGGGGACCAATTGACCCTCGTCTTCTTGCGACCCGGAACAGTGTTGACAACTTGGCTATTGCTCTCTGGCCTATTTCCAGTAGGATTTGATCGAGCCGGAAATTGTTGTGGAGGGAATTCATCAGCTTTGGATTGGTCGGTCGTGATAGTAAGCTCATCGTTAAGGAAACTCCAATCATGGTGACGCATATCACATCCTTTAGAAGGAATCGGTATTGACTTCGTAGAATTGATTTGTTCATGCATATCTCCAACAAAATCCGATTGTATCGAAGATGGTTCGAGGGAGTGGGGTGGTGAATGAGCATTTTCAATCCTCATATAAGGCTTATCAAGGAACATTTCGCCGAGAGTGATAGGGCCACCGCAATTAAGGCAAGCGATAGTGCTGGGAGCTTTCTTATACCTCATGTTCTCCGCTCGAAGCTTTTCGTTTTCCTCCTTTAGAATCGCAAGTTCTTGACGTCTGTGTTGAGCCCTCAATTTGGCTCGCTTATTTTGAAACCAAAACTTGACCCTCAAAGGTTTCATCCCTAGCTTCTGGCCCAATTCATTTCTTTGTTTCATGTTCGGGAGAGGGCATTCACTAAAGAAAGCTTCAAGTTCTTGGATTTCATTCTGAGTGTGGCACTGGCGACGTTTCCTTTTCCGGGATTGACCATCGCTGCTGCTGTTGTCGTCGCTGCTGAGATCCTGAACTTCGTTGCCGAAAGGGTTGGGTTCTGTGGTTCTGGTACCAGACGCCATCCTAGAATCTTCGAGATCTCTCAATAGTTCATTTTCTGAGATTTTTGGATCAGTCGCCTCTAGCAACTGATGGTAACCCTCAAACATGTTGGATCGAAAAATGTTCGATCAATTTTTGCTCACTCAGGGTTCTCTACTCTCTCATGTATGCTCACTCTCTCTAAATTTTCTTTTGAGTGGTTCTGTATGCCCATGAAACGTTCTTTAAACATGGATGAAGATCATCAGGCAAGCGTTGCTCCCAAGATTTCGTATTTCCCGCTTTGTCGTCTTCTTTCTTCTTTTCAACGTGGAGGAACACCAAATCGATTTCCTTTTCTCGATATCCATGTATGTCTCCCACTTATTTTCAAAAAGGTGGAACTACGCTCGCCTCCCGCTCAGTTTTTTAATATGATGGGACCGCCAAATCCTTTCGCAACTTTTTTCGATAGTTGCGCTTAACTCCCGCTCAATTTTAATATGGTGACACCGACATATCTTTTTACAATTTTTTAGGTTTATCAAGCCTGAAATCGCGGACTGGGACAGATCTGATGGTTCACCGAAAGAGCCACCATTGCTTTACCCAATTAACTTGGCTCCACGAGCATTATTGCTATGCCTTTCTTCATTCTCGAGTTGCTATAAAAGGAGGAGTTAATGCAGAGAAGATTAACACTCTTACATAATTGCCTTTTCGTATTTTAATCACTCTACCACACTCATCTTCTTCTCCCTCACTCCAACGAAAATGACCTCCTCTCCTATTCGCGCTTTCTCGGCCGAAATTTTGGCCCAGTGGGAAAAACTCTATAACCTCCTCGGTCGAGGCTATGCTCATATAGCCGATCACCCAGAAACTGAAGATGAAATCCGTATTTTGCTCGTGGAAATAGACACCACCTCCATCGAGGGCACTAATTTAGAGAGGGAACATAGAATCTTCCCAACCCTCTTTATAAACTTTTTAGAGACTTACCGTGTCGCTCATCGAAAAGCTACCGTGGCTGATGTTTTGCGAGCTCGCTATGAGGATCGGTCCAACTGCTTGGTGTTGGCCAACCTTGTGGCCGATAGTCATAGAAAGGCTGTTGAGTTCGCCAACAAGCGAGTCTCGATGTTGCTTCGCGAGAGGGGAAATTTGGTGGAGCGCTTGGCCTTATCCCTGACCACCTATGAGCACGACCGTCGTAATGTCGTGTTGAAGTTTCAATGTGAGTGGCAGGAAGAAAGGCTTGACAGCATTACCGCGGATATAGCCCATGGGAGAGGACTAGTTCGGGACCTGGAAATAGCCGCCGAAGATCACGGGACCAAGGTTGTCGATCTTAAAGGGGAATGTAAACGCCTTCTTCTTAAGCTTGCAGATCTCGAGTCTCGAGGTGGTGAGTATAAGCAAAGCATCAATAATATGGAGTGCCAACTAGGTTCCTTTGTGATGCTAATTAGGGCTCATTGCGGCTTTATGTTTCCACCCCGATGATTTGTATGATCTGCTTTTAAGATCCCTCGATTGAGCGAAATGAATGAAAGCTCTAATGTGTGTGTCTCAACTTCTGTATGGCTGACTTTCTCGAACACCTGACCACTCTCAACCTAGGCAAGCTGCTCTTCGACATTGATGATTCGAGCGTGTACATCTTGATTTTTTAATCTTGCTTATGATCGGATAAAGGAACCTCCCACCGCGATTATCCACAAAAAGACTTCTCTTCTCTACTTGTTTTTAACCTGTTTCAAATGAAAAGGCAGAATCAAAAGAAAGAATTTGAAAAATAAAGCATAAATCCTTTCAATTTTATGCTTACTTGTGATTAATAGGGATAAGAGCTTTTACAAGGGTTTTGGCCTTGTGCAAAAGCTTTTATCAATATTCCTCAAAGGAAAGCATATCATTGAAAGGAATGTAATTCACGATAATCGCCTTTGATCAATTCCAAGAAAATCAATGGAATGTTCAAAAGTACACAATTACGATGTGTTTTAAATTCAATTGAAGATACGGTATCCAAATTAAAGCTGTTTGCTAAGAACAAGAGTAATTTGGATATCTATCTTTTCATTAAATTTGAAAAACACGAATACTCTTGATCAATTATTGTGGATTACCAATGATGCAAAACATGCATGAACCAATTCAAGTTTATAGTTCCTTCTGGCGAAATTGGGATTGTATTGCCCTATACGGCCAAAAGGTTGTATAAGACTTCCAATTTCAATTTCATCCAAAGGAATTATAAAATTGATTTTGGAGTATTCGAGTGATTAGAAGAAATGCCACTATCACATTCCTATGACAAGTCAATAGAAATACAACAAATTTCAATCTGAATGTATATAAACACAAATAGATCCCTAATACAATCAATCTAAGGGATCAGATAGAGAGGATCTCGGCAAAATAAATCCTATACAAGAAGGCTAGAAATGAAAAATAAAACAAAGGAATGTGATCTTAATACTTAGAGATGCCCCAGTTTCGATCTTTGAGACGTGACTTCAGGATCACCTATTCCAAATCGTCATCTTCATTAGATGATACCTCAATGATGTCCATAGTAGGCTCTTCTTGTCCACTTGGCGCTCGTAATGGGATGACACCATCTTCATCTTCCATCAAGAACATTGGGAGGAAAACACACATATCTATCTTCAAAATGGCATTTAATCCAATCACCGGAATTATGCAATGAATATAATGATTATGAGCTGTAACAAGTTCGAGGGATAGAAAAGTCTTACCAACCAAACTTAAGAGAAAATCAAGCTTCTCTGTACAGTGTTAGGTATACTAACCTTCCATAGACAAATGCATGAGACAAGTGAGAGAAAACTCCTAAAAATCAAAAGATAGGGCTTGGTACCTAAAGCCAAGGTTCTCACCTCGAATTCTGGGAAGAGTCGATTCCATTGCACAACTATCGTTGCATTGGGACTCAATCCATAGTTCGAAGTGAGCGGAATTGAAAAGTGGATTACCCCATGTTTTTCCTCACGGAGATTCCATTTTCAAGTCCTTCTATTGTGTTCCTAAAGAGGGCGCCTGGGGTTTTAGGCGCAATTGTGTGTATTCATTGTGTCATGCTAAAGCAATAAACATGCATTTTATTTAACAATCACCGCTTCAATATAAATATCCACACAATCATACATCCAAAACTCTTGCCTGCATAAAACAAAGTTAACAAGCACTTCACCCCTTATTTCTCCCGTCTACAAAAACATCTAACACATTCGTTAGCATATACACCTCACTTTCGAGAGCATCTGCATAAAATTAGGTTAGAAGAATCAATCAACTTTTTAATTGGCTCAAGTCCACTAAATGGTTAAGAACCAGTCCCCAGCAGAGTCGCCAGTCTGTCGCGACCCTCTTGAGGTTGTCGGGCTCTCGAGGGCTAATGGGCCGTCCTGTCTGGTCGGACGCGGGCCTCTCCCAAGGCTCATTACCCAAATCGCAACGGAGGTATGCGTGATCGACTTTCAGTGTGGTCTAGTGACATGTGCTAAGTGTGTATGCCATGGAGTCGCCACCAATCATTTTTTTAGGGTATGATTGGACCACCCAATCGAATAGTTGGGAGTTTCTATTCAATTTTGCGAGAACCAGAGAAATGGTTTCGGGGACTTAGTTACGCCAACCGTCAGAGTTGACGCCCTTTCGGTACCTAAGTTGACTGAATTTTCTAGCCTGAGATTCATGCGGATGAGTAAGGTATGAACCATAAATCTAGAAATTCATGCAGATAGGAGTGATTATCCTAGCAATCACAATCAGTAATAAAATGCGCAACTCAAGGAATCTAGATATGCAAATAAATCACATGGCATTCCTAGTAATGCCCTATTTATCAATCACAGCTCAAGAATGATTTAGCTCTCCTAGCCATTCTACACTCGATCTAACCTAAGAAAAGCATTAGGAAGCATCGCAGGAGTTCGAGAGTACTCACATGGGGTTCGCCGTGCCCTGGTTTGGTCTTGGACGAGCTATCGAGCTCATGCCGACCCGATTATATTTGGGGATCCACTCGGCATTTTACACCATGAAATCATGTGAAACAAAAACGAAAATATTCAGCAAGGGGCATTTATTGTAGATGGTGGTCAATCTAATTGGACATCAAGACTAAAAAAGATGTAGAAATTTACAAATTAAAAGACTCGAATGATATTTTTTTTGCCAAATTCAACTCTATGCGTCGTGAAGAAACACATGCAATTGAACTTGAATTTTGACTATTTATGAGTTCAAAATGAAAAGAAAATAAAAATAAAAATATTGACTATTTTTCTATATTTTTACGACATCGAATGCTATTTTTCTTCATTTTTCATGTATTTTTCTATTTTGGAAAATATTAAAAAATTGAAAAATTATTTTTTTGTCAAAAATGGTTCCTTTAGCTTGGTCAAGGCTACCAAAGATGATTTTTTAATTTTTTAACTTTTTATATATTTTTTATGAATTTTTAAAAAATAAACTATTAAAGACTGATAAAAAATCAGGTGTCAACATTCGGGTATGTACGGCTCTACTCCAAGCACGTACGGTACGATGTATTCAGGTACATAAGGCTCGATAAGGCTGCGTCTGACCGCCTCAAAGTGTTGAATGTATTCTGTGGTAGCCCTGTGAACATTCTCCATGCGAGTCATGTTTTCTGGCCACTTTATATCTTCAGCCTGAGAGTTCTTTAGAGAGCGTATAATAAATTCCACATTAGCTTCAAGCTGTTTCTTTTCTTCTTCTGCAAGGGTCTCCTTTGGCATGTCAGTGAGAAGATACCGGGTCGGGGTGGTGAAGGAATTTCCTGTAATGCCCTAAATTGTCGGATAACCCTCTTTGGGTAATGTGCGGTAGTGCTTGTGAATCCTAGCAAGGGGACGGGGTCTTCACCGTTACATACGAGCCTGACTTTGCCCATTGTTGGCAATCTAAGCCGCCATCGGAGTTGTTCAGATTTCAGAGTTCTGAGGAAGTTCTTCCATTCTATGAAGTTGAACTTAGGAATACGTGTATGGGTTCTGACAAAGGTTTTGAGAGGATGGGCATCAGAGCTAATCTTAGTGAAACCCATGCAGATATGGAACTGTCTGATATGAGATGTGAACCACAGGTATAGAAGATCACTAGAGGCTCTAAAGATTCCCTTCTTATTTTTCTTGAAGCGATTTAGGGAAAGGAATGTCTCAGCAAGGATAATGTTCGAGTAATCCCACCCACAACAGACTTGTTTGGCTACTATGGCCATAATAGGGTCGAAGGTGACAGACGAGATCGGGAATAGCACAAAGCTAAAGAAGGCCAAGACAAAGGCTCTACCAAATTTAGTTCATTTAGCGGGAGGGAGGTTGGGAAATCGATCTAGGAGGAAGGATAGTGAAATTTGTCCAGAATTACTTTTGGCGTCTGCCTTGACTTCTTTGAGGCTTGTGTCAAGGAATTCAACTAGTCGACTCAAGGGCTCAAATCCTATGGGAGGTTGAACTAGTAGGTGAGTGAACTCCACTCCGATGGCGACGCTGTACTCTTCGAGAGTAGGGGTAATTTCCAACCCTTCCATGCAGAATGTAGCAGTGGCAGGATCCCAATAAAGCGCCATGGCTTGAATAAAGGCAGGTGGGCATTCAATCTTCAACAGGTCCAATAGATACCCCAGTCGTGATTCGGCATATTTCTGGCTGGCTTCACCCATGTTATCCCACCATGATTGGAGCTCGGCCCGAGGGACTTTGAACACTTGAATATCATTCTTTCCCATCAAGTCTAAAATATGCAAATGATTTTGAAAAGTCAATCGTCAAAAATACTTTAAATATGTGACTATGCAAATGCCATGAAGTATGCATGGGCCAACTTAATTGCATAGTTCAATTGAAGAAATGGAAATTAGAATTCTTTTCAGGTACTAAAAACCTGACTCAAGAGTCTAATTTGAATTTCAGGAAAGTGAATTATGCAATTTAGTCTGGTTCACTCCAGTGACTAAGGGGACTAACAACGTCACATTCCATTGGTCAATACATCAAATGGGAAAAGAGTGGAATGAATCCTTTATTACAACCAGGACGTCTAACGAAAGAAAGGTAAGAAGAGACTCTTCAAACAAGAAAGCCATAAAAGGCCGATGGAATGTGAGGATCTAAACCACACCTTCCTATAGGTCTATTCTCCTTCACAATGATAGTCAGTTGGGAATCCTTCCCCAGTTAAGTGTAGGGGACCGTCTTCAATGCATTGGTCAAGGGTTCCTAGTTCCCTTAGTTCCTCTGGCCATTTTCTGGTCCATGGTATCACAATTTCAGGAGTCTTCTCGCGTCTCGTGTTTTTGAGTGTGACGCGTTTCGACTTTGTCTTGATCGCAGGGCGTCTTCTTTTTCCCCAAAAGGTGGTCCTTGGTATGTCTTCATTAGCACGTCGTTCGGCCTGTCGACGTGCGTATGCCTCTCTAGTTAGGTGGTTGCAACGCTGTCTCTTCATCTCCAAATAATTCTTGAACATCTCGTCCGCTTGTCGCTTGAATCTGAGGTTGTCGACGTAGTAGCGGGTTTGAGAATCTTCAGCATATCCCAACTTGCGTCCAGTCAGCTCTCGCCCATGCACGAACCTAGTAAAGTGCAGCCTTGTGTTTGGTCCAGGGCAAGTGACTTTCCTTAGGTACTCGAAGGTTACCAATTCTGATGAACTTTTGGGAAACAGCGACATTCTACCCCTTATCATCGTTATTTCAATTAGTCACTTGCGTGATTTTCATGATGCATGCAAATGCATGTATATGTATGCAATGTACGAGTCATGCTATGGAACAGGGAGTAGTGAAGTACATTGAAAGTAAATGCCTTACCAACCACACTTAGAGAATGTGAAATGTTCCTCTGTATCAATGGGCGGTTTTAGGTATACCAACCATCCATAGACATGCGCGTGAGACAAGTGGGTATACTCTAAAAATTAGAAATCAGGTGAGGAACCTATGGCTCAGGCTCCCACGATCCAAATGAGGCAGATTCCTCCCCAAGGGTACCCACCCAAGAGGTCTAGATATTGCCAATTTGGATTGTGAGCGGGAACGAACACGAAAGTCTCAAGTGCCATCAAACATGAGATCTTTTCGCATCCTTTCCATATCTAAGGTAACCTAGGGGTGGTTGTAGTCGGGGTTTGACCGTTAGTGTGTGCGATGTGTCGTGATCATCACAATGCAAGGTCATGCACAGCAGTTTGTATCAAAACACTGCTTCAGTATATGCGTAAGATAAACACACATTCTCAAATCCAACCTGTAGGGAAAAATGTCAACAATCACTCTGCCCCTTATTTCTTCAATCTGTAAAAACATCCAACACAATGATTAGTGTACGTACCTCACCTTCGAGAGTATCTGCAAAAAATAATGTCAGATAAATCAACCAACTTTTTAATTTGCTCAAGTCCTCTGGTCTGCGAAACTGGAGATTCTGGTTTAGAATAAGTCCCCGGTGGAGTCGCCAGTCTGTCGCGATCCTCTCCTCGAGGAGGACTGTCGGAGAGGGCTAATGGGCCGTCCAATCGTCGCCTGATCGAACGCGAACCTCTCCCAAGGTCCATTACCCAAATCGCAACGTCTGGATATACGTGGTCGACCTTTAGTGCGGTCTGGTGACATGTGATATGTGTACATGCCAAGGAGTCGCCACCAATCGTTTCATGGAGGGTACGATCGAAAACCCTATCGAATAGTTGGGAGAAGTCTATTCGATTCTGCAAAAACCAGAGAAGTGGGATCGAGGACTTTGTTACGCCAACTGCTAGAGTTGACGCCCTTTCGGCACCTAAGTTGAATGGTTTATCTAATCTTAATATTCATGCAGATGAGTGGGATACGGATCCTAAATCTAGGAGTTCATGCAGACAAGAATAGCTACCCTATCACTCACAATCATTAAAAGTAAATGCGCAAATCAAGGATCTAGTACATGCGGATAAAACACATGAAAGCAGCATGGCATCCCTAATGAGGCCCTATTAGCCTAGAGAAGTATCAATCAAGGCTTAGGAATGATTCGACATGATTCGCCCCAAAGGGGCAGAATCGTAATTTTGAGAAAATTGGGGACAATTTTCCCCAAAAGGGCGAAATCGGCAATTTTAGATGGAATATGTGATCAAAAGATGGTGGATATTGGATTGACAATAAAATCCTCTCATTTCCTATTTTTCGGGAATTTCCAGAATTGTTTTGGAATTTAAAAGTGATTTTACCCTTAGAGGGGTAAAGTCGTCATTTTGGACAAAGATGAGAACTGAAAATCTCAAATATTAGGGTTGGTCACCCACCTGACCCAAACCCTAACTTTAAGCAATTTTCGGGACTCAATTGGAACAAGAAAGACGATTTTCCCATTAAAGGGCAAAATCGTCATTCTGAGAAAATGGACGAGATTCGAAAACACAAGCCCAAGAATTGGTCGCACATCTAACCCTAATTCTTGCCTTGGCATTGTCGACTTCATCTCGCTTACACAACAGAGGCGACTTACCCCTAAAGGGTAATATCGTCAATTCTTGGAATAATAGATAAGAAACCCCAAAAATAGGATTGACCAGTTGTCTGTGGTCAATCCTCGATTTTTGGAGATTTCTGGAGTGTCTAAGATTTTCCTACAATATTCCTATATATTTTTTGGATTTTATGTGATTTTCTAGCATTTTTTTTTTGGATTTTCTATGATTTTTCTGATTTTTTTATTTTATTTTTTTAAAATCATTTTCGGGATTTTTTTTTATTAAAAAAATTATTTTCGAACCGGGTCAACCCGACCCACTCGGGCCGGAACCCGGCCCAGACCCGGACCCGCGAGACCCAATGCCTAAAACGACGCCGTATTTGTCCTTTTTTATTTTCGGATTAATTGGATTTGATCTGACAACCCTCATTGAACTGCGTGGCTAATCCACGACCACAAGATGATCTAACTGGAACCTACGGCCTAGATTAAACGAAGACTCGACTAGGGCCGTCCGATTGACCTATTAAAATCTACGGCCAGGATTAGAACCTGAGACTTGATCGGGACCGTCTATTCTCATTAATCCTAAACGACGTCGCCAACCGGCGCCGTTTCAACTTGTTTTGATTTTTCGATTTAAAACTATTTTCAGATAATCCTAATTAATGATCGAACGGCCATCAATTATTAGACTCGATTAACCTAGACCGTCCGATCTACTTATTCAAATAACAGACCCCTAACGGCCTGCTGACTAGACTGACACGTGGACCAATGACCGACTGCCACCTAAGCTTTTGAATCTTTGACCGGTTACGTCATCTTCGTCTTCAACCTCGCGACTCCGGTGAAACGAACGGCAGAGCTTCTCCGACGATGATCCGACGGTGAGATCTTAACAAAATCGCGCGAAACCAATGCCAATCGACTCGCGATCATCTCTAGTTTAACATATCTAACAATTGAAGCATTTCATCCACAAAATCGCGATCGCCAAGCGAAGTGCCAAGTACGGCCATGGGAGTTCAACCGCTCGATTTACACCCAATCATTACAATTCCATCACAGGATAGCGACAACCAATGTTCAGGAGACTTACCTCGAGCTCCGATTGAGCTCGCTCGTCCCAGATTTGGCTGGGTAAGAATGAACAGAGTTCGGCAATGGAGGTTGAATTGGAAGACTCGATTCGGAGAGTTCAAGCGAAGTCGATACAAAAAAGATATGCGATGATGGTTAGTGATGTCCAAGGAACGAAACGCACACATTAATTGCAAGAATGAACAAGAAATGCATGAGTCACCATTGATGCACAGTGAGAAGCTAGAGACTGCGACTCACCTGTTCCGACGGTTTCTGGCTGCGCGGCCGAAGGCGATCGCTTCCTTGAAGCTCCGGCGACCTTCTAGCAACGCTTACCGGCTTCGGTTTGGCCTGGAAGAGGCCCAACCTATGCCTCACAGTTCAAGCTCGAGCCCTCGACAATGGCCGTTGGAGGGCGAGCTCTCAGTCGCTTTCTTTCTCTCTCTCTCGATTCGGTTTCTCCTCCTAAAACTAAATCCACAAACCTCTTGCTTTGCGAAGGCCCTGTGGACTATATAGCTCTTTGAATTTTGGCGCCGAACGGGAGGGGCTCAACTGTCTTGAAATGGCACGTGTTGGCACGTGCCATTTGGTCCAAACAGCGCCGGAGACGGTGGGTAATCCATCCAGCTCCGTTTGGTCCTTCGGTTCTTTCAATCTCACGCGAATTTGGCATGGATTTGTGCTGAGTCTAACGTCGTTGACTTTTACAGGTCCCGCGGCCTTGACATTCCGATTACTCTCCCCTCTAGTGACGTCGGATGGTGCCGTTGGTGTCAATCGACGGGGGAAGATGAGAGGAACAAAACGCCCACCATTCCCCTTCCAATTAGTCGTGAATTGCCCTTCAATTTCTTGATCAAAATCGAGCTAAGGACTGTTCACTCGCGCTGGGGCCTGAGGAAGAAGAAGACACTGTAGCGGACCGGTTCGATCGGTCCGACCGGCGGTCTGACAGGTCCGAACCGGTTCCAATTTGGAATTTTCAAAATTAATGCAAATATGTTGGGAATTTTTGCAATTGAACCCCAGAATTGAATTTAGGATATGGATTTTATCTAAAAATGTGATTTTGCCCAAAATTTCGCCCCAATTTCTATAAAACCCTCAAATTTTCATTTAATTGTAAATCGGGAAATTGTGCAATTGAGGGTCCAAATGGTCAAATTGGACCAAACCACCTATGCCAACTGATTCCAAATGGTGAAAAATATTGGGTAGCAACTTCAATTTGTAACTACAGTCCATGAATTGAAAGTAATTTCAAATATGCCCAAATTCAAGGACTAAAATGCAATTAAGTATGCAATTTTGCCCCATTAGTGCAATTAAACATTCTACATAGACAATTGGGTCAAATTACAATAAGGGACAATTAGATTGAATGTCAAGATCCTAAAAAATGCCAAAATTACAAATAAAAAGACTCAATTGACATTTTTTTACCAAATTCACTCATATGCGTAACAAAAGAATACATAAAATTGAATTTGAATTTGGACTTTTGGCAAGGTCAAAATAACAAGGGAATTAAAAGAAAAATATTGACTATTTTTCCATATTTTTGTGACATCGAATGCTATTTCTCTTGATTTTTCTAGTATTTTCCTAATTTCGAAAAATATGAAAAAATATTTTTTGTCAAAAATGGTTCCTTAAGCTTGGCCAATGCTACCAAAGTTGATTTTGTAATTTTTTGACTTTTTATGAATTTTTCATGAATTTTCCAAGAAATAACCACGAAAAGGTTGATCCAAAATTAGGTGTCAACACCCATAAGATTGGATGAATGGGAGATTGTAAATTTCGAGGATAAAATTTCTTTAAGGGGCAAGAGTTGTGACGTTCTGAATTTAGACCCCTTTTTTAGGCTAGTGAATGAAAATAAATTCATCGATATATTTTAGTTGCATCTCGTTTGGAGCTAGCCATTCTCGAGTTAACTGACCGAAAGGGAAAGGCTAACGCAGAATCAAGTACGTGGGCCTAGGAACTCGAATGAAAAATGGTACTTTGATCATAAGAATTGTCGATGGAATATTTTGGGCCGGCATAGGTCTCAACATCTTCTACACTAGGCTCTCGTCCTTCCGTGGTAGGCACCGGATCCTCTATAGGCATCAAATTGGAGTCGAGGATATAGGAAATCTTCAGGGTAGTGAGGAGAAACATCATCTTGTCTCTCTAGCAAGCGAAGTTGTTGCCATCAAACCAATCCAATTTCACCATATCCTGGTTCATAACCTTGATTGATTCTGACTCCATTGTTGAACGAATAATTCCTTAAAATTGTTGAAGAATATGGTCGGATTGGATGAACAAATGAATCAAATTTTGAGACGTGATAATACTCTTTTTAATGAATTATTTGCCACACAATGTTGCTAATGGTTACCAACAAAGATCCTCCAGAATACAACAGTCTCTAGTGAGATTATTAGATAGCAATTCTAATAATTCTCCAAGAACTCTCTAGGAAACAATCAAAAAATGAAGGATGTATCTCTTGTGTTTTTGAACGAAAATTGAAAGTCAGGAAGTAAGTTAAAATGAACAAAACACTAGAATATATAACGAGAAATGAACACACATTTTCGCGTCCGAAAAGTAGTTGATTCTCATGCAATTCTTCGTGTTCAAATAGTTTATTCAAACACACCTTTTCATAATTTTTTAAAGACAATTTCTATACGAAAAATTGCAACTCTTTGTGTCTAATAACGGATAGTTCAAACATACCTCTTCATGTTTGAAATTGTACATCCAATTACACCTTTTCATGTCTGAATCGGTAGTTATTTTGGAACAGACACAAGCACTCTAAAGGTTATAAAAGTGTTAGTTTGGTAGTTTTGTCCGAACAGACATCGACCTTCCAAAAGATGTAATAGCTTATATCTGTGAGCAGTCGCACTGTTCCAATGAGTCACGAAATCTATTTTTAAAAGAAATTATTTCAAAATAAAGTAAAAAATAAAAATAATTGTTGAATAGAGCCAATTTCGCACCTCGACCGCGCAAGCGTGCGCGCCCCCGCACACGGATATAGTGAGGTGTAGCTCACTTGCCCGTTTCTTTCTTTGAAAGACAATACTAGCATTCTAATTAATAAAGTGAATTGCTATCTACCTTTTATCCAATGTGGGATGTAAAAAAGGCAATATTTTGTTTGCTTTAGAAACAAACTTCAACACTATATGCTACTATGGCATCCTTATTCCATAAGTTGTTTTATTCAATCTTTCAGTTGTATTTAGCATAAATGTAGGAGTAGATTAAGGAAATATAATTGTGAATGGTGTATAAATACACATTTAGAGTACGATAGGGATATGCCCTCTCGTTGGTAGATAGGAAGGTGCGATCTCCATCATTAGATCGAGGATTTTTTTTCAACGGTTATAATCAAGAGAGTCTTTGTATATAAAGGGATCCCCTCCTCCTCATGTGTCATGTAAAAGAATCCTGAGCAATTTCATGGCTAGCTTGGCCGAAAAAATCAATTGGCAAATTATTCAAAGGTTCATGACTTTTTTTACTTCTTTTTCCGTCTCTAGATACTCGGCCCATCGCACTCGTATCTTGAGTTATGAAATAAATATGACAACTAAAGCACTAGGAATTAGAGGATCTCTTTTACTAGTAGAATGTACATGGTGGATTCACATCAACGACAAATGACACTCCATGAGTCGCACGTAATTTAATGGCAACTAGGCAGAGTTAGAACGGAATAAGAGGGAAAAAAAACAGAAAGAAGGAAAGGAAAATTTTTCGAGAAAATATCAAAATATTATTAAAAATTATCCACGTAAGCTCCGATCTCACCATGTAGGACAACCGACGTCCACCTCAGTGACTTACGACAAATTTTCAGTTAAATTCGTGTTTACAGGCTGTCTCGACATGTCTTTTACCATTCTTCGCGATAAGTCTATGTCGAATTCAGTAATCTAGCTATCTCGCGACGAGAGGTCTGAAGGTGGCTCTCGAGAAGACAGTCTTAGCAACTACTGTAGACTTAAACGGTAATCGTCTGATGCCAAATGACGATTGGCTTGAAGGAAAGAAATAGGAATGTCTCATAATTTACGATTTATTCATTCCATATTTCCTTTTTTAGAAGGTGTTTTCGGAAAAGTTTAGACATAAGATTTTGGCTTTGAAAATAGGATTTCCAACCTCCCGAGTATGGGCAGCTGTGGTAGGTCGGTGATCTTTTCAATCTTATTTGGCTGATGAGCATCTGGAGCCTTTCTTTGAACCACTTTGGTTACTCTAGGCTTGGCTTCAACTTTGTTTCTCGGCCCTTTTTTTAAGAGCAGCCTACCATCTCCCCCCCAATAGCATGATTAGCGTCGATGCCTCCCGCTCCCGGGTTCGAAAGTTTTGGTTTTCATCCTCGAACTTTTATATTTATTGGACAACACCAAGATCAAGCTCAAGGAACAAGAACCTCCCTCAAAATCCAGTGGAACTCCAATACATGACACCCTTCGTAACCGACCCAAATGACATTTCATAGGATTCGCATGGTGAAATTTAGACGTCATTATACTTTTGAATGCAGCCTCCATGGGGCTCAACTTCAAAGAGAAGCAGCTGTTAACACCTAAATTTTAGCTTCTTCCCAGTTAGTCCTTTCTTGCATAAAAAATGAGGAATCGACTCCGGCCCTAGACCCAAAAAAAAAAGTACCTAAATTTCCGATAATTATTAGGAGCATTTCGCAGTATGCGTGGTTTGTGAAACGTTAAAATTCCTTAGATGCTACAGAAAAATCACGTCAACCTACGCACCGCACCAGCAATATCTAGAAAATGCATCTAGAACATACTTGGTCCACTTGAAAGGCTTTACTAGAAAGGAAGAATAAGTTTCAAGTCCGAAGCTTATAAAGAAATTTCAGAGTGAACTTTTGGGAGTCACCTGACGAACGGTCCAAAGATGTTGCCACCCTCTAATTAGAGAGCCGAGAAATAAATGTACCAAAGTCGTCTGCCCGATTCAAGATTCTGCTGATTGACTTGGACGCTGGCTTCCATTTCTTCAACTTGTCTCGAGAGTTGACCACCCTTGATGATTGCTGTCCCAACCGAGCGAAGTGGATCAGCAGTTGTAGAAGAAAAGCTGTGCTTTTCCACTGCACTTGCACGATTCGGTCTGACCAGATTCATTTTTTGTGGTCGCAGGCTATGAACAGCAGAGACAGTTGATGGATCAATTCCCATGCAGCGATGGGAATCTGTTTGATTAGTCCTTGTTGACGCAAAGAAATAATAATAATGACAAGTGTAAATACCGAACGGTCGACATCATCATTATGTCCCGAAGTTCAGTAAGTTGAAAGCAATGTACCAATTGGGTTGCAGGGCTATTATGTCCCGAAGTTTGATAAGGTGAAGGCAATGTATTGAACGGGTGGTAGGGCCATTAGATCCCGAGATTCGGTAAATTGTGAACAAGGCTGCTGAACCCGGCCGAGATTTGGCAAGTTCAGAATAATCAGAACTTACCAATAGGGTCATAAATGTCGAGAAGTGCAACGATCACTACAAAAAAAAAACAGCCTTTTAGCGACGAAATTTACGACGAAAATTTCGTCGAAATTCGTCGCTGATGAGTTTTGCGACGAAAGAAAATTTCGTCGCTAATACGGCGTCGCAAATTTTGCGACGAAAATTCGGCGATTCGTTGCAAATTTGCGATGAAATTTGCGACAAATCTCGGTTCCTAGCAAATTTGCGACGAATCACCATTCGTAGCAAATTTGCGACGAAATTTGTGATGAAAGAAAATTTCATCGCTAATACGGCATCGCAAATTTTGCGACGAAAATTCGACGATTCGTCACAAATTTGAGGCGAATTTTGCGACAAAAGTGTGATTCGTCGCAAATTTGCGATGATTGCTACGAATTGCGACGAATTTGGCGACGAAATTGATTTTTTGTAGCTAATCTGGTGTCGCAACATTTGCAACGAATTTTTTTAATTTTTTTTAAATTTTTTTATTTTTCAATTTTAAAAATCTAAAAGCAAAATTAATTTCTAAAATTTATAGTTACCATAAATTAAGCAAGTAATAAGATCTAAATATTATAATAATATAAAATAAAATACATTCATCTGTTTCAATTATAGGAAACTAAGAGATCTCCTAGTGCTCTAACCATACAAGTGCATTGTGATAACTCAAAAGGAGTTTTGACGAGGCAAAAAGCAAAAGGTAGGGGCATCAGAGTTTTCGATCTCAAAAAGTCTCCTTCGCTCAGCGTCCCTCGGATCCTCGATCATAATCGTCAACTTGACCTACAAAGAATGGGAAAATTGCAAAAGTTAAATGACAGAGCTCATACAAGTATGCTTATCAATCAGAAAAATTTATAAGATATTCTATTAATATCTTTGCCAGCAGTGTAAAGAATGATAGTCTTAAGTGTCAAAGGAAAAGTACTTCCAAGTGCTTTGTGCATTGGATTGTTGAATAAAGACTACTATTTCATATATTGTATATCCAGCCAAACGCAATCCACTTTTAGCAGCAACCTTGCAACAGAGTCAGGTCGAAGAATAGACATCCTACAATCAAAGTTAATTATCATAGAGCCAATGTTAAGTTAGAAGACAAAACAGACCATGTGATGTATAGGGACAGCCGTCAATGTTCCAAATCTTCCATTAATGCGTCCAACAATTTCATGAACTTGGCTTGTAAGTTTTTGATATACCACAACATACAAGACCAAAAATTGGTGGTCAAATGCTCTAATTCTTCTTCATCTTTGTGTAATGGTGTCCTTTTCATTTTCTTTTCGTGTTCTCTTATCCATTCTATTTCACCCTTCAGGTGTACATCTTGTCACGCCCCGAACCCTGCGAGCTCTTGAACATCCCACTTGGCCATTGATCTTTAGATTGTCTCCTAGGGTCTCTTGGGCCACCACTCATTCATAAATCCATACAATTCACGGAAGCGACAAACATCTCTTCTCATCCTTTTACAATTGAAATGACTTAGGACAAAAATGGTACACTTCCCTTTATACAGCAGTCAAACACTAATGGTTCAATCATTATCCACAAATCATAGTAAATTCCTAAGATCACAATTGAGTTTATATCCATTCCTTTTAAAACTTCTTCCATTGCCAATCAATGGCAACCTCGGGTATCCATCGCTTGGGACCTGAAAAAGTTAAGCCCCCACTGGGGTGAGATATAAATCTCAGCAAGCAAACCCTAAACCTAGATCAGACCGCCAGACCTCCCAGAGTACACACGATACCACCAAGATGCAAGCAATCAACATTAGCACATCGCATCAAACAAACAGGCATATCAATAGCCAAGCATGGACTAGCATTACAAGTAATCACACTCAACTTCCAGGTCTCAAGATTTTTGCACAAGCACATGCAATTCAATGCCCAACTGCCACCACTTTCTCATTCATCCACATACTACACTGGCACTCCTGCCACCTGACATCGTCGGGGTCATCAGACCAAATGATGTCCATATACCACGGGGGTCATCAGACCAATCATACACTCTAGGCTTACAGCCACTCCATGCCGTCGGGGTCATCAGACCAAATGGCATTCACATTTTCATTCAACTTCACCAACCTCCGATACCGCCGGGGTCATCAGACCAAATGGTATCATCAGGGCTCCAAGCCAAATCATCGCTAGGGCCTACGGCCGTGATGTAGTTCACAAAGCACTCTGGCCATTCATTTGCATCAAGGCTCCAAGCCAATTACGATGCAAAAGGGGCACCAAACCAATTACGATCTCCGGGGCACCAAGCCAACGATCGATGGGGCACTATAGCCCATTTATATAGCATAGACACTATAATCAACTCAATAACATAGGTACTAAGGCCAATTCAACGACAGGGCTTCATAGCCACTTCAATATCACAGGCGCTATGACCATATAAATCACGTAGGCGTCACAGCAAATTCAACAGTCAAGGGCTCAATAGCCAAATGTGTCATCAAGGCATACCGCAGTTCAATTGTCATGCTATGCCATTCAAGTCATGGAATTCAATACTCAGTCAAACAATTTAAGCCATATGCTTCACTAAGCAATCAATTCATTCAACCACTCTATCCAGTAGTGTCTTAGGGTTCAAGTAAAGGTTTAAGGGACACTTACCTCTTCAAGTAAGCTAGCAAATTAATCCAAACAACCCTCCTGGGTCTGCAATCTCACGGCCAACAGGGCACCCACAGCGTGCCTAGGAAAACCACATCGAAACTCAATTATTTCCCAATTCTATCGCGCCAATACTTTAATAACACCGACAACACCTTATTCTCAAGTCGTTACAGTGTTAATTCAATGCCCCTAAACATGCCAATTATCGTTCTATCAAGGCAAGTCATCCAAAGTCTCAATTTACCAAAACTGCTTAATTTGAGCCCCCACAATCAGGTTCACTCTCATGAAAATTGCAACTTTTCTATTGCCTTTGGGAAAACAAATTCCATGGTCTTAAAATTCGAGATCTTATGGACGCGTGGGCAAAAACGGAGCTCAATTTGGATACCGGACGACTTAGAACGACTCAATTCAAAATCAGTGCATGTTGGAGGCAGATTGGACGGCAAACCACTTTTTCACTTCAAATAGTTCCTTAATCACCTCTTAACCCAAATTCCACTAAAAAAAAACTTGTTAATACATCAAACATCAAGTTTAGGGGTCTCACCGAAAAGGTTTTGAGCAAAATCACACCACAAAGCTTTGAGCAGCCCGGTTTCCTCACGGTCCTTCCACAATCCGAATCTGTCCGATTTTAACCACCCAAAATCAGCCATGAAAACATATTTTAACACCACCAAACTTGTGACCACAGACCATCCAACTCAAGAACTAGATGTTATGAAGATCTTACCGAAAATTTGAAGCCATTTGAAGTCCGGAAGCCCCTGAAACAGATCTTTCCCCAAAACTGATCGGAATCAGCCTCCATCCAGACCTTTGCCCACTAAAATAGACCTACGGGACAGACGGCTGGGCAAATTAAGGTTATAATACCTTCCTAGAATGGCAAGACAATAAGCTTTAAGATGGCGGTGGTTTTACCTCAATCCGAAGTCAGACGACGAAGTTATGACCGAAACAGTGAACCCATTTTTCTCTATCTGCGGGTGAGCTTCTCGGCCGAGAGAGAGGAAAATGCAATGGGAATAAAGGAGGAGCTATACACGGCTGAAGAGATCCTCAAGTAATATTCTCACACAAATAATTTGGCTTGAAATTGATTAGACTTGATTATGTGGGTAATAAATGCTTGGGTCTCTCAAAGGTTGACATGTGGCACTTGCTCAATAATGCAAACCAAGCTTTGACCCATCCTTTGACTCCTTGCTCATCAAGTTTCGGCAACTTCATGGAGGAGGTTGAATGACTATATTGCCCTTTCGACTTTCTCAAGACAAAGGAATGAGTTCGAGGGGCAAAACGGTCATTTGCCACTTTTCGTTCGAAATTTCGTTTTTCTCATTTTGAGTGACCATTGGAGAGGCGACGTCAAATCCTTTTCAAATTTTGAAATTCTTCATTTCCAATTGCCAATTTCGAGCTTCCAATTCATGTCATTGCCCCGAGGGGTCAGAAATTCAGAATGTCACAATTCTTCCCCCTTAAAGAAATTTCGTCCTCGAAATTTGCCACTTTCTTATTCACTCAGTCTCTTGGGGCATCGGTGCCTCACCGCTACTTCCCTCTTTCAGATAACCTCTTCCATGACTTGTCGTTCTTACTTGTCCTTTCTGACAAAAGTCATACTTCCTCAAGACTTGTTTCCTTCAGTCCTCAACCTGTACTTGCTTCTCTCTATTCTCTTTCGACATTCATACATCTGTTAGCAGTTTACCCTCAGGCATTCACATCGTCTCTTCCATTCGCCTATCACCATTATTATTCAATCCTCGCCAGAATGCACTCCTTAGTGCCCATGCCATCAGGCGTATCATTCTCTTCAAACGTCCGTTCGTACAAACAAAGATTCAAGGGCTTAATCAACTTGTCCTTCATTATCCAAATTGAGTTATATCACACTCGATTCCTTAAACAATTCCACGATTACTACCGTAGTAATCCGTTCTCGATTCTCTTCGAAAATCCTCTTGAATCAAAGTGATTCATCAACCTTCATGGTCATGTCCCTCTCTTTTCGGCATGTCTAATGCCCGACCACAAAATAGACTGACCCAACTCTCAATCCATATCACTGATAGTATTAAGGGAAATCTTGACACATCCTTGTGCCATCTCAAGGGACACTATAATTCTCCTTCTGGATTCCGATGAGGCCATCACTTTAAGTTCTCCTTCAATACTGGACTCATACTTTCATCCTTGGGATGTCAAGGTTTCTATTCTCAACTTCCACAATTTCTTTCCCAAGCATTTGGAAGTCTGGGTTTCTTTCCTGCTATGTTCACTCTCATAATCCTTGGGATCTCAGAGTCCACTCCTCGCAACCCCTTAATTTCTTTAAGACATTCGGGCCTGATTCTTCCAGTAGCCGTCAGACTAGTCCATTGACAAACTTCTAATTTAGAAGTTGAATTTCTTATTTCTAGAGGGAAGATCTGTCCCTCCACACCCGTTACACAATGCTCAATTCTCAGCCTCTTATTGTTCACATAATTGCGAGGTCTCTCTTTATACTAGCGACGCTTTCATACTTATAAGCAATTTCACTCATTCGCGTTACCTCTTGCTCAATTCCCCTCAGGAATCTCTTCGTACTACCTTATTTTCTCGTGGTAGATACAGACTCAATATATTCTTCCACTCAAACAAGGTTTCTCAATCTTTATCGCAAGAACACTCGTAAATCAATTCCAATCATGCTCTAAGCATTCCAACTCATATAGCTTTACTATCACGACATACAAGCAATCCCTATAAGCAATCACTTTGTTACGCCTCCAATTTCCTTTCCACGTCACATTATTAAGATTCTATTGACTCTTTTAATTCCAAACAGGAACGCCACTATCAGCGTAGTCGTCGACTTGACTCAAATCCTTGAAGATTCAATTCACGTACATTCCTCCCTTCGCATTACATCTCGTTCTTAGCCTATTTTATCAATGGAATAGCTCTTGTGGGAAATCTTCTCACGTTCCATCTATAACAATCCTTCAATTTCAGGAAACTTCAAGTTTCAATAACTCTCATCGACCCTAGTCGATTCGTCACTCATTCTAATCATCAAAGGCTCCACATGGATTCCATTTCTCATAAATTCCATAACTGAGGAATCTTACCTCATCAAACCCGCAGCTCATGCTCTTCACAATTAGCATATAACGAGCATCTCTTTAGAGTCCATAGGTTACTCCCGAAGGTCATTCACATTTCTCATGACTCCTTAAATGAGTCCACTCTTCGTCTCTCTAGACGGTAACAATTAATCCAATTACTTCTTGGATACTCCATCCGATTGTTATCCATTTCATTACTACCAAGTGTCGAATCATTTCAACTGTCCCTGGTACCATTCACTTGAGAGCTCACACCTTGACTCTCTGCTCTCAAGGGTCTCCACTTGGACCATACACATTTTGTTCATTTTTGTCGCTCTACCCTCAAGAAGCATTAGTGCCTTAGCCTCTGGGTTCCACAACCAGCTAATGCGACCTTGTCTTGATTCTATCCATTCAACCGAATGTCCACATTATCCTGGAATTCAACGTTGTCCATAATACAGTTCCTCGGACTTCCTTTCCATGAATCATTCAAATTCCGTGTCTTCTTTCTTCTCAATCCAGACGCTCAATCTCAATACTGAGACAATCAGGACTTCATCTCCCTTTCACACTAGGGTCTCTTACTCTCTGAAGAGCACTATACACTTCAATGGCACTCTCTCACTTCGAATCCACCTTGTCCTTCCCATTTCTTAGAGTGTCATTCTCGAAGTCTATGCCAACGACGGTACCGTCACTCCAAGATTCAAATTTCACCATGTCTAACACTCCTCTTTCAGTGACTCAGTCACCTCAAGTGACAAAATTCCAACAAGTCGAGGTTCTTCTTCGGTCTCCACAAATTATTGTATCGAATACTTAATTCGACTACCTCAAGTCACTTTGTAATTACACTCTAAGCGCTCTTTTTCACTTACTTAATCATTCATTAGAATTTCGAACAATCAGGACTATCAAGTCCATTCGCTGTCCTTTCCCTCAACGACCAACTCATGGTCCAATTGCTATTTAAGAACAACACCCTACTCTTTAGGGGTGGTAACTCACAACACCACTTCTAGTGGTTCTGACCCAACCTCAATCGATCTCATAAAACCAACAAGGTCTAACGACTGACACGTCAGTCTCTTTTATATCACTAACAACAACTAGAGATTAACCATCATTAGCCTTACGCCAAGATAATAGCCATCTTCACAGGCACTTCTCATGTTCCATCATGAACATTTCTTGTTCGCAATCCATGAGCAGGGGTTCTTTTATTCACATGCCTCCCAATCATTCACTCATCTTACTGCATCCTATTACCATTCCTCAAAGTCAAGAATAATCACTAGCCATAAGGCTTTCAAATTTCCTTCCACTCGGAGATATTACGTCTCACTCAAAGGGTCCTTGACCACCTTTAACATATGCTTAAACGACCTTGAGAACTCTATCTCACACTGGTCAATCGCTCCCAGATCCTTGTAAGATTATTAGGATCCACACAACTGTTGCTCTCAAGCAATCCCAGGAAGGCACTTCCATTAAACAATTCAACGAAGGCGGTTCGAACATATACCATGCCTTCAAGAAAAAAAACTCTTCCCTTAATGACCTTTCACTAATCAACAGCCTCTTAAGGCTAGTAACTGCCAGTGTCACTTTCTTTCTCGAGTGCACCCAAAACCTCTAAGGTTTCCTTACCAAGATCCCCAATCCAGAGGGGAACAATTTCAAATCTCATCCCTCCGTCAAACTCAGTCAATCTCAACAGCATTCATAACTTCACAAGCTTTTCAAAACTCTCGTGGCTCATGTCCACGTTTTCCACTTTGGAAATGAGTAGTCTCAGGGTTACCTTTTTCGTGACATTCATCACTTAACTCATCAGCACTAGTCGCCTCAGCGACTTGGGTAACAATGGCAGCTCCTTCATGAGCTTGCCTACCCATCAAATTTCCTCATTTCCATTTAAAGTTCTCACGACCCATCTCAGTTCTTGGGTCATCTCATATCTCACAAATACGAGCCAAGTGCTCCTCTAACGACCATACTCTAATCTTTCAACCTTATTAGGTTCTCATGTCACTTGAACCACTATGATTCCCTTCAGGAATCAAAGACTTAAGTCATCTACTCAAGTCTAGCAGTCTCAGGCTGCTCATCTCATCATTAATCACCACCAATCAACCATCCAGTGGTTCCCGAACAACTTTGAACTAGTTGTCCATTATTCAAGGATTCCAAATCATCCTTAAGCAGCAACCACATAACAAGCAAGCCTCCACGAGGCAACTTCTCAATTAACAACCAACAACGAGGCAAGCCTCAACTAGGCTAAAACTCAATTAGGTCAATACCAAGCAAGTACTCAAAGCATCACTTCTATAAGTCATACGCCCATACATTAAACATAAGGCATATGCCACTCTGTCACAAACGCGACAGGCTATCTCAATCTCAACAGGCATCAGATCGATGGAGTATGAACCTCACATGCCGTCTAATTTCTCAATTAGACCTCGGCCAGGACAATCACGTGATGCCAATTACAAAATATGCCAACTAGGCCAATCACAACATCAATTTTCTTTTTCAAACGGCACTCACTGCCAAATACAGGGCTCTCAGCCATGCCTATCACAAGCGTCATTACAAATGCCATGCCACTTTTGAACATTCATTGTAAGAATCAATCATGTGCCATACATCTCTTAACCACAATCAGACTCAACCCTGATATCTAGGCTTTCCCTTTTAATTTATGACTTGGGTCATCCCTGCCTCATCGCTATCTTAGAAGCCTGCCAAGAGCCGCTCCTTGTCCGGATCTCTCTGTCCCAGCGATCACTCCCCGCCCTCATCAGACCTGGTTGTTACAGGTTGTCCCAAGTCATACATCTACGGAGGAAGCCCCGTTCCACACGCCCCATAACATGCTTCATTACCTTTTATAGGTATCCCATCAACTCGTCCCATACCAAGCGACGGTTTATTAAGTCTGATAGTGATAAGCTCATGCATGCACCCACATCAACTTTCATTTTAATGCCACAAACACGTACACATCATGACTGTCCTCACTACTAGTCATACCATAATCACCTTCAGATCAATTCTTATCCATCGAAGGTTTCTAATTCCACCAATGACCGTCACATCACATGAATTAATCACCTATATTCCATCATATATCTCAAGTCTAGTCGCTATTCAAGCCACATCCATATGCATTCGATCACAACTGATCTTCAATCCAAATACTCCATATAACTCATATACCTCAAGTTGGATCATTGACAAAACCATGGTCACAATCGGGTACTCCAATTGACTCTCCATTCATAAATAATTCTCTTCTAACCTCAAGCACAATTACTACCTCAAAATACATGCCTATGTCTCTTTAGTTTCTGCTTGTTTCCACTTAAACCTCGATAATATCACCACATCACTCAAGATCATCCATTAAAGTCAACACTAGGACCATTAGAATACAACACAAGTTCAAGCCTATAATCCTCAAGATTTAATGATCAACGCTTAATCCTATAGGTCTCACTATCTAATTGTCCTCAAGTCATCCCTTCTTATCACTCCAAACCTCAATCACACTGGATCGAGCTGACCTTGCTCTGATACCACTTAAGCGGGGATGTCACGCCCCGAACCCTGCGAGCTCTTGAACATCCCACTTGGCCATTGATCTTTAGATTATCTCCTAGGATCTCTTGGGCCACCACACATTCATAAATCCATACAATTCACGGAAGCGACAAACATCTCTTCACATCCTTTTACAATTGAAATGACTTATGACAAAAATGGTACACTTCCCTTTATACAGCGGTCAAACACTAATGGTTCGATCATTATCCACAAATCATAGTAAATTCCTAATATCACAATTGAGTTTATATCCATTCCTTTTAAAACTACTTCCATTGCCAATCCATGGCAACCTCGGGTATCCATCGCTTGGGACCTGAAAAAGTTAAACCCCCACTGGGGTGAGATATAAATCTCAGCAAGTAAACCCTAAACCTAGACCAGACCGCCAGTCCTCCCAGAGTACACACTATACCACCAAGATGCAAGCAATCAACAATAGCACATCGCATCAAACAAACATGCATATCAATAGCCAAGCATGGATGAGCATTACAAGTAATAACACTCAACTTCTAGGTCTCAAGATTTTTACACAACCACATGCAATTCAATGCCCAACTGCCACCCCTTTCTCATTCACCCATATACTCCATTGGCAATCCTGCCACCTGACATCGTCGGGGTCAACAGACCAAATGATGTCCACATACCACGAGGATCATCAGACCAATCATACATTCTAGGCTTACAGCCACTCCATGCCGTTGAGGTCATCAGACCAAATGGCATTCACATTTTCATTCAACTTCACTAACCTCCGATACCGCCGGGTCATCAGACCAAATGGTATCATCAAGGCTCCAAGCCAAATCATCGCTAAGGCCCACGACCGCGATGTCGTTCACAAAGCACTCTGACCATTCATTTGCATCAAGGCTCCAAGCCAATTACGATGCAAAAGGGGCTCCATGCCATGGTCAATCATTTGCATCAGGGCTCCATGTCATGGTCATTCATTTGCATTAGGGCTCCAAGCCAATTACGATGCCAAAGGGACACCAAGCCAATTACGATCTCCGGGGCACCAAGCCAATGATCGATGGGGCACTATAGCCCATTTATATAGCATAGACACTATAATCAACTCAATAACATAGGTACTAAGGCCAATTCAACGACAGGGCTTCATAGCCACTTCAATATCACAGGCGCTATGACCATATAAATCACGTAGGCGTCACAGCAAATTCAACAGTCAAGGGCTCAATAGCCAAATGTGTCATCAAGGCATACCGCAGTTCAATTGTCATGCTATGCCATTCAAGTCATGAAATTCAATACTCAGTTAAACAATTTATGCCATATGCTTCACCAAGCAATCAATTCATTCAACCACTTTATCCAGTAGTGTCTTAGGGTTCAAGTAAAGGTTTAAGGGACACTTACCTCTTCAAGTAAGCTAGCAAATTAATCCAAATGACCCTCCTGGGTCGGCAATCTCACGGCCAACAGGGCACCCATAGCGTGCCTAGGAAAACCACATCGAAACTCAATTATTTCCCAATTCTATCGCGCTAATATTTTAATAACACCGACAACACCTTATTCTCAAGTCGTTACAGTGTTAATTCAATGCCCCTAAACATGCCAATGTCGTTCTATTAAGGCAAGTCATCCAAAGTCTCAATTTACCAAAACTGCCTAATTTGAGCCCCCACAATCAGGTTCATTCTCATGAAAATTGCAACTTTTCTATTGACTTTTTGGGAAAACCAATTTCATGGTCTTAAAATTCGAGATCTTATGGACGTGTGGGCGAAAACGGAGCTCAATTTGGATACCGGACGACTTAGAACGACTCAATTCAAAATCAGTGCGCGCTGGGGGCAGATTGGACGGCAAACCACTTTTTCACTTCAAACAGTTCCTTAATCACCTCTTAACCCAAATTCCTCTCAAAACCAACTTGTCAATACATAAAACATCAAGTTTAGGGGTCTCACCGAAAAAGGGTTTGAGCAAAATCACACCACAAAGCTTTGAGCAGCCCGGTTTCCTCATGGTCCTTCCACAATCAGAATTTGTCCGATTTTAACCACCCAAAATCAGCCATGAAAACCTATTTTAACACCACCAAACTTGCGACCACAGACCATCCAACTCAAGTACTAGATTTTATGAAGATCTCATCAAAAATTTGAAGCCATTTGAAGTCCGGAAGCCCTTGAAACAGATCTTTCCCCAAAACTGATCGGAATCAACCTCCATCCTGACCTTTTCCCACTAAAACAAACCTATGGCACAGAAGGCTCAGCCAAATTAAGGTTATAATACCTACCTAGAACGGCAAGACAATAAGCTTTAAGATGGCGGTGGTTTTACCTCAATCCGAAGTCAGACGACGAAGTTATGGCCGAAACAGTGAACCCATTTTTCTCTATCCGCGGGTGAGCTTCTCGGCTGAGAGAGAGGAAAATGCAATGGGAATAAAGGAGGAGCTATACACGGCTGAAGAGATCCTCAAGTAATTGTCTCACACAAATAATTTGGCTTGAAATTGATTAAAATTGATTAGGTGGGTAATAAATGCTTGGGTCTATCAAAGGTTGACATGTGGCACTTGCTCAATAATGCAAACGAAGCTTTGACCCATCCTTTGACTCCTTGCTCATCAAGTTTCGGTAACTTCATGGAGGAGGTTGAATGACTATATTGCCCTTCCAACTTTCTCAAGGCAAAGGAATGAGTTCGAGGGGCAAAACAGTCATTCGCCACTTTTCGTTCGAAATTTCGTTTTTCTCATTTTGAGTGACCATTGGCGAGGCGACGTCAAATCCTTTTCAAATTTTGAAATTCTTCGTTTTCAATTGCCAATTTCGAGCTTCCAATTCATGTCATTGCCCCGAGAGGTCAGAAATTCAGAATGTCACACATCTTTTCTATGAATGAATTCTGCTTATCAAAAAACATATCATACTTACTAATCCTCATTTTAAAAGGTGCTATTTCAAATTCTTTATGACGTAAAATTTTTAGTTGTTTGAATACAATGTGGGGTTCCTAAATAGAAAGAACAGAAATATGAGCTGAATCTTCTGTGTGCCATGGCTACTCAAAAAGTAACAAAAGACATCAAAGAGGAGCATATCATGTACCAGGGAAGAGTGCTACATTACGCAAACCATCCTGGACAATCTAAGTCGGATTCATATTAAATCAATAAACCATTGGACTATGTATGTCAGGTGAAATCCAGAACTACTTTGTGGTATGTGATGACAACGTCAATAACCACGCAACACCTTGAGACGCAAACCTGATTAAGCCTGTTAGGATGCATGTGTGAGTTGTGTTAGAGAAATCCCACATAGGAGAATTGATGTGATACTGAGCCAGTTAATATACCCAAGTTGGGCCATAACTCATTAGCTTAAGCTTTTTGAGTAAAGGTGGATCCAACTGGATATATTGACGGGCTCGGACTTGGGCTCCCTCTTGATGATCTTCCCGTCTGAAAGTATCAGACTTCCGCTGCGTTCACCCAACAACTGGTATCAGAGCCCTGGTTACCAACAAGTCTGGACCCAACAGTTACACGGGAGAGATACTGTCGCGACCCGTCCGAAAGCGGACGCGGCTAATGGATTACCGATCGCGGGCCTTCCCTCGCACAAGGGTGCGGATCGCGGGCTTTGGATCGGCGCGGGCCCTCCCAGGCCCATACCAAATCGCGGCGGGAGTATTATTCAAAGGATTCGACGATAAGAGTCGATCGCTTTCGACCTTCAGTGTGGTCGTGGTGGCATGTGCAACTTGTGCATGCATTTGGAGTCGCCACCGGTCTTTCTTGGAGGGTAGACCGGAAACCTTATTGACCGATTGGGAGAGATCGATCAATTCTGCGGAACCAGAGATTTTGGGTTCGGGGACTTGGTTACGCTGGTGTCATTACCAACGCCCTTTCGGTACCTAACGCGAGTGATTTCCTAGCTAAGAATTCATGCAGGCGCAATTTTAGGTGGGGTAGGTTTGATTCAAGGTTTCATGCAGATTGGAAGACTATTCCTATCAATCACAATCAATTTTAAATGAAAGCACGATCAAGTGCATAAATAAACCACATCGATGCACATCAATCCAAATCAATGGCTTCCTAATATAGCCATAAGGGCTTAGAGAATGTGTGATTTCAGACCAGGGGTAAAATGGGAAGATTTGGGGACGATTAGCCCGAAGGGCAAAAATCGTCATTTTTTGGAAGGTTTGGATACCGAATTACCCAAAATATTCCATGGCCAGTTGATCGTGGCCATTTCCCATTTTTGAGAATTTTTTGGAATTTCTTGATTTTTCTTCAATTTTTGAAAGACAATTCGCCCAAAGGGTGAAATCGTCATTTTAAGAAGGGTCGGGTTCAAAACACCCGGGATGAGTCTTGGCCAGTTGATTGTGGCCATTTCCTATTTTTTTGGGATTTTTCTAGAATTTTTAGAATTTTTTTGGAAGACGGTTTGCCGGAAGGGCAAAACCGTCATTTTTGAAAAGACCGGGGGGTCGAAAGACCCGGAACAGGTCATGGCCAGTTGAATGTGGTCATTTCCTATTTTCTGGAATTTTTTTAGAATTTTTCTTAATTTTCCGATTTTTTTGAATTTTTTATGATTTTTCATTTTTTATTGAATTTTTGAATTTTTTATTTTTTTATTATTTTTTAATTATTCCGAAAATGGTGATCCGGATTGGGCTTCTGAGTCCAACCCTTCTAAAACCGCAAGCACAGGAGGGAACCAAAAGCCTAAATGAGATTTAAAAATAAGAAAGGCCCACATTGCCCTTTTTTTTTTAAATTCGAACTAAGCTTAGGCCTGGCCCAACGCTTTCTGTTCTTTCCTCTAAAGGCCCATATAGACCAGATTTTAAGAACCCACGCAATAGCCCAAAGGAAGATCAAACCCAAATTCCCCTGGTCTGATTTACAAGAAATGCTGCCCACGTATACTCCATTCGCCCATCTCCATTATCTACATTCCCTTTTTTTTTTTACATTACATTTATTATTCCTGCATTCTTTTTCATCTTAGCTCACCTTCTTTCCGGATCGTCTTCTCCGCGGCGCCTCCACTGGGACTTTTACAAGGACCTCACCGAGACCTCTACGCCTACTAACATAGACATTCAACGGCCACCATCCTCAACCTTCGTTGACCGTAGCTACCACCTATGTCTGCTTCCCATCTTGCCACCGGCAACCGATTTCAACCATCACCAACTACCGCCGGCACCTACGCTTCACGTCAACCTCAATACCCTCCGAACCATCGTCGCCCTCACAAAAGAAGGGTATCCCGGACATTTGCGGTAGACCCAAATCTGACCTCGATCACGCCATGATCGAAATTTCGAGCAATGATAAAAGCAAAGAACAGCCCAATACCGATTTCAAATAAAAAATGAAGTAGAGAACCAACAAAAGTGCAAGCAGGAGCTCATGGTTTTGCCAAGGATTTTCGGTTCATGGAGGACGTACGGCGTGGATGTCCTTGAATCGTAGCTTTGCGAGCAAGACCGAAACGCACGACCACTCGAGCTAGACTACCCACATCACTTGCAATATCTATATCTACTCTATTTAGTAGAACATAAACCGAACCCGCAGTCAATACAACACAAAAACAGGGTAGATCGGAACCAAACCTGCTTGAGCTTGGCAATGGCGACGACGACTGCAGCGAGGTCCGAGTAAGAGTCCAAAAGCCTTCAGTCTGGGACTCCCACCTTCACACCTTATCTGATCTTGGTCCCCGAATCCCAGCAACGGAGACTTCTCTTTTTGTTGTTCTTGCATGCCCCCGTTTCTCTCTTTTTTCCTGTTCTTCATCTCCCCTTCTTGTCCACGACGTCCAAAGCTCCTCCTCCCTCTTCTTTTTTTTTTTTGTTTTTTCATTCCCCTCTTTTCTTTTCATTTCTTTACTCTTCCACCCATTCCCTTCTCTTTTCTTTTTACTTCTTTATTCTTCCACCCATTCCCTCTCTTTTCTTTTACTTCTTTATTCTTCCACCCAACTTTCTTTATTCTTCCACTCCACTTCACTATCCATCATCCGTCCAAAATGACATCTCCAACGTCCACAACTAAAACATAAAATAAAAAAAAAATTAAAAATTAAAAATTAAAAATTAAAAAATTAAAAATTAAAAATTAAAATAAGAACCACACGTACATTCCCCTCCATTGTGTGAACAATTTAATCAAATTTCAACGTAGGGCAATCAAATCGGATGTCGAGACTTCAAAATTACAAAAATTGCAAATTAAAAGACATAATATGATAATTTTTTTATTTCGATTCGGGTTTATGTTTGTGAAGGAACGTAGTGACCCAAGCCGAATTTTCAAGATTTAAGGTGACATACTTGAATAGGAAATTAAAACAAAATTATTGAATATTTTTGTGTATTTTTCTGACCACGAATGTATTTTTTTGATTTTTTTGGGTATTTTTAATAATTAAATAAATTCGAAAAATATTAAAAAAAAATCAAAAAATATTTTTTGTTCAAAATTGGTTCCTAAGGCTAAGCCAAGGCTTCCAAAGTTGATTTTGTGATTTTATGACCTTTTTTGATATTTTAATTAATTGTTTTTTTTTAAATAAAAATAAATAAAAATTATAATAAAAATTATAATAATAGATGGTCAAAAATCAGGTGTCAACAGCTGCCCCTCTTTGAGAGGAATCTCGTTAGAGGTTTTTCTCAAAGATAAGATGGCGCATGATCCCTAACCGACTCTATTGGGAAAATGACAGAAGAAATGCTATGACATCGGATTCTTAAGCCTTTTGATGAAAGCTCAAATTAATCCCCAGTTTGCTCTAACAATTTGAACATGGGCCGGAGTGAGAGAGGCTTACCTGAAGCTCACCTGTCGGATGCTGCCGGTTGCGATAATTTTCAAGAAGGTACCTAGGACTCGTCATTGAGAATATCTTAGGGAAATTAAGCTCTGACCTGTATGGTAGGTCATACCATTATTGGATTCCTGACTGGCAGGAACCCTAGGAAGGCACATCCTACGCTTTGGGATTTGCCAAGGATTTTGATCCGTATGGTGGATCGGACCATTAGGCTGATCCTTAAGGTGGTATTTACCAATGAGCCGACCCTTATGGCGGTTTCTACCATGTTTGACCCTTCAGGCGGTTTCTACCTTGAGTTGACCCTTTAGGCGGTTTCTACCTTCATTTGACCCTTCAGGCGGTATCTACCTTTGAATTGACCCTTTAGGCGGTTTCTACCTTTGTTTTGACCCTTTAGGCGGTTTCTACCTTTGTTTTGACCCTTTAGGCGGTTTCTACCTTTGTTGCTTTGAAAAGGGGTCTCATGACGAGGGTTCTCCACGTCCGATGAGACTGTTTGATATTTTTGAAAATGGATCCTAGGACGAGGGTTCTCCACGTCAAGCTAGGACTGCTTGATTTTTGAAAAGGGGTCTCATGACGAGGGTTCTCCACGTCCGATGAGACTGCCTAAATTTTGAAAAGGGGTCTCATGACGAGGGTTCTCCACGTCCGATGAGACTGTTTGATATTTTTGAAAAGGGATCCTAGGACGAGGGTTCTCCACGTCCAGCTAGGACTGCTTGATTTTTGAAAAGGGATCCTGGGACGAGGGTTCTCCACGTCATGCGAGGACCGCTTGATTTTGAAAAAGGTTCTATCCTCACTCCTTCTTTTGAAAGATCCCGAAATTTGTCGGGAATTCAGTTTTGAAGCAGAGAAAGATTTTATTTTGACAACGCTTCATTTGATTCTGTTGAGGCGACATTCTGGGAACTGGGTTCTCCAGGTATCCTGCAGCAATTTTGAGCCTGAAAGATTTTTCTTCACCAAGAAAACGTTAGTAATCTTTGGGAAGACCACGGCTGTCCATTTGACAAAACCGTATGATTTAAATTTTAATTGTGAAATGTGCATTTTGATGCTGGAGGTTGTCCAAAGCATTCTTGCAACACACAGATGTGATCACAAATTCCTTGTGCGGAAAATCTGGATCAAACAATTTGAAATTTCCAAAAAGGGTTTGTTCAAAACATCTACTGGAATATTTCTCGACGAGGAGGTCTTTTCACCTGTTTTGAGATAGTGGTCTTTATAGGAGATGCACTCAATTCCCTACTAACCTGTGCCTAGGTTTTAGGCTCATTCGCAGCGCATACATTTTGATCGGTCGGGAGGTCTTCCACGGGACCGTAATGTCGGGCTTGGTTATTGATCTTCAAGGGGGACTCACTTTTGAGTCAAGGTCATTGAATGAAAGTCTTCACCATCTGCTCCGGGTTTACAAGTCGAGAACCCTGCAAAATGAGAAAGAAATAGTCTTGCTCGTACTTCTTCGAGCTAAGCTACATGTTAACCCAAGTGTCTTAGTCAGAGAAGACTGTTTCGGGTTGTAACATTGGTAGGATTGGGGACCGAAACAGGCTTATTTTTGGCCCAGAATTCGTGACGGGTTTGACATTGGTAATCATTGCTGATTTGCCACATGTCCTTTCTTTTCTGCATTTTTAGCCTTTGAGGCGCGCAACCTATCTTGCGATGTGCACCAGCTCTTTAAAGAGCGTCTCTTGTTGCATTCAGAGACTGACTCTTTCTATGTCTTTGTTCTGCGCTTGATAGCATTTGGGGAGCAGTCCTTTTGGATTTGGCTCCTTCAGGGATTTCCCCTTTTCCCATCCAGCTTCATTGCGGACCAATTAAACAACTTGCACGAGCATCGGCCTTGCTTTTACTAGGCACTTTGCTTTTTCTTGATGCCGGAGATTTTTCTCATTTTCATTTTTGAAATCCCACTTTTTCTCATCTTCATGGGATCACGTTAGACATATAGTCTAAACATGCTTTAAATATCAGTCCGGGAATTCTCTTCGTAATCCCTGAGTCTTGAACTCTTCCATTTTTGAAGTGGTGCGGCATCCGTCTTGGAATGATCACCAATGGGTTCATGAAATGAATTTGCAGGCTCAACTTGGCTGTGCAAATGATACAGTGTATGGGATAAAGAATGAATGCTTCTCGTCATCCTATGGCACTTGGATTACCATATAAACAACACACAAAGATTAATTAGTCCGAGCAAGAAAATTTCTAACCATTTTCTCCTGACGCTGCTGGACTTACTTCATTTTTGCCCCGGTGTGGGGTGGTTCTTGACAGGGTTAAGAATGAGAACCGCCGTTCAAATGGGTTATCAACGTAGTGTTTGGGGGATATGAAACGAATGCCTCCGTCGTCCCAACCCATGTAATCGCTGCGAATTGTCCTTACCCCCGTAGACCCAGATTTTGTTATCTGCTCACTTCACTCATCTCTCAAGTGTGTGTTGGACATGTTTGGATTAGGATTCGCCTCTCGTATGAGAAAACACCCTTAAACGGTTTGAACAATTTTTATTGGAAAAATTCTTTTTGTTTTCTCCGAAAAATTTCCTCCCAATGGGGCTTTATGATGCACATGCATGTTTCATTCATGTTCAGACAACCTCCCAACTTCAACTGTGGATGTCTATGAGTTTAAAAATTCGATGCCTCTTTTCAGACATAATGATTGAAAGAGTCCTAACACTTTTTTTATCTTCAACGACTTGGGGAAAAGGGATACTTACCTACCCGCCGCGGCTGGAGATCCCTGAAAATGCGGAAGAAACATGTTATTGTACGTTCATGAATTTTTCAAAAAATTAGAACGATACATCTTACCCTTGGTCATGTGTTCCAATGGGTAATACATGGGATGTGAAAATCTGCTCGCCTTGATGACGAGTTCCTGTCAAGGATAAATAATAAGTGTCAATTCATGTTCCCAAATTCAAGATAAATTGGGACGATACAACTTTACTCTTGATTTTCATTCCATTCTGATGTTGCATATTGATATGAACATCTATCGAATCTCTCCATCCGTGCTTGAAGGTATTTGCAACGCCTACGGTTCATTTGCCCCAGCTAGGCGACGTCTGTTTTGTCACTTGAATGCATGAGCTTTTGGGTGCATTGTCTCTTTTATCACCTGAGATAAAAAAAAAAATTGGAGAAAAACTTATCCCCAGATCTGATTAAAAATCAATTAGGAACGATACGTCCTTTCACCAAACGAGTGGCTCTGCGGCCAAATGTATTTTGCACTGAAGGGACGAATTCCACTATGCTCCACGGGTTTGGGGAATTTGCCCCCATTTTCGATAGAAATGAGCCTTATCAAGATGTATACAATACAAATAGATCCCTAATACAATCAATCTAAGGGACGAGATAGAGAGGATCTCAGCAAAATTAATCTTATACAAGAGAACTAAGAATGTCAAATCAATCAAAGGAATGTGGTCCGAACACTTGGAGATGCCCCAGTTCCAGTCTTCGAGATGTGACTCCAGGATCACCGAAATTTTTTTTTTTTTTAGATGGTTTTAGATATACCAACCATCTAAAGACATGCACATGAGACAAGTGAGGATAAAACTTCTAAAAATTAAAGGATTTGGCACCTAAGGTCAAGGTTCCCACCTCGAGTTCTAGAAAGAGCCGATTCCATTGCACAACTATCGTTGCATTGGGACTCGATCCATAGTTCGAAGTGAGCGGAATTGAAAAGTGGATTACCCCATGTTTTTCCTCACGGAGATTCCATTTTCAATTCCTTCTATTGTTTTCCTAAAGAAGGCGCCCGAGGTTTTAGGCGCGGTTGTGTGTGTGCATGTGTTGTGATCACCACAATGTGAGTCATACACACAACAGTTTATCAATCGGCGCTTCAAATCATCCATACAACATACATTCCTACGCCAACCTGCATAAAACAATGTTAATCACGGACTACACCCCTTATCTCTCCAATCTGCAAAAACATATAACACCTTACTATGAGCGGACCTACCTCACCTTCAAGAGCGCCTACAGGGTTAGAAAAATCACTCAGCGTTTTAATTACGGCCTAAGTCCACTTGAGGTCTAGAACCATAGGTTCTAGAACAAAGTCCCCAGCGGAGTCGCCAGCTGTCGCGACCCGTCCGAAAGCGGACGCGGCTAATGGATTACCGATCGCGGGCCTTCCCTCGCACAAGGGTGCGGATCGCGGGCTTTGGATCGGCGCGGGCCCTCCCAGGCCCATACCAAATCGCGGCGGGAGTATTATTCAAAGGATTCGACGATAAGAGTCGATCGCTTTCGACCTTCAGTGTGGTCGTGGTGGCATGTGCAACTTGTGCATGCATTTGGAGTCGCCACCGGTCTTTCTTGGAGGGTAGACCGGAAACCTTATTGACCGATTGGGAGAGATCGATCAATTCTGCGGAACCAGAGATTTTGGGTTCGGGGACTTGGTGTTGACACCTGATTTTTGATCAGTCTTTCATAGTTTATTTTTAAAAAATTCATAAAAAATCTATAAAAAGTTAAAAAAAATTAAAAAATCATCTTTGGTAACCTTGACCAAGCTAAAGGAACCATTTTTGATAAAAAAAAAATAATTTGTCATATTTTTTAATATTTTCCAAAAATAGAAAAATACATGAAAAATGAAGAAAAATAGCGTTCGATGTCGTAAAAATATAGAAAAATAGTCAATATTTTTATTTTAATTTCCTTTTCATTTTGAACTCATAAATAGTCAAAATTCAAGTTCAATTGCATGTGTTTCTTCACGACCATAGAGTTGAATTTGGCAAAAAAATGTCATTCGAGTATTTTAATTTGTAAATTTCTACATATTTTTTAGTCTTGACGTCCAATTAGATCGACCACCATCTACAATAAATTCCCCTTGCTGAATATTTTCGTTTTTGTTTCACATGATTTCATGGTGTAAAACGCCGAGTGGATCCCCAAATATAATCGGGTCGGCTCGTCCAAGACCAAACCAGGGCACGGCGAACCCCATGTGAGTACTCTCGAACTCCTTCGATGCTTCCTAATGCTTTTCTTAGGTTAGATCGTGTGTAGAATGGCTAGGACAGCTAAATCATTCTTGAGCTGTGATTGATAAATAGGACCTTACTAGGAATGCCAAGTGATTTATTTGCATATCTAGATTCCTTGAGTTGCGCATTTTATTACTGATTGTGATTGCTAGGATAATCACTCCTATCTGCATGAATTTCTAGATTTAGGGTTCATACCTTACTCATCCGCATGAATCTCAGGCTAGAAAATTCAGTCAACTTAGGTACCGAAAGGGCGTCAACTCTGACAGTTGGTGTAACTAAGTCCCCGAAACCATTTCTCTGGTTCTCGCAGAATTGAATAGAAACTCCCAACTATTCGATTGGGTGGTCCAATCACACCCTAAAAAAATGATTGGTGGCGACTCCATGGCATGCATACTTAGCACATGTCACTAGACTACACTGAAAGTCGATCACGCATACCTCCGTTGCGATTTGGGTAATGGGCCTTGGGAGAGGCCCGCGTCCGACCAGACAGGATGGCCCATTAGCCCTCGAGAGCTCGACAACCTCAAGAGGGTCGCGACACTTGGTTACGCTGGTGTCATTACCAACGCCCTTTCGGTACCTAACGCGAGTGATTTCCTAGCTAAGAATTCATGCAGGCGCAATTTTAGATGGGGTAGGTTTGATTCAGGGTTTCATGCAGATTGGAAGACTATTCCTATCAATCACAATCAATTTTAAATGAAAGCACGATCACGTGCATAAATAAACCACATCGATGCACATCAATCCAAATCAATGGCTTCCTAATATAGCCATAAGGGATTAGAGAATGTGTGATTTCAGACCAGGGGTAAAATGGGAAGATTTGGGGACGATTAGCCCGAAGGGCAAAATCGTCATTTTTTGGAAGGTTTGGATACCGAATTACCCAAAATATTCCATGGCCAGTTGATCGTGGCCATTTCCCATTTTTGAGAATTTTTTGGAATTTCTTGATTTTTCTTCAATTTTTGAAAGACAATTCGCCCAAAGGGAGAAATCGTCATTTTAAGAAGGGTCGGGTTCAAAACACCCGGGATGAGTCTTGGCCAGTTGATTGTGGCCATTTCCTATTTTTTTTGGGATTTTTCTAGAATTTTTAGAATTTTTTTGGAAGACGGTTTGCCGGAAGGGCAAAACCGTCATTTTTGAAAAGACCGGGGGGTCGAAAGACCCGGAACAGGTCATGGCCAGTTGAATGTGGCCATTTCCTATTTTCTGGAATTTTTCTGAATTTTCCGATTTTTTTTGAATTTTTTATGATTTTTCATTTTTTATTGAATTTTTGAATTTTTTATTTTTTTTTTATTATTCCGAAAATGGTGATCCGGATTGGGCTTCTGAGTCCAACCCTTCTAAAACCGCAAGCCCAGGAGGGAACCAAAAGCCTAAATGAGATTTAAAAATAAGAAAGGCCCACATTGCCCTTTTTTTTTTAAATTCGAACTAAGCTTAGGCCTGGCCCAACGCTTTCTGTTCTTTCCTCTAAAGGCCCATATAGACCAGATTTTAAGAACCCACGCAATAGCCCAAAGGAAGATCAAACCCAAATTCCCCTGGTCTGATTTACAAGAAATGCTGCCCACGTATACTCCATTAGCCCATCTCCATTATCTACATTCCCTTTTTTTTTTTTACATTACATTTATTATTCCTGCATTCTTTTTCATCTTAGGTCACCTTCTTTCCGGATCGCCTTCTCCGCGGCGCCTCCGCTGGGACTTTTACAAGGACCTCACCGAGACCTCTACGCCTACTAACATAGACATTCAACGGCCACCATCCTCAACCTTCGTTGACCGTAGCTACCACCTATGTCTGCTTCCCATCTTGCCACCGGCAACCGATTTCAACCATCACCAACTACCGCCGGCACCTACGCTTCACGTCAACTTCAATACCCTCCGAACCATCGTCGCCCTCACAAAAGAAGGGTATCCCGGACATTTGCGGTAGACCCAAATCTGACCTCGATCACGCCATGATCGAAATTTCGAGCAATGATAAAAGCAAAGAACAGCCCAATACCGATTTCAAATAAAAAATGAAGTAGAGAACCAACAAAAGAGCAAGCAGGAGCTCATGGTTTTGCCAAGGATTTTCGGTTCATGGAGGACGTACGGCGTGGATGTCCTTGAATCGTAGCTTTGCGAGCAAGACCGAAACGCACGACCACTCGAGCTAGACTACCCACATCACTTGCAATATCTATATCTACTCTATTTAGTAGAACATAAACCGAACCCGCAGTCAATACAACACAAAAACAGGGTAGATCGGAACCAAACCTGCTTGAGCTTGGCAATGGCGACGACGACTGCAGCGAGGTCCGAGTAAGAGTCCAAAAGCCTTCAGTCTGGGACTCCCACCTTCACACCTTATCTGATCTTGGTCCCCGAATCCCAGCAACGGAGACTTCTCTTTTTGTTGTTCTTGCATGCCCCCGTTTCTCTCTTTTTTCCTGTTCTTCATCTCCCCTTCTTGTCCACGACGTCCAAAGCTCCTCCTCCCTCTTCTTTTTTTTTTTGTTTTTTCATTCCCCTCTTTTCTTTTCATTTCTTTACTCTTCCACCCATTCCCTTCTCTTTTCTTTTTACTTCTTTATTCTTCCACCCATTCCCTTTCTTTTCTTTTACTTCTTTATTCTTCCACCCAACTTTCTTTATTCTTCCACTCCACTTCACTATCCATCATCCGTCCAAAATGACATCTCCAACGTCCACAACTAAAACATAAAATAAAATAAAAAAAATTAAAAATTAAAAATTAAAAATTAAAAAATTAAAAATTAAAAATTAAAATAAGAACCACACGTACATTCCCCTCCATTGTGTGAACAATTTAATCAAATTTCAACGTAGGGCAATCAAATCGGATGTCGAGACTTCAAAATTACAAAAATTGCAAATTAAAAGACATAATATGATAATTTTTTTATTTCGATTCGGGTTTATGTTTGTGAAGGAACATAGTGACCCAAGCCGAATTTTCAAGATTTAAGGTGACATACTTGAATAGGAAAGTAAAACAAAATTATTGAATATTTTTGTGTATTTTTCTGACCACGAATGTATTTTTTTGATTTTTTTTGGGTATTTTTAATAATTAAATAAATTCGAAAAATATTAAAAAAAAAACCAAAAAATATTTTTTGTTCAAAATTGGTTCCTAAGGCTAAGCCAAGGCTTCCAAAGTTGATTTTGTGATTTTATGACCTTTTTTGATATTTTTAATTAATTGTTTTTTTAAATAAAAATAAATAAAAATTATAATAAAAATTATAATAATAGATGGTCAAAAATCAGGTGTCAACAGATACGGGTTGTCACGGCCTCCGACCCATGGCCCGATGTGTGAGGGGGAGATTGTTGGGGTTGTCCTACATCGGTTGTGGAAGGGGCTGGTGGTCGGTTTATAAGTGTGAGGGAAAGCCTCAACCTTTGAGCTAGCTTTTGGGTTGAGAGAGGCCCAAGACAACCCAATTTAGCTTCAAAAATTGCTATATTTCTGCCTCGAGTCAGAAGTCCGAAACTGATCCTAATCAAACTTGGTATTTACCATAGTGCCATCGTTCCTCATCCAATATATCTCGGCTTCAGTTTTCGGATTCAAACTCGAGGCAGAAATATAACAATTCTCCACCTTGGCTCAATGTTTGAAGCCAAGTCAATTGTGCTCATCATCCATGCTGCTCTCCCATCGCCCCGAAAGGCAATCACTCTCTACAGACCCCAACAGTGCTCAAGCAAAGCTTGAGCTTCGCCAAAGGAACGGGTTTAGTCATCATGTCTGCCGAGTTCTCCGTTGTCGTTATCTTTTCACAACAACCTTACCCTTCGATAAAATATCTCGGATGAAGTGGTACCTGATATTGATATGTTTTTTCCACTCGTGATAAACTGGATTATATGCCAGAAATATCGCACCTTGGTTGTCACAGTGTATATCAACACTTTTCTGATCCAACCCAAAGTCCAAGAGCAAACCCTGTAACCATATCGCCTCTTTCGCTACAAAGGTCAATGCCATGTACTTCGCCTCAGTCAACGACAAAGCCACGTGGTCCTGTAAGGAGGCCTTCCAACTAATTGCACCACCTGCAAGCGTAAATACGTACCCTGCTAAAGACCTGCACTCATCCAAATCACATGTATGATCAGAATCCACATAACTTGTGGTTTCACTGCCATTACTGTTCCTCTGGTACACTATACCAACGTCTAATGTCCCCTTCAAATATCTGAGGATCCATTTCACAGCTTCCCAATGAGTTTTACCATGACGCTTCATAAAACGACTAACTACACTGATAGCTTGCGAAATATCAAGCCTAGTGCATACCATAGCATACATAATACTACCCACTGCACTAGAATAAGGAACACGGGACATATGCTCCTCTTGCTCCTCAGTCTGCGGTGATAACTTAACTGAAAGTTTAAAGTGCTTCACTAATGGTGTACTCACAGATTTCGCTGACTGCATATTAAAACGTGCTATAATCTTCTCAATATATTTCTTTTGAAACAGACGTAAAAATCATGCAGTCCTGTCACGCAAAATCTCCATGCCCAATATTTTCTTTGCAGCACCTAAATCTTTCATCTCAAACTCAACACTCAACTACCTTTTCAGCACATCAATATCAGACATATTCTTAGCTGCTATCAGCATATCATCAACATATAACAGCAGATATATCAAAGACCCATCATCCAGTCTCCTAAAATAAACACAGCTATCCATCTGACTCTTAGAATAGTCCTGACTAGCCATGAAAGCATCAAAGCGCTTATACCATTGCCTAGGAGACTGTTTCAGCCCATATAAAGATTTCTTTAACAAGTAAACATGATCTTCCTTACCTGGAATAGCAAATCCCTCTGACTGCCTCATGTAAATCTGCTCCTCCAACTCACCGTGAAGAAACGCCGTTTTCACATCAAGCTACTCCAACTCGAGATCCTGTGCAGCAACTAAGGCAAGTAAAATACGAATAAAAGTATGTCTTACCACATGAGAGAACACTTCATTGTAGTCAATGCCCTCCCGCTGTGTAAACCCCTTCGCCACAAGTCTCGCCTTATACCTCGCTACCTCGACACCAGGAATGCCCTCTTTCCGTTTGTAGACCCATTTGTTTCCAACAATCTTCTGGCTTTTTGGTACTTAACTAGCTCCCATGTCTGATTTCGATGGAGTGATTCCATCTCTTCACTCATAGCCCCTAGCCACTGCGACGACTCAGAACTAGCCATCGCCTCAGAGTAAGACGAAGGCTCATTCGTCTCCACCTCGTCACCTACAGTCAAAGCATAAGCAATATTTGTATAACCATAACGTACCGATGGTTTTATTTGCCTTCGCTGTCTGCCCTCAGCTAGAGTCTACTGCGGCTGTACTGGTTGTTCACTATCACCGACTTCAGGAATTGCGGCCTCATCTGCAGTCTCAACATCTGTTACCTCCGAGGTCTCCGGAGTCTCCACTTGAAACTCCACCTCACTACTGACACCATGATCTGTCTGCTCTGCTGGTAGTGTCTCAAGACTCCTCTGTCGAAGCATTGCAGTCTCGTCGAAGATCACGTCTCTACTGATTAGAAAACCAGGTGATTTGGGATCAGTGCACCACAGCCGGTACCCTTTCACCCCATGTGCATAACCTAGAAATATGCACTTCTTCGACCTCGGCTCAAGCTTACTATCACTAGCATGAGCATACACAGGACATCCGAATACTCATAATCCGGAGTAATCAACAGTTTTCCCCGACCATACTTCCTCTGGAGTCTTCCACTCGATAGCAGATGATGGAGATCTATTAATCAGGTAACAGGCCATGTTCACTGCTTCGGCCCAAAATTCCTTGTCAATTCCAGCATGTGATAACATGCTCCGAGCCCGCTCAAGTAGAGTTCTGTTCTTCCGTTCTGCCACGCCATTCTGCTGTGGTGTCCCAAGTACTGTGCGGTGTCTAACAATACCTTCTCTCTCACTGAACTCGGTAAAATCCTTACCACAAAACTCCATGTCGTTATCGGTTCTCAGGCACTTGATCTGTTTATCTAACTGCTTCTTAATCAATGCCTTAAATTTCTTGAACCGATCAAACACATCAGATTTGTGCTTCAGAAAGCATACACATACCTTCTTGGAATAATCGTCGATAAAGGTCAGCATATAACGAGCACCTCCTTTCGAAGGAACCGGAGACGGGCCCTAGACATCTGAATGAATATACTCAACCGGTTGCTTAGTCGAATGAATACTAGTAGTAAACTTAATCCCGCGCTGCTTCCCAAAGATACAGTGCTCACATAAGTCTAACTTACTTGTCTTCTGATCCTTTAACAACCCCCTATCACTCAGCATTGTCATACCTGCCTCACTCATGTACCCTAAACACATATGCCATAAACGAGTCAAGTCAGAATCTGACTCACTTGATGAAACTGCAGCAGCTCCTGTCACGGTCTCTCCCAGTAGATGATATAGAGAATTCGCTTTCTTCCCTTTCATCACTGTCATGGCACCTCGAGAGATCTTCAGCACTCCACCTTCAGCGGTGTACTTACACCCGATATCATCGAGTGTCCCCAAAGAAATAAGGTTCTTCTTGAGCTCCGGTACATGCATCACGTCTGTCAATGTGCGAACCACACCATCGTGCATCTGAATTCGAACTGTCCCTATCCCCACAACCTTGCAAGCTGCGTTATTCCCCAATAGAACTCTACCACCATCTGCAGTATGGTAAATAGTAAACCAGTTCCTATGAGGCGTCATATGATAAGAACACCCGAATCTAGCACCCATTCGTCTCCTGACGAACCTGTAGTCACACACAAGACAGCATCTGCATCACTAGTGCTCTCCTCAGCAATATTTGCCACACTGCTTGTGGCCTTTTGCTTATCACCTCTATTTCTCAACTTAGGACAGTATCTCCTGATGTACCCCTCCTCGTGACATTCAAAGCACTTCACGCGCCCCTTGGATTTTCTATGGCGTGACTTAGACCTACTTTTACCTCTATTGCTACTAGACCCCCGATGTTGCTCTCTACCCCGAATCACTAGTCCCCGCGCTACATCCTACTCCAGACTGTCATATCGCAACTTTCTCTACCACTCCTTAGAAAACAGGGCGAACGCCCTTGCAATAGAGAGTCAATAAAGTGCTCCCATGACTCTAGTAAAGAAGCTAACAACATCATGCCCTGCTCTTCATCATCAAGTGTCTTACCGACATTCTTTAAATCCATCATGAGTTTATTAAATTCATCTAGGTGGGTTCTGATAGACATACCTTCAGTATATCTGAACTGGAACATCCTCTTCAACATATATAAGCGATTGTTCAAACCCTTCTTTACATCGAGCGACCGAAGCTTTTCCTACAATGCTGCGTATCCTTCTCCTCGCCTACCTTTATTAGCACTTCATCCAATAAATTCAACAGAATTTGACTCCTAGCTTTCCTTATCAACACATCATTATCAGCATCTTTCATTGATTCAGGTAACTTAGCTTTGCCCTCCAATGCTTCTGCCAAACCCAGAATTGTCAATAACGCCTCCATCTTGAGGCTCCATAGCCCAAAGTTGTTCCTCCCATTAAACTTCTCAATTTCAGCTTTCACTCCAGACATAATTGCAGCAACAGAATTCCAGATAATAACCAGACAAGCAAAAGCCCCAAATCACAATCCAGAAAATCTGACCCTATGTTCTGATACCAATTGTTGTAATACTAATGCGGAAATAACCAGGATCTTGCAAATACGTCAATGCGAAAGCCCAGAGAAAATAACGATGAACGATAAAGGACACTAGGAATTACGTAGTTCGGTCCGAATGTCGATACCTATATCCACGGGGAGAGCCAACAAGAACAATCCACTATATCGGAGAATCGGATTTACAATCGCTCAATACGCTCGTGTTTCCCGCACCTAGATTATACCTAAACCCAAGTGTTTACAATAAAACAACTAAATTGGATATAAAGAAACTCACACACAAATCACTGTGTTCATACGTCAAGCACAGTCGCTCCGTACGGCTGAAACACCAACTTCGTACGACGATCTCAAAGTGTTCGACGTCCTCCTTTTTCTTCTTCGCGGCGCAACTCTGCAGCACGGCTATTCTCGGCTCAGGAAAGCAAAACCACAAAAGTCATCCTTTTCTTGTTTTGCCTTTTTTTTATACCCTAGCTTCTTCTGTGCGTGGTAGAAACATATAAGCAGAAGATTTTCTTTTTTTATCCTTTTCTCCATGGGCCCCACAATACACCATCAATATATATAATATGTGATGGCAGCCTCTTATTTCTTTTAATCTTCGGCAATCAGAAGTCCGAAACTGATCCTAATCAAACTTGGATATTTACCATAGTGCCATCGTTCCTCATCCAATGGATCTCGGCTTCAGTTTTCGGATTCAAACTCGAGGCAGAAATATAACAAAGCCGGCCCCCTATTGTTTCTCCAATTATACAATCAGGCTCGCATTCTTCAGCTACACATGAAAGATATTTTGAGCTGACAACAGCTAATCGTAGAGGGCTTATCTCTGTAGCTATCGCCACGTCAATGTGGCTGCACAAAAAAATAAACTGAGTGAAACAGAACAAGAATTTTATAGATATGATCCTCCGTGCCAGTCTCAAGTAGATGAAGAATCTGTCTGATATGGATTCAACAGCAGAGATTAAGAGACTCAAAGGGATACTCTGCATTTTCCAGCTACAGTTCATCATGTTCAATATCTTGCACCCCTGTTGATAGAATAAAATGTTAAAATTCATGATTTTGTTGATTTAGTCTTATAATGCTTCTCCAGTTAAAGATCCGTCAATAGCCAAGGATAAGAAAAACCATCATTTGATGTGCTAGTCCATCTTCCACTATGGCATTTCCTTTCACAGTAGGACTATCAGCATATCCAAAATCTTCATTTCTTTAGCAGAAAATGACTCTTACTATAGAGTTTAACAATTCCCTATAAGGCAAGCCTTCCCTTTTCCAATTTTGGCAAAGTTCAATGTATTTATAATTGCCATTAATTTGTTGATTCCATATTTCCCCTTGCAATGAATCAAAGAGAGAAGCAGATGCTTTCTGAAAAGATAAACAGAAGCTCACCTGAAGGCACAGAGTCAAAGAAAAATGATATCTCTCTTTGGGCTGATTGAGGCGAATCGGAACCATGAACACAATTCTTCTTAGCCTCAGTCCCACACATTGCTCTGATGCTGTAAGCAAAGCAGAAACAATCATCTCACAACTGGACAGAAAGTAAATTATCCGAGAATGGTTAGAAAACTTGTTCATAAATCCAAACTTTTAACTTAAAGGAGCAAAAGAAAATAGCAACACGACCCACTATAGAAAACCAATTAGATGGAAGCTAGATATCACTATTTACCTTTGAGGATGAGTAATTTTAGCTTTGCTTGCATCTGTCGGCCCAATCAAAGTACGCCAGCCAGAAATAGCATCATCCCTTTCCAAAACCATAACAAACACTGGACCACTGACAGAAGCACACTGTTAAGTGTAGACATGCAAGAGACTAAGGAGGGGAACGAAGGTAGATGAAAAGCTGACAAGTAAACGATCCTTATGTGAGGAAGATGAGAACCAGAATGAATAAAAGGTCACAAGCTGGGTCACCCTCCCACTCAAAAAAAGAAAGAAAGAAAGAAAAAATTCCAAGCCTACAAGATGTTATCTGTGAACTTGTCCAGGCATGTTTTTCTTTTTTCACAACAAAAGGAAGCTTGTAATACCTACCTATAGGAATATAAACAAAGTTGAGGAAGCAGCTTCTGGACTAGCAGAAACTGAACACCAAAAGTGCCATTCAAGACTATCATAATCAGGAGAACAAGGCTATAATTTCAATATGCATGATAATCTCATGTATGAGTACTGCACTGTTACGACAAGAGGTAATATACCTAGTCATGTATTGGACGAGGCTGTGAAAGAAGCTCCTTGCAGAGTGCTCAGAATAAAAGCTCGCTGCAGTTTCTTGATCTAACTGAACAATCTTTTCCTTTAAGATTCTGAAGTCAGACTCCAAAATAATCTTCCTTACAGCATCTGTGTGGTTGCCAAACAATCCATCTGGCTTTATGATAGCCAATGTTCTTTCACTTTTTGCTTCACCACCAGAAGACCTATACACCTCCGAGCAGTTATGAGTCATCACAATTCACAAAACACCAATATTTCCAACAATTTGAGATACAGACAGAAATGACTTTCTGTAGTGAAAATTCTCATAGATCTTTCCTTCCGACCATCGTATTTCAAATACCCAAATCCCACTTCAAAATCTAGCAACTTCAACCAAAATAAAAAGCACAAAAGCCAGCCACATTAATAGTAGATCAGTTTCTGATGAATGACGAAATTTTTTTAAAGCGGCGCCTCTTTAGCGACGAAAATAACTTCGTGCTAACTTCGTCGCTAATTTAGGGACAAAAAATCCATGACAAATTAACGACGAAAAAAGTAAAAAGAAATTTTATTTTTTTATATTCTATTTTAATATATTCGTAAATTTAGAGACAAAACTGTCTTTCGTCACTAATTTATTAAATTTTTATTTATTCTATTTATTATTAAATATTTTCTTTCTGGAACGATGAAAGGATTCGATTGGTGCTCGCGAGAGCAGGGGACCTGGGTAAAGACCACCGTGTGATTCGGAGAAAGAATGAATCATGGTCGGCCACAAGACAAATTCATGAAATTAAATTAAGATTAATATCACGAAAAATCTCAAATTTGTACAGTTATGATAAATTTATCACTAGCTAATTTTTTTACCACAAAAAAATATAAACTAATAAACTTATGATAAATAGATCTGATTAACATGTCTTCTTACTTTTCTGCCTCGATATTAATTTTTTGAATTTATTAATTTAGTTGTAACTATCTAGTGTTTCCTTAATGTTGTACACTTGCGTCCAAAAACATTATTAGAGATCTAATTTGCTATTTTAAGGAACTCGAAGCTGCAAAATATATAAGTATGTCCTTGCAAAGAGCAAGCTATGTATCTGGTTACAAATTGATACAAATGATGCAATCTAAGTAGCACCGATACCAATACCGGTACGCGGACACGATACGACACGATACGGCGATACGTCATTTCTCAAAAACAGAAAAATCGATACGTCAGGTGTGACATTCTGAAATCCGACCCTTTTCGAAGTATGATTTCATGAGACTTCTCGTCAGTGCGCTCCAGTTAAATCTCGCTCAGAGTTGGCCACTCTTGAGAAGACTAACCGATAGGGAAAGGCTAAGTAGACTTTAAGTACGTGGACCAAAGAATTCGACCATGGATTGGTACCTTGACCATAAGGATTGCCGAGGGAATATTTTGAGCCATTATAGGCCGGTCTGAGATTGGTCATAGAATGATTTGCTAGTGTTATACAATTGGATCACGGGTGATTCTGTTTGACCATCGTATAATTAGCAAATTGATCTAAACCAATTCCTGACGATCTCGTCCTTTGGAACTAGCGATTGACCCTCGCAATTACATGACAACTAAGGTCGTCATGACTCGAATAACTCTTAAACGTGACATTAGTCACGGGTCGATACGCGTAACTCCTAAGAGCCGCACGTTAGTTTGAGATACACTAGAATTGCCATTGATGGATTTTAGCCACTAATTGGACTTTGAAATTGGGCTTCGGATATTCGAGAATTCCAACGGTAATAAATTGGATGTCGCCTCATCAAGGACCATTAAGATTAGAATTCGCCCAATATCGATTAGAAAAGCAAAATTCGGACTGACGATTGGAAATTTCCCTTTTACCCCTAAGTTAGTACCCTTTCTCTTAAGACTAAGCGAGGGCAAAATGAACATTTGCCCTTCCCCTTTTTGCTGCCGAAATTTCAAGGGCAAAGAGGTCTTTTGGCCATTGAATTATTTGGGACAAGGATTAGACTAGTGATTTGGCCATTTCCCCATTAACAACTCCCACTAACTAGTCTCTTCCAAGCTACTATTCATTGTCATAAACATACCCCCACTCAAGCTCTCTCTCTCTCTCTTGAAATTCAAATGGAGTTAGACACATATCTCTCTCTCTCTCTCTCTCTCTCTCTCTCTCTCTCTCTCTCTCTCTCTCTCTCTCTCTCTCTCTCTTCCATTTGTGATCTCCTCTCAACTTTCTCTTCCTCTCAAGCTCTCTTTTCCCTCACGCTCTCATTCGGTTCGGCCAAGAACCGACGCCGGCCGCCGGCCACCGTCCACCACCAAGAACCACCACCATCACGACCTCCTCTTCGCCGTGAGCCATAGGACAACCTCATTTGGACCCCGAAGAGCCTAAGGAACCGCCGACCAGACCTGATCAAATGAGAAATCGAAAGGAAGTGGGGGCTGATTTTGGAAGTTCTCTAGCTTAACTTGAGGTAAGTGACTCTTGAAACTTAGTTGAGCTTGTTAGAGGGTTATAGGTTGAAGCTAGATGTGTTTTGACGTTGGATCCTTGTCATTTTCGATTGGACCTCAAAGGAACCGAACCTACACTTCCCTGGAGCAATTCTGATCGCCGGCTTCAAGATGGGTTCCGAGGACTTCTCTTCGATTAACACCTTGGTAAGTTAGTTCTAACCCTTTGTTAGGACCTTAGATTATTGAAGGACCGAGTGAGGGATGGTTTTTAGAGTAATTTGTGGGTTATTCTAAGTGAAACTCTTTGATACCTGAATCTGCAATTTTAGGGATTTAATGTGGAAATAGTTTATAGTACTTGAAATGGTGAGATCATGGTTGAGCTAGGTTAAGGGATGTGCTCTTGAGTGAGCCGAATGCCTCCTTGTGCCATAGGGAACGCTAGAACTTGTTTGAGCTTGATTGAGTTAATGTGATCTCTTGATTGAATCCTTGTGCATTCGGCCATGGTAGGGAGTGGTGGTACCTTGCATGAAAATGTTCTAATAATCCTTAATAAAATGTTGGCCGTGAGCTAGATGTGGGATTAAATGATTGGGATGACACAACACCTAGTGCAATTCGGCCATGAGTGCCATTTAGTGCATTTGATGCTTAAATTGATGAATCAATCCTAATGCTTGAGAAATGGCCTAATGGTGATGATGGTGAATGATGATTTCCCCTAATCGAATTATATTCGATCATGAAGTATGAAAATGGTGCCACCTTGAGTAAACTTTATGATGTGGTTCCGTGGCATGAGATTGGGAATTTGATGGTCGATTGATGCCTTGAATTGATGTAATGCTCAATTGAATGTGTTTAGCTATAATTAATTGAATTATGAGCTTATGAGCGTATGGTACCTTGATGCGACTAACGCGGGGTTTATATACATCCTGAGGCGAATATCGCGGGATGGACCTGATGCGACTAACGCGGGTCTTATATATGGCAGTGAGAACCTGAGGCGTACTAACGCAGGGTTTATATACATCCTGAGGCGAATATCGCGGGATAGACCTGTTGCGACTAACGTGGGTCTTATACATGGCATTGGAAACCTGAGACGTACTAACGCGGGTTCCTTGATTCATTAAGCCTGAGGCGATAATCGCGGGCTGCCTGAGGCGTTATGATGCGGGCCTAGCCATGGAAAGTGTAATAGTATCAAGTATAAGTACCATCCTATATACTATGAATGATTAAGTGCCAAAGTACGAAGTTTAGTCTAGAATCGAAGTTTCTCTATTAAGACTTTACTTTAATTGAATTGTTATATGCCATTTGCCTTGTGTTCATTAATTGATCATTGCATGTGTTTGGGAGTGTCTGGAAGTACTAAGTGCCTAGTTTAGGGTTAGGATTAGCTTATTGAGATTTATCTCACCCCGTCGTGGGACCAAACTTTTCAGACCCCGATCCTTGACCTCAATCACCACGTGGCGACGTTTTGGAGTCCTAAAGGAAATTAAGACCTGGGATTCGAAGTTTACTATTAACGAGGGTAAGGCGTATACTAGGACGACGAGCGTAGTCTGGGTCGACGAAGGAGGCCAATGCTTGTTTCCCCATACTTTTGAGGCTTGGATGTTTCGATATGGAGACTCCTTGGTGGGACCGTTAGAAGAGAGCACCGTACCTGTCGACACACTATGGGTTATTGATCCCCCTGAGATTCCCGATGATATACTAGAGGATCCCGATGCTGGACTTGAAGACGAAGAGCCTGAACTTAAGTCAACGGATGTTGTTAAACCGGATGCTTAGGGATAGTTATATCACCACTCTATTGATGTTTCCTTGAGATAGACAGGATGGAATTTAGGAGTGACCCAGCTATGTTATGTTTGAAGTTTGATATTGTAAGACTTTTTGTTGTGTGGATTCTAAGTCATCTTGTCGAGTTTTATGTATGGAGTTTGTTTATCGCTTCTGCATGTGCATTTCATTCCGCGAGTATATTGTTAGATGATTCGATCCTTGAGACTTATCACGAAGTAAGAGCAGGAAGGGATGTTCGCGCGCCTTAAAGGACGCGGGGCATGACATCAGGGATACGTTTGTATTAAATATATATTTTTAAATATAAAAAATAAATAAAATCAAAATATATATCCCTGTGTGTACACTCTCTCTAAAGGTATAAATGTGCTTTGTGCTCGCCAGCTCGACATCATCTCCCAAATCCGATGGCCCTCTCTCTCTCTTTGGCATTTCTCGTTGAGGGCGTGTCGCTCTCTCTCCCTCTCTGTTCCTTTTTCTAGTCAGTGGTCACATCCCTGTGCTCATCTCCCAAATCCGACGGCTCTCCTTCCATTCCCCCATTTTCTCTCCCCAGTCCCCACGTAATTATGATAACGCCCTCCCACTTCCTCCCCTCTCTCTCTCTCTCTCTCTCTCTCTCTCTCTCTCTCTCTCTCTCTCTCTCTCTCTCTCTCTCTCTCTCTCTCCCTCCCTCCCTCCCCTCTCCTCTCCTCTCCTTTAACTCTCCCTCTGCCCGTCGGAAATCAACGAAACGTCGCACGAAGTTCGAATCCGAGCCTCCTTGAACGGCGAATGAGCCCCTCTCCTTGATGGCCGCAGCAGCAGCACCGTCACCGCGCGAGGAGCTCGTCTACATGACGAAGCTTGCCGAGCAGGCCGAGCGCTACGAGGAGATGGTGGAGTTCATGGAGAAGGTCTCCGCCGCCGCCGCCAACTCCGAGGAGCTCACCGTCGAGGAGCGCAACCTCATCTCCGTCGCTTACAAGAACGTCATCAGCGCCCGCCGTGCCTTCTGGCGCATCATCTCCTCCATCGAGTAGAAGGAGGAGAACCGCGGCAATGAGGACCACGTCGCCGCCATCTGCGACTACCGCGCCAAGATCGAGGCCGAGCACCAAGCAACTGAGATGGTGACATTAGAGAGAGACTCAAGAGAGGAGACGAAGAAGCGAAGGGATTTAGCCTTTAGGGTTCACGTTTTCTTTTTCTTTTTTTAAAGATACGCGTATCGGAGGCGTATCGCTTGTGTTGACCGATTATCGAAATCCTGATACTCGGTCAACGCGTATCGGACGCGTATCGCCGCGTGTCGGTATCCGATACACGTTCGATACTAATTCACATACCCATGAGGGGTATCGGTGCTACATAGGATGCAATACCTATTCCCCCTAATGGGTGATACAAAACTTGCATGATTGAGTGGTCCAACCATATAATTAAATCTATCACCATTGAGAAATTTTACAATCAATATGGACCATTTGTTTTATGACTTGCTGATTGGGTCGCCCATTATTTTAGTAAAAGCTTATTATCATCAGGCTCCATTTGTTTTGCGAAAAAATGAACGATTTAGAAAACATTTTAAAAAAATTGGCGAGCTTCATGGGGCTGCTCTTTGAAAGGAGGGACCGAAGATAAGTAACTCACTCTTGGACCGAATCGAGGTAGATCAAGAGTTGGGTGTAGAGGTCGGACACGAAATCCGGGGTGGGATCAGCGAGGTGCTGCGCCGAGACGTTGCTAAAGGGAGGCGTCACGGCTTCGTCAGAGAGAGAGGGATCAGAGGAAGAAGAAGAAGAAGTAGGGGAGTGAGGTTGAGCATCAAGGGAATCTAGTGTTTCTAAGGGGACTCCTCAGCCATTTGGGGGAGGGGTTGTGTTCGATTGGATTTGGGCAAGCTAAGGGCGAGAAATAGAAGAAACCTAGCGGGAAAAAATGAAAATTTTTGGATGATTTGGCGGGTTACATTTTGCGATGAAAAAGGGGCACGTTGCAAAAAATATAAATTAAGGATAGTAATTAGCGACGAACAACTGTTTTCGTCAATATAGAAAAATTACATATATATCTAAATATAAGTATGTCAAGAGGTTTTTTTGTCAAATATGTCAAGATTTGATTTGTTATAATATATATTTCAAAATTAGGATATCATTTTAAATCTAAATCACGCCTAATAAAAATTAGTACTAATGTTAAAATGTTTATGATTGATTTGTTAGAACCGAAAGCTTTCTATATATTTATTGATTGTTATAACTTATGAATGAAATCCTTTTTTTCAACCAAAAAGATATTTAAGAGATAAATGATGGAAATATTTTTTTATCCACTTGCTATGAAATTGAATCTACAATCGATATTAATTCATTTCCTTATATCAAGAGCTTTTTTATCGAATATATCAAAAGTTGAACATCAAGAAATTTCATGTTTTCCCCCTATTTATTCATTCTTTGTAAATACGTGTCTAAATATAAGTATGTTCGACATTTTAATATGCTTTTAACAAACTAATGTTTGCCATTTTGTGTCAATTTTTACATTATATTAGCGACGAAATACTTTTCTGACGAATTTCAACTTTAAGCATATGTTAAATTTTTTATCCACTTGATATGAAATTGAATCTACAATCAAAATTAATTCATTTCCTTATATCAAGAGCTTTTTTGTCGAATATATCAAGAGTTGAACATCAAGAAATTTGAAGTTTTCCCCCATTTACTCATTCTTTGTAAATATTTTAGTCGCTAAATAATTTTTTGTCGAATATAAATAAAATAAAAAATTAATTAGCGACGAAAAAAATGCTTTCCTCGCTAAATTACATATCTTCCCATTTAAGCATGACAGCATATCTTCCCATTCATATAAATTAAATAAATAATAAAAAATAATTAGCAACGAAAAAATGGGTTCGTCGCTAATTTGCACAAAAATTTAATAAATTTGCGACGAAAAATAACAAAAACATAAAAAAATAATTAGCGACAAAAAAATGATTTCGTCGCTAATTTCCACAAAAATTTAATATAATTTGCGACGAAGGGATAGATGCCTCGCAAATTTTGCGACGACTTACATCTTTCGTCGCAAATATTTTTTATTTTTATTTCATTCAAATTAGCGACGAAAATGATTATTCGTCGCTAATTTTAATGATTTTTTATTTATTACTGTAATTTAGCAACGAAAATCCACTTTCGTCGCTAAATGGCACGGGGGAATTTGCGACGAAATGGACTTTCGTATCTAAATTTTTATTAATTGTCAATAGTCACTAAATTTCAAATAATAAAAAAATATTTAGCGACGAAAAAGTGATTTCGTAGCTAAATTTTCTGAAAAATAAATTAATTATCAATATTTTGCGACGAAATCAACAATTTGTCGCAAAATTCGCGACGAAAAGTTGATTTCGTAGCAAAATTCTCTAATATAATTTAAATAAAAAAGAAAATCTTAATGATGTTGCGACGAAATCAATTTTACGTCGCATATTTCGTGGCAAATTTTCTACCGAAAGTTTTTTTGTCGCTAAATTCGTGGCTAATTAGCTACGAAACTGTTTTCGTCGCTAATTTCGTAGCTAATTAGCTACGAAAAGAAATTTCGTCGCTAAATTCGTGGCTAATTAGCGATGAAATTGTTTGGTCGCTGTTTTCATCGCTAATTAGCCACGAAATAAATTCGCCGCTAATTTCGTTGCAAATAGCGACAAATTCATTTTTTCGTCGTGATTTTCGTCGCAAATTAGCGACGAATTTATTTCGTAGCAAAGTTTCGTAGCTAAATCCGTGTTTTTTTGTAGTGGATACAACTGAACATGAATTTGTCAATCTAGCCACATTAGCAAAGGAGTTACAAGCCAAGAGCGGAAATAATGGGCATGAGCAGATCATGGGAAGTTATCAAGAAAGATTAAACTGATTGTGAAATTTATAAATAAAAAAGAAGTCAATTGAATTTTGGCGGACAAATGACGAAGGTCACGGGTAAAAAGGAAGTTATTGAAAGCGCCAAAATTCAAGATTTGAAAATTATTGGAATAACTTATCAAGCAGTTACAAAGAGCAAAGGATTACAAATATACCGTGAAGGTAGAAGAGTAGCCTCCGGACTGATCAACAAAAAAAAAAATCTTATCTTCATTGCAGTTTAACTTTCTTTACACTTTGCATGTCCTTATTCATTTGGATACTCACTTAGGCTACCACGTAAGTAAATTAAAGTAGTGTCTAAATCCCTGCAATCTACTGCTTTACTTAGGATCGGAGTCTTGTAAGTTGTAGAAACTTGACATTCGATCATTCAATCCACAATCTGCATTCAATCCATCAGCATTCAATCCATCCACACACATCCATCCATTCAAGCACCTTTCATTTGAATTCTCCTTGACACTCGAGCCACATGATCCATTCTTAAAAAAAATCGAAGAATGAATCGGTGAAAGATATTCCCGTTACCAAACCATTCTTAAAAAAAATCGAAGAATGAATCGGTGAAAGATATTCCCGTTACCAAACACGCGAACAGTCCTCGAAGCATTATTTCTGACCCAAGCTTCGACACGGAGAAGCCAGAATGCGTCCTGCATCCTCTTTCCATTTAATGAGCAGGCCGATGTTGATTCCAGAGAAGGGGCGGCGCTCCTTCCATTTGCGCATGAGTCCGATCCCGATCCCAGAGAAGTCAACATCTCGAGCAGGACCTGAAGGAAGGCCCTTAAAACGATGAATCCGTCGACCGTAGAGAATGACACGGGCTTTGGTGAAGCAGATTTGATAGTTAGCTAATGGAGAGAGAAAATGGGTAGGAAATTTTAGTTGGATGGTTAATTTTCGCGACGACAACTCTTTCGCTAGTATAATCGTCCCAAACTCGATATTTTTATTTTTTATCGAAAGAAAGATTCTATTCATTGATAGTCGAAAGAGTTATATAGAATGCTTTCAAACTCCCAAAAGTCAATAATAAAAAAAACCAGAAAGCAGATTCTGCAGCTAAAAGCACACTCTCATCCTGCTAGAGTAGATCTAATATCATAACCTTGCGGATGTCGATCACCAAAGTCACTGAGAACACTCACACGAAATGTAACGGATTGCGGTGCACGTCCAGGCACCAACAACAGTATGTTGAAAGAACACAGATCAGATATCTGTAGGGAACTCTCATATTTATACCTGAGTATAGATCGAGAGAGTAAAATCCCTAAATCTAGACCTGAATTTAAATCGGGATAAAAGAGTGGCTTCATCAGCCGCGGAAAATTATTTATACTCATAAACTCTCAAGTTGGATAGTTGACGAGTTAGGAAATTTGGTAACAATACGTGAGTTTGCTCTATAGTGGGCTCGCATCGTGCCTCCCTTTAGGACAATGCTCGGAAGTAGAAGAAAGAAATGGGAGATGATTTTGTTTCTGTGGAGCATCTTTTGTACTAGCATTTCATTCTGATTAAGATTATTTCGAAATCTCCAGCTCAGTGAGAAGGATTTGAGGGAGGCCACAAATTGTGGTAAATTGTCTGTTCTCTTTTTGAATTTTCTCAATCTGCGATTCTTGTGGGTGTGAGAAAGCCTGTCTTGAGAAGAAATTCCTAAGACCGTATGAGTAAGGAAACGGCAAGATCGATCCATCGTGACACTCGCCTCATTCAATAAAGAAGAGTTTTTCTTAGAGTAATAACAGTTTTAATGTTGCAAGTTAGTGATCAACGAGAATTACGACATTTTTTTTTTTGTCTTGCATCATGTAACAATGGCAATTGAGGTTTTTCTAACTGTTATCGAGTCTCTAAATTTTCAATATCCGATATAAACGAAAAGTTCAACCTTTCTTTTTCAAAGAGGAAGATGCATATATAACATGATACTATTTAATGAATAATTTTTTTTAACGCCTATGCTAACAATTTGTCAAGTCATATAAGGTTGCATTGTTCATTATATATGACTACAACTAGACCTTCAAATAATGTGCTTTTTAACTTACTTTCGATTTCGATGTCCGATCAAAAAAAAAGAAAAAAGAAAAAGAAATTCTCTCTATGGAATGTTAATAATATACGTAAATATGCCACTATCACGAGCAAAGCACGTGGCTACTGACCCCTTGAATGTGAAGGAGGATTTTAGTCATTGGTCTGTCATTCGGAGATACGTGACAGCCTGTCGCTACGTATCCCCATCTCATCATCCTTCGTCTCCTCCGTCCCTCGCGCGGTTGCGCCACCTGTAAACCCTAAACCTCAGTCCCAGCACCCCACTCCTCACCATTTCTCTCCACCGCATGAACTCATTCATGGATGCGTGGCCGGCCATGAATTCCATCTGACGTTCGCTCAATTTATCTCTCCGATTCTGAAACCTTTAACGCTCCTGAGCTTCAAGACCAGTTCTGAAAGATGACGCTCCACTCGATCGTCATCCAGAAGCTCCTGAGCACGAACGCCCACCTCGGCCGCCGCGTCGCTACCCACCACTTCAAGCTCTTCACCTACGGCAGCCGCAATCGCATGGCCATCATCGACTCGGACAAGACCCTCATCTGCCTCCGCAACGCCTGCGACTTCATCGCCTCCCTCATCCGCCAGAAGGGCCGCTTCATGTTCATCAACACCAACCCGCTCTTCGACGAGATCGTCGAGCAGATGACGCGGAGGATTGGCTGCTACTCCCCCAGCAGCAACGCCCTGTGGCGGACCGGCGGGTTCCTGACCAACAGCTGCAGCCCCAAGAAGTTCAGGTCGCGGAACAAGAAGATCTGCTTCGGGCCACCGCAGCCGCCGGACTGCGTCGTGGTGATGGACACCGAGCGGAAGTCATCCGTGATCCAGGAGGCCGGGAAGCTGCAGATCCCGGTGGTGGCGCTGGTGGACTCGAGCATGCCGTGGGAATGTTACAAGAAGATCACGTACCCGATTCCGGCGAACGACTCGGTGCAGTTTGTGTACCTCTTCTGTAATATGATCACCAAGACTTTCCTGCTTGAGCAGAAGAAGCTCGCTGCTGTGAAGGATCGGCTCGGTATGGCCTCTGCCTCTGTCCCAAGGACTGAAGCTCGGTATGCAATTTTACATGAACGACGTGATTCATTCTTGTTTGGTTTGAATTTTTCCAAATGATTAGTGCATTTGGTAAGTTCTTCTGGGGCTGCATTTATGAGGATTGCTGATGTGCGTAGGGGAAATCATGATTTCTTTATTTTGGATGTTGGAAAATTAAATCATTTCAGGCTCCAAGCATTTTAATTTGTTCACGCATTTCCGGTGCGCTAAATGGCCGTGTCATAAGCATTTGCCGGTTTCATTTTTTGTTGATGGATGTTTTAGATGTTCCAAAAGTTCGCAAGTAACTGAGTTTTTAGCTTTTCCATGATTGAGTTCTGGATTGAAGGGAGGAGGTGCCACGCATTGAGGAGAGCAAGAGCGAGAGTGATAGTGGGACCGAGTTTGCAAAGATTCAATTGCCTATAATTCCCTATGGAAGATTAGCTCCTTTTCCGGAAGGTATTCTCCGATCCTGTGCTGCAGCTTCTGTGTACGGTTCAGTTTTCTTTGATTCCATGGTTACAATCTAGAAACTGGTATGATGGGTTTTATTTCTTTATACCGGTTGAAGACATCATATAGTCTTCTTTTCACCGGTACAAATGGACATAATGGTCTATATTTCCTTGTAATGTCGATATCGGTCCAAAGTTCCGCTTTTCTGTTTTCTGATTTCTGTAGTTTAGTTTGCTTTGATTTTTTTGTTCCTTTATTGTTTCTGTACACATCCTGTAACTGCAGGTAATATACCTCTCTAATCTGATAAAATTTGCCATTTCTCATCCCAAAGGAGAAGGGAAATAAAACACAACCATTTTCATAAGAAGGTTTTTGTTCCTTGGATTGATACAGATGTTGCCGAAACTAAGAAGCTTTTGGACAAACTTGTTGTCCTGAAGTTAAATGGAGCTTTGGGAACAAAAATGGGATTTGATGGTCCCAAGTAAGCATCATTACTTATCTGGAAATTTCTCAAAACTCAGTTTTATCTTTGGATCTCTGCCTGAGTTATGTATTGTATCATTTATTATTGCCATTATATCTTACTTACTGTAGATGATTCATGTTTGCAAAAATTTGTTTCTTTTGGTTTTCTTTGGGAAAGTTGGCTTTTCTTTATTGGAGGGTACTCTTTGTTTTAGAATTGTTCTTGCATGGAATAAAATAGGAATCCTCAGCCTCCCCAAGGTTCTATGTTGGAGCAGTCACATGTACTGCATGAATTTAATTGGACTGGTGCAAAAACAGATATGTTTCTCCCAGTTTGTGAAGATGAGGGTATCAGATTGAAAACCTTTACCTTCTTCTTTGGGGGGTTGGGGGGATGGGTGTGAAGATTGGGGGAAGGGTTGGTGATTTGAGGGAGATGGGAATGCAAATCTATGCAGCGTGTCTTGCGTATATGATATTTTCTATGCCCTAGAAAGTTGCTTGAGGTATTGCTGATCATGCAAAATCTTTAACGTATGTCAAGATTGCTTATCCTTTTTCCGAAAAGCTATGTTGCATAATCTGTAGATCATGATTGTCTGTAGGCGTGTGGATGATAAAACATGCTGAGAATTATTTACGTACATTGGCAGTGTTTGATATACGATGTTATCAAGTTCCATCTTTACTAGTGTAGATCTACTATCGAAATCGGCAATGGAATGACAATTCTGGGCTTGACAGCTACTCAGATCGAGGTATATTGCTGTTTCTGTGGGTGGTATGTAGTTGAAATTGAAACTGACGACCCTTGGCTTTGAAAGGTTTAATTCTTCTGTTTTTGCATGTTGTAGCATCTTAACTCAAAGTACGGATGCAATGTCCCCCTGCTTCTAATTAATTCATCAAGAACACATGATGCTACCCTTGAGGTGACAACTTTTTCATCTGCTGATATAGTTCTTGATTTTGTGGACTCATGAAACTTTCCATGGTCTTGCTTCCTGATCCAGGTTTGGGGTAAATATTCCCAGTCAAACATTGATTTCCATGCTTTTGAGCTGGTTCGTGTTCTCTAGTCATTGTTATGCCTGAGTACACAAAGAATGGTTTCTGATATACTAGCTTTTGTGGAAGGATCTTTTTAATTCCTTTTTATTATTATTATTTTTTGACTCAGAACCAAAACTCCCAACTGAAATCATCTAGGGAGCAGAGCAGCGACAATGAATTGTATGTTGTTCTTTATTTTTAATGTACTTGCTTGTTATATTGTTGCACAGATTAAATTTTTATTGTCATTGCCAGAAGTGCTGTTTTCCAATTCATTGAAGGTCTGACTGGTGCAAAGAAACATCAATTCTGTGCCTATGTGCTTGAAACCTCATGCTTTCCTTGGCAATTAACAAAACCGGAACTGCGACTAAATTGTTAATTTAAGTAAATCATATTGCAAATGAATTGTGATCAAATCGCAGAAGTTATGTTCACTTCCAATTTGTACCTTCAAGTCAAATGTCTATTGATTGGAATGGTTTGGATAGTGAATCATTCAGTTCTACAGGAGTCCATCAGGTTACACTACACCTTTTTCTTTTCCAAGTTATAAGAATTGGCTCTGTCAAGTCGCACCAATCCTTTTACTCGTTGGACAACGTTGGACTGACTTCATTTGTGTATCCTTTTTTCGTATGAAGACACATTCAGGTGTCAAATTTATCTGCTTTAGTAAATTTTACAGAATTTCGGTATTCGTTGCCCATAGATCGATATATGTTAGTATTAACATATCCGTTCAGATGGGAAACTTGGTCACAAAGTAATTCATTCGGGTAATTACCAAAAAAATTTGTCAATGTCAACATTAAATTGTTGTTGGATCAACCAATTGTCCATGTTCATGGAACTACTCTTCATTTTCTTTGTTGCTTGGCCATTTTGGTTTATCCTGCTTGTGTTTCAAGTTTTTGTCTCCTGGGAGAAGTGAACTGATATCTTTTTGTGATAGGGCATATACTAACCAGGGTGCGGTAATCGTATCTTTGATGAGAAGTGGAACCCTTGATGTGTTACTGTCACAGGTTGTCCTTTTTTTATATGGTTACTATTTCTTTATTGGTTTTATACTATCATCAATGTTGGAATCGTAAGTGAGCTATTAATTTAGAGGTTTTTTTTTCAGTGTAATTTAGAGGTTTTAAAATGAGCTGTTTTTCAGGGTAAGGAGTATATCCTTGTGGTGGACTCAGATAATGCCGGGGCAATCATTGACCCAAGTATCCTTGTACTTATGGTTATTGTGTACATTTACTTTGACTTTGATCCTTGTGTTTTATTTTTACTATTTTATCTTGGGAAGAGAAGGATTTTTTTTTTTTTTAAAAAGGGGGCTTGTTCAGTTATTGACTGCTCGTGGACTTTGTGCTATCACTCGTTTTCCTTAATTTGTGTTTACAGAAATACTAAACCACCTAATTCAGAATAAAGTTGAATGTTGTATGGAGGTAGGTAGCCAAGGTTGCTTTCTGTTTTCTTTATTTTTCTTCAGCAACGACTCTGGAATTTGTTGTTCAGGTAAGGCCCACTGCATCCATCGATGTTAATGGGAACTTCGTAAATTTCGAAGAGAGAAAGTTCCAGGTGGGTAGTATGTGACTGCTTTTCTGCTCCTGTGGTTCACTAATGGGTCATAATGATAATCTCGATTGAAAGCCTTGTTTGATTTTTTGGAAAGCCTTGTTTTACTGATGAAGTTGAAAATAATTTTAGTAGTGCCTTATCCCTGAGGTGAGGTGATTGAATTGTGGTACTAGCTGGAGTGTGAATCTCCTCAATCTCGATTGAAAGCCTTGTTTGATTTTTTGGAAAGCCTTGTTTTACTGATGAAGTTGAAAATAATTTTAGTAGTGCCTTATCCCTGAGGTGAGGTGATTGAATTGTGGTACTAGCTGGAGTGTGAATCTCCTCTTTGCTATAGATAAATGATTTGGCAACACAAACATTAATGGTGCTAAGAGGAAAAACACTACCAGATTTTATCAGGATGAAGTGATCAGAAAATGGATTGGAGGTACCCAAATTAGAAAAACTTGAAAAGTTAAGACACACACGCAAAAGAAGAAGAAGAAGAAGAAGAAGAAGAAGAAGTGAGAGTCCGTTGGGATCAAATAGTTAAAGAAAGTTGTTTAATCATTTATTAATCAGGTCTGAGGGGGTGCATAAACCAAGGACTAACAGCTTCGTGCTTTGTAATCTTTATGCTACTGGCTGTACTCTCTTATGCATTTCCGTTAGTGGTAGGATTTGCTTCATTGCAAATGCTGTTGTGTTAACTTGATGAAGAGTAATGTAGGGAATTTTCTTCCCATTTGGGTTATTAGTAAACAGTACATTGTAAAAAATACTAGTTTGTTTCGGGATGAGATAGAAAAGAAATTGAAATTCAAGCGTCTGTTAATGAGTTTGCATCAGGATCCATATGATGATATCCAAGCTTTATATTCCATCTTCAGTCCCTCTTTCCTCTCTCTCTCTCTCCGCCCGCGTGCACACACAAAACAGAGAACACAATGAGCAAAATTCCTAGACCTTGCCTTTTCTTGTTCAGTAATGTTAGCACGCCTAACGAATCACTTTATAATTTAGTTCGAAATCTTAGCATGCTGTGCCATGAATTTCGTAATCTTTGGTGGTTCTAAAATCTATTCCAACGCTTTCTGTTAATAATGAGTTTTGGGTTCTGCTTCAAATGAGATGCTCGGAACATGTGGACATGTTTATTATAGCTTGTTCTAGTTCTTGTTGGAATAATGCGCGAGGATGATCGCATGCTTTGCTTGCCTCATGGTGGGGAGTTCTTCAAAAGCTGAAATGTAGCTTGTCCTTCGCCGACATGAACACTAATGAGTTTGTCCTTTTTGTTGTGCACTCAGCTTAGAGAAATTGCTCAGAAGCCTTCTGAAAGAGTAAGCATTCCAAACTGTGATTAAGGAAGGTTGCTTGTTAAATAATTTCCTTAATAATTGCGGTGTTTCAATGTATTACTTGTCTAACTTTGAGTTTTTTCATCATCTTTCCAAAGTTTTCAGAGAAGTTCAAATTGCTTGATACAAAAAACATGTGAGTGACACTTTATTTCCGGCCAAAAAAAAAAAAGAGAATATTTTTACTTCATTTTCTTTTGGTTTGCTAAAGATTGGGTATAAGCTTGAAAGAGTTCTCTACTTTTTTTTTTTTAATAGGTGGATTAATCTGAATGCCATCAAAAGACTTGTGGATACAGATGCACTGAAATGGGTAAGTTTATCTAATATTATGATAATTTTTCTTTTTCTGTTCTGTGAATTTGAGATTTAGAAACATACTCGTGAAAAGAAAAGGTTAACTTTTTGCTCTTGTTGCTGCAGGAAGTAGATGCTGGTTCATCTCTAATGCGAGAAACAGCGACTAGTTCAATAATACGAGTAAAAGCCTTTATTCATATGAGTTTCTTGTGCAACGTTTGTTACATATGATTGGTGCTTTTTTCATGTGGAGCATTATATATATATTTTTTTGGCCTTTGATCCAGTTTTTTGAACATGCAATTGGTATTTCCATCCCTTCATCCCATTACTTTCCTCTGAATGCAACTTCAGATCTACTTCTTCTCCAGGTATTACAAACTAAAGAACATTCTACAATCTGTGATTTGTACTTGATATGAAGGCTATCTATTACTCTAATGTTCATTTGCAGTCGGATCTATATGCTGCATCCAATGGAGTTATAATAAGAAATGCTGCCAGAACTAATCCCAAAGACCCTTCTATCGAGTTAGGACCTGAATTTGATAAGGTGAAGATCACTTTAGTTGCATATTCTTATACCACCTGTTACGGATATTAATGTCATTTTTAATTATATCTGCCTGTTTCAGTTGGGTAGTTTTGCGAGCCGCTTCGAGTCTATTCCTAGCGTAGTTGAGTTGGATAGCTTGAAAGTCATTGGCGATGTGTGGTTTGGAAATGGCATTAAGCTTAAGGTACCGACATTGCACTTGGCATTTTTTTTTTTTTTTATATAATTTGTCCGATTATCAAGGATCTGCTACAAATTTAAATAGAAAAAATGAGACCTACAGTAAAACCCGTCACTGACGATTTGCTTACTTTGTTTACTCCATCTGGAGTATGACTTGCAAGAAAATCTATGTTTGCATAAGGATGCAGTGTTAGCAATATTGCTCTAGAGACGACTAATTCTCGTAGCCTTTTTTTTATTGTTAATCTCATTTGAGTAGCAATGGATTTTCACTAATGTACTTTAAAGGTTCATAGTAGTTTTGCAACATAACAATGATAATTGGGGGTTGTCTATTGAAATTATTACTTGTTCTGACATTTTTATTGTCTGCCAAAAGGGGAATGTCAGCATTGTTGCAAGACCTGGGATGAGGATTGAAATTCCTGACGGAGTAGTACTTGATAACAAGGTATGGCTATGGGATTCTTAGATTGGTCATGGATGTGGTCCTTCCACTCAGCTCCATTCCTGCTCTCTAATTCTTTTGCATCATTATTCAGCTCATAAATGGCCCCGAGGACATATGAGAAGATGATTTCAAGGAATGTAAGAGCACAACATTTTCATTTGAAGTGTTTTATTCTTAGATAGTTTTGTCCCTGGCTCTGTTTTCACTTAAGTTTATATCTATATACTGTGAAATAAGGAAATAAAAACCCAAACAACAAGCTGAAAGAGGGCTATTTACATGCCAGCAAGCTGTGTTTGATCTCGTAAGGATGCTTCGTGAGGTGTTTCTTTTCAACTGATGCGGTGACTTTTTTCATTCAAGGCGACGCAATTTTGATGTCAAGTAAATAAAGATGAAAGTGAATACCTTGTGTGACAAGAAAAGAGATCTAAATTGATCTGGGGATAACGTCTGGCGGCTGCTAAGCCAGTAGCAGGCTAGAAGGTGGTTGCGTCGGACCCTGACTGGATCCTTTGAAAATCCCGCCCGTGGCCTCGTGCTTTATCATTTTTGCTGTTGCATGATTGGCAATCACTCTTTCGTTTTTCCATTAAATAGTTCTGTGTAATTTGGTAGAGAAACTGTCCATGAGAGATTCAACAGGTATAAGCTTGCCACTGACGTTATTCAGGCAGTATCAAAAGCGATGAGAGGGTGATATGAACAAGAATACCGTATGCTTGATAATATTTCTTAATTCATTTTCTAGTTCCGTTGTGTTTTTTCTGCTAAAATGATCGATGAAGTTTCCGTCATCTTATCTATTGCAATGTAATGTAAGGGAAGTTCTTCATCTTGCACAATGGGGAGAGTGGAGAGAGTCTAAAAGAGTGCACGTGGATTTCTTTTCACCATCACCACTTTCTTTGTTTCTCATTTTCTTTGTGCTGGTATTACTTTGCAACTAATATTCCACACAATTTGCTTTTCTCTATGTACTTTTCGATACATGGATTTGTTCGACCAAAAGAAGAAATGCATGGATTTGCAGAATCTAATCCCACTTTCATTATTGTTAGTTGTACTTTCTGGATTTTCATTTGATCAATCAGAAGCTAATCGCCCGTTTAATGGTGTTAATGTGTGCATAATGTATATTGTTATGGGCTACACATTAATTCAACCGGTTTGCAATTTGACATGGATAGTTGTCCCTAGAATATTAAAGTATGAGAAAAAATTTTAATGTGATCAATAGTTTGAATTTTTTGTAGCTTAATTTAGTTATAGATAGTGATGAAATATCCATTCCACACGTTATAATCATTGTGGCACATTGGCACATCAACATGTACTATGTAAGCTGAAGGCGCGTACTTATTATATTGAATGCCTATACGAACATTTCAACAATTATTTTGTAAAGTTCTCGGAGAACGAATAAAATTCTTTCATCTTGAGTTGTTTCCTGTGGTTGTGTGAAAACTCTTCTTCTTATTTTGCTTTCTGAAATGTCTTATTTCTGTGATTAGCATAAATATCAAGCATGATATATAAAGATGAGGTGGGAATTTTCGACTTGGGCAGACGTAGATGTATAATAATAAAAAAAAAATACCGCCAATCTTAGACAGTAAGATAGTTCAGTTTTTTCCCTAGTGATTTTGGGCTCAAATTGGTGGGAACGATCCATGTGTTAAGTCATGAATGAACCAGCCAAATTTGAGGGAAATGCACATTTAAGATCGGCAATAACATCTGATAATGAACAAAAAATCCTAAGCAATAAAATTTGTGCCACTATATCTCGATTCAACCTGAAAATAATCTCAAACCGGCCGGTTCAAGGTCAATTCCTCGGTGGGTCCTGCTCGTTGTCATCCTCATCCCTCCAAAGATGGCTGCCAAACTCACAGGTCTTGCAAGAGGCTCCTTTTTGGCGTTTGATTCGTTTGATATGACCGTCTTCCACAGAATCGTTTAAGCTTCTACGAGATCCCATCTACTTCTTTGGCAAATGGGCGGCCTTCGATTCATTGGCCTATGGCGAAAACAAGGAGAAGATGAGGGTTGCATCAGCTCCTGGATTTCTATCATATGAGTCCCACACCATGTCTGCTTTCGCAATGAAGATTTTCACTGGGTTTTATGCATCGAGTCTTCCTAAGACCACTCGCTCGCGTGGAGTACTCTGATATATTGAGTTTCGCAATGGCCGCTTGTTTCCTGTTGCTTGTAGGTTACTGTGGGGGTTGGATGTCATCGAATATTCTCGCCTTCGATGGCGGGCGACGACAGCGCTTTTTAGATGGAAAGCCTTCTCCATGTGCTTTCTTATGAAAGCACATACACCACGGGTTCGAATCGGAGAGAACATTTTAGCTCCCATCTTTTCCTTTAAAGTGCTTCATCGTCTCCCTTACTCCACAAAGGAAGCTTCAGTGATCACAAAGGAGGGCTCTTTAGTCTTTTACGGGTTTTGGAATGGGATTTACAGATGAAGTCTTTGCCCCAATTCACTTGCTTTCATGACAAGAACGCCATGAGAACCGAAACGCTGCGTATCTCTTAGAGATGGAATTTTGTGAGAATGCTAGATGGGAGTGGAAGCCTTTGAAGAAAATTCTAATTTTTTTGTCAGTTTTTTTTTTTTTTTTTGGGGGATATCTGATGTAGTTCTTCAACTTCCAAAATTCCAATCAATATTGTTTCGATAAGCATATTGACTATTCAATTAGTTATCTGAACTTTCAGAATAATTGGGGTAGGCCAAACAATTCCTAAGAACTCTTTAAGACAACCAAATCGTACGGGATTAACCATGCAGCAGATTCAAATTTAATTCTGCATGGAGCAGCGGTTCGGGAAGCGTACAGGCCATAATCCTAAGAATGGCACTTATTAGTAGTTCGAAAAAAAAAATTGTTATATGGAAAAATATATTCATTTTTCATGAATAAAGCATTTTGATTTAAGTTCTTTCCTTCTTAGGAGACCCAATTGACGTGTAATGATCATACGTCTGCAATGCATTGCGTGTTCCTGAATAGGCCTCATTCTTCTACGCCTTCCCGAGAGTCTGTGACTATTCATAGCTTTTACCTTAACACCAAAGAAGAGTTCGACCAGTGATGTGAATTTTTGGAACGTGGATTGCCACAATAGTTTCTATTGGGGTAAAATGATGATGTGAATTTTCATGTCGTTTTTCCCAATTGGTAATTTTTAACCTTACTTTTTGGGTTTTGTGTGTGTATATATGTATGTGTATATGTGTATACGTGGAAGCCAACATGACATCTAACGATAAATCTAATGTTAAGTTAACAGAAATTAGGGTCATGTCAGCCGAATCTGAATTTCTAACGGAAGGACTACTTTGATTGGATTTTGAAAGATAAAAAATTAGATTGAACAAAAAAAATGTTCAGAGAGCACGTGGCCTATCGAGGAAAAGTTTGTAGATCCCCCATGCCATCATCCCTTTTTTAAATAGTACGATGTGATTTCGTGTGCATAAAAAATAGTTTACGAGTATCAATTTCTATACGTAAACCTCGTGCAAGTACCGTGCAGATATTTGTTAGTTGGTTTCTTCCATATTTTTGTTTGCATTTATCGTGGACGCCATCAACATATTTTCATCATTCCTCCATAGCTCTACAGTTCACATCAAAGCTTCACAAATTACTAATCTTTTTGGAATTGAGAAAGGTGAATGATCACGTTTTCTCTCTCTTACTAGATTTGACATTCGCTATTGAATATCTACATCGTCGACGTCGTTGTAGCCCGTCTACAGTTTTTGTCATAATAAAAAAATAAAATAAAATAAAAACTTGGTAGCTCTAGATGCAACAATGAGCTCCTTCTCTTGTTTAAGGTTTAGATCGAACGATACTCATGTATTGATCGCGAGAGGTTGTCTCCATTTGTGCATTTGTTCATTAGGAGTGTATCGCGAGAGACTCTTACCATCTCCATTTGTGCATTTTAGGGTTTATTTACACTGACATGTGATTTCGATCAAAATCGACTTTATTAATGTGATTCATCAAATAGTAGACATGATATAGTCAAGTCCTTGGTTTTAATTGTTGGATATTTCAGCAGTTTTGAAATATTCTTTTTATCGAAGCTCAGATGTTAGTGAGCTCAGACGTTGGCCAGCTCATATGTTGGCAAGCTCAGAACCTAACGAGTTCATACTCTAAGGAGAGTCTCAGATGCAGCGTTATCTTTCCTCTATCATTTTGTAACGGTTATTTAAATGATTTGTAATGGTCAAATGACGGTTTTCTAACGGCTTTATAACAGCCATATAATGGCAGATTTATTGCTTGATTAAACTCTCCATTATTCTATAATTATTTCATAACGATTTCTTAATGGCTACCTTGTGGTTGTTTATATATGGAATTTCAAGAAAGGATCTCAGGTTAACTTTGAGATTTACACAAAAGCATTTCTCTTCTTTTATCTCCCTCTTATGTTGGGTTATACACATAACGTTGTTCATGTTTCTTCTTATACTTAGTGTGGAGTATAGAAGACGGTCTGCTCGTCTTCCACAAGTTTGCTCGACAACGCCCATTTCAGGGTCTGCTCTTTGGAAAGAAGAAATCGGGGACTTGAACGGCATGGCGCCGCTTGGATGTCGGTCTCTTTCCGCCTTAGTGATAGATCTTAGCCTCAAAGGGAGTTCTCTTGAAAGGGCTAAGTCAAGACCGAAGATGGTTGTGTAAAAGAGCAACGAAGCCAAGGAAGATCGAGCCCCGAGTGGCTCCTGGGTATAACCATCCATTTCTGAAAAAAGTATCATGCTGCTCGGTCCGGAATCTTTATGCGGAACTGATAGATCAGCCTATGCCTATTTATAAGTCTATGTTCGTTGTATCTTGGGAGGATAGCCGCTAGAAGCCTTTCGCATCGAGTCTTGTACTCCGAGGGGCAGAATTTATCCTTAAAGACAGTGCTTGTACGCCTCAGACAATTCTCATTCTTCAGACGATTCTGATTTATCCATCATCTACACCAACAATCTTAAGGATAAATATGGATACTTCAGTTAATGTTGCTGCTGCCGCCGTCGCTGCTCGAGATGGATCTATCATCGCCACTCCAGTTGTGCTGCCACATCAACCACATATGTCCTATGCTCAACCATATCCTGACATATCAAAGATTGAAGTTTTCAATGGCAAAAACCTCAAAAGATGGCAAGAGAGAGTTTTCTCTATCCTAGATGTGGACGGCGTGGCTTTCGCACTTACAGATGCCGAACCAACTGAAAATAATATGCGAGAGCAGTGGATACATGCTAATAAGGTATGTAGGCACGTGATTATCAGCACTCTTTCTAATGAATTGTTTGATGTCTACTATCCGTATAAGGAAGCAAAACAAATATGGGAGTCCATGATTGCAAAGTATACTGCCGAAGATGTGGGTAGACAGAAGTTCGTGATTGGAAATTATTATCGGTGGGAAATGTCCGATGATAAGGAGATCAAAACGCAAATCAATGAATATCACAAGCTGGTAGAAGACTTGAAAGCGGAGAATATCAATTTGCAAGAAGAATTTGTTGCATTGTTGCTGATTGAAAAATTACCTCAATCGTGGAACGACTACAAGCAACAACTCAAGCACAAAGATAAGCAATTGTCACTTGCTGATCTAGTAGTTCATATTATCATTGAAGACACAACTCGCAAAGAGATCAAAGCTTCCAAAGCTAAGGAAATTACTACAAAAGCAAATCTATTGTAATGCAAACCTCAACATCGTCAAAACAGGTACAATAACAAAAGGTCTGGTTACAAACCCAAAGTTGCTCACCCCACTTTCAAAAGAAAAGGCTCTTGTTTTGTTTGTGGTAAACCAGGTCATCATGCAGCGCAGTATAGAAAGCGTACAATGGAAAATGACAATCCTGCTAAACCAAAAGTTAATTTGGTTGAAGCAGATGATCCCGATAACAGCATTGTTGCGGTCATTTCCCAAGCTAATGTTGTAGCCAATGTGAAAGAATGGGTGGTAGACTCTGGTGCCACCAGGCATGTTTGTGCAAACAAAAATACTTTTTCCTCCTACACACTAGTAGGGGAAGGAGAAGAGATTATTTATCTAGGTGATTCAAGAACAGCACAAGTTCTTGGTAAAGGAAAGTCCTTCTCAAACTCACATCTGGCAAAACTTTGGCTCTGAATGATGTATTACATGTCCCTAATATAAGGGCAAACTTGGTTTCGATAGCCCTTTTGGGTAAGGCTGGGTGAAAGTGTCACTCGAATCTGACAAGATCGTAATGACAAAGAATAATGCCTTTGTGGGAAAGGGTTATTGTAATCAGGGTCTTTTTATTCTTAACGTTTCTAATGTTATCAATGAAAATGTTTCTTCTTCCGCTTACTTGATTGAATCTATTGATTTGTGGCATGGTAGATTAGGATACGTTAACTTTTCTTATATTAATAAAATACAACAACAAGGTCTAATTTCTGTTTTAGAAAATCAGAATTTTGATAAATGTACAATTTGTGCCGAAACAAAATTTACTAAGAGGCCTTTTATTTTTGTGAATAGAGAATCTGAATTGTTAAGCTTAATTCATACCGATCTAGGAGATTTAAACAAATTATGACTAGAGGAGGTAAACAATATTATGATCCCGATAACATCATTGTTGCGGTCATTTCCCAAGCTAATGTTGTAGCTAATGTGAAAGAATGGGTGGTAGACTCTGGTGCTACCAGGCATGTTTGTGCAAACAAAAATGCTTTTCCTCCTACACACTAGTAGGGGAAGGAGAAGAGATTATTTATCGAGGTGTTTCAAGAACTGCACAAGTTCTTGGTAAAGGAAAGTCCTTCTCAAACTCACATCTGGCAAAACTTTGGCTCATTTCTAAAGTTTATCTTCTTAGGTATAAAGACAAAGCTTTTGATATGTTTCTTTTGTATAAAGCTGATGTAGAAAATCAATTAGAAAAAAAGGATAAAAAGTGTTAGATCGGATAGAGGAGGAGAATACGTTTTGCTTAATGAATTTTGTGAAAAGGAAGGAATAGTCCATGAAACTACCCCTCCTTATTCTCCTGAATCAAATGGTATAGCAGAAAGGAAAAATAGAACATTAAAAGAAATGATGAATTCTATGCTTGTTAGTTCTAAAGCTCCTAGTAATTTATGGGGTGAAGCGATATTATCTGCTTGTCACATTCAAAATAGAATACCTCATAAGAAAACCGGTAAAACGCCTTATGAACTTTGGAAGGGTTATTCTCCTAATTTGAAATATTTGAAAGTGTGGGGATGTCTTGCTAAGGTAATGCTTCCGGATTCAAAGAAAAGAAAAATAGGCTCTAAGTGTTCTGATTGTATGTTTATTGGTTATGCTGAACATAGTGTTGCATATTTCTTGTCTTAAAAAATGATGTGCTTGATAGTAATACAATGGCAAAAGTACACTTTTAGTGCCAAAAGTTGTGTACGGAGATCATTTTAGTGTCAAAAGTTTCAAACGGACAACTCTACTGTCAATTTTTTTTTTTAAAAAAAATGACTACTTTTAGTGCCAACTTCTTTTAAAAACGACCACTTTTAGTGCTAGAGCTGACGTGGCTCGCCGAAAATCCGACACGTGTTATTTTTATTATTTTTTAAGTTGACGTGACATATTAGAGTTAGCACTAAAAGTGATCGTTTTTAAAAGAAGTTAGCACTAAAAATGATCGTTTTTAAAAAAAGTTGGCACTAAAGTTGTCCGTTTGAAACTTTTGGCACTAAAGTGATCTTCATACATAATTTTTGGCACCAAAGTGATCCGTTTGAAACTTTTGGCACTAAAGTGATCTCCGTACACAACTTTTGGCACTAAAAGTGTACTATGCCGTAATACAATTGTTGAGACAAAGAATGCAGAATTTTTTGAGCATATTTTTCTGTTACGAATTGATGTTGTTTCTTCTACATCTCCTCATAAGAATGTTTGAAAATTCAAATGATGAATTGCGAAGGAGTAAAATAGTAAGGAAAGAAACTAATTTTGGAAATGATTTTTATACTTATCTTGTTGATAATGATCCTTTGAGTTATTTTGAAGCCATATCTTCAAAAGAAAGTAAATTTTGGAAAGATGACATAAAAGTTGAGATTGATTCCATTTTACAAAATAAAATGTGGGAATTGGTTGATTTACCGCTGGGAGCAAAACCAATTGGTTGTAAATGGATTTTCAAGAAGAAAATGAATCCTGATGGTTCTATTGATAAGTATAAAGTGAGGTTGGTTGCAAAAGGTTTTACACAAAAACAAAATGTTGATTATTTTGATACTTTTGCTCTAGTAACGAGAATTTCTTCTATTCATGTTTTATTTGCATTAGCTTCGATTTACAAACTTGTTGTGCACCAAATGGATGTTAAAACAGCTTTTCTAAATGGTGATTTAGAAGAAGAAATTTACATGGTGCAACATGAAGGTTGTGTTCTTCGGGGTCAACAAAATAAGGTTTGTAAACTTATTAAGTCCTTATATGGATTGAAGCAAGCATTGAAACAGTGGCATGAAAAATTTGATCAAGTTCTTGTCAATAATGGATTTTTCTCTATTGGAGTTGATAAATGTGTGTACACAAAAATTATTGATAGTGAATGTATAATTATTAGCTTATACGTTGATGACATGCTTATTTTTGGTACGTGTATTGATGTCGTGAATGAAACAAAATGTTTCTTGACGTCTAAATTTGAAATGAAGGATTTGGGAGAAGCTAATGTTATTTTGGGTGTTAGAATCATAAGAAGTGACCGTGGCCTAATGCTTACTCAACAACATTTTGTGGAAAGGCTACTCAAGAAATATGAGCACTTTGATGTCACACCGGTGGGTACTTCATATGATCCTAATATTCAATTATTGAAAAATAAAGAAGATAGTATGGCTCAATCTGAGTATGCGCAGATTATTGGGAGTCTGATGCATTTGATGAATTATACTAGACCTGATATATCATATGCTGTATGCAGACTGAGTAGATATACACATAATCCCAATTGTGATCATTGGACTGCCTTGAGCAGAGTAATGAAATATTTGAGAGGAACCATAAACTATGGTATTCTATATAGTGGATTTCCCGCTGTATTAGAAGAATACAATGATGCTAACTGGATTTCAGATTCAGATGAGACAAAATCCACTAGTGGTTATGTAACTGTTGACACCTGATTTTTGACCTAGTCTTTTTCAATTTTATTTTTGAAAAATCATAAAAAATCCATAAAAAGTCAAAAAATTACAAAATCAACTTTGGTGGCCTTGGCCAAGCCCAAGGAACCATTCTTGACCAAAAAAATAATTTTTCACATTTTTTCATATTTTTTTAGTATTTTTGGAAAATAGAAAAACACTTAAAAATCAAGAAAAATAGCATTTGAGGTCACAAAAATATGGAAAAATATCCAATATTTTTCCTTTTAATCCCTTGTATTTTTGACCTCTCAAAAAAATCAAAATCAGATTCAATTTTAGGTGTTCCTTTGTAACCCGTACTATTGAATTTGAAGAAAAAAATAACAATTGAGTCTTTTAATTTGCAATTTTGGCATTTTTCAAGATCTTGACATTCAATCTAACTATCCCTTATCTCAATTTAGCCCAATTGTTTGCGCAATTTGCTCAATTGCATGGATTTGACAAAATTACATACTAAAATTGCATTTTAGTCCTTGAAATTAAGCATAATTGAAATTACTTTCAATTCAAGGGCTATCATTGCAAATTGGACATGCTACCCAATGGATTTCACCATTTTAAATCGATTGGCACAAGTGGTTTGACTCAATTTGATCATTTACATCCTCAATTACACGATCCCCAATTTCCAATTAAATGAAAATTTGGGGATTTTGTAGAAATTGATGAAAACTTTTGGGCAAAACCACATTTCTAGATAGAATTCATGCCCTAGATTCGATTATGAGGTTCAATTGCAAAAATTTCCCATTAATTTGGGTTTAATTTCGAAAATGGTGAGTCGGAGCCGGTTCTGACCGGTCAGACCGCCGGTCGAGCCGGTCAGACCGGTTTGCTACAGTGTCGTCTTCCCCAATAGAGCTCGAGCAGATGAACAGTGATGAACTGAGTTTCGAACGCCAAATTGAAGGGCAATTCGCGACAAATTGAAAGAGGAATGGTGGGCGTCTTGTTCTTTACCTCGAAACCTACCGATCGAGACCAACCCCAAGGCCAATGGTCGCCGGAGGAAGGGGTAATCAGTCGGTCAAGTTCCGAAGCTGCGAAAAGTCAACAAAATCAAACGCAGCTCAAATTCGTGCCAAATTCGCATGAGAAGGAACCCGTCGAGGAACCAAACGGAGTTAGACGACTCACCCATCTTCCCCGACGCCGTTTGGACCTAAAATCACGTGATGGCACGTGCTTTTGGAGTCAGTTGGAACTCCCCAAATCGGCGCCAAAATCCTCAGGAGCTATATAAGCTCGTGATCGTTTTCAGTTGAAGAAGACGGTGGATTCAGTTGTAGAAAGATAAACTGAATCAAGAGAGAAGGAGAAAACGCGAAGCAGAGCTCGTTCTCCGACCCCCGTCGTCGAGAATTTGAGCTCGAATTGCAGGGTGCTGGTTGGGTCTTCCCAGGCCAAACCAAAGCGATACGAGACCACCAAAAAGTCGTCCAAAGTCCCCGGAATCGATCGCCGCCGGTCGCGCACGAGGAATCCGCGAGAACAGGTGAGCTGCAGTCTCGAGCGTTTCTTCAAGCTTTCATGGCGATTCATGCGTTTATTGATCATTCATGCAATTAGTGTGGGCGTTTCATTCCCTGAACATCACTGACCATCATCGCGTATCTTGTTTGCATCGGTTTTGTCTTAACATGCCCAATCGAGTCTTCAAATCCAACCTCCATTGTCGAGCCACTGTTCATCTTTCCCCAGCCGAATCTGGGCCGAGCGAGCTCGATCGGAGCTCGAGGTAAGTCTCTTGAACATTGAATGGTGCTTCCCTGTTAATCAATTGGTTCATTACGCCATGGATCGAGCGATTTGAGTGTATGTGTATATACTGGTTCGTGCTTGTTCGCGCTTGATCCTGTGAATGAAATCATGTAATCCTACGATATGTTGCGTACGAAGCATAAACGAGTCGTTTGCCGTCGGTCTCATTCGATTCCGTCGAGGTTCCACCGTTGGATCACCGCCGGAGAGTCGTGGCCGTTCGTTCAGCAATGGTCGTGAGGTTGAAGACGATGCCAACCTGGCAGGTCAACAGGTCAAAGGCCTAGGTGGCGATGCGCGATTGGTCCACGTAGTGTCGAGTCAGCACGGCCGTTAGGGTCTGTTTTTCAAATAAAAAGAATCCAACGGCCAAGAATAATCGGATCTAATAAATTGTGGCCGTCCGATTAGAAATTAGGATTATTCGAAAATTGAAAAATCAAAACCCGCCAAAATGGTGCCGTCCGGATATATGGTCAAGCGGCGTCGTTTAGGTTAGTATGAATCGACGGTCTAGATCAAGTCTCCGGATCTAATCATGGCCGTGGGTTCAAGTAATCTGATCAGACGGCTCTGATCGGGTCTCCCTTCAATCTGAACCGTAGGTTTTAGTAATCAGATCCAATGGGCACAGATTAGCCACGCGTTTCATTAGGGACCGTAGGATTAAAACCGATTAAAACCAAAAAATAAAAAGTATCAAACGGCGTCGCTTTGGTCTTCGGTTTCGCGGATCCGGGTCTGGGCCGGGTTCCGACCCGAGTGGGTCGGGTCAACCCGGTCCGAATCACATTTTTTTAATAAAAAATTCGAAAATAATTTTAAAAATAAAAAAAATCAGAAAAATCTTAGAAAATCCAAAAAATGCTAGAAAATTCCAGAAAATCCCAAAAAAATGTGGAAAAATTGTGGAAAAATCCTAGACACTCTATAAATCCCCAAAAATCGAGGATTGACCACAGACAACTGGTCAACCCTATTTTTGGGGTTTCTTATCCAATTTTCCGAGACTTGACGATATTACCCTTTAGGGGTAAGTCGCATCTGCTGTGCATGCTAAAAAAGGCCGATAATTCCAAGGTGAGAATTAGGGTCGTTTAGACGACCAATTCTTAGGTTTGGGTTTTCAAGTCCCGCCTCTTTTCTCAAAATGACGATTTTGCCCTTTAATGGGAAAATCGTCTTTCTCGTGTCAATCAAGTTCTGAAAATTGCTTAAAGTTAGGGTTTGGGTCAGGTGGACGACCAACCCTAATATTTGAGATTTTCAGTTCTCGTTTTTGTCCAAATGACGACTTTACCCCTCCAAGGGTAAAATCACTTTTAAATTCCAGAAAAATCCTGGAAATTCCAGAAAAATAGGAAATGGATTGGATTGATGGCCAATCCTATTTCTCTTGTCTTTTGACTTCCCAATTCATCTGAAAATGACAAATTTGCCCTTTTGAGGTGAATTTTCCCGAATTATTCAAAATTACGATTCTGCCCCTCATGGGCGAATCATGTCCAAATCACTCCTAAGCCTTGATTGATATTTCTCTAGGCTAATAGGGCCTAATTAGGGATGTCATGCTGATTTCATGTGTTTTATCCGCATATATTGGATCCTTGATTTGCGCGTTTATTTCTATTGATTGTGAGTGATAGGGTAGCCATTCCCTTCTGCATGAACTCCTAGATTTAGGATTTGTACCCCACTCATCTGTATGAAATCCTAGGATCAGATAAATCATTCAGCTTAGGTACCGAAAGGGCGTCAACTCTGACAGTTGACGTAACTAAATCCCCGAACCCACTTCTCTGGTTTCCGCAGAATCGAATAGACCACTCCCAACTATTCGATAGGGTTTCCGATCGTACCCTCCGCAAAACGATTGGTGGCGACTCCTTGACATGTACACTCATCACATGTCACTAGACCACACTGAAGGTCGACCACGTACATCCAGCAGTTGCGATTTGGGAAATGGACCTTGGGAGAGGCCCGCGTCCGATCCAGCCAGCGATCGGGCGGCCCATTAGCCCGCTCCCGCCTCCGAGCTCGGGAGGGTCGCGACAGATTGGCGACTCCGCTGGGGAACATTCTAAAACCAGAATCTCTGGTTACGAATTCTAGAGGATTTGAGCCAATTAAAAAGTTGTTTGGTTTACCTGACCTTGTTTTCTGCAGATGCTCTCGAAGGCGAGGTACGTATGCTAACCATTGTGTTAGATGTTTTTGCAGATTGGAGAAATAAGGGGTGGAGTGATTGTTGACATTTTTTTCCTGCAGGTTGGAGTTGGGAATGTATGTTTATCTTTATGCACATACTGAAGCGGTGTTTGATACCAACTACTGTGCATGACTTTGCATTGTGATGATCACGACACATCGCACACACTGGCGGTCAAACCCCGACTGCAACCACCCTTAGGTTACCTTAGATAGGGAAAGGATGCGAAAAGGATCTTGTGTTTGATGGCACTTGAGACTTTCGTATTCATTCCCGCCTACCATCTGCATTGGCGATATCTAGCCCTCTTGGGTAGGTACCCTTGGGGAGGAATCTGCCTCGTGTGGATCGTGGGAGCCTGAGCCGTAGGTTCCTCACCTGACTTTCGATTCTTTTTTAAAGTATACCCACTTGTCGCATGCGCATGTCTATGGATGGTTGGTATACCTAAAACCACCCATTGATACAGGGGGCATTCAACATCCCCCAAAGTGTGGTTGGTAAGACATTTATTTCTAAATGTACTTTATTTCCTGCTCCATGACATGACTCATACATTGCATACACCCATATGCATTAGCATCATAAAGATTACTCAAGTGACTAATGAGAACAACAATGATTATGGGGTAGGATGTCGCTGTTCCCTAAGAGCTCGACGGAGTTGGTGACCTTCGAGTACTTGAGAAAAGTTACTCGCCCCGGACCAAACACGAGGCTACACTTTACTAGATTCGTGTATGGTCGGGAACTGACTGGACGTAAGCTGGGGTATGCTGAGGACTGTCAAACCCGCTACTACGCTGATAATCTCAGATTCAAGCGACAATCAAACGAAATGATGAAGGATTATCTGGAGATGAAGAGACAACGTCGCAACCAGCTAGCTAGGGAAGCGTACGCCCGCAGGAAGGCTGAATTGCTGGCCAAAGAGAACATACCCATGATTACTTTTTGGGGTAGGAAGAGACGCCCTGCGAACAAGACCAAGCCAAGGCGTATCACAATCAAGAAAGTGGAACCCGAGAAGGCTTCCGAAGTCATCGTACCCTGGACTAGAGAGTGGCCGGAGGAACTACAACCTCTCGACCAAACCACTGAAGATAACTCCCCTACCCTAGATTAAGGGAGAGTTCCTGATAGATTGTCATTTGGGTAGACTTCTGAAAAAGAGTGATTTAGATCCTCACGTTCCATTGGCTTTTATGGCTTTCTTGTTTGAAAAACCTTTCTTTACCGTTCTTCTATTAGACATCTTAACTGTAATAAAAGTACATCCCACTTTGTTCCTTTGATGTATTGACCAATGGAATGTGACATTGCTGTTCCCTTTAGTCACTGAGTAAACCTGACTAAATTGCATAATTCACTTCCCTGAAATGCAAATTAGGCTTTGAGTCAGGCTTTCAAGACCTGAAAAAGGGTCATAGTCTCCATTTCTTCAAATTGAACTATGCAATCTAGTTAGCTCATGCATGCTTCATGACATCTGCATATTCATACATTTAAAGTAATTTCTGGCGATTGACCTTTTAAAATCATTTGCATATTTTAGACTTGATGGGAAAGAATGATATTCAAGTGTTCAAGATCCCCCGAGCTGAACTCCAATCATGATGGGATGGCATGGGCGAAGCCAGCCAGAAGTATGCGGAATCACGACTAGGATACCTATTGGACTTGCTGAAGATTGAGAGTCCACCTGCCTTCATTCAAGCCATGGCGCTCTACTGGGATCCTACCACCTCTACATTTTGTATGGAAGGACTAGAGATCACTCCCACTATCGAGGAATATAGCGCCGTCATCGGAGTTGAATGCACCCCTACGCTCGTCCGACCCCCTATAGGACTTGAACCCCTAAGCCAGGTGGCTGAATTCCTTGACACAGACCTGAATGAAGTCACGGCAGATGCAAAAAGAAATTCTGGACGAGTCTCCCTGTCTTTCCTTATAGACCGATTTTCCCGCCTTCCTGCTTCTAAAGGAACCAAATCTGGTAGAGCCTTTATCTTGGCATTCTTTAGCTTTGTGCTATTCCCAATCTCAACTGTCACCTTCGACCCTATCATGGCTATAGTAGCTAGGCAAGTCTGTTGTGGGTGGGATTACTCAAACATCCTCCTTGCTGAAACTTTCCTCTCCTTAAATCGTTTCAAGAAAAACAAAAAAGGGAATCTTTAGAGCTTCTAGTGATCTTCTGTATCTGTGGTTTACATCCCATATCAGACAATTCCACATCCGCATGGGTTTCACTGAAATCAGCCCCAATGCACATCCTCTTAAAACATTTGCTAGAACTCATACACGTGTTCCTAAGTTCAACTTAATAGAATGGAAGAACTTCCTCAAAGTCCTAAAACCCGAACAACTCCGATGGCGGCTAAGGTTGCCGACGCTGAACAAGGTCAGATTGACCTGCGATGACAGGAGTCCAGTCCCCATGCTAGGGTTCACGGGCGCAACTGCATACTATCCAAGGAGGGTGATTCGGCAGTTTGTAGCACTACAAGAGATCCCTTCTCCACCGCAACCTGATATCTTCTCATTTGACATACCGAGCAAGACCCTCACAGAAGATGAGAAGAGACAGTTTGAAGCCAAGGTGGCATCCATCACACGCTCTTTGAAGAATTCCCAGGCTGAAGGAATAAGTTGGCCAGAAGACATGACTCGTGAAGAGAACATCCATAGGGCTACCACTGAATACATTCAACACTTCAAAGCGATCCGACGAAGCCTTGTCGAGCCCTACATACCCGAATACATCGTGCCGTACGTACCAGGAATAGAGCCTTACATACCCGAAGACATGGGACCACTGTCATGTTCAGAAGATGAGAAGCCCCAGGTTGAAGAGGGGAATCCATGCTGGGATGATGAGGGTGCCTTAGACCTCAAACGTCCTAAACTTGAATAGGCTATTCTGTCAAGTGTAAAATAAGCAAACATTGTGACACTTTCTCATACATTCTCATTTCTGTGAAGTACCATCTTGGACACATGAGCATGAATATGAAACACGTTTTGCAAATGCATAAAGAAAAACTATCGTCAGAAATTACGCTTCTTTTAATTCCATGAGTTCTCGTCGGGAAATGATTAAAAGAACTACTTACATGAGGCTAAGGCTCATAAGGTAGCCCTTTTTCTCATCTACCGACAAGAAGCATGCAACTGAAAGAATTAACTGCTTCTCTTTGCTAAAATAAGCGAAACACTCACAGAGATCTTTTTGAACAGGTACGCTCTCATCACGGAATTTCCCACACATCGCTTCCGAACTCGCCTTAAGACAAGAATGGAGCAGCAAGAGTTGACTCCGCGCGTAGGCATACTGGAATCTCAGATGACTACCTTAGCAACTATGATGGCTGACATTAAGGCCATGCTAGAGACATCCCAAGCTAAACAGACGACTACTCACAACCAGAACAACGTTGGTATTTCTTTCATACATGATACGACAGATAAAGAGTTGACGAGAGATACACAGCGTACAGAGGAAGACGTTCACGAACCAAATAGCCGGTCACAACAAAAAGCCTCGCCTGTTGTTATCAACCTTGAAAAAGAGGAGAAGGGAAAACAGACCGTGAAAACAGAGGTAGAGGCTAAGAGATTGGCTAAGATCGAAGAATGCCTGAGCAGCCAAGGCTACGAGTTAGCCCGCTTCGACAAGATATCTCCTTTTGCTAAAGTGGAGACTCCTCCTGACTATAAAGAACCAGAGTTCGTAAAGAAATACAATGGGACAGATTGTCCCCGTGCCCACCTCAAATACTACCTGCGCAAGATGGCACACTATTCAGATTACATTCCACTATTGATGAACACATTCCAAGAGAGCTTGGCCGGCCCCGCTCTGGCCTGGTTCATTGAACTAGATTTGGAAGATTACGACGGATGGGAAGATCTCGCGGAAGACTTCCTCAGGCAGTACAAATTTAACACGACTACAGCCCCAACAAGAGAAGACCTTTTACGAACTTCAAAAACAAGGGGTGAATCGATCAGGACATATGCTCAGAGGTGGCGAGCCTTGGCTACCCAAGTAAAGCCTTCAATCCCAGATGAGGAGCTAATCGACTTATTCCTGAAAGCACTCCCCTATGAGTACTTTGACAAGCTGAATACTTCTGGATGTCAAACATTTGCACACCTGATAAAGGTTGCTGAAAGGCTGGAGTGGGCCTTGAGAGAAAGAAGGCCTCACGAAGTACCTACTAGGAAACAGTATCCCTTTAAAAAAGAGAGGGAAGCCGGGCTCGACATAGCATTCATACCAGATCCCCATAAGCTCAAGTCGTTCAGCAACTCTAACC